>OY856409.1:804919279-806223446 GCA_963693085.1 Alisma plantago-aquatica
TTCTAAACACCCTATTCATTAGATCCATAAAAGTTGCAGGTGCATTGGTTAGCCCAAACGGCATAACCACAAACTCATAATGACCATACCTAGTCCTAAAACCTGACTTGGGTATGTCATCAGCCTTAATTCTCAACTGATGGTAACCTGACCTCAGGTCTATCTTTGAAAACACAGTGGCACCTCTCAATGGATCAAAAAGATCATCAATCATCAGCAAATGATACTTATTCTTTGATGAACCTCCTGTAGTAACCTTCCAGACCTACGAACTTCAAATCTCTGTCAGTGTCTTTGGTTGTTCCCATTCTAGTACAGATTCCACTTTCTTGGGATCAATACAAACGGATTTTGCAGATATAACATGACCCAAAAAAGACACTTCAGATAACCAGAATCCACACTTGCTGAACTTAGCATATAGTTGATGCTGCCTCAACAACGTCAATGACTGGCGAAGGTGTTGCACATGATGTTGACTATCCTTGGAGTATATTAGGATATCATCTATGAACATGACCACACACTGATCAAGATAAGTTCTAAACACCCTATTCATTAGATCCATAAAAGTTGCAGGTGCATTGGTTAGCCCAAACGGCATAACCACAAACTCATAATGACCATACCTAGTCCTAAAACCTGACTTGGGTATGTCATCAGCCTTAATTCTCAACTTATGGTAACCTGACCTCAGGTCTATCTTTGAAAACACAGTGGCACCTCTCAATGGATCAAAAAGATCATCAATCATCGGCAAATGATACTTATTCTTTATTGTCACCTTGTTCAACTGTATGTAGTCTATACACAACCTCATTGAACCATCCTTCTTTTTAACAAACAACACGGGAGCACCCCAAGGGGAAGTGCTCGGTCTGATAAAACCCTTCTCTAACAGTTCTTGTAACTGTTTCTTTAATTCCTGCATCTCTGCTGGTGCCATTCTGTATGTTGACTGTGTTATGGGTTGTGTTCCAGGAACAAGATTGATCTCAAACTCAATCTCTCTAGGAGGGGAAATGCTAGGAAATTCCTCAGGGAAGACATCCTCAAATTCTTGCACCACTGGTACCTCCTGGATACTAGGACCTACCGCCTTGGTATCCACAACATGAGCTAAGAAAGCCTCACATCCTTGTCTCATCAACCGCCCAGCTGTCATAGCTGACATCAAACATGTAGGAAGAATCTTCCTATCACCCTGAAAAATCCATTGTATACCTCCATCATGGAACGGTGCCACCTTAGTACTACAGTCCAAGACTACCTTGTATTTTTCCAAGGTATCCATTCCTAGGATTACATCAAAACCATGCATGTCAAGTGGAAAAAGATCCACTTGAATGTTGTGTCCAGAGAAAGAAAGAACACAAGAAGGGCACACTTCTCGTAACTCAGCGGAATCAACCAAAGGAGTCTCTAGCCGTAGGTTATCAGATCTAAGACTAACAGGTAGATAACAACTATCTATCACCTCTCTGGTGATAAAAGAGTGTGTCACTCCCGGATCTACTAACACAGATACGAAAGAAGAAGTAGACAAATCAGAATGAAATAATTCCATCTGACCTGTCATGACTCGTGGATTGACCACTGCTTCCGGCTGGGTCATGGCATAGAACCTAGCTGTCTCCTGTTACCGTCCACGTCCTCTACTCGCTTGTCCTGAGGATCCTGCATGGGATTCCTGACCACATCCTCTGCCACTACCAATATCAAACGATCATTGTTGTGATCCCTGTTGATTATGCCTTGGCTGCTGAGTCACCTCCTCAACCTTCATAGGGCAATTCCATCTAATATGCCCTGTCTGTCCACATTGATGACACACTCGGTTATCACTCTGTAGTCTAAACGGCCCTGTAACTGAGACTGATGATGAACTGTGAGCTCTTGTTGGTGGAAAACTGTGACCTCTACCCCTACTCAGGGTCCACTGTGATGGTGCATGTGATCTTGGTTCAGTGAAGGTTAACCTTGGTTGTGACGGCGGTGGGAAAAACCTTGTCTTCTTAAAACCTCCAGATGATTGCCCTTGAAACTGCATAGGTCGCTTCTTAGCATTAGCTTCACACTTCTCTATGGTAGACCTCTCAATCCTCCTAATATATTCCACAAAGGTGGAAAACCTTTCCCTGTTCTCCAAGGCTGATGTTGTAGTAGTCAACTCCATACTTAGAGCCTTCTCAAATCTCTGGATCCTTTCCTTGTCTGTTGCTGCCATGTGCGGGA
This sequence comes from Alisma plantago-aquatica, assembly GCA_963693085.1. NCBI lineage: Eukaryota > Viridiplantae > Streptophyta > Magnoliopsida > Alismatales > Alismataceae > Alisma > Alisma plantago-aquatica. The sequence goes on from OY856409.1 coordinate 804,921,515, forward strand.
AGAACCTCAAAAGTTCCATAAACTTTGATTCATACTCATTGATAGTCATAGCACCCTGACGAACCTTCTCAAACTGAGAAATTTTCTCATCTAGGTAGGTCTCTGGAAAATATCGACTAACAAATTCCCTCTGAAACTCCTCCCATCCTATCACAACTCCTGGCTTTTTCTCCTCTTCTATGGCCCACCAGTGGCCAGCACCACCCTTCAACAAGTATATTGCATGCTTCACTTTGTCTTCTTCAGTGATGTTTAGGATTTTGAACCCCTTTTCCAGCTCAGTCAACCACATGTCAGCGTCTGTTAGATTAGAAGTACCTACATATTCAATAGCCCCAACACGTCTAAGACATTCAAATGTCTTCCCGATACCTTGGGACTCCACATTAGAGGTGGCTGCCCTAGCTTGAGGTGTTGGCGCTCTGTCAGCAATATGTGTAATTGTGGCCAACATCTTTCTAAACATATGTTGAAACTCAGGATTGACCATCATTGTCGGGTCTAGAAGAGGCATTGCGGGCTGCTCTGGCCCTACTTTTGGCACTCTCTCATCGCGTGCCTGCCTCCCAACTCCTCCTCCTGGTGCTACATAGCTACTCTCAACATGTTCTTCACGTCCTCCAGACATATCTGCATAAGCATAAACTATGATAAGATATGTTGGATACATAAGAACAGATTCAAACCTAAGTCCTATGTCCCTGTAGACTCCTTAAACCTAGATCTATGATACCAACTTAACTGTGACACCTCATCATGCTAATAAGATTACTCAAAACACAAAACACGATCAACTACTAATTTATCACATAGTCAAAAATGTGGAATAATTAAAACCAATTCCAACAATGTAAATAAACTCTAGAACATTTATAAAAAGTCCATCATTCCATTCTCATATACAATAACAAGTATTTACATATGGGTCCAAAGACCTCAGTCACATCATGCATACAAAATATATTTCACATGTACATGACATATATTTACAAACATTGACATACTACCAAAATCTCGTGTCGATGCAAGTATATCATCTAGAAAACACATCCCATACCCAGACCTGAGAGTACAGGGATGATACTAGGACTCTACTACTAACATCTACAACTAACCAACCTTCTAAATCTATTTATCACCAGGTTGGTTCTCTTCCACAGTGCGACCTCGACCTCGTTGCCCCTGACCACCTAAAAAAAATGTGGTGACCCACTGGTGAGACCCAATCCCAGCGAGAGATATAACTCTCTCCAACATATATTGATTGACTGTAAATGAACTGAGAAAATACAATAATGAATAAGCAATTTAAGCAGATTGAATAGGTTAAGCATACTAAGCCATTAAGAAAATTAACTTGACAAGAAGTATAATTACTCAAAGGTCATATCATATCATCTTGTAAACACTGAGTAGTATAAAGACAAGTTAAAGACTAATCAAACAATGCGGGACATATTTGACCATAGTCAGTATACTACATGACTTATATCACTTCTTTTATTACATTGCCCCGAGGGATTTGAGAAATACCAATAAAGTCCCAACTGACCACTACTAAGTCGAAATCAATTCCATACAAGATCTAGGAAGAGTCGGACTCCTAAGATCTTCTCTGCCCCTGGTCAGTACGGGTCCGCCATAGCGACACATAAGGTCAAGCTGCCAACAGCCTAGTCCATCCTTGGTATAGGTCATGGCACTAGTAAAAGGAGGCAGGTATGCATACCCTGGCATCCGAGGTACAACCACAGTTGTCCTCAAATCTCACCATCATATATATATAATCACTGAGAGATGACCGCAACCGTTCTCAAACTGAGGGCTAGGTATGACCACTGTCATCCTCCCTAACACTTGAATTCAGGATGACAAGCACCCCACATACTCATCAGTATGCGCTCCGAGTATCCCTTGGGAATACTCATTTCACTATCTGGCAATTTCTGACACTCAGATAGATCTATGGCACAGGGCACTACATGATTAGAGTTTCACTTAATTAGTTATGCCAATTGGGTGAATTAAGGCTAAATCATACAAATGGACATTCAAACCCTAATTCTTTTCTAACAAGAGTATATGTATAACAAATTCAAAAGATATAAAACATTTGAGATATAAATCTTAATCACATTACCACATGCTATCATTCATTGCATATTAATGGACCACACTTATCATCATACTTTTACAAGATAGCAATATCTTATCACAAGTTCCAGGGTTTTAACCCTTATTGGAACATGAAGAGGATTTCACCTCAATCATGGATTCAAACATGCCCAAAGGTCGTTAAGACCATCACATTATTCATAGTAAGGTTATCATCATCATTCCATGCCTTAAACAAGGCTAAAAAGATCATTGGCACATATGTGTCCATAGATACTAACATGGCAAGGCACTATGATATTCAAATAGTACTACAATGTGGTTTCAACACAAGAAGAGTGTAATTAATTATCACATTAGTCATTCAAGAGGTCTAATTATAACCAATCAATATCATATAATTACATTAAGGTTAGGTATAACAAGCTAGATCACATGGGGTTACACATCCACTTATTATAGTGATTTATCAAATATAACTATATAATGGCAAAGGTAAGACTACAAATTAATGGTATTGAACCATTGAATTATCTTCACTAGGACCCACATATAATACCATGTGATTTATTCTAATCCACTGGATGTTGAAGCATCCAATATTATTCATTGAATCAGGTTCATTGTTCAAGGTTATCAATTGAAGTATAAGTCTAACCATTAAATCAATTGAATCAAGGAACCGTTGGTTTAAGGTTTAGTCAAATCTACAATTACATTCCTAATTAATAATATATGGTGATGACCTGATCCACCATTAATTGTGATCAGTAGGTCACCATTGGTTGCTAGATCAATAATACATTCAGTTAACACCATCAAATATTAAGCCAATATCATCATCGATTGATAACATCATTAGAATACTTAGTGGATGATAATTAAACGTCTAATTGAGTCAAAACATGACCTAAGGGGGTGACCATAGGTTGTCACCATAAATTTGACACCCTTGATCATGAACATCAGTTGCCAAAATAGCAACACAATTGGCTATTGAATGGCATGACCATCAGTGGTGTGATAGGGAATGAATAGCTTGAAAACCCTAATTTGAACCATCAACTATTTTGTGCTTAGCACCATAGGTTGATGCTATCAACCTGTCCCAGATCATTTTATACCTTATAAAGGTCATACACATGTTTACAAGTTCATATAGAACTGGAACAAAACAAGGAACACCACAAAAATTCGTAATTCTAAACAAGCATGGTTTCTCTATGCTTAAATCAACACATTAAGGCATAAACATAAACTAACAAGCTTAACCAATATAAGTGAAGAATATTATATAATTCACCTATATAGATTATTTCAGATCCCAAACAGAAGGAATATTGAGCAAATAGGGCAAGAAAACCTTGGATTCAAATCTGAACTTGGCCAAATAAGCACTTCTCTCCACAAGGAAGCAAAACCCTAGAAAAAGAAACAAGAAGGATAGATTTTTGAGTTCTAGAGCCACTTTCACCATGGAATAGCAGAGTTCTGACCTGGATGAAGGTCTAAGGAAGGAGAAGAGCAATAAAAATGGAGAAGTAAGGAATAAAACAACCTGCCTTGGTCAAATTCCCTAGAAGATGACATTGGAAACCCTAGGTAGGGCTAGATGGAGCTCTAAGAGACCTTCTTCTCCAAAAAGGGGTTTTCTTCTACCTTAGAGCACTTGGTTCCATAGAAAAATATAGTGGATTCGTTGCTCTAGGTTAGAGGAAAGAGAAAGCAAGCATAGTTTTGTACTTGAGCAAGGAAGGGGTAAATATAGCCCATGGATAAGGATAGAAGCAAGCATGATGTGTAAAAGTAGCTTCCCCATGTGTCTATGGCCTTAAATTATTAAGAATATACAAGAACACACACAAGAAGCTCCGCCACCATCCTTATAGACTTTCTTAGCTTTCCTTTGTCAAAATTCCCAGCCAATCACATAATTCACGAGTTGATAGCTACTAAAGGTAGCTCATTCGTGAAGGGGTAAACCCTAAAATACCCTTAGAGAAAACACCTTTAAACAATAGCTCAACTAGGAGCCCCATGGATCAAAACACTCAATAATGATAATATAAAATCTAAGGAACATAATGTATGTGACAAATTGCAAAGAAAACCCCTCAATTGGGTAATTTGTAGAAAAGTCCAAAATGTACAGAAAATTGCATAACTTGCTCAAATAGTGTCCGAATTGGACCAAATTTGAAACTTAAGCTTGTCTTTTGATTTAAAAAATATAAAAAGGTTAGATTAGAATTCTAAGCATTCAATTATGGTAATTAAGCTCATTCAACTCATTAAGCAAGTTCAGGGGCCTTACATATGCAGTTCCTACTCCTGGAGAAGATGATTCTAGAAGAAATGGAGTTGCGGCAGAAAGCTCATTGTGACTGGTTGAGGCTAGGGGATTACAACAATCAGTTCTTCCACACATGTATCAAAGCATGATGATTAAAAGATAATATTTCCAGGTAGCAGAAAGATCGTGGTGAATGGATACATGAAGAACAAGACATGTCTAGGTTAGTTTATACTCATTTTGTGGCATTATTAACAGATGAGAATATGGGATCACAAACCTACCATGCACAATAGTATACAAGATATTTCCCTTGCCTGGCCATGAGAAGACATGGGTGCTCACTAGCATACCCATAGTGGAAGAGATAAGAGAATGCCTCTTTTCTATGTCAACATCGAAAGCGCCAGGGCCAGACGACATTGATGCTGGTTTTATGTAACTAAATTGGAGCATGAATAGAGACATCATCTACAGGTTTGTCCAGGAACCCTTCTCTGGTGGGTTGACAAAGGATACAACAACTAACTCCACTATTGTTCTGATACCTCAAACCTCATCACCAATTTCCTATAATAATCTTTGCCCAATCTCCTTAAATAACATTTGTATCAACATTTTATCCAAAGTTATTGTTCATCGAATCAAGATCTTGCTGGATGAATGGATTTTCGCCTATTCAGACAAGTTTCATCTCAAGAAGGAGCTTGCACGATAATGTCATTCTTTTGTAAGAAATCGTGCACTCCATGGAAAAATGCAAACACAAGAAACACTCCATGGCAATCAAAATTGACATTTTGAATGCTTATGATAAATGAAGTTGAGATTACATTCTTGATACTCTGAAACAGATGACTCACCCCAGTAACATCATAAACACTATCATACATATACTTAAATTGGGTAAGTCTTCCAAGTTGTGGAATGAAGAATTATTACAACCATTCAAACCAACGTGACGGGTGAAACAGGGAGACCCCCTGTCACCGTATGTATTCGACCTATGCATGGATAAATTCAGCCAAGATATTCAAAAGGATGTGGTGGAAGGATGATGGAATCCAATGGTGTTCACAAACAAGAGAATCACCTTCTCATAGTTGTGCTTCACGGATGACCTCATCTTATTTGGGGAAGCCTTGATGGCCCAAACTACTTGTATTTTGAAGTGTCTAAGGAGATTTGAGAAAGCATAAGGACAACACATAACCCAAGAGACATATTACATGTTCATCTCCAAGAACACCCCTAGTGCCATGTGTAGATCCATCATTAGAAGGTTGGGTATGAGGTAGGTGTAGGATCTCAGAAAACACTTTGGCATTCTAATCATGCATAAGCGCGATGCAAAATCGTTGTATCTCGACCTGGTTATTAGATTCCAGCCTAAGGTGAACAATTGGGCGAACAAGACTCTCACAATGGTGGGACTCTTATGCTTGCACGATGAGTGTTAAATTCCATGATGATACACATTATGCAATCATCCAGTCTACCAATCTTGGTGTGTGATAAACTGGACATGATTACTCATAATTTTATTTAGAGCGGGCGTTTAGAGAAGAAGGCCATCCATCTCATTTCTTGGGACAAGCTTTTGGCTACACGCAACAAGGGGGCCCTGGGCATAAAATCAACCAGGGAGTTCAACGAAGCTTTACTGATGAAAATAGTCGGAAAATTACTGGGTAAAACCGTCACCATTTGGAAACTGCTTGTCTTAATGAAGTACATGCATATATGGAGGCACACCAAGGAATTAAATCCATGACATGGCATGGCGGGGAATTCAATCCCTTATTCCACAGGCACATCCCTTGGAGCAGTCTCAATTGCAAATGGACACAACACATCACTTGTGAAGGGATAAGTGGTTGCGATCATGGCTCGCGCCATCACTGAAGGCATGAAGAGTAGTATCAGAGGACTTGAAGGTTTGGTTCGGTACTGAGTTGGGATTTGGCGTTGTCTTTTTGTGCCACATCTGCTTGATCCTGTCTGAGTTGAGTTAATTTGGTGTTTGGTTGGCAATGGAATAACATTATCTGCTTTTGTATTTGTAACTCCGAAAAATCAGACTAAATCAGTCTTCCTCTAATAAGCAGGATTTAGATTTTCAATCCGGATTTAAGATTGTTCTCTCCTCCCATGACCTGGACTCCTCTCTTGATAAACCGAATCCCCTCTTTGCCTCTTTCCTCCCCACTCCTCTCTTAGCCTCTCTCCTCCTAACTCCCCTTGTCACTTCTCCTGGCACCACTGCCCCCATCGCCTCCCCCTGGCGCCATCCTGGTCTCCGCAATCAGAAACTCTGAGCCCCAATCATGGTATTCCTAGGCAGCCTTTAGGTTCATAACATTTTATTAAGGCTACTGCCCTTTCTGTCCCGATCTCCGGTGTGGTTCCATGCAAGATCTCCATGTCAAAGTACCTCCGAGTCAACCGCTGGTGATGATGCCAACCCAATTAGTAACTCCAATTGCATTGAAGATCTGCCTCTCAAGGTTGAAGACGAAGCGACCAAGGGAACATATGCCACTTCCCAGCATTAACTCTGTGCTCACAGGCATTATTACCACCATCTTTCTGCAAGATTTTGTCGACTGGCTTTGTGCCCTTCTCAATGTAACAAGGCTGCCTGCCTTCTATAATAGCAACCAAAATCCTTCTATACTAATCATCAATTGAAGAAATATACAATTTCTTATTCCTCACATGGTATCAGAGCCTCTCTAACCCCTCTCTACCTCCTCATCTTCTTCTTCGTCCTTCCTCCAAATATCCAACTTCAACCTCCTGCAACCTCCTTCATAGCCATGGCAGATGAGTCATCGACAGCTACTTCAGTCTACCCATATCCTGTCAGGCTCAACATCTTCAACTTCCTCACCATCAAGCTCAACCTTGACAACTACCTTCTCTGGGAATCTCAGGTCAAAAACCTTGCTGAGTCCTGCTGCCTAGAGGGCTTTCTCGACAGTAGTCAAGCTGCTCCCCCTTGCGTCATCCCCGACAGTAATGGACTTCTCGACGCCAACCCACGCCACAAAGCTTGGACTCACACCGACCGAATCCTCAAAGGCTGGATCTCTAGCTCCTTAACTGAAGAAGTCATGGGTGATATCATTGGCTGCACCACCTCTCATGAAGTGTGGTCCACCCTCACCAAGAAGTTCTCTGAGTCCTCCCAATCCAGGGAGTTTGAGCTCAAATGCTAACTCCGCACCTTCACCAAGGGTACTGACACCCTTTCCGACTATCTCTGCTGACACGATTTTACCATGCGTATAACGCAAATGTATGCGTCAATGTAATATAGGCCTTTGTGAGGCCCGAGTCGAACTCTGGGACACTGAACTATCGATAGACTACTACTAACTGTTTGCAATCAGCTAGACCGGTTAAAAAGGTTTTGAGAGTTGATTAAAAAGAAAAATAAAATAAAGAAAGCAAAGCAATCGATTAAATGTTGAGTTTAATCAATTTAGATGGGAATCTTTAGGATTGCGGTTTCACCGCGGGTTCTCATTGTATTTATTTCTATATAGTTAACCAAATTCATCTCTCATTCTGGGTAGTGGCCTATAGTCAGAATTGTTCACTGTCGTGATACAATTCACTACCTAAATCTAGGATGGTTCCACTGTCGTAGTAACCTATACCCTAAACTAGGTGCATTACAATCAACCTATGGGTCTCCACCATTAACCGTACATCACCTTGTTCAAGGAATTTATGAGTTAATGTGAATTTCGTCTCTTTTCAACTGTTAATTCTTCTTTCAAAGCAATTAAAGGCATTAGGTTATCATTAGGGTGATCAAGCATAATGATAAAATGGAGTAAACGAAATCATACCACAAATTTAAGAGACAAATTATGAATTACTATGATAAAAACGTCATACAACGATTCCTCGAGCTACTCTCGGTCCTAAAGACAAAGGGGATTAGCCCCGCATGTTCATCTCAAAGCAAGACATGGTTGAAGAAAGGGAAAACATGAAGAAAACGTGGATGAAGTGATGTAAACCCCTGAACGGAGAAGATCCAAGCATTCCTCGACATAGAGTGCGCGATCTACAGCCTTTCGGTGGTGGAAAACATCTTCTTCGGCTCTCGAAACGGTCGAGGCATGCTTCCAGACTCCGTTCTCCTCTCCCACTCTCCTCGGGATGTGTGCAGCGGCTAATGACGCGATAGATAGTCCTGGCCGCCGTCATTAGGTATAAACACCAAGTTAGATTGCCAAAATATCACCACCATTGGATTCGGGCCGATCTAAAACAAACATTAATCTGACGACGTCGATACCATCAACGCGGGTCGATGGTATCGACCCGTCATGAGATCGGCAGGTTTCCTTTCTTCTCTGTCATTCAGCCTGATGCAGACTCGATACCATCGATGCAGGTTGATGGTATCGACACCCTTAAGCGTCGTAGTATCACCTTTCCGACACTGAAACTGGGACCGTCGATAGTATCGACCTTTGTGTCGATAGTATCGACTGGCTGATCACTGGCAACCTGAAGGTAACTCGCTACCATCGACTTCCCAGTTGATGGTATCGACACTGCTTGGCTCCTTGCGGCTGTCTGTCTGTGATTGTGTCGATACGATCGACGGATGTCGATACGATCGACGGATGTCGATGGTATCGACGACTGTATATATACGTTTTTCCTAAAATTGCAAGACAAAGCCAAATCAGCTGAGATAAAACCCATTATTATAATCGTTTATGATCAAAAAGATAAAATATGAGAGATTTGATACTGAAAGAGATTATAGACTAGAGTAAGTGAATTATGTACTATTAACCACCAAAGTGACCAATAAACACATAAAACACAAGTAAAACAAGTCTATAAATGCGACACAAAATCCTCGCATCAAACTCCCCTAAGCTTAAACCTTGCTCATCCTTGAGCAACAAAACTTTAGAATAGAATTATGAAGGTCAACTAAAGAACAAATTATCACAACAGACCTTGCCATATGGTTCCCACCAGACATTCACATTCCGACCCTCACTAACCACAGAATGATAATTACCCACAAGGCGACAATGATCATCCATAAGAGATATCTACCCCAAAACTGATGAACACTATCACATAATGTAGTTAACATAATAAAATCCTCCGGTCTAGCCTCGATGCATCTTGTGATCTTCTATCTACATTGCTCATCCTAACTACCATCTAAGTGGAAGCAGCTCTCCTGATATGAACGAGTGCGGAGATAATCACGGTGGCCTACCAATTTGAGTAGCAGGTGGATGGAATAGGTGGTTGTGGAAGAAATGGAAGCATAATACAGTTTTAAAATGCACAAATATCCTAAATGACCTAAATGATGCAAATGCAAATGAAAATGCCCTAATGCCTACATTTTGGGTGGAATGATGCATGTTCCTACTATATGTTCCTACAATTCCATCTTCTGCGAGATAGAATGTCTAAAAACTACATTATGTGCCTATTCTTCCTGTTACACGGGTGAGACAAGCTCTTTTCTCCCTCTAAAATCAGCCTTTTTCTATTTTTTTTAGCCCTTTTTCTCTCAAATTGCAAAATGTACAATATTTTTCAGAATTTTTTTTCTTTTCTCTCTTATTTTTTTCTCAGGCTTACTTTCACATAACTATAATCCTTGAGGCCTTACAACTGTATTTCATAGAGTATACAACGAGTTACTCGCTTCTCTTATTTTTTAGAAAAAAATAAGGCACATACTGTCCTATATGCTCAAAGATATGTTAAAATGCAACTACATGAGATCAGTTATGCAACTGTGATGCCATGCACTCAGGAATGTGTGCATGCATGAGTCATCTACAAATTTTTTCATTTTCCATTTTTTATGCACAATCTATTAAATGCTATGCAATCAAAAGATGAAAACTGTAATATGCTTCCAGTTCTTATGGTGGAGTATGAAAACAATGGGGTGGATAGATCACAAGATTAATTGACTGGACCATTGGAAAATATTATATGTCCCTCCTTACTGACCTGTGTAATAATTAAGAGGTTTCTCTCTCTTATTTCAAATGAAGGTCTTATTATCATTTGGTCAGTTTAGGCTCAAACAACCAATTCCGTCCACTTTTCGTGAATCAACGGCATGTACAGTATGGTGTTCTGTTTTAAAGTTGACAAACCCAATAGTTTTCATAAGTCATGTGCTTAAGTTCGAACAAAACAAGCTTGCAAATTCACTAAAAATTTTCAAATTTACCCCTGATTCCCATGTACAAACACAGATACGACACATTACATTAGACATCCACAATTACACTAGATAGAGTGTGGATCCTAAAAAAAACTAAGAACTAAAAAAATTTCTAAAATAAAAGACAAAACAATAAATGATAAAAACTAAGAAAAATAAAGGATAGAAGTTGTTCAAATTCCCCCCCCCCCCAAGCTTGAATTTGACTATGGTCTCATAGTAAAAAACAAACTTAAAAGGTGGAACAGTGATACCGATCATTGGTCAGGTGGAGGCGGGTACTGCGGGGCTGTGGGGTCCCATGATGGATATTGCCCCTGGAAACTCAGATCATACTGGGGCATCAGCGGAGGTTGAGGATACCCCCTGAAATAGTTCTGGCTCCAGTAGTTGTCATAGAAGGGTTGTTGCTGCATCTCCATCCTTTGCAACCTGTCATGGATATTCTGTTGGTTGGCAAGGAGGAGGCGCTCATTCTCGTAGATGGCCTGCTGGTTCACGAAAAGCCGGTTCGTGGTATCCTAAATACCGACAAAATAAGTAGTATGCTGCTGCTGGGTCTGCTGAATCTCCTGCAGCATTGAGTACATCCCTTGCATCGAATAGGCATCCTCTCCTTGTTGAGAGGGCTGAGGTGGCAGAGGCTGCGAAGAAGATGATGCACCCTGGTGGAAGCGGGGACGCTTCCTCAGTGCCACTCATGCCTGAAGAGGAGTGAAAGCCTCCTCTTCCTCTTCATGCTCGTCGTCGTCATCATTGTTGTCGTCGTCCCCGTCTTCCTCTTCATCGGAGTTGTCGATGGCGATGATGGGCCACTAGAAGTGTTGAGCTCCCTTGATGTTGAAGACGGGGTCTGGAAGCACACATTCTTGATATGCGTGATTGACATGGCAATGCGCATAAGACAAGCCATCATGGACCATAAGGAGATTGGAGCGGTGTAGATGATGCAGGTTGACCTTGTTCCTGTTGGAAAGCGGAGCGAGTTGGGAAAAATCCAACCCAAGGTAGAGAGCCAACGGTGTGATGAGCCCTCCAAAGGGATAGGAGATTTTTGTGTACTCCTCTTCACAACCAACACACGCGTCAAGAAAAACGCACCCCAGTTGCACTCTTCTCGCTTCAACAGTTTATACAAAAAGAACAAATCCGTCTCCTGAAATTTACTAAGTGAGAGATCACCCCGAGCAAAAAGCATCGTGCAAAGCATACAATGTAGAATTCGCACACGACATCAGCATTGTGATAGCTGACGAATTTGCCTGGAGGCGCAGTCACTAGCTAAGCGAAGATGTCATCGTAATCGGTCCGGTTGTCCGGCCTCCTGTGCTGGTCTCTCCCGTGATTCTAGTTGTAAATGGAATTGAATTTCTTGAGGGTGAGAGTGTAATTGTTGTTGTAGAGCCGGAAAGAAACACAACCATGTATCCATTCTCGATCAGTGACGATGAGGTCGTTCGACACGACGCATATGTCCAGCAACGCCATGAACTCCGCCACGAGCTCTTTATATGTTGGCCACTCACTGAAAAATGGTTGGCCGTCAGTGTGGAACTCCATCTCGTCGGGCCTCCTGCCCGTATTCCTTACTTGCCCTTGAAGGACATAAGCAAGATTGGGCTCGAACCCAAGGTAACGAACCATGTCCCGATCAACATATCGGGTTGGCTCGATTTTCCTCTTCAACAACTCTTCGTATACCTTCCATACTTCTACGAAAGGATGAATAATCCTCGAACGAGGAATCGATCCAAGTGGTGGAGGAACGAAAGTCGGGATCTCCATCGGGACCGCCCTTGAAGAAGACGCTCCTTCTATCCACACCATCATCTCAGAGAGAAAGAGAATAGGAGATAGAGCTCGGTGAAGGCGGAGAAGACGATCTCCGCTCGGTGCAGCGCTCGATGAAGAGATCACGATCCTTGGATGCTCGTAGCAGGCCTCCGGTCGCACAACAATGATCAATGCATAAGAGGAAGGAAGAAACTCTGAAGGTGTGAAGAGATCGGAGAAATAACCCTCCCTTTTATAACTGAACCCGGCGCTTCTGTTGCACCGTCGATACCATCAATGGGGTGTCGATGGTATCGACACCTGTAGCACAATCTGGGTCTTCACTAGTATCGAAGGTTTTCGATTGCCTGATGTGGGGGCCTGGATCGATGACGTGTCGATACTATCGACATGTGTCGATGGTAGCGACCCATCCCATAGATCGACTTCCTTGATTTAGCAGCCGCCGTTGATTTCTTCTCGCGGATTGATGATGTGTCACGTCGATACCATCGACGTGGGTCGATAGTATCGACTCTTCCTGGATCAATTACCCTCACGAGGCCCGGCCGCCACTTTCTGACTGTAGCCGGGTCGATACCATCGACAGGCCCGTCGATGGTATCGACTTCACTGAGACAAAATTGTATGTAAATCTTCAGGGATCTCGCGAGTATCGACATCATAGTCGATACTATCGACCCCGATCTGGTTGTTCCTTCAACATCACTGATGGTAGGTCGATACCATCGACGAGGCCGTCGATGGTATCGACTCAGAAAATTTTCCGCAGTCGCCTACCTGTACCCATGTCGCTACCATCGATAGAATGGTCGATGGTATCGACTCTGCCTCATACCTGCACACTAAACAAATGATCAAGGTATCATTTTTACACTAAAAACAAAATTAAACCAAACTAACTTGTAAATGTGAAAGAAAATGGATGAAACTACCAATGGTTGGGTTGCCTCCCAACAAGCGCCCTTATTTAACGTCTTAGGCTAGACAAAATCAAGCTTATCATGCATCCTTCAGTGCTATGAGTTTGACCTCATGCACTTTCCTCATGTAATCCTCACCAAAGTACAGCTTCAACCTCTGTCCGTTGACTAGAAATGTCGTCTCTCCATCACGCACCAGGATGGCACCATGTGGCCGTACCTCCTCCACAATGAAAGGCCCACTCCACCGGGATTTCAATTTCCCAGGATGCAGCTTCAACCTCGAGTTGAATAATAGCACACGATTTCCCTTCTTGAAGGCACACAGTTGAATGTGTCAATCATGAATGAGTTTTGTTCTCTCCTTTTAAATCCTCGAGCTTTCATAGGCGTTCATCCTCATCTCATCTAGCTCATTGAGCTCTAGCATTCATTTATTCCCTACCTCATCATAAGTCAAGTTAAGCTTCCTTAGCGCCCAGTGCGCCTTATGCTCCAACTCTACCGGTAAATGGCAGGCCTGCCCATAAGCCAACCTAAAAGGCGTAGTGCCTATAGGTGTCTTAAATGCCGTCCTATATGCCAATAAAGCATCTGGTAACAAAGTAATCCAGTTCTTTCTTGTCGAAGCCATTGTGCGCTCTAAAATTTGCTTGATTTCTCTATTGGACACCTCGACCTGCCCTTGTGTCTGCGGGTGGTACGGGATACCAATATTGTGATTTACCCCGTCACTAGTACAGAAATGGTCTGTAGCGTCGGTTTTTTTAAGCCTATAGCGTCACTTTTTAACCGACTCCTAAGTGGTCATCGCTATAGAATTTGACCTATAGTGTCAGTTTTTTAAACTAAAGAAAACCGACTCAATAGGCTGTAAAAAATGAGAAAAAATTTGTGCCAAGGTTGTAGGTCGGTTATCAAGCTCAATCTGTAGACCTGTAGCATCGGTTTTATTAAAAAACTGACCTTACAGGTTCACTCTAAGGTCGGTTTTTTAAGAAAACTGATGCTATAAGGTCTACAGATTGAGCTTGACAATCTGTAGACCTGTAGCATCGATTTTCTTAAAAAACTGACCTTAGAGGTAACCTCTAAGGTCAGTTTTTTAAGAAAACCGATACTACAAGTCTACAGATTGAGCTTGACAATCTGTAGACCTGTAGCATCAGTTTTTTTTAAAAACTGACCTTACAGGTAACCTCTAAGGTTGATTTTTTAAAAAAATCGATGCTACAGGTCTACAAATTGTAACCACACACGGCCGTGCTACGCGGTACGACCGTGCTACCATAACCCAACACGGTCGTGCTACACAGAACGACCGTGCTACCAGAAGCCAACACGGCCGTGCAACCATATCCCAACACGGCCGTGCTGACACGTCACCGATAAAGTCAGTTTTTTAAAAAAACTGACGCTAGAAGTTGCAATTTTTTTTTAAATTTTTTGCAGAAATAGTAACAGAACAGAAGAACAAAACAACCAGGATATGAGAGAGGGGAGCATTGATGCTCAACCATCACCATTCCAAACCACACATTCATAACAAAAATGATTCATATATTTAGTTGTGTTACACATAATCACATCATAATTTACAAAATGATAGATTGCAAGTCTGAGATGATATTAAATGTCAGATATAAAAGTAAATATGAAAGAGTAACCACATACATAAATGGAGCTGACATATTTAATCCAATGTTATATTGACTTCATTTAGAAAAGCATCTCACCACTCTTCTCGGAATTCATTTAAGTCCTCAAGTGTGTAAGGCTGAGTTGTAAAGATCTGTAACAGAAAATGCACATGCTAATATTTTATAAAATGACTAAAACCACTTGAAAATTTATGATGTTATTCTTTATTACTTGATCTATAGACTGAACATCATATGATGCTTGTTTAACAATAGCTTGCATATATTTCATTAAATAGTAGCTACAAGCCCAATCATTATTTTTTATAGGACACTACAAATAATGAATTATACTTAATGTTAGTAAACTACTATAAACAGGAGTTGAGATAAGAATATAACAGTTGATATATAAGAGTTGAAAATTAATACATATAAGACTAAGCAGTTGTCAAAGTAGCTACCTTGACATTTTTCAAAGTCAATGTCTTTAATTTTGTGGGTATTTGTCCTCCACCTTAATGAAAAGCCTTTATACCCCTATCAATTAAACGATAGTTGGTAAAATAGAAATTCTAAATAGAAATATCATGTTGAAGCATTGACTAAATTTATGCTTACTCCATAGTTGGCAATTTCAATTTGTGGCCCCTTTTTGTTATTCCCATTGGGTCAAGATAATAAAGATTCATCAATTTTATTCCCATCCTCATGGTGCTCATGCTCATGCTCAGAATGTTCATCTTCACTCGCCATTTTAGAACCTGCAAGTATACATGATAAACAAAATAAGTGATAATAAAAACACAAGTGATAAGGTATACATGATATATGATGTATATTTAAAAGATTACTTGCTTGAATGATAATAAAATAAATAATTCAAAGAATACATGCCTCTATTATTGGTTGAGTTGTTAGTCAAGTAAATAACCACTCACATATGTACCCAGAGAACAAATGAGGAAATACTACTAAAATTTTCTTCAAAACTAAACATACATTATACAGTTACATCCTAAGTGAGATTAAATATCCAAAAACAGTCCCAAACCAGAGACTATCCAAATGATTACATATGTGATTACATATGTGATTGATAACAAAATGTAGATATGAATGAATACATATTTTTATTATTGGTTGATTTACTAGTCAAATAAAATGGCACATTGGGAGAATGAGAATATTATACCTCACTTGTAAGCTGAAGAAGAAATATATGCAAGTCAACAACAAGTCAATAACACCTGCAACAACACAAATGCACGATTCAATTCTGTTATAATGTATTAATTAGGGGTCAGTATATATCAATTTTATAGGAGCAGTAACAAATTCAAAATTGACAAATTTTGATGATTCTACAACTCAGTCAACACGGCCGTGCTGCACAGCACAGCCGTGCAAACAACACGGTCGTGCTGCCCAACACGGTCGTGCTACCTGGTCAGTTGCTTCAAAGTAAGACATAAATGGAGGAGTGAGGTGACAAGGACAATACCTTGAGAAAAACCGGTCGGTGAGGGAGCTTGTGCTAAAAAAAGAACCGGAGAGAGATGTGCATGGCCCTTGCAACGCCTAAGGCGTTGTCGCCTAAGGCGTCGTCGCCTTTTAAGGAAGAAAGCACCGGAGAGAGATGCAACGCCTAAGGCATCGCCGTCATCCAAGGAAAACGGTGCCGGAGATGGTGGTAAGGAGCGTCGTCATCGCCAGAGATGGTGGCAAGAAGCTTGGGTGTCTTTGTCCAAGGAAAGCGGCGCTAGTTTGCCTCTTTTCGGACGAGGAGATGGTTGGGGGAGGTCACCTTTGTAGAGGCGGCATTGCCTTTCTTCGGAAATGGGAGCAGGAACGGGGGGTAGCAGCAGCAACAAATGGAAACCTAAGCCTTACAATCAGGCTTATATATGCAATGTAGAAGACCTATAGCGTCAGTTTTTTGTAAAAAACCGACCCTAAAAGTCTATTAAAAAATGGTGCCCGGACTTAACCTATAGTGACGGTTTTTTAAGATAACTGTCGCTATAGACCTGACCTATAGCAATGGTTATCTTAAAAAACCGTCGCTATAGGTTAAGTCTGGGCATCGTTTTTTTAATAGACTTATAGGGTCGGTTTTGCAGTATAACCGACGCTATAGGTCAGGATATGTAAAGTCGGTTATATATAAAAACCGACTCTAGAGTTCCAAAGTGCTGCCCGCATTTTTTGTTGACCCTATAACATCGGTTATTTTAAAAAACCAACCCTATAGATCGAGGCGCGAAGCCAAAATCGAACAAATTTTCGCCGTGGGAAATCTATAAGGTCAGTTTTTATGATAAAACTGATGCAGTAGTCTATTAGGTCGGTTATTCTAGTAAAAACGACGCTATGGGCAACGACGTTACTGGCCAAAAATGTAGTAGTGCGTACTTTCTCAACAATGCATCAAACTTTTGATTTTTGAAATGGGTGCCTCCATCGCTAATAATCATCCTTGGCACACCAAATCTGCAGAAAATGTGATCTTTTACAAACCTACGCACTACAACAACATCATTAGTCTGTGTGGGTATTGCCTCTACCCACTTCGATACATAATCAACATCCAGTAAAATGTACAAATTAGAATTTGAGGACACAAAGGGTCCCATAAAATCAATGCCCCACAGATCAAATACCTCAACTTCTTGAAACACGTTGAGGGGCATCTCTTTCCGCTTGGAAATATTACCTTCCCTTTGACAGGAATCACATCTTCGCACATAATCGTATGCGTCCCAGAAAAGTGTAGGCCAATAAAGGCCGCTCTCAAGCACCTTGGCCGCCGTTTTGGAACTAGCATGATGGCCACCGGTTGGTAGTGTGTGACAATGACTAAGCACACTGTCATATTCTATCTCCGATACACACCTGCGCAAAACGCCATCCCTGCATTGCTTCAACAAAATGGGATCATCCCAGAAATAATATCTCAAAGAATGGAAAATTTTCTTTTTCTCTTGATAAGTCCAATCTTCTGAGATTATTTTACAGCCAAGATAATTAACAATATATGAAAACCATGGATCTTTGGATTTAACAAAAAGAATTTTCTCATCAGGAAATGTCTCGGTAATGGGTATATGGATGTCCTTCTCATCTACCCATTCTAACCTAGACAAGTGGTCCGCAACCACATTCTAAATCCTCGCCTTATCTTTAATTTCAATATCAAATTTTTGTAACAATAAGATCCACCTAATCAATCTAGGTTTGGCATCTTTCTTTTCCATCAAATATTTTATGGCGGCGTGGTCCGTCCATACCACAACTTTTGACCCTACAAGATATTGCCGAAATTTTTCAAATGTAAAAATGACGGCGAGAAGTTCCTTTTCAGTTGTAGTGTAATTAAGTTGTGCTTCGTTTAAAGTCTTGGATGCATAAAAAATCACAGCGGGTTTGTTTTCAAAACGTTGCCCTAGAACAGCCCCCACTGCAAAATCTGAAGCATCGCACATGAATTCAAATGGCTTCGTCCAATCCGGCATTTGAACAACCGGTGCAGAAATTAACTTCTCTTTGAGCACATTAAAAGCATGCAAACACTTTTCATTAAAATCAAACACCGCATCTTTCTCAAGCAGTTCAGATAATGGTTTAGTGATTTTTGAGAAATCTTTGATAAAATGGTGATAAAATCCTACGTGATCGAGAAAACTCCTTACCCCTTTAACTGAATTAGGTGGGAGTAATTTTGAAATGACCTCAATCTTCACTGGATCCACCTCCAGACCCTTGCTAGACACTTTATGCCCAAGAACAATCCCTTCACTAACCATCATATGACATTTTTCCCAGTTGAGAACTAAATGCGTGTCCTCACATCGTTGTAAAACTTTATCCAAATTGTAAAGACATTCATCAAAAGACGCACCATAGATGAAAAAATCATCCATGAAGACCTCTAAAAAGCGCTCAACCACATCAGAGAAAATGGCAAGCATGCAACGCTGAAAGGTGGTTGGTGCGTTACACAAACCAAAGGGCATACGACGATATGCAAATGTTCCATAAGGACAAGTGAAGGTGGAATTCTCTTGGTCCTTAGGATCAATAGAAATCTGATTGTAGCCAGAGTAGCCGTCTAAAAAACAAAAGTGAGATCGACCTGCTAGTCGCTCTAAAATTTGATCAATGAAAGGAAGAGGAAAATGATCTTTTAACGTAGCAGAGTTCAATCTACGGTAATCAATGCACACACACCACCCGATTAACAAATGGGTCATGACCGGCTCATTTAACAAGTTGTGAGTGACAGTGATTCCCCACTTTTTAGGGACTACCTGTGTAGGACTTACCCACATCGAATCGGAGATAGCATAGATGATGCCTGCAGAAAGGAGCTTGATCACCTCCTTCTTTACTACCTCCATCATGCTTGGATTGAGTCTGCGCTGTGGCTAGATTATAGGTTTGGCTCCTTCCTCGAGCCGGATCTTGTGCTGACACAATGTAGGGGAAATCCCCTTGATATCCGCAACTGACCACCCGAATGCACCCCGATGGTTCTTCAACACGATCTTCAGTTGATCCTCTTCATCGGCACTCAGATATGCTGAGATAATCACCGGTAGTCTTTCACCATCGGCTAAGAATGTATACTTCAAATGGGGAGGCAGTGGCTTCAATTCTAACTCTGGTGGACTGATCAATGATGACGGAAGTGGTGGTGGGAGTGGCCCAAGATCTTCATAATACTTGGCATAATAGCACGGCAACACTTGAAGCATCTTGACACATTCTTGTAATGACTTGCTTCTCATCCAGTCATGCATTATATTGACAAGGCAAGCTTCAAGAGGCAGTTCTGGATATGCATCAAGGACAGAACTTGCTATTGCATCATCTTCAGTAGAAAGAGGGATTTCCTCCTCTTCATTATTTGGAATACCCACAACTCTGCAAAGAGAAACAACTTTGGTCTGTTCCATAATGTCTACAACCAGTATCCCTTATCTACCTTGGTCATTACATGAGCCATATCTAGAAATGGCTTCCCGAGACAAAGAGAAATGTTCTGATCAAAATGTTTCACCATGTGACACTGCTCCTTCACTTTTGATTGTGTTGTGCTTGGGGGAATAACCATTTCAAATCGGTCATCCACGATTCCCAATGTCAAACGGCCTCATCCCATTTCAAGTATCATATCTGCAGTAGCTTGGAAGGGTCTTCCAAGGAGTAGCTCATTTCCTTGTTCATCTTGCATTTCCATTACCACAAAATCTGATGGAAATACAAACCGGTCAACTTTAACCAACACATCATCACAAATACCGTACGACTTAACCACAAAATTGTCCGCCAACTGAATCGTCATATTGCTATGTCTCGATTCTTTTAGTCCCAGCTTCTTGAAAGTAGAGAGAGGCATCAAATTTATACTTGCCCCAGAATCACACAATGTTTCGCCAAATTTCACTTTACCGATGTAACATGAAATATTGAAGCAGCCCGGATCCTGTCTTTTAGGTGGCAATGTTCCCATAATGAAGGCGCTCACCTGCTCCTTAAGAACCACGACCTCAGTATCAAGAATCTTTCTCTTCTTTGTGATTATATCTTCCAGAAACTTGTCGTAAGAGGGTATCTGCTCTATTGCTTCTAACAGTGGAATGTTGACAGAAAGCTTCCTAAAACTATCTAGGAACTTTTTGAACTGAGTGTCCACTTTCTTGTCTTTCAAACTGTTTGGATACGGCACTGGGACTGTCTGTGCCCTTTGATGTGGCGGCACATATGGTGTCCTCTTCGGAGTTTCTT
The DNA here is from genome assembly GCA_963693085.1 of Alisma plantago-aquatica. NCBI lineage: Eukaryota > Viridiplantae > Streptophyta > Magnoliopsida > Alismatales > Alismataceae > Alisma > Alisma plantago-aquatica. Next base: position 804,942,311 of record OY856409.1, read on the forward strand.
CCTCAGCAATGGGTTCTGGTGTAGCTTCCTCTACCACATCAGCTATTGGCTCTGTGATTGTAACCTCCTCTGTGGCCTCACCTACGGTTTCTGGTTGGGGTGTGCTCGGTTCATCGACCCTGGGGTTTAAAATCTTCTTACCACTCTGTAGCAGAATTGCCTTAGCTTGTTGGTTTCCTCCTAGAACATCTGTATTTCTGGGAAAACCTTGTTGTGTTGGCTTTTTCAGATTTTGCTATCCCAGCTGCGATCTGTGCTAATGATGTCTCTATAGTTCTCATCTGAGCCCCATGACTTTGTAAGGTCTGCCCAAATTGATTCATAAATTCTTCTTGTTGCTTAATCTGTTGGCCAAATGTGCTCATGAGTTCTTGATTCTGCTTGATTACTTGATTGAGCAACTCATTGCTCTTGTCTTCTACCGATGGTTGTGGTTTTGCATCAGGGTCCTGCAAGAAATTATTTGGGTCCTTCCATGAAAATTTCTTGTCTTTCCTTTAAGAATAGTCATTGTTTCTGTACCCTTGTTACTGGCGCATAAATTTCACCTGTGCTTCATCATCAGATTCGGTGTCTTCTTTTGCTAGCAATTTCTTGGCTAGAAGGTCCATCTTCTCATTTAGCTCCTTGATGGCCTTTGACTCACCTGTAGCTCGAACCTGTTCTGGCACATCTCTATCATCCCAGGACTGCTTTTTTGCCATGTTCTTCAAAATCTCCCAACACCTTGTGCTTGTGTTGTTTAAGAAAAACCCCGAACCTGTTGAATCCAGGTTGCTTCTATCATGCTCAGAAAGAGCAAAATAGAAAATCTTGACTTGTTTCTCCTTGTCAAGCCCATGATGTGGGCAGCTCCTCAGCATTATTTGAAAACGTTCCCAAGTCTCAGAATACGTCTCCCCAGCTTTCTGGCTGAAATTGTGGATCTTCCGTACCAGGTCGTTGGTTTTCTCCATTGGAAAGAATCTCTTGAAGAAGACCTCGATCATTTGATCCCAAGTCTCGACAGTCTCATCATCTAGGTTATGCAGCCATTCACGTGCATTACCTGCAAGAGAGCTGGGAAACAACTTCAAATATAGTGTCTCTTATGGAAACCTGTCTATCTTGATCATATCGCAATTTTCCACAAATGTGCTGATGTGTGCAACTAGGTCCTCATTCTTCATCCTGTGAAATTTTTGAGACTTGACCAATTTTATCAGTGCCGGGTCAATCTTATAAGTGGGAATGTTGAATGCCAGTTTTTTTATTGGTCCCTTCGATGCTGATGAGGAAGAAGCTTTTATCTTCTCCCATATTGTTTGTTCTTCAGCCATAGCTTCTGGTTCAGAATCCGAATCTATATCTTCTAGTTGGTCTTGAATGTTGTTCTCCTCATTGTCTGATCCCTAGAACGGGACCTCTGATGATGGTTGTGTGTAGTCTGTACTACGCGTCTTCACCATGCACTGGTACATGTAAGGTAATAATTTTGATTCAGAACAGTGCTAGACGATTACCAAATATGAAAGATGAACGATGAATATCAAAAATAACAATAACAAAATAAAATGTGGCCTAGAGTGGCTGCTTGCAACACTCGTAGTGCCGACAATTGTCGTGTCCCCGACAACGGCACCAAAAACTTGACACGATTTTACCGTGCGTATAACGCAAGTGTACGCGTCAATGTAATATATGCCTTTGTGAGGCCCGAGTCGAACTCAGGGACACTGAACTATCGGTAGAATACTACTATCTGTTCGCAATCAGCTAGACCGGTTAAAAAGGTTTTGAGAGTTGATTAAAAAGAAAAAAAAAATAAAAGAAAGCAAAGCAATCGATTAAATGTTGAGTTTAATCAATTTAGATGGGAATCTTTAGGATTGCAGTTTCACCGTGGGTTCTCATTGTATTTATTTCTATATAGTTAATCAAATTCATCTCTCATTCTGGGTAGTGGCCTGTAGTCAGAATTGTTCACTGTCGTGATACAATTCACTACCTAAATCTAGGTCGGTTCCACCGTCATAGTAACCTATACCCTAAACTAGGTGCATTAGAATCAACCTCTGGGTCTCCACCATTAACCGTACATCACCTTGTTCAAGGAATTTATGAGTTAATGTGAATTTTGTCTCTTTTCAACCATTAATTCTTCTTTCAAAGCAATTAAAGGCATTAGGTTATCATTAGGGTGATCAAGCATAATGATAAAATGGAGTAACAAAATCATAACACAGATTTAAGAGACAAATTATGAATTACTATGATAAAAACATCATACAACGATTACCCGGGCTACTCCCGATCCTAAAGACAAAGGGAATTAGCCCCGCATGTTCATCTCAAAGAAAGACATGGTGGAAGAAAGGGAAAACATGAAGAAAACGTGGATGAAGTGATGTAAACCCCTGAACGGAGAAGATCCAAGCATTCCTCGACGTAGAGTGTGCGATCTACAGCCTTTAGGCGGTGGAAAATGTCTTCTTCAGCTCTCAGAACGGTCGGGGTGTGCTTCTGGACTCCGTTCTCCTCTCCCACTCTCCTCGGGATGTGTGTAGTGGCTAATGACGTGATAGATAGCTCCTGGCCACCGTCATTAGGTATAAACACCAAGTTAGATTGCCGAAATATCACCACCGTTGGATTCGGGCCGATCTGAAACAAACACTAATCTGACAGCGTCGATACCATCGACACGGGTCGATGGTATCGACCCGTCATGAGATCGGCAGGTTTCCTTTCTTCTCTATCGTTCAGCCTGATGCAGACTCGATACCATCGACACAGGTCGATGGTATCGACACCCTTAGGCATCAGTTGTATCACCTTTCTAACACTGAAATTGGGACCGTCGATAGTATCGACCTTTGTGTCGATAGTATCGACCGGCTGATCGGTGGAAACCTAAAGGTAACTCGCTACCATCGACTTCCCAGTTGATTGTATCGACACTGCTTGGCTCCTTGTGGCTGTCTGTCTGTGACTGTGTTGATACTGTCGACAGATGTCGATGGTATCGACGGCTGTATATATACGTTTTTCCTGAAATTGCAAGACAAAGCCAAATCAGCTGAGATAAAACCCATTATTATAATCGTTTATGATCAAAAAGATAAAATATGAGAGTTTTGATACTGAAAGAGATTATAGACTAGAGTAAGTGAATTATGTACTATTAACCACCAAAGTGACCAATAAACACACAGAATGCAAGTAAAACAAGTCTATAAATGCGACTCAAAATCCTCGCATCATCTGCAAACTGAAAACCCTCTGTGACAAACTCAGTGCGATTGGTTATGTCATCACCGGTCAAGAAAAAGTGTTTACCCTCCTCAATGGTATCGACAGTAATGAGTAAGAGGGCTTCATCGTCTCTATGATGAAGCCACCCATCCCTTCCTATGATGATCTTATTCCTCTTCTGCATGATTTTGAGCGTCGGCGAGCACGACGCTCCTCACCTTCTTCACCTGTTGTGTTCTACACCAACAAAACTGGGGCCGACAACCATATCACTTTCAACCGCCAGTAATTCCACAACCACAACAATCCGTATGGCTGTGGAATAGGTGCTACTCGAGGCAAAGGACGATCTCATTCCAGTAGTTTCGTCCAAGGTGTTCTTGGCACTGGCCCTGGGAACCACACCACTCAATTTAACCCTCAAAGTCGTGGCTCTACCACCTCCACCAACGCCAACAATAGACAATACAATCCTTCCTCTACCATCTGCCAAATCTGTGACAAAAGAGGTCACACTGCCCTGTGCTGCTGGCACAGGTTTGATAATAATTTTCAGTACCAGTCTGTGCCTTCCTCCCTCGCCGAGAACACGAGCGCTGCCCTTGCTGCTCTCCGGCTTCATGAAGTCGACCCCTCTACCTGGCACTTGGACTCAGGTGCTACTGACCATGTCGCTCAAACCTCAGGTAACATTCACAACCTGCACATTTACAAAGGACACAACATGATTATGGTCGGTAATGGTGATTTCCTCCCTATCACCCATAATGGAGACACCTTCGTCCCCAATGTTACTCGTATTCCACTTAAAAATGTTCTCGTGGTTCCTCATATAAAACACAACCTCATTTCTATTTCTAAACTAACTGCTATGCTACCCTGCTACGTTGTTTTTACTAACAAAGTTGTGTTTGTCAAGGATGTCAGGACTCATCGTGTCCTAGCCCAGGGCACATGCAGTGAAGGCATGTACCTGCTTCCTTCATCGCCTCCGCAGGCTTTCTTCTCCAATCGTTATGTCAAAGCTCCCGCCACTGTGTGGCACCAGCGTCTTGGTCATCCCTGCCGTTCCGTCCTCCAACATCTCCTTCGACAAGTTCCTATCTCCGACGACACCCGTCTCACCATTGTCTGCAATAGCTGTGAACTGAGCAAGAGCAAGAGACTACCTACTCAACATAGTCACTCTCGAGCCCCTTATCCATTTGATATTTTGCATTGTGATGTATGGGGCAAGGCACCTATACCCTCTACCCACAATTTTTTGTATTATGTTATGATCACTGATGATCATTCTCATTTTAGTTGGTTATTTTCCAAGAAAAACAAGAGCAATTTCTTCTCCATCTTCGTCTCCTTCTGTAATATGGTTAATGTAACATCCCTGACCTGGGTTATGAGTTAACCCTAGGTGTTTTTCCTAAATATGTAATTAAATCTTTGTGATTAACTCTGAGCATGTAATTAAGTTTCTCAGAAACATATATTTCAGTATTTGCTCCTTTTTATTTAAAGTTGTAGCATTGTTTTGATATACAGGGACCTATGTGCAATTTACCCAGTTAAAAGGGTTAGCTTGCAATTTGCACATGTTGAGATGTTCCTCTGATGTTGAGACATCATGAGAATCTTTTTGGTAAAGTTTGAGGGATTTCCCAAGCTAGGGCACCAAGGTGCAGCTGTGGAAGCAATCTCGGTGCTTGAAACCCTAATTTGGGGTAAAATGCAAATTACCCAAATTAAGGGATGCAAATTGTGAAATATGTCATCTAATGTATCTTTTTAGACTCTTTCCATCATTAAGAGAAGAAATGATGAGGGATTCACCTCAATTGAGTTATCAAGTTATGAAATATGCCTTGTGATTGAATAATCAGGGTATATGTGCAACATCTCTTTATGTATGTACCTTATTATTATTAGATTGCTCTCCTTTACCTTCTTTTTCTAAGACCTTAAGAGAAGGTTTGTCCTTAGAATAAAGAGGAAGGGACGATCAAGTAAAGAAGGAGGGACCTAGTTGGAATTATGGACAACGTATGAACTAATGTTGAAAATCCTACCCCTGGTATATATACCCTCAACTTCTCTAAGCAAGGGAACTTTCCCTTCGTTCCCTTCACTGTTCCATTTCACCAAACACGACCAAAGACTGCCTTGGAGCTAAGGAGGACGACCAAGGGAAACAAGGTAGGTTTGGGACCCTTCTTTTGCCTAATTCCATGGTTAGAACTCGAATTCAAGGTCATCTTCATGGCTAACTCTTGAAACCCTACCTTTCTAGCCGTCTCTTTTCATCCTTCCTTGGAGTTTTCACCTTGGCCAACCTGTGGGAACTCAAGGACGCCATTAGAGCTTGGAGCTCAAGAAGCAAGCTTTAGGCGGGTTTTATAACTCTAAACACATGCTTTACTATATACATCTCTTATATGTGGTTAGATGATAGTTCTTCATGTTTCCCTACTTTTCCCTGCTATTTTGCAAGCAAATCCATGGGATATCCGTACTGTTCTTAATCTAGGAGATGAAGGCGTGATTTCCAAGAAAAACCCACCTCTTTTCACTTCCTTAAACGGTCTCACCAGTTTGCTCTCTCGGTCTCAAGACCGCGACGTGAGCAAATGGTCTCGAGACCGTGACAGGGAAAACGGTCTCCAAGACCATTTGGCCCCGTTGACCGGGCGTGGACCGTATAAGGAATCTGTTCCTAATTATATAGGTTAATTACCCTCAAAATTTGGGAGGCTAACTACAAAGGAATCGGGAGATATGACCTTTTTAAGCAACAACTTTAAATGAATTTATACCTGATTCTCAAACGGTCTGAAATTGCCTTTTTGGGCAAACGGTCTCAAGACCGTGTAAGGTCGTTGACCAGGCATTGACCGTATGAGATTACTGTTCAAAATAATGTTAATTAACAACTCACCAAGTTTTATGGTCTAATTCCAAACGGGCTAAGAGTTGAAGGGTGAATACTAGGGCTAACCCTAGATGAAATCAGTACTGAATTATAATAATATAAATTAGGGTTTTTAGGGTTGATTGACCTAAACGGTCTCAAGACCGTTTGGGGGTCATCCAAACGGTCTCAAGACCGCGAGGGAAATCAACCATGACCGTTTGGAGGTTTGGGGTCAAGAATAGTTGACCAATTGAAGGTACAATTATACCAAATTATATTGCAATTAAATATTGATATGATCATCAACTCAATAGGTCAGACCTTGATGAATTTGCACTAGAATCCAAAATTGGATGGGCAAACGGTCTCAAGACCATTTGGAACTCATCCAAACGGTCTCAAGACCGAGAGGACAATTACCCAAGACCGTTTGAAGGTCTAGGGTTAAGTAATTTGACCAATGGAGGACCTAATTGCAAATAAGTTATCAATTTAATCAAAATTCTGTTTTGTGGATCAATCATGGTTCAACCTCTATCAAATCACCTTGTACTTTGATGAAATCTTGAGAAAATGGTCTCAAGGCCATGTGGGGTCCACCCACATGATCTCAAGACCGTTTGGGCCAAGTTTGGGCCCAATTGGAGCTCAATTGAAGGGTTCAACCTTGTGTTGAGTCACATTGTTGAGTGTTGATGGGTGAACATTGATAGACCCTAATTGAATCGACTTCAACCCTAATTGGTCAACCATTGAGGGTCAATTGAATGACCAAGTGGTCAAGCATAATCTTCATTGATCCAATTCATAAGTGGTCATCATAGCTTTGACCTTTTGAGGGCTTCAACTTTGGTTGACATTAGGTGGTAACCTTTGATTTTGTTGTTGAAGGACCAAGTGGCTAAGACCATGAGAGCCTCGCGGTATCAAGACCGTGAGAGGGCTCACGGTCTCAAGACCGTGAGGGGGCTCATGGTCTCAAGACCGAGAGGAGGCTCGCGGTGTCAAGACCACGAGGGGCCTTGCGGTCCTGAGGTCAAAGTGGGCAAACGGTCTACATAGCTTCGCGGTCTTGAAATCACATGATGGCTCGCGGTCTTGAAGTAGGTTGAGGGGGCTCGCGGTCTTGGAAGAGGTTGAGGGCTCGCGGTCCTAAATTCAAAATAGATAAAACGGTCAACACACCCTCGTGGTCTTGAAAAGTCAAAATTGGCCAAACGGTCAACACTTTCAAACGATCTCAACTCAATTGAAGAATGATGGTTGAAGGTCAATCAATGTGATTCAAAGTTGACTTCTTTCAATCAATTGATGAAATAAATGGTTCAATGTTGCCCTAATCAAACCCTAATGATAACCTAGGATATTAAGGGGCTATTTGACTAAGGTTTTGACCCTAATGATGATCAATGGGGTGAATTACTAAAATACCCCTGAAGGGTAAATTGAGTAATACCTTGATTAGATCAAACCCTAATCACATGATGATGATGTTTTAACTATATTAGCCTATGATGACTCAATCCAACCTGATCTAAGTGATGTTGACATCACCTAACAGTATGAGGAGAGAGAAAGTACTTCTAGAGAGAGAAAGTACTTCTAGAGAGAGAAAATACCCTTTTTAAGTGGAAACTCAATTAAAGCATCTCCAATGCACAGGAATGAGCATAATTAGGGTATGATCCACCTGTGTGAGATCATAGAAACCCTAATTATGATAAATAATGAACCTTTAACTAACCTGAGAACATCAATGATGATGTTACTCATACATGATGATGTTATGAGTTCAATTCACCTTAATGTGAATAGTAAACCCTAATTCAAGGGTAATGGCATGCATTTGAGTATTAAACTCCAATTAATGAGAATTAGAGATTTAACTCTTATGACAAGAGTGGGAAGTATATTCCTTATTTCTTTATTACCTTTATCAGTTGTATTAACCATGCAAGTTCGGATATGAAGGTAATCATATCCAAGTATGGATGTTGATGTTTATTTCATTAAAGGCATGTTGTTAGCCTTATGAATAAGTAAATTAATCTGATGCCTTGTCAGTGGCATCCTATGATGATAATGGGCTGTGAGAGCCATGAATGCCATCAAGGTCATGCTTTAGAGATGACTTGTGATGATGATAATGAGAAATGATGATTGACATGAGTTAGGCATGTTACATTTAGTATTCTTCTTTTATAGCTGTTATGCTACTGTTATTGTTTGAAGAACAATGTATGCTGTTAAAGAATACTGAATGTACCTAACTAATCAAGTATAATGTAGATCCCTGATCATAGATCCATCATTGTCAGAGATTAAGTGATGGTGAAATAGGTTTTCCTCAGGGAACTCCTGGAGCACATACTTTTGAGTATGTGGGGTACATGGATGTGTAGAACCTTACATCCTAGTGTAGGAAAGTGATGTAGATGTGTAATCCATCCATTCTTCACTATAATTCCATACCGTATCAGTGGTAGGTAAACATGAAACCTCCTGATGACGAAGAAAGCACAGATATCCGTGTCAGTGGTAGGTAAATATGAAACCTCCTGATGACGAAGAGAGTACAGAACGCCATTGTGACTCTAGAATAGCGAAGGACCAGTTTACCCTGGTGAGCTATAGTAGTAGAGACACGAGATGTCCTACAAGTGATCCTCTTACTGACTGAGGAAGGTGAAGGTCATGAGAATCCGGCTCTCTTAATGACCTATGTATGATACTGATGTGACTTCTCAGCGATCAGTTGGAGTATGAGTGGTATGCCTCATCTCCACAGGGCATAATGTTGTTTGTAAAACATAATCAACCATGTAGTATAACTTGTTAGAGATGACTCCAAGTTAGTTGATTGATGTTACATTGCAATAATGTTTATATTCTCCATATCTCCTAAAATTGTAGAGATCTTGTTATACCTGCAACTGTTATAGAGTACTTTGAAGGCTTTACTGCTTAAGATATTCTTTGATGTTATAATAAAGCTTCTGGCGAAGAGTTATAACTCTCGCTGGGACAATTATGTATAATTGTCTCACCCCGTAGACTTCAACTTTTTAGGTGGACGTCGGAGACGAAGGAACCAGCCTACAGGTGATCAGTCTCAGCAGCAGCAGCACCAGGGGCAGCAGTAATCTCAGGTGGAGATTGTCCTGCCATATGGTGTAGTTAGAGTCAGTCCTATGTGTCCTCTGTACTCTCAGGTCTTGGAGTCTTTTGTATAGTGATCTTGAGATTTTGTATCTGGATGTATATAATTACTCAAGAAGTAATTATCCTGAGATGTAAACATTTTATATCTCTTTATGAAAGAAGTTTTTATGGATCCAAGTTCTTATCTCGAAAAGTTTTAATTTCCCGTGATTTTTGTCTTCCGCTGATTACCGATTCGCTTCCGCTAAGTTTTAATCATGTTTATGTCATGGTTTGGAGATCAGAGCCCAAAACTAGTGGTATCAGAGCTCAAGGTCAGTTGAGTCTACAGAGGCATAGGACTTAGGATGTCGAGTCTACCTTTAGTACTCCTTCCTTATCTAATAGAATCTTCTGCTCCTCAGGAGAAGAAGATACATAAGAATGTCAGAACATCACGATGAGCACGTGGCAGAGAGTAGTGCTAGTGCACCTCGAGGCGGTGCAAGAGTTCCGAGAATAGAACAACATGCACCTGAGTTACCAAGAGAACCACCCCAGTTCGACCCAGCTGACATGAGTAATCCAGCTGTACAGACGATGTTCGGGCAGTTCATGACTGCCATGACACATATGACCGATAGGATGCCCATTCCTGCACCTAGGGCACCTGTCCAGCCTGAAGCACAAGGTATCAGTAAGACATTCGAACGACTTCGTCGTGTCGGAGCTACCGAGTACTTCGGAACTGCCGACCCTGCAGATGCTGACTTATGGCTGACAGAGTTGGAGAAGGCTTTCAGGATTCTTATGATTCCGGAAGCTGAGAAGGTTAGACATGCTGTCTATCTTCTCAAGGGCAGTGCTGGTCACTGGTGGAACATGGAAGAGCAGAAGAGGCCTGGAGTAGAGTTCTCATGGGAAGAGTTTCGTCGGGAATTTATCAAAAGATATTTTCCAAAGACATTCCTAGATGAGAAGATCTCTCAGTTCGAGAAACTAAGGCAGGGTATGATGAACATTAGCGAATATGAAGCTAAGTTCATGGAGTTGCTGCGGTTCTGTCCGCACATGGCTGCTACGGATGAGGAAAGAATCAGAAGATTTGAGAAGGGTTTGAATTCTGATATGTCAACCCCTATATCTACCTTAGAGAACCGAGAGAGATTCTCTACCTTCGTTGAGTCAGTCTGAAGGATAGAGAGATCTGTGGTTGAGAAAAGACAAACCCATAAAAGATATCCACAGTTCCATGGTTCTTCATCTAGGGATTCCAAGAAACCTAGATTCTCTGCACCTAACCCTCCACCACCCAGATCGAGTTTTCAAACTCAATGGACACCAAGCAGAGGTAGAGGACGGAGTCAACCGCTTCAAGGGATGCACAGTTCTGCATCAGTGTCAGTTACTGGACCACCCAGACCACAACAACAGGAGAGGAGTTGTTACAACTGTGGTAAGGTGGGACACTTGATGAAGGATTGCCGTTCTAGGCCTGTCGGTGTGACACAACAACCCCCGAGACAGAATCAACAAGGATCTCAGAATAGACAACATCAAGGAGCAGCTCGAGGATGTGGACAAGCGTCTCAAGCTAGATCATCAGCACCACCTCAACACCAGGCGACTGCGAGGTTCTATGCTATGAACCCACCTGAGGCAGTGGTCAATCCACGGGTAGTGGCAGGTCAGATGAAACTTTTATATTCCGATATGTCTACATCCTGTGTTGTATCTGTTCTGATTGATCCGGGTGCTACGCACTCTTTCATCACTCGTGAAGTGATTCGTAACTGCAATATGACTGTTAGTCATAGGACAGATAGTTTGTTGTTAGAGACTCCGTTGAGTGGGTCTGCCGTTTTGCAGGAGGTATGTTCTCCCTGCATCCTCTTCTTTTCTTACCATCGCATTCAAGTGGATCTTATACCACTTGATATGCAGGGATTTGATATAATCCTCGGGATGGATACCTTAGAAAGGTATAGAGTTGTCTTGGATTGTGAGTCCAAGTTGGCTGTGTTTGCTGATGAAAGCAACACATGGATCTTTCAAGGAGAAAGAAAGATTCTACCCACTTGTCTTGTATCAGCTATGGTTGCTGATAAGCTGTTGAGGCAAGGATGTTATGCATTCTTAGCCCATGTGGTAGATGTTACCAAGGAAAGTTTCAATCCTGCTGAAGTTCCTGTAGTCAGGGAATTCGAAGATGTATTTCCTGAAGAACTTCCTGGTATACCACCACCTCGGGAGATTGATTTTGAAATCAATCTGATCCCAGATACAAAACCCATAGCTCAGACTCCGTATAGAATGGCGCCTGCCGAGATGGCAGAACTCAAGAAACAGCTTCAAGAGTTACTTGAGAGAGGTTTTATCCGACCGAGTACTTCACCTTGGGGTGCTCCGGTCTTGTTTGTTAAGAAGAAAGATGGGTCAATACGGTTGTGCATCGACTACAGACAACTCAATAAAGTAACAATAAAGAATAAGTATCCTCTGCCGAGGATTGATGATCTTTTTGACCAGTTGCGTGGTGCAACAGTCTTTTCAAAGATAGACTTGAGGTCTGGATATCATCAACTCCGTATTAAGGATAGTGACATATCCAAGTCCGCCTTTAGGACAAGATATGGTCACTATGAGTTCACGGTTATGTCGTTTGGACTAACCAATGCACCAGCTGCATTCATGGAACTCATGAATAGAGTTTTTCGACCTTTCCTTGATCAGTGTGTTGTCGTCTTCATAGATGACATAGTGATTTATAGTAAGGATGCTCAGCAGCATGAGCAACATCTTCGCCAAGCTTTGACCTTGCTAAGAGAACATAAACTGTACGCTAAGTTTAGCAAGTGTGAGTTCTGGCTGCCGGAGGTATCTTTTCTTGGACATGTGATATCCGCCTCGGGAATTCGTGTTGACCCTACAAAGGTAGAATCTGTTCTACAATGGGAACAAACCGAAGACACCGACGGAGATTCGAAGTTTCTTGGGGTTAGCTGGCTATTATCGAAGGTTCATTAAGAACTTTAGTTCTATAGCTTTACCTTTGACCAAGTTAACCCGGAAAGATGTTCCTTTTTCTTGGAGTGATAAGTGTCAACAATCTTTCCAGTTGTTGAAGGAGAGGTTGACAAGTGCACTTGTGCTAGTGCTACCTGAACAAGGAAAAGGGTATATAGTTTTCTGTGATGCTTCCAAAAATGGACTAGGATGTGTGTTGATGCAGGATAAGCAAGTGACTTCTTTTGCTTCCCGACAGCTTAAGAAACACGAGGAGAATTATCCAATACACGATCTGGAGTTAGCTGCTGTGGTTCATGCTTTGAAGATCTGGAGGCATTATCTCTACGGAGAGACATTCCATATTTTCACAGACCACAAGAACCTTAAGTATATCTTCTCTCAGCATGAGCTCAACATGAGGCAACGTCGCTGGATGGAGTTAATCAAGGACTACAACTGTACAATTGATTACCATCCAGGCAAGGCCAATGTTGTTGCAGATGCCTTGAGTAGGAAATCAACAACATCAACCATGAATAGAGCACAACTAAGCTCTTTAGTATGCTCTAGGAGAGATATGCTTATCTATTTAAGGCAAGACAATGTACAGTTAAAGGTGTCATTGTTAGCCGGTTTGTTAGCTGAGATGCATATTAAACCTACCCTAAGAGAGAAGATTAATAAAGCACAGCTAGGTGATGCTTCAGTTCAGCAGATTAGATCTGAGTATGGAAATGAGAAGCAAGATGGTTTTCATGACTCAGAGGACCAAGTAGCTTGTTATAATGGAAGGATGATAGTGCCGGATGTGGACAACTTGAGGAAGTTAGTCCTGGAAGAAGCCCATTCTTCCATGTATGCTATGCATCCAGGGAGCACCAAGATGTATCAGAATTTGAAAGATCTGTATTGGTGGCCTGGGATGAAAAAGGACGTTGCAGAGTTTGTTCTGAGGTGTCCTATGTGTCAGCAAGTTAAAGCTGAACACCAGAAGCCTGCAGGAACAATGCAACCTTTACCCATACCACAGTGGAAGTGGGACCATGTGACCATGGACTTTGTTGTTGGCCTACCCAGGACAAGCAAAGGACATGATTCCATTTGGGTAATTGTTGATAGGTTAACTAAGACAGCACATTTCTTACCTGTCAAGACAACCTATTCTGCTGAAAGGTTATTAGAATTGTATGTTCAAGAGATAGTGCGTTTGCACGGAGTTCCTGTCACAATAGTTTCCGATAGAGGTCCTCAGTTTACAAGTCGTTTTTAGGAACAGTTACACCAAGCCTTAGGCACCAAGCTAAAGTTTAGTACGGCCTTTCATCCACAGACTGATGGACAGTCGGAAAGGACCATACAAACCTTAGAAGACCTGTTGCGAGCATGTGTTCTCCAGTTCACCGGAAGTTGGGATCTACACCTAAGCTTGATAGAGTTTGCCTATAACAATAGCTATCAGCATAGTATTGATATGGCACCTTATGAAGACTTATATGGTAGACGTTGTAGATCACCCTTGTGTTGGTTTGAGACTGGTGAGCACCAGTTGTTAGGTCCTGACCTTGTGCAGCAGACCACAGAAAAGATTAAAGTAATACAAAAAAAGATTAAGACTGCTCAGGATAGGCAGAAATCTTATGCTGACAAACGTCGTAGACCCTTAGAGTTCCAGGTTGGAGACAGAGTGTATCTCAAGGTCTCACCTTGGAAAGGGGTCCTTCGTTTTGGAAGGAAAGGGAAGTTAGCTCCTAGATATATGGGGCCTTATCCAATCACCGAACGGATTGGAAGGGTAGCATATAGACTAGAGCTACCACCTCAGTTACAGAGGTTACATCCTGTGTTTCACATTTCTATGTTGAAGAAATGTCACCCAGACACCGAGTCAGTTCTACAACCTATGGAGGTAGAATTGAATGATGACATATCCTATGAGGAGGGACCAGTGTCAATCCTTGATAAACGAATTAAAAAGTTAAAGAAGAAAGATATAAGTCTTGTGAAAGTCCTCTGGAACCATCGTGGTGTTGAAGAAGCCACTTGGGAGTTAGAGGATGAGATGAGAAGGAAGTATCCTGCCCTTTTCTCTTAGTATGTTTTATCGATTTCGGGGACGAAATCCTTGTAAGGGGGGGATAATTTGTAACATCCATGACCTGGGTTATGAGTTAACCCTACGTGTTTTGCCTAAATATGTAATTAAATCTTTGTGATTAACTCTGAGCATGTAATTAAGTTTCTCAAAAACATATATTTCAGTATTTGCTCCTTTTTATTTAAAGTTGTAGCATTGTTTTGATATACAGGGACCTATGTGCAATTTACCCAGTTAAAAGGGTTAGCTTGCAATTTGCACATGTTGAGATGTTCCTCTGATGTTGAGACATCATGAGAATCTTTTTGGTAAAGTTTGAGGGATTTCCCAAGCTAGGGCACCAAGGTGCAGCTGTGGAAGCAATCCCGGTGCTTGAAACCCTAATTTGGGGTAAAATGCAAATTACCCAAATTAAGGGATGCAAATTGTGAAATATGTCATCTAATGTATCTTTTTAGACTATTTCCATCATTAAGAGAAGAAATGATGAGGGAGTCACCTCAATTGAGTTATCAAGTTATGAAATATGCCTTGTGATTGAATAATCAGGGTATATGTGCAACATCTCTTTATGTATGTACCTTATTATTATTAGATTGCTCTCCTTTACCTTCTTTTTCTAAGACCTTAAGAGAAGGTTTGTCCTTAGAATAAAGAGTAAGGGACGATCAAGTAAAGAAGGAGGGACCTAGTTGGAATTATGGACAACTTATGAACTAATGTTGAAAATCCTACCCCTAGTATATATACCCTCAACTTCTCTAAGCAAGGGAACTTGCCCTTCGTTCCCTTCACTGTTCCATTTCACCAAAGACGACCAAAGACTGCCTTGGAGCTAAGGAGGACGACCAAGGGAAACAAGGTAGGTTTGGGACCCTTCTTTTGCCTAATTCCATGGTTAGAACTCGAATTCAAGGTCATCTTCATGGCTAACTCTTGAAACCCTACCTTTCTAGCCGTCTCTTTTCATCCTTCCTTGGAGTTTTCACCTTGGCCAACCTGTGGGAACTCAAGGACGCCATTAGAGCTTGGAGCTCAAGAAGCAAGCTTTAGGCGGGTTTTATAACTCTAAACCCATGCTTTACTATATACATCTCTTATATGCGGTTAGATGATAGTTCTTCATGTTTCCCTACTTTTCCCTGCTATTTTGCAAGACAATCCATGGGATATCCATACTGTTCTTAAGCTAGGAGATGAAGGCGTGATTTCCAAGAAAAACCCACCGCTTTTCACTTCCTTAAACGGTCTCACCAGTTTGTTCTCTCGGTCTCAAGACCGCGAGGTGAGCAAATGGTCTCGAGACCACGACAGGGAAAACGGTCTCCAAGACCGTTTGGCCCCGTTGACCGAGCGTGGACCATATAATGAATCTGTTCCTAATTATATAGGTTAATTACCCTCAAAATTTGGGAGGCTAACTCTAAAGGAATCGGGAGATATGATCTTTTTAAGAAACAACTTTAAATGAATTTATTCCTGATTCGCAAACGGTCCGAAATTGCCTTTTTGGGCAAACGGTCTCAAGACCGTGTAAGGTCGTTGACCAGGCGTTGACCGTATGCGATTACTGTTCAAAATAATGTTAATTAACAACTCACCAAGTTTGATGGTCTAATTCCAAACGGGCTAAGAGTTGAAGGGTGAATACTAGGGCTAACCCTAGATGAAATCAGTACTGAATTATAATAATATAAATTAGGGTTTTCAGGGTTGATTGACCTAAACGGTCTCAAGACCATTTGGGGGTCATCCAAACGGTCTTGAGACCGTGAGGGCAATCAACCATGACCGTTTGGAGGTTTGGGGTCAAGAATAGTTGACCAATTGAAGGTACAATTATACCAAATTATATTGCAATTAAATATTGATATGATCATCAACTCAATAGGTCAGACCTTGATGAATTTGCACTAGAATCCAAAATTGGATGGGCAAACGGTCTCAAGACCGTTTGGAACTCATCCAAACGGTCTCAAGACCGAGAGGACAATCACCCAAGACCGTTTGAAGGTCTAGGGTTAAGTAATTTGACCAATTGAGGACCTAATTGCAAATAAGTTATCAATTTAATCAAAATTCTGTTTTGTGGATCAATCATGGTTCAACCTCTATCAAATCACCTTGGACTTTGATGAAATCTTGAGCAAATGGTCTCAAGGTCATGTGGGGTCCACCCACATGATCTCAAGACCGTTTGGGCCCAATTGGAGCTCAATTGAAGGGTTCAACCTTGTGTTGAGTCACATTGTTGAGTGTTGATGGGTGAACATTGATAGACCCTAATTGAATCGACTTCAACCCTAATTGGTCAACCATTGAGGGTCAATTGAATGACCAAGTGGTCAAGCATAATCTTAATTGATCCAATTCATAAGTGGTCATCATAGCTTTGACCTTTTGAGGGCTTCAACTTTGGTTGACATTAGGTGGTAACCTTTGATTTTGTTGTTGAAGGACCAAGTGGCTAAGACCATGAGAGCCTCGCGGTCTCAAGACCGTGAGAGGGCTTGAAATCACATGATGGCTCGCGGTCCTCGAGGTCAAAGTGGGCAAACGGTCTACATAGCTTCGCGGTCTTGAAATCACATGATGGCTCGCGGTCTTGAAGTAGGTTGAGGGGGCTCGCGGTCTTAGAAGAGGTTGAGGGCTCGCGGTCCTAAAGTCAAAATAGATTAAACGGTCAACACACCCTCACGGTCTTGAAAAGTCAAAATTGGCCAAACGGTCAACACTTTCAAACGATCTCAACTCAATTGAAGAATGATGGTTGAAGGTCAATCAATGTGATTCAAAGTTGACTTCTTTCAATCAATTGATGAAATAAATGGTTCAATGTTGCCCTAATCAAACCCTAATGATAACCTAGGATATTAAGGGGCTATTTGAATAAGGTTTTGACCCTAATGATGATCAATGGGGTGAATTACTAAAATACCCCTGAAGGGTAAATTGAGTAATACCTTGATTAGATCAAACCCTAATCACATGATGATGATGTTTTAACTATATTAGCCTATGATGACTCAATCCAACCTGATCTAAGTGATGTTGACATCACCTAACAGTATGAGGAGAGAGAAAGTACTTCTAGAGAGAGAAAATACTTCTAGAGAGAGAAAATACCCTTTTTAAGTGGAAACTCAATTAAAGCATCTCCAATGCACAGGAATGGGCATAATTAGGGTATGATCCACCTGTGTGAGATCATAGAAACCCTAATTATGATAAATGATGAACCTTTAACTAACCTGAGAACATCAATGATGATGTTACTCATACATGATGATGTTATGAGTTCAATTCACCTTAATGTGAATAGTAAACCCTAATTCAAGGGTAATGGCATGCATTTGAGTATTAAACTCCAATTAATGAGAATTAGAGATTTAAATCTTATGACAAGAGTGGGAAGTATATTCCTTATTTCTTTATTACCTTTATCAGTTGTATGAACCATGCAAGTTCTGATATGAAGGTAATCATATCCAAGTATGGATGTTGATGTTTATTTCATTAAAGGCATGTTGTTAGCCTTATGAATAAGTAAATTAATCTGATGCCTTGTCAGTGGCATCCTATGATGATAATGGGCTGTGAGAGCCATGAATGCCATCAAGGTCATGCTTTAGAGATGACTTGTGATGATGATAATGAGAAATGATGATTGACATGAGTTAGGCCTGTTACATTTAGTATTCTTCTTTTATAGCTGTTATGCTACTATTATTGTTTGAAGAACAATGTATGTTGTTAAAGAATACTGAATGTACCTAACTAATCAAGTATAATGTAGAGCCCTGATCATAGATCCATCATTGTCAGAGATTAAGTGATGGTGAAACAGGTTTTCCTCAGGGAAATCCTGGAGCACATACTTTTGAGTATGTGGGGTACATGGATGTGTAGAACCTTACATCCTAGTGTAGGAAAGTGATGTAGATGTGTAATCCATCCATTCTTCACTATAATTCCATACCGTATCAGTGGTAGGTAAACATGAAACCTCCTGATGACGTAGAAAGCACAGATATCCGTGTCAGTGGTAGGTAAATATGAAACCTCCTGATGACGAAGAGAGTACAGAACGCCACTGTGACTCTAGAATAGCGAAGGACCAGTTTACCCTGGTGAGCTATAGTAGTAGAGACACGAGATGTCCTACAAGTGATCCTCTTACTGACTGAGGAAGGTGAAGGTCATGAGAATTTGGCTCTCTTAATGACCTATGTATGATACTGATGTGACTTCTCAGCGATCAGTTGGAGTATGAGTGGTATGCCTCATCTCCACAGGGCATAATGTTGTTTGTAAAACATAATCAACCATGTAGTATAACTTGTTAGAGATGACTCCAAGTTAGTTGATTGATGTTACATTACAATAATGTTTATATTCTCCATATCTCCTAAAATTGTAGAGATCTTGTTATACCTGCAACTGTTATAGAGTACTTTGAAGGCTTTACTGCTTAAGATATTCTTTGATGTTATAATAAAGCTTCTGGCGAAGAGTTATAACTCTCGCTGGGACAATTATGTATAATTGTCTCACCCCGTAGACTTCAACTTTTTAGGTGGACGTCGGAGACGAAGGAACCAGCCTACAGGTGACCAGTCTTAGCAGTAGCAGCACCAGGGGCAGCAGTAATCTCAGGTGGAGATTGTCCTGCCATGTGGTGTAGTTAGAGTCAGTCCTATGTGTCCTCTGTACTCTCAGGTCTTGGAGTCTTTTGTATAGTGATCTTGAGATTTTGTATCTGGATGTATATAATTACTCAAGAAGTAATTATCCTGAGATGTAAACAATTTATCTCTCTTTATGAAAG
This sequence comes from Alisma plantago-aquatica, assembly GCA_963693085.1. Classification (NCBI taxonomy): domain Eukaryota; kingdom Viridiplantae; phylum Streptophyta; class Magnoliopsida; order Alismatales; family Alismataceae; genus Alisma; species Alisma plantago-aquatica. The sequence goes on from OY856409.1 coordinate 804,961,523, forward strand.
AAGTTTTTATGGATCCAAGTTCTTATCTCAAAAATTTTTAATTTCCCGTGATTTTTGTCTTCCGCTGATTACCGATTCGCTTCCGCTAAGTTTTAATCGTGTTTATGTTATGGTTTGGAGATCAGAGCCCAAAGTTAAAACTCAATTTAACTCACAAGTTAAGTGTCTGCAAAGTGACGGTGGTGGTGAATTCATCAATCATCCCCTTCGTCAGTTTCTCTCTGACTCAGGCATCACTCATCGTCTCTCCTGCCCACATGACCCCTCTCAGAACGGAGCTATCGAAAGGAAACATCACCATGTCGTCGAGTTAGGCCTTGCCATGATGATCGAAGCACATCTTCCCAAATCCTACTGGGTTGATGCGTTCTCTACCACCATTTACCTCATAAACAGACTCCCCACTCCCATTCTACACATGAAAACTCCCTTTGAAGCTCTTCACAACCTCAAACCTTCCTACTCCCACCTCCGTACCTTTGGGAGCCTCTGTTAGCCATGTCTCCGCCCCTATACCTCCGACAAGCTTGACCCGCGCTCCCTTCCTTGTGTCTTCATGGGGTACAACTCCCATCATAAGGGCTATGAATGCCTTCATCCTCCCTCTCGCCGTCTTTACATCACCAAGCATGTCGTCTTCAACGAGGATGTCTTTCCCTTTACTCCTACCACTGCTCTTCCTCAACAGTCTCACCTCTCTTACTCTGCCTTCCTCGACTTCGCCGACGACACCCCTATTGCACCAGTTGCTCCCAGTGACCTCTCACCATCTTCCCCTACTTCCTCTGCTTCTGCCTCCTTCCCTTCCCTCAATACCTCCGGCTACACTGACCCCTCTAACGACTCTATCTCAACCTGTAACAACCAATCCTACGACCTCACTCCCCCCTCCTCTCCTCCAGCTCTGCATTCCGTCGAACACGTTAGTACCCCAGCAACTGACTCCCCCTCAGTAACGCATTCCACTGAACACCTCGGTGCCTCTTCTTCCACCTCTTCATCTCCTACTCGCTTCTCTACTGAACCACCGATCAAATTTCACCCCATGATTACCCGAGGCAAGGACGGTGTCCGTCATCCAAATCCCAAGTACACCCTTAACACTACTCTTCTCCCTTCCACCCCATACACTGTAACCCAAGCCCTTTGTCACCCTGGATGGCTCCATTCCATGAGCTTCAAGCACTTCAACAGAACCACACCTGGCCCCTCGTTGCTCGGGAACCCCACATGAATGTTGTTGGTTGCCGATGGGTCTTCAAGTCTAAACTCCATCCCGATGGTTCTCTTGATCGCCTCAAGGCTTGCCTTGTTGCCAAGGGCTTCCATCAAGAGCAAGACATAGATTATCTGGAAACCTTCAGTCCGGTTGTCAAAGCCCCTACCATCAAGACCGTGCTCTCCATTGCCGTCTCCCATAACTGGTCTGTCACACAACTTGACATTTGTAATGCCTTCCTCAATGGAACCCTTGATCACACCGTCTATATGGCTCAACCTCCGGGCTTTGTGGACGCCTCCCGTCCTCACCATGTCTGCAAACTTCATAAAGCTCTTTATGGCCTTAAACAGGATCCTCGTGCTTGGTACCACCGCATTCACTCTTTCCTCTCTGAGCTCGGCTTCTGTTCTAGCACCACCGACTCCTCCCTCTTTGTTCTTTCTCATAATAATATTCTTGTCTACCTTCTCCTTTACATGGACGACATACTCATCATAGGGAACTCACCCACTACAATTGCATGCATCATCGAAATCCTTGAAACTGAGTTCTCCATACGCAATCTCGGCGCTGCCCACTACTTCCTCAGCATTCAAGTCAATCACAACTCCAATGGCCTCCTCCTTCATCAAACCAAATACGCCCTCGACATCCTCACCAGAGAAGACATGGTCCACTGTAAACGAGTCTTGACTCCTGTCTGCACCTCCTTCCTTCGGACCTCTCTCCACCAACCTGGTTCTCCCCTTGTTGATGCCACTGTCTACCGTCGCATTGTCTGTTCTCTACAGTACCTCACCCTCACTCGCCCTGACATCACATATGGGGTGAACTTAGCCTTCCAATTCCTCCACTCTCCTACCACCACTCACCTCCTCCTTGTCAAACGAATCCTCTGGTACATCAAAGGCACCCTCTCCTTGGGCATCCAAATCTTCTGTGATACCTCTCCCTCTGTCTCTGGCTTCTGCGACGCCGACTGGGCTGGTTGCCCCCTCACCCGCCACAGCACGAGTGGATACTGCCTTTTCCTGGGCCGCACCTGCGTTTCGTGGTCTTCCAAGAAGCAACCTACTGTGTCAAAGTCGAGTGTCGAGGCTGAGTATCGCTCCTTGTCACTCATTGCTGCTGAGCTCACTTGGTTTTCCAGGCTGCTTCAAGAACTTCACCTCCGCCAACTCCAACCTGTTGTCCTTCACTGCGATAACCTAAGTGCTCTCTTCCTTGCCTCTAACCCGGTTCTTCATGCCCGGACCAAACACATCCAACTGGATTATCATTTCGTATGCAAAAAGGTTGCTCTGGGTCATATTCTCACCAAGTTCATCACCTCCAAGGATCAGCACGCTCATGTGTTCACCAAAGCTCTACACAAGATGCACTTTCAAGACCTCATCTTCAAGTTGGGTCTTCAATTCTCTTAGCCCCAACTTGCGGGGGGCTGTCAAAGTACCTCTGAGTCAACCGCTGGTGATGCTGCCAACCCAATCAGTAACTCCAACCGCATTGAAGATCTGCCTCTCAAGGTTGAAGACGAAGTGACCAAGGGAACATCTGCCACTTCTCAGCATTAACTTTGTGCTCACAGGCGTTATTACCGCCATCTTTCTGCATGATTTTGTCGATTGGCTTTGTGCCCTTCTCAATGTAACAAGGCTACCTGCCTTCTATAATAACAACCAAAATCATTCTGTACTAATCATCAATTGAAGCAATATACAATTTCTTATTCCTATCGTGTGCTGTCTTCTTTCCTCACACTCCATCCATCCACCGGCCAGCCACAGTCAGCCTCGTTTACTCCCCTTCCTACCTGCGGTTGAAACCAGGCAGACAATAGGCAGACAGATAAAAGAGGGGAGGATACAGCCAAAATCACAACTTTGTAAGGGCGCACACTGTGTGTATCCAGCGTCGTCAATCATCATCCTCTGGCATCTGCCTATGCTGTGCTCGCTGGACAAATCAACCAAGGCTAGAGAGAGATCAGAGGGAGAGAGTTTAATAGAGATAGAGAGATAGGCCGGAGGCATACTCGTCCTCCCCATCTAAATCACCCCCATCGCCCGTCTCCGCCCCTTGATTACGAAGGATCCATTACCGCCGCTGGCGCTTGGATCGACCCCACTGCGTACATTGCTCCGATCCCACCTTCCCTCCTGAGATCTCGACTTTCGCTCCCGAGCTTCGGAATGGGATCTGTGGGATGGGTAGTCCTCTCCCCCAACACGTCCCCCCGCCTCACTGCTCCTCCAACCGTGTCAGGCAACAGGAGGGTTTGGATCTCATCTATCACTCCCTTCACATGAGAGCATCCTGTGCCGAAGGACTATGAGCGGGGCGCGATGACCCCGGGGTCGCTTGAGATACTACAACGAACACAACTCCGCCGCAGATCAATCCAATGGAGGATCTCTCTTTGGAGGCCACAAGTCTCTACAGCAGGGGAAGGATTCTTTTGACATAAAAGAGTCCATGACAGTACACTGCGGGTATACAGTCATCATTATTGAGCTATATTGTTGCTTTCTCTCTGTTTAATCTCTATTTTAGGGGAACTAAAATCATCCTTTTCTATTTTCCTTACCTTTTGAACATGTGTCATTCAGATTCTTCAGTGGAAACAAGCCTGATATTGGTGGTCAATTTGACATTGACGAGGCTGATCTTCTTGACATGGAACAATGTCGAGGAGTAGTTGTTGCCATATTTGGTAAGCATTTTGATACTTGTCTTCGCCATAGGGTTCTCTTGTTCCCTGCTCCTGAACCAACATCTGATCTAAGTGAAAGAGTAGAAATACAAGAGGTGTATTTATAACACTAAAGAGCCAAGGACAACTATGTAAAAAGCCAGCTGTGATGCCTGTGACTTGCGAGTCACGCTTTTCTTTTCCTCTTCATATTGTAATCTTCACAGGCATGTAATAATGATGAATATAAATAAGACCTACTGTGCACATTTTGAAAGTGCACGGTTGAACCCCAATCTCGATCTTTCTCTCGTCCTTCCTTTTCTATTGATTCAAATATGGTATCAGAGCCTTGCTAAGAATCAGTCGATCTCAGCGAGAGATTCTAGGGTTCTACCTCTCTCTCAGTCGCCGTGAAAACATCCTCCATTTTTATCTCATCACCGTCTTTTTCCCTCGTTATCCTTTCCTCGCCAGAGCTCCTTGCCGTTGTGAAAGCTTGGATCTCCTCGTCTTCGCCTGTTATGCATCCTCTGGAAGCTTCTCTCCCTCAGATCTCAGTCGCCGCCACCGCCGCGCGACTATCCTCTTCTCTGATCATCCTGCAGCAAGATCTTCTCGCCGCCAGTTCCAGATCGCCATCGAGCAAGCTTCGGTTCACCGCCTCTTTCATCTGCAGTCTCGACTCAGTGCTTCTGATCTGCTTGTCTTCTGCAACAAGGTGTCTACTCACCACGAAGATCATTTCCTGCTCTCGCTCTAGACGAGAATCGCTCCTGTATCAAGCTTCTTCTCGTTGCTGTTCGAGTTTCTGTTCTCTTCTCGTTCCCCTTAGAAGTCGTATTCTTCAGTGGTCGAATCGCCTCATCTGTATCTTTCTCCTAAGCAGTAAGTTCGAGTTTCACAACAACTAGCCTCTGACGAATCCAATCCAGTATCAACATCTCAAGAATGTCGTCGTCTAGCTCTACAACTTCTCCCTCGTCAATCCCTGCCTCGTTCTATCCCTATCCATTTGGACTGAATGTATCCAATTTTCTCACCATAAAACTCAATCTCAACAACTTCTTACTATGGGAATCACAAGTTAGGACTCTCGCGGAATCATGCGGTCTAGATGGATTTCTCAACGGAAGTGAGAAACAACCTTCTCTGATCATACAAGACAGCAGTGGAAATCCTGATGTTAATCCTCGTCACAAGGAATGGATGAGAACTGACAGGCTCCTTAAAGGATGGATATCTGGATCTCTTACTGAAGAAGTTATGGGTGAAGTCATCGGCTGCACCACTGCATCTGAGGTATGGAAATCGCTTAGCAAGAAATTTACTGAATCTTCTCAGTCTAGAGAATTCGAATTAAAATCTCAGCTCAGAACCTTTGAAAAAGGATCCGATCCTCTGACTGAATACTTGAGGAAGTTTAAAAACATCTGTGATCAGTTAAACGCAATAGGATGCACTATTACTGATCAGGAGAAAGTGTTCACTCTTTTAAATGGCCTGGATAGCAATGAGTATGAGGGATTTGTCGTGTCCATGCTTAAGCCACCCATACCTGCCTTTGCAGAATTAGTTTCTTTGCTTCAGGATTTTGAGAGGAGGAAAGCTAGATGACCACAACCAACTGAAACCCTAGCCTTCTATGCTGCCAAACCTATGAGTGATCTGTCTGTTCATCAGCTCACTGACAACATGCAGCAATTCTATAACAATAACAACAGCTACAACAATCGCAGAGGAAGAACTAGCAATAGAGGCAGAGGGAGGAATCAGAACATCAACTACACTCAGGGAATTCTGGGAAGTAGCCCCGTACAACAGCCAAGTCAGTTCAGTTCTCAGGGGCAAGGATTCACTCAATCAACTCAACAGTCAGGAGGAATGTTCTACAACACTCAGGACAACGGAATGAGAGCACCCGTATTCTGTCAGATTTGTGGGAAAAGAGGTCATGAGGCTTTGAAGTGCTGGTATAGATTTGATAACTCCTTCCAGAGCACGTCTGTACCAAAGAACCTATCTGACAATACCACTACTGCACTAGCTGCTATGAGGATCACAGAACCCGATCTCACTGAGTGGCATGTTGATTCCGGTGCCACAGATCATGTTGTGCAGAATACAAGTAACCTGTATAATCTAAAAATATACAAAGGACGTGACTCTATCATGATTGGAAATGGAGAGTTTGTTCCTATATCTTACACTGGAGATGCTTTTCTGAGAAACTTAACTGTTGTACCACTTTCTCAAATTCTAGTTGTTCCTAAAATCAAATGCAACCTCCTATCTATTTCTAAGCTAACATCTTGCTTTCCATACTATGTTTTGTTTACTAATGATGCTGTCTATGTTAAGGACATTCTGAGCCACAAGACCCTAGCACAAGGAAGATGTGATAACGGGATGTACACATTCAGCTCGAGTCCTCAAGTAGAAGCAAAGTATCCAAATGTTATGTTCTCTAACAGATGCAATAAAGCCACTGAAGATATTTGGCACAAGCGGCTAGGACGTCCTAATAAAGTTGTTGTTCAACAGTTACGTAGTTACCTAGATGTTTCTACTTCTGTCAATAAACTGACTCTCTATACGAGTTGTGAACTTAGCAAAAGTAAGCATCTACCTAATATACATAGGCATGTAAGCTCTGAACAACCTTTCTTTCGAATTCACTACGATGTATGGGGAAAGGCTCCTGTGCCTTCTCGTCATAAGTTTCTTTATTACCTTCTGATTACAGATGAATGTACTCGCTACAGTTGGTTCTTTCCGATTAAAAATAAGAGTGATGTTTACTCTGTCATGGTATCTTTCTATCACATGATTCTGAATCAATTTAACACCTCTATTAAAATTATTCAAAGTGATGGTGGCAGTGAGTTTGTCAACACAGCGTCAACTGAATTTTATTCAGCAAAAGGAATTATTCATCAGCTGTCATGTCCCCATGACCCATCTCATAATGGTCTAGTTGAAAGAAAACATCGACATGTTGTGGAATTAGGACTTGCTATGATGATTGATGCAGGTCTCCCAAAATACTTCTGGGCAGAAGCTTTCTCCACATCCACCTATCTGATTAACATATTACCTACTCTTGTCTTGAACTACAAGACACCTTTCGAAGCCATGTTCAATAAATTACCAACTTATTCTCATCTCAGAGTTTTGGGCACTCAATGCTTCCCATACATCAAACCATACAATCATGATAAACTTGATCCTCACTCTGTACCTTGTGTGTTTCTTGGGTACAGCCTCCAACATAAAGGATATAAGTGCTTGCATGTTTCTACAAATCGAACGTACATATCAAAACATGTTATCTTTGATGAAACAATTTTTCCTTTCAAACAAAATTAAGACTCATGGCTGCAAAATAAAAGTACTTGTACAATTTCCCAATTTTATGAAGAAGACACTACCTTGCGCAATGTACAGCAACATTCTACTGTTACTTCATCTGAATCTAATACGCACAACACCACTGGTCAGTGTGTAGATGCCTCCTCTATTTCGGAAAAATGGATTTCTCAGGAACAACTTGTCGACACTGTCAGTCCATCACATTCTAACCTCAGTATACCTGATGTAGCACATCTTCCTGTACCAAATCAGTTTATTTCTTATGAATCTACTCCTACTGATACGGTGCTTCCTGAACACACACCAAGCTCATCTAATGATTTACTTCCTAGAGCAAGTCCAACTCAAACTGACTCTGGACTGCTGCTCACTCAAGCATCATCTTCTGAACAAGTGCAGGACAATCATGACGTTCTACCTCAACGAAATACTATTCCTTCTGTCCTGCCTTCACAACAACTACATACTGGTAACCATCATATCATGACTACAAGGAGCAAATGTGGAGTAGTCAAACCCAATCCCAAATATGCCCTATTCACTATGCATGTACCCAGTCCACCTAGAACAATAAGAGAAGCTTTATCACACCTTGGATGGTATCAAGCTATGTGTGACGAACTGACAGCTCTTCAGAAAAACAACACCTGGACCTTAGTTCAAAGACAACAAAACTTTAATGTTGTGGGCTGCAAATGGGTTTTCAAATCCAAACTTCGTGTTGATGGCACTCTTGAAAGATTAAAAGCTCGATTAGTAGCTAAAGGATTTCATCAAGAGGAAGGAATCGACTATCTGGAAACTTTCAGCCCGGTAATCAAATCACCAACCATTAAAACTATTTTAGCTATAACAACTTCGAGCAGATGGAAAGTAAATCAATTAGATGTGTGTAATGCTTTTCTCAATGGAGTTCTAGACACACCAGTTTATATGGAACAGCCACCGGACTTCAGTGATTCTACAAATTCCTCCTATGTCTGCAAATTACATAAAGCCCTCTATGGGCTGAAGCAAGCATCCAGGGCTTGGTACAACCGCATTAGCTTATTTCTTCTTGAACTGGGATTCCACACTAGTACATCTGACTCGTCTCTTTTTGTCTTAAAGAATGGGCATGACATCATATATCTGCTACTATATGTTGACGATATATTGATTACAGGAAACAATGACGTTTTGGTTAACCAGATCATTCAAAATCTGGAAACTGAGTTTTCTCTCAGAAACTTGGGTGAACTTCACTATTTTCTTGGAATCCAAGCTGAGAAAAATGATTCAGGTCTTCTTCTACATCAAACAAAGTATGCATATGAACTTCTTCAACGAGAAGGAATGCTTGATTGCAAACCAATTTCTACACCTGTAAGCCCTTCCTTCCTGTGAGACTCTCTAAAAATTAACAGTTCCCCTCCAACTGATCCACGTCACTACAGGCATATTGTGGGTTCATTACAATACTTAACTCTGACTCGACCTGATATCACTTATGGAGTTAACCTTGCTTGCCAGTATCTTCATTGTCCAAGCACTCTACATATGTCACTGGTTAAAAGGTTACTTCGTTACATCAAAGGTACTTTACAGCAATGTCTTCAAATATACAAGGATGCTTCTCTAAGAGTGACAAGTTACTCTGATGCAGACTGGACAGGGTGTCCTCTAACACGAAGAAGTACCACAGGCTATTGTGTTTTCTTAGGACGTACCTGTGTGTCATGGTCTTCCAAGAAACAAACAACTGTCTCCAGGTCAAGCACAGAGGCAGAGTATCGATCTCTTGCTCACACAGCTGATGAATTAACATGGTTTGCTTTGCTGCTACGAGAGCTTCACATACGTCAATCACATCCTGTTGTTCTTTACTGTGATAACCTAAGTGCTCTCTACTTGACTGTCAATCCAGTCCTTCATGCTAGAACAAAGCACATAGAACTGGATTATCATTTCATCCGTGAAAAGGTTGCTCTTGGTCACATTATAACATGTTTTGTTGGATCAAAGGATCAGCTAGCAGATCTCTTCACCAAAGCTGTTACCAAGGAGGCGTTCAGAACTCTATTACCCAAGCTGGGTCTTCGATTATCAAAGACACAGCTTGAGGGGGGCTGAAAGAGTAGAAATACAAGAGGTGTATTTATAACACTAAAGAGCCAAGGGCAACTATGTAAAAAGCCAGCTGTGATGCCTGTGACTTGCGAGTCACACTTTTCTTTTCCTCTTCATATTGTAATCTTCACAGGCATGTAATAATGATGAATATAAATAAGACCTACTGTGCACATTTTGAAAGTGCGCGGTTGAACCCCAATCTCGATCTTTCTCTCGTCCTTCCTTTTCTATTGATTCAAATACTAAGCTTTAAGTTGCTTCTTTTGTAACTGTTGTGTATTCTTTGCATTTATTATTGCTCTCTTCTAGGAAACTATGATATCATGCAGCAACCCAGGAACATCAGTGAGATAACAAAGAGGCATGCGTGCTTTTTTATGTTTGTGGATGAAGAGACGGAAGCCTACTTGAGGAATCGTAGTGAATTGGAGGACAGTAGAAAGAGTGGTCTCTAGAAAGTGGTCGTTGTTCACAACCTTCCCTACACAGATGCGAGGAATCGTAGTGAATTTGTATTACCATGTTCAATTTGCTACACCATGTACGTGTCATACATTTCTTATTAAATGTATTACTTATAGCTGTAACATGTTTAGGGTGAAACACGGCCTTTCAATTGAATTACGTGTTTGACATGTTCAAAGTGCCCACTCTTCACCTTTTTTGGCTGTAAACAAATAATCATTGCTATTTTGGATTGCCGGACAAACTATGAGGCGTCGATTAACTTGGCGAGAGTTACTAAGAAGAGATATGGACTCTTTGCATCTATGTACACATGAGTAGGACCCAAATCAAAGCTAGAGGTAAAAAAATGATCCATGTAGCCGACTCTAACATTTAGTATTGCCGCGGAGTAACACAAAGAATAAGTTTCTATCAATTTTTGTGTATTAGATGTCAGTGCTCTCTCTCCATAATTCACCAGCAGCTCTGAGTTTGTCGACTGCTTCGAACTCACGTAATCCATTGGACTTGGAGATCTGAAATTTGTTACCACAATACCGTGGTTGATTTAAAAAAATGGCCCTTGCGTGTATTGCAAAAAGATATTGGGCCAATATCATTAGTCACAATGTGATATATGATATTAGCTTCTATAGTTGAGGTAACAGTTTGATTATTTAAAAGCATGACCATGACACCGTTCTTTATAATCACTAATTGCTTGATGTCGGTGTGTGTGTGTGTGTGGGGTGATAGATGATAGCCCTTACTGTCGTAAGACTATACTTGTCCCAGAATTTTAACTCCTGGATACCAATAGTAAAAGAAAATGCTTTAATGGCTGTAGGTCTCAGCAGGTTACCTATTTGAGTTTTGCATAAAAAATCGTTCCTGCAATGTGAACCTTGTTTCTAGTATATCTTCTCTAGTAACTATTCTAGAGAACTGTGGCCCCGTTGAACGTGCTAAATTTCTGTAGAGATATATTATTCTGTAATAGCTGAATTTATAACCTGTTAATTTCTGTAGAGATATATTATTTTAATTATGCTTATAACTTGAATAGAACGTATTGAATAGCTGTCTAGTAAATTTCTTCTTTTATGGGACATCTCTTATGAGTTCATTACCTATTTGATAAGACACACTGTCAAGGTTGTGATTGCTCATTTTGATTCTGTTATAACAGCTGAAGTAGACTTCTCAATGGAGTTTACATATGCCCTGACTGGGTCGGAGGGATCTACAGCTGACCAAAGGGTCCTACAAGTAGCAACGACCACATGTTGTTTCAAAGTACCGTCCGAAAAGTTTTACCTTGTTGATGCAGGGTATGCCAACACTCGTCATTTTCTTGACCTTATCGCAACACAACTTACCGTATCTCTGAGTACCGAGAAAATAGGCATTCATACAATAACAAGAAGGAGATGTTCAACCACTGTGACGCTCAATTACGTAATGTTGTAGAAAAAACATTCGGTGTGTTGAAGAGGAGGTTTGCCTACCTTAAAAAGAGGTGACATATCCTTTACATTTGTAGTGTCGTCTCGTAATGGCTTGTTGTATCTTCCACAATTTTATAGTCGCCAGAATGATAGTGACATTATGATGGAGGAAATCTCAGAACACAGTTCAACATCTGCCTTCCCAGCCAATAGAGTCGACCTGAGTTCGCTACAACAAACAGTTCCAACCGATGCAAGGGAGGGTGATGTATTACGTGAAATAATTTCCAATTTCATTTGGGATACCCGTTGACCTTACTTTTTACTTGTCATCATTTCTATAGCGAATGAGAACTCATCTACCACTTGACTTAAAATATTTGTTTTAATATGTTTTTATGCCTCCTAATTAAAAATGTTGAATTATGCTTCATTAGGTTGCCTTAAAATGGAGAATGGAATACCATCGTGTCCATGTGACCTCTAATACTCCGTACGATTGTACATTGATGCCACAAATGCGGCAAATGGACAGTTTGAAGATAACAACTCCCACAAGTCGTATTTTACACGTGGCAGGGGTCTTGTTCCAAATAGATGTACGATTTTTCCCGCATAGCGAGTACAACCTACAGTGGTCACCCTTACCGCAATTAGGGATGTGCGGGTAACACAACTTACTTATGCACTCAAAGAACGCAAGTACTGGTCTGCACAATGCGACTTTGTCTGTTCGACAAGGGCAGACACCAATAGGCTAGTAGCGGAAATTTCAACTTTGAGGAAGAGACACCTATATCTTCATGAATTACTTCACCTACCAACCAATAATGACCCTTCAACAGAGGAAGAGGACTACAATACATCATAGTTGTAATATTGTAACTTGTATGCTAGAACAATCAACTCGTCCTATCGAAATATTCTTCCAATTAGATGCTCTGTTTACTACTTTGTGTATGTTATGTTTTTACTTTCTACTGGAGTAGGTCGTGAGGACAACGAATGAAGTTGCAAGAATACCTCTTTTTACTACTATATGTATGCTCTATTTTTACTTTCTGTAATTAGACCCCTGAGTTTGATTGCTGCTAAAGCTACATCATAAGCTTGTTATTTTATGTATGATCTTTTTTTATCATAATGATGGCTTTTTATTACTTTAGCAGATATATGTATATTAAATATTTAAATTTAAATTATCATATTATGTCTGCACCATTGTAAAATGAACCCTTACCATTGCAATATATTACATACAAAATTTATAATTATGGCCGAGTAAGGTACGACGCCATATGTTATGGTGTACAGAGAATGATATGGTCCTCAAAGATTTGATGAGAAACCGATATAACCTGGGGAGATGTGTGAATGAAGTATAGACTGCACAAGCTTGGAGGGAGGCGTGGTGTGACTTTCGAAACTTAACGTGGTTGCCTTACATATCTCTCAGCGAGGTACAAATTCGATGGCAGTACCTTAGGAGAATTCATTAGAGAAAATCATTTCATTTTGGGACCTCTTGTACCTCCTCAGCCATTGGTCGTACAACCCGTCATTCCACACAATTTTGACGACTCGACGCACTTGCCCCCTAGGAGTTGTTGAATACCTTAACAATGTTGAAAACAACAATGATGCAACTGTGGGATTAGGTGGTGAAGGCAACGAATGAAGTTGTAAAAATTGTTGACCACCTTAGGGACGTTTCATTTCTTTGTTATGTATGCATTTAAAAACATACATGAGCCGATGACTATGAACACTAATTGCAAATTATTATGATCGTTAGTTTGTTAATATTACTAGTTGGTCAAACAAGTACTTATTTATATTTGTTTGCCAGTCAACTTTTATTTTTGTAATGATTATGAACCATTACATGTTGAAGTTTATGTCAAATACACTAACTATTTATTTCAATTTCTCTTAATTATTTTCCTAGTTTGTGTAACTATTGCCAGCCTTACTTTGTTGTTATCATAATTTGTTTGGATTTGTACTCATTTATTATGTTTAGATGTCGAAGAGGTTTACAAAGTTGTGTTCAAAGTTTGAAAAAACGTTGATGTCGCGTGCAAGGATAAAGAAATATGTGAACGAAAAACTCATGTGCAAGCAAAAGTTTTGCGAGCCTTCCCAGTCTCATTCCCCAAATACAAGCCCAGAACAAAGCAACGCCGGTGTCACTCACCTAGTTTGTCATCTGCCGTTGTTGTTTGATTGTCGAAAGACAACATCAAAGAATAGGACAAAGCAACGCTACAGGAAGAGTGTCCCGTGTCATGAGATGAGTACGACGAGGCCCTAAGCTGGGGCAACTGAGATGGCCCCACCTGGGATCAATAAAAACCCGCACCCACATCAAAGAATGGGCAACACAGTGGCTGGTCACCATCTTAGACTGCTTTTGGGTTTCTAGATCTAGGCAACTTCAGTGCAGATCGTCCCCTTTTTTGTCTCCTCTCAGTTGGAACATGGCACATTTGCCCAGTATTTAGAAATGATTTTATCTTGTTTTTGATATTTAAGTTGTGATGTAAGATATATCATCTCATTTTTTGTGGAACAATTACTTTTATATTTTTATGGAATAATTACTTTTATACGTATTTCAATTAGAATATAAAACTTATATGTTTGGTTTACTTTAATACCGTTGGTTGAACAAAGTTCTTTATACCTAATGTTGTTCGAGCCAATAATGATGCAACAAACAACCTAATGTTGTTTGAGCCAATAATGATGCAATAACCGAGTGCATCGAATGCATGTTAGTACCTAATGGCATGTGTATGCAAGTTATGTTGTATTGTGTAACAAAATATTGTTATTACGACAAATTTAAGTTGTTTGTCACCAATTATTTTGTTACTTACCTATTTATACAAAAATACACAAGTATACATACATGCAACAAGGCATGTGTCATGCATTCACACTATAGTGGTTAAAGTAATATTTACTTTAAATATACATATAAAAGTAATATAATGAAAAATAACAAACACAATCAATCATGTATAAAATTATATATTCATTGTAAATTTTAATCTTTAATTGCAAAGTCAACACAGTTTTGCGGTCATTATTTTAAAAAAAATATGTAACAAAAGGACAAATTGTTCTTATAGGACAGGATGGATAGATCCTGACTTGGTTGCCAAACATCAGACTAGAACCTGACTGGTAGCAAAACATAATCAGACTAAATCCTGACTCAATCCTGACCAGCTGACCAGAATCAAACTGGGTTGTCAAACAGAATCCGACTGGATCTAGACTATCCCAACCCAGATCTATTGACTAACCCAGTCCAGACTACAGAATCCCAGTCCCAAACCAAACAGGGGCTTAAGATCTCGAGTCTAGTTATTCAAGATGACATGTGGGATGAAGACTTCATCAGATACTACTTTTGATGAGAACACTACAAGAGAGATCCTTCACAACCAACTCCTAGACATGATTTGGGGGATGATGACACATACTAGTCCCAACATCCTCTCACGAAGTACTCAATCAAAGAAATGTACAAGACCTTAATTCAAAACAAAGTGGTGTCGACCAATAGCAACTAGAATGTCATCTGGGAACAACCCATGCCCCATCATATCAAGATGTTTGTATGGTTACTCCAACATGACAAGACTGATCACTAACACCCTGAAAAAGATGAGGAGCTTGATGGACAACAGACTCTATGAGAGGTGTGGACGACTGAGGAAACATGTCTTCATACTGTGCATGATTGTCCTATGATACAAGGAACCTGGATTAGCATCAGAGCACAACTGTTGGTGGATTTTTTTTTTGCAGTAGATAACACTGAGAGCTGGATGTAGATGAACCTGTCCCAACCAGGGGCGGGACCTAACTGGAAGAGTCTGTTCATGGTTACCTGCTGGAAAATTTGGAAAGCCAAGAATGTTTTTATATTCGAGAATCAGAAAACAGGTGTTAGAGAATCACTCATAGATATAAGAATCTACATATGTGACATATAGGAGTCCAACAGAGATAATCGACAAGAACATCACCCTCCACAGCTGGTGAAGTGGAAACCATCTCAGGAAGGGTCTCTTCATATTGCAGTAGATACGACTACTCACAGGGCCTCAAATACTTCCTCTATGAGCTTGGTTATTCGTGACAGTCGAGGGAGATGGCTTTCAGGAGGCACGTCCAAGCATGTGGGATGTGATCCACTTGAAAGTGAACTGCTGGCCATCCTACTAGGTCTGCGGACGAGAATGGAACTGACTAAGGATTCGCTGGAAGTCATCACATACTCCAAATTGGCTTTCGAGTTCATTTCCAATGGAGCTCAAACACCCAACAAATACATAGCTATCCTGCACAAGATCGAGGCCTTGAGAAGTAAGTTTCCGAATGCCAAGCTCCACGAGATGGGAAGAGATGCCAACAAACCGGCGGACAAGCTTGCGAAGTGGTTCCTCAAGAACAAGGAGACAGTTTCCGATCCAACATGATTCCGGAGATGATAAGGCAGAGGTCATCAAGGATATGGAAGACATGCGAGTTAGTAGCTAGGGAAAGAAAATACCAAAAAAAAAAGACTTGATTGTGTGTATGTTGAGAATGCTGTTTCTCAGCACGGGCAACGCGCAACTTAAACCGCGTGTTTCCACTTTTCAGTCACAAACATATAATTAGCTTCCTCAGTTATACACAGACGCTCGTAAGTGCAATTTTTGCGTCCCATTCAAACCGTGCAATGAAAATCTAGCAAGGAATAAACTGCCACAGAAACAATTGGTTTGCTAGACATGCTGTTAATCGTCATGGCAATTACCTGAGCGATGTTTTTTCGGTAGCCCATAACGCTTCTGCCCATGTGAGCCGACGTGGCCACTATAAGTACCAACGACAAACTCGCAACTCTTTTTTCCATGCTGAGAGTATTGCCAGACGTCAATTGCAACTTGTTTAATCATTGGGATTTCTAGTTTTACCATGCGTCAATTACAAGTTGCTCGATTACAGTGGTTTAAAAACGTTGGTATCTTTTGTGACAACTTCAGTCCGAAAACTGCAGGACTGCAGACTGAGTGATCATTTCATGCAGGTTTAAGGGTTGCACCAGTACGGATGATTGGGTTATTCGAGACTATGGAGAATAGCAGGAACGGCCAGCTTTTCTTTATTTGAATAATTCAATTATTCAGGAATTTTGTTTCACATCCCTGCTGAAAATGGTCCATCTTATCTGCTCCATAATGGAGACATGAGAAGTGGAGGAGAACGAAGGATAGGGTGAGTCGATGGTGGAGAAAAGACGGAGGAGGAAGACTAGAGGAACAAAATGCTGGAAGGAGATTACGAACCTGAGAATTCTCACTTAACACTGTATGTCACACAGGTCGTCCTATATATGAAACCTGGATTGCAGGTCCGGATCCTCCGCCTGGACCCATATAACCATGACTTTTCAAGCTCAGCTCTTTTAACAGAAAATTCGCTTTATCAGCTTCATCTTTCATGTTAAGTGCTTATAACCCCATTCAAACTGGGTGTAGCTGGGCAAGAGTCTCAGTTTGGAAAGTTTGTAGTGATGATACTTGGACACATGCAGTGATGATACTTGGACACACTTTTAGTTAGCACATCTGCAAGCTGATGTTCAGATGAAAATGAGAGAAGTGATGGGGCGGAACCTGAAACGGGGTGAGTTTAGAAATGGGCTGAGATTTTTTTTTGTCTACACTAAAACTTCGAACCTGCAGCATCCACACAACTAAAGGAACAAAATATTATTTCAACCAACTATTCTTTTTGTTTAGCATACTGTCAATAGTATCTATATCTAAATATGATTAATGTTTTTTCAATGTTTATAAGTATATTTTAGAATATAAGGGGGAGGAGGGGGCTAGAACCCCAACAACACCCCCAACAAATTATGTGGCCAAGAGCCACTTTTTCTCTAACAAAGTGAAACTCAAGTTCAACATGCTTTGTCGAAGCATGAAAGACCGAAAAAATAATTGGCAGAATGACACTCTTGTTATCATAAAACAACAGAATTGGATATAGCTCATCATCATCTAAGCCTCAATC
Organism: Alisma plantago-aquatica; assembly: GCA_963693085.1. Classification (NCBI taxonomy): domain Eukaryota; kingdom Viridiplantae; phylum Streptophyta; class Magnoliopsida; order Alismatales; family Alismataceae; genus Alisma; species Alisma plantago-aquatica. The sequence goes on from OY856409.1 coordinate 804,978,900, forward strand.
CCAACTATGTTGGGGTCGGCTACATGGATCCTTCGTTTCCATTCAGCTCTATCATGGGTCATATTCTGATTGAGATGTAGAGATTCAAAATCTCTCTTTATAAGCTCATCCCATGTTAATTTAGGCCTTCCTCTTCTTCTATTTATAGTGTTTGGCTCAATAGCATTGCTTCGTATAGGCGCACTAGTAGGTCTGCGTTGCACATGTCCGTACCATCTGAGTCGGCCCTCACGCAACTTGTCCTCAATGCTCGCCACCCCCACTTTATTCCTGATATAGTCATTTCTCAAACGATCTTTTCTTGTCTTCCCACACATCCATCTCAGCATACGCATTTCAGCCACGTTCATCTTGTTGAGACCTTGTTTCTTCACCGCCCAACATTCACTCCCATAGAGCATGGCTGGTCGTATAGTTGTTCTATAAAACTTACTTTTTAACCTGAGAGGGATCTTCTGATCGCATAAAACTCCAGTTGCACTCCTCCATTTCAACCATCCTGCAGTAATCCGATGACAAACATCATTTTGGACATCCCCGTCTATTTGAATAATAGAACCTAAGTAACGAAATTTGTCACATTTTGGTATATCTACTCCGTCCAACTTGGCTCCATCATTCACACTGCGAGATTGGCTGAAATTGCAATGCATATACTCAGTTTTGCTCCTGCTAATCATCAATCCATTTGATTCCAATGCCTTTCTCCAACATTCAACTTTATCATTCAATCCATCTTTTGTTTCGTCAATCAAAACAATATCATCAGCAAATAACATACACCAAGGAATATCATCCTGAACATTCTTTGTTAACTCATCCATAACCAAAACGAATAGATATGGGCTGAGTGTGGATCCTTGGTGTACCCCAACTGTAATAGGAAAAGTTGGTGTCTCTCCTCCAGGAGTCTTGACACTTGCAGTAGAGCTATCATACATGTCTTTGATCAAGTCAATGTATTGGATAGGCACACCCTTTTTCTTCAAAACCATCCATAACACTTCTCTGGGTACTCGATCATAAGCCTTCTCTAGATCGATAAACACCATATGAAGATCTCTTTTGCTTTGTCTATACTTCTCCATAAGCCTTCTTATCAGAAAAATAGCCTCTGTTGTTGATCTTCCAGGCATGAAACCAAATTGGTTGTTTGATACCTGTGTTATAGATCTTAACCTCTGCTCAATAATCCTCTCCCAAAGCTTCATCGTGTGACTCATCAGCTTGATACCTCTATAGTTTGTACAACTCTGAACGTCACCTTTGTTCTTGTAGATTGGGACTATAATACTATTTCTCCACTCATCCGGCATCTTCTTGGTCTTCATAATCTTGTTAAAGAAATTTGTTAACCATGTAACTCCCTCATCCCCCATACTCTTCCATACATCAATGGGAATATTGTCTGGTCCGCATGCCTTTCTCATTTTCATCTTTTTCAAAGCATTCTTGACCTCAAATGGTGAAACTCGTCGTGTGTAAATGATATCTCTCGTATTCATGTCACACGAGTCGCTAACATTATATGCAGTATCTCCATTGAAAAGCTTATGGAAGTAATTTCTCCACTGGTTTTTGATATCATCGTCCTTCACCAATACTCTACCATCTTCATTCTTTATGCATTTTACTTGACTCAAGTCTCTTCCTTTCCTTTCTCTTATACGAGCCATTTTATATATATCTTTTTCCCCTTCTCTAGTGTCCAGCTTCTTATACATATAATCAAAGTATCTAGACCTTGCCTCCCGAACCACCTTTTTAGCTTCTTTCTTTGCTTGCTTGTATCTTTGGAACGTTGCATCATCTCCAGATTTGGGCAAGCTCAGAATTGGATATAGCTAAGGAAACAAAAATCTCTAACACAAGTAAGATACCAATCTTAATGAAATAGTACTAGATACAAGATCTCTACTCAGCCTCAAGACTAGAGCGTGAGACAATGATTTGCTTCTTTGCACTTTAGGTACATGTATTACCAAAACCCACGAGAAAGCCAATGGTTGACCTCCTTATCATTGGAAATTCTTCCCACTCTTAGGTTGGCACTTAGATTGAGGAGAGATTAGTAGGCTTAAGTTAGACGTGCCTTTCAAATGACTAGGGATACAGTTGACCAATGACAAATCTATAAGGCTGAGTGGAATTAGTCATAAACTAATAGGTTAGATTAGCATCACAACTGATGTCCGATCTAGTGAAAGTCATATGCTACAGACATCCCACCGTTTTTGTGTATTTAGTAGGTTGTAAAGCTCATAAGGTTCATGTTTGAATACAAATTGAGAAAGTGAAATTTGGGTTTGGGAACCCTTGGATCGGAATAACTTGCCCCTAATCATGTTTGGCAACTCACCAACTTGTCCTCCTTTCCATTTGCCTTTGTTTGGACATGATTCAAATTAGTTGGACAATTACATATGCCCTTGCACAAGAAGACAAGTCCTAACTCGTTTTCAAATTGAGGGGAGGCATGATTGTATTTCTCACAAAACCAAGATTGTATTGGGGGTAATGGCAGCTACTATTCCATTTCAACCCATGTTTACCTAAATACACCAAGAACCCAACCTTGACCTTGTTTTGCAAAAGAAAATGTATAAGACAAGAAACTTTAGGTTCAACCCGCTTAATAATGTTATCCAAATAATTCCTAGAAGGTTGAATGCAATCAACTTGTAAGGGAATGCGGTGCCTATTGGTTTACAAACAAGCATATGTGCATTATCAAGAAGTCCATGATATTGGTTGACTTAAGATCAATCATTGAGAGATGTGGTGAAGCTGAATGTAGGATGGTAATGGTGATGTGAACATTCATTTCCATGGTTAACTATGCTAAGTGTTGCACCACATAACTGCACCAAGTGGTTATTGTATAGATATGATATACATTTTCTAAATAGTTAAAGAGTAGTGTGGTAATGGTTTTATAGAAAAAAACCGTATATAAAAGTCACACTACAAATAAATTATTATAAATATATGTAGTAACTAATCTTAACAATATGATTTATTATTTTTTCTCGCATAAATGATTAGATAACTATTTTTAAATGACATTTCATATATACCCAATATTTGACTAGAAAAATTAATTTTCTGCAATTAGTGGCCACATGATTGTCCGTTTTTTATAAATAGTACACATATGTGACTCCCTTTTAATTAAAAATATAACCAAATATATTTTACTTTGATATATGTTGTACTCATATATATGTATATATATTTCTATGTGTGTGTATGTATTCACAAACTTATGTAGTCACTTATGTAATGGTGGTAGAGACAACTAGGATCACTAGATGAATCATTTGATATATTCTATTTATATTTTGACTTACATATATATCTCAAATAGAAACGTCCATCAATTAGAAAAGGGAAGATACATAACTAAGGTAAGAATTTTAGATCTTACTATTAGTGAGCTACTATTTTTTGACCAAGTGGCATAGTTATTAGTGTCGGTATATATGCCCAGAGGCTAATCATATGATGATTGGAATGAGGCATTAAATACCTAATTTGATAATAACAAAGGTAATTCCATCTATTTTTTTTGTCTCAGTATGAGATGATGACACAAATATATTAGACGTCGAAAGAATGATGTTACTCGATGACGTATGTCTTCAAGTACATGACTTGAATAATGAGATCATATGTATGATAAGAGTACTTATATTCTTATTATGTCCCTAGTCGAATATTAATGTGGAAGAAAAATCGACAACAATAATACTTAAGACTGGAGTGTGTGTTGTATGATGACATAGTCTCATTAGTCATGATATGTGATATCAAATCAAGCACATAGGTACATGTTAGAAAATAGTGTATCAGACAAACCCTACCATGAGAGTGATACATGGAGACCATGGAATGGTAGCCATAATCATCTCTCATAGTGATAGTGGTGATTCTGGTTCTTAGACCAGAAGCCACTACATTCATTACATGTCGTTCATGTACTTTGACAGCATCTACCATGATCCTGAATAAGGGTTGCCATAAAGGTGGTGCTCAGGTGCACTATGACACATGGGGTTGAGTGTGAGTGATGACACCAATTTACCATACATAATACAGAAGTGAACGTATCTAAATAATAATGCCTTGTAAGGCCCGAGTCGAACATGGGGAAGCATTTCTCCAGTAGACTACTACTAACTGCAGTCAAATCAGATAAGTCGATTGTAAATGGTTGAATTGGTTTGAGTTAAATAACTAATGCAAAAACAAAATGAATTAAAGGCTGAATTAATCAGAGATGGAATGGATTCCTTAGGACAGTGGTTTCACCACAGATAACACTAGTACTTAACCTCACACACTAATATCTATTATCTCAATCCTCAGATAAGGAGCATGTAGCCAGAATTATCTGCTCCCACAGTGTAATTTACTACCTAATCTAATGCCAATCCCACTTCCACAATTATTGGTTGATTAGTTAGATGCTTTATGATTATTCTATGGGTTTCTCCACCTATTTACACTCCACTTTTCCCAAAGGACACGGTACATGGGTAAATGTATGATTTCCAACCCTTAATCCATCTCCCTAGATAGCTAAGCATCCATTAATCCACTTATGGAGATCAAACACAAATAGTACACAAAGATTTCATAGATTTCTATCCAGTAAAAAGAGATAAAATTGATATTAATGCATAGAAATCAATTTCAGTGTATATCCAAGCTACTTCCAAATCCTAAGAAATAAAAGTTTGTAGCTTTACATGGTTTTCATCAAGGAATACAAGGAAAGGAAGAAGAATACGTGGGAAACATTAGGAGACTAAGGTAACCCCTGAATCTCTGCTCGTCCAGAAGATCCCCTCCGTCGTATGTGCGTTTTGTTGTCTTCCGGTTGTAGAATCGTCCTCTAGAGGTGCTCAGATCTCCTCGATTGAAGCTTTTGGTCCTCGGTTCTTCTCTTCTCTCTCTCCCGTTGTCGTGCAATGAAAATGACCGCTCTCTTTGGTCTGGCCTTCATCCCCCTAAGTCATTAAAGTCACTTCAGGTATGAAGTAACATCCACTGTTGGATTAAAGTAAAATCTACAGATGGCCTGATCGGGCATACTCGACAGTATCGACTAGGTGAGTCGGTAATATCGAGTCACTTAGGTTTAGTCGCGCGATCCTGGTCGTGTTGGTACTATCGACTGGACTCGATAGCACCGTGTGATTTTTGAACTGCCCCCTGATGTCAAATCGATAGCACCAGGTTTTCTCAAATCATGCTGGGTTTTACTGATGCTGTTTCATTACCACCAACTTTGGCTATCGGTAGCACCGACTCTGGGTGAGTTTCTGGGTCCATAACTGATGTCAAGTCGGTACCACCGACTGTTACCAGGTCGGTAGTACCGAGTCTGTGGAACTTCCTTGTACCTAAATCACACAAAAACAACACAAGTATGTGGGATGAGCAAAATATTACATAAAATAGTTAAAATCATATAATTTGATGCATTCAATAGAAACAAGCCATCTATGTCATTTCATGCATGATAAATCAAATAAATGAATGATCTACACATGAAATCAAAGAACAATGTGCTTGTAATAATGACTAAATACACATGCATCAAACTCCCCTAAGTTTAAATATTGCTCATCCTCGAGCAACACTCTCTCAGATATGTTTGACAAGAGTCAGCAAAAGGACATAACACATACATTCCTTTCTTAATCATATCCACCTATCGAACCCTAAATCGGCCTTCACTAACCACTGAACCGATAACTGCTCTAAAGTGACCAAAAACTTCCATAAAAGATATCCACCTTTAGTCAATGACACACTATCAAGAAATAGGTTAACATCATAATTACTCAGACATTCGCTTGGTGTATTGTGTGATTCCCTACACTAAATTGTTCTTTCCTAACTACCAACTACTTGGAAGCAGATCTCCGTATAAGCATGAATGAGGAGATAAATCATTCGAGTGACCAATGAAAGCAATTAATGATTCAAGATGGGTGGCAAATGAAAATTCATAAGTACATCCAACCTATTTATGCATAGAGAATAATGAAACTACATGGATGAAAAGAATGCCATGTATGAATCCTAATGCCTAATTTTTTTTCTTCTTATGAAATGATGCATGTATGAACGAGTTGAAATTGTTTGACAACTCAAAAGAATGCACATGTGGATTATATCATCACAAAAACAAACATGCAGGATATACTTTCTCCTTGTTTCTTTTGAATATTTTCTTTTCAACAAGGCTAATTTTTATGCTTCTTGCTTTCATGATTTTTTTCTTTTTCTTTTATTTTTTTTCTAGGAGGTATATCCCTACACTTTAGCTTCATAACTTGAAATTAAAATCCACATGTTTAGGAAAATATGCATGCAATGTTGAAATGTATGAACTACATGAACTGTGTTATGCAGGCTAAAATGGTATGCAGTAAAATCATTAATGCATAAAAATGCAATGTTTTTCTTTTTTTCAAATGCAAGCAAACTAACTATTATGTTCCTATCATGCCATGTAATGCAATCAAAGAAAATAACTTAGAGTACTCATGAATCTTGAGGTGGGGAGTCAAAAATGAATGGAAAACAAATGGTATCACACAACTAAGAGACAACGCCTTTCATAATATTATGATGTGTCCCTCTTAATTGACCTATTTTTAGGGTGATCTAAAAGTTTATTTATTATATTTTCATTTAAGATCTCATTATGGTTTGATCAACTTAGGCTCAACATCTTCGTCATTCACATTCCCGAGTTGATTCAGACTTTAATGTATGTCCTAAGTCCTAGTGCTGACTAGTCCAAACACTTCCTCAAGTGGTGTTACAAAATTTTTTTGTAGTTTAAGCCTTTCAGGATATGGCCTTTCTCATGCAACAACACAAAGAGTACAATTTACTCGAAAACAAAACCATGCATTTACTACTCCACAATTACACTAGATAGACGTGGATCCTACACTTGCACAATTTAAAATAAAACAAGCAACTAATAATAATAAAAAAACAAAGATAGAATGATGTTCCAACACCCCTCTAAGCTTGAATATGACTATGTCCCATAGTCATACTCGCACCCAAGAGGTGGAACAGTGGTACCAGGGCTCAGAATGGTGGAGGTGGCATGTTGGGGTTGTGTGGAGGGAACATCCCCTGGAACGAGATGTATGTAGGCGGCATTGGTGGCGGCTGTGGGTACTTCCCAAAGTATTCACAGTTTCAGTAGTTGTCGAAGAAAGGCTACTGGTACTACTCCATCCGCTTCTGGCGCATGTGAACATTCTCTTGGTTGGCCAAGAGAAGGCACTCATTCTCATAAATCTCCTGCTGGTTCTGGTACAACGTTCCTTGAATGTCCTGCACACCGGCCAACATTGCCTGATGTTGCTGTTGCCCAGTCTGGATCTCCTGCATCATGATATACATACCTGTCATGTTGTACATGTCTTGCTCCTCCTCTAAACAGGGTGGGGCAGAGGAAGTCAAGGCAGCATAGGTGTGGGTCCGTTTGCGTGAGACCGCTCTCCAAGTGATGGGTATGCTGGACTCCACCTCCTCAACATCATTGTCGTCATCACTACTATGCTCCTCATTGTCGCCCTGAGCTACTTCCCTGGGTGGATCTTCTTCTTCCCCCTCGTTCAGTGGCCATCGGAGATGGTTCACCCCACGAAAGTTGAAGATAGGGCCGAAGAGACTTCGCTCCCAAAACAGTCCTCGACGCGTGCAATGCGCATATATCACATTGTGGTGGCATTGAAGAAGGTGTGCCTTGTGGAAGTGTAGGAGGTCCAGCTTTGTTGTATCCTTCAATGCCACGAGGATGAACAAATCAAGGCGCAAATGTAGGGAAATGGGGTTGATGAGACCTCTAAATAAAATTGGCACCTTTCTTGTCACATTGTGCCGCGCAGAGATCATGTGGAGCAGAAGGAAGGCTCCAAAGTTGACATTCTCCCCTTCCAGTAGCCTGTAGAGAAAGTAGAGGTCTGCCTTTTAAACCTTCCCTTGAGCTTGACGGGAATGAGCAAAAACAATATCAGTGGTGAGGCAGTGAAGGATACGAGCAAAAGGGTGCTCAATATCAGTGACAGAATTGATATGCCAGTTTATACGAAATCCCACTGACACCTCAGTCAACTTCTCCCAGGCCAAGTTGTAGTCGAAGTCAGACGGGGACGAGCGTTATGGGACATGAGCCCAGTTGAAGATGTGGTTGAAGTCCCTCAGCGTGATTGAATAGTTGTTGTTGAAGAGGCGGGAGTTGACTTTGCCTTCCCACCATTCGCCTCCTATCTTCTTCTCGGGGGAGATGAGAACATCAAGCGATACTAAGAACTCCAGGACGAGATCCGGGTAGGTCTTCCTGTCACTGAAGAAAGGATTATCCCCCTCCATGAATTGATTCTAACACACCCATCGCATGTTGTCAGTAAAGCCCGCCCTTTCGATCAATGTGCAATCGCCATATCGCCTTAGAATGATCTACCTTGTCTGCAATTCTTCATAGAGCTTCTTGTTCTTAGAAGATGGGTGGTGGATGCGGGTTGGCCGGGGGACCAACTCAACCTGCTCCGCCGAAGTAGAGGCTCCTCTCCTAGGGGCCATGGCGTTGATGCAAGGAGGTTAAGAGAATAGAATCTCGAGGAAGACCATTAGTGCCTGGTACAACCTTGCTCTGAAATGTAGGAGGAGTGGATGTTGAGGGTGTCAAGAAAATGGCTCCACCACCCCTCCTTATATAGCTGAACGCAAAAGAGTCGGTACTACTGACTTTTGAGTCTGTGGTACCAAGTCAGCTAGCACAATCTGTGGTCAGTTGCATCGACAACTTACGATTGAATGACGTTGATGTTGCATATTGCCCCAGAGTCGGCGGTACCGACAATGAGTCGGTAGTACCGACTGGTGTCATGGATCGGTACCACCGACTGCTCGATGAAGTGTGTTGTGGCTGTTGGATCATGAGCACAAGGATTGCTGATGTGTCGAGTCGGTAGTATCGACATCAGGGTCGGTAGTACCGAGTTGGTGAAAATTGTCGGTGCTTTCGAATTTGTGAGCTCAGTGTACCGAACCTGGGCGCATCCAAAAGTCGGTAGTACTGAGACCTTATCTGTTAGTGCTTGAAAGATATTTAGAGACTTGGTGGTACTGACCAGTTGAGTCGGTGGTACCGAGTCTGTGTTGTAGTTGCGGAAAAAACACTGACTTCATTTTGGTATCACCGACTAATAAACTCGGTGGTATTGACTTTTATGCCCTGCACACTCCAAAAATAAGTCAATGTACCATTTTTACATAAATTTAAGTAAAGTAACAACTAAAAATGGAAATTGAACATAAAAACAATGCTATAAAAATGGGTTTGCCTCCCAACAAGTGTCATTATTTAATGTCCTAGACTAGATGGTCTTTAGAACAAGAATCTATGGAATGGTGCAAAGTTGCACCTCCTCTATCTGTGGCTCTACCTCCCATCTAAAATAGTGCTTTAATCTTTTGCCGTTAACAAGGAATGACCTTTTCTCAACTACAATGTTCAAAGCACCATGGGGAAAGAATTTTTCAATCACAAACGATCCACTCCACTTGGACCTTAGCTTACCCGGATGCAACCTAAGTCTAGAATTGAAAAGGAGGACTTTCTGACCTGGGAGAAACACCCTATTTAGAATCTTTCTATCATGAATTTTCTTATTCCTTTCCGTGTATATCCTAGAACTTTCATAAGCGTCCATCCTAAGCTCATCTAATTCATTAAGCTCCAAAAGCCTCTTTCTACCTGCTTCTTCTTTGTCGAAATTCAACTTCTTCATAGCCCATTTAGCCTTATGCTCAAGCTCTACTGGTAGATGGCATGCATGACCATAGACCAGCCTAAAAGGTGTTGTTCCTATTAGGGATTTGTAGGTTGTTCTATAAGCCCAAAGAGCATCACTAAGCACATAACTCCAGTTCGTCCTATTGGTTGAGACCGTCCTTTCCAAAATTTTCTTCACCTCTCTATTGGACACCTCAGCGTATCCTTGAGTCTGTGGGTGATATGGAGTACCCCACTAGTACATTTTAGGTCTCTAACGTCGCTTCCGTTAGCGTCACTTATATTAGAAAAACCGAACGAATAAGCTAAAACCGAATCAACAAGTCATTAGAAAAAATCCAGGTATCGCTTTTAGCTATTGGGTCATTTTTTAAGGATAATCGACGCTTGAAAAAGACTCGCAAAATCATCAAATTCGCGGCACGCATAAACATAGCATCGGTTTTATAAGAAAACCGACCCAACATGCTTCCCGCGGAGAAAAGGAATTAATTTTTGCCTTTCGCACGTCGATCTATACCCTCTTGGGTCGGTTATTCTCTTTAGCCGTCCCTAAAAGCTTCCGTGAGCACTCTCTCGGGTCGGTTTTCCTATTTAGCCGTCCCTAAAGGTCTCCGTGCAAAGACCCTTTCGGGTCGGTTTTCTAAAAGAGCCGTCCCTAGAAGTCTCCGTGCAAAGACCCTTTCGGGTCGGTTTTCTAAAACAGCCGTCCCTAGAAGTCTCCGCGCAAAGACCCTCTCGGGTCGGTTGTTTGATTTAACCGTCCGCATAGACGCCGGCAATGGGGACCTCTTGGGTCGGTTTCCTTGCTTAACTGACCCGAGAAGTATTAGAAACCCTTTTCCTCTCACTCGCACTCTCACTCACGCACACTCCCCACTCTCACACTCTCTCTCCTAGCCTCATTGTTGTCTCATTCTCACTGTCGCCCTCATTCTCGCCGACGCCAAGGTCACGCGCCGCCAAAGATTTGCCGCCACCAGCTTGCCGGTTGTCGCTCGCCGCTCACCAGCTTGCCGTTCGGGTACGTCGCCGCCGTTGTTGCTCACTAGCTCTCCGCCAAAAGTGCCGCCAAGGTCTCACCGCCGATGTCATAGCTCACCAACTCGCCGCTGTTGCCGAAGCTCACCAGCTCACCGCCAAGGTCTCGCCGCCGTTGCCGTAGACCAGCTCGCCACCAAGGTCGCCGTTGTTGCTTCTCCAAAAGCCACCCGTCGCCGATGCACCTTCTTCTCTCGCGTGGCCCGGCCGTGTTGATAACGGCAACGAAAAGCTTTTCCTCCACGCTCGCACCCGACAGGTAAGATTTTCCATTTCCCATTTCAAGCTTTGTGTTGTCCTTTGCACGGCTATGTTTGTGCTCTTCCTTATGTTGGGGGTGTAGCACGACAATGTTGGTGTCTTTTGTACGGTCGTGTTGGTGTCTTTTGCACGGCTAAGTTGAAATGCCAGTGTTGTACCACGGCCGTGCTAGGTACACTGGTCGTGTTGGCTGTCTTTTGCATTTGAGTTGTACCACGACCGTGCCGTGCTATACGGCCGTTCTAGGTACACTGGTCGTGTTGGCTGTCTTTTGCATTTGAGTTGTACCACGGCCGTGCCGTGCTATACGGCCGTGCTAGGTACACTGGTCGTGTTGGATGTCTTTTACATTTGAGTTGTACCACGGCTGTGCCGTGCTATACGGCCGTGCTAGGTACACTGGTCGTGTTGGCTGTCTTTTGTATTTGAGTTGTACCACGGTCGTGCTAGGTACACTGGTCGTGTTGGCTGTCTTTTGCATTTGAGTCTTGATTTACTTGATTTACTGTTATCTATTATGAAAGATCATGCATGATGTTTAATTTATGCCTTTCTATCTATTTCTGTTAAGAGCACCTAATAGATTATTCAATTCAGTACATATAAATGAATGTTTATCTAGTAAACCAACCAATAATAAAAACATGTCTTCTTTTATATCTACATTTTATTATCAATCACATATGTAATCATTGTATACAATCTAAAAATACAAGGGTAGACATTGTTTAGTTTTAGATTGACACTTTAGGGTTTATAGATGAGACCACCTATGCATAAATATGACAAATACATTTATATATAAACATAGAAACCCGTTCAAAATTTATTCATTAGGAGTAAATTTTGGATAGTCCCTGATATGGGACTGTTTTTGGATATTTAATCTCACTTAGGATGTAGTTGTATAATGTATGTTTAGTTTTGAAGAAAATTTTTAGTAGTATTTCCTCATTTGTTCTCTGGGTACATATGTGAGTGGTTATTTGCCATTTACATTGATGTACTTGGAGAACTAAGGGGAAATATTGTTGAAATTGTATTGAAAACTAAACATACATTATACAATTACTAGTGAGGTTAAATATTCAAAAATGGGATAGGTGGTACACTTTAGTATAAAAGTAATGAATTTCCTATAAAAAAAACCTTACAACTTATAGTATCAATATTAAATGCTCAGTTTGATTATTAATTTTAATGTGATCTAGAAATGGATCGAAGTTGGATGTCTATCAAGAACTGTTGCAGTCCAGAGTTTACCAAAGGTGTTGATGAATTTATCAGATTTGCTGAGGAACATAGGAAACTACCTACAGATAGGTTCTATTATCCATGTAGAAATTGTGGTAATAATTTGAAAGTTGATACTGTTGAGGAAATTAAGAATCATGTCATATGCAATGGGATCATATAAGGTTATAATGAATGGTATTGGCATGGAGAGAAACTTAATTATGGATCAGAAAATGTCGATATTAATAGTGGTGACATAGAAGATATAGATAATGATGTTAATGTCAATGATGAACCGATTCAGGATTACCCGATTCAGGATGATATGGTTGATGAGATGCTACGTAGCTGTCTGGACAATGTCATTGATCCACCTTCTTTATTTGCAAACATTGTCCATGATGCTGAAAAACCATTATATAAGGGTTGTACTAAGTTCACGAGGTTGAGTGTTGTGATGCGATTATATACTCTTAAAGCTCAAAATCAGTGGAGCGATAAGAGTTTCACTTCATTGTTGTCTTTGTTAAAGGGAATTCTTCCTGAAGGCAACGAGCTTCCAATTTCTACATATCAAGCAAAGAAAATAATGTGCCTACTGGGAATGGAGGCTAAGAAGATTCATGCATGTCCAAATGACTGTGTGTTATTTCAGAAGGACTATAGTGATTTGATAAATTGTCCAAAATGTGGTGCGTCAAGGTACAAGACTACAAATTCAGCTAAGGCTAAAAATGGCTCTCCTGCCAAGGTGATGTGGTATCTACCAATAATACCATGATTTCAACGCTTATTTGCTAATACAGAAGATGCGCAAAATTTGTCTTGGCATGGGGAGTTAAAGGTCAATGATGATGGCGTCCTATGACATGCATCTGATTCACCACAATGGAAGAAAATTGATTTATTATACCCTCAATTTGGTAAAGAAAAAAGGAACTTAAGACTTGGACTCTGTACAGATGGAATGAATCCATATGGTACATTAAGCAGCCAACATAGAACGTGGCCTGTTATGATTGTTATATACAATCTTCCTCCTTGGTTGTGTATGAAAAATAAGTATGTCATGTTGTCAATATTGATATCAGGGCCCAAGCAACCTGGAAATTATATTGATATTTACCTTCAACCTCTAATTGATGACCTAATGAAATTATGGGAAGAAGGTGTTATGATATATGATGCTTCACGTAAAGAGATCTTTACTTTGCGTGCTATGTTGTTTTGCACGATTAATGACTTCCCAGCTTATGGAAATTTGTCTGGATATAGCATAAAAGGATACAAAGCATGTCCTGTTTGTGAGGAAAATACTGATTCAATTCGACTGAAACATGGTGGTAAAATTGTATATCTTGGTCATCGGAGGTTTCTCCCACCAGTGCATCCTTATCGAAGGCAACGCAAAACCTTTAATGGGTCAACTGAGGAATGAAGTGCTCCTAAACCTATACCAGGAAATGTTGTATATGATAGGGTGAAACATATTGTTAATGAATTTGGAAAGAGTTCAAGTAGTCGTACGCTCGCATGTGACAAATCTCTATACAAGAAGAGGTCAATATTCTAGGATCTTCCTTATTGGAGATTTTTGACAATTAGACATTGCATTGATGTCATGCATGTTGAAAAAAATGTTTGTGATAGCATCATCGATATGTTATTAAACATACCAGGAAAGACTAAAGACGGTATCAACTCTAGAAAAGATTTAGAATTAATGGGTATAAGAAAAGAATTATCAGTTGAGATCAGGGATCGCCGCACATATTTACCACCAGCTTGTTACACTTTGTCCAAGAAGGAGAAAAAGACTTTCTGTGAGTGCTTGTATAATATTAAGGTTCCACAAAGATACTCTTCTAATATTCGTAGATTGGTATCAAAGAAGGATCTGAAGTTGATAGGTCTCAAATATCATGATTGTCACACCTTAATGCAACAAATTTTACCTGTGGCTATTCGATCTATATTGCCGAAGCATGTAAGGTTTGCAATCACAAGACTCTATTTCTTCTTCAATGAAATATGCAACAAAGTGATACATCCTGATACTCTCGATAAATTACAAAATGATGTAATTGTTACCATGTGTCAGCTTGAAATGTACTTTCCTCCATTTTTTGATATCATGGTTCATCTTGTAGTACATATTACAAGGGAGGTGAAGATGTTGGGTCCAATTTTTTTACATTGGATGTATCCATTTGAATGCTACATGAGTGTTTTTAAAGGTGATGTTCGGAATCATTATCGTCCTGAAGGGAGTATTATTGAGGGTTATGTGGCTAGGGAAGTGATGGACTTTTTCAACGATTTTTTGAATTCCAATGAAATTTCTAGCGATCTAAAAAATGATCTTATTACTGAGTCTTATTGTGGCAAAGGAACTCTGGGAGCACGAGTGGAAGGAATTAGTCGTGAGTTGTGGGAACAAGCACATTTGTATATTTTACACAACATTGATGAAGTTAATAGCTACATCACAGAACACAATGATCTTATCAAGAAAAATCATCCGCGATCCAATTCAATGTGGCTTGCAAGAGAGCATAATCGAACATTTATTAGGTGGTTTGAAGAGAAAGTCTTTAAGCAGCTATCTGAATCACCAAATAATGTTGCTGAGAACATAAAATGGCTCGCCTTTAAGCCAAAAATGGATGTCATGTCATATGAAGGTTATGACATAAATGGATTTTTATATTACACTAAATGTCAAGATGAAAGTAGTGTAGTCCAAAATAATGGGGTCACTGTTAAAGCTTGTTGGTTGTATTTTGCTAGTGCCAAAGATAAAAGACCACGCAAAGCTGAGATGTCGCATTTCGGCATCATTGAGGACATATGGGAAATGGACTATACAAATTTCAGAGTTCCTATCTTTAGATGTAATTGGGTTGATAACAACAAAGGCATTTTAGTTGATGAGTTGGGTTTCACATTGGTGAATTTTGAAAACATTGGAGAGAAAGATGAACCATTCATCATGGCAGACCAAGCAAAACAAGTATTCTATATTGATGACCCAGCAAATAAAAATTGGTCTGTCGTTCTTCATGGAAAAAGACAGTTTACTGTGGATCCTATAAATGAAGAAGAATACTACGAAAAGTATGATGATTCCAGCCCATTTTCAGTTGGTTTGCCAAGTGTCAATGTTGAAGTTAACATCGATGACTTATATACACATCAAGACCATGCTGAAGGAATTTTACTTGACTAACAACTCAACCAAAACTAGAGGCATGTATTATCATTCAAGCACACATTTTCTTTTATCATGTATACATTTTATTATATATCACCACTTGTTCTTTTTTTATCACTTATGTTTTCTTTTATCATGTATATTTGTAGGTTGCTCTAAAATGGCAAGTGAAGATGAACATTCTGATCATGAGCATGAGGATGCTAGTGGTGATGTTAAAAAGAGTAGAGGTCCCACAGTGATGCGTCGGCTGCAAGAGCTTAGGGAAAAAGGGGAGAAATTGCCAATCCAGTTTGAAAGGGGAGGAGCACCTATTGGGGAACACGCTAGTACTTTTAAGCATTATGTAGGGGCAACAGCACGCAGTAAGGTGCCAATAGATATAGAAAACTGGCATGATGTTCCTATTGGCTTGAAAGACCTCCTTTGGAAAGATATATCTATGAGTTGAATTTTGATACTATATTATCTTGTTTTTTGTTTATTGATTCCAGTTTTTTTTTGACATATACTTTTTGAAATAAGATTATTGCTTCATTTGTATATAGGGTGTTTTTCATTTAAATGAAAAAGACCATAGGAAAAGAGTGTTGCAGCGTTGTGGTGTATGATGGAGGGCATTTAAGACCTATCTCAAAAGGGATTATATAGATAATCCTAAGCAAAAGAAGAAAGCAACAGACATATATATTTTTATAGATCCTGAGGTGTGGGACAGATTTGTTGCACAAAGGAATTCAGAAGAGTTTCAGGTATACAATTAATGTTTTTATATATGTATATGTTTTCCAAGTTGTAAATTGCAATACCTCATTTTAAATGATCAGGCTATTCATGAGGCCCAAAAGGAAAGACGAGCCAAAAATGTGCATAACCATCACATGGGATCCCTTAGTTATGCCCAGCGTCGAGAACAACTGGAGAAGCAAATCTCTTCTGGAGAAGGGTCTAGCACAACTCAAGTTGAGTGTCCACCCCGTTATAAAATTTGGCTTGATGCTAGAAAAAATAAAGCAGGTGAAATTACCAACCCTGCAACTAAGGAGGTGGCACAAAAGATGGTAAGTTCGTCACAATTAAGTAATTAAAGAGTAGGATTTAATAATATCTAATTGTTTGTGATTTAATATTTTCATTAAATATGAATAGGATGATCTCTAATTGTTTGTGATTTAATATTTTCATTAAATATGAATAGGATGATCTCTATGAGCAAAGAAAACAAGGAAAGTTCATACCAATTGGACGCATGGATGAACTATCAGTTGCTCTTGGTACGAAAGAGCATCCTGGCCGTGTTAGGGGATTAGGAGCTGGCATAGGATTCAAGACTTATTATGGGTCTTCAGAATCTAGAAGAGGTCGTACAGTTACACATGACGAGGTTGAAGCATTAGTATCACAGAAAGTGCAACAAATATTGTCTTCATTTCAGCCTATTCAACCTTCTCAACCTTCTCAACCTCCTCAAACCGTGCGTCTCTCAGATGAAGAGGTACAAGCTCATACTCCAATTGTAGAAGGTCATGGGAGCACTCCCAATGAACCACCACAACAATCTGCAGTAAGTTTGTTCTATATATGTTAATATGATATATATAATATAGTAGGCATCTGGTTTACCGCTTTGTATATAACTTATATAATTTCAACTAGGTTGGTATGAACTGTAAACTTGCAGTGGAGGTTCCAGAGTACAATGTTGTGGCAGCGGGTAAGGTATACAACATCGGTGGTACATTGCATTGTCAATCAGTTTATGATGACATTTGTCGTGTGTCCATCCATCTTGTGTATGACGGAATGGGGGACAAACCACTACCCATACCTTCTTCTGAATATGGTACAGTTTATGAAGCAGAGGGTGCTATGGTGGGATGGCCTAGACACTTGGTTATCATTGACAAGGTATATCTACATGTTTTTCATATTTGACTAGCTACATATATGAACTCATTTAATATAAGTATGTATTTAATTAACAGGTTTGTAAACCAAAAAGTAAAAACCTAGTAGTCGTCCTCCTATGCCCAAGCCTTCTTTCATTCCAGAAGCCACATTCGATGAATTGGGAAATAAAAGTAAATGTTTGGCTTGATACTTAGCCAACCAAAGCCTAGGATCACATATGGGGGTCAATTTAACAGAAGATGCAGTTGGGAGGGACTTTGAGAATTTTATTTTTCTTCATGATATTATAGAGTTGTTCCGGTATGATTGGCTAAATACTTCGATATTAGAAGTATGGATAAGGTAAGAATTAATCAATATAGATTACTCGAATATATACATTTTTAGCTTATTTGTAACATATCAAATTTTTACAAATGTTTTATAGCCATTTATATACTGAGATGACAAACTTTGATATAAAGAATGTTGGATTCTTAGTTCCTTCAATCACTAGTCAAGTGCAGACACAAATGGATGATGTGAATGAGTACTTCAGTACTGCATTCAAATATTTTGGTAGTGTGGGAAAGGAAATTATTCTAATTCCTTTTAACGTCCAATAAGTATTATAATTCAATAGAATTCTAATATTGACTAAATTATAATTCTAATTTTTGTTTTCAATATAAATTTACTCAGATCTAGACATTGGGAACTAGTGGTGGTTGTCCCAAAATTGATGACTTTCTATTATCTTGACCCAATGGGAAAAACAACAAGGGGTCACAAACTGAGATTGCCAACTATGGAGTAAGCATAAATTTAGTTTCTATCACATCAATTGTTATGCTTCAACATGATATTTATACTTAGAATTTCTATTTTGAAAACTATCGTAATCAAATTTATTGATAGGGGTATAAAGGCTTATCATGAAGGTGGAGGAATAATACCCACAAAATTAAAGACACTGACTTTGAAAAATGTCAAGGTAACTACTTTGACTGCTTAGCCGTATATGTACAACTCTTACAGTAATGTATTAATGTCAAATTTTATATGTTAACTCTCTTATAGTCTTATTTCTTTATTTGTACAACTATGTTTGTAGCAGTTTACTAATATTAAGTTATAATTCTTTATTTGTAGTGTCATATACAAAATAATGATTGGGCTTGTGGCTACTACGTAATGAAGTATATGCAAACTATTTTGAAAGAAGCATCACTAGACATTCAGAGTATAGATAAGGTAATTAATAAATAATAACATCATAAATTTACAAGTGAGATTTGTATCATTTTATAAAATATATATGAGCATGTGCTTTTTTTTACAGATCTTTACAACTCATCCTTACACACTTGATGGGTTAAATGAATTCCGAGAAGAATGGTTAGATGCTTTTCTTAATGAAGTCACTATAGCATTGGATTGAATTCATAACTTCATTTGTGTATGTAGATTTGAAACTCTATCAAAATTTACTTTTTGTAGTATGACATTAAATTTAATATCACTTTTAAACTTGCAATCTATCATTGTTGTTAGTATGTGCTATGTGTATGATTGTTAGTATGTGATATATGTCTCATTTGAATGAATCTATCTTAGACTTGCAAAAATGTTAGTAAGTGTTGTGTATGAAGATGTCTCAACTCAATATATGTGAATAATAATTGTTGTTATGAATGTGTGGTTTGGAGATTTACATCAATTCAAAAAGGATTGGACATAAAAGTTTGCAAATGGCTTTGGAATGCATTTTTTGGCTTGCATCATTGCATTTGCAAGTCTATTTCTATTGCAGGTTTTGAATTGCGTAAAGCAATTCTGTTTTGCAGGTTGCTGTACTGAAGATTTCTGGTTCTGCAGAATTTTTCTTTAAAAAAAAATATAACTTCTCGGGTCGGTTATTTAAGAAAACCGACCCAATAGGTTCTATCCCAAAATTCTACAACTATTTGAAGACTTCTAGGGTCGCTTATAGAGAAAAACCGACCCAATAGACACTTCTTGGGTCGGTTATACACAAAACTGACCCAGTAGATTCATCCCAAAATTCTACAGCTATTTGAAGACTTCTAGGGTCGCTTATGGAGAAAAACCGACCCAATAGACACTTCTTGGGTCGGTTATACACAAAAACCGACCCAGTAGGTTCATCTACAGCTATTTGAAGACTTCTAGGGTCGGCTATAAACAAAAACCGACCCAGTAGGTTCTATTCCAAAATTCTATAGCTATTTGAAGACTTCTAGGGTCGCTTATAGAGAAAAACCGACCCAATAGACACTTCTTGGGTCGGTTATACACAAAACCGACCCAGTAGGTTCATCCCAAAATTTTACAGCTATTTGAAGACTTCTAGGGTCGTTTATGGAGAAAAACCGACCCAATAGACACTTCTTGGGTTCGTTATACACAAAAACTGACCCAGTAGGTTCATCTACAGCTATTTGAAGACTTCTAGGGTCTCTTATGGAGAAAAACCGACCCAATAGACACTTGTTGGGTCGGTTATACACAAAAAACGACCCAGTAGGTTCATCCTAAAATTCTACAGCTATTTGAAGACTTCTAGGGTCGGTTTTTGTACCTCTTTTGGGTCGGTTTTTTACCTCTTTTGGGTCGGTTTTTTACCTCTCTTGGGTCGGTTTTTGTACCTCTCTTGGGTCGGTTTTTGTTCCCTATAGGGTCGGTTTTTTTACCTCTCTAGGGTCGGTTTTTCAACCTCTATAGCGTCGCAAGTACTGTAGCGACGCCCACCTAGGCGTCGCTTAAAAAGTGACGTTGCAGGCTTCAAAAAACCGACCCAAGAGACCAATACTGTACTAGTGCCCACTCATTGCTTCACCCCATACTTGCTCAGTAAAGCTCCAAATGACCTATTAGTTAAGTTGGATCCACCATCACTAATAATTAGGAGGGGGATACCAAACCTGCAAAAAATATATTCCTTCACAAACTTGCACACTACCTGTGCATCATTGGTGCGGGTTAGAATTTCTTCAACCCACTTAGACACATAATCAACTGCAAGTAATATATAAAGATTGGAATTAGACGACACAAATGGGCCCATAAAATCTATACCCCAAAGATCAAAAACATCAACCTCCTAAAACACATTTAAGGTCGTCTCATGTGGCTTGGAGATATTACCTGCACGGTGACATGCGTCACAATGATGAACAAAGCTATGAGCATCTTTAAACAAGGTAGGCCAATAAAACCCAATGTCTAAGACTTTAGCCGCAATCCTAGTGCTAGCATGGTGTCCACCTGTGGGTAGAGAATGGCAGTGTGACAAGATTCTCTCTACCTCACATTTGAGTACACATCTTCTTAACAACCCATCCTTACATTGCTTAAGAAGAATCATTTCATCCCAGATATAAAACTTCAATGAGTGGAAAAATCATTTTTTCTCTTGGTATCCCCAATCTGTAGGCAATTCCTTACAAGCTAGGTAATTAACAATATATGTAAACCAAGGATCTTCAGTTTTAACTGCAAACAATTTCTCATCCTGGAATTCCTCAATAAAGGAGATGGCTATATCTTTTTCGTCTGCCCTTTCTAACCTAGAAAAATGATCGGCTACAACATTTTCTACACCTGCATTGTCTCTAATTTCAATGTCAAATTCCTGAAGAGAAAGAATCCACCTAATCAATCTGGGTTTGACATTTTTCTTTTGTAACAAGTATTTGATGGAAACATGGTCAGTCCAAACTATCACTTTAGCCCCAAATAGGTAATGGAATTTTTTTCCAAAAGCAAACACTACCGCTGACAGTTCTTTTTCAATAGCAGTATAATTCATCTGTGCATCATTCAAAGTCTTTGACGCATAATATATGACAATTGGAGTCTTCTCTCTGTGTTGACGCAACACAACTCTTATTGTATAATCTGATGCGTCACACATCAACTCAAAAGGAAGGCTCCAATCAGGAGCCGGTATAATAGGCGCGGAGATAAGTTTTTCTTTAAGAATTTCAAAAGCTTTTAAATGACACTCATCAAAGGAAATATCGATGTCTTTCTCTAAAAGTTCAGACAATGGTTTGACAATTTTTGAGAAATCCTTGATACAACGGTGGTAAAATCCAACGTGTCGTAAAAAGCTCCTTACTCCTTTCACCAATGCCGGTGGAGGTAGTGTGGAGATGACTTCAATCTTTACTAGATCTACTTCCATGCCTTTGTTGGATACCTTGTGTCCAAGAACAATCCCTTCACTTACCATCATGTGACATTTCTCCCAGTTTAGAACTAGGTGAGTGTCCTCACATCTCTATAGCACCCTGTCAAGGTTATATAGGCAATAATTGAAAGATTCCCCATATGTAGAAAAATCATCCATAAAAACCTCTAAGAACCACTCTATCATGTCAGAAAAAATAGCGAGAATACAACGTTGAAACGTGATAGGGGCATTACAAAGACCAAAAGGCATCCTTCGGTATGCGAACGTGCCATAAGGTCAGGTGAAAGTAGATTTCTCCCGATCCTTAGGCTTTATGAAAATTTGATTATATCTAAAATACATGTCAAGAAAACAAAAGTGCAAATGACCAGATAATCGTTCCCAGATCTGATCAATAAAAGGTAAAGGGAAATGATCTTTAAGGGTGGCTACATTTAATCGGTGATAATATATGCACACTCGCCATCCCGTCACTAGCCTAGTGGAAATCAAATTGTTAGCCGCGTTAGTAGTGACCGTGATCCCCCCTTTCTTAGGAACTACCTGGGTAGGACTAACCCACATTGAATTAGAAATTGTGTAGATTATACCTGCAGACAGTAGCTTGACAACTTCCTTCTTTACCACCTTAGACATAATCAGATTGAGATGCCTCTGAGGTTGAGAAATTGTCTTTGCTGCTTCTTCAAGCCGAATCTTGTTGGAACAAGGTTGGAGAAATCCCTTGTATGCCAGCTATGGACCACCCAAATGCAGCTCAGTAGTTTTTCAGCACGGTGAGTAGATTTACTTCCTCTTCATCACTCAAAGAAGATGATACGATCACTGGGAGCTTTTCCTCTAGACATACTTAAGGTGCTGCGATAATGGCTTCAACTCCAAGTTCGGTGGGCTCAATAGAGACAGGACCAATGGTGGGGGTGGTGGTCCAAGGTCTTCAAATCATCTTGCATAGTAGTAAGGTGTTGCCTTCAGCATCAAAACGCATTCCTCTAGATGGTTGTTGCAGATACTGTCATCCATTCTGTTTGTCAAGCATGCTTCTAAGGGTAGCTTGGGTGATGACTGTATCATAGAATCAGCTATGACTTCTTCTATGTCAGCAGGGTCATACTCTTCTCCCTCATTGTCTGGGTAGCGCATTGCTTGAGTCAGCAAGATCACCTTTGCATTTTCCAGGATGTCTATATCTAGAGTACCTTTTTCTACCTTAGTCATAACATGTGCCATATGTAGGAATGACTTCCCTAGAAATAGAGAAAACTTGCTATCCACGTGCTGAAGCATGTTGCATTGTACCTTATCTCATGTGGCTTGAGAGTGCTCTGGCATCTTGATATCGAACATGTCATCTTGGATTCCCATAGTCGGATGTCCTCTACCCATCTCAAGTATCATGTCTACAATGGCCTGAAATGGTCTTCCAAGTAGAAGCTCATTGTTGTGGTCGTCCTTCATTTCCATCACTACAAAATATGCAAGAAAGGAGAACCTATCCACTTTCACCAGAACATCCTCACATATACCATATGGCTTAACTACTGAGTTGTCTTCCAACTGGATTGTCATACTGCTCTTCCTGGATTCCTTAAGCCTGATGTTCTTGAAGGTAGATAGGGGCATTAGATTTATATTCACCCTTAAATCACATAAAGCCTCTCCAAATTTTGTCTTGTCAATGAAGAATGTGATATTAAAGCATCCTGGATCCTATCTTTTAAAAGGAAGTGTCCCCAAAATAAAAACACTAACCTTCTCTTTCAAAACCACAACATTAGACTCCCATATCCTTCTCTTCTTTATAATTATATCCTTCAAAAACTTCGCATAAGATGGTATTTGCTCAATAGATTCTATCAGGAGAATGTTCACAGATAACTTCTAAAAATTATCTAGAAATTTCTTGAACTGCCGGTCCATCTTAGTCTCCTTCAAACTGTTCAGAAAGGGCACATGAGCTACATGTTCCCTCGGATCCTTGGGTGAGGCGGGATATAAGCCTAAGTTTTATTACCCCAACCTCATCAACTTACTCCTCTACAGTCTTCTCTTGTGTTGAGATGTCTGGTTCTTATGCATCCATTGATATGGTTTGATTTGTAGCTTCTTCTACACCTGCACTGTGAAATGCATCATTCAGTAGCTTCTTGATACTGTGAAGTAGAACAACTTTCACATGCTGATTCCCAGAAGCTACATTGGTGTTTGCTGGAAATCCTTGTTGGGTCGGTTGCTTTAATGCACTCACAACTATCACTATCTGAGAGATCTATGTCTCTATGCTATGAATATGTGTCCCTTAATATTGAAGGTACCTTTGAGTTTGTGCAATCTGCAACTCATTCTGACTCAACAACTTGCTCATGATTTCTTCAATCTTGTCAATTTTCTACTGCTCTGGTTAATACTGTGCTTGGCCACCATACTACTATGGCTTTAGATGTTGCTAC
Source organism: Alisma plantago-aquatica (assembly GCA_963693085.1). Lineage (NCBI taxonomy): Eukaryota > Viridiplantae > Streptophyta > Magnoliopsida > Alismatales > Alismataceae > Alisma > Alisma plantago-aquatica. Next base: position 805,003,049 of record OY856409.1, read on the forward strand.
CGTGCCTGTGATGGATCCTGTTGGAAGTTGTTAGGATCCTTCCAAGAGAATTTGGGGTCCTTCCTCCAAGAATAGTCATTGTTCCTGTACCCCTGGTGCACATACTTGCACTCTTGTTCTTCTTCCTCACCAAGAACTATGTCTATAGCACATAACTTCTTAGAAATCAGATCTAATTTCTCGTTTAGAGCAGATATCACCTTGGTTTCCCCGACATTCTTAATGGTTTCCGGTGGCTCTCTTTCTTCTCCCCATGATTGGTTTTTAGACATGTTCTTAAGGATCTCATTGTAGCAAGCGGGCTTGTTGTTGAGGAAGAGGCATGCTCCTGTACTGTCAAGAGTTGTTCTCTCCCCTTTGTGTAGGCCGTAATAGAAGATCTTGGCCTGCCCCAGTAGATCAATTCCATGATGATGTACCTTTCCCAACATATTTAGAAACCTCTCCCATGCCTCTGAATATGACTCATCAGTTTGCTATTTGAAGTTGTGAATCTTCTTTACTAGGTCATTTGTCTTTTGTGGAGGAAAGTAGTGCTCGAAGAATGCATCTATCATCTGATCCCATGTCTCGATGGTCTCATCATCAAGATTTTTGAACCATTACTTTGTACCATCCTCCAGTGAAGATGAAAATAGCTTAAGATATATTGTAGTAGCTAGGATCCTATCTATCTTGACCATATCACAATTCTCCAAGAAATTGTTGATATCCGTCATTGGATCTTCAGAAGGATGCCCATGGAACGCTTGAGATTTGACTAAGGTAATAAGTCCATGATCTATCTTGTAGCTGCCCATATTGATGGCTTGCCTTTTAATGAGCCCTTTCTAGGCCGTAGATGACAAAGCCTTTATCCTTTCCCATATTGTCAGTTCTTTTTCTCCCTCAATTTCTGTTGTCTCTAGTTCTATTGGTGTCACAGGTCTCTCGGGTGGAGGTGTCAGTGTAGGGGTTCAATTGAACCTGTCCATAGATCTGTCGGAGTCCCTTTCTCCTTGTAAGATTTCTACTTGTCCAAAACCCAGTGAGTACGGTTCTCTGTATTCTATGACTCTGGTACTCACCATGCACTAGTTTCCCTGAAACAGTAAAAAGTAAGTATTAGCACGAGAAATTTATGATGTATCAAAAAGATCTTATGATTCATCTTGAATAAAATTTGAAAATGATAAAATATTAAAAAAAAAGGTTGGCCTAGAGTGGCCAACCACATCACTTGTAGTGCTGGATGTTTCCGCTTCCCCGATAACGGCCCCAAAAGCTTGACACAAGTTTACCGTGCGTAATATGCAAGTGAACATATCGAAGTAATAAGGCATTGTGAGACTCAAGTCGAACACGGGGAAGCGTTTCTCCAGTAGACTACTACTAACTGCAGTCAAATCAGCTAAGCTGGTTGTAAATGGTTGAATTGGTTTGAGTTAAAGAACTAATACAGAAACAAAATAAATTAAAGGTTGAATTAATCAGAGATGGAATGAATTCCTTAGGACAGTGGTTTCATCACATATAACACTAATAATTAACCTCACACACTAATATATATTATTTCAATCCCTAGATAAGGAGCCTGGAGCTAGAATTACCTGCTCCCGCAGTGTAATTCACTACCTGATCTAATACTAATCCCACTTCCGCAATTATTGGTTGATTAGTTAGATGCTTTATGATTATTCTCTGGGTTTCTCCTCCTGTTTACACATCCCAAAGGACACAGTATACAGGTAAATCTATGCTTTCCAACCCTTACTCCCTCTCCCTAGATGGCTAAGCGTCCATTAATCCACTTATGGTGATCAAGCACAAATAGTACACAAAGATTTCATAGATTTATATCTAGTAAAAAGAGATAAAATTGATATTAATGCATAGAAATCAATTACAATGTATATCCGAGCTACTCCCAAATCCTAAGAAATAAAATTTTGTAGCCTTGCATGGTTTTTATCGAGGAATGCATGGAAAGGAAGAAGAAATATGTGGGAAACATTAGGAGACTAAGGTAATCCCTAAATCTCTTCTCGTCTGGAAGATTCCCTCCGTCGTACGTGCGTTCTGTTGTCTTCTGACTATAGAACCGTCCTCCAGAGGTGCTCAGATCTTCTTGGTTGAAGCTTTAGGTCCTCGGTTCTTCTCTTCTCTCTCTTCAGTTTTCGCGCAATGAAAATGGTCACTCTCTTTGGTTTGGCCTTCACCCCCCTAAGTCATTGAAGGCACTTCGGGTACGAAATAACATCTACCATTGGATTAAAGTGAAATCTGCAGATGGCCTGATTGGGCAAACTTGATAGTACCAACTAGGTGAGTCGGTAGTACCAAGTCACTTAGGTTTAGTCACGTAATCCCGATTGTGTCGGTACTATCGACTGGACTCGACAACACCGAGTTTTGTGATTTTCGAACCGCCTCCCTGATGTCAACATGGTAGCACTGAGTTGGAAACTAAATAGCACCAAGTTTTCTCAAATCATGCTAGGGTTTACTAATGTTGTTTCGGTACCACCGACTTTGGCTATCAGTAGCTCCAACTCTGGGTGAGTTTTCGGGTCCATCACTGACATCAAGTCGGTACCATTGACTATTACCAGGTCGGTAGCACTGACTATGTGGAACTTCCTTGTACCTGAAAATACATAAAAATAAGATAAGTATGTGGGATGTGTAAAATATTACATAAAACAATTAAAATCATATAATTTGATGCATTTAATAGAAACATGCCATCTATGTCTCATGCATGATAAATCAAATAAATCACTAATATACACATGAAATAAAGGAAAAATGTGCTTGTAATAATGACTAAAAACACATGCATCAAGTGACATAAACAGAATTTATCCCTCTTACACGAGATTGATATCCATGCCTCTTGATAAGCAAGATTGATAAATGTACGACCATACTTATGTGATTCCATATGTGATATGTGATTCACATGCATCTCAGACAGTCTGCTCTAGCTCAAGGAACATGGATTGAACGATGAGAGGATGATGATTCCATGCCTCAAATTTAATTTGGATATTAGAGACAAATGAACTATATGATCACGGTAATACTAACCATAGATTATAGGTTGAAGTTGTTCTTCAACTTTCTAAATGACTTGGGTAGCAATGATGTGTGACTAGGCACCACTCTTTACTTGTGATGTCATAATTGGTTATCCACATTTACTGCCAATGTAATTTTGGACCTATAGAGTCACACACATAGGATACACTTGGATTAAAGGAGTAAATATATGTATGATGTTTAATTTGATTACTAGAGGTGTTTAGGTTTTTGATTAAACAACTAAGGTTCAAAATTGACTGACTGGACTCTAAACCGACTGGTTCAAGTTTTGAACCAATCGATTGGAGTGTCCGGTCTATTGGAATCAACATTGACTGATCAATAGTTGAACCAGGGAGTGAGCCGACCAGTTCACATGGTGAACCATTCAGTTCACATGGTGAACCAACCAGTTCACATGTCCCAACTGATCGATTCATGTGTTGAACCACCCAATTTAATGATCGATTTGATCACACCAAGGATTGGTGTTGATGTCATGTTGTTCATTGATTGTACATTGAGTACCAATGTGATTCAGAATAGAAAACTACACGAACCGCCCGGATCACTTAGTGAACCGAACAACTCATGCACCAGCCTACCAGTTGGGTGTGTGAACCAACCGACTCACAATGTGAAGTTTCTAAAAAAATTATGATTCTAGACCCTTCTACTCCAACATTGATTGAGAACCTTGATCCCATCCTCTACTATAAATAAAGGGGCACTAGGGGCTTCCCAATACATACAATTGAGAATCAATTGATCTGACAATTGTTGTTCTCTATGGTTTTGGTAACCAATAGAGAGTCTGAACAAGTCCTACCCGTGGGTGGGACATCGAGGGAGATAACAACTGAGACAATTGTGGGAGAGCATGTCAGTGACTAGTACATCAACACAAGGGGACAACTCCTTCCCGTTGGCCCTAGTAGCGCAATGTAGATTTCCCGGTGGTCTGCGTGGACCACTCTAGAGGTGGGAGTTTGTGCTGTTAGGATAACATCATCAACTGCCATCCGTGGTGCCAGACCAGGATGCCATTTCTGACGATTGTTCGAGTGTTTCTTGGAGAAGAAATACTTTGCTACTGTAAGGGTAATGTCGCTGGACTTGCTCCAGGACCAGTTATAACCTTGCAAACCTTCCTTCTTAGATACATTTTTGTTGACGCAATCTTGCTATTCAGTAGAATCAAACTTAAATTTTTATTTCCGTTTCCTTATCTATCGTCCCGATTTTCCTATAGTGGTATCAGAGCCTTGCCAATTTATGATGTATCTGGATCTAAACCGATAATATCTGATTTATTTTTATTGTATACGATGCTGATATTAAACTAGTTAATGTGCATATCTAATTAATTACCACATAGGCTCCACAAACTAATATATATATATATATATATATATATATATATACAGTGTACACACGTCATCTTAAAATCAGTTTTGATGGTAGATGTGAAGCATGGTTACGGAAAATTACTCCGGATCTGTGTGTATAGTTGTGGTTGTTTATTCCTATTGTTACTTAGTCTATGTACCAAGCCTCTCTCTCCTTTCAAAATGTAAATTAATGCTTTTCTTTATATTTTTCCTCAAATGTAACTTGAGGCTTTCTCTTATATATTATAATAAGAAATAGAATCGTTTTAATTTATGCATCATCATGAGAAGATGTTGTGTACCGGATGAACCAATTGACTCGTCAGATGAACTGACCAACTCGTGATACGAACCAACTGTTTGGTAGATCGAGGAGGCCAGACGACAGGAGGCAAACAAATAGACTGGTGGCCCAACCGACCGTCTAGAGTAGTCTAGACGCTACTTGGACCTGAGAGCCAAACGACCATTTTAGGACACCAACCGACCAACCAGGAGGCTAGATGACCATTTTAAGAGTTGAACCGATCGTCCCAGATTGGTTCAGGCATAGATCTTCATAAACAATAGGTTTCATATGATGTGGACCTTAGGTGGTAGTAATTCCTTGTGGCTCCATGGAATTACATTAGTATGACCATAACCATCACTTGTGTGTTTTCTATTGCATGTTTTTATTTGTGGTTATAGCATGTATATGATAAGTACTAAGTATGTGGTGATTGGATATGTATATGTATTTATATATAAAAAATCCCTCAATATAAATATTAAGTCTTAGATGCTTTCCATAAGAAACACACATGAAAAGCTTGATCGACCAAGCGTAGGTTACGCCCAAGTGTGATGCACCGTCCATATCATAGAAGTGTGATGGTAGATATGTATGTTTTTTCCAACAGGATGCATTTCAATCATGTTGGCTTTTAGGTCAGGCTTAACTAGTGATTCTTAATGGGATTAAGCACCAGAAGTATAAAGATGATCATGACAAGGATTTGTGCATATCATCTATCCAATAGTTTCATATGATGAAATTGGCAAAATTTTCCTACCTCAATAATTGGTTATGGACGCTGGCATTAGCTGGGTAATAATTCAATTCTTTTGGATCTTGGCCCACTAGAAGGTTGTATGTTACAGTCTTCTAAATTGATATATGAGGGTTATCAATTTTAACAAAATAGTGGGAGAGATAATTAATTAAAAGCCTAATTAATATCATTAACTTATCAAATCAAACAAATAAAAAATATTTTGAAAAGTTACAATATTTCTTTGTAGAATTTAATGTCAGACACAAAGACATTGTTATTGCGATCAGTCCTTGAGAAGGACAAAATGGGATAATCTTCCACATCTAGTTTAGGACTTTTGAGAAGTGTTCTCTATCATGAGCAAAAGCACTATGTCCTTGAAAGACCAGATCCAGAGGAACCCGCTCCGAATACGCCTAAGGATGAAATGGATGCTTACTGGAAGCATGCCAATGATGCCATAGACATTTGAGTACCTTATGGTATGTTGTATGAACTATGAGTTGCATGAGAAGCATGAAAACATAGACATTCTCAAGATGGTAACACATCTTAAGAATCATGTAAAACAAGAAAGGTATAATGTCTCTAAAGTGCTGTTTGAGTGCAAACTGAAGAGGAAGATCCAGCAGGGCCCCATGTCTCAATATGATTGGGCATGTAGAGTGAATGAGATTTCTTTGAGGTCAAGAGTTGACCATGGATATGATTATGCAATTGTTGCATGAATCATATAGCCAGTTTATCAAGTGTTACCACTTGAATGACTTGGCCAAACTACTATCTGAGTTGCATGGCATGTTGATGCCAAAACAAGATAGAAGAAGAACAAATATGTGATATTGATCAGCGAAAGTGACTCCAAAGGAAAAATCAAGGACAAGAAATGTTTTGAGGTTAAGCTAAAGTCCAAGTCTTCAACACTCAAGATAAGGAGAAGGGTAAGTACAAAAGGAATCTGTCCTCTTCACTTAAAGGAACAAAGGAAGAAGAAAGAGATAGAGATTCGTACTTCTTGACCCAACAAGAAGTAAGATAGAACTATACGGAGCAAGGGTTGCTACCAATGTAGTTGGAATCTATTATTCATGGACATGTAATAGAATTACTGAATTGCTATTATGTGTCTACCATTAATGATAACATCATGTGTCTAGTATGGACAAGAATAAATTGATGTTTCATTTTAAAAGATAAGATCTTGTATGGAAATGCCCTATGTCTTGTAAACTATACTAGATATTTGTAAAGACAAATGTGTATGACACATATACTGAATGACTTGATGACTCAAACAATGAATGCCTATAGCATTGCCAGCTAGATCACACAAATGAGAAAAGTATCTCTAGAATCCATATTATGGTTATCTAGACTCTTTTGGTTATTGAACCAATAGAGACATGAAAATCTTATTTATTGTGCAATATGACAAAAGCATCACCACTAAATGTAGTGTGAGAGCAACTATTCTATTAGGACTCGTACATATTGATGTACTTAGACCTTTTAGAATAAATGATAAAGGTAGTTACCAATACCTCATTATATTTACTGGTGCTATCCGTAGATATGGAAGTTTGTATATGATGGAATACAAATATAGATCTCTTGAAGTGTTCTTGGAGATCATGAATGAAGTACATAACTAGCTTGGTAAAAGTATTAAGATACTTCGATGTGATCAATGTTGATGATTTTGAACCAGGAGTTTGAGGACCTTCTGGGAGATCATGATAATGTATCATGATGTACTCCACATAAAATACAATTAGAGTGTATCAGATAGAAGGAATCATACCTTGTTAAGTGATGGTGTGATTATCAATAAAATCTACCTGAGATTCCAATTTCTTGTGGGCACATGCTTTACACAAAAATAATATACCGTCTAAATTGGTTCAAAAGACACCATATGAGATATGGTATGGGAAGTGTCCCAATATGTCTTTTATAAGGACTAGGATTGAAAGCTTATATAAAAAGTATTTTCTTAGAAGGCTTTGTCCACAAATCACATAAATGTTATTTTTTGAATACTACTTTTATACCAATCCAACAAAAAAGTGTTTGTTGCCATGATGGCTGAATTCCTGAAGAGGAACTTAGTTCCAAAGAAATCAATGGGAGAAAAGTAGAACTCAAAATGTTTAAGACAAATAAGAAAACATTGAACCTAAATAGGTATAGTGGGAACAAGAAGAATCATAAGTTGTTATGGAATCTCAGGTATCTTATGTAACATACAAAACTCATAGTTCTAGTAGAACATACCTTAAGTTTGAAAGATTATGATATCTTATAACTCAAAAAGGTGGTGATTTGATCATAGATGATGAGTCAATGATCTACCTAGAAGCTATTGAGAATGAGAATATGAGAAATAGATTAAGGCCAGGGATCCAAGATGGAATCCATGTAAACCAACAAGGTTTGAGCTTGGTGGATCCAGCTGAGAAGGGGTAAAACCCATAGGGTGCATTTGGGTATTTGAGAAAAGGTCAACATGGAAGGTTATATTGGTAGAAAATAATTTAAAACAAATTCAAGGTGTTGAACATGATGAAGTATTTCACCAGTTACCATGGTTAAATCCATCCAGATCATGCTTGTTGTTGTAGCTTGTTATGCCAAGTGAGATTTGGCACATGGATGTTAAAACCACAATCCTTAACTGGAATAATTATAAGGATGTGTGTGAAACAACCAAAAGGTTTTATAAATCCAATATTGCAAATAAAGTCTATAAGCTACAAAGATCAATATGTGGATTAAAGCAAACATCTTAGAGATGAAATATTCTATTTGACAAGACAGTCAAAGAGTTTGACTTAAGTCAAATGAAGATGAAATCTGTGATTATAAAAGATTTAGTGGGAGCATATTTGTATTCAACATGATGATGGGGAATAACGTTCTTATTCTACAAATGTTAAAACTTGGCAAGGAAAGTACCTTTCATATGAAGGGTTTAGGTGAAGCCAATTGTGTGATAGGAATTGAAGTCTATAGAGATAGATCTGGAAAGATTCTCGGCCAAAGAAAGAGCACATACATTGGCAAGATGTTGAAGGGTTCAACATGCAAGACTCAATGAGAGAAAACTTGTCCATGTTCCATGGAGTTAGTCTCTCAGGAGCCTAGTGTCCCAATTCTTGTGAAGAACATGAACACATGGATAGATGCCATATGCATATACAATTGAGTTTATTAATGTAATGTTATGTACTTATCCCATTATCTCTATGTATTGGACATGACAAGAGGATATCCAATTATATCGTATGTATTCGACATTATGAGAGGATATCTAGTTATCTCATATGTATTGGACATGATGAGAGGATACACAATCATCTCATATGTATTGGACATGATGAGAGGATATATATACCTATCTAGCAATCTCATATATGTTAGACATGACGAGAGGGTATATGGAAAATGATAGTGAGAGTCACTGGACTACCATAAAGAACATACTTAGGTGCTTGTTAAGCACTAAAAGGATCGGTTCCTTGGTTATGGTAATAGAGAAGAGTTGGGTGTAAACGGTTACACTGATGCAAGCTTCTAAAATGACAAGTAAAATTAATGATCACAATCTAAATTTATGTTTGACTCTAAAACAAGAACTGTAAGCTGGAAAGGGTTTCAAGATAATGACAATTGTTTAGATATACAATTAAAGCTGAGTATCTTTGTGTTGTAATAACAATAGAGGATACTATATGGATCGAGAAATTTATATGGGTGAACTTGTAGGAGGTTCCAACCATTGATGAAATAGTTGAAATACTAGGACAACAATCGAGCTATTGGTTAGGAAGAGGAATCTCAAATAGCATACTTAGGCACTTCCATCTCATATGAGATGTCGTACAATGAAGAGATGTGAAACTTGCAAAATACCGACTTGAAGCAAATGTTGCTAACCAGCTATAAAAGCACTTGCAAAGTAGAAACATGATATACATGTTAAGATCACTTAAAATAAGATTTATGGGTGATTGTCTCTAAGTGCAAGTAGGATTTTGTTGGTATGTATGCCTAAAGAGCCAATCATATGATGATTGGAATGAGGCATTAAATATCCGATTTGATAATAACAAAGGTAATTCTGTCTATTTTATTTTTCTTGGCATGAGACGATGCCGTAAACATAGTAGATCTCTAAAGAATGATGTTACTCGATGACATATGTCTTTAAGTACGTGACTTGAACAATGAGATCATATATATGATAAGAGTACATACATTCTTGTTATGTCCCTAGTCGGATATTACTGTGGAAGAAAAATAGACGATAGTACTACATAAGATTGGAGTGTGTGTGAACTAATGATAGAGTCTCATTAGTCATGATATATGATATCAAGTTAAACACACATGTACATGTTAGAGAACAATGTATCAGACAAACCCACCATGAGAGTGATTCATGGAGACCATAGAATGGTAGTTAGAATCATCTCTCATAGTGATAGTGGTGATTGTGGTTCTTAGTCCTAAAGTCACTACATTCATCACATGTTGTTCATGTACTTTGACATCATCCACCATGACCCTGAATAAGGATTGCCATAAAGGTGGTGCTTGGGTGTACTGTGACACATGGGGATTGAGTGTGAGTGATGTAGATGAGATGTGTCCCTCTTACAGGAGATTGATATCTAGGACTCTTCATAAGCGAGACTGAGAAATGATCACGATCACGATAACATTGATCATGGATTGTAGGTTGAAGTTGTTCTCCAACTTTTCACATTACTTGGGTAGAAATGATGTGTGACTACACACCACTCTTTGCTTGTGATGTCATAGTTTGTTATGGACATTCATTGCCAACATAATTTTGGACCTATAGGGTCACACACATAGGTTACACTTAAATTAAAGGAGTATATTCATGAATGATGTTGATTTTGATTACTAAAGGTATTTAGGTATTCAATTAAACAACTATGGTTCAAAATTGACTGACTGGACTCTGAATCGACCAGTTCAAGTGTTGAACCGATCAATTGGAGTGTCAAGTCCATTGGAATCAACATTTGCTGACCAATGGCTGAACTAGGGAGTGAGTCGACCAGTTCACAGGTCCCAACTGACCGACTCATATATTGAATCGCCGATTCAATGATCAATTCTATTGGACCAAGGATTGGTGTTGACGTCATGTTGTGCATTAATCGTACATTGAATGCCAATGTGATTCAGAATAGGAAACTACATTTATTCGGCTCACTTAGTGAACCGACCGGCTCATGCACCAACTGACCGGTTGGGTGTGTGGACCAACCATCTTGCGGTGTGAAGTTTCCAGAAAATTCATGACTCTGGACCTTTCTTCTCCCTCATTGATTGGGAAGCCTGACCCCTGGCCTCTACTATAAATAGAGGGGCACTGGGGGTTTTCCAACTCACATAATTGAGAATCACTTGCTCCGACAATTGTTGTCCTCTCTAGGTTTGGTAACCAATAGAGAGCCCGAGAAAGTCCTACCCGTTAAAGGGAGGGAAATCAAGGGATAGAACAACTAAGAACAATTGTGGGAGACCATGCCAGTGACTAGTATTTCGACAGAAGGGGACAACTCCTTCCTATTGGCTGTGGTAGTACAATAGGGAGTTCTCAGTGGTCTGCGTGGACTACTCTAGAGGAGGGAGATTTCTACCGCCAGGAGAACACCATCAACCATCATTCATGCTGCTAGACCAGGATGCCATTTGTGATGACTATTTGAGTGCTGCTTGGAGTATAAGCGCGTTGCTTCTACAAGGATAATGTTCGACTTACTCTGAGACCATGTATAACCTTGAAAACCTTCCTTCCTAGATACATTGTTGTTGATGCGATCTTGCTGTCTAGGGGAATCAAACTTTATATTTTTGTTTACTCTACCTTATCTATCGCCTCAATTTCCCTATAATTAGTGGAGATAAAATAAAAACCAGGAAAAATAAAGAAGAGTTAAAAGAATGTGGGACAAGAGAAGAGAGAGATAGAGAGAGATAAAAAGTCAATGATTACATCCATCGTAGTTAGTTTTTTCTCTACTATAATTCATATATTCTACCTCCCACCTGTAGCACTCACTTTGATTTCCCCTCTTTTAGAAAAGAGATCACTGCATTTACATATCAATATTATCTTGAATTTATCCTTTATAAATAAATATAAAATTATAAGAAATATAACTTTCATGCTCCAAAAATGAGGAGAAACAGTAATGAGGGAGAAATAAAGAAATTAAGATTGGGAAGTTAAGGAGGACATATTATGGGGGAGACGGACTTGATGATCCATTTACAATAAGAAATTGTTGTTTGTAAAGGAAATGATATGTAGTAGTGGGAGAGAGATACTTAATTAGCCCTCTTAAAATAGGATGTTGTTTCAATTATTAGTGGAAAAGAATGTGTAGTTGAAAAATTAAGAGTGTCTATTTATGTGAGAACAACTTATTCATGATGCAATGTTGTACAGTACAATAACTTCATTTTTTACAAAGCATATATGGTTTCTCATTCAAAAATTATGATGGATATGGTGTAGATATTGTGTTTGGTTTTCCTATCATGACATGGTTATCACTTTTGGTATAAATCACACCATATCCGCACCACTTCTATATATACTTCAATGGCAAGGAAGTAATGTTCTTGCACTATATTAAAAGGTTGAAAATTATTACTCAAATCATAAACAAGCCCATGAATCAAGATACAATTATTTCATGTGACCACATAGAGGAGAAGATATATGAGATTAGATTGATTCGTAAAAACAAACAATGAGGGATCTACTATATCTGACATGAAATGAAAAGCATAAGATAACCATTGAGCTTGTTGAACCAATCCCTAAGAGCTTACATAAGACCATACAAGGCTTCTTTATGACACACCAACATGATTGTAAAACTTCAGACAAGTGAAAGAAAGAGGTTGTTCCATTTAATGTTTCTTAGAAAAATATCCATTGCAAAAGTCATTTTAGACATCCAAATGATGTGAGACCATTGAATGTGATAATTACAATAAGAACAATCTTAATGATGGGATTATGACTGATGGACTAAATCTTTCAAGATAGCCAACCCACTCTTCTTAGGTATAACCACTTTGCAACTAACTTGGCATTAAATCTATCAACTGACCCATATATCTCAAGCTTAGTTTAATTTATCCACTTTTACCCAATGACATATAAGGAATGGGTTCATGGATCAAAATACATGCATTTTTCGATTCAAGGGTCTCCTTCTAGGATGCTTCAAAGTAGATGTAAAATGTTTAGGAACCTTAGTTGTAGAGAAGACAAACATTGCACATTTTGGTTAGGTTACCTACTTCCACCTTTTCGTCATTTTATCATGTTGTACAAATTTGAAATGTTACATTGGGTGTCAATATTATGCTCGAAGGAAGCCTCTTGGAAAGAAACAAGCTGATGAAAATTCTAGACAAAGGTATAAATATCACCTATGTTTGGGAAATATGTGGTTCATTAAATATAGACTTTGGAATTTCAATTAACTCTTGAATACATATATTAAAGTTAGAAAGATCATTATTCTACAAGGAAGCATCATTAGTATTTTTAGTTCCTAAATGTGAATGGTAATTGAAAGAATGTTTAAAAAATATGATACATTATTACTGACATCTACAAATACATCAGTAGTAGGAAATTGTGTATCAACATTTGTTTCACAGTCTGAGAGCTCATCTGTCTTATCATCACAATGTAATACAATCTCTAAATAAATGTTCAATTCTCTTGAAGGTAAGTTGGACGTGTCTTTCACAATAAGGGGAAGAACCAATTCATTGAATATTACATGTCTAGAAACTTTTGTAGGCAAGCGTGGACACCTTCCACGTTTGAAGTTTTGATTGTATATAAGATATGAACAAGTTAGAGAATGAGTTTCACATTTGTGATTTACTATATCTCTTAGACAAGGAATACATAAACAACCAAACACTTTAAGTTTTGACTAATCATGTTTACAATTTGTGCACTTCTCAACATGACTCATTTTGTTCAAAACTATAGTTGAATGTTTTATAATAAAGGTAGCTGAAGAAAAGAATTCCATTTTATACTTCCTTGGCACTTGAGCATCTATCTAGATGATGTTGCCCACATTCCACTTTTTTGTTTTTCTCATGAGTATGGAGACATGTAAACCGATGAGTGATTCCTTTATCTTTCAAGAATTAATGAACTTTCTTATTTAGAAACTCACCACCACTGCCAGTTTACAAATGCTTTGGAGTGAAATTAAACTTCATCTTGATCAATTTTATGGAAATGCACAAAATTGTACAAGAACAAAACTACACAAATTTGTTGTAGTCATAGACAAACAAAGAAGAGTAGTTATATCTATAAGATTAATGGTGACTTTCCTAAAAGTCCGTACTAAACCAAATCAAAAGGAGAAGAACTAGTTATGTGATTTGAAATGAAAGGTAATGTGTGACTTTTTTCTGGCGCACAACAGTTGCAAAAATAATGTGATTGAATTTTGCTTCACTTTTTCCAGTAGTCTTCAAAACATGATTAACTTTCTGGTTGACATGTCCCAATCTCTTGTGTCAAATATCAAACGTACTCCATTGAGCTTTATTAATGTATAAATCAACTAAATTTTGTCTTTAGCACAAGGAATATATTCCTTAGTCCACCTCAGGGTAAGAGGAAGTGAATCTAAAAAATCTAATATAAAAAGCATCCTCTATAAATGTTCAATAACAAAGAAATTGATTGGTCAATTTTTCTACAAATAGGAGATTGCATTTTATCTCAGAAGCAAACATAGATTTATGTAACGTGATAGTTTTGTGACACACAACATTTAGATCAGTGCACAAGCATGTCCAAAATTGGGTATTTTCATTAGGTAATTGTACAATGTTCATCACAAGTTCCCTATGTCACATTTTGTTTATGGGAAAAGTAAAAACGTTCATAATTACTATGAGAACAATAGGTGCAAGGCATAGATAAAAAGGTGAGTCATAAATACATCATCATGTGAAACACCCTGCATTGGACCTGAGTATATAGGGACAAATATAGATGCCAAAAAAGACTAGGGTCTCACCTTTTTCTCAACACTGTGTAGGTGAAGGACACTCCTCACTAGCAAAACCCTAGGTATGGATGCTCAAAACCTAAAAGTGTGGAAAACTATGAGGCAAGACCAAAGTCTCATTGAGACATAAAGAATCTATACATTGGTTAAAGTATGGAAGACCTATTATATATGATGAACTAGATAGTTCTATGTTAAAGAATAACTTTTACCAAAAATATTTTAGTAATGAACTATACAAGAAAGATAGTAAACTTAAAAAACAAGTAATTTTAGAGGTCTTGATTATCATTCTTATTAGTAACCATAGGAATTTTTTTAATGTAATTTTCAAACTATCGTCGAGTGACCACAATGTCCCCTAGCCAACTTTAGAGGCTCTTAGGATTACTCAATTTCGTTTAGATCCCGTCATGACTTGGTTTGTGTGAGTATAAAAGTAGGTGATCATTATCATGTGACCTACATATAATATTATGTTCTTCCTAGGTACTCAGGTCATGGAAGATATCATATGACATTGATAGTACTTCCATATGACAACACATCACATCCTTTTCAATCACATTGGTAAATATCTCATATAAAAACTACAGATACAACATCGACCACACTCATTAACATGGGTGATATTAGGACATTGAGGGAACCATAACTGATATGGATTCTTGGTACTCATGTATATTCAAAAATGTATAGTCCCTTCCCACAAGTCTTAGATTTCTACAAGGATACCCACTTGCTTCCATGACTTCCAAATAATAGGGAAGCTAAACAGTCATAGGGAGAATTACAAGATTAGGGTTTCGCTAGTTATAAATCCAACTATTCATCTTCTGCCATCAAGAATATATGATGTCCTACTAAGTTATGAACAATTAAAGAATTAGATAAAATAAAACTATGCTTCATGTTCAACATGCACATACATCACTAGAACTTTCCCAATTTTGACCATAAATGAAACATACCACCAATTGGGATAAGAATCAATCATAAAATGCTGGATCATCATCTCATAACAATGAAAAACACTTCTTAAATGTCTGACCAAAATATTTCATCATTTGAGCTCAAAGCGTTGAAAGTATCAAGAAGTGTGTAAATGAGCAAATAATGTTAATCTTCATGTAATAATCATAGCTTTCAATAAAGGGAAGTAAAAAAATACTCTTTTTTTAAGAACATAAACATATAGAAGAGAAACATATTATCCTGAAGTTCCTAAAGTTACATCCCTAAAAACCATACAAATCCTATCTTTAGCCTATATTTTAGTTATATAATGAAGTTTTTTTATTATATATACGAGTTATGTAGGGAAATCGGGGCAATAGATAAGGCAGCAAAAACAAAAATTTAAATGTCCATTTCCTAAAACAACAAGATCGCATCAACAATAATGTATCTAGGAAGAAAGTTTTGCAAGGTCATACCTGGTCCTGGAGAAAGTCCAACAACATTACCCTTGCAGTAGTGTGATTCTTCTTCAAGCACCAACATGCTTCTTCTTCAGTAACAAAACTCGAACAATCGTCTGCAATGGCCTACTGGTCTGGCACCACTAATAACAGTTGATGATGTCCTCTTGGCGGGAAAAACTCCTTGCCTCTAGAGTAGTCTACATGGACCACTGAGGACTCCACGTTGTGCTACCAGAGCCAACGGGAAGGAGTTGTCCCTTCGAACATCAATGTACTAGCACCGATTCAATCTCCTACAATTATCTCTCCCTTTCTATCCCTTCCTTTATCAGGTAGGACTTGCTTGTGCTCTCTATTGGTTACCACAACCAGAGAGGACAACCATTGTTACAACTAATTATTGTGTCTAGGAAGCCCCCAATACCCCTCTATTTATAGGAGAGTCTAAGGTCAGGGTTCCCAATCTATGAGGATGTTGAAAGGATAAAATTCACGAATTTTCTAGAAACTTTAGACGGCGAACTGATCGATTCACACAACCAATCAGTTGGTTTGTGCCGCTAACTGGTTGATTCGTGAAGTTTCATATTCTGAATCACATTGGTACTCAATGCACAATTAATGCAAAACATGACATCGAAACTAATCCTTCATCCAATCAAATTTACCATTGAACAAGTCGGTTGGGACATGTGAACTGGTTGGTTCACTATATGAACTGGTTGTTTTACCCCTGTATATATATATATATATATATATATATATATATATATTCAAGAAAAGAAAAGTCTTGGCCTCTTCTAAACCTTCCGTACAGCGAATTCTTCAACCATTGATCAACCAATGTTGATTCTAATTGACCTGACACTCCAACCGGTCAGTTCAGAGTCCAGTCAGTCAACTTTGAACCTCAGTTATTTAATTTGAATACATAAACACTTTTAATAACCAAGTTAAATACCATTCATGAATAAACTCCTATTCCAAGTGTATCCTATGTGTGTGACCCTATATATCCAAAATTACATTGACAATGAATGTCCATAACTAATTTATGACATCACAAGCAAAAAGCAGCATCTAATAACACATCATTGCTACCCAAGTAATTTGGAAAGTTGGAGAACAACTTCAACCTACAATCTGTGATCAGTGTTACCATGATCATATAGTTCCTTTGCTTTGATATCTTTATTGAAATCGAGCCATGGAATCATCATCCTCTTAACGTTCAATCCATGTTACTTGAACTAAAGTAGTCTGTCTGAGATGCATGTGAATTCACATATCACATATTGAATCATATGAGTATTGCCATACATTTCTCAATATCTCTTATCAAGTGTCCTGGATATCAATCTCCTGTAGGAGCAACAAATCCCATCTACATCACTCACACCCAATACTCATGTGTTTCAATGCACATGAACCTCACCTTTATGACAACCCTTATTCAGGATCATGGTGGGTGATGTCAAAGTACATCAACAACATTTGATAAATGTTGTGACTTCAGGTCTAAGAACCACATCACCACTATCACTATGAGAGATAATTGTGACTACCATTCAATGGTAACCATGTACCACTCTCACAGTGGGTCTATCTGATACACTATTCTGTAATATGTATTTGTGCACTTGACTTGATATCACATATCATGACTAATGAGACTCTGTCATCAGTCAACACACACTCTAGTGTTATGCATTATTGTCATCTATTTTTCTTCCACACTAATATCTAAGTACAGACATAAAAAGAATGTATATACTCTTAACATCTGTATGATCTCATTGTTCACGTCACACACTTGAAGAAATACTTCATTGAGTAATATCATTCTTTAGACATCTACTATGTATGTGTCATCATCTCATGTTGAGACAAACATTATAGATAAAATTACCTTTATTATTATCAAATCATGTATCTAATGCCCCAATATAATCATCATATGATTGGCTCTCTGAGAATACATACCAACAAACTCCCACTTGCACTTAGAGATAATCACCCACAAAAGGTGTCCATCATGTTTCTGCTTCCCTGGTGCTTTTATAGAGGGTTAACAATGTTTTCTTTAAGTCGATATTTCCAAGTTTCACATCTCCTCACTGTGTGACATCTCATATGAGATGTAAGTGATGTAGTATGCTATCTAGGATTCCTTGCCTAAAGTGTAGCTCCATTGTTGTCACAATATTTCTACTATGTCATCAATGGCTGGAACATCCCACAAGTTCATCTATATAAACTTCTTGATCCATACAGTATCCTTTGTTGTTCTCATAACATATAGATACTCAACTTCTATTGTAGAATTTAAACAACTATCTTTACAGTTCTAGTTTTAAGGTCAAACACATATTGCAATCATTAATTTTTCTTTGTTATATCAGAAGCTTACATCAGTGTAACCCTTTAAACCCAACTCTTCCTTATTACCATAACCAAGGAACTAATCCTTTTCGTGCTTCTTAAGTACTTAAGGATGTTCTTATTGCATTCTAGTGACCTTCACTAGGATCTGGCATATATCCACTCTTCATGTCAATACATAAGAGATAACTAGATGAATATATATATATATACATATACTCTCATCATTAGGATGTGTATATAACATTGCATTCAAGACAGATCCAATTGCAAATGCATATGCCATCTATTCATGTGTTCTTGTACTTCACAAGAACTGGGACACTTGGATCCTGAGAGACTAAGTCCATGTGACATGGACAAGTTTTCTCTCATTGAGTCTTGCATGTGGAACCCCTTCAACGTCTTGCCAATGTATGTGCTCTTTCTTAGGTTGAGAAGATTTCCAGATCCATCTCTATAGATCTCAGTTCCCATCACATAGGATGCTTTGCCTAAACCCTTCATATATAAGGCACCTTCCTTGTCAGGTTTTAACGTTTGCAATATAAGAATGTTATTCCCCATCATTATGTGGAATATAATATGCTCCCACTAAATCTTTTGTAATAAAAAATTTCATCTTCATTCTGACTCAAGTCAAACTTGTTGATTGTCTTGTTAAGTTGAAGATTCCATCTCTGAGATGCTTGCTTCAATCCAAAGATTGACCTTTGTTTCTTATAGACTTTATCTACATTATGTGGATTTATAAAACTATCAGGCTATGTCACATACACATCCTCATAAATATTCCTTTTAAGGAATGTAGTTTTAACATACAATTTACCAAATCTCATAGTCTTAATAAGTTACAATAGCAAGCATGGTCCTGATGGATTTGACCATGGCAACTGGTGAAAAACTTCACCATGTTCAACACCTTGAACTTGTTTGAAACTCTTTGCAACCAATATACCCTTCCATGTTGGTCTTCTTCCTGATGACCCAATCGCACCCTACGGGTTTTACCCCTTCAGGTGGATCCTACCAAGGTCATGCCTTGTTGGTGTACATGGAGTCCATCTTTGATCTCATGGCTTCAATCCATGCTTCAGATTTTGGTCACTCAATAGCTTCTAGGTAGGTATTTGACTCATCATATGTGACCAACTCACTGCCTTTCTGAGTTATAAGATATCATAATCTTTCAAACTCAAGACGTGCTCTACTAGATCTATGAGGTTTGGTGTTACATAAGGTACTTGAAATTCCATAAAAAAATATTATTTTCATTGTTCCTATTTCACCTCTTTAGGTTCAATGTTTTCTTATTTATCTTGAATTTTTGAGTTATACTTTTAATCGACCTAATTCCTTTGGGACTAAGTTCCCCTTTAGGAATATAGCTATCCTGACAACAAAACACTTTTGTTGTCAGATTGGAAAGTAACATTTATGTGATTAATGGACAAATCTTTCAAGAAACTTTTTTCTTATATAAGTTTTCAATCCTAATCATTATAAAAGACATATTGGGGTAGTTCTCATACCATATCTCATACGGTGTCTTACGAACCATTTTATTTAGTGCATTGTTTTAGTGTAAATCATGTGCAAAAAGGAATTTGGGGGATTTGCTAGATTTATTGATAATCGCACCGTGACTAATAGGGTGTGATTCATTCTTTTTGATACATATGTTTCAGGTAGATTTCATTGTGATACATTATCAGTGTCTCTCCACAAAGTCCTCAAACTCTTAGTTTAATATATTTCAACATCGATCTTATCGAAGTGTCCTAATACTTTCACCAAGTCAATTACATACTTCATTCATGGTCTCCTTGAACAATTTAAGAGATCCACACTTTTGTTTCATTAAATACAAATTACAATATCTATTTAGATCATTAGTAAATATAATGAGGTACTATTAACCACCTCTAGCGTTTGTTTTAAAAGGTCTATATACATCAATATGTATGATCCCTAATAGAGAAGATGCTTATGTCGTATTGTCCAATAAATAATAATTTCATGTCTCTATTGGTTCAGTAACCAAAAGAGTCTAGATAACCGTCATATGGATTCTATAAATGCATTTCTCATTTATGTGCACTAGATGACAATACTATAGGTATTTACCATTTGAATCATCAAGTCATTCAATATATGCATCATACACATTTGTCTCTTCAACTATCAAGTATAGATTATGAGACATGGGACATTGCCATATAAGATCTTATCTTATAAAATGAAACATCAATTCTTGTCCAAACAAGATACATGATGTTTTTTTCAATAGCAAATATATGATAACAATTCATCAATCCTACTATATGCCCATGAGAGACAGATTCCAACTGTAGTGGTAGCAACCCTTAGTCTGTATAGTTCTAGGTTACTTCTTCTCAAGTCCTGAAGTGGAGATCTCTATCTCCTTCTTCTTCCTAAGATCCTCTATATAAAGAGGGCCATTCCTTTTTCAGTATCCAGACATGCGACGATGGTGGCACTTTCCTTCCTTAATCATTTATGTGAAAAGGACGAATTCCTTTTGCACTTACCCTTCTCCTTATCTTCAGTGAAGAAGACTTTGACTTTAGCTTAGCCTCAAAATTATTTTCATCTTTGACTTTGCCCTTGGACCCACTTCCGTTGATCACCATCATGGATTTTTCCTTCTTCAATCGTTCTTCAACATTAATCAGCATGCAGAGCAATTCTAACAGTGGTTTGGCCAAGTTACTCAAGCATTGGCTATATGATTCAGGAAATGATCATAGAATCATACCCATGGTCAACTCTTGACCTAAAATAAATCCCAGTCACTCCATGTGCCTAATCATATTGAGTACATGAGGCTCTACGAGATGTCCCTTTGTCAATTTGCACTCATATAACACTTTGGAGACATTATACCTTTCTTTCTTTACAAGATTTTTTAATATGTGTTACCATCTCAAGAATGTCCATGTTTTCATGTTGCTCATGCAATTCATAGTTCATACAACATAACATAAGGTACTTAATGTATACGACATCATTGGCATACTTCAAGGAAGCATTCATTTCAGCCATAGGCGTAATTGGAGCGGGTTACTCTGGCTCTTGTCTTTTAAGGACATAGAGCTTTTGCTCATTGATGAGAACATTTCTCAAAGTCCTACACCAAATGTGGAAGTTAATCCCATTTGTCCTTATCAAGGATCAATCACAATTATAACATATATGTGTTTGTCATTAGATTCTACAAAGAAATATTACAACTTTTATCAAAACACTTTTCATTTGATTTTATTTGATTAGTTAATGATACTAACAAGGCTTTTAATTAGTTATTGCTCCCACTATTTTGTTCAAATTGATAGCCCTCATGTATGAATTTGAAAGATTGCAACGTACAATCTTCTAGTAATACAAGACCCAAAATAATTAAATTATTACTCGACCAATGCAAATGTGCATAACCAATTATTAAGTTACGTAACTTTTTCCAATTGCATCTTCTGCAATTGTTGGATAGGTGATATGCATTACTCTTTGCCATAATCATGCCTCCAGGTGCTTAATCTGATTAAGGACACCCAGTTAAGCCTGGCCCAAAAGGCAACATGATAATAATGTACCCCACATGGTAGGCCCACATTATTACCATCACACTTCAACAAGATAGATGACATACCATCCTTGGGGTGCCCAGACTTAGTAGATCAAGCTTTTCATGTGTGTTGCTAATGAAAAGCATCTTAGACTTAATATTTTATTGCGAGATTTTATATATAAATACATATAGATATCCAATCACCACATACTTATAGTACATATCATATACATACCATATCCACAATGAAAATATGCAATTATAAACACAAGCGATGGCTATGGACATTATATTGTAATTCCTTGGAGCCACAAGAAAGTAATACCACCTAATGTCTACATCACATGCAAAAACATATTGTTGGTGAAGATCCATGCTCAGACTAACCTAGGTTAATTAGTTCAACATTTGAATCAGTCGACTCATTTCCTGGCTTCTCAGTTGGGCTCTTGAAACGGTCGTCTGGTCTTAGGTTCCACTGAAATATGGACTCCTCCATCCAATCGGTTGGGCCACCGATCAATCAATTCATCTTATCCTCTTGTTTGTCCTCTGTGGTCCTCCATTTGATCAGTTTGTCCCACGAGCCGATCAGTTCATCTGGTGTAGAATGTCTTATCACAAAGAAATATAAATTAAAACTATCATATTTCATATTACATTGTAAAAGGGAAAACCTTGAGTTACATTTGAGGAGAAAAAGGAAGAAGAGCATTAATTTACATTTAGAAATAAGGAGTGAGGCTATGTATGCAAACTGAGATATAAATAGGAATAAATAAACACAACCATGCACACACAAATCTTGGGTTATTGACCATAAACATGCTAAACATACACCATCAAAATCAACTTTTAGAATGACGCGTGTGATTTGCATATATATCATATCATATATTAGTATGTAAATCTTATGTGATAATTAATAAGATATGAAAATTAACCAATTTAATATTCACACCGTATGCAATAAAAATAAATCTGATCATATCTATTTAAATCCAGATACACCATATATTGACATGGCTCTGATACCACTGTAGGAAAATCAGGGCGACAAATAAGACAATGGAAATAGAAGTTTAAATGTCCATTTTCCAAAATAGTAAGATTGCGCCAACAACAATATATCTAGGAAAGAAGGTGTGTAAGGTCATACATGATCTTGGAGAAAGTCTAGCAACATTACCCTTGTAGTAGTGTGCTTTTTCTTCAAGAACCATCACACTTCTTCTTCCGCAGCAAAACTCAAACAATTATCTCTTACAGCCTCCTGGTCTAGCACCACAGATAGCGGTACGATGTCCTCCTAGAGGGAAAAACTTCTTGCCTCTATAGTAGTCCACATGGACCACCGAGGACTCCACGTTGCGCTAGGAGAGCCAACGAGAAGGATTTGTTCCTTTGAATGTCAATGTACTACCACCAATTTGCTCTCGCATAATTGTATGTCCCTTGCTATCCCTCCCTTTATCAGGTAGGACTTACTCAGGCTCTCTATTGGTTACCACAACTAATGAAGACAAAAATTGTCATAGCTAATTGTTGTGTCAAGGAAGACCCCAGTACCCCTCCATATATAAGAGAGGCTAGGATCAGGGTTCTCAGTCTATGCGAGAATCAAAAGGACAAAATTCACTAATTTTCTGGAAACTTCGATCGAGGAATCGGTTGGTTCGCACACCAAGCTAGTCGGTTCATGCATGAACCGATCGGTTCATGCATGAACTGATCGGTTCATGCACAAACTGGTTGGTCCGTGTCGAAAAGTGTTCGGTTCATGCAGTTTCCTATTCTGAATCACATTGGTATTCAATGAACGGTTAATGCAAGAAATGACATCAACACTAATCCTTGATCCAATCAAATTGACTATTGAACCATTCGATAGGGACCTATAAAACCAGTCAGTTGGGACCTATGAATGGTCAGTTCACTATGTGAATTAGTCATTTCACACCCTAGCTCAACCATTGATCAACCAATGTCGATTCCAAGTGACCTGACACTCCAACCGATCGATTAACACTTGAATCGATCTGTTCAGGGTCCAATCAGTCAACTTTGAACTTCAATTGTTTAATTTGAACACTTAAACACTTTTAGTAATCAAGCTAAACATTATTCATGAATAAACTCCTATTCCAAGTGTATCCTATGCGTGTGACCCTATAGTTACCAAATTATGTTGGAAGTGAATGTCCATAACCAACTTATGACATCACAAGCAAAGAGCGACATGTAGTAACACAACATTAATTACCAACTAATTTGAAAAGTTGGAGAACAACTTCAACCTACTGTCTGTGATCAGTGTTACCGTGATTGTATAGTTCCTTTGTCTCTAATATCTTGATTGAACTTGAGGCATGGAATTTCCATCCTCTCAATGTTCAATCTATGTTCTTTGAACTAGAGAAGATTGTCTGAGATGCATGTGAGTTCATGTATAACATATTGAATCACATGAGTATGTCCAAACATTTCTCAGTCTCGCTTATAAAGTGGCCTAGATATCAATCCCCTGTAGGAGGGAAAAATCCCATCTACATCACTCACACCCAATCCCCATCTGTCAAAATGCACCTGAGCATCACCTTTATGACAACCCTTATTTAGGATCACAGTGGGTGATGTCAAAGTACATGAATGACATGTTATGAATGTAGTGACTTTAGGTCTAAGAACCCCAATCACCACTATAACTATGAGAGCTGGTTGTGACTACCATTCCATGGTATCAGTGATAACCTAGAAGTTCACCCTATTTATGTAACTTCCAAATTGAACTCCACTCTTGTTCTCACCTTTTCTTTCATGTTTGAAAGTGTCTTGACGTATTATGGCTCATCTAGCATACACGTGTCACTACGACGACACTCAATTTGACAAAAAACCAAGTTTACCTCCATGTAACACATCATCCTCTCTCTTTTGAGTTTTTATCATATCCTTGTGTAAATATATACTCTTTTCTTATATCCATGTTTTATAGGGCACTCTCACATTTCCAACACATCAAATTTCACTCAATTATGAGTTAAGATGAGAAAGTTATGCTAGTTTTGAAATCTAAATTTAAAAGACAAATTTGTAGCATTTAATCTCTTGTTTTGAAGCTTGGGTAGCCATTTTGGACCAATTGTGGGTGCTGAAATCATGTGGCCCACCTCTCATGACTTTTCTTTTTAGTGATCTAAGCATTCTCTCATAGACCAATCATGAAGTCGGGTTCTATTGATGAGCGATCACGACCATCAGATCGATCGACCTTGGATCCAAACCCCATCTAATGACCCTGCTTCTATCTGCATCCTCCATACACCATGGCCAAAGGCCATGGTTCTGAGCACCTCAAACCACTACCTTTCCCACCTCCTCAACAAATTGGCACTCTTTCCACCTAAAAAGTGCCTCCCACCCCTCTTTCCCCCTCTTTTCTTTCTCTTTCCCATAACCTAACACCTACCTCTTCTCCCTTCTCCTTCCTCCTTCACCTTGATGTCGCCGCCAACAGGTCCTTTGGGCGTCGGTGGCACATCGGCCCTCATCCTTGAAAAATACCACCATTGGCCTCATTTTAGCGTGGCGGACTTGGGCATCACTCCTATTTGCTCCCCCGACCCTAGCTTCCACGAGTCTGGGCTTCCTCAAATGAGGCAAACTGCCTGTGTTTCCGTGATGTTCAACTCACAAGCATGATCTTCCCATGAGAAAGATGACGCCAGAACCGTTTGATTGCCCATAGAGGGCTTGGATTATTCTCAGCCCTATTTGACCGACGGTTGACCGTGCCTAACAGACTAATGGGCACACCACTAGGATGTGGTGGAAGGTGGGCATCGACCACCTAAGCGGTGGGCGAAGGTGAGGAGCGATGTGGAGCATCCATGATTCGTCGACTGACCAGTGCCCAGTCAGCCTGACATGTCCGGATCACTGCATGCATGGCCCATTTATTACCAGTGGATTAAGATCCAGTGATCCAGAGCCTTCGTTAATGAGGTAAAACTTCAAGAAAATGTTATTAAATGACCCCTTGGGCCTTTTTGGATATGTTATATATGAATATTTATTTAGAAAAAGAGATCTACCCAATGAACTTAATTTCAGGACCTAATGCTTCTTGTACTTATAATGATATCTCAAAATATATACTTTTTATGTCTTTTATGATGGCTTATCCTTTTGAATTCATAATCTTGATCCTTGATGCCCCAAACATTGATGTTAGCCTTATATCAATAACTTGAACGACCTTATACATCAGGATTTGAGATTTATCCATCCTTGCACCCTTAAGTGATCTAATGTTACATGAATGACCTAAAATGGGATTTTAATGTTAAAGACTACTTCTTTAATACTAAACCTTGTTGAATGTGCCTCAAATCCTAAATCAGTAAAGTTTGATGCATGTTTAACTAAGATTCGAACTTGTTTATGCTTGTATGCTACTTTGACTTAATAATGACATTGAACCTCCAAACATGCTTTATATGGATACTTTTATGATGAATCTCAACCCTTGCTCCTATGTGGGTCTTTGATGTCCAAGATGATCATGTGGACTCAAAATTAGTAATCTTACATGCTTTATTATCCCAAATGCCATGTAGATAATTCTTGTGCCCTTATGTGACTAAATGACCAAATCATGAGTTGAAATGTGTTCTATTATGCATGTTTATAACAAAATCCCCATCCTTGTATGAATCTTGATCTAATGAAAATCTATGCTCATTTATAAATTCAAGTCAGTATCTTGATGATGTTTATGAAACATAACTCAAGTAGACCCCATTTATACTCTAATGATGACAATCTTACATGATTATTAACTCAACTTGACTAGTTATGCCAATGTTGATGCTTATGTCGACTAAGCTTACTCAAATCTTATGATTTCTCCATCTAAGATCATGAAACCCCAACATTATGATCCCTATCTTAGTTGTGATGTGTCACCCTAGGTTCTAGATGAACCCATGACGTGATAAGTTGCTTGATAATTCCTATGCATGACCTAGTTGAGATATTGAAATCAATGATGAATGATATGATACCTAGATGTAGGGGACACATCCAACCACAATGACTATGATTAATGACACCTATTTTTGCTGATATTAATCCAAATATACTTATTTGTAATGTCAAGATATATATGATGACTCTATTGCCATGATCAATTCAAGCTTGCTATTTAAGGTTTTCCTAAATCAAGTTGTTAATCTTGTGCGCTGCTCATAAGGTACGTTTCATCTCTTGACCCTACTATCTTATTGGCTTGTTTGTATGTATGCTCATATCAATGCTTGGCTAGATAATTACTTGTTTGAACTACTTGTTCCCTATGATTATTAGATTCATTTGGCTTGTAATATGTTTCATAAACCTCGAACATAATTGAACTTTTCCAATATACAAACCTTGGGTACCTGCCTGTAATCTCGGGGTAAGGGCATAAGGCATGAATGAAATAGGGTTACCTCATTGACTTAGGTCTTGAGGCCTGTCACGTATATAAAAGGGGTTGTCTAATATTGAGCACCCTTATGAACCTTTCCTTTGAGGAAGTTGGTCAATGGCCATAATGTGTTGTTAAGTATAATGGAAATGCACTCAAAATATTATTTGTATAAAACCCATCGTTAATTTTTTCTCGCCTTGCTTTATCTTTTTGCTTAATATCATGTTCTAGCCAAGCAACCTTTACTGTATGCTTAAACTGTTTACACGCCTTTCATAGCGTACTCAATACACTCGCATTGATATATTTTGTTTATGAATATTTTAGTTGCCAAAGATCTGCTGCACTCTAGACTCAAATGAAACACCAATGGGTTACTTGAATATTGAAATGGGTTCATTTCTCTTATCTACAGTTTTAGTATCTTGTAATATCTTGTTGTTATTGCTTTTACATATATATTGCCTGTGTGAAATGTTGTTCCATGCTATGGATGGACACCCCAGTCCACTCGCCTTTGGATATATAGTGATTAGGAGTGTGGACTTGAGGTAACAAATGTTTCCATGACAAATGGTAATAGAGCCATACACACATCCTTTATATGTGTTTAAGGCATAACATATATTACGAACCAAGGGAGGACTGAAATCCTTTCCTCAAAGTTTAGAGATTCTTCTAGTATCTTATCTCTTCTTTAAGGACCACCAAAGACACCCAAGTAGATGATTAAGTAGTCTTCTTATCCCCTCATGTGATTCTTCTCTCTTGACTACTAATCACATGACATCTCGATTATGGGTAGCTTATGCATGGGGAAAAGTAAAACTCATTTGAAATCATGAAAGTTGATTAGC
Source organism: Alisma plantago-aquatica (assembly GCA_963693085.1). Lineage (NCBI taxonomy): Eukaryota > Viridiplantae > Streptophyta > Magnoliopsida > Alismatales > Alismataceae > Alisma > Alisma plantago-aquatica. The sequence continues at coordinate 805,031,375 of OY856409.1, forward strand.
ACAATAATTCCATTATTTGATCTTAAATTGAAAACCTTATTTGATGTAAGAACGTACACTTGAAAAATATTCTCATGTGCAAAGTTTATGAAAACTCAAATTTACCAAATCTTGACCACATGTTATCTATGTTTGAGATAAAATGATAATAATCTTAATAAGATGAGATAAGGAGGATTTGTACATTATACCTCATTTTTATGAGGTCCCTATTTGATTAAATTTGTGTTGCCCTATTCTTGACTAAACCTCAACATGATTAAGAAAATTCCCCCTATTTGATATGTACAATGACTATTCCATGAAATGATTATGCTCTTGGACTCTTAAAATCATGATGAAAGACCTTGACACAAGAGGCATCTTCCCTTTTGATTCTTATGTCTCTTAGTAATCTCTATTTTGAATAATACGGTGGACATGGATCTCACTCTTTCCCATTTATGATCCAACTCTTGGACTTCTCAATTTGACTTCTTGATGTTTAAAATATACCCTTACCTTGATCATGAAGGGAAGAGAATGCTATTATGACTTTGAACTCACAAAATCTTGAGATATGGTTGCCCTATTAATGATCTTGATGTTTGAATCGTGATCTTGTAAAATACGATTGGATAGTTGATACTTACCCTATTTGCATATGCTTGATGACTCCTGATTAATATGGACTAGTGTGCTGGATTAGGGTGGTATTTGACTTGTGACTCCCCTAACCTATGTCACATCTCTATTATGACTACCTCTAAATTTTCATCTTGTTGATTGTTTAAAGTTAGGAAAGGTAACCCCTTCCACCCAATTTTGTTTTATTGACCTAAGTCCCTTATAGGTCAGATATATGGCAATATTTATACTCGATCTTAAATCTTGATTTTTTGATGATCTTGAAATATGATAATAATGATTATAGCTTGTAGTTAAATTCCTAGAAACACCTAGGTCCAGATCATCCATCAACCTTGAATACCATGAAAATGAGCTCGATGTTGAAGTCACTAAATGTCACTTGGACAATGCTTGAAAATGTTGACCGATTAATGTATATGGATGAATGATCACACATAAGGTCTAAAGTAGGAATCTAAATGTATCTTTGAAATTTTGAACCTATGATCTTGGTATCCAAACTTGACTCTCGATATTGAATAATGAAATATTGACTCATGATTAGTGATTTTGATATTGATTCTTCTTCTACAATTAGCCTATTTGGATCTGGAGATCACCCTCGATATATGACTAATGACTTGCATAAAAATCAAAATATTGAACTGGTGATTATGATGATTCACTCAATTTATGATTTAAGGGTCAGGTCCATGTGGACTAGGGTGGGACCTTCCATCGATTTGAGAATGAAATCATGATTGTTGAAATATGATGTTGGTCTTGAATTGTTGAAATATGAAATCTCAATCATGGATGCATAAACCCACCTAGGCCAATGTAGAATCTAGAACCTTAGATTTTGGGATGAAAATCATGCCTTACTCTTGAAATCTATTTGTTTTACCTAAATGTGATCTCTATAAAATTGTGATCTATAGGGTAGTCTCTCAAACTTATGTGTTATTTTATGATCGTACCAAGTTAATGACCAATGCGACTTTACCTTGACCATGATGCTTAAATGCTTTATTTTGGAATACCTTTATATGAAAAGAATACTAAGAGGATTACAATATGGATTATGAACCACAATCTCGACTAATAACTTGATTTAATTTTGGGGACAAAATTCCTTTTAAGGTGGGTAGGTGTGATAACCTAGAACATCACCATGTTTATGTAACTTCCAAATTTAACCCCTCTTATTCTCACCTTTACTTTCATGTTTGAATGTGTCTTGATGTACATTGGTTCATCTAGCATACATGTATCAATACGACGATACTCAATTTGAAAAAAAAAACTAATTTACCTCCATGTAACACATCATCCTCTCTCTTTTGAGTTTTGATCATATCCTTGTGTAAATATATGCTCTTTTCTTGTATCCATGTTGTGGAGGGCAATATAATGTTTCCAACACATCAAATTTCACTCAAATTTTGAGTTAAGATGAGAAAGTTATGCATGTTTCAAAATCAAAATGTAAAACCCAAATTTGTAGCATTTAATCTCTTGTTTTGATGATTGGGTCGACCATTTTGGGCTCGATTGTGGGCACAAACTCACGTGGCCCACATCTCATGCCTATTCTTTTCAGTGATCCAAGCATCCTATCATGGACCAATCATGAGGCAAAGTTCTATTATGAGGGATCACGACCATCTGATCAATCGACCTTAGATCAAAATCCCATCTGACAACCCTGCTTCTATCTCCATCCTCCATACACCATGGTCGATGACCATGGTGTTGAGCACCTCCAACCACTACCATTCCCGCCTACTCGACAAGTTGGTGCTTTTTCCACCTATAAAGTGCCTTCCACTTCTCTTTCCCCCTCTTTTCTTGCTCTTTTGCATACCCTAACACCCACCTCTTCTCCCTTCTCCTTCCTCCTTCACCTTTACGTCGCCGCCAGTAGGCCCTTTGGGCATCAATGACAAAATGACCCTCATCCTCAAAAAGACCACTGTTGGCATCATCTTCACCTAGGGTACTAGGGCATCACTCCAATTTGCTCCCTGGCCCTAGCTTCTCAAAGCCTGGGCTTGCTCCGATGAGGCACACTGCCTGTGCTATCGTGATGTTCAACTCACAAGCGGGATTTCCCATGGGAAATACGATTCCATAATCATTTGATTGCCCATGGAGTACTTGGATGATTCTCAACCCTATTTGACCGACGGTTGACTATGCCTAACCGACCAGTGGGCACACCGCTAGTTTGTGGTGGAGGGCGGGCGTCGACCGCCTAAGCGGTGGGAAGAAGTGAGGAGCGATGCAAAGCATCCACGAGTCGCCACAGACTAGTACCCAGTTGGCCTGTCCTGTCTGGATCGCTGCATGCATGACCCATTTCTATCCACTGGATTAAGATCTATTGATCCAGAGCCTTAGTTAATGAGTTAAACTTCAAGAAAAGGCTATTAAATGATCCCTTGGGCCTTTTTGGACATGTTATATATGAATATTTATCTAGAAAATTATATCTACCCAAGGAACTAAGTTTAGGATCTAATTCTTCTCGTACTTATACTGATATCTCAAAATATATGATTTTGATGTCTTTGATGTTGGCTTATGCTTTTGAATTCATAATATTGATCCTTGATTCCCCATACTTTGATGTTAGCCTTATATTTTGTAACATGAACGACCTTATACATTAGGATTTGAGCTTTATCTATCCTTGCACCCTTAATGATATAATGTTACATGAATGATCTCAAATGGGATTTTAATAATAAATACTACTTTAATACCAAACCTTGTTGAATGTGCCTCAAATCATCATGCTTGACCTAAATTAGTAATGTTTGATACATGTTTAACTAATATTCAAACTTGTTCACGCTTGTACCCTACTTTGACTTCATAATGACATTGAACCTCCAAACATGCTTTATATGGATACTTTTATGTTGAATCTCATCCCTTTCTCCTATGTGGGTATTTGATGTCCAAGATGATCATGTGGACTCAAAATCAATTATGTTACATGCTTTATAGCCCCAAATGCCATGTTGATCATTCTTGTGCCCTTAAGTGACTAAATACTGAATCTTGAGTTGAAATGTGATCTAATATGCATGTTGATAACTAAATCCCCAACCTTGTATGAATCTTGCTCTAATGATGATTTATGATGCATAATGAATTAAAACCAATATCTTTATGTTTTTGAAACATAACTCAAGTAGAGCCCATCTATACTCTTATGATGACAATCTTACATGATTATAACTCAACATGACTAGTTATGTCAACATTGATGCTTATGTTGATTAAGCTTGCTCAAATCTTATGATTGCTCCATATAAGATCATGAAACCCTAATATTATGATCCCTAGATTAGTTGTTATGTGTCACCCTAGGTTATAGATGAATTCATGACGTGCTAAGTTGTTTGATAATGCCTATGCATGACCTAGTTGAGATAATGAAATCAATGATGAATGATATGATACCTAGATATAGGGGACACATCCAACCACCATGATTATGATTAATGACACCTAATATTGCTGATATTAATACAAATATACTCATTTGTAATGTCTGGATATCTATGATGACTCTATTGCCACGATCTAGTCAAGCTTGATATTGAAGGGTATTCTAAATCAAGTTGTTAATCTTGTGCTCTATTTGTAAGGTACGCTTAATCTCTTAACCCTAATATCTTATTAACTTATTTGTATGTATGCTCATATGAATGCTTGGCTAGATAATTACTTGTTTGAGATACATGTTCCCTATGATTAGTAGATTTGTTTTGCTTGTAATTTGTTGTATAAACCTTGAACATAATTGAACTTGTCCATTATACAAACCCTTGGTACCTACCTATAATCTCGGGGTAAGGGAACAAGGCATGAATGAAATGGGGTTAGCTCATTGACTTATTCTTGTGGTCCCTCATGTATATAAAAGGGGTTGGCTAATGTTCAACACCCTTACAGACCCTTTCTTTGAGGAAGTTGGTTAATGACAATAATATTTTGTAAGTATAATGGAAATGCACTTAAAATATGCTTTGTATAAAAACATATCATCAATTTGTTCTCGCCTTGCTTTATCTTCTTGCTTATTATCATGTTCTAGTCAAACAACCTTTACTATATGTTTAAACTATTTACATGCCTTTCATAGCGTACTCAATGCACTCACATTCATATATTTTCTTAATCAATTTTGTAGTTTCCAAATATCCATTGCACTATGGACTCAAATGAAACACCAATGGGTTACTTGAATATAGAAATGGGTGCATATCTCTTATCTCTAGTTTTAGTATCTTGTGATATCTTGTTGTCATTGCTTTTACATATATATTGTCTGTGTGAAATATTGTGTCATTCTATAGACGGATGTCCCAGTCCACTTGCCTTTGGCTATGTAGCCATTAGAAGTGTGGACTTGGGGTAACAAACAATTCGGCGACAATATCAATGTATCACTCTCATGGTGGGTTTGTGTGATACATTGTTCTCTAACATGTATATGTGTTCTTGACTTGATATCACATATCATGACTAATGAGACTCTGGCATCAGTCAGCACACACTCTAGTCTTATGTATTATTGCCATCTATTTCACTTCCACACTAATATCTGACTAGGGACATAACAAGGATGTATACACTCTTAACATCTGTTTGATCTCATTTTTCAGATCACGCACCTAAATACATACATCATTTATTAATATCATTATTTAGACGTCTACTATGCATGTGTCATCATCTCATGCTAAGACAAACATAACATAATAGTTACCTTTATTATTATTATCAAATCAGGTATCTAATGCCCCATTGCAATGATCATATGATTGGCCCTCTGGGCATACATACCAACAAGCTGAACCACAAGGATTATCGAATTAGGATAAATAACTCACCTTATGAAAGAACACGCTTTGAGTAGGTGCATACATGAAACCCTAGCTCCAAGTTCAACAACTCTGAAAACGTCCAACTTAGCAAGATCCAGTTCCAACTAGGCTAAAGAAGGGAAAAAGGAGAGCATTTAGGTAGTAATGAGAGATTGCCACCATGAAACATGAAAATTTCTATCCAAGAAGGTAGATAGGAGAAAAAATAACAGCAAATATGATAAGAAAGAAAAAAAAGATATCTTTATTTAAGAATTTTGAAGTTAAGAATGTGATTCCAAGCTTTGGTTTTGTAGAAACTCAAAGAATCATCAACCTACAAGAGCTTCTCCTTAAAAATCACCTTCTTCTAGCTACAACATGCCCCCCCCCCCGATATAAGATGATTTCACAAAAATAAGGGGTAGAAGGACAGTTATATATACTTGGGTTTATGAGAAAATTATAAAACAAACAATATGCACCCATTTCAACGAAAAATAAGAATTCAAAATCCTCTAGCCCTCTTCAACCTTAAAACATGATCAAAATGTTCAAAAACCACCTCTTTGACCACTATTTGACCAAACTCTATCCTGAGTCGACCTAGACAAGACACACATGGATTTTCCAAAGGGGTCAAAGTGCATGACCTGGTCCACTTTGACTTGTCCAAAGCACTAAAAGAGACCCATCCTAATGCCATTCTAAGCCTAGTGGTATGCTCACACTGCATCAATTGATTCAATCAATCAATGCAACATATAATATATATTTTTTGATTCATGGAGTTTTCCAACTTTCATGGAATCAAAATTTAACCATGTGTTCTCCAAGCACATATTTGGTTTATCACACAACATGATTTATACGATTTAAATTATTTCCAAATAAAGCATGTGAATCACACAATTAAGAGAGATAAACACAATTAAGGCAAAGTAAATGTAACATCCTAAAATTTTAAGCCTTGGATAAAATAATTTTATAAGGAAAGATTGGTCTACCCATATCACCAATGTGCACCTTTTTTTCAGAGTCCCATCATTAAGAACTCTTCGATTAAGCATGCTTAGGCCAACATATTACTAGGATAGGCAATGTAAATAGTGGGACCCGAGAGGGGATCCACTCTACACAAAAGTAAGAAATAAAACCATCCTATTCCAAAAATGGAGGTAATTTGGAATTTTGTTATTTTCCATATATATATATATATATATATATATATATATATATATATATATATATATATATATATATATATATATATATATATATATATATATCATAGAGCATAAAAGTTGTTAAGCTATAGATAAAGGCAAACAAGTTACATGGTAATTCATATACAATTGTTCCTCACCATAAAATATGGTATAGAAAAGTTAAAAGCTTCACATCTAATATATATAATAACATGTAAGGCCCACTATAGAGGACAGCCTATCCATTCCAAGCTATCATCAGAGTTAAAATGCCTAAATACAATCTTATGGAGTCTTTGTTCTCTAATGTACCTACATCTAGGATGAGGGGGAATATCACTCCAAAATAAGAAACAAAGGTATGAATTAGTAAACACTGAGTATGTTCATATAAACAACATTATATTGGGTCATAAGCATAAAAAGGATGCTTCCCATGAAAAGGGTCTAGATAAAAGTAGGTAAGTTCAACAAGAGTCAGCTTAAATGATTATGGTATAATATTTATGGAGAGCAATATTTAAGATAAAAGAAACATCTTGCCATAACAACATTCAAAATTTATAAATAAACTATATATTTGCATTCATGAGAAATGTATATTAAATATACCTAAAATAGGGCCATACCACCATAGGATCATGAACTAAAAGTAAGGGTGGAAACAGAAACCCTGATAGGATATGAACACCCTATATATGTGTGGTTGTACATAATTACCTCTATTTACATATATTAGTCAAAATATTTAGCATGCACAAACATAGTGACAAGACTAACATTCTAGTCATAATTCATATTAGAGGGGTCAAATGGCCCATTTAAATGAAGTATTCCAATGTCCATAAGGGTTCATAAGATCTCAAATTAATAAATGTGTATGTTCAGATTTGGATTTCTAAAAGCATACAGTAGTCATGTAAATGCCTCAATATAGGAATTCAGATTACATTCATAATAATGCACAAAATAAAATAGGGATTTCACATACATGATATCCATGACTAAACATATTTCTAGCAGTGAAACTCACAACTTACTCTTCTCGATCTATATGTGTTTTATACATACATTTATCTACAATTGCCACTCAATAATAGGAAGTATAGCTAAACCTAGTATTAGTTACCTAATGTGCAAAATTAGGGTTTATAATTTTTAGAGATACCCATACATAAGGGGAGTGATGAGATTTAATGTTATCTATCACAATGTCCTCACTAGAAATAGATCTAGGGTTTTAGTTTTCTAATAATGTATGTGAGCTATTTTCACTTAAATCATATATATATATATATATATATATATATATATATATACACTTCAACATGTATAAGTATACTTCCAAGACCCACAATAAATATCACCAAATACATGTATATTCATATATGGATTTTATTGTATAACAAGACTAATATTAATATTTAGGATATGTCTAATAACTAATACCAAATTTTAGAATTCTCTATCTAGTGGTATGTTAACATATATATATATATATATATATATATATATATATATATATATATATATATATACCTTTAGTTGCAATGGTTTCAATTCTTTGATCTATCTATATGCATACGTTTCACATTTTGAACATCTAGATAACCACTATGCCTTATATTATGTATTAATATGATAGTGGCAGGTTTATAGGAGGCTAACCTATCAAAATATAGACTATGAGTTACTAACACTCTAATACATACACCAATATTATACCAATAGATATATTTTAATGCATTAATCTAGTAATCTTAGTTAAAAATTGATTAAGGTCTATATCTCTATCACTTAGGTTATTTTCAAATCATAAGTAGTTTGGTTCCCTAAAATTTGAAAAGCAATACGAACACATACATATTGTCCTCGATGTATCAGTTTGTGACCTTGTTGATTCCTATTTTATGGATGGAGTCAAACCCATCTGGCCTTTATTCTTCTTGGATCCATACCGAGCTAGTTGTATCCATTTACAAGTCAGAGGTGGTGGTGGCAAATTCTTCTCATACATGCTATTTTTGTTTTGCTTATTTGATGTGTTGGAGCATGCATCTAGCAAAATTTGGAGAGAGACTTCCTCTAGTTTGCATTATGATTGTGTTTATGGTGTAGAAAGGATAGTGGTGATGAGGTAAGAGTAGATATATAGCAGGGTTAGACCAGTGTGGCTGACAAGTGTATGTAGGTTTTAGATCTATAGATTTCGCCAACCTTATGTTTTGGTTGAGTTGTAGGGTGTTGTTGTTAAGGAATAATGATGGTGAAACAACCACAGTCAAGAACTATAGGCCATAGGGAGGAATTTGGTGAAGGCTCTTTCATTGATGGTGAGCACAACCTGGAGAAGTTGGTTCATGTGACGAGATGGTTGCAAATGGGGGTAGGTACAAGTCAAAATCATCCAATGTTTTGAATTTGTCACCATGCATCTCCTTGAGGAACAGGACGAGGTGAGGCCAATGAAGAGGAAAGGTAGAGGAGAATCAAGTACATGGTCTGTTGTGTTTGATGGTTGTGGAAACTTGCAGTGTCCATGACTTCCTATTGGGAATAGATCTTTAGCACCAGGTCAAGCATGCAAAAGGATAGAGGAAGAGGAAGGGAAGAAGAGGACAAGAGGCTGGTGGCGATAGGGCACAAGATGCAAAGGGTGCCAATGGAGCCATCATATCCATTGCAACAAGTGACACAACCTTCTTATTTATATAGTCAATGGCACAAGGGAGCTAGTAGTTAGGGTTTTAGGCAGCTACATCAGTGAAGAGAGGATTTAGAGGAAAGAGGAGAAGGAGAGGAAGAGAGAAGACAAAGAGGAGGGATGGGAAGAGAAGAAGTGAGGGAGGAGGAAGCATCAGATAAGGAGAGAACATCAACGCTGGTTATATAAGGGTGTCTATCATTAGTTGTAGAAAGGAAGAAGCCACACGGGTCACAGTGAGTGGAAGGAAAGGTGAGCAATTCAGTCATTGAACTATATTTCTTATCACCAAGTAATCAATTCAAATTTAGTCCATTATTATTATTATTATATTTAATTGGGGTAGAAAAGGATGTCCAATTGGCATGAAATTGATGGCACTACTATAGAAATGAGATAGCTCATAGGTTGATTTTTCAAGAGAAACTGATAGTATACTCTTAACTGCCAATTCTTTAAAGACAACCACCACGACTGACCAACTGAGAAAGCACGGGCTGCATTTTATTTCTACCATTGATTGATTCTCAAAGCAACCAACATGATATATCACCTGCGAAAAAAGAATTTAGTGCAAAATTTGTGCGAGGCATTCCATTTGCCTCCAAAACTCTATGTCGTCAGTTTTTTGTTAAATATCTGATAGGATAAATGACTATGTGCCAAACATCTCCTTATAATTCTTATGTGTATATATCGTTGATTGTGTCTACAATGACCAACAAGAGAGGTGTACGCACCTGTGCCACGTGGAAATTTTCCCACTCCAATTTGTTTTTCTCGTCGGGTGTCTTCAACCTGACATATGATGTAGGGTTTGTTGGGTTGCATCTAGGGGTGAGCATAATTTGGTTAATAATTGATTAACTAAATTGTTAATTTTTTTAAACAATTTGGTTAATTCGACTAATGGGGTTAATTTATTCTGGTTAATTAGCTAAATGGTTAATTATTCGATTAAAAATATTTTGTGTTTGGTTAACCGAGTGAACTGAACAGTTATAATTTATTCAAAAAGAAATATATTGCTCATATATATGCCTATATAATTTTAATTTTATTTCAAAAAATCATCCCATTTATAAACTAATCAAACTTTTATGAACTATATATCACTATGTATATATGTAACATTATTATAGTATAACAATTGTTCAAAATTTTATGAATATTTTCATACAATATTATTACAAGAGTGTTGTTTGGTTAACCATTAACCATAGCTGAACTAACCAACACTAATTTGTCTAGGTTAACGGTTAAAATATTAAACCATAAATTAACTGTTTAACCATAACCAACCAAATCAACCGAATGATCACCCCTAGTTGCATCTGGGTAGCAGAATTTGTCATCAATTTTATCTGTCCCACCAACAGAAAAGGTATATGTTTTTCCATTGCTTCTATAACTACAATCAATGCCCTACACCTTAGGTTGTTGGTTTTCTCAATAACCGATGGGGTAGGTCTTACATAAACTCCACGAGAAACCCTTTTCCTCTACCCATGTTTCTCTAGAAATAGTGCTCTAGCAATTTCCATTGTTGCTTTCTTTGTCCCCCAACACTGCTATTAGTCCTCCATTCTACCAACATCGTCGACACCAAAGCTACTGTTGGTCCTCCTCCTTCAGCTGGTGCTTCTATGGAGATTATTCTGCTCCTTCCTCCTGACCTCTGTTGACACCTATACTAGTTCAAGCTCGCCTCTTCTAACACTATCACTGCTCCTCCTCACCTTTGCTGATGTTGATGCTCCTCCTTGCCGTTGCTTCCTCCATTCCATCCACCACCGACGATCCTCTTGCTAGAAGCAGAGGTTTGTTCCATTAAAATGTTGTTTTAATGGTATTTCCATACCATGTTGATAAAAAGAAAAATTCAAAATACTCTTTATTATTTGATTGTGAATTTAATGCAAAATTGGTATAATTTTCATAATTTTGTTATGCTAAAATTTCATTGCATTATTTTACATCAAAATAGGATACCCATGTGTGCTTCAAAATTCCCCTTTTATCCTAGAACTAAGCGAAAATTGAAGAAAGAAAAATACTAATGAGAAGGTAGTTTGTTCTAAAGCCCTAATCTAAAACCATGATCATGGGAAAACCCCTGAACAGTTAGCTCATATTTCCAAGACTTGATTCATAGAATTGGTGCTCTAATTTTCATGTATATATGTGTAACTTGTATCGATTTTGTGATAAATTTTCCTTTCTATGCTTTCATGTACACTACTTTCATTTATATTATGATAAGTGCATTGTTTAATGTTAGCAATTAAATGTTCGTATGGATAAATGATCACACCTAGGAATTAATACACTGAAATTGATGTGAATTTCTCAAAATTAACTTGATTTACATTGAAATTAATATAAAGTTACCTTATTAGCCCTAAATCCTAAACTTCTAAAAAGTAAACTCTAATTTGTAATGCCTAACCCCTATACTCTGTTGTCCTAAAAACCCATTCGAGATTACTCAGTAGGACTAAACCTTAGATAGCCCCCGATTTGGGGTGGTTCTTGATCGCTTCATCTCACCTAGGACTTAAGTGTATAATGTATGTTCAATTTCAGTAAATTTTGATAGCATTTCCCCTTATGTTCTCTGGGTACATATGTAGGTGGGTAATTGCCCATCTACATTTGTGTAATTGGAGAACTGCGGGGAGATGCTGCCAAAATTTATTGAAATCAAACATGCAATGTACACTTACTAGTGAGATGAAGAGCTCAAGAATGAGATAGGTAATACACATTCATGACCGTGAATGCTACTAGTTGATTATGGCTCAATTCAAACATATTTTCTTCTTCTTCTGAAATTAACTTATTATCTAGAACATGATGAGCTACTTGTCTCCCATATGACCATAGAAAGGATTGATCATGGACATCTAAATCAAATTGCTTCACTCCAGAGTTTATTAATGGTCTCTATGAGTTTTTAAGATTTGTAGAGGAACATAGAAAACAACCTAGAGATAGGTTCTATTTCCCCTATAGGAATTGTAGTAACAACTTGAAAGTTGACACTGTTGACAATCAAAGATCATGTCATGTGCAATGGGATTGTACAAGGCTATACAAAATTATACTGGCATGGAGAGATTCCTAGTATGGGATTAGTAGATGTTAGTAGTGGTAGTTGTGTCGAAGATGAAATGGCTGACGATGTTGATGAGAGTGAACCAATTCCAACAAACATGGTTGATGTGATACTAGATAGTTGTGGGGTAAATGTTACAGACCCGCCTCCCTTATTTAGAAATATTGTGCATGATGCTAAGAAACCATTATACTTAGGTTGAATTAAGTTTATGAAGTTGAGAGCTGAGTTGAGATTGTATAATTTGATGGTGAGCTGAGTTGAGATTGTATAATATGAAGGCTAACAATAAATGGAGCGACAACAATTTCACTTCTCTATTGTCTTTGTTTAAAGAAATTGTCCATAAAGGCAACGAGCTTCCAATCTCAACATACAAAATGAAAAAGATGTTTGAGCAATGAGAATGGATGTATCCTTTTCAGAGGTACATGAGTGCCCTGAAAGGTGATGTTTAGAACCATTGTCACCCCAAAGGGAGTATCATTTAAGGCTATGTTGTTAGGGAGGTTATGGACTTTTGCAATGACTTTTTGAGTATCAACGAAACTCCTGTTTATACTGTGAATCCTGACATTTATTCTAGAAAAGGAATTTTGGGAGAATGACATATACATATCAGCCATGAGCAGTGGGAACAAGCATATTTGTATGTTTTACACAACATTAATGATGTGGGTATTTATATCACCGAACACACTAATGAGCTCAAGACAAGTTATACCCGATCTAGTTCAATGTGACTTGCTAGAGAGCATAGTCAAACATTTATTAGGTGGTTTGAAGAGAAAGTATTCAATCAAATATAACAAGCACCAAATAATATTATAGAAACTATCAAATGGCTCATATATAAGCCAAAGACCCATGTTACGTCTTACGAAGGGTTTGATATAAATAGATTTTCATACTACAAAAAATGTCAAGATGATAAGAGTTTCGTCGAAAATAGTAGGGTCACCCTTTAGGTGTCTTTATTGTATTTTTATACTGCCAAGGATAAGAGTCCATGTGAAGAAAAGATGTCTTATTACTTATCATTGAAGACATATGGGAAAGTGACCACACAAAGTTTGGAGTTCCATTATTTAGGTGTAAATGGGTTGATAACAAGAAAGGAGTTGTAGTTGACGAACTTGATTTCACAATAGTGAATTTTGAGTGGACATGCGAGAAGGAAGAACCCTTCATCATGGCATCACAGGAAAAACATGTATTCTGTAGTGATGATCCTACAAAAGAAAATTGGTATGTCGTTCTTCATGGGAAAAGATATTTTATTTCAGATCATATTGATGAAGAAGAGTACTATGACAAGTATGATGACTCTAGTCCATTCTAGACTGTCTTAGAAAGTGTAAATGTTGAATCCAACACTAATGACTATACACATGAAGATTACATAGAAGGGATATTAGTTTAAGGAATACTACATATAATATTTCATATGTTATTTGCATTGTATAACATGTTTTGTTGTTTATGTTATCTGACTTTTTAATATGTGATCTGAATTTTTAATATGTGATATGACTTTTTCATACATGATCTGACTTCTTATATGTGATATGAAGATGGCATCTAACCAGGAGCACAATGATCCTGACAGTTAGGATCCTGAGCGTGAGGATCCTGTTGAGCATCCTGACCAGGGTGTTGATGGTGCAAATAAATCATAACGTAAGAGCGGGATAACTTCAATGAAAATTTCCACAAATAGGGAAGGGAGGAAGAGTGTCATTGAATTTAATGTAGTTACACTGATTACTAAAGACGTCGTCAGCTACTTTGGGATCCTTGCTCAAAGCAAAGTGCCTCTCCGTGTTGAGTATTGGAGACAAGTGAGTACATCCAATAAAGACCTTATCTGGAGGGAGTTCGAGGTGAGATACATGTATTTACATTTTTATATTATTTTCCTATTCTTTCTTTTCACATTTCTAAAAAGTAGTGAATGTTGAACCTTTTTAGGGTCGGCATGAGCTTGATGAAAAGTTGTATCACAAGTCTGTTATGTGGCTCGTTGGAAGAAGGCATAGAGGATTGGTGGGCAATCCTCACAAGAGACTACATCTTTGGAGACAAGAAGGATCAAGGCCCCACTCTAAATGAAACTATATTGACAAAGATGAATGGAAGGAGTCTGTTGAGCTGAAAAAAGATGCGTTCAAGGATTGAATTAACTATATTTTTATGATTTTTTATGGTTACTTAACAATATTTGTTATTGAATTAATTACATTTTTATGATTTATTATGTTTATTTAATAATATTTCTTATTGAATTAATCAGGCCAATCACGATGCTAAAAAAGATAGATGTGGCAAGAATGTACACAACCACCGCTTGGGTTCAGGTGGATATATTAAAGAGGGATTTGCAAAACAAAAGCGCCCAAATCCGCAACATTGAATATCAAATTTCTCAGTTAGCAACAAAAGTAGCTTCCTTGAAGAAGTTCAGTCAGCAAGGAGCACCTGGGAATGCAGTTGTAGCCCATCAACATCACCAAGAAAAATTCATCTCCGTTGTCAAAGAGCGAGAGCATCATACTGATGAGGCACCCAAGCAACACACTCAGGACTCTGATTGGGTGTATGTGCCTAAAGTCCCATTTCCACACAGTCTATTGGGATTCCTGGGAGGATACAAAATGCCAGTGGATAGTGAACTTCAAGGTCCCATTCCTGTTAAATCACTGACTACAGTTCCTGAAAGGGTACCTATTCAACAGGAGCAGGTGAAGGTTTTAATACGCAGTGGAATATTTACAGTCAAGTACCATATGTTCTCCCACATAAGTGAGTAGAGAAGTCTGATGTGCATCCCTTGATAGTCTGAAGCCAAGAAAAAAGGAAACACAGTTCCAAAAGTTTCTGGACATATTCCGGAAGCTGCACATCAATTTTCCATTGGTGGAGGCGATAGAACAAATTCCTGCTTATGGTAGATTTTTGAAAGATATCATCAACAAAAAGCGGAGGAGTAAAGACACATATATTGTATAGGTTGATGAGGTGATGAGTGCACTGATCAAGGGGAAGCTTCCAAGTAAAAAGAAGGATCTAAGATGTTTCTACATCCCATGTTCTATAGGTGGCAAATATTTTAAGTAGACACTATGTGATTTGGGAGTGAGTATTAATCTCATACCTCTTACCACCTTCCGAAAGTTAGGATTGAAAGAACAACAAGAATATCCATGGTAATCAAGTTGGTAGATGGCTCTATTGTGAGTCCATACGGGATATGTGAGGACGTGTTCATTAAAGTCGACAAGTTCATCTATCCAATTGATTTTTTACTGATGGACATGCGTGAGATACGAGGATCAGAGATCCTTTTATGATAGCCATTCTAAGCTACAGCCGATGTGATCACTGCCATTGGAAGAGGATATTTGACACTCATGATAGAAGATGATAGAGTGCAGTTTAGACTTATGGATGAATATTCACTATCATCTCATTACAACTCGGGCTGAGAAGGATCATTAGTGTCGAGCCTAGGACATTAAACAAGGTCGCTTCATGGGAGACAACCCAATTTTATTTTTTGTCATTTACAATTTGTTTAGGTGTTTTTCTTAGAATTTCATCCTTTTTCATGTTAGATTTTAGTCAATGTAAAAAGGTACCTTGATACTCTTGTTTGGTGTGTAGACATGGTCAAAGTCGGTACTACCGACCCCCAAGTCAGTACTACAAACTCCTTAATAGTTAAAATTCTGCAGAAAGTCGGTACTACCGAGTTCAAAGTCGGTACTACTGAAATTTTCCCAAAAATCACCTGAATCCTAGAACCAAGTCACTATTATCAAGTTCAAAGTCGGTACTATCAAATTTTTTTAGTAAAAAGGTGACAAAAGCTACTAGAAGAAACCATCGGTACCACTGATACACATGCCGATGGGAACCGATTTTCAAAGCTCAAAGAAGGAGAGAGAATGTCAAATCTTGATGCCAAAAAGAAACATATTAGTGGTACCAAGAAGAGGGATATATGCTTGCACAACTTTATCCAAAGAACCACCAATCGTTCACCACCATCACCCTACAGAGCATGTGGTATACCCAATTCACCTCTAGGTTTGAATTTTTGACTATGAGAACATGGTTAAAAGTAAGATTAGGGGAGTTAGATGTTTAACGGCTTTATCTTCACTTTTTACTTGCTTTTAGATTTTTTTTTTGTAATTTGTAGGATCCACAATCTATCTAGTGTAATGTGGAGCTTAAACTTTAGATTTTGTTTGTTCCCAGCAATTATCATGCTTGCTTTCAAGTTTTCTATGGAAATTGAGAATATTTTTGTGGGCTTTGTTGTAAGTACTTGAGTAATCTCACTTAGAGGAAGTGTATGGGTAGTCATCTTAAGGACATTTAATATGAATGGACATCTTAATTATTCATGAAATGTGGATGAAGATGGGGTTTGAGCCTAAGTTGATGAAACAGTTAACGGGACCTTAAATTAAAGTTTAAGAAAGAAATCCTAAGGTTACCCTGTACACAGGTCATTAGAGAGGAACCATATCATAACTTCATGAAAGGATTTGTCTCTTAATTATGTGATTCCACCCATCCTCCACTCATTATTGAATCAACAGCTTAAGATGAACAAGTACTTTGAATTATTTTCTCTTGTTGCATTGCATGGCGTAGTAGGTTTCATGATAGTTAGTTTGCTTTTATTGCATTTGTTACAAAAATGAAAAAAAACCAAGTTGTGTACTTCAACAATTTATAGACACATTATTCTAGTTGCATAAACAATTACATGCATATTGCATACATTTTTTTCCATCATTCATTTCTATATCATGCGGGTCTCATTTTCCTTCAAACTTTGAATGCAGGGATATACATCCATACCCTCAGAAAAATAGAGAAAAAAATGAATAATATGTAGTAAAGCCCAATCATAATGTTCCATCACGCTAGAACAATGGACCAATGAAAAAACAATAGAAAAAAAGTTTGTTAATGTTTTAAAGTTAAGAGGGAGAAAGGATGCTCTCAACTCTTCACAAAAATGAGGGAAATATACACATGATGCTTTTTTTTTTAATTTTTGTTCATCAAATTGATGGCATATTTTGACTCATGCATCATTCTACCAATAAAGTAGGCATTAATATTCATGCATTTTTCATTCTTTTCATCATATAGGTTCATCATGTTTTATTTTTGGCATAAATGATTTGGAGGTAGTTGTGATTCTTCAATTGCCACCCATTTCATACCATCCATTGCTCTTATTGGTAGGCCACTTATACGATTTTTCTCCTCATTAATTTTTATATGGAGAACTGCTTCCAAGTAGATTGGTAGTTAGAAAAGAGAAATATAGAATTGGGAATCACATAATGTACCAAGTGAATGCCTGATTGATTATGATGTTAACTGCTCTCTTGAGAGTGTTCATTGACAACTTTTATGGAAATTTTTGGTCACTTAAGAGAATTTGATTGCTCAAAGATCAGTGAAGGACAGTTTGGGGCCGTCAAGTGGGAGTAGTTGAGAAATGAAATTCATATTATTCTATCCTTTTTGCTGATTTGTCTCAAACATATCTGAAGGTGTGTTGCTCGAGGACGAGCAACATTTAAGCTTAGGGGATTTTGATGCACTGGATATTTGTCATTTTCACAGGCTATTTATATTGATTTTTGTGCACTTACTATTGATTTTCATATTAATTTGTGCATGATTTATTAATATTAGCCTCTATTACTCAATTGCATCAAATAAATATAATTTTAATGTTTCCAAATGATTTATTATATTTCAAAGTACTTATGTACATTTTTATGCTTTCATACACCATAAGAGTCACACAGACTCAATACTACCTACTTTATAAGTCGATCGTATCAAATCCACGTCAGAGAGAGAGGAGGTTTGAAGTACAAACTCGATATTACCGACTTACATAGTCGATACTACCGAGTCTGCCCATTAGGCAAATTTGAAAATCAAGTTTAATATGATGATTGAGGATTTATTTCACCCTAAGACACTTCTATGACTTAAGGGGAGTTCAGGTCAGACAATCTATCATGTTCTATTCCATTGTACGATGGCTATGGCATGGGAGTGGAGAATGAGAAGGATAATTGCACGTTTGGGAGGTTCCAGGCATGTTCGGTGTGTAGAATTTGCGGTTTGTAGATTCATTTGTCAGTGTGGAGCATCCTAGATTCATTCATCAATTTTTCTATGTTCTCCACATTTTTTCTTCTTCCTAGCATGTTTTTATCCATGGAAACCATGAAGGGATAATCCCCATGTTCTCTAGGTCCCGGGAATAGCCCGGTTGTACACTGTATATGGATCTTTTGTATTAGTATATTGTTTTCTCCTTATTCTTGGGTATGTTTCTATGAAATCGTATTGAATTATCTATGTTGTACACCATAGGTGATCAATTATATCCTTGATAACTTTAGGAGGAGGATTAAGAATTGGAAATCCATAGTAACACACATTTTACATCGCCCTTTGGGAAAGGTGGCTTACGAACGTGAAGAGATTACCCAGAGGATTCGTTAAAGCACCTAACTAATTAACCAATTACTATGAATCAAATTGGCATTAGAATAGGTAGTGAACTATACTACGTGAGTGGGTAGTTTTTTCTACAAGCTCTTTGTCCAGGAGTGGGAGGAATATATATATTAATCTTAGGTAAAATATACAGTGTCAATCGTGGTGAAACCACAATCCTAGAGAATTTCTTCTCAGTGTGATCACAAACCATTAAATTAGTTTTCTTTCTTGGAATTAGTTTAATAACTCTCAAATCAAAGTTTTCTTTGACTTAGCTAATCGAAAGAAGTTAGTGGTAGTTTCTTGAATTATGTTTCCCTGTGTTCGATATCCGGGCCTCTTTGGCACTGTATTGAATCGATGTGTACACTTGCGTTTTACATGTACAGTTTGGTCGTGTCAGGACTCTATACTAAAAATTGATCTTCTGCCTCTATAGATCTTCAATGTACATCTCTTTGTCACTCCATGTCTGACGGTGTTGTCGGTCACCTAAATAAATGTGGTGACCCATGCGGTGAGATCCATATGCTAGCGAGAAATATAACTCTAAAAACATCACTTTTTTATCATAGTTAAGTACTTTAAGAAATTTAAGAAGATAGTATTACAAAATTGGAATATTATACAACTAGAATCAAGATCAAGTATAGCTAAATCATAACTACAATTGATTTCTCTTACCGCATTATAAATCATGTAAGACTACATAGCTGAATTATTTATTTTATCAAGCCCCGAGTAGTTTGAGGTGTACCACTCAAACTACTAGTTGACTATTGTGAAGTCAAAATTTCACCCTCATAATATCTAAGATAATTAGAATCATGAGATCTCTTACCTCAGTCAGTAGGAGTGTAAACCATAGTGACACATCGGCCCAACTACAAAACATCCTAGTCTGCCCTGGGTACACTGGCCACGACACTAGAAACCAAGGTATATAACTCTCAAATATGAGTTTCGACTGTAGTTTCTCTCAATTACTTCCACATCCATGACACGAACTCAACCACTCTCCAAAACATTGAGGTCAAGATGACATGGACATTCTCTCCTTGCACCTACATACACTCAACAATATACGACTCCAAGCTCCTTTCGTATTACTCGTTTCACTATAACAAGTTTTGAAACTAGAATAGTTCTACGGACTAAGGGCACTAGTTGATTAGGGTTACACATGATTACTTAAGTCAATTATTTATATTTTGACGGTATCAATTAAGTTTCTTATGAACACTACAAGATTCTTACAAAAGTCATTAGAATTTACAACCTTAGAAGATATAAAATGTATTAAACAGATTCATAACACTCCTCCATAGATAATGTAACCATCCTTGGTCATCAAATAAATGACAATCAACTACAGTGCATCTAGCCGTAAGCATCACTATGATTAGGGAAGTATTTAACTTCATACAATAGTATCATGAACATTTAAGATTTAGTACAAAGAAGTTACTCTCTTTATTAGGGATCATCCAACCATTGTTACACCATCACAATAGTAAATATGTAACATACTGAATCTTGAGTTTATTTTCTATTAAACCCATTTTCAAGATTTTATTTCTTCATATCCTTTTTGTCCTTTCCCCTAAATTTTCCTAGCTTTTCCTATCTCCTTTGGCCTCAATGTTGAATTCGAGCTATAGTTGATGGCTTGAACTACATTTACCCACATTCATGATAATGAATGAGTGTTTGCACAAATATCTCAAATTATGTGTTAATTAGAGTCTAATAATGCAAATTGGACAATTATGAGAGATAATGAGTAGATTATGTTAATTTATAGTAATTGTGGCTCTTTAGAAAAAGAATTAACAATCAAGGAGAAATTAAGTTTACTTAATGAGATAATCACCCTCTTATCTCCTCTCCCCTCAAAATTGTTATTAAAGAATTAAAAAGGAGAATAAGAGGTGGGGCATGACACTTGAATGACTTTATAATATTTATCTCGAATTTTATTAAAGGATTTTCTAAGAAAATACCTTTGTATTAATCCACCCTTTTAAAATGCATTAATATACACATTAATGGAAAATGTAGTGGTTGATGGCCATATCTCGTGAAAAATGAAAAAAATAATTATATACCATTAATATAGGCATTAATATTAGCATATGGTTCAAATTTAAGGTCATTTCACCCATGTTTGACCCTCCAAATCGATTTTATGAGATTTGAGTAAAGTGTAACTATGGTTTTAAATCGAATTGCATTCAATGCATTGATTTCCCTAAGTTTCCATTATTTCTCAATTTGTCACATGTTACCATGTCACCCTCGATCATCGAATGGCCTATGATTGATCATCAGGACCTCAACCCAATCCAAAAACTCTAAGGTCATCACCAACCTCGCGACAACAGCAGTGTCACGACCATTTCATTCGATTTGCCTGATCTCCCTCATTACTCAATCATTTCGAGCAATTTTTCTTCCTCCAGATTCATCTCTCTCTGCCAGTTCCAGGGAGAATTAACTCACACTCCCTCACAACCTATAGATGAAATTCCCTATGGAGACTCCTCGCCGTTCTCCACCACTGTGTCACAGAGGATCCATGGGCTTGCCTCCCGCCTATATAAGGGCATGGAGAGAACCCTTAGACACCACACAAGTCTCTTCCTCCTCCAACTTCTTCTGAACTTCCCCTGAACTCCCCAACCTACTCAGTTTCCTCCTTCGGAAAGATGAACCTCTCTCTAACACCCTGCATCACCTTCCTTTAAATTAACAAACCGATGAGCATCCTCAACACCCCCTTATTGCATTCACATTAGTAGCTTGCAGTAAATTTCCTCAAGTCGTTGTAACCTATACTGTCATTTTCTGACCTTTTCCAGTGGGTGTCATCTCGACACCTCAATGCTCCTCCGCCATGGAAAAACCTACCCTAAACTCACTGGAGCTCCGCGATCATTTTCTGACATTTACTTAGCTATTTCGAGTTGTTCTTCCTCAGTTTTGTAGCTTCGACTGCATCCTTGGTCTTCTTCTCTCCCCAGCACGCCAACACCCTTCCCGACCTCCTCTTTGGCTCTTTGAGTTTTCCAAAACACCGTGAAGATGACTAGATGCTAGTTGAGCTCTGAGGAACTGCAAGGTTCCATGTCGACAAGAGTCATGGAGCTCCCGATAGGTGTTCGACCTTTGGTCCGCACCATGGCTCCCATGGTACAATTCAGGGCTTTGAATGACCTGGGTGACCCTACACAAGTAATCACATTATCTAACGAGCATGGGTATTTTGGGCATTCCAAACGAGTTTTGTTTTATCAAATGCAATACATGTCATATGAAATTACACCACTGTCCCTAGTCATTTAATCAAATCATAAATCATGTATGGGCATTCTCATGATTCATGCTTTGTTTTAGTTGAGCACTGCGTCGAGCCGGCCCAGCTAGCTGGCAGGTGCCTATTGGCCCTAGTCAATGTGGGCCTAGGTCCTCTAACCGCTGACCGGATTTTTATATATACACACATTGACTTTCTCGAAATGTCATTGGTCAATTTTCAATAATTCATAGTAATTTGTAGGTTTATCAAAAATACAAATAAATACTCATTGGAAAGCATTTTTCATGTAGATTCTGGATTTAAGGTTTGTGAGTATCAATTTGCATCTAATATCAAAGTTTAATATAAAACCATTTTAAATATATAAAATTCCTTTATATATATATATATATATATATAATTCATTTTAACTCCAAATCTAAGAAACAAATATGTTTTCTTAATCAGGAGAATCCAAATAATTGATTGGTCCTAGTTTTGAGTCCTAATTCTATGGTTTTCATAAAGGTCTGAGATTAGGGTTTCTCACCTAATATGATTTACAAACCCTAATTCTTGTGTTAAAAACTTGTACCTAGGATAAAAGTACATTGGACACAGTTAATCGAGGAAAAGTCAATTCTAAGATAACTCAAATCAGGTATGTGCAACCCAATTTTGCATGTATGTTCATTCTAAACCCTAAGTTGGGAATATTTTAACCATCCTAATATTTCCAATGAGGCATTGCTTAGCTTTTATTCTCTTTATTCCTTCTTGTGGCACTTTTAATTCAATTATTCTAGGGTCTTGGACCCCAGTTGCAAAGTTATTTAAATTCCTTATATCTTCCATTGAAATACTTTAGCATGATGATGAAAATGACTAATTAACTAATATAGTGTACATGAGTACAAACCAGCAATAGTTTTGGGCATGAGCCTAGGGGAATATGACCACTCTCCCCAGGGAAATGTTATAATTCTCTCCACTTTATATATATTCAGGTGTTTGGGAATGTGTTAGCCTCCCTCAACCAGAGCTTGAGGTCCGGTAGATGCCTCAACCCTAAATTAGTTTAATGTAGTCAAATTTAATCATGCATGCAACTTATTATTGTTTAACTTGGCAAAAATTCTTATTTGTTTTACTTGCCTCATATTCTTGACCATATTAGCATAGTGAATCTTTTTTTTCCTACTTTATTTTATAATTATTCTTATTCTTTATTTGACATATACATTTTCTCTCCTCTTGTTGGGTGATCCCAACCACCTAGGTTAGGATTAGAGTGTGCAACAGGAGCATGGTAAACCAGCCTATCACTAGGAAAAGGATTCCATCCTCCCCTCATGAAATTATTTGTTAAGATATTTATTTTGGAGACATATTGTTGTAGTCTAGTTTCCCTCTACTTAGATCCTCTTTTTGTATAAAGCACGTACACCCTTTTGGGAAAATTTATGTATTCTTTATTAAATTGAATATAGTCAAAAAAATTTAACTTCTTCTGCTATCCAATTGGATTTTGTTTACCATTGTAATTATTAAAGAGGTGGTGATTTCACTTCTTACAGTGTGGTATAGAGCCAGTGGTAGTCGCACTTGACTATTTCAATTTTTCTCCTTAGTTAGAAATCCTTATCTCATATAGTTTTCCCTTTAGTTCACTTTAGAATTAACCTATGATGAAAGGTTGATCTAGAGCCATAATAGTTTCATATTAGATACATATTTAATCAACTTTTAGGTGATTAGCCTATTAGGTAGCTACTAGGGCATGAAGTTGAAAGTGATGGTGTATGAAAAGGGTCAGAATTTGGGAGCTAGCAATATTTTACTTTGTGCCACTAGCTTGATTTATGGGGACTCTCGAGTTCATATGACACCGACCTGGCCTGATCTGATATGGAATGCTCGAAATAGCATACCATTAGGCAAATAACCTCACTATTGAGTATCCTCAGAAACAAAATAAAATCACCTTATAAGTTCCTTATATGAATCTTAGAATTTCATGTTTAAGGGTAGTCTATCCTACACTAGACTTTGATGTTTGGTAATAGTGAATAGTAAATAATTAAGTGATTGGATCTTATACATGAGTTGATTAGACTGACTCTTTTACCTCAAGTTTAGTTTGACTTGGTAGGTCAACCCTTTTAAGGGGTGGAGTGGTGGTAGTACCTTGATAGATTTTTGCATTACTGATTTTGAGGACGAAATCCCTTTTAAGGGGGATGGAATACTATACATAGCAAAATCTAGCCACTTTGGAATTAGAAACCCTAACTCCATAGACAAGAGATCAATGTGTTTATATGATTAGTATTGACCAAAAAAATTATAATTATAATTACTTGTGTGTTTATATACTAATGAATATATAATAAGTCATCTAAGGAATAGTTCATATGCTTGAACCCTAACACATACTTAAGGCACATAATATGAGTAACTCACTAATGGTGAATACACATAATGTTGGCCATGTCACCCTAATGATAAGATAAATGCATAACATATAATGGTCATGTTGACCTAAATCCTAAGATGTAATCATCTAACCTTAACAGATATACATACATATCCTAAATGCCTTCATGATACATTAGTGACATTAGGTGTCATCGTCAATGATACACTTCGGTACACCTAAAATTACATATCATCACCTAATCATAACTTGGTATATAAACCAATTCATTAAAATGGAATGTATTCCACCTTATTCACTAAAATACATATAATAACTCAAATGTGAAAAGGAATAATTGGATTTACATAAGCATGATTATTAAGTCTACAATAATTCCAAATGCCTAATGTGATGTTAAACATTTAATTTACAATATGAAGTGTAAATAGGGTAAAATGGTTAGTGATGACATTAATGTGAGTATGAAAGGTGATATGACAATGTGTAATATAGGTGTAAGAAATTAATGTGACATTATTTAAACTTAATAACTTGTTGGAAAATATTATCTATTGTTTACAAAATAATTTGTGAAAATTCTACATGATGGTAATACGAGGATAATGGGGTATAAATTCAAGTTATTAAGGATTTTGATCTAACATGTTGATAAATATTGAGATTATTTAGTAAACCCTGTCTGTGCTTAAAATTCTTGATTACTAAATGAGAAATACACATGGTTTGTACATAATGTTGAGATATAATTCTTTTATAACAATGTGGATACAACATGACACAATTAATAGCATAATAAGGATGATGTAATTTCGTAATGGAGATAATGCTAATAAACCAAAAATGTCTATTGTGTTATATTCAGTAAAAGGTAATATGAATAGTGGAAACCTTAGTGAATGATCAAAACCTGACTATGAGTAGAGCATGTGAAGTACCATATATTAGAGGTAACCACCTAGTTGCTTAATGTTGGGATGTTACGTACTCACCCTTCCTTCTTGTTGAGGTTTCAGGGACGAAATCCTCTTTAAGGGTGGAGTGTTGTAACATACTGAATCTTGGGTTTATTTTCTATTAAACCCATTTTCAAGATTTTATTTCCTTCATATCCTTTTTGTCCTTTTCCCTAATTTTTCCTAGTTTTTTCTATCCCCTTTGGCCTCAATGTTGAATTTGAGCTATAGTTGATGGCTTGAACTACATTTACCCACATTCATGACAATGAATGGGTGTTTGCACAAATATCTCAAATTATGTGTTAATTAGAGTCTAATAATGCAATTTGGACAATTATGAGAGATAATGAGTATATTATGTTAATTTAGAGTAATTGTGGCTCTTTGGAAAAAGAATTAAGAATTTAGGAGAAATTGCGTTTACTTAATGAGATAATCACCCTCTTATCCTCTCCCCTCAAAATTGTTATTAATGCATTAAAAAGGAGAATAAGAGGTGGGGCGTGACACTTGAATGACTTTATAATATTTATTTCGAATTTTATTAAAGGATTTGCTAAGAAAATATATACACATTAATGGAAAATGTAGTGGTTTATGGCCATATCTCGTGAAAAATGAAAAAATAATTATATAGCATTAATCTAGGCATTAATATTAGCCCATGGTCAAATTTGAGGTCATTTAACCCATGTTTGACCCTCCAAATTGATTTTACAAGATTTGAGTTAAGTGTAACTATGGTTTTAAATCGAATTGCATTCAATGCATTGATTTCCCTAAGTTTCTATTATTTATCAATTTTTCATGTGTTACCATGTCACCAGCAATCATCAGAAGGTCTATGATTGATCATTTGGACCTCAACCCAATCCAACGACTCTAAGGTCATCCCCAACCTCGTGAAAACAACAGTGTCATAGCCATTTCATTCGATTTTCTCGATCTCCCTCATTACTCAATCATTTTGAATGATTTTTCTTCCTCCAGATTCATCTCTCTCTGCCATTTCTAGTGAGCCTTAACTCATGCTCCCTCACAACTTGTAGATAAAACACCCAATGGAGACTCCTCGCCGTTCTCCACCACTGTTTCAAAGAGGAGCCATAGGCTCGCCTCCCGCCTATATAAGGGCATGAAGAGAACCCTCAGACACCACACAAATCTCCTCCTCCTCCAATTTCTCCTCAATTTCCCCCGAGCTCCCTGACCTGCTCAGTTTCATCCTCCAGCAAAATGGATGTAACACCCCTCCCTAGGGTTTCATACGTAACCAGCGGAAGCACAACCTAATCCCCAACATTATCCATAATGTGGGGTACTTGGCAATTCAGGGAGGGATTGTCACATACATGATCTCATATCAAGAAATAAATAACACTTGGTATTCATAGAAACATAGATTCATACATAAAGTTCTTCTTGGAAAGATAACTGCATCATGATTCTAAAGGTATACTAAACATAAACTAGATAATCATTAAAAAGATAGGATCTCCATAGATGGACGTCCCACCAGGAAACAACTTCTAAGGTTTTGTATACATGGAATCTTCTCAAGATGTCTCCTTCCCTTTAGCTTCAACTTCTGTGGACATCTCCTCCCCAGCCATGCAAAGGAAAAACAAACATGGTAAGTAAGCGGCATTGGCATGTTATAAAGCATAAAAAGAATAACATATAAATTGATTTGACATAAACATGAACATGCATTAACATTTATCATTTCTTGGCATCTTTTACATAAAGAACTTGACTAGAAGTATATGCTCCTCTCTTAATGCCCCATAAGGAGCCCATAATGCTCGGAAAGCCCATAATTTCTCGGAAAGCCCATAATGCTCGGAAAGCCCATAACAAGGTGCATATAAATCTAAATCAATTTCCATTAACCATGATCTTTCTTAGACTTAATTATCTTCTAAATGACTTAGGTTTGATCTTAATGGGATTTCTCCCTCTTAAACATAGTTGGGATTTCTCCCCATGAAACATAATGGGATTTCTCCCTCTTAAGCATGGATGGGAATCTCTTCCCTCTTAATCTTGGTCCCATGTATCTTAATCATAATTCATAACATAAATGTGGTTTCTATACTTAGACTTAGATTATAACAAACAAGCATTCAATAATCATATGCTTGAAAGAAAACATGCATTTATCATGACTTTAACATAAAGTGCTTAACAATATTCATAAACATTCAATAAACCAAATGTTATCTATGCTAAGGGCATGGCCCGCTTACCTTGAGCTAAATCACCTAAGTCAAACCTGGTTTCACTGGTTGGATCCTTTTAATCACCTGAAATTAACATAATTATCCTCTATCATATATCACTAAACCCTAATTTGTCCATATAAATATTGAGATGTTAAAACAGCAAAATCAGTCGATAAAAACCACAAAATCGGATTCCTCATCGAATATCCTTTCCAAAACATATTTATTTATATTTTTCTGAGGTTGTATGCAAAAGTTATGAATTGTGTACTCCGTACCAATCAGAAATCAAGAAAAAGCCACGTATATATGTATATATCCAAATCCAGAAATAGTGGGCCAGCATCTGACTTGGCCCAATCGGGCTTGGCCAACTAGGCCATGATGCTTCCCCCAACGATCAAAGGAAACAGGGCATGAAAACTCAAAACTACCCTCGCGGGTGAAAAACATCAAAATAGGCTGACAGGGGTACCAAGGTCATTGACTGGCCTGGTTTATTCCCTATCGGCTCCATCGCAAGCCATGGATCGAGCAGCTCACAAGGGCATCTTGGCTCTGATCCAAAGCCGTGATTTCTACTTCCTACTCAAAACCAAGGAGAGAAATGAGTTCCCCTTCTTGATGCGAAGATGATGACTGTAAAAACACTACCCACATTAGTCTGGAACTCAGTTCTATATGGCCAAGACAGGGCAGAGAGGTTGTAGGCTAAGGCAATGAATTCGGGCACAAAGACCATGAGCCGACAGTAGGTGAGGCACCGCACGAGCTTCTCAGAGTCAAACCAAGCGAGACCAAGGTTAGAGGAATGCTAGTTCGATGAGCGGTGAACACCGAAGATGACTAAAGGCTGAGCTACAGGTCACGGCGTCTTAGGTAAAACCAAGGCAAAGAGTCGATCGGGAGAGCATTGCAAAGGTATATAGGTGCTCACAACGGTGGTAATTGAGCTGGGGTGACGGGCACTGTGAGCTCCAGGTTGATGTCGCTGGAGAGGTATCTTAAGTAGGTCGAAAAGCTTTAGGGTCCTGGGAGTTCAATTGAGGGTGGAGGAGTACAGAATGAAGGTCGTCGATGCTCCTGGGCTGATTAAAAAGGAAAGAGGGGGCTACCCGAGCCTCTGCAACTTCATGGCAACGAGGGGGAAACCTGCCCTTTTGGGCGTTTCATCAAAAGAGAGAGATGGAGAGTGAGTGATGGATCATTGGGTTTGGGAGAGTCTTGCGAAACTACTGGTCAAGAAATCCTGGAGAAAGGTGGAATGATGAGGGAGAGAGGGATCAGTGAACAAACGACCTGTGACACGGCTTCGTTCATGAGAGAAACGGAGGAAGAAGAAAATGGGTGTACCGTTGGATCTTAATCCAACGGTTGTCGTGCACCCGCGCGAGAAATAAAGCAGAAGTAACGCGTGACATTCAATAGAACTGGAACTTTAGGGAAATAAAGGCAATCAATGAAATTGAATTAAATTCTTGGCCAAACAATATTCAAATCTTTCAAAATCGATTTGAAGGGTCACACATGGTCCAAAAGAGTTCAAATTTGAACCATAGGTGTATTAGAGGGTCTATACTATTCCTGTGGGGTTAGATTTTATGCTTGCACACGTTTTAGGCCTAAAGTGGCAAAAACCATTATGTATACTTAAATGAATATGATTAGTGTATATAAAGCTATTAATTTCTCAAATAAGAATTACAATGCCTGAAAACGTGAACTCAACATTATTTCTTTTCAATTAATAAGATGGAGTCCATTATGCAAGAAATTAAACATGTAAATCACTAATTATCATATGAGAGAGAAAATTTGTCATAAAAGCATTTATTCTCATTTTCTTAAACAAAAGAGCATAGATATAAATGAAAACATTTTCTTTGAATGAAATGAGGATAATAGAGAAATTGGACATAAATTGAATTTGCAAAACTAACATGGGTAATTTGCATTTAAGTCCTCAATAATTATCTTATTAGAAAATGAGCATGCAGAGAATAAAATATTTTGAAAATTTGCATAATAAGATTGGGGTGTTACAATACTACCCGCCTTAAATAAATTTCATCCTCGAAATTTCCTAGGGTTTCTACCCACCTTAAGGATTTCACATAAACTTGCAAATTTTCCATACAAATTTTTATTATAAAAGAAGCATTCATAAACAAAGCATTATGATTTCATATAAATTACTTAACTACCCTTGCCTTGATCATTTTCCTCTTCTCCATCCGACATTTTCTTGGTGAAGAGACTTGGTTTAACCTTGGGTGGAGGGTTAGGGTTCTTAGCTTGGTTGTGGTTGGGATCCTTCTTTTCAAGCTTAGGGCAATTAGGCTTGATATGCCCTTCCTCACCACAATAGTAGCAAACAGAAGTCCCAAACCTACAAGGTCCACCATGATTTCTCTTACATGTAGGACATGGGGTTTTCCCATTCTCAGAAGAAGGCTCAGGGGCTTTTCTCTTGTGGTTGGAGGGTGGAGGGGGTTGAGGGTGATGATTGTTTTGGGGTATC
Source organism: Alisma plantago-aquatica (assembly GCA_963693085.1). Classification (NCBI taxonomy): domain Eukaryota; kingdom Viridiplantae; phylum Streptophyta; class Magnoliopsida; order Alismatales; family Alismataceae; genus Alisma; species Alisma plantago-aquatica. The sequence continues at coordinate 805,061,889 of OY856409.1, forward strand.
TCCTTCTTATGATTCCTCCCAGGGTGATCCTCCAACTCTAGGGCTACATCTAGGGCTGATTGCATGGTCCTATGTCCTCTACCAGACAAAGCATGACTTAGGTCAGGTTTAAGCCCTCTAATGAACTTCTTAGCTCTCTTTTGCTCAGTGTACTCAAGACCATACTTTTGGAGCTTACGAAACGTCATGGCATACTCAGTGACAGTCATGTCACCCACTTTCTTAAGGTTAACAAACTCATCCTCCTTCCTTTCTAACATGGCTTCGGATACATAATGGTCATTAAAGACTTCTACAAACTCACCCCAAGTAAGAGGAGGGTTATCATCTTCCCTAGAGGCTAAGAGGTTTTCCCACCAAGAACGGGCTGCACCCTTGATCATATGGGTGGCAAATCTAACCCTACTACGTGGGGGACACTCTAAGTCTCTAAATCAATGCTCCATGTTGCTAAGACATTCCTCAGCCTTGGTCGCCACATAAACTTCATCTTCACCATGGAAAGCATCAGGTCTAATCTTTAATAAATCTATGAGGGAGATCTCATGTACCCTAGGTGGAGCTCTAGGTTGGAGGGCATTGGTCAAGTCTGCTACTAGGGAATCTAGGGTGACTGATGGAGGGACGTGGTTCATGTCTTCAGTCTAATCACCACTAGAGGATCCTTGTGAGGGCCTTGACTCACCAACCTTCTCCTTCTTCTTAGGGGCCATCTGAAAGGGTAAACATAACATGATATTAGAACATAATATGAATCTCTAGTGTTGCCTTAGTGGCCATCTATTCCTTGCTCTGATACCATTAATGTAACACTCCTCCCTAGGGTTTCATACGTAACCAACGGAAGCACAACCTAATCCCCAACATTATCCATAATGTGGGGTACTTGGCAATTCAGGGAGGGATTGTCACATAGATGATCTCATATCAAGAAATAAATAACACTTGGTATTCATAGAAACATAGATTCATACATAAAGTTCTTCTTGGAAAGATAACTACGGCATGATTCTAAAGGTATACTAAACATAAACTAGATAATCATGAAAAAGATAGGATCTCCATAGATGGACGTCCCACCAGGAAACAACTTCTAAGGTTTTGTATACATGGAATCTTCTCAAGATGTCTCCTTCCCTTTAGCTTCAACTTCTATGGACATCTCGTCCCCATCCATGCAAAGGAAAAACAAACATGGTAAGTAAGCGGCATTGGCATGTTATAAAGCATAAAAAGAATAACATATAAATTGATTTGACATAAACATGAACATGCATTAACATTAATCATTTCTTGGCATCTTTTACATAAAGAACTTGACTATAAGTATATGCTCCTCTCTTAATGCCCCATAAGGAGCCCATAATGCTCGGAAAGCCCATAATTGCTCAGAAAGCCCATAACAAGGTGCATATAAATCTAAATCAATTTCCATTAACCATGATCTTTCTTAGACTTAATTATCTTCTCAATGACTTAGGCTTGATCTTAATAGGATTTCTCCCTCTTAAACATAGTTGGGATTTCTCCCCATGAAACATAATGGGATTTCTCCCTCTTAAGCATGGATGGGAATCTCTTCCCTCTTAATCTTGGTCTCATGTATCTTAATCATAATTCATAACATAAATGTGGTTTCTATACTTAGACTTAGATTATAGCAAACACGCATTCAATAATCATATACTTGAAGGAAAACATGCATTTATCATGACTTTAACATAAAGTGCTTAACAATATTCATAAACATTCAATAAACCAAATGTTATCTATGCCAAGGGCATGGCCCGCTTACCTTGAGATAAATCACCTAAGTCAAACCTGGTTTGACTGGTTGGATCCTTTTAATCACGTGAAATTAACATAATTATCATTTATCATATATCACTAAACCCTAATTTGTCCATATAAATATTGAGATGTTAAAACAGAAAAATCAGTCAGTAAAAACCAAAAAATCGGATTCCTCATCAAATATCCTTTCCAAAACATATTTATTTATATTTTTCTGAGGTTGTATGCAAAAGTTATGAATTTTGTACTCTAGACCAATCAGAAATCAAGAAAAAGCCACGTATATATGTATATATCCAAATCCAGAAACAGTGGGCCAGCATCTGACTTGGCCCAATCAGGCTTGGCCAACTAGGCCGCGATGCTTGCCCCAGTGATCAAAGGAAACAGGGTGTGAAAACCCGAGACTACCCTCGTGGGTGAAAAACATCAAAATAGGCTGACGGGGGTACCAAGGTCATTGACTGGCCTGGTTTGTTCCCTGCCGGCTCCATCGCAAGCCATGGATCGAGCAGCTCACAAGGGCATCTTGGCTCTGATCCAAAGCCATGATTTCTACTTCCTACTCAAAACCAAGGAGAGAAATGAGTTCCCCTTCTTGATGTGAAGATGATGACTGTAAAAACACTACCCACATTAGTCTGGAACTCAGTTCTGTATGGCCAAGACATGGCAGAGAGGTTGTAGGCTAAGGAAATGAATTCGGGCACAAAGACCATGAGCCGACAGTAGGTGAGGCACCGTACGAGCTTCTAGGAGTCAAACCAAGCGAGACCAAGGTTAGAGGAATGCTAGTTCGATGAGCGGTGAACGCCGACGACGGCTAAAGGCTGAGCTACAGGTCACGACGTCTCAGGCAAAACCAAGGAAAAGAGTCGATCGGGAGAGCATTGCAAAGGTCTATAGGTGCTCACAACGGTGGTAATTGAGCTGGGGTGATGGGCACTATGAGCTCCAGGTCAATGTCTCAGGAGAGGTATCTTGAGTAGGCCGGGGAGCTTTAGGGTCCTGGGAGTTCAATTGAGGGTGGAGGAGTACAGAATGAAGGTCGTCGATGCTCCTGGGCTGATTAAAAAGGAAAGAGGGGGCTACCTGAGCCTCTGCAACTTCATGGAAACAAGGGGGAAACCTGCCCTTTTGGGCATTTCATCAAAAGAGAGAGATGGAGAGCAAGTGATGGATCGTTGGGTTCGGGAGCTGGTCAAGAAATCCTGGAGAAAGGTGGAATGATGAGGGAGAGCGGGATTAGTGAACAAATAGCCTGTGACACAGCTTCGTTCACGAGAGAAACGGAGGAAGAAGAAAATGGGCACATCATTGGATCTTGATCCAACGGTTGTCGTGCACCCGCGTGAAAAATAAATCATAAGTAACGCGTGACATTCAATAGAACCGGAACTTTAGGGAAATAAAGGCAATCAATGAAATTGAATTAAATTCTTGGCCAAACAATATTCAAATCTTTCAAAATCAATTTGAATGGTCAAACATGGTCCAAAAGTGTTCAAATTTGAACCATAGGTGTATTAGAGGGTCTAGAATATTCCTGTGGGGTTAGATTTTATGCTTGCACACGTTTTAGGCCTAAAGTGGCAAAAACCATTATGTGTACTTAAATGAATATGATTAGTGTATATAAAGCTATTAATTTCTCAAATAAGAATTACAATGCATGAAAATGTGAACTCAACATTATTTCTTTTCAATTAACAAGATGGAGGCCATTAAGCAAGAAATTAAACATGTAAATAACTAATTATCATATGAGAGAGAAAATTTGTCATAAAAGCATTTATTCTCATTTTCTTAAACAAAAGAGCATAGATATAAATGAAAACATTTTCTTTAAATGAAATGAGGATAATAGAGAAATTGGACATAAATTGAATTTGCAAAACTAACATGGGTAATTTGCATTTAAGTCCTCAACAATTATCTTATTAGAAAATGAGCATGCAGAGAATAAAATATTTTGAAAATTTGCATAATAATATTGGGGTGTTACAATGGACCTCGCTCAGACGCCCTGCACCACCTTCCTTCGAATTAACAAGCCATTGAGCATCCTCAACACCCCCTTATCACATTCACATTAGTAGCTTGCAGTGAATTTCCTCGAGTCATTGTAACCTATATTGTTGTTTTCTGACCTTCGTCGGTGGGTGTCATCTCGGCACCTTAGTGCTCCTCTGTCATGGAAACACCTCCCCTAAACTTGTTGGAGCTCTGTGATCATTTTCTGGCATTTACTTAGTTGTTTCGAGGTGTTCTTCCTCAGTTTTGTACCCTCGAGTGGATCCTTGGTCTTCTGCTCTCCCTAATGCTCCTGCGCCCTTCCTGGTCTCCTCTTTGGCTCTTCAAATTTGCTAGAACACCATGAAGATGACTAGATGCTAGTTGAGCTCAGAGGAACTGCAAGGTTCCTTGTTGTTAATGCGCGAAGTGCACTTACAATCACTAAGATATTTATCCTAGAGTTTAATCCTTTTTCTACTTCCGATTAAGGCTAGTATAGAAAGGGTCGATCCCACATGACAACATATTAAGATTGTTATCTCTAATCCCAATTGTTTGAAGAACTTGTTATTTATTTTTGGTATTTTTTAGATTTGGAATAGAAAGTAAAACTTGAGTTTTAGGGGTTGATGATTAACACTAAGAAAAGAAATGCAAGAATGAAATTGCACTTCTAAAGAATGTAAATTTCCCCTATCACAAGGAAAACTAAGATTGTTGTTAGCACAAGAAAAACTATTATGAATGAAAAGACTAGAATGTAAGAAAGAAAATGAGTGGTGATTGGAATTAAGAATAGGGAATCAAGGCTTTAGGGGTTTTCACCACCTTAGCCTAGGAAAAAACAAACTAATCCTTAAAAACGACATATTTGATGAAGGCAAGTGAATTAATAAAAATTCACTAAAGATGGACTCCACATGAGCCCATTGGTCTTGGTGCTCATGATTCGTAGTTCATCATCCTAAAACAAGAAGATCCACGGTCATTTCAAAACTCCTATGCAATTGGGTTTGTTGTTCTAAATCCGAACTTCCACAGTTATATCCATCCAGATTAAATTTTGATCAAACCAATTAATTACTTTGATAGATCAATTAGTTATCAAACCCAAAAGCCATCTAGAATCATTTTTAAGAAAAAGTCGATAAAGCCATGGCTAAGGGTTCATTCCCTTGCCTCGATAGAGAACTACTCACACATGCTTGTGGAGAAAAGGGATATGGAGGGAAGAAGAGTTCTAGCCATAGTCTAGTCTTACTAAAGGATAGTTCCTTAGGCGTGGGGTGAGCGCTCCCGTTCGCTTTGGGCGATCTGCAGGGCGACTAGGGCTTGAGGTTCCCCGGCTCGGGGGAAAGGGCTTGGGAGCCTTTGGCGGCGACCAGTGCCACCCCGCTCCCCCTGGGCCCCTTTTCTCACCGGGGTCGTGTGGATCAAAAGCAAGGAGGTGTTCGCTTCCAGGATCTACTCTCCCCCCATCTCTGTCGAGCGGTGCTGACATCAGATCCTTAGGTTTTGATTACCGACGGCGTTCATGGTGGGTGGTGTGACTGTGGTGCAGAGATATCTCAGACGTTACTCAACTTGATCTTGCAACGTATGTCGACGGATCTTTTACAGACTCTCCTCCTTTCTTGTTCCTCGCGGCTCAGGCTCCCCACCCCCACCCCCTTTTTCCCTTATCCGTCTTTCTCAGTTTTTTAGTTTCTCTGTTTTAGTTGGTGTAGTGTGTAGTGGCAGCTACTCTGCCTTTTTTAGTCACTACTTGTCAGCAGTTTTTTTCTCGCTGCTTCTTAGCGTTTGTTTGCTCGCTACTTGTCAATGTTTATTTTGTCCGTGCTTGCTGCGACCTCTCTCAAGGAGAGCGGCGAGATTCCTAGCCAAGGCTAGATCTCCATTTTGTTGTGGCTTATTTTGTTACTTGGTTATATGGATTCTTTTGAGGTGATGATTCATCAGAGCACCACACAGATCCAGGCTCTCTATCACTACTACACACTCAAGTCGAAGGAATTCTTCGTGGAAAGTTGCTTAAGACAGCATCAAGGAAGAAAAATCAATGCAGAAGCACTCTACTTTCTTTTTGATATGGGCTGCAGTGATATTAACTTGATCTTTGTTTTCTCTTGTTGTATTTTTGTCTCAAATTGTAGATGTCGTATGGCTTACAAGTAATGAATCGATCCATTTACTCTAAAAAAAGGATAGTTCCTTAGGCTAGAGTCAATGAAATGACCGACAATTAATCCCTTACCCCAATCCACGGAAGAATAAGAGGCAGAAGAAACTAGATATAAACGAGTAAAGTAAAAGAACAACAATTGAAGGAAACACTTAGCTTGCAAAAACTAATATTTATTGATGGAAAGAATACAATAACATAAGAACACAAGAAGATCGCTCAGAAATCCTGTACAAAGATGATACAAAAGATGATCTTGGGAGGAGGAAGTGCCCCTCCTTTTATAGGATAATGAGGGAGTAAGCTACTCAAAAAAAGGGGAGAAAAAGAGAGGGAGCTGTCCTTTTGAATTTTCTAGATCTGGTCAATAGAAATTTGTTAGGCTTTAATTGTCTTGACCATGTAACTCTCTTCAATGCAGATTCCCACAGCTGTGATTTTGAACGTATTTTGCTCCTATAAAAAGTATAAAATCGGTCCAAATAATAGTATTTTTTTAGAAAATTGAATTTCCTTTCCAATGAATACTTGTACACTCAATTTAGACTTTGGATGCAAGAGTTATGACACTTTTAGTGACGGGTATATATTAATTACAGGACTGCTGCAAATTGTGCAATTATACTACAAGAATATTTATCCCATTTCCTACAAAAAATCCAAGAAAATATAATTAAAGTTCTACTTAAAGAAATAAATATAATATAACACAATTAATTATAAAACTAAGAAACTAAATAACAAAACAATCCTATAAAGATATATAAAAGATGTAAACAAAAATGAATAAAACACATTTATCAAAATACCCCAGACTTGAATCTTTGCTTGTCCTCAAGCAAATTAGATTATAAATAAACTCCAATTTATACTTCCAAAATGCCATCCTCACCTTAATAACACTATTATAGTTCTCACCTCCAATTTTTAGCCAAGTGACCCAATCTCCTAGAACCACATAGCATAAATTTCTATATTTCCTATCAAAACGATTGTGAAATCTAGCTTCTAAAATAAGAATTTGTAGAAAAATAGGCTTCGTCTTACTTTTACTTGACACTCTCAATTTTTATTACTTTTTTTCATAAGTTGTTGTACAAGAACAGGATGAATTTGAGGGTGTGAAAACAAAGAAGGAAGTGATGAAAACATATTGATCCCTCCTCTATTCAACTCAGGATATGAATTTATGGAGTTGTGACTACATTGGTCACAATTTTTTTCATGTGCACTTTTGGCATCTTTTTATGGTACGCCCCTTTGTGGGGTATGGAGTTTTTATTTTGGGAAGCATGCCACCCCAGACTTGATTTTTTTCTGGTGGTGGTTCTTTGCTTCTCTTTTTTAGAAGAAAAATAGAGGGAAGGAAGAGATGTTCTTGTGCTTATAACTTCCAACATTTTTTTTCATATATTTTTGTCAGAGAGTGTCATTGCTCTAGTTAGAGTATTCCTATAAATCACATCATACAAATTTTATAACAAGATAATCCATTGCTTAATTATGGGGAAACATTATTCTTGGTTCTAAATGATTCCTTATGACTTGCCAACTATTCCAAGGAGTGATGTTATTTAGGGGTCCTAGGTGACATGATGGATTTAGACAAAGCAATCATAATAAATTTTTACAAAAAGTTTTACTAAATTCAAGGGGGTAAAATGATAAATGTCTATTCAAACTGGCCAACTAGATAAAGGCCAAACTAGAAAATTGAAATTTTTAACAAATTTTTGAAAAATTAAAACTAAACTACATAACATGATGAGAATTTGCAAAAAAGTAAGATAGAGTGGGTGGAAGGAGTACCTACCACCCACCTCCACCCCGAACTTAAAATTTTCCTTGTCCTAAGCAAAACTTAAATCTGAGTTGGAGGGAAGAAGAGGTCGTCTAGGTGGCCTTGGTAGCTCAACAAATGTCTAGCTGAAGGGGATGTGTATGAGAACTTGGACCTTGACGGTTGGAGATTCATATCATACCCTATGATAGGGTAGTTGTGGAATCTCAATGGGTTGTTCATATTTTATTTCTCCTCACAGTCCCTCAAATAGGATCCATAGATCTTCCATTGATAGCGAAGGAAGTGTTGAAGATGGATGTGGATTGGTGGAGGTTGGTGGGTACCCGACTGGTAACACATGCAGTTCCAGATGTGCAAAGTCAGGCGGAGGATCTGGCTCAGGTTTCCCCTGTCATATTGACCTGCATATAGGAGAATTGGTGGTGATATGAAAGGGACAACTATATTTAAATCAACATGATAAGTATTTTTGCTCTGCTCAAAATTTATGCAATCAACCTTGGGATAGATGGGATTCATGGTTGATATATCATGTAACTCTAGTTCCTCTATGCTAGGATTTCCCAAGGGTTTATGAGGGATAAAAATGGGGACATATTCCTTGCACCAGTGGAAGGGGTTATGTAGACTTTCTTCTAAGGGTTGTGTCTCTTCTTCTAAATCAGTTGTGCATGGAATGGGAATTGGTTGTGACAGAATGTGAGGAATCATTTTGTCAAAAGGGTTTGGATGTTTAGTATCCAAAATAGACTCAAAATAAGAGTATTGGTTTTCAATGTCAATTGGATTGTTGTAAGTGGTGGAGGGAGTTGTTGGATTTTCAGATTGACTCTCCTACTTCGACTTTTCATATTCAAGTAGTAAAGTCTGTAAAGGAAAGATAGGGATACCGACATCCTCACCGCATGCAAAATATGGCTCCATTATTTGTTCTATTTCTTCAGGATCCGACATATATGACACAAAAATAGGATCATCGTCATCATTGTCGGGAATAACCATCTTGGGTTGCTCAAGTTCTACAGGGGGAGTCTGTGCTTGGGCCTCTAGTAAGATAGCTAGCAAGGTTTGTCGATTTTCTAATATTTTTTGTTGCTCTTTTTCTATTTTTTCCAAGGCACTGATCCGTTCCTCCTATTGAGATGTATATTCATTTTCATAATAAGGTTCATAATCCCCAAAATTTTGTTTGTCACCCCCACCATACCCCATAAGGATCTTGGTCATAGTACCCCTCATATTGATTGTGGCATTGCTCCTCATAATAGTCTTTAGGAGATGTTGGATTGAAATTTCCATTACATCCACCTTGGCTAGAAGACTTGACATTACAAGGTGTCACAATAACATGATGAGACACATTTTGACAATTTGGACTCTTTGACTGGGCATCTATAAAAGCCTCTATCAAGAGTTGATGTGTGTCTAGTTGATTTTGGGTTTCAAAATCAGATCTATATTCCCTAAAATGTTGTTGGTCATACCCCCGATAAGAATATGGATAGAAAGGTTCATGATAATGGTTATCAAAAACATTTGAGTTAGGATTTTCATCATACCTACCAGGGTAGGAAGACTCGAGATTATATAAGGTGATACCGTAATCAGGGGACACATTAGGACAATATGGTGATGGATGGTTGTCATAACCACTCGATCAATTTTGTGAGCCATAATTTGTTGACCACTCTATTTGAATTTTTTTTACAATTCAAAAGAGAACTAAAGATTTGTACAAGACCATAAATTATAAAAAAAAAAGCTAAAGGATTATGACACAAGGTTAAAATTTACAAAACTAACTAAAATTACATTTTTTTTACAAACTAGTGCATTTGTAGAAAAAAAATGTATTGCTGGAATGGAAACTCGACAGAAAGAGGAGTAGCACTTTTGGAATGTTACTCGAAAGGCATAAAAAATAAAAAATAAAAATTTCAAAAGTTTTTGGGGTTCAAAAAAACAATTTGTTGTCCCCGACAACGACGTCAAATTGTTAATGCATTGAAGTGCACTTACAATCACTAAGATGATTATCGTAGAATTTAATCATTTTCTACTTCTGATTAAGACTAGTATAGAAAGGGTCGATCCCACATGACAACTTATTAAGATTGTTATCTCTAATCCCAATTGTTTGAAGAACTTGTTATTTGGTTTTGGTATTTTTTAGATTTGGAACATAAAGTAAAATTCGAGTTTTGGGGGTTGATGATTAACACTAAGAAAAGAAATGCAAGAATGAAAATGCAGTTAACAAGAATGTAAATTTGCCCTGTAACAAGGAAAATTAAGATTGTTGTTAGCACAAGAAAAACTATTATGAATGAAAAGACTAGAATGTAAGAAAGAAAATGAGCGGTGATTGGTATCAAGAATTGGGAATCGAGGCTTTAGGGGTTTTCACCACCTTAGCCTAGGCAAAAACAAACTAATCCTTAAAAACGATAGATTCGATGAAGGCAAGTGAATTAATAAAAATCCACTAAAGATGGACTCCACATGAGCCCATTGGTCCTAGTGCTCATGCTTCATAGTTCATCATCCTAAAATAAGAAGGTCCATGGTCATTTCAAAACTCCTATGTGATTGGATTAGTTGTTCTAAATCCGAACTTCCACGGCCATATCATCTAGATTAACTTTTGATCAAACCAATTAATTACTTTGATAGATAAAATAGTTATCAAACCCAAAAGCCATCTAGAATCATTTTTAAGAGAAAGTTGATAAAGCCATGGGTAAGGGGTTATTCCCCTTGCTTTGATAGAGAACTACTCACTCATGCTTGTGGATAAAAGGGAAATGGAGGGAAGAAGATTTCTAGCCATAGTCTAGTCTTACTAAAGGATAGTTCCTTAGGCTAGAGTCAATGAAATGGTTGACGCCTAATCTTTGGATCCAGTCCACGGAAGAATAAGAGGAAGAAGAAACTAGATCTAAATGATCAAAGTAAAAGAACAACAATTGAAGGAAACACAGCTTGTAAAACTGATCTTTATTGATGGAAAGAACACAAGAAGATTGCTCAGAAATTCTGTACAAAGATGATACAAAAGATGATCTTGGGAAGAGGAAGTGCCCCTCCTTTTATAGGAGAAGGAGGGGGTAGGCTACTCAAAAAGGAGGGGGGAAAAGAGAGGGAGCTATCCTTTTGAATTTTCTAGATCAACTCAATAGAAATTTGATAGGCTTTAATTGTCTTGACCATATAAACTCTCTTCAATGAAGATTTCCGCAGCAATAATTTCAAACATATTTCTCTCCCGTAAAAAGTATAAAATCATTCCAAATAATAGGATATTTTTTAGGAAATTAAATTTCTTTTCCAATGAAAACTTGTATACTCAATTTGGACTTTGAATGCACGAGTTATGGCACTTTTGGTGACGGATATACATTGATTACAGGACTGGTGCAAATTGTGCAATTATACTCCAAGAATATGTATCCCATTTCCTTAAAAAATCCAAAAAATATAATTAAAATTCTAATTAAAGAGAAAAATATAATATAGCAATTAATTATAAAACTAAGAAAATAAATAACAAAACAATCCTAAAAAGATATCTAAAAGATGTAAATAAAAATGATGAAAACACATTTATCACTTGTTGACAAGAGTCATTGAGCTCCAGGCAGGTGCTCGACCTTTGGTCTGAACCATGGCTCCCAGGGTACAATTCAGGGCTTTGAATGACCTGGGTGACCCTGCATGAGTAATCACATTATCTAACGATCATGGGTATTTTTGGAATTCCACACACGTTTTGTTTTATCAAACACAATACATGTCATATGAAATTACACCACTATCCCTAGTCATTTAATCAAATCATAATCGTGTATGGGCATTTTCATCATTCATGCTTTGTTTTAGTTGAGCACTGAGTCAAGCCGGCCCGACTAGCTTCCAGGTTCCTATTGGCCTAAGTCAGTGTGGGCCTAGGTCCTCTGACTGCTGACCAAATTTTTAGATATACACACATGGACTTTTCTAGGAATGTCATTGGTCGATTTTCAGTAATTCCTAGTAATTTGTAGGTTTATCAGAAAAATATGAATAAATACTCATTGGAAAGCATTTTTCATGTAGATTCCGAATTCAAGGTTTTTGAATATCAATTTGAATCCTTATTTCAAATTTTAATATAAAAACCGTTTTAATTATATAAAATGCCTTAAAATATATATATTTAATTCATTTTAACTCCAAATCTAAGAAACAAATATGTTTTCTTAATCAAGAGAATCCAAATAATCAATTGGTCCTAGCTTTGAGTCCCAATTCGATGGTTTTAATAAAAGGTCCAAGATTAGGGTTTCTCACCCAATATGATTTACAAACCCTAATTCTTGTGTTAAACACTTGTACCTAGTATAAAAGTACATTGGACACATTTAATTGAGGAAAAGTCAATTCTAATATAACTCAAATCAGGTATGTGCAGCCCCATTTTTTATGTATGTGCATTCTAAACCCAAAGTTGGGAATATTTTATCCATCCTAATATTTCCAATGAGGCATTCCTTAGCCTTTATTCTCTTTATTGCCTTCTTGTGGCACTTTTAATTCAACTATTCTAGGGTCTTGGACCCCATTTGTAAAGTTATTTAAATTCCTTATATTTGTCACTGAAATACTTTAGCATGATGATGACAATGACTAATTAACTAATGTAATGTACATGAGTACAAACCACCCATAGTTTTAGGCACGAGCCCAGGGTAATGTGACCACTCTCCATAGGGGAATGTGATAATTCTCCCCACTTTATATGTATTTGGATGTTTGAGAATGTGTTACTCTCCCTCACATAGAGGTTGAGGTCTGGTAGGTGCATCAGTCCTATATTAGTTTAATGTAGTCAAATTTAATCATGCATGCAACTTATTATTGTCTAAATTGGTGGATATTCTTATTTGTTTTCCTTGCCTCATATTCTTGACCCTCTTAGCATAGTGAATCTTTTTATTTCGTGCTTTAGTTTATAATTGTCCTTATTCTTTATTTGACACATACATTTTCTCCCCTCTTATTGGGTGATCCCAACCACCCAGGTTAGGATCAGAGTGCGCAACTAAGCACGGTGAACCAGCCTATGACTAGGAAAACAAGTCCATCCTTCCCTCATGAAATTACTTGTTAAGATATTTATTTTGGAGACATATTGTTGTAGTCTAGTTTCCCTTTACTTAGATCCTCTTTTTGTATAAAGCATGTACACCCTTTTGCAAAAATTTATGTACTCTTTATTAAATTGAATATAGTCTAAAGTTTTTAACTTCCGCTGCTATCCAATTGGATTTTGTTTACCATTGTAATTAGTAAAGAGGTGGTGATTTCACTTCTTGACAAAATAAAAGCATTATAACCACAATAGGTAAACCATTATACATCAAAGTTAAACTTGTGGGTACCAAAACAACAGTTATGTGGCATTTATAAGAGTCATTACATCTATACTTCGAATTTCAGACCTTCCATGTTCAAAGAAAATCTCATTTTGCAAAATATAAATGTTCATATATAAGGTTTAAGAAAGGCTTAAAAACTCATTTTATCATCATTTTCATGTCAAACAATACACAAAAGGCCATCTTTTCTCATATTACGAGTTCTAAAGTAAGGTTCATGACATGCATGTAGAAGGTAGGCAAGAAATGCATTCAAAGTTATATAACTCTCATGATAGAGAGAAGAAATTTGAAAGTCAAGGTGAAAAACTCCCAAAATCAGCACCCAAACAACAAGGTCAACCCAACAAAGCTTTAAGAAGGTCTCCTCGTTCCACGAATAGGGTGGAACTAGAGCAAGGAAGAAGAAAAGAAAGTTCTCAACCAACATGCATAGGGTTTGAAAAAGAAAACACCAAGAAAACCATGGATCTTGGTCACAGAAGAAAACAAGTATTAGAGCATGCATCTTACATGAAGGAAGCAAGAAACATGATCGATTCCTATAGATTAGACCAAAAATCCTCAATCCTAAATCCTCAATCCTCAGACATGCCTCTATAAAAGCTTGACATCGTCGACCTTGATGGATCTTCATCGACCACTGCTCTCCGAAAACCTCATCGTGCACCTCTGATCTCTACTAAAACACCACCAGATAAAATGAAAGGAGAGGGAGAGAGAGAGGTGGACTTTGTAGGGTTAGAGATGAACTCTCATCGGGAAGAACCCAATCGACCTAGAACCCCATCGACCATCGAGAAATATGTGGGTTAGAAATCCATCAGTCACCAAAATTCCTTTGGCCATCCTCAAACACATATCAATCTTGTTGGTTAAAGGAATTCGTCAATCACCACAGAAAGGCCCTGGTGACTCAAAAACCTTGTCGAGCGCCGAGACCTCATCGCTAGATGGAAACTCATAACCACTAAGGCTTCATCGACCAATGAACTCTCAGTTACCTAACAACAAACCCATAAGGCACTGAGAAAATGGAGATCACCAAGAAACAAGTGGTCATTAAAAATCAAATGGTCACCGAAAAACCATAGACTGGTGGGAACACATCATTATCATCTCACCAAGATTATGTAAACTCCAATAAAGAAAACTTAAAAGCACCCAATGGATAAATATAATTATAAAATCCTTACGTTCATCATGAAAAAACTCAATCAAGTGTCACAACTATGTTCATACTACCATAAAAGGATAATTTACATAAAGGTCAACAAATTATAAGCATTTGTGAAACTTGAGCAAACAAGGTCTATTTTGATTCAAATTATAAACTTAGTTTCATGATCTAGTGTGACATCACAAACCAAAGTTAACTTTCAAGATTAAGCATCAAATTAATCCAATCAAGCCAAATAAATTATTTGTATAGATTAAGCAGGGTAAGGGGCCATACATTGCAGGTTACTAGAAGTAAAATGAAATGGAACCATACTTTAATAGGAATATTGAATGCATATATATGTGTGTGTTAAAGTTCGTATATTCAATTGATTAGTTGAGAGGGTAAATAATGCGTGATTGATTTGAAATTTGACCCATATTCTAAACAAAATGTGAGGAAGGAAATTTTGTGGTTTGTATTGTCTTTTGAGAGCATTCCATATTTTATTTATTTTTCTAGTTTAATTATTCAATCAATACATTTAATGTATTTCTTAATATATTTACAACATTATCTCATATTTATTTATTCCCTTCTACCAATTAGACTTCGAATAATTTTTTAAGTATCAATTTTAGTCAAGATAAACTAATTAATATCATTGACTCCCACTTGAATACCTAATTAATTAATTTTACCATTAACCATATGATTTGGCTAATTTATTAAAACAATATATCTTCTTGGCTTCAATCACTCTTAATATAGTCTAATTTAAGAAAAAAGGGTTTAATTCCCATATAATTAAGTGTGGACCTATGGAAAGGGAAATTAAGCTATATACTCATATTCTAGTATGTTATAAAAACATGGGAAACCAAAGTTTTGTACCATTTTATGACAAACAACCCATGATGATAGGGAAAAAGAGAAGACAAAATAGAAGAAGTGGGATGAAGTGTCATCATGATAAATAATATAACTAAAATACACAAATAAGGTTCATGATTGAACTTAGCCTAATTTTCTTTAGAAGAGGCTATGTGAGGGAAAGAGGGTGGGATATGGACCATCAATGATGGCCACAAAGGCATGAAGCATAATGGTGAACCTCCAATATCCTAATTGGTAAGAGTTCCTAGTGGTTTGGAGGTGGTATTTGAATGGTTATATTGTCGTATGGATTTATGGAGGATCGATTGTCATCTAGAGATCAAAACATATGGGATATAGAGTATGAGATTTGATGAAGTTTAATGTTATGGACTGGATTTTGGCTTAATTTTGAGGACAAAATTTCTTTTAAGGTGTACATGATGTTATGCATTGAACTTTTAAGATTCTTGGATGCCCAATTGGATAACTAGATTCATGGATATCTTGATTGGAATGAGTTTTGGGTTTATACATGTCAATATGGTGATGATATCTTTTTTCCCTAGTACATGTGCTTATGAAGATAATTACAAGGCTGGAGGATATAATGAACTCTTTGGTCTCAAACCAATTTTGATGCTAGATCATATGATGAGGAATATATAATTAAAATTTGGTGGATTTTTGAGGTTCCTACAAGGGGATATTATTGGTTAAATTGTTGAATTAATATGCATATCAGGTAATGATGGACCAAGGTTTAGTCTTATGTCAGTTTTCAATGAGCTTTATCTCTTCACATCATGTGTAACTGATATACATAGATCACTATTACTAGAATCTGGTCTCAAATCGTTGGATTAGAGATCCAAAGGTCATTGTGTTGTCTCCAACGTTGTGGTTAGAGTAAGGTGGGGATTGAAAAATTGTTGTTGTAGTCTTCCCCACAATCACACATGATTGTCGTTACCTACTGAGAGAAGAGGAGTGGGCGATTTTGTTTGCCTTGAGAGGCCTACATCCCAACCCATTATATGTTCAATTTTAAGATCTCCATTGTAGAGAGAAGCTTGGGCGTAGAGGAATGGAAAAAAGGTAGGAGATGGATATAGAGGAAGCTTTGAGGGAAGTTAAGTAGGAAAATGTTATGAGGGGGACTAGATGAGTCCATTCTAGGTGTTTTTGTGAATCCACACATTGGTTTTGGCAGTGGGTCGACCCTGGATAGTCGAGTAAGAAGAGGACATTGGGAGGCCATCTATAGTTGTTTCCACCACTAATAGAGGATTCTTAGGAGTTTACATAGGTTCTGTGAAGCTTTTGAATGCTTTAGATTTAGATGGAGACTGGAGGAGGCATTTTCCCCTTTTTCATTGCATGGCAGCAGACATCGACAGCGAGCATGTGTTATTGGAAATCTAGAGGCGCAATGAAAGACCTAAGTAGCTGTGAAGACCTGTTTGAAGTCAAAGAATCTGATGGTGCCATTAGGATATGATGAGGAGAACCTTATCTCTATTGGTTTCTCATTGGGAATCCTAACCACGGTAGCGCCATCCAACAATGTGGTTGTCAGGACCTCAAACGACCCTTCTACTACGATCCTCCAGGACAACAATGGGGATTCAGATTTACAAGTCTGATGGCAGCATCAACATAGGATGAGGAGGAAATCTCAGCAATCGATCGCTAGCCAGAGAAGAGGTTTGTGGAGGTGTCTATGTCATTGAGACTAGGGGAGCCACATGACTCGATCACAATGAGAACTAGAAGAAAGAGATCCATGAACCGAACAAATCACATCCCAAATCGGATATGGTGAACCGCTGGATCAACTTGAGCCCAGGAGGCATGATTCGCGACCTTCATAGCCATGCGGCGACTCCTAATAGGCCAACAAGGTAAATCAATGTTTAATTACCTAGAAATGTACATATCTTAGACAATTCACAATAATTAGCTAGTTTGTCCAACAAATGCAAACATGTTGTCAAAGTATTTAGAAAAAAAGAGTAGAACATCAAGAAAGAATAATAGCAATCTTTTAATGATTAAACCTCAATGATATCATGTAAAATATATTACACTTGTTTAATCAAAAATAAATATCAAATTATGACCTTAAATTATAAGAATACATCAGTAACTCTAAAATACAACACATAATCCTTACTATGTAATATATGATCATGTTTGTGCATATATTCATATAATATGCTTCATATATCTAATTAAGGATAATAATCCTACATAAAATACAATACATATGTTTATGATCAATAAACATTCGGATCTACAAAATATGCTAGAAATAGTGCATGTAACCTAATATGGAACTAATGCATCGGTTTTAGACACGAATTTATGTTATATACTGATAACTCTGTATACATGTGTTGTAATCCTTACATGACTAATGAATTTAACCTAAGATTAATATGTTCACATAATAATGTGAAACATGATTACCAGTTCATGAACCATAGTCTGAATTATGGCATCAATAAGATAAATCCAAGTTGACAAGACAAATAATCATGGCAACACCCAAATAAACAAAGCCAAACCCTAATGAACATATATAGGGTTATGATGATGCAATCTAATGATATTAGATAATCTTGACTTAATTCGAGTTGAAAAAGAATGGTAGCTGACTCTAGGAATATGTGGATTAGGTTTGTATTTCTTTAAAGTATATTTTCCCTCTTACTTGTCCTATTATAAAATGTGGTTGTATTATGTTTACATATACTTGGCATTTTATATTGCATGAAATAATTGTTTTTGTATGTTACCTTGCCTGAGTTTCTGGATATATAGTCTTAAACACATGAAACATAATATATACGCTCCATTATATCTAAGCACTTAACCTATTTGGTAGTAAAGTGCTAGAAAGTAAAGTACTACAATGCTTTGGTACTCAAGTACTTGAAAGTGACACAAATCCTTGGTAGTTTGATCATATTGTATAATGATCCAACTCTTTGGTAGTAGATCATAAGGTCTGAATGCATTCAACTCTCCGGGTAGTAAATGCATGGATGATATAATGGAAAACATGCCTAAAATATGTGTTCTCTTTTGTTAATAAAAATTCTTTTTTTTCAAGTATGATTTTTTTATATATGCTAATTAGTACCAAGCTCTGATATTACCTTATTGCCAAGTCATAGTATAAAGAGGTATACGAATCACGTAAAGTACTCAACACAATATTTTAGTATATTGTGCTGATGTGTACCACTTGTAATCTCTTTTTTAGCTGATGCATACATATGATCTTGAAGACCTTGATATTTGGGAGTTGTGTGGCCAACAGATGTATGGGTGAACCAATTGTCTAGAAGATCCTATTTTAAGTGTAGTATGTGCATATTTAAAAGTTGATTATTCAATCTGTAATATCAATTTATAATAATTATTTTGTAATTATATGTTGAATGGTAAGCCTATGGTTCTGGTTTGTTTATGTTCATGTGCATGTGCTACTTTGGTTTCCTCTGACTCCCTTGATTTTCTTCTTCTTGGCCTAGTGTGTGAGTTTGAATTTGTTGACCTAGAGGTTATATATTGCCTATATTTTGATAATGACTTAACCATTCCATTCATATGTATCTAATATGTGTGTTTAAGATTGTTTGTAGGCATTAGGTACATGAAAAGGATCCAAAATCCAAAGCCCTAGAATGGCTCAAGTTCAAGTCAAAATAGCTACAAGTGTGCATTTTGGGATTTCTATGTAAATGTCCCTAATAACATGCCAGAAATGTTTAGTCTTAGGAAGTGACCTTCTATTTATGTTATTATAATTAGGACACTCAATTGGATGATCTAAGTCTTGAAAGAAAGACCTCATAGGTTCAAAATTCCTATAATTAGGTGTAGTCCAAGCACCATTATTATTCTAGGTATTAACAATAGCAAAACCTCCCCCATCAAATCTGTAGAATAATCTATCACAAAACAACTCCACAAGATTCTTATTTCCTAGACACCATGGGTAAAATCACAATAAGAACTTATATCAATCATAATGATGGCACTCAATATGATTACTAATGACAAATCACATATCAACAATCCTCTCCTATAACCAAGAGTCGCATTTTATATTATTGACAATTAATATAGATGTTCCAAAGAGGTATCTCTAATGAATCACTTTGACCCATGTTATAGTGTTTTAGAGTTGCATAATAGGAATGGAACTAGAGAAATATGATTCTTGCTTGAAACCACTTGCATGTAGATGAATTGTCAAGTTTATTGAAGATTGAAGCTTGAAATAATCTTCCTAAGCTTGTTTATGTCAATCCGTACATGTTGTTCCTTCTTCTCTTATCATCTCTACACTATTCTATACTCCCCACCTTCTTGGACATATATCTTCATGATGCATGTGAAAATCTCACTTCTTTTCCTAAAATATTTAATTTCCCAGTTATGTGGTCTTGTTGGTGCTAGTGCATGCTAAAGTGCACATTTTTCGTCTATTTGGAGAAACTTTTGAGCTAGGGTTCGTGCCAACACTTATTAGTGGCATGATCTTTACCTAAGGAGAGTGGTTTATCATTTGTTTAGTAATCCATGTGATGTGAATCTTACATATTATCACTTGATCTCACTAATTGCAAGTTTTAAAGGATAAAGATGGGATCTTCATGATAGTTTTGACTACAACTATGGTAATAATGAGTAGACCACCCTCTTCAGTCTCACTTCCTATTATTAGATGAAAAGTGCAAAATTTTCATTTCCATGTTGCTGAAAGCTACGAACTTTACACATAAATTGCCTTGAATAGCCAATTTTAGAACTTTTTACAATGTTTGCCATGTGGATCTTTTTGAAGACATTTTAAATAAAAAATTTTGAATGTTCCCTTAATATTATAAGAAGTTATTCCAAAAATGAAAAGTGGGTTTTGAGCCCTCATTGGCATATGAGCTTTGCATAGGAGAAATGGTGAAATTATGGATATGTACATGCATGGTGAGTATCAACTAAGGATATATATATATATATATATATTTATTTATTTATTTATTTATTTATTTATTTATTTATATTTATATGATTGGTTTACTTATGCATGTTTTAGTACCATAATTGGAATTATACCTTCTTTTTTAATGAATTATGGGTAAATACAATAATTAAATGATGAAATTCTAGTTCACGTAGTTGCCCAATGATTGTATATCTTTCCCAGTGTTTGGAATTAGGGGAAGCAAAATGGGTATCTTTACAGAAATCTAGAGATTGTGAGAAGGTATTATAGTCTTATTTTTTTAGTTTATGAGAGTTACTAAGAAATCATATGAGGTATGGTCCCTAAAACATTAAAGTTCATCTATTGATATGAGTGTGATAGTAGTTGTATCTTCTATTGTTGTTTGACAATTCTACTAATGTGATTGAAAAAACATGATATTGTGATTAAAAGACAGTGTTGCCTATGTGATAAGATAGGTTTCATGACCTAAGTACCTAGGATGGGCTTGTTATTTTATGTAGTTTGTGTGACTGATGAGCCCCTACTTTCATACTCGCACCAACCAAGGTGTAATATGACCATAGTGAGACCAGTAAATCTTCAATTAATCCATGGTGGACATTGGGAATTCATAATCACTAGTCAGTAGTCTAGGTGATGCATATCGACTACACATGTCTTAATAATTAAATGTATCATTAAAATATGTATCATTATCTTACCACTTTAAAATTGTGTAACGAACCATAACTAGAATCTTACCCTATTCTATAACTAGAAGGCTTATGATTTGGTTCCTTAAATTTGACCAAATAAGGGTATAAATATACTTTAACGAATAATGTTAATATATATACCATATTATGTGGCAATAGGTTCTATAATCAACATCACATATTTACGTAATAACTTAAATATGTTCTAACATGTAGGTGAGTTCAAAAAATATGTTACATGCATATCCTTTGCTAAGTATTATTCACATATTGGTATAAGTGGATAATATGTTGAATACATGTATTAGAATAACAATTGCAACGTTAATGTACAATCATATAATTTAAGGTGAAATTAATAGAGTAAATATGTTAAATGCGTAAAATGTGGAATTTTGTGCATAATAATAATAATAATAATATATAACTCCTTCGGTAATATTGTGAAACTAATGGGACTCTAGTTGAAGATTATCAATATACATGTAGATAAATTGACTGAACCATAATGGTGATATAACTCACTAAAGAAAATTCTAAAACCCAAATACAATGGTAAAAACGAGTCCATTGGGTCCCAGTTAGCTTGCATGTTAAATTTCACATTATTTGAACAATAATAACTACCCTAATTTTATTCAAAAAATAAAATATGAGTTTTGTTCCTAAATATTAAATAATATGTTTAATGGCTTCAAAAGTGGAATCAAATGTCAAATTCAAATTTCACACACCAAAATTAGTCTATGTGTAAATTTCAACATCAAGTGAATAATCTTATTTATCCTATTTTATCTAGGAGGGAGAATATAACTTAATGCCCAAAATATTAAATAATAAACACTCCAAAATGGAAAATTAGTGAGAAAATTGGGCTCTTAACGTTTTAGTTTTCTTGTATGTCAAGGTTCACATCTTTTGAGTGTTCCTAGATGCCTCAAATTCATTAAGAAAATACATGAAAGATAAGGCCAAAAATATTAAATTTATTATTACAAAATCATCTAATATATAAATAGATATTATAAACCAACTTGTATGGATTATATGTATATAAAGTATGTGAAGTTGTAATAAATAAAATTATGGTGTAACGTAAAGGGAAACAATGTTTACATTAATGTTAAATACATAGAAAATTTATCATGGTGGAAAATCTAAAAATGTATTTACTTTTCAAATACAATAAGACCGATGTAATTGCAACAATGTGAAATAAGTGAGATATTTTAAATTTAAACAAACTTTAAAGAACTAATTCTCTCTGCTCAATGTTTGAAAGCAATAAATAAATGAAAACAATCACGTTAGCATATCATAAAGTAAATATATATTTTAACTCGGTAATATAATTGTTTGGAAACAAATAAACATTCCCAATTTTATATAATCAATTACTTTACCAAGTAAGAAATAATAACTATATTGACTAAATGAGTTCCTTAGTAAACCTCCCTATTACCTCCTAAAATTGTGAACAACAAGGAAAAAGGAAAATTGTTCAATAGATATTGTTTTCACCCTTTCAATTTGAAAACCATGTGTCTATAATAGTTAGTATTGGATATGCATTTATTGTCACTAATCTACATTGAAAATAATTTAATGTCAAAAATATTGGTAATATATATGGTTGCCTCAAGTTTAGAAATTTGTATCTAACTTAATATTAATTAAATAGATACCTTTTATGGGAATAAAATCATTATACATGTTTTCAATGACTCTAAAGTGAGAAGAGAAACATTTTGAGAAAGTTATTTTTTAATGGGGTGAATTAGTATATTTAAGAGGTCCATAAATTGAATGATGTAAAAGGAATTCAAATATGTATACCCTACAAATTTTACATTAAATTATTATACATGTTAATATTAAGTAAATAATTACACAATGAGATATTTATAAATCTCTTTATTGTAGATTTAGTAGCCAATATTTATGTGACCAAGTTGTTGGGGAAAATGAGAAATATATTGAAAAATATAGACAAAAGGAAATGGAGGGGGAATTTCATTTTTCTATATTTATTCTTTCCTAGAATGAGTTAGTGAATGCTTAACATTCTCCTTTTATAGTATACATTACATATTCTCCCTAGTAAAAAATAGATAAGTTTCTTGCTACCTAATTCAATATATATAGACCCCTCCCCATGTCCTTCACACACATAGAAATCACTTGACCAATATGACATGGCTCTTAACCTTCTCCCTTATCCTCCTATTCAGGTCCCTTGGATGAGCCATCAAAGCCTGATGTTTTCTCAACCATTGGTGTTTTAAACCTTGAATCCCTGACTTAGATCTGGGTTTTTGGATTTGACAAGTTGGAAAGTAATCGATCCATTTCTCTCTATCTCTCTCTATCTCTTGACATTTGTTGCATCCCTATTTGTCATATTGAGCAATCACCTGTTTTTTTTATCTCCATCTCTTAGTCCTATGGACAAAATAGCCTACACAATTTATCTCTCTCCTGAAAGTTTATTTCATGTGAAAAATTCTATGTTGATTCTGATCTTGTGATCATCTTATTTTGATGGATAATCTTTTTAACTCTAAGTTGTACTTCTCTTCATGATAAAACCCTAATTATGGCTATGAGGCCACTTTGTGGATGTTTTATTTTATCCATTTATGTGATGGAAACCTCATCAATTCTATTTATATGATTGCACTTTTACTTTCTTGTGCATTTTGCATGCTTTGTGATTCAGTAGCCCAAGAGTTGCGTAAGTACTTTGGTTTGTATGGGGTTACGTGCCTATTATTTTTAGGATGGAGGTTATGTGCCCCATACCCGGGTTTTATGCCAACTTTATATATATATATATATATATATATATATATATATATATATATATATATATATATATATATATATATATATATATATATATATATATATATATATATATATATATATATGGGAGTTTGGTTATGTAACTTACTCTATCAAGTTTTAAGATAATGAGCCTTAGCCTCATTGTTATTTATATTTCACTAGTGTTATGCCTATCTCACATGCATGCAATTGTTTATTATTGTGATGGGTTTTATGCCCTAAATTCTTTATATGTGATTTTATGGCACAACTCTTATGTTTTATTAATGGAAAGTGTTTTCTCAATTATCATCTTTTTGCAATTTATATTTTCTTGATATCTACTTAGATAGTACTTTTATTCTTTTATGGGAAGCCTTGTTATATTTGTTGTCCTTTTTCTCTTATATTTATCAAATCTCTATTAATATGCACTTACCAACATTTATGCTGACAACTTCAAATTTTTTTCTACTCTTCTAGGGTATGCTTCCAACCCAGGTGTAGATCAAGGAGGAGAAATCCAAGCTTCGCCAGGACAACTTCTAAAGTAGCTAAACCTTCTTGGGGAGATAGATTTGATGTTGTTAGACAATCCTCAATTAATCATATGATACAATTAGTTTCCATATGTATCACCATGTCTGGTGAAGGATGGTGAAAGTACCAAACATTGTAATAGTTTGAATTTTATATATGCTGCTACTTTTGGTATCTTGAAACCTTTTGAATAAATTGGATTATCATCCCTTTGTAAAAAAATTATTTGTGAGTTTGGCATATGGGGTGTTTCCTTTTATTTGATCTAGTAAGTGAGTGGATCCCCTCTCTGGTACAAATCCTTATAGTATGGTATCAGAGCCATAAGCGGTAGGTTAATCCAACTATTTTAATCTTGTCTCCCTTAGTATGTTTATCCTAGGAAGATATGGTATGTAAAAAAAGTTTAGTGAACCTACCCTCCTTACCCCTCTAATATGTGGAAAGTTATACGAGTTGAATCTTTAGTTTTGAGATGTGAACCTTAGGGTTGCTATGTTAGAATCATAAGGACCGAAAATTTAACCCTAGGTTTATATGACATTTTAGTGGGATGCTTGAACAACAGAAAAAAGTGTTGGCGATTAAAGATGGATAAGTAACTATAATATCTATAAGAGTTGTCTTATTAGGTTAAACCTTATAAGGGGTGGAGAGTAATTGGATGATAATATATGGATCATTAGATTTTAATGATGAAATACTTTTTAGGAGTGGAGTGTTTTAAAGAACCAAAACCTAGAATCTTACCATGTTGCATAATTAGAAGTCTTGTGAGATCGATTCCCTAGATTTGACCAAACAAGGGTAAAATTATACCTTAACGAATAATGTTAATATATATAATATATTATGTGGCAGTAGGTTCTGTAATCAAAATCACATATTTACATAATAACTTAAATATGTTCTAACATGTAGGTAAGTTCATGAAATATGTTACATGTATATCCATTATTAAATAAGAGGATAATGTAATTAATACATATATTAGAATAACAATTGAAATTTTCATGTAAAATCATCTCAATTAAAGTGAAACTAATGGACTAAATATGTTAAATGAGTAAAATGTGTAATTTTGGGCATAATAATATATAACTCCTTTGGTAATACTGTGAAATTAATGAGACTCTAATCGAAGATTATCAATATACATTTAGATACATTTCTAAACCATAGTGGTGATATAACTCACAAAATGAAATTCCAAAATACAAATATAATGGTAAATATGTGTTTGTTGGGTTCCAATTATCTTAACTGTCAAATTTCACATTATTTGAACAATAATAATTATCCTAATTTTATTTAGAAAAGAAAATATGTGTTTTGTTCCAAAATATTAAATATACTTTAAAAGTGGAAAAAAAACTCAAATCCAAAGGTCCATGTGTAAATATTCACATTAACTAAACACTCTTATTTATCCTAACTTTATTTAGGAGATAGAATATAAATTAAAGTCCAAAATATTAAATAAATTCTAAAATTCATAAAATGGGAAATTAATGACAAAAACAAACTTCTCACATTTTAGTTTTCTTGTAGGCCAAGTTTCACATCTTTTGAGTGTTCCTAGATGCCTCAAACTCGTTAAGAAAAGAAAATGAAAGATAAGGGGAAAATATTAAATTTTTATTACAAAAAAGAAAAATCCAATATATTAAATAAATAGTATAAACCAACTTGTATGGATGATGATACATAAATAATATATGTGAAGTTGTAGTAAATAAAATTGTGGTGTAAAATGAAGGGAAACATTGTTGTACCTGCATGTTAAATCTATGTAATATTTATCATGGTGATAAATCTAAAACGTATTTTCTTTCGAAATACAATGTAACCGAAGTAATTGCAACATTGTGGAATATGTGAGATATTTTAATAAACTAGAAAAAACTTCTAAGAACTAATTCTCTCTCTAATTAATGTTTGAAAGAAATATTTAAATAAAAACAATCACGTTAACATATCATAAAGGAAAACAATATTTTAACTTGATTATATATTCGTTTGAAAAAAATAAACATGCCCAATTTTATGTAGTCAATTACTTAACCCAAGTAAGAAAAAATATTTAACTTGACTAAATGAGTTCCTTATTAAGCCTCCCTATTACCTCCTAAAATTATTAACAACAAAGAAAAGGAAAATGGTTCAATAGATAATGTTTTCACCCTTTAGATTTAAAATTCACACATCAATAATAATTAGTATTGGATGTATAAGTTTATTAGCACCAATTTACTCTGTAGATAATTTAATGTCAAATATATCAGAAATATATATGATTACCCCAAATTTAGAATTTTGGATCTGACTTAATATTATTTAAATAGATACCATTTATTGGAATGAAATAGTTATAAATGTTTTCAATGACTCTAAAATGAGAAAAGAAACATTTTGAGAAAGTTATTTAGTAATGGGATGCATTAGTATATTTAAGAGGTTCAAAAATGGAAGGATGGAAAAGGAATTAAAATATGTGATTCCTACGCAATTGTACATTAAAATATTATACATGCTTACATTGAGTAAATATTTACACAACAAGATATCTATAAGTCTCTTAATTTTACATTTTATGGTAAATATTTAAGTGACCAAGTTGTTGGGATAAAAAGGGAAATATATTGAAAAACATAGACATAAAGAAATGGAAGGGGAATGCCATTTTTTCTATATTCATTCTTTCCTGGTATGTGTTAGTGAATTCTTCACTTTTTTCCTTTTACAATATAAATTACATATTCCTAGTAAAACAAATAGATAAGTTTATTGCTACCCAATTCTATATATAGACCCCTCCCCATAGCCTTCACACACATAGAAATCACTTGACCAATAGGACATGACTCCTAACCTTCTCATGTATCCTCCTATTCAAGTCCCTTAGGTGAGCCGTCAATGCCTGGTCTTTTCTCAACAATCGGTGTTTCAAACCTTGAATCCCTAACTTAGTTGGGTTTTGGGATTTGACAACTTGACAAACATCTTGTGATATGTTGCATCCCCTTACATCTATATTGAGCAATAGATCTATTTCTCTCTTGCATCCCTATTTGTCATATTGAGCAATCACCCACATTTTATCTTTCCTCTCTCTTGGTCCTATGGACAAAATAGCCTACAGAATTTCTCTCTTTTAAGAATTTATATCATGTAAAAGATTCTATGTTGATTCTAATTCTCTAATCATCTTATTTTGTTGGATAATCTTTTTGACTATTAGTTGTAATTTTCTTCATGATAAAACCCTAATTGTGGCTATGAGCTATTTTGTCCACTTTTTCGGTGGATGTTTTATTTTGTCTATTTATATGATGAAAACCTCATTAATTCTATTTATATGACTTCACTTTTACTTGCTTCAGTATTTTTCATGCTTTGTGATTCAACAGCCCTAGATTTGTGCAAGTACTTTGGTTTATATGGAGTCATGTGCCCTTTATTTATGATATGGAGTTTATGTGACACATACTTGGTTTTTGTGCCCATTTTATATATATATTGGAGATTGTTTATGTGCCTAACTCTATCAGGTTTTAAGGTTATCAGACTCAGCTTCCATTGTTATTTATATTTCACTAATGCTATGTATATCTCACATGCAATCATGTTGTTTATTATTCTGACGGGCTTTGTGTCCTAAATTCATTATATGTGCTTTTGTGGCACAACTCTTATATTTTATTTGTGGCAAGTATTTTTCTTGATTCTCATCTTATTGCAATTCATATTCTCTCGATATCCACTTGGATAGTACTTTTCCTCTTTTATGGGAAGCCTTGTTATATTGGATGTCCTTTTTCCCTTATATTGCTCAAATCTTGATAAATATGCACATACATGTATTTATATTGACAACTTTCATTTTGTCTTCTCTTCTGGGGTATGCTCCAAACCTCAGGTGTAGGTCAAGGAGGAAAAAATCAAGTTTGTCCAGGACAACTTCAAAATACAAGTACATATACCACCTCTAACGTCGGTTTGACATTATAGATAAGTGCCTACAACGTCAATTTTTTGTGGATGCCTAAACCAATGACTCAGACCCAGCCTCAGTTTCTATGATTAAAGGAATCGACACAAACAAGAAATGGTGTGGTTAGTTTTGGTGCAGCAACCGACATGTCATACTTTTAGTTGATAAAGATAAATATTTCATCATTTTATGTGTCCAAACTGACATTGTGTACATCTGTGTCGTCAGTTTGGCTTCTAAACTGACATCGCAAGCCAGCTGGTAGTATGACCATGTTGTCCAACACAACAATTTTGGAATATGCCTATTATGATAGTTTTTGGCTTAAAATCGACGACCAAGACTTACTATGTCAGCTTTGTTGTAACAACTAACAACACATCTATTTTTTTAAAATAGTTTGTCTACAAACTTGCTGTCTGACTATTCAGTACGATGTAGAATCTAATTTCATCCTATGTTCAACTTAACAACAGGCCAACAAGCCTACAAAATGTACAATAACAAACATACAATCCACTCACATACAAGATCCATTCTCCAATTCAATTCTCATGACTTGTACAAATACAAGTCTCATTGTATTCATCCATCTTCACATGCATTCACACACATGTATATATACATCATTCACATATGCACCAATTTCATTCTCATGATATGTAGATACGAAATTCTCATTGTATTCATTCATATTCACATTCATTCAAACACCAAGTATGCATCAATAATTTACTCACATCAAATTTAAAGTTTTAAGAAGTCATAAGAACCACATGTATATAGAATAATGTCATCAAAGGATAAAAACACATATTTTATCCCAAACAAATTCAATATTTACTTTGATAACAAAGGTTTGTGCCATTTTTCTCGTATCTCATCTAACTCTTCCATCATATAGGGCTTTTTCATGTCAAACAATTGTGAAGAGAATGACATAGTGAAAGAGTTTGATTTGATATTTTCATATTATCAAATGAGACTATTTACAAGACTATATATAGATTACATTTTGTATGTGGTGGATGTCTAGTTCCCCTTGTCTGACAATTATGTTCATATAACGCATCACTTAGTATGTGCATGCCCAACCATCGTCTTGTACATGACACTATAAATTTACCACCATACAAAATGTTAATAAACAAAAGTATGCATAGTTGGCTTAAACATGCATTGGAATAAAAAAGCCACCTCAACATTCTTCCAACTTAACACTTTCTTTTTCTTATCCACCTTTCCTCCAGTCTTTTTGAATTCTTTTATACCCTAATACATTAATGTAACACATTGAATTGCATTAGTAAATACTCATGTATTAATATATGTTAGATACAAAAATAAAGTAACGTTAATAATGCCTTTTTTATTTCATGTCACCTATTATCTATTTTATCACCCTTAGGATCTAGATAATACACTTAGAATCTTGGGGATAATAACCAAAAACACCCAATGATTATTCCTAAGTGAAAAGAAGGTAAACAAAAGAAAATTCAAAATCAACAATGAAATGTAATTCTTAATTCAAAATTGTAATAAAAGTAACTAAAACTTACTCAACATTAAAAGGAGCTATAATCATACTCTTTCGTGTGTTAAAAAATATTTAAATGTGGCAGAGCATTATTTGGTAATAAATATACGGTCTTTATGTACACGGCTAGTCAATGATGGAACTAGACATTCCACATGGGGTAATGTGAACTCTGCACACACCCTATGTAAGCAACTGCAAAATGCCTATCATGTATGTATTGATATATAAGAAAACATATCAACATATATAAAATGAGGTATTTAGCCATAAGATCTCACCATATCTAAAGTTTTATCACATATGTATTCAACCAAGAATAAGTAAATATCTCCACAACATCTTGCAAAAATATACTAGTATCATGAGGTTGACCTACAACATCCTCCTTAATATGGACCATCACAGGTGACCCTTCTTCAAAGTCACCTATCCATACAACCAACCTCTATAGTTAGGACCTAGTGAGTCGAATAGTTCCTTTGCAAGACAACCAGGTAATTCAACATATTGAGGAGGAAGTAGAGGGTGAGTTGTAGGGGGTTTCTTAGGTTATGTGTCTTGTATATCTATATATATTCTCATATCAATGGTTAATTATATACGAATACAAACATAATGTAAATTTAGCATACATTGGTATAGACAATTCTCACTTTGGGCCACACAACCACGTCGTCTTTTGCGTCACCTTCGTATCGTGGTCGGGGTGACCACATGACAATGCAGTCTGCTTCCAAGCGTCAAGACAAGCCTTGGCGTCACGCGAACTACATCGGTGGGCATTAGAGTACCATGAATCATGTCATCTACAAGGGTGGGTAAGAACCTCCCAGTGTAATAACATATCCTTCTAATGCAAGATGACATGGCCTCAACACCTACAAATTTGTGGATAGTGTTATAAATATACCTAAACACAAACATATCATACAAATCCATTTGAAAGACTATTTTAATAAATATATTCAATTTTTCATTCTTTGAAGTTTCAAAGCTAATAAAATAGTACATTTTCTATTTGATTGAGTGGTTACTGACTTAGGAGGCACTACTACATAAATGACTTATAACGTCACTTTTAAAGGCGTCAGTTATATAAATATACCGACACCTAAAACCTAAAGCGTCGGTTTAATAAAAAAACTGACATCTATCTGTGAGACATGGGTATCGCTTTTATTCAGTGTCAGTTCCCTAATAATAAACCGACGCCTAAAAGTAACCGCCAAATCTAAAATTTCCAGTGAAAAAAATTACCTCCAAAATTTAACATATGGTGTCGGTTATTAACTATTAAACCGATGATGAAAGGTTATTCGTGAGACAGAAGTTGGGCACATTTTGGTCATCAGTTTTGCTACAATGACCGACACTTATGGATTTTCTCACGTTGTTCCCGGGAAATTTTTCACACCCTTTGAATGTCGGTTTCCGAAAGAAACCGACGACTATGGTCATTAATCGAGAACAATTTTTTTAATCGGCATATGTAGATAGATGTCAGTTTTTTTCTAGTAAAAATCGATGACTATCATTGAGAATAGGTGTCCGTTTGTTTGTAGAACCGACACCTTTAGTTTTATGTGTTTGTTTTATTTAAGAACCGACACCTAATGTTAACTTAATAGCACCCGCGCGAGCCTGACTCTTTCCCTTTCTCTATTTCATTCATTCTCGCGCTACTCTAGGGTTTGGTCTGGCGATTTCTCCTCTACCCCCACGCCGCCACTTGCTCTGACCGCCCGCTGCTCCGCTCGCTTGCTGGTCCTCTGCCCACCTCTGCCGCCGCTTGCCCTCTGCCCCCAGCTCGCTGCTCTGGCAGCCTTCTCTCCTGCTCTGGCGACCTTCTCTCCTACTCCGACGGCCTGCTCTCCCCGCACCGCCGCCGCTCGCTACTGCTACTCTCCTCACTGACGCCGCCAAAGGTACCTGATCTACTCTTCTTCCTCCTCTTCTTCCTCCGCCCTCAAGCAGGTACCCTACTCCGAGATCGATGATGGTGTGTGAAATCGTAGGTTGGCACAGCCGTGCTGGGCAACACGGCCGTGTTGGTAGCACGACCGTGTTGGCTGATTTTGTGCTATTTTGCTCAGTTATAATCGGATAGCTACATTTGTGTGTAATGATTATCCTCATGGTTGACCTAATTCAGTAAATTTTGTGTTTGCATATATTTGTGTTTCTAATCCTCATGCTTGACCTAATTCAGTAAAATTTGATGCATGTTGAAATAAGATTTAAACTTGTCCCTTCTAGCATCCTAATTTGATTTGATTATGTGCTTTGAACCTTGAAACATGTGTGTTAAAGATACATTGAATCCCTATATTGTATGATGTAGATTGATGATAATGTATGAGCTAGTTTGAAATTTTAAAATCAATTATGAATCTCTCCATCCCTAGGTCATACTAATTTAATTATGTGTGTCTTTATATTGATGATGAACATGCATGAAAACTCAAAATGTTGAAATCAATGTTATAGAATATGATACCTAGATTAAATGATGTTACATGAAACCTAGGATATGAATGATGGAAATAGGATTGTAGTTGTTGGAATGACAACATATATACATGTATTTGTTGGCCTAGAAACCCATCCAAGTTTACTCATTAGGAGTAAATCTTAGATAGTCCCTGGTTTGGGACTGTTCTTGAACACATTAATGGATTCACATATTACACAAAGTGCCAAGATGATAAGAGTGTCGTCCAAAATAGTGGGGTCACCCTTCAAGCGTTGACTATGTTTTTTGCAAGTGTAAAGGATAAGGGTCTGCGTGAAGCTAAAATGGCATATTACGGTGTCATTGAAGACATATGGGAGTTTGACTACACAGATTTTAGAATTCCGCTCTTCAAATGTAAATAGGTTGATAACACCAAAGGAGTTATAGTGGATGAATTGGGTTTCACTTTAGTGAACTTTGAAAAGATTGGCGAGAAGGGTGAACCATTCATATTGGCATCACAGGTGAAACAAGTATTTTATATCGATGATCCTGCAAATGATAAATGGTCGGTTGTTCTTCATGGTAAAAGACAGTTCATTGAAGATCCTATAGATGAAGAAGAGTACTATGATAAGTATGATGACTCCAGTCCATTCTCAGTTGGGTTTCCAACACCAACAAATATTGAAGCTAATGATGACTTGTATGTACGCGGAGATCACAATGAAGTATTGTTAATTGATAAAAACTCGCAATATTAGAGGCATGTTTATATTTTTTTTTATATGTTTTATTTTTCTGAATGTGAACTTTACAATGTGAATGTGAACTTTACAATGTGAATGTGAACTTTACAATGTGAATTACTTTACAATGTGAATGTGAACTTTATAATGTGAGCTTTACAATGTGAGTTACTTTACAATGTGAACTTTATAATATGAATGTGGACTTTCAGATGGCTGAGCATTCTCCTGATGAGCATGATGATGATTACCGTGAGGGTGAGGACATCAATGTGTTGCCTTACAATGTAAGTTTTAAAAATATATCATATATTTATATGTACATGTCCATTTATAGTTATATCATGTAAGTGTGTTTATTTTGTCAAATTTTAGGTTGATGATGCACATGTACCCTCTAAAGCACTTGAGGCACTTGATTAGCAGCACCAAAAAGTTGACAAGAGAAGGGGCATCACTATGATGAAGAAGTTAATAGTGCAAAGGGGCAATGGACCCAAACTTGTTGTGGATTTTGATAATGCAGAAAATGCAATTGGAGTGAATCACAATTTGTTTGTTTCATATCTTGGGTATGTTACTCGTAGCCATTACAGTTGTAAGATAGATTCTTGGCATAAAGTTCCTAAGAGGAAGAAAGACGTAATATGGAAGGATTTATGCGTGAGTTATTATTAATTTGTAATTCTATTTTGTAGATTACTAATTTTTTGGATACTAGTTAATAGCAATTCTATTTTACAAAGTATATTTGAATTAGATGAAAATCTGCATCATAAATGTGTGATGCAATGTTGTGGGAGAGTCCTAAGGAACTATAGGACAAATCTCACCCGAGAATACATAAAAGAAGGTGACAAGAAGAAGAAGACAACCACTGAACAGTGGAACTTCCTGGACCAAGAAGAATGGGACGCGTTTGTTGCTTCAAGACAAACTGATGAATTCAAGGTATTAGGCGTCACTCTCAATTTAATTAATATATGTTGTATTCACCTATTCATGATTAAAATTTAGTGTTACCTAACTAGGCCCTCAGTGAGGAGCAAAAAGCAAGGTGTGCACTGAATGTGCATGACCACACAATGGGTCTAAAGGGGTATGCAGGCATTTGCCAAAGACTACTCAGTCTGCTGCTACTTAGGAGTCCTCTACTGTAGGTTCCACACCACTACCTCACCATGATGTCTGGATAGCTGGGAGACAAAATAAGAAGGGAGAAATAAGGAAGCCCGCAACTGTTGAGGTGACTGCAAAAATGGTAAAATACAACTCTTAGAGCAATCATTCGAATATTGATTATTTGTGGTGTTTACTTAATTACAAATTTTTGTTTTGGCGATTAGTGGGAGCTGCACGAGCTGAGGAAACAAGGCAAGTTCATCCCTGAGGGCACAAGGGATGAATTGACAGTTGCTCTATGTAACCCAGAGCATCCTGAACGTGTTAGGGTTGCAGGCGCTGGTGTGGGTATCAAAGCATTCTTTTGGGCCATCCCAACGCAAACATGTCCCAAAAGAAGGACTTTTACAAGAAGAGGTAACATATTCTTTCTGTATAATGTTACTATAAAAGAGAATTCAATAATCAGAAGCTAACGTTTCTTTTATCCATGTATAGGTAGATAAGTTAGTTGATAGGAAACTCGAAGAAGCAATGAGCAAGTGGCAGGCATCTCTGACTGCCACTCAGCAGACAGTACCTATGGCGTCCCGCTCTACTCCTACTATAGAGGTTGGGAGTAATCCTATAGACCCACCACCTAGCACATCCTCTGTAAGTATTTTTATAACATAGTAACTAGTCTTTTCAAGATGATATGTTTTCAAGATGATATGTATATATAACATTCTTTACATAAAAATTTGTAGGGGTTGAAGCCATGCCGTCTAAAAAGTAAAGAATTTGTCATTGCAAAGGCGTCAACTTACCCATCCCTACCAGGAGAAATGTTTCATGGGTATCCATTATCAGCTGGTTGGGTTCGTGTGAGCCCGGTACGTATATTCCCCAATTGGATGGATCTTCCATTGCCATATGCCCACCCAGATTGTGAAACACTTGGTGAGGCAGAAGGCGGAGTGATATTGTGGCCAAAAGCGGATGTCCTCTATACTGAAACAGTATGGTAAATTTACATTACGTTAAATTGTTAGTGTGTGTATATGATGTCAATAGATCTGAAATTATATATATATATATATATATATATATATATATATATATATATATATACAGGTTAAAAAGAAGACACCCAGAGCATCTAGGCCTCCACCTCTGCCTCCTACATTACCAAGCTGGGTTCCATAGGACCTACCTGTCCCGTTAGGTCCTAATTATAGGGGTATGGCAATATGGTTAGGTGAGCATGATATAAATTTCCCTATAACAGTTTCTATAGATGTGGATGTTGCAGGTCAATCATACGAAAGCAATCTATTTATACAAGATATTTTGGAGTTATTTCGATATGATTGGATGAATACATCTGTGATAGAGCTATGGATAAGGTGAGATCTTCTTTATACATCCATATACCTTCTGTAGGATCTGGTGATCTGGTTTTTTATTTATTAATGCATACGTAATACATGTTTTGCAGCTACTTAGACAAGATATGTGCAGATTTTTCATTCGAACATGTAGGATTTTTTATTCCATCTTTGATTAGTCTAGTAGCTAAAGACCCTCCGTCAGTTCAACAATACTGTTATGATGCTTTTACAAATTTTTTTCAAAATAAGAAGACGGTGATAATAGATCCATTCAATGTGGAGTAAGTTTACTTTGCTTATTATAATTTGGACTTAAGAAAATTACATTTTATTGTGGATTTTGAGTTATTAATTTTTAACTTTTTTACCTCTAGTGGTATGCATTGGGAGTTACTAGTTATTGTCCCCGAGGCGTTCACTATCTATTATCTAGATCCTAAGGGGACTAAATTGAATTCAAAATATGGACACAAAATAAAAATGACATTATTCTGATGAGAAATATTTCATTTTCATATCCGTTAACATATGTTATTACATTACTATTTAATTATGCAATGTATAGTGTTACATTAACATGTAGGGGTTTAGATGAGTTCAAAAAGGCTGGAGGAAAGGTCCCCAGGAAAAAGAACCAGCAAATAATTTGGAAGAACGTAGAAGTAAGTTCCAGACTGCAATGTATATATTATTTATGTGAACAATGCTTAATTAGTTGTATTTTTTAATATTTTATATGTTTCAATTTATAGTGTGCTACACAAGACAACGGATGGGCATGTGCATACTATGTGATGCGATTTATGCACATGATTATCAAATATTCCACAGTGGACATCGATACCATTCCTGAGGTATTATATATAGTCTCATTAGATAATATGAAATATATCAATCTTATTTATATATTATTAATTATATATATACATCATTCTCTTTGCAGGTGTTTAACATTGACCACACTACAGGAAAAGCCTTACCAGATGTACATGGTCCCTATACGACGGGAGAATTAAATGATGTAAGAGAAGAATGGGCAATAGCCATACAAGTAGTGGGATTTTTAACATATAATTGGAATGTTGATAGCGAATAATGACTAAAGAATGATATTTTGTAAATGAATTTCAGAATTATAATATGTGTGAATGTTTCTACATGTCTGAATGTTTCTACATGTGTCTGAATATTTATACATGTGTGAATGTAAAAATGAATGAAACTGTTAGTTGCTATATGAATGTTTCTACATGTGTGAATGTGAAAATGAATTGAACTGTAGATTGCTACATGAATGTTTCTACATGTGTGAAAATCGAATGGAACTGCAGGTTGCTAAATGTGTGAAAATTAGTGTTGTTAATTTTGTAGGTTTGTGGCCTGTTGTTGACTGATACCAATGGATGTCGTAAAACCTACAGTTCATAACTGAACTACAGGTTTCTCATCCTGCGACCAGCCACAGCAGGTCTGCAGATTGATAAAAAAAAACTTACAATAGGCGTCGGTTATTTATTTAAAATCGATGACAAATGGTTACATCGTCGGATAAATAATTATAAACGACGCCTAATGCATGTGATGTGGCGTCGGTTATCAATAACCGACGTCGATTTCCCTAATGAGGCCAGACACCACGGTCGTGGCAGCGGGCCAGACAACACGGTCGTGCTGGACAGCACGACCATGGCAGCGGATGAGATGGCGTCAGTTATCACTAAAAAATCGGCGCCGATATTGCCCCAGATGGCGCCCTTTCTATGGCGCGAAGGTTTATGGCGTCGGTTTCAAAGCTAATAACCGATGCCTATACCCCCTGCTGGCGCATTTTCGGTGGCGCGCGAAGGGTTGTGGCATCGGTTTGAGAACCGACACCTAACGGTTGGCCTTTTAGCGGCGCCCACATAGGTGTCGTATTAAAACCGATACTAAAGGCCTTAAATAACCGACACTAAAGGCCGGTTATGTACTAGTGAGGAGATGAATCAATTTTAATATAACAAGATGGAACCGTATGAAGATCAAACCCAATTCTATTTTATGTAGTAATATAAGAAGTGGATCCCCATGAACTTCAAAGACAATCATTCTTATGGTTATTACAAAAGTGTGAAATACACTAACAAGACAACACATATAAAGTTATTGAATGATCATGTTAAGTTAGAGTCTAGATAGTAAGTTATGAATGACATTTGAAATCAAAGATTATAATTAGACATCCCTAGAATGATCAAGATGATAGAGTATTTTTCCCTTCACGTCATTGGATTTTCCCAAAAATGTTTATACCTAGGAAGAAGAAATGGGTCATATGGCCAACATGTATCAAAAAGAACTAGTAAGTAGTAACTAGTGGACAATATATATTTGGAGACTCTTTCCCTTGATAATTTTACTTGCCACTGTTGTCTTAAATTTTGGGGATTGTCTTTAATACTCCGTTCTAGTTTTACCACAATGTATGCCATTTTTTCAAGACTATCCCCTTTGGTTAGTTATGCCTAGAGAGCCAATCATGCGATGATTGTAATGGGGCACTAGATGTCTGGTTTGATAATGATAAAGGTAATTGCATGTATTGTGTTTGTCTCAATCATGAGGTGATGACACAAACATAGTAGATGTCTAAAGAATGATGTTGCTCGATTATATATGTCTTCATTTTGGGGACCTGAACAATGAGATCATATGTATGATAAGATACATTCATTTTTATTACTTTCGTAGTTGTATATTACTATGGAAGCAAAATAGACAATAGTAATATATAATACTAGAGTGTGTGTTGGTTGATCACAGAATCTCACCAGTCATGATATGTGATATCAAACCAAATACATAGGTACATGTTAGAGAGCAGTGTATCAGATAGACCCACCTTGAGAGTGATACATGGAGACCATAGAATGGAAGTCA
The DNA here is from genome assembly GCA_963693085.1 of Alisma plantago-aquatica. NCBI lineage: Eukaryota > Viridiplantae > Streptophyta > Magnoliopsida > Alismatales > Alismataceae > Alisma > Alisma plantago-aquatica. The sequence continues at coordinate 805,100,382 of OY856409.1, forward strand.
TAATTAGATCTCATAGTGATAGTGGTGATTGTGGTTCTTAGACCTGAAGTCACTACACTCATCACATGTCATTCGATGAATTTTATATCATCCAACATGTCATTGAATAAGGGTTTCCATGAAGGTGATGCTTGGATACATTATGACACATGAGGATTGAGTCTGATTGATGTAGATGGGATTTGTCCCTCCTATATATATTCAGTCCACTTAATAAGTGAGATTGAGAAACGTATGTCCATACTCATGTGACTCAATATGTGACATGTGAGCTCACATGCATGTCGTACAGTCTGCTCTAGTTTAAGAACATAGATTGAATGTTGAAGATGATGATGGTTCCATGCCTCAAGTTCAGTTTGGATATTGGAGATGAAGGAACTATACAATCACAGTAACACTCATCAAAGATTGTAGGTAGAAGTTATTCTCAAACTATCTAGTTACTTGGGTAGCAATGATGTGTTGCTAGATACTCCTCATTTCTTATGAGGTCATAAATTGGTTATGGACACTCACGGCCAATGTAACTTGGGAAACTATAGGGTCTCACACATAGGATACGCATGGAATAGAAGTTTACTCATGAATATGGTTTAACTTGATTAGTAAAGTATTTAGGTATTCAATTTAAACAACAATGGTTGAAAATTGACTAATAGGACTATGAACTGACTGATTCAAATGTTAAACTAATCGATTCAATTGTCAGGTCAATTTGAACAACATTGAATGAATAAGAAATCTGAAATGATTGATTTAGAAGTGAACCAACCAGTTCAGATTCTAAAATGACCGATTCAAGTTATGAACCATCCAGTTCTATGATCAATATGATTAGATCAAGGATTGATGATGACGTCATGTTACACATTAATGGAATATTAAAAAGAATCACAATTGCAAATAGGAAATATGATGAACCTATCGATTCAAGGGTTGAAATGATCAACTCACATGTGAACCAATCGGTTCAGCAGTGAACTGACTGTTTCATGATTCAAAAGTTTCAAGAAATTCATGAGATTCCATCTCATCAACCCCCAGTTGAACTGAAAACCCTGACCCTCCTATAAATAGAGGGATAGTCGAGGTTATCAGAAGATACAACAATAAGCTCTGATAATTGTTTTCCTCTCTAGTTGTGTTAACTAGAGAGCCTGAGCAAGTCTTACCTATAAAAGGCAGGGACAACGAGGGAGAAACAACATGGGAGAGTGAATCAACTCTAGTAGGTTGACGTTCAAAGGAACAACTCCTTCCCATTGGCTCTGGTAGTGCAACGTTGAGTTCTTGTTGGTCTGCATAGATTACGTAGAGGTGAGGATACTTTTACCACACGCTAGGAGGATGTCATCAACCGCAGTATTTGGTGTCATACAAGGACGTCGTCACCGATAGCCCTCAAGGTGCGACTTGAGAAAGAAGCACGCTGCAACAAAGATAACTAATGGACTTGCTCCGGGACTAGGTATAAGCCTTGCACTATTCCTTCACATTTCATAGTCATTGACACCATCTACTATTTAAGGGGAATATCATTGTAATTTTTTTTCCGCTACCATATCTGATGTTATATTTCTCAACAGTGATACTAGAGCTATGCCAATTTACTATGTTTAGGGATTTAATTGATATGATCATATTTTTAGTTTTATCATTTATTTACTAGATGTGATATGAATATTTAAATGATTTATGATCATATCTGATTAAATACCTCATATGATATATATATATATAAGATATGATATATATTTGTATATATATGCAATTCATAATGTGTCACCCTAAAATGAGTTTTAATGGTGGTGTTAGCATGGTTACGGTCAACAACCCCATAGATCTTTGTGCTTGGTTGGATGGTTATTTATCCTATTTATATCTCAGTTTACATATCGAGCCTCTTTATCCCTTTTCATATGTAAAAGTCCACTTTTCTTTCTTTATTCCCCTTGAATGTAACTTGAGGTTTCCCTATATCAATGCAAACACTTTGTTATTATTAAATTCGAAATCACTAATGGGAGTGCATGCATATAGTATTGGGTTCTATGTTTCAGTTTCTTGGGACAAAATAAAAGGTATTATAGAACTAAAATTTAATATCTAATGACACCTTAAGTTAAAAATGAAGGAGAAGCATAAAACTCTCTCTCTCTCTCTCTTTCTCTTTCTCTCTCCTTCTCTTTCTCTTGTTATACCACATTCCTATTTCAATACAAAATAATAACAAACAAATAGAATCTAATAAATGGTTTTCCATTTGTAATCAACATGTACACACTCTTTCTCTCTATTTTAAATACAACAATATTTTAAATGCATATGCAACTTAGTGAATCATCTTTCCTCTATAAACTATTCTTTTCAAATTTATAAGATAAATATATGTAAATAATTAAAAAATAAATTAACTGAAATATTATGAAATGAACATATCCCATTATGTTTTCATGACAAGTTAAAACTATGAGAAGACGATTAGTATCAAGATCGTTTTAACGTAAATTGTTAATATAATGTAAAATTTAAATTTTGTAGTAGTTACACCCTTTTCATTAGTTTTTCATTTGCTCGAAAATAGAGGAAGCTAAATGAATATTATTGAGGTATAAATTCATCGGCCTAGCATCATGCTTCCACTTTGCCAAACTCAATAGAAGACAATGATGTGTTGCATGTACTTCAAATGTTCTAGGTGAAAAATCCCTGTTTAGGGGTATTCCAGAGGTGTAACCTAGGAAACAAAAGAGGGGCCTGATACTTACCCCGAGGAGCAACCCGTTGGCATATGCATAGGGCTCTCTCTCCTCTTCGAGGCAGCAAATGACTATGGTGCGAGTACATACCAAATTTCTCAAAACCATTGCCTCAGCCCATTGAGGACCAGAATGCAAGTGAGAATCTGTCTAGACGTGCCTTCTTGATTTAGCCAAACCAACCCCTCATGGGTGAAAGGGGGAATATCCTATCTCTGGGCGGTGTTTTATTTTGTTATGAAAAGAATGAAATTTCTATATTGTGCAAATGGACAAACATTTGCACCCTATATATTAATGCAAACACCAGGTTATTTTGAAATTTTGAATTGTTTATAAGAGTGTTGTCTTATAGTATTGGGTTCTACTTTTCAATATCTTGGACATACTAAAAGGTGTTGTAGAAAAATTTGTTATCAGATGACACTTTAACTTAAAAGTTAAGCAGAACCATAAAAAAGTCTCTCTCCCTCTCTTTCTCTATGTATCGTGTCATAACACATTCCTATCTCAATATAGAAAAATAACAAATAAATAGAATCCAATAAATGGTATGCATTTTTCAACGACTTGAACCCACTCTTTCTCTCGATTTTAAATTTAACGATAATTTAAATTTCTATGCAACTTAACAACTATTCTTTCTCTTTAAATCACATCCTTTTCAAATTTATGAGATAAATATATGTAAGTAATTTTTAGAAATATAAATTTGAATAATATTAGAATAACATGTCTTGTTATGTTTTCACTTGACATGTAAAAACTATTAGAAGACAATGAGTATCAAAAGATCACTTACTTAAATTCACTTATGAAATGTAAAAAATTACATTATTAGGTTGTTATTTTTACACTCATTCTATCTATTTTTTAATTGCTTGTAAGAAAAGAAGTTAATGAATATTCTATAATGAGTAAAACCACTTCTCTCAATTTAACTTAAGCTTTTCTTTTTTACAATATTTATATTCTTCATAATGGAATAGTATAATATTCTATGAAACCAATAAACATTGATTCTTAAATACATATATAACTTATCCTTCATGTAACCTGCATATATCACCTTGTAAAGTTCATATAACCTTAACATTCCATGTACCATTAGATTTCGTGTTCTTTTAATTTTCCTCCACGTTCATTAGAGAAGCTACCTCACTGTGTTATAGGCATATAGACATATAATAAAGTAATTTAATTCTACTTCGATTAATATATTAGCACAGTTATTGGCATTGTTATTTTTTTAAATATGTTATCTCACATAAGCTTCATTGATATACTGAATTGATAATGTCATAAATATTATATTTTTTTGGTAGACCTTTTAGTATTGTTTCAAGTTCAATTTAAATTTAAAATATTTATTAAAAATACTATAAGCATTCTTTTATTCTTATTGGAAAAATAAAATGCACTTATTATATTCATTTTTTTTATTTTAAATTTTGCTCACATAAATTATACATTGGTATAAGGTGACATGTGCATGTGTACATGTGCATCCGCTAGTAATAGAAAGATATAAAAAGTCTTCCATATTTCAAGCCAACTTCAAGCCCACGCTCCCACTCCCACGACTTTCATGCATAGTAATTGCACCGCTCTATCCCCACGCCTCCTTGCGCCCCCACCCACCCCAATAGCTTTCTATCCTCGTTGCTATCAATCTCCCTTTACTTCTCACGTGTTAGTTGAGCACCACCTTCGTTTGTGCTCTATCTCATGATGCCCTGGTGGGTTATTGTCGGGGTGAAGAAATCTATTTATCTGGGGATCGAGTGTCCTCCACATCCTTCGATCTCAAAGTCTCTAGTAGCATCAAGCGTACATCACTCATCAATGATCTGTTGCTTCATTCAGGGGCCAATTCAAATCAAGAAGCTCCTCCTCAACCACGACATTCCATTCCACAACTTTCGGTTCTCTAAAGTCTACTTGGATAGGAATTATAACCTCTGTAAGTTCAATGAATATTTCATTCCGGATATGTACTTAAATCTTATACAATCAACACATTCAAATATTGTGTATATATCCTCAACCGACCATCTTCTTTCTCTACATTTGACTGAACTTGCAACTACAAGATATAGGATATGTCTAGCTGGACACTTATACTAACAATCCACAATGTGAGTTATTTAGTGGTCATCACCATTCACCGGTTTTTATTTTCTATGGATGTCTTATTCATACCTATATAATTATTTACTAAAAATGCTATGTGTTTTCAGCATTTAGCTATGAGCTTCGTCCGACCATCCATCTTGATATTTATTTGTAGCTCAAGTGACATATCCATTTGGATAAATATCCCTCCTGTTCAAATATGTGCTTATTGATCATTCTCAAAATGTGTTGCCTCATTTTAGATGAGGTTGTTTTTTGTACACCATCATCAAATCAAAATTTATGTTTTTTGACATCTTCTCTGTTATAGTTTTTATTATAATTTATTTTTTCAGTTGTATTTGTCATGCAGGTCAATGTTCTCTCGCGTCCTTTTCCAAACTTACCTATAAAAACAAGATTCATTCATATTTCCCTAGAATTTGAGTGTAGTATGATGGAGCTAGAACTTACACCAAAAGATTACTCATCCAATGGAAGTCCTAATATGCACCAAAAACCCTAGGGAGTTGATGTTCTCTCTAGGTTTACCTACAACTGGTGCTAGATAAATGCTCCAACCCCACAAGAGTGTGGAAGCCTTATCATAGTACAGATTTAGGATCGAACCCAAAGGACAACGTTAAGAATCTGAGTGTCATTTTCTTGTTTCGTATCAATCTAAGTTAATCATCTAAGACCAGAAGTTTGATTTGAGTTATTTAACCTAAAACATGCAAAAGTAAAGGTAAGAATAAAAACTAGTTTAAGGATTGAAAACTGAGATTAGCAAATGATGATGGATCACTAGGGTGATGCGGGTATTCACCACCACTACACATGAATTGTACTTGTACCAAACATAGCAAGACTTGTAAGCAGGATACATGGATGTTGTATAATACCGATGTCTTATAGGACAAGAGTAATGCATACATCCTTCACGGGTTGAGTAACTCTCATCCGGTACGTATCTACGTGTCAATGAAGATATGTAGTCTCTGAAGAGAAAATCTTACTCAACCTTGTGAAACGTGCATCGGAAAACTAACAAGCGAGCGATAATTACCAAATCGATTAGTATCCTTATAGACTATCCCTCTTTATAGGATATAGCTATGAGAAACGTGAGAGTGTTGCAACGTCAGCCATTCCCGAACGAATGGTCAAGTACTTTGCACCACTCTCTCCTCAGAGTGTGTTCCTCGACCTGTCAAGGTTGCACTTTTGTACGTCAACTGATTCCATTTCATAGTATAAAAGTGCAATGATGGAGGTGAGTTTACTCCACTCCTTAGAAAGTGTTCCTAGATATCGAAACGGATGCGCGGTGGATACACACACCAGAAACAAAAACTAAATCGGTATTCGAGTCTCAAGAGCGGTCGTAGACAAACCACAACGAAAGACAATAGATGCATACAAGAATGCGGCCAACATTCAAGCATGTATGAAACGATTTAGTATTGAATCGGAATGATAACATCTTTTTAGTACAAGATACAAGACATGGGCAGCGGGGCTAGTCTCCGCGCCCCAGTGGATGGAACTACTCGCTCCTCATAGAGGGAGCAACAAAGAAAGAGAAGAGAGAGAAAGAAAGCATCGTCGGAGCAGAAGAGTAGATCTGTGACAGCCCGGTGTAGATCGTCGCAGTCTCCGGAACTGCTCTGTTGTAGTTGATGACGCCTGTCTCTCCGCCTTGATCTTCAGGTCAACCTCCGGAATTGCAAGAGTAGGATGAGGTGGAGCTATGGTGTGAGCAATGGTGAGATGGTGATGGAACAGCCTTCTAGATCTGTGCCCAGACTGCCAGCACACCAGATCTGGACTCAGCTCGGGATTCTGGGGCTGTGTGTGAAATTTGGTCAGAAACGGTGCTCGGGCAGTCTGGCGGCGTTCCGGCACTAGTCCCAGTCCGGCAGCCTTGGGCCGTAGTCAGATCGGATCCTAAGACCATGCCTCTACCCTTCTATTTATAGGCTTCCAAAATATCTTGGGTCAAGGAGTCACACATTGTGTGTGCCTTTGTCCATTCGGTTTCTGATTCATGCGGTTTGCTCTAATAATGCTCATACGGTTTGCTCATACGGTTTGGTCTTTGGTTTCTCCGCCCATGGGGTTTCGCTTTTTCACGCCTTCGTGCTTCATTCGGTTTTGACTAAGTCAACTATTCGGTTTCAGCTTTGGTTTCTCCGCTTTTCACCATTCGGTTTGGTAACATACAGCAATTTCATGCGGTCTTTCATTCTCACGGTCTTGTGCTTTGCTTTTTCTCATACATGCGTTCATAATAGTTGCCTTCACGTGGGTTTAAAAGCTGCTGGACATTTGGTTTGCAGCGCTCCAAGTCAGCTTTCACGTGGGTTTAAAAGCTGTTGATCCTTGCCATGCGTTCTCATGCCCCTATTCAAACGGTCTTCTCTTCACACGATCTCAGGGCAGCTATTCCATACGGTTTCATGTCCTAGAAGCTATTCCAAACGATCTTGCACAATGCGTAGTCATGCGGTCTTGCTGATGCGGTTTCTCCATACGGTTTGCATGTGTGATTATCAAACGATCTCAGCTGGCCGCTCATTCGGTTTGCAGCAATCGATTTCATGCTTAAGGCCATTCGGTCTTGTATTGTCATTATTGTATGTGCAACCGGTTTGTATATTTCCTTCATGCGGTCTTTACTTCAGCTGATATTCCTCTATCCATGCGGTCTTGGCTCAGCAAACGATCTTAAGTGCAGCAAACGGTTTCTCAAATGCTCATGCAGTCTTGCCGGTGTGGTTGCTCCATGCGGTTTGCATGGCATGGTTGGCGAGGGCGGTGTGGTTTTCGGAGCAGGTGATGAAGACGACGACGCCGGAGATCATGTGTAGGTGGGCGCCGACGTTGTTGATGACGTATAGCTCAAACGGTGTCGCATGCCATCATGCTCAAACGGTCTTGGGACCGCATGGGCTCATACGGTCTTGAGACCGCATGGGGTCAGGACCGTATAGCGCTCAAGACTGCATGGATGAAACCAAATGGATCAAGACCGACTAGTGGTGATCTGCAGAGGGAAAGGAGAATGTGTAAGAGAGAATAGCATCGAATAAACTAGTGATTAGAACTATTTAGGCAATATTTGCAAGGAATTAGTGAAACACTCAAGGTGAACCAAAGCGAGGGTAAATCAGTCAATATGAGGAATAAAATCCCTAGAATTGGCGACTGTGCAGATGAATCTGGAGGATTCATCACCACACCGAACTTGAGCGTTACTCGTCCCGAGGAACGGAGAAAAACTTAAGATAGTCGACAAAAAGCTCGTTCGTCTCGTAATTACCTCATATGCATGTAAGTGTCAGAATTTTCACGAGAAAAGAGAAAAGGGAAAATGAGACAAAACAAAATTAGGGCAAAAACGTCGAAAATCCTTTGAATTGGTGACTGAAGGTGGATCTGGAGGATTCATCGCCACACCGAACTTAAGTGTTGCTCGTCTCGAGGAACGAAAAAACTTAAAACAGTCGCCAATGAAATTGTTCATCTTGTGTTTGCCTCATCCTTATGTCATATTATAATTTTGTTCATGGCTCAGATCGATACAACATTAGAGCTTCCTTAGATCACGAAATACATCTTATGATATCCTCATTTCTGAGTTCATTTTGCGGAAGTATTTCCTTCTCATTCTCTGTCGTATCAGTCATGTTAAAGAGTATATGAGACTTTGAACAGACCCACAAAATCAACAAAAAGCATATGATCTGTCACTGGTGTTGAAAGAGGAGAGAATGGGGGTATGATCAAAAGATAAGAGTCTCTCCTTTAATTGAATCAAGACTCTTATTAATAGTTGACTCATCGAGATACTTTGAATGATTTATGCACAACTCTGATTGACTTAGCCTTACACCCGATTTTTTTTTAAAAGGTAACTCAGAAGTGTGTATAGGTTGGCTTAAGGCTTTTGGCTATTTTACCTCTTTGAGAGGAGGTAAGGGGTTATTTTTGGATCCTTAGGATCTCACTACCGGTCACGACACATCTGCCTTTATGAGGGCAGCTAATGTACCGGCCGGGCGAGACCTTTATCGGTTATCCTTATTCAGGGCACAACTCTCATGTTTTTATTCACACTCTGGCTTTTATTCATTCTCACTTGGCTTAGGAGAACGGGTATTTTTGGATTTTTGCATATTTGGGCTGCCAGGCCTCTTTCTGGAATCGGGCTAGATTTTTTACCAACCTCGGTATGTGCACAATCATCATTGTATACTCTTTGAAGCAAAATGAGAAGGTGGTACGCCCCTGTTATGTATTGAGGGGTATGGAAGAAGCGGTAGTGGAAAAAGAGGTGTGGTGTACCACACCGAACTTAGATTTTTGCAGAGGTGTGGTTTACGACACCGAACTTAAAGTTCGACAATGTTCTAGTTTTCACTAGAAAGGAGTGTGGCGTGCCACACCGAACTTAACACTTTGGCATGGTTAGTGAACAGAGCGGTATGAAAATGAAGGAAGAAGTGTAGAACAGAGTTCGGATCATGATGCAGATTGCTTAGCGATTCCATGCGACGGGTCTCTTTTCTCCATCACATTCTGCTCAAAAAGAGACATGATTAAACATCAAATGAGAAATCCATACAAGAGATCCATTAATCAGATAAAGGCGTGATGTATTTGATCTATCTCAGCTTTATTGAAGTGTATCATCATTTCCTATTTTAGGGTTTGACATTAGGATTCATAGGTTATTCAAGATGAAAAACACGCATTGGCTAGTTTTAAGCATTCTTTTCTTGGGAATTTGTAACGAAAAGAGGTGATGATCTCATATTTGAAAAACAATAGCCGACTAGATAAAGGCTTTATTTTTAGAAAACTAACAAAAAGGTGGGAAAATTATGAAAAAGAAACTAAGAATGGAAAAACATGAAGCAGTAAAGATAAAGGGTGGAGTGAGAGTCATACCACCCGCCCTCCACCTCGAACTTATGAATTTTCCCATTTCTGAGCAAATACTAGGTTCAAGATAGAGGGGAATGGTTGAGCAGTGTTAACCAGGCGGTCCTCGTAGTTGGAAGAAGGTCCGACAAAGATATCTCGTGATGGATGGTGCTGAGAACGAGGAAGTGGTCTGAACAACTTGTTGGCTGGGAAGTCGTGGCAACTTGAACGAGTCTTCTGGATGACTTGGATGCACATCACTTTCACCTCGTTGTCCATCCAGAAGAATCCAGAGACCTTCCCCCATCAGCGAGGGAGGTGGAACATAAGCATTCGAAACTGGAGGACTATGCGAGAAATCAAGGTTATGCCCACTTGTGCCCTCCAGTTGTGGCTCACCCTTGAAGTTCAAAGTAAAACTACTTTCTTCAAAATCTAGGGCAGTTGATTGAGGGTCGGCCACTTGAACTTCCTCCTGTCTAGGATCAGGTGGTGGATCCGGTTCCAGCTTCATTTCGTCACCTGGCTTTTCTTGTGTGGGATATGGTAGCCAGGATGACTTTTCTTCATCAGAGGAGTTATTTTGAGAAGTATCATCATCTTTATCAATGTTGAAATTGGTAAGAGCGTCGTTCTTCTTTTCAAAGTTTTGTTCAGAATTTTCTTCGTAGAACATCCTTAATTCATCCAAGTAACTAGAAGAGGATCTGACTGGTAGAATGAACTCTTGCTTGGGTGAGGAAGTCATGGGATCCTGAGATAGGAGTTCCAGTGATGTCTCTTCATGAGAGGGATTAGTCCCTAACATATCATTTTGAGGGCTAAAATCCCTTGATGAACCCATTTCTTCAATATTGGGACTGATATATTGTTGTTCCAGTTCTTCTTCATAACACTCCTCTAGTTCAATTGAGTGCTTGGGAAGAGTTTCTATGAGAGGAATGGAAACTAGCTCAGGTAATGGATAAATCTCACTTTCATGAATGTTAGGGGGGGCTTCTTCATAGGGATGAGTGGCTATAATGGGATAGGTTTGTGGCTTGATGTCATCCCAGGGGTCCTTTTTGTCATTACAAGAGTTTATGATAATATCATAATCCGTCCCAAAGTCAAGAGATGGTTCATGTTTCTCTTCATAGTGCACTTTCAATTTGTTCAAGTGACTAGAAGGAGATTCAATAGAAAAATCATGTTCTTGTTCGAGGACTGGCTCCGTCAGAACTCCTTGTGGTGGTGTCATCTCATGGGAAGGACCCGTCATAGGATTGTCATCTTGAGACCCCTCATCCTCCCTTGATTCTGTTTCATCATCAGTGAGAGTGGTATGGTCCGTCTCTGGATCAGGATCTTGGTCAGTCCCATCCTCGAAGTTTGTTTCTAGATCAGCCGAATGATCAGAAATGTCTTCATAAGGACAAATCAGATCCTTTTCCAGTAATGGAATCATTTGAGTCTCTTTCATAAAAGACGTCTCCTCATCTGAATCAGTCTCATATTCATCTATGTCTGACTGAGAAGGAGTGTAGAGTTCGTGTAACGTAGACCCTTCTTCATTGGAATTCAACGACAAGACAGTTGAAGTTGAAGAACATTTGTCATATAAGGAGTCAATCATTGATGATTGCCCCTCAATCTGTATGGTCGGATCTGAGTCTATGGGGGGAGAAGATGGATAAACATTGAAATTTGTTCCCAATTTATCTCCCAATTGAAGAAAATCTTCATATTGGTTACTCATTCTTTCATCTAAGAGCATAGTGCAAGAGTCATTATCCGGGTTAGACTTCGGCTCGAAGGATGATTCTTTTTCTTGTGGTGTGGTGAAGGTATCATCCTTGAGTTCAGTCATTGGTTCTGAGGATGATTCCCCACCCTGTACTGGCACTTGAAAATCATTGGGAGGCACATTCCACATGATTTCGTAATCATCATCATAATTTATTGCAACATGTGGACTAGAGATGTGCTTAGTTGAATTTTGTGGCTGTTCTGCATGTTGCTCAGGAGCGTTGACAAGTTGCGTAAGTTGATTAAGGTCGGCTATCAACTTCTTGGTCGCGGCTGTCTGATCAGCTAGTTGTTGAGCCACCGATGTTTGTAAGGCACGTAGTTCTTCCATCAATGTGTGTTGGTCTTCATGCACTTCATCGTCTTCCAGGTTCCCTTCTACATTGTAGTCCACGCCTTGAAATCCACCACAGTTAGGATTTTCGTAGTAGCCTCCAGGGTGATACGAACTATAACTTGTGTTATATCCATAGTGGTATGAAGAGGCTTCTTTGAGTTTCCCAGCTATCTGATTCATGATTATTTGACGCAGAGCCATCACGTAGAGAGGAGGGACGTTGAAGCAGTAAATCAATGCATGAGAATAGTCACCACATAGTTGACATCTAAAAGTTGGTGGTGTCGACTGCTTCATTTTGAAGAGAGTTGGTACCTGAAATCAAGGAAAGAGTGTATCAGGCTTGACCAACCACTTCAATTCCAAGAAGATATGCGAGATTAAGCCCTTCACTTTTTAGGTTTTTGAAAGGAAAATGAAAAACCCTAGAGAAACCTAAATCGAAACAAAATTCGAAAAAGACGATTCTTATACCGTTGTCCCCGGCAACGGCGCCATTTTTTGATGGAGCTAGAACTTACACCAAAAGATTACTCTTCCAATGGAAGTCCTAATATGCACCAAAAACCCTAGGGAGTTGATGTTCTCTCTAGGTTTACCTACAACTGGTGCTAGATAAATGCTCCAACCCCACAAGAGTGTGGAAGCCTTATCATAGTACAGATTTAGGATCGAACCCAAAGGACAACGTTAAGAATCTGAGTGTCATTTTCTTGTTTCGTATCAATCTAAGTTAATCATCTAAGACCAGAAGTTTGATTTGAGTTATTTAACCTAAAACATGCAAAAGTAAAGGCAAGAATAAAAACTAGTTTAAGGATTGAAAACTGAGATTAGCAAATGATGATGGATCACTAGGGTGATGCGGGTATTCACCACCACTACACATGAATTGTACTTGTACCAAACATAGCAAGACTTGTAAGCAGGATACATAGATGTTGTACAATACCGATGTCTTATAGGACAAGAGTAATGCATACATCCTTCACGGGTTGAGTAACTCTCATCCGGTATGTATCTACGTGTCAATGAAGATATGTAGTCTCCGAAGAGAAAATCTTACTCAACCTTGTGAAACGTGCATCAGAAAACTAACAAGCGAGCGATAATTACCAAATCGATTAGTATCCTTATAGACTATCCCTCTTTCGAGGATATAGCTACGAGACACGTGAGAGTGTTGCAACGTCAGCCATTCCCGAACGAATGGTCAAGTACTTTGCACCACTCTCTCCTCATAGTGTGTTCCTCGACCTGTCAAGGTTGCACTTTTGTACGTCAACTGATTCCATTTCATAGTACAAAAGTGCAACGATGGAGGTGAGTTTACTCCACTCCTTAGAAAGTGTTCCTAGATACCGAAACGGATGCGCGGTGGATACACACACCAGAAACCAAAACTAAATCGGTATTCGAGTCTCAAAAGCGGTCGTAGACAAACCACAACGAAAGGCAATAGATGCATACAAGAACGCGGCCAACATTCAAGCATGTATGAAACGATTTAGTATTGAATCGGAATGATAACATCTTTTTAGTACAAGATACAAGACACGGGCAGCGGGGCTAGTCTCCATGCCCCAGTGGATGGAACTACTCGCTCCTCATAGAGGGAGCAACAAAGAAAGAGAAGAGAGAGAAAGAAAGCATCGTCGGAGCAGAAGAGTAGATCTGTGACAGCCCGGTGTAGATCGTCGCAGTCTCCGGGACTGCTCCGTTGTAGTCGATGACGCATGTCTCTCCGCCTCGATCTTCGGGTCAACCTCCGGAATTGCAAGATTAGGATGAGGTGGAGCTATGGTGTGAGCAATGGTGAGATGGTGATGGAACAGCCTTCTAGATCTACGCCCAGACTGCCCGCACACCGGATCTGGACTCAGCTCGGGATTCTGGGGTTGTGTGTGAAATTTGGTCAGAAACGGTGCTCGGGCAGTCTGGCGGCGTTCCGGCACTGGTCCCAGTCCGGCAGCCTTGGGCCGTAGTCAGATCGGATCCTAAGACCATGCCTCTACCCTTCTATTTATAGGCTTCCAAAATATCTTGGGTCAAGGAGTCACACATTGTGCGTGCCTTTGTCCATCATGCGGTTTGCTCTAATAATGCTCATACGGTTTGGTCTTTGGTTTCTCCGCCCATGTGGTTTCGCTTTTTCACGCCTTCGTGCTTCATTCGATTTTGACTAAGTCAACTATTCGGTTTCAGCTTTGGTTTCTTCGCTTTTCACCATTCGGTTTGGTAACATACAGCAATTTCATGCGGTCTTTCATTCTCACGGTCTTGTGCTTTGCTTTTTCTCATACATGCGTTCATAATAGTTGCCTTCACGTGGGTTTAAAAGCTGCTGGACATTTGGTTTGCAGCGCTCCAAGTCAGCTTTCACGTGGGTTTAAAAGCTGTTGATCCTTGCCATGCGTTCTCATGCCCCTATTCAAACGGTCTTCTCTTCACACGATCTCAGGGTAGCTATTCCATACGGTTTCATGTCCTAGAAGCTATTCCAAACGATCTTGCGCAATGCGTAGTCATGCGGTCTTGCTGATGCGGTTTCTCCATACTGTTTGCATGTGTGATTATCAAACGATCTCAGCTGGCCGCTCATTCGGTTTGCAGCAACCGATTTCATGCTTAAGGCCATTCGGTCTTGTATTGTCATTGCTGTATGTGCAACCGGTTTGTATATTTCCTTCATGCGGTCTTTACTTCAGCTGATATTTCTCTATCCATGTGGTCTTGGCTCAGCAAACGATCTTAAGTGCAGCAAACGGTTTCTCAAATGCTCATGCAGTCTTGCCGGTGTGGTTGCTCCATGCGGTTTGCATGGCATGGTTGGCAAGGGCGGTGTGGTTGCCGGAGCAGGTGATGAAGACGACGACGTCGGAGATCATGTGTAGGTGGGCGCCGACGTTGTTGATGACGTATAGCTCAAACGGTGTCGCATGCCATCATGCTCAAACGGTCTTGGGACCGCATGGGCTCATACGGTCTTGAGACCGCATGGGCTCATACGGTCTTGAGACCGCATGGGCTCATACAGTCTTGAGACCGCATGGGGTCAGGACCGTATAGCGCTCAAGACCGCATGGATGAAACCAAATGGATCAAGACTGACTAGTGGTGATCTGCAGAGGGAAGGAGAATGTGTAAGAGAGAATAGCATCGAATAAACTAGTCATTAGAACTATTTAGGCAATATTTGCAAGGAATTAGTGAAACACTCAAGGTGAACCAATGTAAGGGTAAATCAGTCAATATGAGGAATAAAATCCCTAAAATTGGCGACTGTGCAGATGAATCTGGAGGATTCATCATAGTACTCTATCAATTTATTCACACGACCAAGACAAAGGTAAATGTCAAAATTTTCACCTTCCAAAATTTTGAAAAAGAAATCAAATGGGAGGCCTAATAATCCGAGGCCACACTTTTTTTATTGTTAGTAGAAGTTTTTCATTGGTTCTTTTTTGTTGTTTTGTATCTTAATAAAAATCATGATTAGATAGTCAAGGAGTTGACAATTTTCTTAGCCTGATCAAGCATGTATATGCTATGACTTCGATCTCCCCCACATGGGATGACATATATGTTGTTGTCAGAATGGAGCACCATGTATGTTTTGTCTGTCCTTGTTCTCATAAATTTATTATATTTACAATACATCATTTTTTCTTTTATTTAAATACGTACTTCAGATGCAATATTCTTTTCTATTTCTCTCTATATATTTTTTACATGTAGATTGATATGTTGAAAATTTTCAAATGCATATTTTACCTAAATGCAACACAACCATTCATCTTTATTTTGTGAGTAGACTATCTTGGTTCATTTTGGAGGAGTATGTAACAATACTATTATTGATAAGATTGGAAGACCGCATAAAAAGAGATCCTACGTAACAAGGAGAAGCCACTACTTAGTCGTATGGTAATTTTACTATTGTTACTTCTTGAAAAAGTAATATGTGAGCCTGGCCGAAGGGGCAATGTATGTTAGTGCATGATAATGTATGTCTTGCTCAAATAATAATGTGAACTTTGGTCTCTCAAATATTTATGGGTAGCATGATATACTCCATTGTGTCCATATATATGTATTTTGATGGGGCAAGGTGAATGTTCTCCCACAAAAATTATTATTTGAAAACTAATAAAGTAATCATTTAGTACTTGTTTTGTATTTGTTTAGTATCCAATGATGCTATTTTGTTTCATCATGTTGTAAATAAGTAATATTGATATATTAAAAAAAAAGTGATTTACGTAACATTACTAACGTAACATTCAAAAGATTTGATTTTGTTATGAAAAAGGTGACAACATACAACGTTAATTTTCCAATAAATTATGCACATATATGTTATGTGTACATGTCACCTATTATCAGATAGATGACACCATTCACCATGACTTCCATGGTAAGGGGTGGCATCAACTATTGTACTTCTTTGCTATTAGGTGACATGTTGTGTTGTAATTAGAAACTATGAATAGATGAGAGTCATGTTCAAGGGATACATAGCACAAAGGTTACACCTAATAGATGGCAGTCATTCTATAGGTGATGGTAAGTTATATAATGTTTTCAGATAAGAGTTATATGCATGATTTCACCTATGTCATGTTTTTAGTAGTGGAAGAAGCAAACCTTTTTGGATAAGGGTGATAAGTGTGATTGTCATCTATGTCATATTTTTAGTAGTGGAAGAAGCGACAGCGCAACCACCACTCGAGAAAAATGAATTGTGGTCATTTTTGGTGTCATTCAATTCCTCATATTTCTACATACTGGGCAACATCTGTGAAGTTTGTTTTCCTAGTGAGAGTTGAAACTATATGAAACCAAACACAATGAGCTGTCAAAATTGGATAGTTGTAAAATGTGTTTTCCATCTGAGGAACCAAACGACTCCTTAGGTAACAATAAGTATTAATTATTTACAACCAAACATAATAAATCAAATGAGCTGAGTTGAAGTCACATCCAATCAAACTATGAAAGATTTCATTCGATATCATGTTTTGCATTTCTTGTTTCTGAACTCATCTGTTGTGTTGCAACTGCTTGCAACCAAATAAACCATTAAACTCAGTTCTAGATGACCTGATGAAATCCTATATTGAGTAATCCACTACCATGTGAATTTCACACTAGAGAAATATTATATGCAAATCGCATTCATAGTTAGTTTTACACAGTATAATGATTATATTTGAAATAAGTTACATTCTATATATAGACTAACATCAAAAACATCCAATACACATTTAAGTGAAGGTCATAAATTGTGTCACAATATTGATAGATGTGCGTGCAATGAACTATATATTGAACAATAGTTTCTTGATTAGGGATTTTTGCTTGTTGATCCAAACAGTAGAACATCATTTTTACTCATATATTTTTCAAAAAAATCTACTTCTTCTTTTCAGTTTACACTGGATGTGCTATTTGAAGAAACCATTCCCATAAAAAGCTACATGCAAAAATAAGATATCATTATTCTGTATAACAATACACTTGTTCAACTATCATTGGGAAAAGAAGAGTTTAGCATGTTTATAATTTTTGAATTTATGAAGTAATGATGATGTCATGTGTATGGTTAAACCAAAACTAAGACTACACTGACTCAATAGCCTTTTGATTTCATAGTAGCAGATGAATGGTCTTACTTTTTGTTGAACTATCTATAAATAGAATCATATTTCTACATAAGGACAATTAATTATTTACTTTATGTGAGTATTTTTGTATATGTTCGGGTAGTTTTTGTATCTTGACATGACCATGTGTAATGTTACTTTGACTGTCTAGATGTTTCTCCTACATTAATTTAATAAAGAAAATTGGAGATTAGGATTGCCATCTTTAGCCTTGCTACTTCTAGAATGAAAGAATTAAAAATGAAAATGATTGGCATCATCCTACCTATACCCCTAATTTTTAGTGGGATATTTTTATTCTTTAGTTTTACATTATTTAGTATGTCTACGAAAAAATATGTTGAAAATAGCAATAGGGACTATTCACAATGTATTTATCAAAAATGTTATAATTAATAGGAAACAAAATCATTGCACTGCATGACTATTTTATTAGAATGTAATGACTATTTTTCAATTAAAAAATAAAAGAAACATTACGTACAACCCCTTCTATAAATATGTACATTGTATAGACTTGAACACTACGATAGTACATACTAGTTTGTTAAAACAAGCAAGGACCATTTTATTATTATAAAAGAATTAAAAAATAATTATTCTTTTCAAAAAACTGAAGACAAGAGTTGCATTTCATCCCTTTCGCATGTTTTCTTTATAGTTACACATGAGTATGTTTTTGTACATTTGTGTACTATTAATATATATATGCATATTATAAATATAAAAAAATCAAATTTTACCAGGTTATTATGAAGTTTTAATGAAGATGTATCTTCTGGAGATTTCAATTAGAAATGTTTATTTAACAAACTGTTGATCTCCCGCTATCGCTTCTGGCCACGTCTTTGTACCCGTTTTACAAATATTCTTTCATAAAAACATGAGCAACAAATTACGCTATCAACCCCTTCTGGATGGCAAAGATAATAGTATATATACAAATTATTAGATGTAGATGATTTCATCATATGATTCCTATTAGTCATATGTCAAATGTGGTGAAAAATAAGAACTTTATTATCTGTATGCACCCAAATGTATTGAAGGTGAAAGACATAAAATGATGATGAATTGCCTCATAAGTTGCTCTGTGTTTGTAAACATTTGTGATGTTGCGTTAGAGGTTGTTTGGCCTCTTTGAAAGTTGTTTGAGAGGATGTCAGTCAAAGGGAAAATACTAGTGAGGTCAAAATAGGTCCTCCCATTCATCCAATCAAACAACAAGATATCAACGAGACATTATGAATGGAGACCATTTGAATATATACCAAGGAAGGCCACATGGGCTTCCTTCATTGCATTTATCCTAGCATGAGAGACAAGATCAAAAAGGACATCACGAACAACATCATGATGAAACCTAAAGCCACACGGTGTGTGGAAGGCAGTGCACAACATGATTGTCGAAGGGGTCAAGGTTTACAATGCTACAAATCAAGAAATGTTCATCATCACGATATAAGGGTATCATGAGTCGATATAGAAGGATATCTCAGTACTTAACTGGAGACATGAACAAGTAAAGTCCATAAATGGGAACAACAAATAAGAAATCTTGTATATGGTCTGCTTGTAGAGAAGCAGAATAGCTCATTTCCATAGGGATATCTCACTTATAACAAATTACTAGATGATTGTTCTGTAGTAAGTGTATGCTATAATGAACTCGGTCTTTGGGGTGGTAGAAGGCTTACGTGCGTGATAGCTTAGACTAGAAAAAAGATAGTAAGATATCACACATGTCAACATGTGCATTGACGAAGGAGATTCTTGTAGGCACATAGTCGGCCTTTTGTAGGATATGATCTTGAAGTTCCTGAGCCATGCCTGAGAGGAAACATAAGCAAATTTATAGACATCATGGAAAGATTTGATGGCTAAATACAAATATGCATAGGAAGTGTGGTCAAGCACCACTACAAGTAACTAAATTATGGTCTATGACCAATTACTATACATGCCAAACATCAATGAAACCCACAATCAAAATCATTTCCCATTTAAGTGATTGAAGATGGGGTTGTTGTTTAGAGAGTGATCAACATCTTGGGCATCCCCACACATGCCAAATAAGAATCTCATGAGGTGGGTCCTGAAGCAAGAGGACATGATCCATCATGGCAAGAGTTTCGTCCACGCATTACTAAAGAAGATCTCTGACAAAACTTGGGTCTGTGGAAACACTACCATCTAAAATATGGACTTCACAAACAAGTCGAATTCTATTATCTAGAAACATCCCCAACAGTAGGACTCGTCGGGTTTATCAGAAGGTCAAAAGATTTATATATTCTTAGTATTGGTATGAAGACTAAAAGTTGGTCCTCAGTCTTGGTTGAGAAATAAAACCTTAGAAATATCTTCTATGTCACCAATAAGGGTAGCATCATCAAGATAGACAACGAGGAGGTTGAGGTGACATTCATCCTTCATTTGTGGAATCAGAGAATGAAGTGACAATGAGAAAATAAGGGGTCCTAATGGGTCGCCTTGTTGGACCCCAACTACAATGAGAAGAGGCTCACTCTGATCCACATAGAGGAGAGTTGAGAAACAATAGAAAAACTCTATCTAGTGTGCAATAGAAGGACAATGTAAACAAAGCTTCTGGAATATGGTAGATTTATCAACCACTTTGAAGGCATTATTGAAGTCAAACAAGGCATCATAAAGGTGGCATAATGTTATTGGTCAAGGACAAGGTGAGTCAAAACATGTAGAAAGGCTTCTATACCCTTAGAAATGTTAGCACCAAACTGATGATCCATTGAGATAAGTGACCGCATCCGACAATACAATATTTGTTGCAACCTTGGAGACAATGAGATGCCAAATTTTATCCACTACGATAGGTCGAATGCCATTGTATGGCTTGAGAAGAGTAGTTAAAGGAACACTATCAACATAATATGCTAGGAAGGTAGGACAATGATCAGAAAGCCAATGGTTGAAGACAATTGGCACTGAATTCAAGAACTCATCTTAAACTACTATTTATGTCCCACAAGATATGTGGTGGAGAAATAAATCAATGATGGTTTTGAGATATGGATATTTTATTTCCCTTCAATTTACACATAATATACTCAAACAATAAACAAGATATATGTCATTCAACATCATCATCACAATCATTATCTAAGTCTACCTCAATTACATTGAAGTTGAATATATTCATCTTTCTTTTTTGCTTTCAGTTTAGTTATGATTATGTTCTCATAAATATGTAGATATTCAAAATCGTTTGTTGAGGGCTTTTTCCAAACCAATTTGGACATGTCGGTATTTTCTTCTTTGCTATCTAGTGCTTGTCACCAACTTGAATTTATGTATCGCATTCATTGTTGTGATTTTAGTTTAGCTCATCACAAATATGTTTTGACACAACATAAATGGACACGTTCAGAGACAACATCTGAATCTTACACCTTGTAGTTCCACAATTATAGGGTCATTATTTTTTTGGGTCAATTATAGGGTCATTATTGGGCGTGAAGGAAGTAGAACTTTGACTTCAGTGTAAGTTCATATGTATCACTATCCTTACTATCATACTAGGCGTAAACATATGTACATCACACTCCTTTATTAAAATATAAGGACTAATTTGCAATTCAAAAAAAATATTATAAAAGCTACTCTCATAAATACTTGCATTGCATGGGCTTAAGAACATTGTACATATAACCTTATCAAAACACAAACGGTGGATATGTAGTATTAATAGATAAAAAATACTCTACTCACACAAGGGACAATTTGTAATAAAAAAATTAATGTAAGAAGTGTATTTTAAAAATAAAGGAAACTATGATATACAACCACTCTTATAAATGTGTGCTTTGCACCGGCTTCATAACACGTACATATAACCTTATCGGAACATATAAGGTGATTCGTTATTTCAAAATGAAGATGAAAATATATTTTAAAACAAAAGGACCAATAACTCTAAAAATGATGCAAAATTTTACCCATCACATGAACTTTTTATATAATATAGATATCAGAAGAAATAAAGGTTAATTATAGTTTTTTTTTTAAGTTAAACAGACAAATTTCATTATGGAGGAGCCATACGGCATCTACATGAGGAGAAAAACAAACTAAAAGATCACACAAAGATCAAGAACAGATACAAACCACCACAAAAACTCATATCGGAATCTAATAAGGACAATGATGTATAGATCCCTCTTCTCCTTCGCTGGCTAAGGCAGCTTTCTATGAGGAATACCTTCAATCTGAGTATGAATATGTGGTAGAGTACCTGCACCAAATCGGTATTCCAAAAAGATATTTTTCCTGCACTTGCTGCCATACAAACTCCACAATAAAATTGACCGAGAAAGAAAAATCTACTACGAGAAAAGAAAGCAGCGCTGATTAACAGCGAGATAGACAAAGCGAGATAGAAAAAACAAGAGAACAATCTAAATAGAAAAAGATAAAGGGGATAGAAAACTCGTCGTAGCCGGGCTCAACGACGGGGAGGAAGAAGATCGCTGCCTCCAAAAACACCACACTCACACACCTCCCGAAGAAGAGACCGAGGGGGAGAAGAGGCCGAGGGGTGAGAAGAGGCCGAGGGGGAGCGGGGCACTGCTTTGCGGCGACCAAACCATCTCCCCTCAGCCAGCCGCCTATAGAGGAAGAAAAATCCTAGCGGCGCTAGGGTGAGAGAGCGGGGAGAGAGGATTTGGCTTTCGTTAGGTTGCAGGTTAATTATAGTTCATAGTATGCCACCAACTTGAATTCATCTTCAATTTAACTCGGTGTAGCATATCCATTTTATGTTATTGCATATACCAAACAAAAAAAGGAATAATGGAACTGTCAAACAAAACCTACATCTCCTAATTTTTCGGCAATTATCATTTCCTCAACGCTGTCCATCTCCTAAGTATTGATTTTAGCCACAATCATTTTATTAAGTAGATTTTTTCTTAACTTGATAGAATAAAACTATTCATCTATTCAGCAACTGCTACAAGCTTTAACCATTTTCTTCATAACACGGAATAAATCTGGACTTTCTGGAAACCCGTGTCCCATATATGACTTACGAGAACATCGGTTCTTAGCAGGATATTTATGGTGTGACTTACAACGTTGCCTGTCTATTTGTATAAACAAGCTATCATATCCTTCCATGGAGATTTGACCATGACAATCGACCTTTATAATAGCAGCATATTATTAAAATGAGCAGATTGTAACAAATTTAGTGGGAATCGTATTCACATGACCGTGTGTATATAATAGATATAAGACAAGCCTGTACGTTATGAGTATGTTATTAATTATGTTCAATATTTATCATAAAAATACGCATAATATTTACATACTAAAGTATTAATAAAGATAATTGTCAAGACAATTTTTACCTTTAACAATAATCTTAGAAATTATACCTGGTTGCAAAGTAATATACAGCGGAAAGTAGGTTAGATGTATACCAAATTATCTACTGTTTCTTGAAACTCTAATAACTATGCTATGATATGCTAATCTAAAAATATATTAAAGCTTCAACATATGGTTGTCATGGTATCTAAACAGTCCGATTAATAAAGTTACAACAACGGGAAAAATATTTATATAAGTAACACATAATAATAGATAATGAATGAATGTAAGATCAGGCTGTGGTGTTGTCCGTGTACAACACAGACACAGGTTCTAATCCGGCAAGAGCAGTTTTTGCACCAAAGATTGTGGATCTTCCCAAAAAGATGCAACAATATATACATAGTAATGTTATGACCCTTACATCTATAGGTACAGTTTTTCGGATGATAGATTTTGTTTTTAAAAGGAATTGGCAGCACAACTTATTCCCAGTCTGCCTTCTATTTCATTGTAATTGTTATAGACTTTATTATAGATTTTGTTTTTAAAAGGAATTGGCGGCACAACTTACCAGACTGTCTTCTATTTCATTGTAATTGTTATAGACTTTATTATTATACAGAAAGTTCATTAGTTCAAAGAAATGTAAGATATGATTAATTAAAATTTATATACTTGTAGTACTGTTCAACATAGTATCATTTACGAAAGTTTCGTCTACAAAGCATCTTATCTAATTTTCGTTCAGAAAAATATGTGTCAGACACATGACTAGTTGTTCTTTCATTCGGTGTATTTTAATCTTGTAAATGATCTTGCATACAAATTCTTTTGTGTAATAATCCCCAAAGTTATAATGCAATTTGTTCTTTATTTTGTAGCTGGTGGCAGTTTGTCTCCATCCTATTCATTTTGCTTGACGCAATCATGGATGTCTAGTTTGTGGTACTTTTAAATAGGTATAATGATAATCACTTCGATTTTTTGGTGTGTAGTCGGGTTGTTGCAAGCCACCGGTTCAATGTGGCTTTGTAAGCCAAAATTCGATGTATTGGATACAATCAAGAAGTCATGCAGTTAACCCAGATCCGGATTGCAAGACGTGGAACAACGATATGGAAATGTTATGCTACAACCGTCTATCATGCAAGATTGGGCTCCTAACTAATATCAAAGATCAATGGAGGAAACTGGCTATTATTAATGTGTTCATACTTGTACTACTCAACCTTATATACTCCATTGGTTGTTGTGCTCTCAGAAATAATCGCAACAGACGCTATAGTCGATATAGAGGATATTAGGAGTCGGGCTAGTGTACACTCGAGTGTACCGGAGGAACCGTACACCTCAGTCATTTTTGAAGATGAAACAAATTTTTAAAAAATCTAAACCGTTGATCTTCTTAATTATCATAAGAACATACTATATAATAAATTTTAGCTCATTTTGACACTTATAGGTTGTGCATCTAAAGGAGGCAAAAATCATGTATTTCAAATTAGTTTTGTGCGTCGATTTTGTTGTCCTTGGATGAGTGAGTTACACTCATCCAAATGAGTTCAAATTTTGTATGTGACCTATTATTATTGTAACCATGAAGATCCATAGATTAGATTTTAGAAAAACATGGTCTAGATAGGCAAACACCATTGGGGTGTACGGCGTGATCTATACACTTGACTGTATTCTATCCTGACTCAGGATATTAGTACAATATAATAGACAATGTTCATATTCAATACAATAATCAAACCACTCAGAGTAATGTGATATAGTTATTAATTCTAGAAACTTAATAATATAATATACATGTTGCAAGCAAGGAAATTACCAACAAAATATACTACATATTCAGAGTAAGAGGTGAGCCTTTCAGCTTAATATTAGGGTTTTCCAATGAGAACTTTTGTCTATCCTATGTTGTAGAGACACCGTTTTGAATAGATTGACCAACTTCACATAAAAAAAAATAATAGATGCATCAATACTTGTCAGAGCCCTATCCCCAAGTAAGAATTTTCCTCAACTCCATTAAACCTCACCTCAGGCCAGCCTATCAAATTCCATGGAACCAAGGAGAACCATGAACCATGTTGGGAGACTGTGAGGCCAATCTAGTTCTATACCATGCTTAAAAGGCCCTTAGAGAAATGCACGACACTTCCATGGGTCTAGTAAGTAATTTTCCTAATGTAATGTACAAACAAATGTCAAACCCATTTATCCCTCATATATGCATACATATGTCTATAGTGTAGATATGATTTCTAATATTTAAAAACGAATTGTGACTTGATGAGGTTATGATTTTTTTTAAAACACAATAATATATGCACCACGACTATCTTAGTTGACTTGTGTACATATGTGTGTATGTGTCTAGTAATCTTTCTTATTAATATCGTAGTGCGCCTACCCTTCAGAATGTTTGTTAATATAGGAACACACAACCCCATTTTGGTTAATCATATTGTATGATGCAAAATTCTTGTGCATGTGGTGCGGCTCGACGCATTTCTTCCATGGAATTATGCATAACCCATATCATTTGTATGGTATGGTACGGCAAATCATAATTTTCTTTCGGTATAATATATATATATATATATAATACAAAAATCATCGTTGATATTTGCAGTTATGGCATGTAGTTTTGTAACCATGGAGCTATTATCTTTTGGCAATAACTATGTGATATCTACACCACTGCCAATTTTAATCATTTGTCATCTATACCATTGTGCCAAAGTTGTATTTCTTTAGCCTGGAGGAACTTTGGATCTATCAAACTCTAAGCCTTTTAGATATGGCATTATCAAAATAAGGAGAAAAAAGAGACCATAATATCTCTGAATTATGAATTTTCATTTTCTTCATACCTTAGGTTCCCCCCTATGCTATAGAGGTTGAATTGTATCATAAAAGTCTATCGCACTATTCTCCAATATCATTAATACCATCTAGATTAAACAAGAAACTCATCCAACCCTTCGTCAAAGGATTCCTTTCGAAAATGTCTTATAATCTTTTTCATTGTTTTTTTAATGGGAAAATCTTAATGAAATCACTTATTTATGACTAAATAGTACACTATCTATGTTATAAAGATATATTTATATACAAAAAGGAACCCATTTCATAGATAGGAGAATAATAATGATCTATATCCTTGTTTAAGAACCTCTTACCTTGTGTTGGTTTAACCACTAAGGGAGTTCTCAATCCTTGTGTGAATGGTATTCTGTCTCACGATATATAATCGATCCATCTTAAAATTGTGATCTTTCATGTTCATCCTTTCACCCAATATAACTCCTCTTGAGTGATCATAGCTTTCTAGTATCTTGGAAAATGAGGATGTAACACTCAATTCTTTCAACTCTTTCTTTTCTTTTTTCTTATTGGTTTGACTCTCTAGAATGGCTATATGTGGATTCAATGGTTGAATTTGAATTTTCTACAGTCACATCATCTACAAGAATTCACTTGTCTAGCTTCTTATGTTCCTTTTAGTAATACACATTTGACTTTCTTTTATCTTTTTGTTTCATAGATATAAGCATCCTTAATTTTTTATATTTTTGTTCTTATTTCTATAATCCTCAAATGATTATGTTTATCCCTGCACTCACTTTTCTCACGATGAAGAGATGAGAAATTGTTGACTCACATTCGGCATTTATTTGTTCTTTATGTCTATGTCTAGTGTGTTTAATTCCATATGGTTATCACCATGTCACCAAAGTTGTTGATGATATCTATATTAAGTGGTGTAGTAGAAATCACCTACCAATATGGGAACAAACATCTTGCCTAGCTATCATTAGGACTTAAAGTCTTTCTGATGTGTTTGCCTCATTTTCTCATCAGAGATACAAGGTGAGATTATCCTTCCTTCATAGAATGTAACAAGCAAAAGGGAGATTCATAGGATCAATTGCATTACATAGTGAAAATACCAAGGCATGTGTTCAAAATTCAAATGATGCACTACTTAAGGTCTTTTATGATCTAACTTTTTTTATCATTCAATTGAACCCTCCCTTTTCTAGGTAGACGGACATTATTTCGATGTTACTGGCAAGATGAACATAAGTATGAGAACAACATTGTAGAACCTAATTATAGTTTTATTCAAAATAGTAATTGTTTGCAAAGGTAAACTTTACTATGATAAAAATTTCTCTAAACAAACAAAGTGCTAAAGAAACTCCCGCAACATGTCCAGATACACCTACTATGCAATAATAACTACAGTTCCCAAAGCAATATGACCATTATAATTGAATGGTAATAGATATAAGAAAACAAAAAATCACGTAAGCCTATAAGTATACATTACATGTCAATCTAAGTGGCGCAGTCAACACCATATTGAGTAATGTTTGGTGAGAACTACCTTGATTTCATTAAAGAACTGATCTTTCATCCCAAAATTCAAAAAATAAATAGACACCAACCATGTATCACTAGAGACACAACATCATTACATTCCACATTATTTTGTCTATATGATTATCATTTTTGAGTTCCCTTATTGCTAATTAAAAAATATGATGACCACCTCCATTGACATCTAAAACCATAAACCTAGCATTTCATCATAGTATACAACATGCCAAATTCATCTTCCATATGCAAAGTTCTACGACCTATCTTTACACCCATTGTCCAAAATAAGACATTTTTATATGTTTCTCCCCCACCCTAAGCTCAACTTGTACTATTATAATAAATTAATGATCATGGAAATAGAACAATGGTTATTGATATTCTTCATCAAGATCAAAGGGCATAACTTTCAATCCACACATTATCTTTTGATTATGAAAATTTTAAGTATCAATACAAATTTATCTCAACATAGGGATTTCAATACTCATGCTTATTTCATATGCATAAATACACATGGAATGCTATAAGATTCAACAATGTGTTGGTAAACTTGGTATAGAATATTGCATCCTTGAATTCTAATGTATGATTAAAGAGTGACATGTGATCATTGGACTCATTCTACATTTAACAAGATAGATTACATGGGATGGATTCACAATGCAGTTTCCCACTCAACACAAAGGAGAAGATGATGAATATGTTAAAATAACAATTTATTGCACCATATTACCTAGTCAAGTGAAACATCCCAACTCAAACAAAACATGATTACATACTAACCAGCAGATTACCAAAAATCATGGGAAATTAAAACTGATTTATAACAAGCACCATGAGATGAGACATATTACATCTGAGCCAACACTTTCTTTTCATAACATATTTTCAAACTGCTACAACATAATTTCCCATCATCTCGCTACATGAAATAACTGTTCCCCATGATGATTTATTACATCGAGGTACATAGGCCGAAAACCATACATCGAACATCTTATCAGAAACATCGAAAACTCTCCCGAAGACCTGAGTGTACAGGGACAACACATAGGACTCTACTGCTAAAAACTATATATTCCACCAGGTATGATACCTCTGCATATCATTCTCAGCCACATGGTCTTTATCTTGCTAGGCACGTCCACCTAAAAAGGTTATTAACCAACGGGGTGAGACACATAGTCCCAGCGAGAAACATAACCCTCTACCAACTTTATTATTATCATAGATATCTGAGCAGATAGATCAACTAAACAACAGGTAATCACTAACCAGTTATATAAGAATGAATATGAAGAACATGTATATAGAGAACATATGAGAAAGCTTATATCATCCAAGGCCTCAACCAATGTTCTGTATTTGCCTTACAACATATATACTATACGGCTTTATTACAATTTATTATGCCCTGAGGAAATGAGCCGTACCGCTCAAATCCAACCTTCGGTTGTAAAACCCAAAGTCGGTGTCATACAAGGTCAATAGAAGAGTCAGACTCCATGACCTCACCCCTCGTGGTCAGTGTAAGAGATCCAAAGCAGGACCGTAGTCTCTTGCTTAAGTGACCTCAATCACATGGTTAGCTTCGCAGGCTACCCTTTCTCTAGCCCACCTTGGTACATGTCACGGCGCTAGTATATCTTGAGCCACGGGCCTATTCACCGTGCTCCTGAGCCATGAACGCATTCATTCTCTATCACACTGAGCCATGGGCCTGTTCACCATGCTCTTATACACATCTTGAGTCTACAACTGTAGTTGCACTCTAATCCTCCTGTTTTCAGCTAGGAGAAATCCCACATATTCAACAATATGCGCTCTGAGTTAACCCGCAGGAGAACCCATTTCACCATCACCAGCTACTGACGATGATGGATCAATGGCCAGGTCAAACTACATGAAAGGTTCATCTGTAATTAATTAATGCATTTTAAGTGGATTGTTAGGGTCAACCAAGTTATATTATGCAAATCATAAACAAGAGTAAATAACATAGATTCAATGAACTTGTGTCACACTGTTACAGCTATTCTCAATGCCATCAACATCATCATGATCCATCACAAGGATCCAACATCACATGTTGCCACTTGGCCTCTTGCCAGTCATCATGATCCATTACAAGGATCCAACATCATAGGGATTCCATCCCATCATTAAGCACATGTTATCATAGTCCACATAACACATAATGTTCCTCATTATCTCAATATCAAGAGAATGTCACCAAGGGCATCATTATAGCTCATACCTGAGTACACATCTCAATTGATGAAACCTGCATGGTTAGCATTCTCAAGAGTAGATAAACACTTCATCATCGAGATGTAGTCGTGCAACATTAGTTGACCATGCATATACATAACATCCACATATAAGCATTCCAAACGATATTAAGGTTACAAGCCGAACATAGAACATAACCCTCACAAAAGCTTATCGGGTAAGGAATAACCCTCACCAAAAGGTACCACGACCCTCACCAAAGGTACAGCGGCCCTCACCAAAGGTATCAGTTACAACCAACCCCTATTGTGTCGGCTATCTCCCATAGCGGGAAAGCCTCAACAAGCATAACCTACTATATCGGTTAACACCCATATCGGGCAAGACACAAGCAAACTGATAATGAGCAGCACTCTAAGAACCAACTTATAACACCCCAAGCAACACAACATCATATCGGGCAAGAACCATAATGTGTAATGCCCCATGATGGGCAATGCCTCACAGCAGGCAACGCGTCAACACCCAAACCATATCGCCCAAAGGTCATCCCTGTCGTCAAAGGTCAATAACACCCATCAAGGCACCATAATGGGCAACACATCCTCATGAAGCATCGGGTACCACTGCCCAGCAAGGGTAGCGTGCAGAGCAGCAACAACGCCATGTCGCCCAACGCAATGCTCTGTCACCCAACAAGATCATCACAACATCGAGCACCCTATTCGGCAAGGCACTATCTAGCAGGATGTCGGGCAGCACCATCCAAGAGGATGTTGTGCAAGGCACCAACAAGCCGTAATGCCCAACACAGACCACTTATCATCCATGGGATCCACAAGGCGTCCACCTACTATATCGCCCAAACCCTAACTCAAGGGAAGAAGAGGGATATCAGGCAACAGCCTCAAGGAACCACCATCCATATCGGGTAACTAGGGTTAGAAACAACCTCAACCACATAACAACCCAGAACCACATAACCTTATAGCAACTAAGGTATTCTCTAGGTCAACCCTAGTATGGTCAACCCCCTTTTTCCTCATCCATGATCATTATTAACATGCATACTATCTAAGCCAATAAACTTCAAACCTTAGGTTGCATATTTACATAAGGATGAGTATATGGATCTCATATATAATGCCATACCACCAAAGCTCTCAACATGTGTCATCCTAGACACCATATCGCCCAAGCTCAGAGACATAACAACCTATACCTCCCTATTTCAGGTAACCAAGCATGTACCGGGCGAAGGCATCATATCTTCATATAGAGTATTGGCCAAACACTCAACCCTTATGTCGCCCAAGCTATCATGTACACAACATTCTCATATTGGGTTAGGGATAATGATATCAGCCAAGACCTCTATAAGTGTGTGTGTCAGGTAAGCATGGGTGTTGGGTTAGGTCCTTCACCAAGGCATATCGGGCAGGGATACTTAGTATCACCCAAGAGCTCAACTCCTCCAAAACACACATCGGCCAAGGGACCAACTATGTGTCAACCAACCATATCGTCCAAAACCTAACCCTAGGGTAGGAAATGGATATCGGTCACCACACCTACAAACCATGTCGGGCAACAAGCTCCAAGACACAACCATCCATATCATATCGCCCAAGGATACCAAGAGTGTTGGCTCACCTCTCAACAACCAAGTGAGAGGGGTTTTGCACAACCTCAATCATATCGGGAAATAAGGGTATAACAACACCCTATCGGCCAACCAACTCAACATATCGCCCAAACATCTAGGCCATAAGCTCACCTTTCAACAACCAAGGAGAGAGAGGGGTTTTGCCCAAGCAACTAGAGCATAGGTTCACCTCTCAAGTCCAAGGAGAGAAAGGGGTTTTGCCCAAGAACACACTACACACACCTTTGAACTAAGAAACCCTAATATCACCTCTCAACTAAAGTGAGAGAGGGGTTTTGCTCACAATCCATCATTCCAAGCATAACCTATCAGCAAAGCTCTATATCGGGCAAAGCCTTGTATCGGGTAAAACACCATATCGGGTTGGTCATCTTCAACCTCAAGACACCTCTCACCATCCCGCATAAGGAGAATAATGTAAAGACTGTAATAAAAAGTAACCTTTCCATTAGATCAGATCTGAAGTTCAACATAAACAACTATCATAGGGAAAGGTATCGATCTAAAGACAAGAATCTATTTAGGCACATATGAAGAGTGAAAATAATAGAGATGAGTGAGAGTTATGTAACCCACCTTAAGAGGATCTCCATGAAAGGCATCAAGCTTATTGATCCAAGCATCAAACTCACATTCCTCACCAAGAAGATCATCCATCCAAAGCTCCAAACTTGCCTTCGGCACCATCATCACCACAAGAAACAAAAGATGATGAAGAAGAAGACACCATGGTTATGCTTAGCTCAAGAAGAAGAAAAGAGAGAGAGGACCACTATCTGGTTAAGTTCTTTCACAACCAACCCTTTACAAAATGATAGGGGTGTGGGTTCAAAAGCATGTCGAGTTTCTCTTCATCACCTAGGGTTTCAACACTATATCAGTTAGAGTGTACAATTGACACTGTATTGTGCATGAGGTATGGACTTGACCTCATATTGTGTATAAAGTGTAAGTGGGTATCACCCATATTGTTCATGAGGTATCACTCATATCGTTCATGAGGTATTCACTTATCACTATGTCGAGTTACTCATTATCTTTGGTTTCATTTTGGGTTTAAGTTACTTCAACCCTATATTGGGTTGTACCATGATGATGTCACCATAATCAATCTCTAGACTATTGTTTTTACTGTATTAGTTCATGGACAACAGTCCTAACATACTTTTGAAACTCATAGGAACATCAATTAATCATAAGAACCCAAAATTTAAAGTAGATCAACAAGTTCAACAATATTAAAGGGGAATAATAACATAGTTGGGTTCAAGTTATATAACCCTCCTTAAGAATAACTTCCAAGCTCCAAGCTCCAACCTTCACATTCCCAAGGTTGAATATGAGCTTATCAAAGGTCCAATTCTTGGGCTCCTCAACACTATGCATGATATCTTTACCACTTGTGGCCGATATCCCTTACTTATGGCCGATATCACCTTGCTGAGCTGATATCACCTTATTAGGTCGATATCCCTTCTCAATTGCCAATACCAAGGCTCTAAACTCGACACTCCTTCACTTATGCACAATACTAAGATATTTTGCATGATATCTAAGGGAAAGATGACAGTAAGATTCGAAAATTTTACTAATAGATGAAGGGAATGATATTTATAGTTGTGGTTTATGAAAAAAAGTGTAAGAGGTGTCATAACCTTAAACTACTAGGTGCCACGTGTTTGTGCATGCATTCGTATTTTTTTTACATGCAAAACACTTGGAGATAATCTATGGATAATATCTCGGTCCTTAGTTATCTTGTTGAACAAGGTATTCCATCTCAACAACTCTTTATTTTTACAAACCGATACACTTTTCTAAGGAAAGATGCAAACCGATACATATTACTTCCTTGAAGTGTTTAGCCCATCATGGACAAATATAAGAGTCCACAAACTGATAGGAGACTCCCTATATGGCTCCTTGTCTGATAGGCACTCCCATATCAAGTCTACAACTCGATATAACTCATGCAAAGATTTCAACTATACTTCTTCCTTGGTCTCTTCATCGCCAAGAATGCTACCACTCCAAGATGATTCAAACATGGTGTCTCCTTCTTTCTCTCTCCTCTATATGATACTAGGGAGGAGTAAGGACACTCTAGAAGTGGTAATTTGTACATCAACCCTACATTTTAGGTAAATTACAATTGGTACCAAAATTGGTGCATAAAGCACTTAACATTATTCAAACAAGTTCTATCTTGGAAATTAGGCTTTCTACAAGCCACCACTTAGCATCATTCTCTCTCTTATGATGTTAAAACACTTAAGGTACATACAACATGTGAAATTTTGTAATATTACTCCTCATCTTGGGTGAATTGCACTTTACACCTAAACTATCATATAATGTACAAATAGTTTGCAATTAAGTTCAAACTTGTAAATAAACTCACAAAGAGTCTTAATTACTTTTCAAAAAATTAAAGAAAGTTTGTAAATGACTTACTTAAGCAAAACTACTGGGTTTAGGCCATGACCCAGGTTAGGGATGTAACAATTATCAACCCTTAGAAAGGATTTCGTCCCCAAAATCTCAAGAGAAAAGAGAAGGGTACTTCCTCCTCATCTCTTCCCCTGGCTCCCATGTGGCTTCTTCAATGCCACGGTGATGCCAGAGAACTTTCACAAGAACTATGTCTTTATTCTTCAAATTCTTGACCCTTCTGTCAAGAATCATCATAGGTCCTTCCACATAGGAGATATCTTCATTCAATTCTACCTCCACAGGTTGCAACACAAACTTTGTATCAGGATTACATTTTCTCAGCATAGATATATGAAATACTAGATGTAGTCTATGTAGCTCAGGTGGAAATTCCTACCTATAAGCTACCTTTCCAATCCGAGCTGTCACTGGGTAAGGTCCCATAAATCTAGGAGCTAACTTAACCTTCTTCCCAAATCTGAGAACACCTTTCCAAGGAGAGACTTTGAGATACACTTTGTCTCCAACTTGGAATTCTAAAGGTCTACGACATTTATTGGCATACGACTTTTGTCTATCTTGTGCAGCCTTCAACTGTTGTTGTATTACTTTAATCTTCTCAGTTGTTTGTTGTACTAATTTAGGACCCAAAAGATGGTATTCTCCTATCTCAAACCAACATAATAGAGATATACAACGTCTACCATATAATGCTTCATATGGTGCCATATCAATACTCGTCTGATAACTATTGTTGTAGGCAAACTCTGTTAAGCTCAAGTGCAAGTCCCAACTTCCTACAAACTGAAGAACATATACTCTTAGCAAGTCTTCCAAGGTCTATATAGTCCTTTCAGATTGCCCATCTGTCTGAGGGTGAAACGATGTGCTAAAATTCAACTTCGTACCCAAGGCCTTATGTAGTCGTTCCCAAAAATGACTCATAAACTGAGGACCTCTATCAGACACAATCATAGTTGGAACTCCGTGCAACCGCACTATCTCATCTATATAGATCTGTGCAAGTTTTTCAGTAGTATAGGTTGTTTTAACAGGGAGAAATGTGTTGTCTTAGTCAACCTACCAATTATCACCCAAATGGAATCATGACTTTTGGCTATTCTGGGTAGACCAACCACAAAGTCCATTGTCATGTGATCCCATTTCCACTGAGGTATGGGTAAGGGTTGTAGTGTCCCTATAGGCTTTTGGTGTTCTGCTTTAACTTGCTGACACACCGGATACTGCATAAAAAACTCAGTTACATCTTTCTTCAAACAAGGTCACCAATACATATCTTTTAAGTTATAATGCATTTTTGTACTCCCTAGATGCATTACATACATGGATGAGTGAGCTTATTCCATAACTAACTTTCTTATGTCATTGACATCAGGTACTACCATCCTACCATGGTAACAGACTATCCCGTCCTCTGACTCTTGGAAACCATTCCGTTTCACACTACCATACTCTGACCTGATCTACTGAATCACAGTATCAACTTGTTGTGCCTCTCTAATCTATTCTTTCAGAGTAGGTTTTACTTGCATCTCAGCTAAAAATACGACTAACAATGATAATTATAACTACACATTCATTTGTCTCAAAGAGATAAGCATATCACGTTTACAACATACTAAAGAATCCAATTGTGCATTATTTATGGTGGAGACAAAGACTTCCTACTGAGTGCATCTACCACTACATTGGATTTACCTGGATGATAATCAATTGTACAATCATAGTCCTTGATTAATTCCATCCAACGATGTTGTCTCATGTTCAGCTCGTGCTAGGAGAAAATGTATTTTAAGTTTTTATGGTCTATGAAAATCTAACATGTTTCTCCATAGAGATAATGCTTCCAAATTCTTAATGTGTGGACCACTATAGCTAATTCTAGGTCATAATCCAGGGTAAGGATGTAGCCCTAATCTAGGGTAATCATAAGTGAAACTCTAATTTAGGGAAAAGAGATGTAAATCCCTAATTGGGATGAATAGTGAATCTCCAATTATGGATAATTGAATGAAATCCTAATAGAGATAAATAGTAGACCCAAATTGTGGGAAAGTATGGTGGAAACCCTAGTTGAGGGTGATTCCATGAGAAACCCTAGTTGAGGGTGATTCCATGAGAAACCCTAGTTGAGGGTGATTCCATGAGAAACCCTAGTTGAGGGTGATCCCATGAGAAACCCTAGTTGAGGGTGATTCCATGAGAAACCTTAACTAAATATTAACATCACATGACGTACTAATGTTATGTTGTGATAAGAGGCCCTAAGAAGGATGAAGGCATTTGAGACTCTAATGAGGAGTCATAATACATAAAGCCCTAATCTTGGATAATATGACAATGAATCATAATTCTAATCTTAAGTAAGGGTATAAAGAAACCCTAATGATGAGATAGAAGTAATGGCCTTATAAAGGTGAAACATTTAATGTGGTTGAATATATGCAACCTAATTGTAAGCAATGTCTTTACCATTAGACAAATCCATATCATTAAAGATAGTTGGACAACTCTAATGTGTGGCCTATGCATTATATGCTATAGGTAAGTGATTAGTGATGGAATGTATTAAGAAGGGAAATACCTTAATACAACATAAGATGGCTAATTCAGGAGAGTATGAAGTGATGAGAAAGTGATACATCAAAATATGATAGTTATCACATTCAACACTTCAGGGTTTATATGCCTTTATGTACTTCAAATCCAATATAATTGGGTAAGAAACATATGAAGTGTGTTATGCAACTATTACAATGAAATGTAATGAGTTGTTACACCTTGATGAGTGTTAATTAATGTACCTTGAGAATGGAGTTAAGCCCAAATGATGTGTATGATATAATCATACCATGATGAGGATGAGAAATGAACTCATACCTTGAATTGATGATCATTAATGCTATATGATGAAAGTAATGTTCTAGAATAATCAAATATGATATCCTTGAATGCCCTAGAGGTATGGAATAATGTATTAAGGGTTGGACAGATAATGAGATCATGAAATCTTTATTAATGAGAAATGGGGAACCCTAACCCTAATTTGGGTAAAGGGAATGAAAAGCCCTATTTGATAGTAAACCCTAATTCCTGGTAGAGGAATAATGGTGTTACTATTGCATCACATGATGTGATGAATATCTTGTATGACTGTTATCATGCCTAATAACCATACAGATATTATGAGGTGATGTATATAGCTAGTATGAGCTGTGACATTTATATAATAAATGTTGATTGGCATTATGTGCCTTAATGTTGTTGTTGCTTAGTAAAAGAAGCAATATGCATGGACTTTTATGAGTCACATGAGTAAGTTGTTACCTAGTGAGAGGTGACAAGATATTTCATGGCCTTGTGAGCCAGGTGTGATGCTTGTGTAACAAGTATCATGAATGCCTTGGTCAGATGACCTGAAGGCGATAGTTACCTGAAAAAGGTATAATAATGCTCAATGATGAGTTAAGGGTTTGAATACCCAGAACCATATGATTATGGTGATGAGAATGTGAAGGGATGAGAATTACCAGTATTGAAATGAGGGATTGAGTTCCCAGGGTCTTTGAAAGACTGATAAATATATGATAAAAGTGGTACATGTCTCTTTATAGCATTGTTGTAATAAAGTTATGTTTGAGAACTTGGCTGATGCTAAAAGAATATGAGAATGTACTTAATAAATTAAGTGAAATCTATTCATGTAGTGCTCTGACCATAGATCCATCATCGTCAGGAATAAGTGATGGTGAAACGGGTGCCCGCGGCAAAACCCGGAGCACATATTTTGAATATGTGGGGGTGAATGGGAGAAAATATCCTTACGTCCTCTTGAAGAGATTGTTGGAAGGTAAACAAGAAACCTCTCAATCCTTCATGAATATGTTGGGATGGATGTATCACGAATCTCCCAATGATACTTAATGTCGGATCGAGGAGATAAGCAAGAAATCTCTCAATTGGCGATGAGAGTGCAGTTGACGCTATAACTCTGTACCGAAGGTGCCAAAATACCCTGGCTAGCTAGTTAGAAGAGACATGAGATGTCCTGCATATGGTCTCGTACTGACCGAGATAGATGAGGTCATAAGAATCCGGCTCTTTTGATGACCTATGTATGGTACCGAGGCGATTTCATAATGGTCGGTTGGAGTATGAGCGGTATATCTCATCTCCTCAGAGCATAAGTGTGATAGTAAAATGTAATCAGCCGTATAGCATGTTTGCTTAAGGATTGAATACGGATATTCATTGGCTGATGTTGCATTTCTTTGTGCATTTCTTAGTAGTTAAATGTTAATTATGTTTCTTTATATTCTCTGCAAGGTAGACAGATGAATTACTTATCTACCATGGGTAGATGCAATGACCTCCTTGAGAATGGAGATTATCTTATTCTGTTCTATGATGAATAACTCTGCCTGATAATGTAAAAATAACCCCTGCTCAGTTTTAATTTAATAAACTACAATAACAATGTTTTTGGCGGAGAGTTATATCTCTCACTGGGGCAATTTTCAATTGTCTCACCCCCGTGGGAAACATTTTTAGGTATGCATGGGAGGCAAAGCAAAAATCCTAGAACAAGGAAAGAGCAACAGCAATAGCAACAGTAGGGACAATAATAAGATCTCAGGTGGAGATATTGCATGTCTAGTCATACAGATAGTAGTCCTATGTGTCATCTCTGTACTCTCAGGTCCTCGGAGTTTTTAGTCAGTGTCTTATGAATCAATCTGAGGTTTTGGCTTGATGCCTCGAGATTCGTATAATGTATGTATATAATGTTTATAAGATAGTTGATGTTGTAATCTTTGAGAAGAAATGGTACAGGTTGTATACTTGTGAACCAGGATGAATTTGAAATACTTTGGTTTTTGGTTAAAGAGTTTTCCTGTGAATGGATCTCTTGAAAAAGTTTTAAATTTTCAGTGATTTTCAGTAATCCGCTGCAAATAATTTGCTTCCGCATTAGTTAATCATGTTTTTGCAAGACAGTCTCCACAAGAACAACCACTATCATTTGTGGTGTTGTACAAGGAGACCATCCTGACCAGTTGTTTGTGTGCGTGTTGCGAAGAGTGAACATCATTGTGTTTGTTGTTGGAAATACTCTAGGACTGAGTATATCTCTTGCTACCTTCTTTTCAAGATACATTGTTGTTGACGCGATTCCTAGATCAAGGAATAGGGACAAAGAATTTTTTTTCTACTATCTTATCTTCTGTCTGTATTCCCTAACAGTGGTGTCAGAGCCACGTCAATTTATGGTGCATCTGGATTTAAATCGATATAATCAGATTTATTTTATTTCATACAATGTGATTCTTTAAAATGATTAATGTGCATATATGATTAAATACCACATACAATACCACAAATATATATATATATGCAATCTATATGCATCACTCTAAAAAGTGTCTTGATGGTGGATGTTGAGTGGTAATTGCCTAAGCCCCAGTGAATTGTATGCATGGTTGCTTGGTTTATTTTTCGGTTTTCATACCGAGCCTCTCCTCTCCTTTCCCAATGTAAATCGATGCTCCTCTTCCTATATTCTCCTCAAATATAACTCGAGGTTTTCCCTTTTATAATTAATATGGAATAATATAGTTTTCATTTATGTTTCATCATGAGAAGAAGTTCTACACTTGACAAGTCGACTGCCAGAGAGTCTAGACGATTGAATGGAGGACCGAGGAGGCCAACAAAGAGGAGGAGCCAACCGATCAACCTGAACTCCAACCGATCGACTGAAGGGTTCAGACAATGAATCGAGCCACTACAAGTTATCTAATACAGGTTGCTACATGAGATGTATGACCTTAGGTGGTAGCAATTCTTTGTGGCTCCAAAGAATTGTATCAGTATGGACATAACTATCACTCGTTCATTTTATGATTGCATGTTTTTTGTGTGTATATAGAATATATATGATATGCACTATAAGTATGTGGTGATTGGATATGTATATGTATTTGTATATCAAATCCTTTAATAAATATTAAGTCTAAGATGCTTTCCATAAGCAACACATGAAAAGCTTGATTTACAAAGCATATGGGATTAAGAGAGAAAGACCCCCCCTATCCCATGCCCGTGGCAGAGGCCGAACACCTGGGAGGGTGGTAAATCAAGGGTGATCAACGAAGCATATGTTATTCCAAAGCATGGTGCATTGTCTATATCATGGAAGTGTGATGGTAGATATGTGGGTCTGCTATAGTAGGGTGTATTTTCTATCGTGTTGGCTTTTGGGACATGCTTTACTTGTTGGCCTTAACGAGATTAAGTACGTAGAATCATAGAGATGGATTGTGACAAGGAGTTGTGCACACTATCTAGCTAAGAGTTGCATGAGATGCAATTGGCAAAAGTTGCCTACCTAAATTGTCAAGTTGTAGGTGATCAACCAAAACCGACTCATGATTTGATGAAATATGGATCTTGGCTCACTCGAAAGTTGTATGCTACAATCTTCTAAATTATAGTGAGGGATATCAATTTGAACAAAATAGTGGAAGTGATAATTATCTAAAGGCCTGATTATTATCATCAACATTATCAAATCAAATCAAAAGTGTTTTGACAAAAGTTACAAATTTTCCTTTTTAGAATCTAATGGCAAACACAAATATGTTTTCTTTGTGATCAGTCCTTTAGAAGGACAAGTTGACAAGAATAACTTCTACGATTGGTTTAGGATGTTGAGAATCATTCTCACTCAAGAGCACATGCTCCATGTCCTAGAGATACCAGAGCTAGATGAACCCACTCCCAACGCGCCTAAGGCTGATAATAAAGCTTACAAGAAGCACTCTAAAGATGGCGTGGGTGTAAAGTGCTTTATGTTGTGCTCAATGAACTATGAGTTGCAGAGACAACATGAGAACACATATGTTATTGAGATGGTAACACATCTTAAGAACATGTACCAAGATCGGGAAAGACAAGAGAGATATGATGTCTCAAAGGCATTGTTCAAGTGCAATATGGTTGAAGGAGATTTAGTAGGTCCTCATGCACTTAAGTTGATTGGATATGTGGAGAACCTTGATAGATTGGGATTATCCTTGGGACAAGAGTCGAACATAGATGTGATTTACAACTAGTTTGTCATGTACTACAACATGAATGGTTTTGACAAGCCATTGTCAGAATTACTTGGCATGTTCAGGACAAATGAAGCGCAGAGGAAGAAGGACAAACCCATATATGTGATGATGATCAATAGAGGGAAGTCCAAGAGCAAAGACAAAGATAAGAAGAGTTATAATGCTAGCCAAAATCTGAAGTCCTTTGCACTGAAACTTAAGGGAGGAGTGAATAAGGAAGGGAAGTTCCACCACTGTCATCAACCTAGACACTAGAAATGGAACTATCCTCTTTTTATAGAGGAACTCAGGAAGAAGAATGAGATAGAGGTATCCACTTCAAGACCCAAGAAGAAGTAAGCTGGAATCACATAGAGCAAGGGTTGTTTCCACTACAGTTGGAATCTATCGTTCATGTGCATGTAACAAAATTAACGAATTGTTGTTATGTACCTGCCATTAATGAAAAACATTGTGTATCTTATATGGAGAAGAATATTGTGGATATATTTGTATATACTGAATGACTCAATGATTCAAACAATAAAAAGCTATAGCATTGTCATATAAAGAACACAAATGAGACATGCATTTCTAGAATCATAATGATGGTTGTCTAGAATATTTTTGTTATTGGACCAATGGAGACATGCATGTCTTATTTATTACACAATATAGCAAAAGCATCTTTCACTTGATCTAGTGGGAGAGTGAGTATTCTATTAGGACTCATACATACTGATGTATATTGACCTTTTTGAATAAATGCTATAGGTGGTTAATAGAGCCTCATTATATTTATTGATGATCTTAGTAAATATGGTTGATTGTATTTAATGAAATACACGTCTATATCTCTTTAAGTGTTCAAAATTATTATAAATGAAATAGATAACCACTTGGTATAAGTATTAAAACACTTCTATATGATCAATGTGGAAATATTATAACCAAGAGTTTGAGGACCTTGTAGGAGACCATAATAGCGTCTCATGATGAAATCCACATGAAACACAATGATAGTGTATCATGATAGTCAATCAAAAAGAAGGAATTACACCCTGTTAGTCATGGTGTGATTATCAATTAATATAACTAATCTTCCAATTTCCT
The DNA here is from genome assembly GCA_963693085.1 of Alisma plantago-aquatica. Taxonomy (NCBI): domain Eukaryota; kingdom Viridiplantae; phylum Streptophyta; class Magnoliopsida; order Alismatales; family Alismataceae; genus Alisma; species Alisma plantago-aquatica. The sequence continues at coordinate 805,142,297 of OY856409.1, forward strand.
TCTGGGCACATGCTTTACACTAAAACAATGTATCGTTTGAAATAGTTCAAAAGACACCATATGAGGCATGGAATGAGAAGTGTCTCGATAAATATTTTATAAAAATTAGGAATAAAAACTTATACAAGAAAAATACTTTCCTAAAAGATTTATCCATAAATATCATTTTGTTGAATACTACTTTTATATTCCAATCCAAGAACATAAGTGTTTGTTGCTAGGATGGATGTATTCTTGAAGGGGAATTTAGTTCCAAAGGAATGAATGGGAGAAAAGTATTACTTCAAAAGTTTAAGACCAACAAGAAAATATTAAACCTAAAAGGGTACAATAGGAACAAGGAGAATCACAAATTGTTGTGGAATCTCAAGTTCCTTATGTCACACAAAACCTGATAGATCTAGTAGAACACACCTTGAGTTTGTAAGATTATAATATCTTATAACTCGAGAAGGTGATAGATTGGTCATAGATGATGAGACAACAACCTACCTAGAAGCTATTGAGGGACAAAAGTCTGAGAAATGGCTTGAGGCCATGAGATCCAAGATGGAGTCCATGTAAACCAATAAGGTATGACCTTAATGGATCCACCAGAAGGGGTAAAACCCATAGGGTGCAATTGGGTCCTCAAAAGGAGACCAACATGTATGGTAGTGTATAATCCTATAAGGACATATTGGTTGCAAAGTATATTAAGCAAGTTCAAATTGTTGAACATGATGAAATCTTATCACCATTTGCCATGGTTAAATCCATTAGGATCATGCTTTCCATTGCATCTTAATATGACTATGAGATTTGGGAAATGGATGTTAAAACCACATTCCTTAATAGTAATATTGTATAGGATGTGTACGTGACACAACCTAGAGGTTTTATAAATCAAATTATTGCGAATAAAGTATAAAAGCTACAAAGGTCAATCTGTAGATCGAAGCAAGCATCTCAAGTTCAGAATCTTCAATTTGATAAGATAGTCAAAGAGTTTGACTTTAGTTGAAATGAAGATGAAATTTGTGATTACAATAATTTAGTGGAAGCATATTTATATTCCATAGAATGATGGAGAATGACATCCTTATCCTACAAATATTAAAACCTGATTAGGAAGTACCTTCTTTATGAAGGGTTTAAGCAAAGATCCTATATGATAGGAATCAAGATCTATAGAGATAGATCTAGAAAGCATCTTGACCTAAGTAGGAGAACATACATTGGCAAGCTGCTAAAGGGGTTTAGCATACAAGACTCAATGAGAGAAAATTTGTCCATGTTCCATGGAATTAATATCTCAAGAGCCCAATATCCTAGTTATTGTGAACAGGAAAACATGTGTAAGATGACATATGCATTACAATTGGGTCTATGATGTATGCAATGCTATGTACTAATCATGTATCTCATATGTATTAGACATGATGAGAGGGTATCAGTCAGATCCTAGTGAAGGTTACTAGACCTCCATAAAGAACATCCTTGAGTACTTGAGAAGCACTAAGGATTAGTTTTTTTATTATGGTAATGAGGAAGAGTTGGGTGTAATAAGTTACAGTGATGAAAGCTTTCAAAGTGAAAAGGAGATTAATGGTCACATCTAAAATTTGTTTGACCTTAAAATAGAACAAAAAGCTGGAAGAGTTTTGGGTAAGAGATAATTGTTCTCCAATAGAAGCCAAGTACCTTGTTGTTTTGAAAACAACAAAGAATACTCTATGGATCAAGAAGTTCATGAAGGATGAACTTGTGGGAGGTTCCAACCATGGATGGTAGAGTAGCAATGGTGTGACAACAATGGAACTACTGGTTAGGTAAGGAATCTCAAACAACATATTACAACAATTCCACCTCACATGATAATTCAATACAACGAGGTGACATAAAAACGTGCAATATACTGACTACTAGAAAACATTGGTAACCCACTAAAAGAGCATTTGCGCTGTATAAACATGATGGACATGTTAAGATTAGGCAGAATAAGATTTGTGTGTGATTGGCTCTAAGTGGAAGTGGGAGTTTTTTGATATGTATGCCCAGAGAGTCAATCATATGATGATTGTAATGGGACATTGGATACTTGATTTGATAATTATAAATGTAATTCCATCTATTATGTTTGTCTCAATCATGACATGATGAAACAAACATAGTAGATATCTAAATAATGATGTTACTCGATGACATATGTCTTCAAGTTTGAGGATCTGAACAATGATATCATATGTATGATAAGAGTACGCACATTCTCATTTTGCCCCTAGTTAGATATTATTGTGGAAGAAAAATAGACAATAATAATACATAAGACTAGAGTGTGTGTTTACTGATGATAAAGTCTCATTAGTCATGATATGTGATATCAAGTCAAACACATAGGTACATGTTAGAGAACAATGTATCAGATAGACCCATCTTGAGAGTGATACATGGAGACCATGGAATGGTAGTCAAAATAATCTCTCATAGTGATAGTGGTGATTGTAGTTCTTAGACTTAAAGTCAGTATACTTATCATATGTCTTTCTATGTATTTTGATACCATCCAACGTGACCTTGAATAAGAGTTGCCATAAAGGTGGTGCTTGGGTACATTGTGACAAATGGGGATTGAATGTGAGTGATGTAGATGGGATTTTCCACTCCTACAAGAGTTTGATATCCTAGACACATGATAAGAGAGATTGAGAAATGTATTGCCATACTCATGTGACTCAATATAAGATATGTGATCTCAGATGCATCTCATATAGTTTGCTCTAGTTCAAGGAACATGGATTGAGCATTGAGAGGATGATGATTCCATGTCTCGAGTTCAATTTGGATATCAGAGACAAAGGAACTATATGATCATGTAACACTAATTATATATTGTAGGTTGAAGTTATTCTCCAACTTTCCAGTTACTTGGGTAGAAATGATGCGTTTCTAGATACCACTCATTTCTTGTGATGTCATAAGTTAGTTTTGAACATTCACCATCAATGTAATTTGGGACCTATAGGGTCACATGCATAGGATGCACCTGGGATAGGAGTTTATTCATGAATGATGTTTAACTTGACTACTAGAATGTTTAGGTATTCAATTTAAACAACAATATTGAAAATTGGTTGACTGAACTATGAACCGACTAGTTCAAGTGTTGAACTAATTGATTCAAGTGTCAGGTCAATTTAAACTACATTGTCTAAACATTTCCTTAACTAGGACCTTAATTGGTCAGTTTAGTTGCTAAATCAACACGTTCAAGTTTTGAGACGACTGCTTCAACTTGTGAATCACCCAATTCAATGATCAATACGATTGAATCAAGGAGTGATGTTGACGTCATGTTGTGCATTAATTGAATATTGAAAGCCAATGTGATTAAAAATAGGAAAAAAAGTGAATTGACCAATTCAAGTGTTGAATTGATCATTTGAACCAATCAGTTAGGTGTCAACCAATCATTTCATGGTTCACAGCTTCCAGAAAATTCATGAGATTTTTTCTCTTTGACTCCCTGATGATCTAGAAACCTTGACCTTGGCCCTCCTATAAATACAGATGTAGTCAAGACTTTCAAAAGACACAACAATAAGCTCTGACAATTGTTGTCCTCTCAGAGTTATGGTAACGTGAGAGTCCAAACAAGTCTTACTCATAAAAGGGAATGACAACAAGGGAGAGACAACAAGGGAAAGAAAATCAACCCTACTAGGTTGACGTTTGAAGAGAAAACTCCTTCCTATTGGCTCTAGGAGCACCATGTGGAATTCATGGTGATCCGTGTGGACTAGGTAGAGGCGTAGAGGTCATTTCCACCCACTAGGAGGACAACAACCACCGCCATCTGTGGTGCTGCACCAGGAGGTTGTCATTGTTAGTTTTTCGTGTGCATCTTGCGAAGAGTATGCATCACCATGCAAGAGTTGTCAGTGGACTTGCTCTAGGACCAAGTATATCTCTTACTACCTTCTTTTTTAGATACATCATTTTTGATGTGATTCCCTGATCAAGGAATAGAGACAAAAATTTTGCTTCCGCTTCCTTCTCTATCATCCTTATTCCCCAACACTCCCTTCTTAGATAACATTGTTGATTCTTGTACACTATGTCATCCCCTATTTTTCATCATCTACTATGTCATCCAGGATGTGGATATCTCTAAGTAACATCCTAGACATATATTTCAAGTTTGTATATTTCATTTTGCATGGTAGTAGTAGGGGCACTTCTAGGTTGACATTGTCAATTTTCTTAGGTTTTGAATATACTAGATCCTCCAATTTCTCAGGTGTTTTACTAAATAGATAGCTTGAATTTCCTTCTTCTTCATTTGAGGTAGTCTCCCCATGGGATTCACCAATAAGGTCAAAGGATTGGGATCCGCCCTCATTGGGTTTGTATAAAAGGAACTCCTTGAAAATATTATCATAGTTGAGGGTGGTGGGAGATTTGTATAGACAAAAAGTTCATCATACTTATCCATTACAACCTCGATAGTCTACCCTACTTCTTCTTCTTACCTTCCTTTAGCTGCTTCATTTTCCCTGATTGCTTCTTCCACATGAGTAGGAGTTTCTTCTCTGATCAAGATTTTCTACGGTGTCTCTTGTTTCATCCTCCTCCAGAGAATTATTTTCTCTAGGAGTTTCATTGGGTTTGTTTTCTTCAACATTCTTGTTCATGTGTTTGTACTTTCTAGGTGAGGCTATAGGTTTGGACTTTGTCCTCCTTGATGGTCTTGGCAATGTTCTAGACCTAATCCTTTGCTCCATTCATTCCAGAAAGCTCATGCTCCATTCTTTCCAGAAAGCTCTATGGTGGTGATATCATTAGGTGAAGGCACATCTGGTGTGAGTCCTATCTTGTCTATCGCCATATCCACCATGATATGGAGATCTATCTCTTTTACCTAGGCAAGTCCTTTGATTTCCTCTTCATGTTGTATTTTTGTCATTTCGAGTTTGTCTCCTCAAACTCTACTAATGTTGAAGATACTCCTTTGCATTTTATCATGTTGGTGGAGGCACATAGTACATAATTTTCTTTTCATAGTTCACTACTCTTCTCCCTTAGTGAGGCAATATCTTCATTCATATCAGCAAAGACTTCCATATTTATCATCTATTTATGGTGGCGTTGCCTGCATTTTTTGTGGCAAGATCACTAGGGGTTGGATGTGCATTATAACCTCCACTTATGTGCTTAGTAATTCCACATCTAAAGTTAAGCTAGAAGTAAAGAGTAGAGTTAGACACAATCTCACACAAATTGTCTATGTCCTGCCCACTCTCCATGTAGTTCACTGTGGAAGGGACTTTCTTGCATATTGATATAGGGTGATATGAGTGTGCTTCATGTTTGGGCTTCTCCCTTAGTGGTGAGTGGAATTTTTTCCTTCTTTGTCTTGATGTAGTGTGCAATATATTCCCCTTTATTATGGAGTGAGTTCCTTTGTTGAAGGTTCATTACCTCTTCTATCCCCATTGATTTTTCTTGATCATCTATGGACTCCTCAGGTACCAGCCCAAGATGTGGTGGTGTCTTCACATGAGTGATATCTTTATTGGTTTCTAAGACTACATGATGTGACACCATGGTTGTATCTATCTATGGTGCCACTATCTTCTCCCTTTCTAGTTTATCTTCAAAAGGCATGTTGGCTAGATTCTTGAATGATGAGACTATCAACATCAACATAGGTTGCTCAACTTATGATGTAGTTTCTAGTTTGGTTGTGGAGGGTTTGCTATCTTCTTTTGGGAATCCAAACTATGATCTTTTGTTTCTTTGTGGGTTCTACATGTTTATCCTCTTTTCCCTTGATAATTTTCTATGTGGTAGGTCCACTTGAGTGAGGAAGAGGGGTTGCTGACAATATCATCTTCAAAATATCCTATTATGATATGAAGAGCCTATCACAATCATAGGTTCTCAATTTTGGAAGAGGTAACGTGTCCTTTGATTTATGAAATCTATAAAATATTTATTCTTCTTCCTCATCAAAACATTTGTTGATGTTAGATTTTTGGCATCCATAAATCTTTCTCCAGACATGGTGAAACGTTTTAGTTCCTTAGGGTGTCCCGATCTATGAATGATGTACGTCAACAACCCCCCTATAAAGAAATCTTGTGTGCCTTTAAGACTTTGCCACTATGATCATTCCAAATAGAATTTTCCTAATGTTGACCGACTTCTTCTCTAGGATGCTCCACAAGATGTGGAGGTCCATCTTCGTCACATTATGTGTGTCTGAACGGGTGAAGGCCACATTGGTGACAATCTTATCAATTATACACATAAGACCGAAATGCATCTAGGAGGCTTTCAACTGTTAGAATTGTGCTCTTATTCTCTAAAAATTCATTCCTTAGTCCCCTCTATTGAGAAACCTCATATTTCTCTATTATATTTTTCCTTATTGGAAAGTTCATCTTGTTGTTCTATTTTAGTAAAAATCTGGTTCTTTGACATCCTCCGATTTTCTTAAACTTAATATGACGTGTGATGTTCAAATCGAAACCTCACCTCAGTGAGCATCCCAATTTGAGCACCACACACTAGGCTAAGAAGAAGAAAATCAGAGGAAGTCAGAAGGAAACAATCAGTAGCACATGCACATGAACAATAATAAAACCATACAACACATGTTCACCATTCAACATATAATTACAACATGAATTGTTATAACATTTGGTTTACATATTGAACAACAAACTTTTACATATACATGTACTACCACTAAACTACATGATCTTAAGACAATAGGTCCACCTGTACATCAACTCACCACACAACTCTCAACTATCTTGGATCTTCAAGAGCATAATCACAACCTAAACAAAAGATTACATGCGGTACATGTCAGCATAATATTCAAGAATGTTGTACTGAGTACGCCTATGTGTATTTTTATATACCTCTCATTACTAGCTTGGCAATAAGATAAAACTAATACTTGGAAGTTATAAAGAAATATAAGAAAAGCATATACTTGCACAAAGATGTTCATTAACAAAAGAGAACACATATTTTAGGCACATTTTCCATTATATCATCCATGCATTTGCCACCTGAGGGAATAATGCATCATCTCATCTGCCAATGAGTTTGAGATGTAAGACCTTATGATCTACCACTAGTACATAACTGACATTTAGTGTCGGTTATTTAAGGCCTTTAGTGTCAGTTTCTAAGTGACACCTATGTGGGCGACGCTAAAAGCCCAGTCGTTACGTGTCGGTTCAAAAACCGACGCCAAAACCCTTCGCGCGCCACCGAAAATGCGCCAGCAGGGCACTATCAGTGTCGATTATTAGATAAGAAACCGACGCCATATACCTTCGCGCCACAGAAGGGCGCCATCTTGGGCACTATCAGCGTCGGTTATTAGGTAATAAACCGACGCCATATACCTTCGCGCCACAGAAGGGCACCATCTTGGGCACTGTCAGCGTCGGTTATTAAATAAGAACTGACGTCATATAAACCCCAACACGGCCGTACTGACCAGCACGGCCGTGGTGTCTGGTCCGCTGCCACGGCCGTGCACTCCCAACACGGCCGTACTGGCCAGCACGGCTGTGGTGTCTGGTCCGCTGCCACGGCCGTGCACTCCCAACACGGCCATGCTGGCCAGCACGGCCGTGGTGTCTGGTCTGCTGCCACGGCCGTAGTGTTAAGGAAATAGACGTCGGTTACTATTAGAAACTGACACTGTAATGATGTGGCGTCGGTTTTATACAAATAATCGACGCCTGTTTTTTTTTTCTGTCAGTCTGTAGACCTGCTGTATGGCTGGTCGCAGGATGAGAAACCTGCACTTCAGTTATGAACTACAGGTTTTACGACATCCATTGATATCAGCCAACAGCAGGCCACAAACCTGCAAAATAACAACAAAAATATTCACACATTTAGCAATGCAACCTGCAGTTCCATTTGATTTTCACATATTTAGAAACATTCATGTAGCTAGCAATCTGTAGTTCCATTCATTTTCACATTCACACATATAGAAACATTCATATAGCAACCAATTGTTTCATTCATTTTCACTCAGACACATGTAGAAACATCCAGACATGTAGAAACATTCACACATATATTATAATTCAGAAATTCATTTACAAAATATCATTATTTAGTCATTATTCGCTATCAACATCCCAATTATATCTTAAATCCCCCACTACTTATATGGTTGTTGCCCATTCTTCTCTTACTTCATTTAATTCTCCCGTCGTATAGGGAGCATGTACATCTGGTAAGGCCGTTCCTATAGTGTGGTCAGTTTTAAACACCTGTAAATAGAATGATGTATATATATAATTAATGAGCTATAAATAAGATTGATATATTTCATATTATATATCTAATGAGACTATATAATACCTCAGCAATACAATCGATGTCCATTGCGGCATATTTGATAATCATGTGCATAAATTGCATCACATAGTATCCACATGCCCATCCGTTGTCTTGTGTAGCACACTATAAATTCAAACATACAAAATATTAAAAAATACAACTAATTAAGCATTGTTCACATAAATAATATATACATATATTATAGTCGGGAACTTACTTTCACGCTCTTCCAAATTATTGGCTGGTTCTTTTTTGTGGGGACCTTTCCTCCAGCCTTTTTGAACTCATCAAAACCCCTACATGTTAATGTAACACAGTACATTTCATAATTAAATAGTAATGTAATAACATATGTTAATGGATATGAAAATGAAATATTTCTCACCGGAATAATGTCATTTTCATTATGTGTCCATATTTTGTATTCAATTTACTCCCCTTAGGATCTAGATAATAGACAGTGAACGTCTCGGGGACAATAACCAGTAACTCCCAATGCATACCACTAGAGGTTAAAAAGTTAAAAATTAATAACTCAAAATCCACAATAAAAATGTAATTTTCTTAAGTCCAAATTATAATAAGCAAAGTAAACTTACTCTACATTGAATGGAGCCATTATCATCATCTTCTTATTTTGAGCAAAAATTGTAAAAGCCTCACAGCAGTATTGTTGAACTGACGGAGGGTCTTTAGCTACTAGACTAATCAAAGATGGAATCAAAAATCCTACATGTTCGAATGCAAAATATGCACATATCTTGTCTAAGTAGCTGCAAAATATGTATTAATTACGCATGCATTAATAAATAAGAAACCAGGTCACCAGATCCTACACAAGGTATATGGATGTATAAAGAAGATCTCACCTTATCCATAGCTCTATCACAGATGTATTTAGCCAATCATATCGAAACAATTCCACAATATCTTGTATAAATAGTTTGCTTTTGTATGATTGACCTGCAAAATCTGAATCTATAGAAACAGTTATAGGACAATTTATATCATGTTCGCCTAACCATATTGCCATACCCCTACAGTTAGGAACTAACGGGACAGGTAGGTCTTGTGGAACCCAACTGGGTAATGTAGGAGGTGGAAGTGGAGGCCTAGATGATGTGGGTGTCTTCTTTTTAACCTGTATATATATATAATAATTTCAGATCAACTGACATCATATACACACACTAACAATTTAACGTAATGTAAATTTACCATACAATTTCAGTAAAGATGACATCCGCTTTTAGCCACAATATCACTCCGCCTTCTGCCTTACCAAGCGTTTCACAATTTGGGTGGGCGTATGGCAATGGAAGATCCATCCACTTGGGAAATATATGTACCGGGCTCACACGAATCCAACCAGCTGGTAATGGAGACCCGTGAAACATATCCCCTGGTAGGGATGGGTAAGTTGACGCCTCTGCAACGACATATTCATTAACTTTTAGACGGCATGGCTTCAACCCCTACAAATTTTTGTGTAAAGAATGTTATATACATTTATACATATCATCTTTTTTTGAAACGACTACAATTTCATATATACATATCATCTTGAAAACATATCATCTTGAATTAAAAAAATAGTTACTATGTCATAAAAATACTTACAGCGGATTTGCTAGGTGGTGGGTCTACAGGATTACTCCCAACCTCTGCAGTAGGAGTAGAGCCTGTAGTAGGAGACAACATAGGTATTGTCTGGTAAGTGGCAGTCTGAGATGCCTGCCACTTTTTCATTGCTTCTTCGAGTTTCCTATCAAATAGCTTATCTACCTATATATGGATAAAAGAAATGTCAAATTCTAATTATTGAATTCTCTTTTACAGTAACATCTACAAGGAAAAAATATGTTACCTCTTCTTGTGAAAGTCCCACTTTTGGGACATGTTTGCGTTGGGATGGCCCAAAAAAAGCTTTGATGCCCACACCAGCGCCTGCAGCCCTAACACGTCCAGGATGCTCTGGGTTACCCAGAGCAACTGTAAATTCATCCCTTGTGCCCTCAGGGATGAACTTGCCTTGTTTCCTCAGCTCCTGCAGCTCCTGCTAATCACCAAAACAAAAATTTGTAATTAAGTAAACACCACAAATAATCAATATTCAAACGATTGCTGTAAGAGTTATATTTTACCATTTTTGCATCCGCCTCATCAGTTGCGGGCTTCCTTATTTCTCCCTTCTTATTTTGCCTCCCAGCTATCCAGATATCATGGCGAGGCAGAGGTGTGCTACCTATAGTGGAGGACTCTTGAGTAGCAGTAGACTGAGCAGTAGCCTCGGACTGTAGTCTTTGGCGAATGCCTGCATACCCCTTTGGACCCATTGTGTGGGCATGCACATTCAGTGCATGCCTTGATCTTTGTGCCTCACTGAGGGCCTAGTTAGTATACACATTAATGATTTGGTTAGTAACAATAAATGTTAATCTTGAATAGGTGAATACAACATATATTAATGAGATTGGGACTGACACCTAATACCTTGAATTCATCTGTTTGTCTTGAAGCAACAAACGCGTCCCATTCTTCTTCGTCCAGGAAGTTCCACTATTCAGTGGATGTCTTCTTCCTCTTATCAGCTTCTTTTATGTATTCTCGGGTGAGATTTGTCATATAGTTCCTTAGGACTCTCCCACAGTGTTGCATCACGCATTTACGATGCAGCTTTTCATCCAATTCAAATATACTCTGCAAATTAGAATTGCTATTAACTAGTATCCAAAAAATTAGTAGTCTACAAAATAGAATTGCAAATTAATAATAACTCACACATAAATCCTTCCATATTACGTCTTTCTTCTCCTTAGAAACTTTATGCCAAGAATCTATCTTACAACCGCAATGGCTACGAGTAACATACCCAAGATATGAAACAAATGAATTGTGATTCACACCAGATGCATTTCCTGCATTATCAAAATCTACAACAAGTTTGGGTCCATTGCCCTTTTGCGCTATTAACTTCTTCATCATAGTGATGCCCCTTCTCCTGTCAACTTTTTGGTGTTGCTGATCAAGTGCCTCAAGTGCTTCAGATGGTACATGTGCATCATCAACCTAAAATTTGACAAAATAAACACATTTACAAGATATAACTATAAATGCACATATAGATATAAATATATGATATATTTTTAAAACTTACATTGTGAGGCGGCGCATTGATGTCCTCACCCTCACGGTAATCATCAGCACGGTCATCAGGAGAATGTTCAGCCATCTGAAAATTCACATTCACATTGTAAAGTTCACATTATAAAGTAATTCACATTGTAAAATTCACATTGTAAAGTTCACATTCACATTGTAAAGTTCACATTGTAAAGCTCACATTGTAAAGTTCACATTCACATTGTAAAGTAATTCACATTGTAAACCTCACATTGTAAAGTTCACATTCACATTGTAAAGTAATTCACATTGTAAAGTAATTCACATTATAAAGTAATTCACACTGTAAAGTTCACATTCACATTATAAAGTAATTCACATTGTAAAGTTCACATTCACATTGTAAAGTTCACATTCAGAAAAATAAAACATATAAAAAATATAAACATGCCTCTAATATTGCGATTTTTTATCAATTAACAATCCTTCATTGTGATCTTCGCACACATACAAGTCATCATTAGCTTCAATATTTGCTGGTGTTGGCAACCCAACTGAGAATGGACTGGAGTCATCATACTTATCATAGTACTGTTCTTCATCTATAGGATCTTCAATGAACTGTCTTTTACCATGAAGAACAACCGACCATTTATCATTTGCAGGATCATCGATATAAAATACTTGTTTCGCATGTGATGCCAATATGAATGGTTCATCCTTCTCGCCAATCTTTTCAAAGTTCACTAAAGTGAAACCCAATTCATCCACTATAACTCCTTTGGTGTTATCAACCCAATTACATTTGAAGAGAGGAATTCTGAAATCTATGTAGTCAAACTCCCATATGTCTTCAATGACACCGTAATATGACATTTTAGCTTCACGTGGACTCTTATCCTTTGCACTTGCAAAAAACATAGTCGATGCTTGAAGGGTGACCCCACTATTTTGGACGACACTCTTATCATCTTGGTGCTTTGTGTAATATGTGAATCCATTAATGTCATACCCTTCATAAGACATAATAGTCAATTTTGGTTTAAAGGCGAGGCATTTTATAGTTTCAGTAATATCATCTGGTGTTTGAGATAGTTGATGTAAGACTTTATTTTCAAACCACTTAATAAATGTCTTGTTATGCTCTCTAGCAAGCCACATTGTATTGTCTCAAGGATATTGTCTCTTGATGAAATTGGTATGTTCCTCGATATAAACGTTCACTTCGTCCATGTTGTGTAAAATATACAAGTGACCTTGTTCCAACTGCTCACGGCTGATTACTTTCACACGCGATCCCAAAATTCCTTTGCCAAATTGCTCGTCAATATTCTTGTCATTATCAGGAGTGTCATTACCACTGAGAAAGTCATTGCAAAAATCCATAACCTCTCTCGCCACATAACCCTCGATAATACTCCCTTCAGGCCGATAACGGTTTCGAACATCACTTTTAAAAACGCTCATGTATCATTCAAAGGGATACATCCAATGCAAGAAAACTGGTCCCAACATTTTCACTTCCCTAGTCAAGTGGACAACAAGATGTACCATGATATCAAAGAACGACGGAGGAAAATAAATCTCAAGCTGACATAGGGTAACAACCACTTCTCTTTGCAATTTATCGAGAGTATCAGGGTCAATAACTTTGCTGCACAGACTGTTGAAAAAGAAACAAAGTCTGGTGATTGTAAACCTTACATGCTTCGGCAATATAGATCTAATTGCCACAGACAATATTTGTTGCATTAGAGTGTGACAATTATGAGATTTAAGACCTATCAACTTCAGATCTTTCATTGATACCAATCTACGTATGTTGGATGAGTAACCCTGTGGCACCTTAACATTTACCAAACATTCACAAAAAGCTTTCTTCTCCTTTCTAGACAATGTGTAACAAGCGGGAGGTAAGTATGTTCTCCGATTTCCCATTTCACGAAATTCTGTTAATTTTGACCTTATTCTCATTTCACGTAGGTCCGGTCTGGATTTTATCCCATCTTTAGTCTTACCTAGTATATTCAACAAAGTACCAATGACACTATCACAAACATTTTTCTCAACGTGCATGACATCGATACAATGCCTGACTGTCAAAGAACTCCAATAAGGAAGATCTCAAAATATTGACTTCTTCTTGAATAAAGATTTGTCACTCCGTGTGGCCATAGTACATTGTGATCTCTTACCAAATTCATTGACAAAGTCTTTTACTCTTTCATAAACAACCTCCCATGGTATAGGTTTAGGTGCACTCCGTTCCTCATTCAATCTATTGAATGCTTTGCGCTTCCTACGATACGGATGAAATTTTGTAAGAAACCTTCGATGACTGAGATATACAGTCTTACCGCCATGTTTTAGTCTTGTTGAATCAGTGTTCTCTTCACATATAGGATACGCTTTAGCTCCTTTGACACTATATCCAGACAAATTCCCATATGCTGGAAAGTCATTAATAGTGCAAAACAACATAGCATGCAAACGAAATGTCTCTCTTTGTGAAGCATCATAGGTCATCACACCTTCACCCCAGAGTTTCTTTAAGTCATCAATCAGAGGTTCAAGATAAACATCGATGTCATTTCCAGGTTGTTTAGGGCCCGATATCAACAACGACAGCATTACGTACTTATTTTTCATACACAGCCAGGGAGGAAGATTGTATATAACAAGCATGACTGGCCAAGTGCTATGTTGGCTGCTCAATGTCCCGTACGGATTCATCCCATCTGTACAAAGCCCAAGTCTTAGATTCCTGACTTCTTCACCAAATTCAGGGTACAATAGATCAATCTTCTTCCACTGTGGGGAATCAGACGCATGTCGTAGGATCCCATCATTATTTTTCTTAACATCTGCATGCCACCTCAAATTCTTTGCATCTATCGGATTGGCAAACAAGCGTTGAAATCGTGATATTATAGGTAGATACCACATCACCTTGGCAGGAGAACTAGTTTTGGACTCCCCCAAAGTCGTCAATTTATACCGTGACGCACCACATTTTGGACAATCTTTCAAATCCACATAGTCCTTTTGAAATAATACATAATCATTCGGGCATGCGTGTATCTTCTTGGCATCCATTCCCATTGGGCACAACAATTTCTTTACCTGTTATGTTGAGATTGGCAGCTCGTTTCCTTCAGGAAGCATTTCTTTCAACAAAGTCAACAATGAAGTGAAGTTTTTGTCGCTCCATCTATTGTTAGCTTTCAACTTATACAATCTCAACACAGCGCTAAGCTTCGTAAACTTAGTACAACCTGTGTATAATGATATCTCAGCATCATGCACAATGTTTCTAAAAATTAGAGGTGGATCGGTGTGCTCTACCCCACAACTATCCAGCATCGCATCAACGATGTCTACTGGAACTGGTTCATTCACATCTACGTCATCGTAGGCAATTTCTTCTTCTACACAAGCACTGCTATCGACATCCACTGGTTTCGGGTTTGAAATCTCTCCATGCCAGTGCCATTCTGTATAGCCTTGTATAATCCCATTGCACATGACATGACTTTTGATTTCGTCACCAGTGTTGACTTTCAAGTTGTTACTGCAATGCCTACATGGACAGTAGAACCTATCTCCATATTTTTTCCTATGTTCCTCGGCAAATCTAATAAACTGGTCAAGACCAGAAATAAACTCGGGGGTGCAGCGATTGCGAATGGACATCCATGATCTATCCATTCTATGATCAAAGAGAAATCAAATATACATTACAACAAGATTAGGGTCTAGGGTTTACAGATTAGAGTTTTTGCATGGTTAAAACTTTAGGCCAACAAATACATGTGTTGTCATTCTTATATATAATAAATGTGTACCACCTATCTCATTCTTGAAAACCTAATCTCACTAGTAAGTGTATAATGTGTATTGGGTTTTCAAGAAAATTTCGGCAACATTTCCCCACTGTTCTCTAAGTACATATGTACTTAGAGAACAAACGGGGAAATGCTGTCGAAATTTTCTTAAAAACCAAATACACATTATACACTTACATCCTAAGTGAGATTAGGTGTTCAAGAACAGTCCCAAACCGGGGACTATCCAAGATTTACTCCTAATGAGTATATCTTGGATGGGTTTCTAGGCCAACAAATACATGTGATGTCATTCTTATATATAATAAATGTGTACCCCCTATCCCATTCTTGAACACATAATCTCACTAGTAAGTGTATAATGTGTATTGGGTTTTCGAGAAAATTTCGGCAGCATTTCCCTACTGTTCTCTAAGTACATATGTACTTAGAGAACAAACGGGGAAATGCTACTGAAATTTTCTCGAAAACCCAATACACATTATACAATTACATCCTAAGTGAGATTAGGTGTTCAAGAATAGTCCCAAACCGGGGACTATCCAAGATTTACTCCTAATGAGTAAATCTTGGACGGGTTTCTAGGCTAATGAGTACATATCCACTACATGTATTTGCTCACTTACATTGCATCACTCACAATTAGAGCATTATTAAATAATAAATCAAGAATTCAATAGTTTCAAACATGCAATAATTCACAATTAGAGTGATAAGATTCACTTTGTACAAACATACATGGCATAATTCAGGCACAATAGCAGGTGTGGTCATTGACCCGATTCAACAATACAAGAATAATTTTAGAAGAGTAATGTAGCACAACATTATAGGCTATCCGATTATAATTGAGAAATATAGCACAAAATCAACCAACATGGTCGTGCTACCAACACGGCTGTGCTGCCCAGAACGACCATGCCAACCTGCGATTTCACACACCTCGGCAGAGGAAGAAGAGGAGGAAGAAGAGCAGAGCAGGTACCTTCGGCGGTGTTGGCGGGGAGAGTAGCAGCAGCGAGCAGCAGGAGTAGGAGAGCAGGCCTCCGGAGCAAGATAGAAGGTCACTGGAGAAGGAGAGAAGGCCGCCAGAGCTGGGGCAGAGGACAAGCGGCGGCGGAGGTGGGCAGAGGACCACCCAAGTGAGCGGAGCAGCGTACGGCCGGAGTAAACGGCGGCGGAGGTGGGGGCAGAGGAGAAATCATCAGAAATCGCCAAACCCTGGAGTAGCAGCTGCACGAGACAATGAATGAAACAGAGAAAGGGGAAGAGTCGGGCTCACGGGTGTTGTTAAGTTATCAATCGGTGTCGGTTATTGAAAACAACCGACACGTAAACCTAAAGGTGTCGGTTCTACAAACCAACCGACACCTATTCTTAATGATAGTCGTCGGTTTTTACTAGAAACCAACCGACGTCTATCTACATACGCCGATTAAAAAAATTGTTCTCGATTAATGACCATAGTCGTCAGTTTCTTTCTAAAACCGATGCTCATAGGGGTGTGAAAATTTTCTCGGGAAAATGCGCGAAAACCCATAAGCGTCGGTTCTTGTAGTAAAACAGACGAACAAAATGTTCCCAATTTTTGTATCGCGAATAACCTTTCGTCGTCGGTTTTTTAGTAAATAACCGACGCCATATGTCAAATTTTGGAGGTAATTTTTTTCACGCAAAATTTGGGATTTGGCGATTAATTTTAGGCGTCAGCTATTTATTCGAGAACCGACGCTAAATAGAAAGCGATACCCGTGTCTGGCCACTCCTCTCTGATATATGTCGGTTTGTGTTTTAAACCGACGCTGTAGGTTTTAGGTGTCGGTTCTTCGTTAATAACCGATGACTGGAAAGTGACTACATAAGCCATTTCTGTAGTAGTGTACTACCAAATAGTTAGATCATTGTACAATGTGATCTGCTACCAAAGAGAATGATCACTTTCCAGCACTATGCTACCAAAGAAAATTACTTCTATCATATAATGGAACTGATATATTATGTTTCATGTGTTCATATCCATAAGTATGGAAAATCAAGCAAGATAATATACAAGAACAATCATTTCATCCAATATCATATGCCAAGTATTTTACTACACATATAATGCAAGCATATTGTATAATAAGCCAAGTAAGAGGTAATGGCGTACCTTGATCAAGACATTCCTAATCACACATATCACATTCCTGATGTCAACTATCACACTTGGTCAAACCTTGAATAAGACAAGATCATATATACCATCATCGGATTCTCATCATCATTAACCCTAGTTATATCCCTTTTAGTGTTTGCCTAGTTCATTAGGATATGTTTATCATTACTCATCTTGTCACCTCATATTTATGTTACTGATGTCATATTCCAGATTATACTTCAATTATGTGTTGGATCAGTATATATCATATGTATGATATGTTGCATATAGTTATATCCACGGATTAACCCTAGGTTACATTGAGAGCAAATAGATCGATTCATTACTTGTTAGCCATACGACATCTACAATTGGGAAGAAACATACATACAGAACATACAAACATCACGTTCAGTAACCCAAGATCACTACAACTCATATTGGAACAAGAGAAAGACACTTCTACATTGATTCTTCTTCCTTGAGTCTGTCGTAAGCAGCTTTTCCTAAAGAATTCCTTCAACCTGAGCGTTGAGTAGTGGTAGAGGGGCTGGAACAAGACAATATTCTGCTCGTATATTAACTCAAACGAAGCCATACAACTGAGTAATAAGATCAATCCAAAGCAAAGATGAGTTCTAGATGTATCAAGATATCTCATCACTCTCCTGAAGAGAGGTCGTAGCAAAGCACGACAGATAAACGCCTACTAGCGGCGACAAAATAGGAAGATAAAACTACCAGAAACCACTGGCTAAACAAGCCAAGATAGAATGAAAAAAGGGAAACAACGTAGACTGATAAACACACAAAGCAAAGAAGCGAGAACTTGGGTTACGTGGTCCCAGAAAGCTAGAAACCTATGGCAGAAAGTGATCACAACAGCAAAGAGGGGAGTCGAGGTGTGTCTCAGCGCCCCTTGCGCCACAGCCACCCCCCCCCATCGTGAGGAACGTCGAGAACCAGACCCTAGGGTCCAAAAGCCGACGCCTCTCGAAGCAGAAGAGGAGGAAGCCGATCCCGCCACAGTTGACCACCAGGATCTGGATCCGCCCTACCCAAGCAAAGAGAGAGCCCAGGGGGAGCAGGTCGGTGCACACCGACAGCCGGAACCCCTCCCCGAAGCCAGCCGCCGTGCACAGGAGCGTCATCCCTAGTCGCCCTGCTATCTCCAGTCGCGAGGCTGATGGAAGGATGCGGGCGTTTGCGTCCTACCCTAGGTTACATTTATTATTCAAATTAGGGTTAAAATCCATGTATTGAAGGTCATCCTCATATAACATGAATTCTATGCATCTAACTAATTACATATTAGCTTCCAGTTACTGCTATGAGCTTACTCAGTAATTTCCAGGGTTTCTTGAGCATCTTTGTAATTATTGCACATTAATTAGGGTTATTAGCCCTAATTAGCCATATGAAGCATATTACATGATTTCGTGCATCAACATCATAATCACTGACCTCAGATGGATTACAAACATGAATATGTATTTACTGACATGTTATCATAGTTTTAGTCCATCATTTGATATTTATTACACATGATATAAGAATTATACATCTTACTTAATATTTATGTTTTCTAAGCACAAAAATACCGATATGATGGTTCCATGTTATTCTACACTTTTTTTTGAGAATTTTGGTATGCCATTTGTATTTTTCTGATGCTCGAGCTAATTACTGTGAATTATTGAAGATCTATGTAATTCTGAGATTTTCTTACCTTTTGGCCAATCCGGAGCCGCCACATGTCCTACTTGGGTGCGGCTCCTTCTCCTGGTTTTCACTCATGGACCCTCCTTGGTTTAGTACCGAGCCGGTTAGTTCAGGGGCTGGTTCGCTTGGTCTGGGTTGGGTTTAGGGCTCTAGATCCGGTCCTCCTTTCTTTCCCATTCAGCGTTCCTTCTCATAATCTGGGTCGCGGCTCTATTCTTCTGTGGATAGGTCCACCACCACCAAGTTCTACCCCACTGAGCAATCCGTAGGGATCATGCTCTCCCCGTCTACTCCTTTGGCCACTAATAGCTCCACCTAGCCTCCCTTCATGCCATCATTCTCGAATCTCCTTATCTTCGACTTCTCCTCATGGTCTGGGCAAGTTCGCCGGCTATAGTTGTTGGTGTGGCAGAGCAGAAGAGGTAAAAAGCCTCTTGGCCTCTAAGCTTCCTCCACAAGGCTCCACTAGCAGTTCCAGGTCTTCCCAAACTCCATGGATGATCTAAAACTCATAGTGGAAGCCCACTGTAGCCCTCCCTGAACACAGTCCTCTCCTCCGATGAACCTCTCTTCATGAGCTACACTGTTGCCATCACAAGGTCTTGAAACACACTTCTACGACTCTCTTAACCTTCCTCAACATTTTCCCCTACTCAAATCCCTCTGAACTCCCTTCAACCTCTAGTTCCTTTCTCTATTTCCTCCTCTTTTCCTACTGCTCGCAACAATGGAGATGGAGGGAAGAACAAGTTAGGGGCTCTCCCTCGACACTTCACCAAAAACCATGAGAGAGGGGTCAAAATGAATGTGTCTTGGAGGCAAGTCCAATTGCCCATTCGGTTTTCTAGTATGAACCACGATCACATCATGCGGTGGGGAGGAGGTTGCTGCCTCGTCATCCCCCACATTCCCCATTGCGACTGGAGGTAGGAGAAGAACTCCTAGTCGTCTGATCATCATCCAAGGGCCAGAGCCTCTCCACACAAAATTGAATCTGTGGCTGACTTAAGTCAAAAGTTCTAGCCACTAGATGAGCTCCAAATGGTCAGGATCCATCCACACAGCCTGCCCTCAACCAAAGGGGGCATGACAAGGCTGTAAAATCAAGACTTAGGCTAAAGCTATTAAACTTAGGTCTAATAAACACCAACAAAAAGCACATCATTTCATTGACTTCAAACATAAATAACTTCTTCTAGGATACTTCAATTTCTACCAAGTTTTAACCATAACTTCACTACCTATAAAGATACTGACACAAATTTTTCGTGCGTCGAACGCAAGTGTACGCGTCAATGTAATATAGGCCTTTGTGAGGCCCGAGTCGAACTCAGGGACACTGAATTATCAGAGACTACTATTAACTACTCGCAATCAGCTAGACCAGTTAAAAAGTTGGAAGTTGTTGTAAAATTAAAAGAAAATGAAATAAAACAAAACAAAACAATCGATTAAAGGTTTAGTTTAATCAATTCAAGTGGAGATCTTTAGGATTGCGGTTTCACCGTGGGTTATCATTGTATGAATTTCTATATAGCAACTCAGATTTATCTCTCTTTCCAGGTAGTGGCATGTAGTCAGAATTGCCCACTGTCGTGGTACAATTCACTACCTATGTCTAGGTCAGTTTCACTGTCGTAGTAACCTATACCCTAAACTAGGTGCATTAGAATCAACCTCTGGGTATCCACCATTAACCTTACACCACCTTGTTCAAGGGATTTGTTAATTAATGTGAATTTCGTCTCTTTTCAACTGTTAATTCTTCTTTCAAAGCAATTAAGGGCATTAGATTATTATTATGGTGATCAAGCATAACAATATAATTGAGAAAACGAATTCATACCACAGATTTAAGAGATAAATGATGAATTACTATGGTAAAAATGTCATACAATGCTTCCCCGGGCTACTCCCGGTCCTAAAGACAAAGGGAATTAGCCCCGCATGTTCATCTCAAAGAAAAACATGGTAGAGAAAAAAGGACACATGGAGAAAAATGTGAATAAGTAAAGAAACCCCTGAACGGAGGAGATCCAAGCGTTCCTCGGCGTGGAATACGCGATCTACAGCCTTTCGGCGGTGGAGAACGTCTTCTTCGGCCTCCGGAATGGCTGGGGCATGCTTATGGACTCCATTCTTCTCTCCACACCTTCTCGGGACGTGTGCGGCGACTAATGACGTGATAGATTTCTCTTGGCCACCGTCATTAGGTATAATCCCCGAGTTAGGTTGCAAAAATATCACAGCCGCTGGATTTAGATTGATATGAAGCAAACTTGTATCTGACGGTGTCGATACCATCGACGCGAGTCGATGGTATCGACTCTGCACGGTATCGGCTGGTCTTCTTTTCTTTTCTTTGTCGCGACTGATGCTAACTCGATACCATCGATGAGGGTCGATGGTATCGACATTCTAAGGCGTCGGTTTTTGTCATTTTCTGTCACTGTAGCTCCACTTGTCGATAGTATCGACTTCTGGGTCGATAGTATCGACTATCTTCTCGCCAGCAACCTGATGATATATCGATACCATCGACTCTCCTGTCGATAGTATCGACTCTGCGATGCTCCTTGCGGCTGGCAACCTGTGGTCTCGTCGATGGTATCGACCACTGTCGATGGTATCGACAGCAGCAGATATTCGTTTTTCCTGAAATTGCAACACAAAACCACATAAGCCGAAATAAAACATATTATTGTAATCATTTATGCTCAAAATACCAAAATAAGGGAGATTTGACATTGAGAAGGATCATAGACCAAAGTAAATGAATCATGCAATATTAACCACCAAAATGACCAATAAATGCATGAAACACAAGTAAAATATGTCTATAAATGCGACTAAAAATCATCGCATCAAACTCCCCTAAGCTTGAACATTGCTCACCCTCGAGCAACTAAACTTTAGAATAGAATTGCGAGGGTCAACTAAAGAACAAATCATCACAACAAACATTTCCAAATGATCCACGCCAGACATTCACAAACCGGCCCTTACTAACCACAGAATGATAATTACCCTAAAGGCGACAATAATCATCCATAAAAGATATCTACCTCAAAATTGATGAACACTATCATATAAGGAAGTTAGCATAATAAAATTCGCTGGTTCAGACTCGGTGCATCTTATGATCTCCTATTCTACGTTGCTCACCCTAACTACCATCTACATGGAAGAAGCTCTCCTGATATTCACAAGTGAGGAGAAAATCAATCATCACTTCTATGCATTTTGATATGCTAGCAGGAATGCCGATCGAGGCAACCAAGTATATCATCGTCGAGGTCAACGTGTGATATATCAGCGTTCTTCTTCCGACGAAAGAGAGCAGCTTCTCCTTCCAAGACATCGTCTTCCTCATCATTTTCTCAAGGAGATAGTTGTAGTCAGTCAACCTCACCGAGCCAAAGTAGATAGGAACTCCCAGGTATTGTATGACACGGTCTGCAGCTTGAACACCCAGAACATTAGATATTGAAGCTGCTGTAATAGGGTCCGTTTTGCCAATAAGGCAAGATGATTTGGTGGTGTTGACAAGTTGGCCAGTAGATCTAGCGTAGAGCTGCATAGCCTCAGTTAAGGCTTGAGAGGAGTTGGGTGAAGCGTTGATGAACAGAATGAGGTCATTGGCATACAGGAGAATAGGCGGGGCTATGCCACCGCCTCTAGTGATGAAAATAGTGATTGTGCCATTGTCTGTAATGTGCTTGATATGTCTGCATAGCGGCTCCTCGAACAGAATAAACAGGAGCGGAGAAATAGGATTTCCTTGTTTCAGACCATGCTTGATGGAGAAGAAGCTTGCGGTGTGATCGCCGATGGTTACACTAGCCCAAGTGTCACAAAAAAAGCGAAGACACAGGTGAATGACAGCATGGGACATGTCAAACAAGCTCAGGATCAATCTGTGGATGGACCATTCCACTAGGGGATATACCTTAAACACGATATGGTGATGTGGTTACACCACATGCCTGATAACACCTAAATTTATGTATTTATGCTAAGTATTTATCTATGGTTTTGTGTCACTATAGCCTTAATATGCCCAAAATAACCCATGTTTCTTCTCTTTTAGTAATTTATATCTTTTTATAGATAAAGTTTCTCGAACTAACCAATTTTTGGACTTGCAGGCACTGGACCAGAAAAGACATCTATTCTCCAAAGAATTCTCCCTAACACATGGTTTTTACAGCAGCTAGGCCTTCACCGCGACCGCGACTGTGGGATACACCAAGACCGCAATCACGGTATCCAAACTCGCCTCGACCAAGACCTCGATATCTACCTCCACCAAGACTGCAGTCTAGGAACCCACCTCGACCATGATCCAAGCTGCTGTTGCAATTTCAGAGCTAACCGCGACTGAGGCCTACACCTCGACCACAGATCGAGCCTTGACCATGGTGAATCCATGACCTCAAACCGCGACTGCGACCGAGTGAGGACCGTAACCCGCGGTCATCACCACGTCCATGGTGATTAAGGCAGCAACTTGGATCAGAACTATGATGGCCCCGCCTATAAATACCCGCCCCTCTCCACCTGAAGGGGGGTTCCGATCTGGGGAGTTTTTCCACCTTGTGGTTCTGACCTGGTGAGGTTCTCAGAGCCCTATGGGAGAGTCTAGAGGTCTGAAAAGGTTGAAGTGCTCGTTCTACGCCCATCTCTTCAGTGTGCTTCCATTCCCCACCATATTCCACCTCCAGTCTTAGATCCCCAAAGGCAAAAGATGAGGAGAGAGAAGACTAAGGATCCATCTTCTTTGAGAGAAGGAGAACGTCCATGCCATCATCTTCTACCCCCATCCACCAACCAAGCTAAAGTTCGGGGTGGATCTAAAGAGTAAGGAGGTCGAGGAGTATAGAAGATCAAGGAGGATGACCCAAAGACGAGATTCGAGCCATACAGAGGCTAAGGAGCAAGAGACACCTCTGCTCTATGAGCTAAATCTCTTCTTCTTCCCCTTTATTCTACTGTTCTCCTTTGTTTCTATACAATGATGTTCTTCCATCTTTGTTTGGTGCCAACTATGCTTGTCCATGGCTAGTTGAGCTCCTTCTTGGCTATGTAGCCCACTTTGGGCACGTTTATGTAGTTTTACCTTAAGCAAGTAGTGTCATTTCAGATCTAGCATGTTTTATGTTCTATCTCCTCTTTCTGGTTATGATTGCTAGTTTGGATGATCTCTTTTCTTGCTTGAACTGCTATTTCTGCCTATATTGAGAGATTTGTTGTAGAAATAGACAAGAGAAGATAGTTTGGATTGGAATCTAAAAAGAGGACGGTTCAAGGTTATCTTTTCTTAACATCCTAGAGTAATCTAGACCTGGGAAGCTATCTAGGATATTCTAGGATTTTGATTTTCCATCCTTGAGAGAGGTTTCATATCATCGATGGGTTTTAGTCACGCTACGCGAGAGCGAGTGGGATGACCCCACAGGAACAGATACCACAGTGCGTTCCAGGTTTGGATGTAGATTTCTTGTTGGGGTGTTTGAGGGTTGTCTACACTCGAGAACGGGTGCATAGACTACCAACTTGTGGTTACATAGCCGGGAACTCCTTCTCTCTGATTAGTAGAATCTCACAGACTTTGTTTTGTTTTCTTTCCTTTGTTTTGTTTTAATTTGTGACAACCTACTAGACTAGTTCTAGCCCCTTACTTTCCCTACTATCGTCTTGGCTTATCTGACTCAAGAATGAAATCTCAAGCGTCCTAAATGTCACCATGTCCATGTGTTCAACCATATATATCTACTTTGACCCCGTAATAAAGTTGTGGGTGTCCTTGAAGGTTTTGGGTTATAAATTTAAAAGTTTGGTTCCTTTTGAGTCTGCCTCCCTTCCATACGCGTGATTCGAGGCGGTCAACTTTTTGCCGTCATTATTGGGGATGTGGTTTTCCACGTTGACATGCCTAAAAGATTTTGTTCTGTCACTTTTAAGCATGTATATATATGCATAGTTTTTCTTTTGTTTTAAACATACTTGTCCATATATACTGAATAGCTTTCCTTTTTCTTATACTTTTTCAGCCATGGATCTTGCTTCTGTAAGACAATTCATCTTGTCCACCTATCCTCCTGATTTTTTCCATAGTTTTGACTACTGGAAAATAATTGAAAGCCCGGCCATACAACTCGTTGAGCTATATTTGCCTCCACCTTCGTCATATGTAGACGCTCCAACAACAGAGACTGCCAGTCAGCCCTCGACTTCTGTGCTATCATGGGATCAAGAACTGGTTAAGGCAGTAAAGTTAGCTAGAGAAAGTGTCAATGCACTCACCTCCTTAGCTCCTCATCTCCAAGGAGATATCGATCCACTTCAACAACTACTAGAAAGGCAAAATCATCAACTCCAAGTAGCCACAAAGATTGCAGACTGTAATAGAAGTCTACTTCAAACTGCTGAGCAGGGATTCATCCAAGAACACCAGTTTGATACAGTGAGTCTACAATAAGAGTGCAAGACAGAGTTGACAAGTCCCGGAAGCTTGGTTGCCCAAGTCCAAAAACTTCATGATAAAGATGTTGAACAAGGCAAGAAGCTTCAAGGGCTCATCAATTTGGTTACCACGCAGTTGCAAGTGCCAATGCTTTACACTGAAGACTTTAGTCATCAAGACCATTCCATTGGGTCTGAAGCGGAGTATGCCTCACCATCCGATTCAGACCATCAACTGGATTCATCAGGATTTTTATGTGAAGACCAGCCCACTTGGGAAATCCCTTCATTCTATCTAGATGACTCAGCTGATCAACCAATGGAAAATACAAGCCACACGCATGACTGGTTTTATGATGACGATGATGAAGACTCTTGCCCTCACTATAATAGCCAAACAACCTTGTAGCCAGAAGGTTGGTTTGAGGAACCTAAGTCAGACATTGATCCAGACCAGAGTGATAGCTCTCACATTGAGACTTGTCACTTAGCCTTGAGCAGTATGCCAATCATGGTTTGGAACAATTTGTTCGATGACAACGACAACAACAACTGCTCAAATTGGAGTAGTGAATATACTGATGATGATGAGTTGGAACAGCATGAGATGACACTTACCACCATCCCCTTAAAAGGCTTGGGGGATATTGATGGAGCAGGATGGACACTCCACTACAACATGGTTGCTTAGCATGAAGACACCCTAGACCCTACAGAAGGCGACAAGCTTGGGGCGGTAGAATCTGGACAAACAGACCCCTTCAGGGGTATTTGTTCGGAAGATGATTGGATGACCCAGACTATAAATAAGAATTTTTCTGAGTATCCAACTCAAGTTAAAAGGTGGAGAGAGAAGAGAAGAGTCCTCCAGAAGACATCCAACCCCCCGTCTCATCTTGTCTCAACATCCTAGGACCTTCATGTTCATATTCATATTTCAGAAGCTACCTTGAAGATGAGTTGCCAAAGAATATGTCCCAGTGTAGTTCAAGTAAATCATAGCACAAGGATGACTTCACCGTGTTGCCAAATTTTATCCCTCTCTTCCAGAATTGGAAGGGGTCTCCTCTCCGCATATTCTGCCACTACATGGTGAGCCCGAGTCACGAGATACAGGTAACTTAGACCCCAAAACTATGGATTTGGGATCCAAGTGTAAGAGTCGTAGGGCAACCACCCCCTACTACCCACAATTTTTCTTTTATCTTTACTTTTCATGTATTTTGCAAAATAAAGTCAATCTAAATTTTTTTATCTTTCCCCTAATTGCTAGAAATTTAGTTTATTTTGCATCATCTAGTTTTCTTTTAAATTTTCATGTTCTTCCATCTATGCACCCAAATAGCTGTCGTTGGTCCATTATCTTGTAAGAGGTTAAGTGTCATTCCCCATTACTCTTCTATGGTGTTCGATTCGGATTTTATCCTCTAAAGGCTTCCCACCCTCATCCTTCCTCACGTGGCGGAGCTGGGACTGCGATCATGGTCTAAAGGCAAGGACCGTGACTGTGGCCTGCTAGTTAGACCACAATCATGGTCTGAAAGCAAAGACTACAATCGCAGTCATGCCTAAGTTAGACCACGACCGCAAGACAATGAAACCACGACCGCGGTTACACAAGACCCAGGTGTACTTTTTCGGCCTGACTAACCAACATGTCTGGTTGTCCCTGCCTTTTTTACCAACTGTTGCTCTTTTGACCAAGTTTTTCGTCCCTTTTTTACCAGGTCTCCGACGCCTTTTTCCAATTTTTCTGCCACTCTTTCCGCGACCTCACGTGATTTGGAGTGAGGTCGGGGCGGCACGCCTGACCTATAAATACCCCGGGGTCGAGGTATCGCCTCCTTGCCTAACCATCGAGTTCCCTCCACCGCTTCGTTGCTCCCTGCCCATTTTTCCTTCCTCCCCTTGTCTCTGCCGTAGGATAATAGGGAAGGAGCGAGCACATCGGCACCTGCAGTAGCAACCACAGCTATACCATGACCGCGGTCTTTAAGCTGCAGCCCAGCAACTCCACCAACGGCACGCTTATGTGACCTCAATCACGGTCTCCTAGATCGCGGTCTTCTCAGCCACGATCGTGATCCCATAGATCGTTGTCACCTTGTGCACCGCGGTCGCGGTGACCAACTTACCCAGGTTGTAGTATCAAAGCCTGTTTCATGGTCGCGGTCTTCTTAATCGCGGTCGCAAGGTCACAGTGCCAAGGCCAGCCACACAGGTGGCGGGCTTCACTACCATGATTGTGGTCTTCACCAAGGTCACAGTCCAAACCGCAGGCAAGCTTGGCGTATCTTGGGGAAGCAACACCGATCTTCACCACATTCAAGCCAACTGGATCTGCATCGGAAGAAATGACACCGTGGACGTAATGAAAAATAGCTTCAAAAAGCTTAAAAAGTCTATAATAAGAAATAAAGGGAAAGGAAGCTCCGTGTCACCATCAGATTATCAGATCCCATACCCACACCACACCACTCGAACCATGAATCTGATATATGAAGATGAGGTTATGCTTTATACTCTAGGGTTCAGGTCGTCAGAGACCGATTCAGACTACCGCTACTTATCCAGCACTCCTACGGATACCTACAGTGGTGAGTAAATCCCAGAAGCCTCCAGTGAGAGAACGTGGATAGTGTGTCACAACACTGAGCTCCAGACTTCGATGGGACATCAGGAGAGCCCATTAGTTTTACACAGAGCTTCATCTGTAGGAGACCAGTGTCGACGGTCAACAAGAATGGTTTACATCCTTGTGACGGTTGAATTCCTCATGTGATTCTATTTAGGGGAATAGATACCACGTCATTCATGGTAGTTTCAACCAAAGCTCACTCCCCTCTCCTTTATTCAAGAGTATGAAGCAAAAGCAACACTTTGATACTCTAATCAGAGACAAGCGCAGACTAGTGTGCCAAAGATATGCCGAGCCTAGAACACTCGTTAGACTCGGGATCTGAGAGCAGGTCGACAGATATCTTGCAGTCGTTGGCCTAGATGTCCTCGCTTATGCACAGTACAATGCCTACCATAGACTCACTTGTGAGTTTTATGCTACGCTAGAGACATCTAAGGATCACCAACACACTGCCTTGCATTTTGCCTCCTTAACCAGCCCCGCGAAGTTACTATGGACCAACTCAATAGCTGGTTGTCACACTCTGCTGAAGACTGTACTGAGATGTCTAGTGGCCGGATGGAGACATGGGACCACGATTTTAATGTTGTCCAAGCATGGAAAATGCTTATATGGGAAGACAAATATGTGACTAAGGGCGCCAAGGCTTCACACATCCACAACCCAACAATTTGTTATATGCATTGGGTGATTCAAACTGCATCTTGGAAAAGCAAGACAGTCAAGGAGCGCTCAGTGCAGCTGACCTCTACATTTTGTTGTGTGCAGTAGTAGGAAAGAAAGTGAATGTAGGGAACTTCATTATCCACCACATCCACAACTCTTTCAAGAAGCAAGTCCAATTCATGCCAATGGCATGAATTATCACTCTAATGGCGCGCCATCTCAGAATTGGAGATGAACAGTTGGCACTTATGCAAGAAATAGATGAGTGGTTCAAGTTAGACTTAGACCACTTGATCCTCTCAGGAGTGGACAAATAGTGTAGCGTAGGCTATCTATATATCTTCGGTCCCTACAAGCACATAATATTGTTGGTTGCTAATGCAGAGTTCGCATGCCAGACGACATTCATGGATGTCTCTCTATTGGATGCCCATGGTAATGTTCACCATATAGGCGGAGCTGTAGGAGCTTCTACTTTAGCACCACCAATGCCAAAAGCTCAGGAGGATGGACAGTAGACGGGGGCAACCTTCCATGACATACCATATCAGGGAGGACCCTACACAGAGATGCCTACCGTAGAGTACCCCCAACCCCCTCAACAGGGGCAATTCACACCAAATCCTAACGCGGGGAGCTTCGACGAGTTCATGATGGGCTTCAGAGCTGACTCAGGAAGATGGTTTGATACGTTGGAGCAGGATGTGCAGTACCTCAGATAGAGGTTCGACATATCCTTTCATCCACAGCCTCAACCGATTTATCAGCAACCATTCCACCAACCCCTCGGGCTCTACTATCAGCCGACCCAAGACTTCGACCAGTCATTTCATTTTCAACAGGATCTAAACTAGAACTATGAGAGAACATCAAGCGGTTTAGGCAATTTGGATCAATATTTAAATAGCAACTACCAATAGCAGCTGCTTTTCTTACCACCCAAGGCTTGAGATTTGCTCAGGGACGAGCAAAACAAATTTAGGCTTGGGTTGCTCGCTAGTCAGGGTGTATCTTCTACCTTTCACTTTATTTTTTTCATAGCATGCATGCATTATTCCTCTACATCCTTTCCCTTGCATTTCACATAAATTTTTCAAAATTTTAGCTTTGCAAGACTTTATTTCGTAAATTGTAGCTTTTCAATTAAGGCTATGCAATGCAAATCTTATAGCTAAATGCTTATCTTTATGCCTAAAATTCTTCATCTTAAACTGCTTGATCTTTTGCTTGACTGGTTCATTGGATCTTTCCTTAAGTTTGGTAATAAATCTAAGGTTATGTGACTTTTTCATAGCTTAAAACTTTATTCCCTTGATCTATGTTGTAAATGATAAATCCAAGGCATAGGACCGTTGGAAAGAGCTAAAGCATGATCAAAGACTCTTAGCCGCGATTTCACAAGCTTGCCTCTATTCTAAGGATCCTTGAATCATAATTACTACCTTTTCACATAGGTCTCAAGTGGATAATGATGATTCTTGAGCTATAATCAAGTTGAAGTATTTTCCTTGATGGACTACGCTCCCTCTCACCTTAGATTGAGTCAAAAAGATGAAAAAAAAATATGCAGAAAAAGGCTTGGCCGCTTATAAAATCCCAAAAATATCAAAAGAGTTCTCACCCAGGCATATAAATTAGAATGCAGAGAATAAAAGCCTGAGAGTGAATAAATGAGTGTTGTTTTCTCTTTTAGGAGAGTTGAGGATGATGCCCAGCCGATGTATGACTGTGCTCATGAATGCGGGTATGTCGTGCCTGGTAGTATCACTCCAAAAGCTCATTAGAGAGTCACTAGAACCCCTAGGAGACCTATGATATCATCCCAGTAGCAGGGTAGGTTCGAGCACAGTACGAGGAGTTTGTCTCACTACTCTGGGCCAACTGGTTCAGACTGTAGGGACTATTGCTCGTTACATGGACCAGCCTGATGCAAATCGGGATCCTCAGAAGTCATTAGAGTCTTTTCACTTTACTTCTTAGGACCTGAATAAGTGAGAGGTGTGTTGTCCCTGACTGGTCTACATGGATACATGATGATTGCTCATTACTCATCACTCGCATGATCATCTATATGACAATGCTTTTATGCTATATAATTATGATTCAAACCCTCATGAGTATCGACAGGTTACAGTGGACTAGCTTAATCTTATCTGGTTGTTCTTTGATCTTACTTTGGCAGGATTGTGCTTGATTGGTGGGGGTTTGTTCTGAAATGACATGGATAGGGAGAATTGATATTTTAAACTATTTTTCTTAGCCTTATCACTCATCACCAAGTTTAATTTGGACATTATCTTTTTGTTCTTTGAGCACGTTCTTTCTTGAGGACAAGTAAAGGTTTAAGCTTGGGGTGGTTGATAACACCCAAATTTATGTATTTATGATAATCATTTATCTATGGTTTTGTGTCACTATAGCCTTGATATGCCCAAAATAACCCATGTTTCTTCTCTTTTAGTAATTTATATCTTTTTATAGATAAAGTTGCTTGAACTAGCCAATTTTGGGTCTTGCAGGCACCGAACCGGAAAAGACATCTATTCTCCAAAGAATTCTCCCTAATGCATGGTTTTTTGCAGTAGCTAGGCCTTCACCGTGACCGCGACCGCGGGATACACCAAGACCGTGATCGCGGTATCCACACTTGCCTTGACCGTGACTGCGGTATCTACCTCCACTAAGACTGCGATCTAGGAACCCACCTCGACCGCGATTCAAGCCACTGCCGCAATTTCAGAGCTAACTGTGACTGAGGCCTACACCTCGCCTGCGGATCGAGCCTCAACCATGGTGAATCCATGACCTCAAAATGTGACCATGGAAGGTACCTCGACCACACATCGCGACCGAGTGAGGATTGCGACCCGCAATCATCACCACGGCCGTGGTGATTAAGGCTGTGACCTGGATCAGAACTATGATGGCCCCGCTTATAAATACTCGCCCCTCTCCACCTGAAGGGGGGTTCCGATCTGAGGAGTTTTTCCACCTTGTAGTTCTGACCTGGTGAGGTTCCTAGAGCCCTGTGGGAGAGTCTGGAGGTATGAGAAGGGCAAAGTTCTCATTCGATGCCCATCTCTTCAGTGTGCTTCCATTCCCCACCATATTCCACCTCCAGTCTTAGATCTCCAAAGGCAAAAGATGAGGAGAGAGAAGACTAAGGATCCATCTTCAAGATAGAAGGAGAACATCCACGCCATCATCTTCCACCCCCATCCACCAACCAAGGTACTGTTTGGGGCATATCTAAAGAGTAAGGAGGTCGAGGAGTACAGAAGATCAAGGAGGACAACCCAAAGATGAGATCTATCCCATACGGAGGCTAAGGAGCGAGAGCCACCTCTCCTCTACAGTCTAAATCTCTTCTTCTTCCCTTTCTTCTACTGTTCTCCTTTGTTTTTGTATAACGATGTTCTTCCATCTTTGTTTATGCCAACTATGTTTGTCCATGGCTAGTTGAGCTCCGTCTTGGCTATGTATCCCGCTTTGGGCACGTTTATGTACTTTTACCTTAAGCAAGTAGTATTATTTCAGATCTAGCATGTTTTATGTTCTATCTCGTCTTTCTGGTTATGATTGCTAGTTTGGCTGATCTCTTTTCTTGCTTGAACTGCTATTTCTGCCTATATCAAGAGATTCATTGTAGAAATAGATAAGAGAAGATAGTTTGGATCAGAATCTAAAAAGAGGACGGTTCAAGGTCATTTGTTCCTAACATCCCAGAGTAATCTAGACCTAAGAAGGTATCTAGGATATTCTAGGATGTTGGTTTGTCATCCTCGAGAGAGGTTTCATATCATCAATGGGTTTTAGTCATGCTACGAGAGAGCGAGTGGGATGACCCCATAGGAACAGATAACACAGTGCGTACCAAGTTTGGATGTAGATTGCTTGCTAGGATATTTGAGGGTTGTCTACGCCCGAGAACGGGTGCATAGACTGCCCAACTTGTGGTTACATAGTCGGGAACTCCTTCTCTCTGATTAGTAGAATCTCACAGACTCTGTTTTGTTTTCTTTCCTTTGTTTTATTTTAATTCATGAAAACCTGCTAGATTAGTTCTAGCCCCTTACTTTCTCGACTATCATCTTGGATTATCAGACTCAAGAATGAAATCTCAAGCATTCTAAATGTCACCACGTCCCTATGTTTGACCCTGTAATAAAGTTGCGGGTGTCCTTGAAGGTTTCAGGTTATAAATTTAAAAGTTTGATTCCTTCTGAGTCTGCCTCCCTTCTAGGCACACGATTTGAGGTCGATCAATGCTCGATATAGATGCACGATATGATGATAAAGTTGCATCTTAAGCACGATATGGTATCATACATACACCTTGATGCCCGATATGGTGGGAATACTTCATTCCAATGTACTTGGTTGGGTAATACAATTTGAGTATTGTGTCAAAAGGTACATTAATATGTAAAGAGTTTTATGCAATTCGATAATTGTGAGCTAACGTACCATAAGAGGAGAATTGAGCCAATTTAATAAAAGTATGGTGCAATCAACATCCTGGTGAGGATGAGAGAGAAACTAAGGTTCAAATGTTAATCGTGTAATAAGTATATGTTGATACTTCTATTTTGTATGGAGTATGAATTAGGGTTTAATCCTTCATGATGTGATCTTGAAATCCTAATTGATTAATAAAGGTTAATCTTAACCCTAAGAATGGGTGATGAGAAGGTTTGAAACCCTAATCCTAACCCTAAATAATGGGAAGGATGTATCTCTTTTGCATTGCATGGTTATGACATGAATTTGATATATTAATCATACATGTATCATAAGGTGATAGGCATAGATAAGTAAGAGCTATGATGTTTATATGATAAAGATTTAATGAGCTTTGTGAACTATGTGAATTATTTATAGAATGTATACCTTGGTCTGATGACTAGAGGTAATGGTTACCTGATAGATGTTAACGATACTCAGTGATGAACTAAGGGTTTGAATACCCAAGTATGATGATGATAAGAGATTGAGATACTAAGTGTTATATGTGTCCCAAAGAATCATGAAAGTACTTGATAAACGTATTACACCTTTCTTTATAGCATCTGATATAATTCTTGCTTGCAACTTGATTGATGCTAAAAGGTACTATAATATACTTAATTAATCAAGTGGAATTTTATCATGTAGTTACCCAAACCATAGATCCATTTAGTGTCAGGATTGTTGAATGGTGAAACAAGTTTAACTCATATACATATTATTGAATATGTAATTTTAATTATACCGTGGTTGCTCAGTGGACTCTTCAACTAAAATGGGGTTGTTCAGTGGACTCCCCAACTAAACCAGGATCGCTCAGTGGCCTTCCTGATGAAAAAATAATATGGGAAAGCTCAGTGGTCTTCTCCCGAAGAGAGTACATGCTGCGGCTGTAACTCTATCGAGAAGATATCAGTATACCCTAGTAAGCTAATTGTAGTAGACACGAGATGTCCTGCTAGTTATCTTGTACTGACTGAGACAAGTGAGGTCTTGATAGCCGGTTCTACCACTAACCTTGTATGGTACCGATGCTTAACGTAGTCGTGGTCAGTTGGAGCATGAGCGGTATACCTCATCTCCTCTGGGCATAAATGTGAATGTAAACATGTAATCAGCCATGTCGCGTATTTGCTTAAGGATTGAATACGG
The DNA here is from genome assembly GCA_963693085.1 of Alisma plantago-aquatica. Classification (NCBI taxonomy): domain Eukaryota; kingdom Viridiplantae; phylum Streptophyta; class Magnoliopsida; order Alismatales; family Alismataceae; genus Alisma; species Alisma plantago-aquatica. The sequence continues at coordinate 805,176,918 of OY856409.1, forward strand.
AAAACATTGTTTGATGCTTCATTATTTCTATACATCTTAGTTGATAGATGTTATACATGTTCTTCATATTCCTTATAAAGTAAATAGATTATTTATAATTATATTATGGATAGTTGAACTATCTTATCAATGTTATTGCTTTGCATTATAAATAAAACTGCTTATTGGCAAAAGGTATCCTCTGCTCAATTTTATATTGTTTTCTTGTGATAATAATATTGTTGACAGAAAGTTATATCTCTCGCTGGGACAATAGTCTCACCCCGTGGGATCCACAATTTTTTTAGGTGGACGCGGACGAGGAAGTAGAAATTAGACTGTAGAGGAAGGACCATATCAGCAGGGACAGCAGTAATAGCTCAGGTCGAGTGTACTGTCTATCATATCTTGTAGATAGAAGTCTTATGTGTCATCTTTGTACTCTCAGGTCCTTAGGAGATAGTACTTAGTGGTTCTATGAATGACTTGAGATTTTGGCTTGAATGCCTCGAGGTTTTATGTTGCTGATGTATATGTTTGAGTAAAGCAATAAGTATTTGATATCCTTGAGAAGAGACGGTACAATGTATGTTTAATGTGAATAATGGTGTATATAAAGTCTTGGTTCTTTCTTTAAGAGTTTCCTGGTAAAGGATCTCTTTGCAAAGGGTTTTAATTCTTAGTGATTTTTGTTAAATTCGTTGCTTATGGTTATTCCGCGGTTATTACTGGTGGCGGCTTGATTTGTTATCGGCTCATCACAATGAATCACTGCCATGATAATTATTCAAGAAATCATGAAAATCATGTATAAGTATAAGAAACTATGCCATTTTAATATAAGTCCTATCAATCGTGTTATGTGTGCCTTAAGTGGCCTTATGAGCTCTATGGGAGCATTATGTGAGCCCTAAGTGGCCTTATGAGCTCTATGGGATCATTATGTAAGTATTAACCGGCCTTATGTGTGCCTTAATTGGCCTTATGAGCACTGTGGGTGTGTTAAGAGAGAGGTTTATATTAACTCGATATAAACTGCACACCATTATTTTATCATGTTAATTTATTAAGTTTCAAATAATTATGTTAACCATGTTAAATCACCAAGTTTTCAATCTATCTCATGTCATTTCAATTATATGTTATTTTTATGTTATAACTACTCAGTGCCACTCACATAGTTTCATGTTGCTTTGCATGGGCTGGGGATGAGGTGTTCATAGACGAGGAGAAGGATAAGAAGTAGATCTCAAGGACATCTGCTCAAGTACAAGGACAATTTCTAGATTCTACCCAGTGGGGTGTCATTATAGATAGTTATCATTTTTTTAGTCGTTCATGTGGAAGTTATTAGTTTAAAACTCTCTTTATGTTGGATTTAGAATCCCTTAGTTATGGCATGTAACCATGTACGTTGTGGTTCTTTTTATTCTATGGATTTTTCTTGGTTAATGATATCATTTCATGATTTGTCAGGATCTCCATTATGTGAAAATGCTTCCGCTATAGTTATGTTATTTTTAAAAAGGAGGTAGTGACAAAATTGGTATCAGAGCAATCCTAGAATGTCCGTCATAGTAGGATGTTATGTGTCACCCCACATGCTTATGAAAGTTTCCTTTCCTATTCCAGATGGCCCCTAAGTGTCACCCTGAGCATGACAAGTCACCCCTCACTCTGGTGGAGAGAGTGAGCATGACTTTGAGCATGAGGAGAACCCACATCGAGCAGACCCTCCCCTCTCCTACAATGTGTTGGTCAGAGCTTTATCTGATGCAGTGGGAGGATGAGTTGGAGACCATCATCAGAGAAGGAATGAAGTCACCTTAATAGACTTCCTCAAGGTGGAGCCTGAGACGTTCACGGGAGGAGAAGAGTCAGATGTTGTGGGTAAGGCTGAGGCATAGATCTACAACTTGGAGCATTGCTTCCATGACTTGGACTTCTCTAAAGAGTCATGCATCAGGTTCGGGACGCACATGCTGAGAAGACCAGCTCATGGCTGGTGGGAGAATTTCTGTGATGCTAGAGACCTAGATAAAGAGTTCTTCACATGGGAAGAGTTCGTGGAGGCTTTCAAGAGCCACTATATGTGTCAGAAGCGATGATGGATAAGAAGGATTTAGAGTTCCTCCATCTGCAATAGTGTGTTGACATGACTGTTGCCCAGTATGCCATGAAGTTTCACATCCTCCAGAAGTATGGAACCGAGATGACCGAGCTAAAGTGAGCCAAGAAGTTCATTCAAGGTTTGAAGAATGATCTCAGCTACTCGCTTTCTGGGTGAGGCTACAAGATGATGCAAGATGCCCTTGGTGCTGTTCTGGAGCTTGAGGATCACCCAGGGAGGGCTTGGAAGAAGAACTCCCATAATGGACAATGTCACCACCATGGCTACAACAATTAGGACCAACACCACAATGATCACAAGAAGCGTAAGGCCCCCAAAGGATCCCCCGACAAGGGATTCATGCCCCAAGTGTGGCAAGTTCCATGCAGGGTCATCCATATTGGGCTTAGGTGTCTATTTCTACTGTGTAAGTGAAGGGCACTTCAAGGACAAATGCCCTAGGTTAGCTGTAAAGAAGGGTGCGGATCAAAACCCTAACCCAAGCCTCTTGGAGAAAAGGAAAGCCAAAATTTCACCATGGTGGATGTTGAAGGTAAGGTTTAGTTTCAAGTTATGTTAGTGACCCATGCACTCAGTTTTACTAGTCATGTTAGATATGATGCAAAAGTTATCCATGTGAATACCATACCATGTTAGCGCTTCCTTATGAAAAGTTATCACAAGATAACGAGTTAGTGAACATATATGCTAAACCCTAAGGTGGGTAGTACCTTAATATGACCTGAAAATTTCGAGGATGAAATTTTTTTAAGGTGAGTAGAATTGTAACATCCCAATTTTATTTATAAAATAAGCTTAGGGTCTTTAGTGCAAAATTTTCAAATTTTAATGTCAAAACTAAAATATTGCATGCATTATATTGAAAGATGAAATCAATAAAGAGAAAATAAAATCAGCCCTTATTTTTCCTTTCTTTAATGATCAAATGAATATAAATGATAATTCATTTATTTCGGTAGTGACATATATGAATTTTATATTAAAAAAATTTAATGAAAAACCTAAATCTAATAGGATAGGGAGATTCTAGACTTCCTAATTAACTGGTGGTTCAGTTTTGTGGTCCATAGGACTTCATTTGACCCTTCAAATCAATTATTAAAGTTACATATAGTTTTTATTAATGATTGATCGAATTTTCATTTCATGCATTTGATTGAAACTAAGTTCTCATTTTTTTACTATGTCACACGGTCAGAAACGGCCGCGAGGCGGAGTCCCAGGTCTGCGGGTAGCGGGAGTCATCACTCCCACCCGAGGCCAGTCCTTCCTTGACTATTACAGTGTCGCACGATCCCCCTCCACTCTGACCGCTCTCTACAGAGTCCCTTATCCCTAAGACTTCTCACCGTTGCAATCCTCATCGCCACCCGAACCCTACAATCCCAACTTTTGTGGGACTTCCTACCTTATCAAGGAAACACCCATTAAGGCATGGATCCCCGCCGCTACCCCAAATTCACATGGCATTCTTCTGCCCTTCGGACCTATATATAAGAGACTAGAATCGACCACCAAACGTCGTTTCTTTCATCTCCCGTTCCAATTTGCACGTTTGCACCCTGGGTCATGCTGATGGATCCGATTTCCATCTCCAGTGAACACTTTGCATGCCGTATCCTTCCTCGCCACCTTCGGCCAAATTGGCGAATCGGTAAGCTTCCCTGACTCTTTATGTTCATTTATACATCATCAGTTCTGCCCGAGATTCTTCTGTTCATCACAGCCTGTAGAGCGCCTTCTGGTCCTCGTCGGCGACCCTGCATCTCTGCCTGTTTTGTGCTTCTTAACCACAAAAGTTGGTCACCTAGCTTCTACAGACATCCACGAAGATGACGGCATAGTTGTTCTAGTCATATCTCCTCTGTAATGACATTTTCTGCTTTAGAGTTTCTTCCCCTGTTCCGGCCATGACAGCGTGGACAATGGGAGCACTTGTCCTCCTTTTTCACCGGTGTTTGTCGTAGTAACTTCAGTCAGACATCTGGTTTTCATTTTTGATTTCAGGAAACTCGATTGTATAGTGGACAATAGTTTTGGTCCTTCCCTTCTCCTGCCATGACCATGACATGGAGATGGAGCAACTGGACACCGCAAAGCCTCACTCATGGCTCGGTAGGTTCGCATTAGTTCAGGGAACTCTTCTGGATTCCCCTCTTCTTCTCAGACATCGAGATTTCATTTTTTGATCGGGTTTCAGAACTCTATTTCAATGATCGAAGTCTGATTACAAAAGACGATCTTACCAGGTATTATTTTCCATGTGATGCCCCGATTATTGTGCATCAATGTGTCACAACCACATGGGGCAATTTGGCCTTCTCACGGCTAGTTTTATTCACAGACGCATTTTGAGTTTTGGAGAGCTCCAGGCCATGTGTCCGATTAGTAATGGGCCACCTCAACAAGAACCAGCAGCTTTTGTGTGGCCCAAATTGTACACCTGGCTTTATCTCATTTTATGATTGGTCAAATCCCAGAAATTCATATCTTTTGTATCTGATGTCAAAAAATTATATTTAAATACTCGTTGGAAAGTTCTTGAGACCATTTAACAGACTTTGTTTCCAAACCCAACTCCCCATATTTCAATTAGAAACCCTAATTTTATCTTAATAATGAGCAATTAATTCATGATTATGTTATGCACATGATATTAGGACTTATCATGACCCAATCTACTGCTAGTATACCTTCTCAACTCCAGGTGAGTGGATCATGCACATTGAGTTTAATTCTAGGGTTCTGGCTTTACATTATTCGCTTATGTATTTATGATTACTCCATTAAAATGTGATTATGTTATAACTCTGTTATGCTCATGAAGATCATGCACATGTTATCAATTTATGTTTCCTATTGATTGAATGATTATACTCTCACTTGGAACACTATGAATCACTTCCATGCTAATTATTTAAGAAATCATGAAGATCATGTTTAAGTATAAAAAACCATGACATGTTAATGTAAGTCCTCTCAATCATGTTATGTGAGCCGTAAATGGCCTTATGAGCTCTTTGGGAGCATTATGTGAGCCTTAAGTGGCCTTATGAGCTCTGTGGGAGCATTATGTGAGCCTCAACTGGCCTTATGTGAGCCTTCATTGGCCTTATGAGCACTGTGGGTGCATTAAGAGAGAGGATTGTATTAACTCAAGTTAAACTGCACACCATTGTTTTATCATGTCAATTTATTAAGTTTCAAATAATTATGTTAACCATGTGAAGTCACCAAGTTTTCAATCTATCTCATGTCATTTCAATTATATGTAATTTTCATGTTATAACTACTCAGTGCCACTCCCATAGTTTTAAGTTGCCTTGCATGGGTTGGGGACGTGGTGTCCACATATGAGGAGAAGGATAAGAAGTAGATCTCAAGGGCATCAACTCAAGCGTAAGGACAATTTCTGGATCCTACCCGGTGGGGTGCCATTCTAGATAGTTATCTTATTTTTTTAGTCTTTCATGTAGAAGTGATTAGTTTAAAACTCTCTTTATGTTGGAATTAGAGTCCCTTAGTTATGACATGTAACCATGTACGTTGTGGTTTTTTTTTATTCTATGGATTTTGCTTGGTTAGCAATATCATTTCACGATTTGTCATGATCTCCATTATGTGAAAATGCTTTTGCTATGGTTGTGTTAGTTTCAAAAAGGAGGTCGTGACATCTACTGCCTGATTTCCTAATATGTTCCCTGTGGAAAAAGATAAATAAGTCCTTGTATTCCACTATTGTACATTCAATAAACTCTTGCCTAAGTAATTGATTCTCTTGATGTGTAAGTGGTATACATGCTAGTATGTTGTTCTTTTTTTTAGTGTAAGTCATTTAAGGTCATGACTGTAATGTAGTAGACCCAACCCTAGGTTCTAACCTGGTTACTTAGTGTGCCTATTAGCTTTCATCCACAAGAAGGCCCAACAACATGGTTTATTTGTAAACAATGCTTAATGCCATGTTACTTGGGTAGTAGAAGCCCAACCTTATACAACTTACTAATACTTCACCCACAAATGATGTGGGACTAAACAATGTGACCTCCCATCCATCGTTAGGGTTTATACTGGGTGTTACAATCTCCCCACTTTGACTAGTTGATGTCCTCATCAAGCCTTTTCTATGTAGACCCATTACTATCTCCCCGTTTTAGGGCAAGACATGAGTGGCCAATGTGCACCCAAGTTTCTACTTAAAGTTCATAGTACAATGATGTCTCCATATTGCTTTCAATTATAGATACTCCTTTCCTCGTCCCTAAACTACATGGTATGACTAGGTGACAAATATTCATGTGGTGAACACCTAATAGAGGTGGTCTATCTATGATACCATCTCTAAGAAATTTGACCAATCCCCAGGCTCTAACCTAGTTAGTTACCAAGCACGAGTGTTTATCAACCCCAACCACATGAAGGGCCAAACAAAATGGCCATTTTGTATTAAATTATTAACCCCATGTTACTTTGGTAGTAGGAGATCAATCTTTTATATATATCTGATAATTCACACACAAATCTTGTGCGACTTAACCCGGGGTCATCTACATCATTTTAGCCAATAAGACAAGGTATTATAGTGCATTTAAGTGAAAATAATAAGAAAGGATAACATGCATGACTACCACATAACTAGAAAAAAAAGAATTTACTAGTGATGTTATTCTTTTTATGAGAGTAAGCCATTTAATATCAATATTTTGAGTAAAAGAGAAAAGAATGAAATATATGACTCCCAATGAAACTATGAAAAGTCTAGCTTTGAACTTAAATTGTATGTCACACTTAGTAGACATATTCTATAAATATTGTATATGCAATTTAACATACACGCATACACATAGATAAAAACATTATGTACTCGGACTAATGAATCTTAGTCGAAGGGAGTTAAATTGATAGAATAAGATAATTATAATATGTGTAAATCTTATATATAATGCCCTTATTATTTTGATTTACAATCCACATGAGTTTTGTATTATATTCATTGTTTGAGTTTTTCTCAAAGTAAAAAAATGGAGTTGTAGTTTTAATGTATTTTCTTCCAATACAGAAATCCATATCATACCACTAATTACTTAATGATAATTTAGAGAAAAAAAATATGTTACCTTTGTCTTGTCTTAATGTCTCTTTACCTTTTTAGAAACTAGAAAATGGCATACAAGAAAGACAACTTCCTTAATTTTCTCTAATTAAGCACATGAGGGAAATGTAGTCAACATTTACAAGAAGGTCATCATATGAAATTTTATGGTAAAATAGAGTTTCAAACTTAAGTGGTACATGGAAATTAGTCTACATGGCTAAGTTATGTTATATTTCCCCTCTTGTAATTTTGTAAGTATATGCTTCATGTAATCACACTCTATTTATTGTTAGTGCAATGACAATGATCATGTTAGCTTTATAATGCTTTAATGATCCCTCTATTACTTACTACTATTTTTTCTCTAGCTTTCCTTTTCACATACAAAGTAGTAATAACAAGTTTTCACTTCTAATTATTAGATATTTTCAATGCAACAAACATGTTAGATCCTTGTGAGATTAACCATATAAGGTATCATTATTGTTTAAGGATTCACTTACTTAGAGTAGTGTACCACTTCAATAAGAACATATAAGTTTCAACCATAGTACCTCTAGATGTTCAAAGAAAATATTCTAGAAGAAATCTTTACATGTGTAAGGTACGTTTTTTCATTATGATCTTCATATATTGAAGAACATGCAATTACCTTCATGGGATTGAAATACAACACATTCAAGTGCATATATATGGACATCAATGTAGATGAAATCCTTTATATTCAATAATTAGACCGATGATTGGCATGATGTAATCCTTTTCTCCAACTCTTGGATATTGTCTTCATTCTTAATATACCATTTTTTTATATTCCTCATATTTTGGTTAATAATATACAAGTAAATACTCGATCAATCATATATAAGCCTCATATGGTAACCATATGCACCTAGAAATCTACATGATGTAGAGGAGTTGTGAGAAACTTTCAACTTTAAGAAATGCCCACAAAACTTTATCCATTAGATGTCACAATCATAATATCTCATATTCAAAACTATCACTTGGGCAACATAGCAGTGATTCTATCTTTAAGTTTGTAGAACAATATACAATGATCAATATGTTTCTCAAAACAATATATAAAGAGTTTTTCTAAGTTTCATGTAAAAGGCTTGAAGACTCACTAACATTGGGAGAAACTTTGCAAAATTCAACCATCCTGATAAGAGTCTCTAAAAGAATGATAGTTGTGCAATTCTCAATTATAGGTTCCTTGAAAAGGAGTTTTTGTTTCTGGATATGGGATGCTTATATCATTTTGTTAGAGACCTAATTATTATTCCAAACATAAAGTCCTATGATGTTATATATGTATTAAATTTTCTTAAAATGTTTATTCTTACAGACCTAAATAATGTAAACCTTCAATCATAGTTCTTTTCAATCTAACTATGAGCTATTATTTTTTAGGGTACAAATATTTTTTCATAAACTAATCATCTGTGAAAAGTGACACCCTACATAGTATGATATTCTTCAAGAGTTTCTCATTTAATATTTGCATAACATTTTCATTGAAATTATCCTTATATTCATCCGAGTATGCCAAAATAAAATATATAATCAAGAAAATAAGTTAAATATATCAAATTCACCCAAAATCTAATAATATAAATTTAAAAACTAGGTAGTCCACTGATAAGTTGCAAGCATTCCATATAGGTTACATCAAGATAAGCAATACTATATATAGATCTACTAAGAGCATTAGTATGATATCATAGAAAGAGTGGGGCCTGCATATTTCACCTAGGCATATACCTTCTAGAAACAATCTTAGTTCAAGTAAACAACATCAATACAAGTTTATTAGTAATAACACCTAGATAAAGCATGCATAAATTCACCAAGAGACACAAATTTTAATTTTTTTTTATTTTTATGTGTGGGTGTAGGTCATTTAAATTTGGTAAAAATATTTTTTGTGGGATGATTATATACCTTACATGCATCATGTAAAACTTTGCATGTGTTAGTGTTAAGGAAATCATGCATGAAATCATATAAAATCAATATGTTACACTACATTTGTATCATATTTGATTCTTAAAACATATAAACATGTATATGTTACATGTAATATATTATTCCTTAACTTACACTTTATATACACTCTATTGAGGTCCACACTTTGATACATGCCCTGTCTAGGATCATTGCATGCATGTTTCCTCACCTTCATTACATTTCATATGAGATGTGGTCTCCATGATCACCCACTTCAATGTAGAACTAAATCTAAGATTTTTCACACTCACTTCTCAATATTCTCATGATATTTCATGGTATCCATAAAAGGCACTATCTATCCATATTCCACCATATGATATAAAGTAAATAATATAACAGGGTAGGTCTATGTAAACATCATGCATACTAGGAAATAATAAATTATATACGTAGTAATAGATAAATTACCTATTATACAAGAAAAATTATCTATTTATACCATAAGGAAATGGGTATAGGTGTTGTAGACCCTACCAGTGGTGATGTTGTTGATATTTTTGCTTATGACGACTATGGTAAGCTATATCTAACATAGTCAACACATCTTTGACATGGCTGACCTTTTGTCATCTACCTCTCTTTCCTTACACATGTTTTTTTAGGTCAACAACTAGGTATATTAGATTTTATGACCATAAATGCCCATAATGGAAAAAGGGTTTCTCATTTTGACATGTCCATGTCTACCTTCTCATGATATTTTTACCACCTCATATGACTAGACTAGACTATGGATGAAAACACAACTGACCATATAGCTGGTGGTATGCCCTAAACTAATCATATGATGATTGTAATGGTACATCCTATAATTTATTTTATCATTAATAAAGGAGATTCCAATAATTATGTTTTCTTCTATATGAGATCATGAATAATTTAATAATGTCCTTGAATGCATGATTCAATGACCTATGATTTCAAGTTGAGGAACAAAATATGAGATCATGTGTATGGTAAGAGTATTCGTTCTTGTCTATTTCCCTGGTCAGATGTTATTGTGGAAATTAGGATGACAATAATACATTAAGACTAGTATGTGTTTTGATTAATGACTATGTCTCATTAGTCATGATATTGGATATCAAGTACTTAGGTACTTGTTATGAACAAATGTATTGGATCACCACTTTGAGAGTGATACATGAAAGCCAATGATGGTAGTCAAAATCATACCTCAATGTAATAGTGGTGATTATGGTCCTTAGATATGAAGTCACTACAGTGATCACATGTTGTTCAATGTGTTTTAACACTACTCGATGTGATCTTGAATAAAGACTGTTATACAAGTTGTTCTTAAGTGCATTGCGACATATGTGGATTATTGTGAGTGATGTAGATGGAATTTGTCCCTCCATTGGAGTGATATCTCATCCACTTGATGATTGAGACTATAAAATTCATTGCCATACTCATGGGAGTCAATATACGATATTGAGATCATGTGCATCTCAAATAGTCTACTCTATATGAAGGAACAAAGATCGATATGAAGAGGACGATGTTTCCATGCCTTGGGTTCAATCTGGATAACAGAGATAGAGGAATTATATGATCACCATAACATTGGTCACCTTACTATGTCCAAGTTATTCTCTAACTTTTCCAATTACTTGGGAAGCAATGAAGCCTTGCTATATATCAAACAAAAATCCTGTGAATTCATAATTTGATTATGAACATCACTACCAATGCGATGTGGAACCTATAGGGTCACACATATAAGATGCATTAGAATATGTCTTTAAATGTTTAGGTAATCAAACAGAAAAACACTAGACTGAAACCCTAGACAATTGGCTAAAAGGTCTAAGACAATTGGTTGGATTTAAAATTATCAATGCATATGATAAGTCGACCAACTAACCCCAAGTGATCAGTTGGAGGTTCTAGTCGCATGATGAAAAATTAGTCAATCAATATTGTGATTAATCGATCAATTAATTAAGGGTATAATTCCAAAATATTTTGACTTAGACAATTGAGTCATTGGTTGTCTGTGAGCGGAATGCTTTAAACAAAATTGGTGCCTTTTCATTTCAAAAGGATTTAGAAACCCTGCTTCCTTGCCTCTCTTATTTAAAGTAGTATGACAACTAAGTCACTGTTACAAATTCTTGCACATGAGAATTCTAGCGATCATTATCCACAAGGAGAGAGAAGGAAGGAGAGTGCAATGTTAGAACACTACTAATAGAAAGACTTCTCCTTCCCCTACGACTCAAGCAGCATGACAAAGAGTTCATGTCCATTGGTGTGGACTACGTAGATACATTGGACCTACATGACTACATCAGGGGGATGTCTCTAAGCACTGACTATGCACTGCCATGAGAGACCTACATCACCACACAAGGATGTCGTTAAACTTTCTCCGCACTTGCACACACTCTTTTCAAATACATCATTGTTCACGTGATCTACGTGTAGGAAACATAAATATAAATCTTTTTGTTTTTTCTACTATGTTGGTTGCCTCCAAGACTCCAAATAAATACTTGGCTTGATAGGCCAGAGCAAACAAAATCTTCATTATGACTAGGTTCATTAGTTTAACATTCAAACTACCTTGTCAACATCCTTTTTTTGCCCCCATCATCTTTATAGTATCATCTTGACCAATGTCGTCTATCTTCATGATGTGCACAAGTGGCTTATTAATGATACATATATTTATGTCCTCTCATCAATCCTTTCATGTAGTTAACTACAAGGTATTTACATCTAAGTTGAAAAAGAGGATAACATGACATAATTCAAACTTAAAATGAAATCATCAACTAGTCATACAAATCCTCCTACAAGTGAGATGGCTTGTACTAAGAGAAGTTGAACACCCGAGAGAACCCAGTCTAGTGATATTATAAGCTTCAGTTGTCACTACTCTTCCGCATACCTTAATATAGAAAATAATACAGAGCTGGGTGACTGTTGATACATGATTAAGGTGTGGTTATCCACCTTCCATGACATATTCCTTCTGATTCATTGGTGGGTAATGCAAACGAATGTCGGCTCTAGTTGAGCTAGATTTTTTTTCAACGACTGATAATATTATATTCTTCTAATGTGAGAGCTTGGTCTCCCCTGGTTGGATCATTGATATATGTCCCTGAGACATCAAAAAAGGCCCTTGGTGATTTTTAATGACAACAACTTTACTTGATATTCCACCTCTCTTCATTAGAGATGACCCTGACAAGGTTCCTCTATCCAAATTCAATAAAAATCCTCCAATGTAAACTATCTAGTTTGTTAATGAGACCAGGGCTACATTAAACTCATTTCCCTATCACCTCCTTCTCCTGGGATGATACTCTTGGTTTATTCTCCAACTCGCCTCATTCCACTTGAAGACTCTGATGTGGAAAGAAACAACATCACTACTGGAAATGATCATCATATCATGCATAATTCTTCTACTCTCAAGAGCTCTAATTCTGATCAACAACATATTATCCCACATGAAATTTTCTTGATGACTCATAATTTCATTTCAATACCATTCACTATAATTACGTGTAAGATACACATTCATGACTAAGGTGGCCCATAAGAAACAACCATTTTTTTCAAAACCTATAAACAATAACAATGGGTTGCACACTTGGTTTACCTTACTCCTCCTGTGTCGGGCCTCCACAGGTCAATGAGGGGTCAGGGAGAGGAAGTCTCCTTGATGACTCATTTTTTTTATAAATAATAACAATGCAATCTCTATGGTCATAAGCACACAACTATCATCGTCCTGGATTTTGCTATTCATGTTGCAACCATTTTTCTAATAAATGTGTTCACAAATTGCATGATGTCAATCCTTCTAACATATCCATTCTACATCACGAGTGCCCTACAAACCATAGATTGGGCACTTTACAATGGTCAATAACTAAACCACTGATAGTTATATTACATATCTCCTTTTTGACACTCAATTTACTCACTAAAACTATACCATTTGAGAAATATATGTTGTGAAAGCCAACGTTTGTTAATGAGGAGGGGATATCACAAATGTCTAATCCTTACTTTATTATCCATGTGTGACATCAAATATTAAGTGCCCCCTGATCCTCCTTTCCTTTCCCTACATGTTTACCCCAACCTACTCCTCGTGACTCCCCCATGGCTTCCGACCTCTTGAAAATTCATGAATAATTGGTTCTTGGCCTCCCAATTACTCATTAAAGTTATTTATGGCCGAATCCTTGTCCTCGTCATCCAAAATAACATTAGTGACATCACTTTCAACGTCATGGACGTCACTTACACTTTAGGTTTTCTCATTCCTGGATGCACCATAAATAGTAAAGGAGTCCTATAATCAACACAACTCATATATACCTTACCTGAAGGCATTAGAATTAAACAAATATCCACCCTTATAATCATCATTCCCTATTCTATAAAAATTGCACAAGACTTTTTGTCTTTTTGGACCATTGACATTGGTAGTGCACCTACCATGGATGGTGGTTTAGGTTGGATTTCTATTATTGATCTTCCTCCACACCTTTGTGACATGGATATCTTCAAAACACTACTTTAGTGGTAGGTTCGACTCTATAGTTTATGCACCATGGTACCCTTATCCCCACAAGCTACAACAAAGCTTTTATGTATTTTATGTCAATGAAGAGACTCATTTACCCAGATCATTGAAGACTGAGGTTGGATAAATACCGTACACCATATAAATTAAAGATTAAGATCCTCATGATCTTACTACTGTCTACTCCAACCTTGTTGATCATCCTCCTACATGGTTTACTCCTAAAGACAAACACAAGAGTCCTGTCTCAGATGCTACTATTACTGCCCTTCCAAACAACATAGGAAATATTAGGGTATACACACAAACTCTTACTCATATTGAAATAGCCAAATTCAAAATATTTCATAAATTGTTTCATACAAACAAGAAACATAACAATACTATCAGCTTCCCATATAAAACAACACAACCCTTACTCTCCACCTCCCCTTACCACCAAAACTAGTATTTGTGGTACTTTCAATAATAACAATTCTGGTCTTGTATTGCAATAAATGAATGTCAAAAATATGATGAAGAATATCAAGACAATCTTATTGAGGCCTTTGATAAAATCAAATAAGCTATCTTAGATGATTACAAAACAAAAAAAACCTACAAATGATGAGGTACACACTTCAATGGATAACTCATTTTCTCTCACTTCAGAGAAGAACAAACAAAAAAATTCTTTGCTCATAAATATTCAGGTATACATTTTCCTTTGGATGATTTCCTTATGTTTTTAGACTACTTTTGATCCTATTTAAAAGATTGTTTCTTGGGATTGCACTGTCAGTTTTATCATTGTATCTAACAATACTGACATTGTTTATGAATAACTATGTTGATGCTAACTTATCCCTTACGGAACTAGAAGACAAGCTGGGGTGGCAAAACAATTGACCCTTAGCTCATTAAAATTGAATAGAGAGTTAATATATTTCTCTAAATCATCATCCTGTTTGAGAGTGTCTTCCACAATCCTTGCAATTTGGAATGTTTGGGGTGCTACCACTATAGGTCGTCCATGTAAAATTTAACAATTCATTATATCCAAAAAAATCCCATCATTATCTAAGAAACTAAAACCATAGATACCAGCTTCCAAATTAGTCCATAGGTGGTAATCATATCATTGAATGGGTTGATAAATCTTCAAATTGCCTTAGTTGTGGTTGTCTTGTTGGTTGGAACCCTAATATATATCAACATGTATCTACTATTGGTCTTTTACTAGAGTTTATGGGGAAACTAGACATGACAGAACAAATTCTTACAAGAACTCCATAGATGAGTTGTGTCACACTACCACTCAACATGATTTCATGTGGAGACTTAAATTTTACCACAAACAACACTGAATTTACCTCATTACATGGTAAGAGTAGTCACCATGAACGTAACAACAACGCTTCTACAACTAAATTCTTGATAATCAATTTATCGACCTCTCTGTATCAAACTAATTTCACATAGTATAGGGGGGACTCTTGGTGTCGACTAGATAGATTCCTCTATGCACAAAGTGGGATATACACCATCGACTTACTTTTTCCTAGGCAACTTTTGACCTATTTTTGATGATTTCCCCATCATCCTTAATACCAACATAAACCTTTAGGAACCAAACCTTTTCACTTAAAACATTGTTTGACTCTACATCCTACATTTACCACTCTAGTCTCATCAACATGGAAAATAAATAATATTGATGCATGACCTGGTTATGTGATTCCCATTTCTTTTGTAAAACAGTCCCTATCCAGGTGCATTCTTCAAATATCTCAAGACTCAAAATGCAACATCCCAGTGACTGTCGGGGACAATCCATGAACTAGATAGGAATACCAATAGAAAAGAATACATTTGGTGTAGTAACAGTAAGATATAAAAGTTTTCCAACTAAGCATTCATAACTAAATTTATCTGCTAAAGGATGAGTAGATTGTGTCCATAGATCATGAGCATGATCCATAGGAGAGACTACATGTCTGTGACCAAGCATTCCAATTTTAGTAAGTAAGTCTAGAGTATACTTTTTTGTGATAAAGATACTCCATCCTTGTTGTATGCTACCTCAATTCTAAGAAAATATCACAGACACCCAAGGTCTTTGGTTACAAAATGCTTCATAAGATATGTCTTTGTAGCAGCAATTCCTACAACATTACTGCCAGACTAGATGATATCATCCACATAAATAATAAGAGCAATAATACCAAAATTAGTGGTTTTGATAAACAAGAGTGGTCATATTGAGACGGCAAGAAGCCAAATTTGTGCAGTATAAGAGATAACTTGTCAAACCAAGCTCATGGACTCTGTTTGAGACCATAAATGGCTTTCTTTAAAATATATACTTTCCTAAAATGCTCCCCCTGAGAAACATAAATTGTATGTTGTGACATATAGATAGTCTCATGTAAATCTCCATACATAAAGGTGTTCTTAACATCTAGTTGATGTAAGTGCCAGCCTTTATTAACAACAACATAAATCAAAATGCAAATAGAATTAAGACGAGCAACTGGAGAAAAGGTTTCAAAGTAATCAACTCTAGCTTCTTGTGTGTATCTCTTAGCAACAAGTCTATCCTTGAGGCATTCTATTGTCCCATCAGGTAAATATTTCACATTAAAAATCCATTGGAAGCCAATAGGTTTACTACTTGTAGGGAGATCAACAAGCTTCCATGTCCCACGAGAGTGAAGTGAATTCATCTCCTCATCCGTGATTGTTTCCACCCAGAGTATAGTAGTACCTCCTGAACATTCTTTAGAATAGTTGCAAATAGAGCAGCAGTAAATTGAGCCATGGAAGCATTCAAATGATTTGTGGACACATGTTGAGAGATACAATATTTGGCACCAAATTGTTTTCCCTTTCGTAATGCAATAAGAATGTTAGAATAAGAAGTTGTAATAGATTCAGTAATATTACCATTGTCTTAAGGTGGTTCATCGGTCTCAAAAGATGTCAAAGTAGAGGATACATTAGGTAGAGGTGCAAACATGTTGGGGGTCAGGAATGGGCATATTTGAAAGTGGAACTTGAATACTAGGTTCAGGAAAAAGGATGTATCTTCAAAAAAGGTGATGTTCGCAATGACATACAAACTATGTGCAACATGATCAAAACTTTTGTACCCCTTTTGTGTATGAGAGTAACCAAGAAAGCAACAATGGAAAGCATGAGGTGATAGTTTATCATTCCTAGGTTGGTGATTATGAACAAAGCATAGGCAGCCAAAAACTTTTTAAAAAAGATATGTTTATGAGGATAAAGAAGGTTATAAGGAATCTTATTTTGAAGCACAAAAGAAGGCATATGATTGATGAGAAAATTGGCTAAAAGAATGGCATCAACCCAATTAAATTTAGGTACTTTCATTTCAATTAGGAGAGTGTGGACTACATCAAGAAGATGCATGTTCTTCCTTTTGAAAACTCCATTTTGTTGTGAGATATAAGGACACAAAGTTTGGTGAATAATCCCCTTGGCAATATAAATCTTTTGAAAACCATGTTACACATGTTTAGAAGCATTATCAATACATACAGATTTAGGAGTAGTAGAAAATTGAGTTTTGATCACATTAAGAAATTTTGAGAAAACATCTAAAACTTCATAATGATCTTTTAACAAATAGATCCAAGTAGCACGAGATCAACCATCAATAAATGTAACAAAATATCTTACACCAGTACAATTAGAAATACGACATGGCCCCCAAACATCAGAATGAATTAAGTAAAATAAACTTGGACTCCTAGTATTATGATGATGAGGAAACACTATTGGATAATGTTTTCCAAGCTAACAATACTGACATGAAGAGTTCTCAATAGATAAAGTTGGAAATAAATACTTAAATTTGGAAGCAGAAGGATGACCAAGACACATGTGCCATTGATGAAGGGAGCTAGATTGGGCCATAAGAGTTGTAGGAACAGGGTTTGATGAGGTCTGCAGGTAGTACAAATCATCTCCACCTTCATATACCCCACCAATCATCTTCTTCATCCTAAGATCCTGCTTAGAGACGGTGTAAGGAAAGAAGGTTATACTGCAGTTTAAAGTTTTGGTAACTTTACTTTACGCAATGTGATATTGACTGGTCAATATATATATATATATATATATATATATATATATATATATATATATATATATATATATATATATATATATATATAATGCCTTTTTTATTGTACATGACAAGTAAAGTAGATAGGTCAGGAGATTGTGTAGCAATTAAATAATCTAATTTGTGAGAGTAGTTAGGTTAAGTGGGGGATACCAAGAGGTTTGTCACTTTCCTAGCCACGAGAGTGGTAGGTGTAGAATATTCAGATATATGTAGTTATGGTAGTAATGCACATACCACTTGCTTTTCTATTGCCAAGAATCTTTTTTCTTGATAGGATAAAACTTTTTGTTTGTTTTAATTTAGTTTGCTTTTAATTTATGCAAATAATCAATCAAACTTTAAAATTATGTAGCTTGATGAACCATTAGAAGCTCTTTACCTTATAAGGTCAGGTCCCTTAGACTTGCAATTTAAACGTGTTGAGTCATAATATTAATTTAAAACTCATGCAAATAGAGCGAAATTAGTCCTTATCCCACCTCTTTGGTGCCTTCTTTAGAGTTTCTTATTAACAATATCCTTAATGTCTTAATGCGGAAGACATGCTTTTATAAACATGAAGCATCTCTCCCTTTCCTACTTTGACTCATACTTCTCCAAGAGGGGCAATATATAGTGTCATTCATTAGTCCAAAAGTAGTTTGAAGGTTTACTCCTAATGAGATAATTTGGAGTACAATTTGAAGATGCATCCACTAAGAAGAGTTGAGGAAGTCCTTTTCCATCCTCTTCCACGAGTTGATCGTGTTGTTGTGTCACAAAATCTAGTATAAAAATTGGTTGGAAAATTACAAGAACGTAGAGTGTTGCCTTCTAGTAGTTGGAAATCACTTTCAATGACAAGATAGTCTTTCTGGACGAAATGTTTGGACTAAATTATGTTGGTCCCTTGTGCTCATTTTGGCATACAAACATAGAGTAGGAGCTAATGACTGATAGGAGAATTTTTTTAATTATAGTTTTGAAAAGTAACAAAGTTATACATATTTTTGTTCAACACGCTCTGATGGAGGCATGTTGGCATTCCAGGTATATTCATTGTTTTTTTTTTTGATCGAATTTGTTTTGAACGTTGATTGAAATCTTTTTATAAAAAAAATGTCTCCCCTTAACTATATCCTTATTCAATGGCTAAGATCTTTGAATATATCCATATATAATTTAGTCATATTTGTTATAGATATCACATATTCTTCGTTTTTACTTTGCTTTTCCATGCTCTTCTGCTTAACATACCGCGTGACGCATGGCAGGGATTCTTTATTACGGGTTTATTCCTCTCCACAAAAATTGGAGTTTTGTATACATATATTACAGTTCACGGATGGCAACGAAATATCAGTGACCTCCAGTCCAGGCCGCGGCTGAGAGCCCTCCAGAAAATCTAGACCCGTGGCTCTGGCTCATTCCACCTGTCAGGCACATACCGGAGTGACAACCACAGGATCTCTTATCTGACTCAATTAACATATGTCCCCTGTTGATTGGCTGCTACAGATGAGCCTCATCTGTGTAAGCGCCCGCGTTCACAGATCCATCGACTCTTCAACTCCGTCCTAGTTATTAGAATCTTTCACACCGGACTTTAGCCTGCAACTTCCTCCCAGCATCTAAAGAGTGGAAGCGAGCAGAGTAGCCTGCACGACCACTTCCCATACCTCTCGAGCACCGGCAGATATGGCAGCCCAAGCTCTTCTCTCTTCATCCATGGAAGCCGGGAGGCAGCTCCTCGGCGGCAGGCCGTTCCAGCCGGCGGCTTCCAGGGCTCTGCGGTGCTCGAAGAGGATCCCATTCGTCGTCAGGGCAAGCTCTGCTCCACCTACCAAGGTTAGTACTCTCGTTGTCTGCTGCACGCTGCATGTAGCTTCAGATATCGTGGTATTAGTCAGATTTATCAGCATATATTTGAAGTCTAACATGTATGATGTATCTGATTTCATACTCCAGACGGGAGCTAATAGGCAGCTGTGGTTCGCATCCGAGCAGAGCTTGTCCTACTTAGATGGAAGGTATGAAACGCATAGCAACATAAACAAATTCTAAACCAAAAGTCATATATATCTTAGTGAGGCAGAATATACTTATGTCCCTCTCTCTTAATAATACAGTCTCCCAGGCGACTTTGGCTTCGATCCACTTGGCCTATCCGACCCAGAAGGCACCGGAGGATTCATCGAGCCCAGATGGCTGGCATACGGCGAGATCATCAACGGCCGATTTGCCATGTTGGGAGCTGCAGGAGCCATCGCGCCCGAGATCCTCGGCAAGCTCGGGCTCATCCCAGAGTCCACAGCCCTGCCGTGGTTCCAGACCGGAGTGATCCCACCGGCCGGCACCTACAACTACTGGGCCGACTCCTACACCCTCTTCGTCCTGGAGATGGCACTCATGGGGTTCGCCGAGCACCGCAGGTTCCAGGACTGGAGCAAGCCAGGGTCCATGGGCAAGCAGTACTTCTTGGGTCTCGAGAAGGGATTGGGCGGATCCGGCGACCCTGCCTACCCCGGCGGCCCCTTCTTCAACCCGTTGGGATTCGGCAAGGATGAGAAGTCGATGAAGGACTTGAAGCTCAAGGAAGTCAAGAACGGCAGGCTTGCCATGCTCGCCATCTTGGGTTACTTCATCCAAGGCCTCGTCACCGGCGTCGGGCCGTTCCAGAACCTGTTGGATCACTTGTCCGACCCCGTCAACAACAACGTCCTCACCAGCCTCAAGTTCCACTAAGATGTACCAAACCATGATATTTTCATGTGAGCCAGCTCGACTGTATTGTAAGATACCTTGGGTCCGGTGAATGTAGGTGTATGGTCGGAGATGGGGAAGTTGCCATGGGCTGTATTTCTTGTATCATTCTGTGAAAAGCATGTATTCTCTAATTACATATCTCAACTCTTAGTTCTAAGCCTGCATCCTGAGGTCGGATCTCAGTCAAGAGAAAATTATTATCCTTGGAAGATGTTTACCCTTCGAACACTACTGACGTGTTTGGCTTGAAGAGGATTAATTGGTCCTATTCCCAGGAGATGGCTGGTTAAATCTATGAGGAATATATAATTATGCCCTTATGTGCGAAAGCGGACCATCACGCAAGGAAAGAGAAGGGAAGGGTAGAACCTTTTTTCTTAATTAATATCCTTAGTAACACACATCAAAAAATGATTCCTGACTAGCACGTTTTCTTGGTGCACACGTATTCCTCCAAATTAGATGATGCTTTTAGAGTCAATACGAGTACCTATATCCAATGGCGGATTAAAAAATTAGACGTGGATGAGACTAAGTTATACCTAACAAAAAAAAGTGAATCACAATAGTATCAAAATAAAAATATGGAGAAGTAACACCATGACAGTTGAATAAATCATGCAAGTGCTTTAATAACCACCATAAGGTATCACATACTATACAAGTTAGTCGCAGTGAAACAAAATTGTATGACCATTTGATAATAAAAATGCATGTATTATGAACATGATGCTTTGAAAGCCTAGCCTGCAAAATTGTGAGTTCCGAGCAAGCATTGGACATTTCTAGAGCATGAATAACATCCACTTAGACTCATAGCCTGCAAAAGGCGAGTCATCAACTTGCTCTTTGAATAAACAATAGAGGTGATAAATCATGAGGATCCCTTCAAATATAGCAGAGAAAAAGGAAAACAAAAGGTTGGGCCTAATGAGGATGAGTGTAACATCCCTGACCTGGGTTATGCCTTAATCATATATGTTTTGCTTAATAAAGTTAATTATATGCTTGGTCTTACCTTTTGAAAAGTAATTAAGGCTCAAGAGGAACTTATGTTTCATTTTAGTCCTTTTGAATAATGTTGAAATAAATGTTTTGCCTATTTTGGACTAATATGCAAATTACCCAAGTTGATGGGTTAACTTGCAAATGTTACATGGAAAAATGTTCCTCAAGTGTTGAGGCATCATAAGAATGAAAATGATGCAGAGGTATGGCTTGTGATAGCCTGAGTACCAAGAAAGAGCTTATTAAATAATGTTTGTGCATTAAAACCTAGTTTTGGTGTAATGTCCAAATTACCCAAAACCTAGGGTTCAATATGCAAAATACCACCTCTAGAGAGTCCCTCATGTTTCTTGGCATCATGAAGAGAAAAGAAAATGAGAGGGACGTCTCATTTGAATCTCTTTAGAGGAGAAAGAATCTTGATATTAAAATAATCAAGATTTAAGCATAATTGAAACCCTAATTCAATTTAATGCAAAAATAAATATATTAATTGAAGTGCCCTTCAACCAAAAATGAGATGGTTGAATTTACATAAGTGTGAACGTCCTTGTGCCTTGCAAAGGCCACAAAATATCTAAAGTGAGTGGAGAGCCCACTCACATTAGTAAAAGGAAAAGTAATATCCACTCAATTTTGGATATTATTATTATAATGGTTAAGGTGGTTAATTTGCTTTTCCTTTAATTCATGGATAATGAAGAGGAATTTGAAGGAGGATTTGATAGGTTCGTGTGCAAGGGATGGAGGGGAGTATGTGGCACCAATTTTGGGGAGTTAAACGATTTTATTATATCACTTTCTCTCTCATTGAAATTTCCTTATAAACATCTCATTTCCAACTCAAATGAAAGGCTTTTTCGACCCTTCTTTCTTTCCTTGCTTTGGCTGTGTACAAGGGAGCTTAGGAGCAACAGGAGGACATGCACCAACCTGTAGATAAGCTCCATAGTTATCTTCAACCTTGATTCCATGGTGGAAATCGAAAATCAATGCTTGATTTCTTCTTTTCTCCATGCAATCTTCAATCTTAGCTATTTCTTTTCACTCAAAAGCTTGAGGACGGACCTTGGGAGGTTGAGAAAGCTTCATTCACCATTGAAGGCATGAAGCTTGAAGTTTGGTTTCAACTTTGAATGCGGGTTATATAACTTAAACCCTTAAATGTTATTATTACATTCAATTCTTCATCACTTGTTGATCATTTTTGTTCTTCTTGAAATTCCTTTGAATAATAGATGAAAATTCCATAAGAATGGCAGTAGTTTTTGAAGGATCAAATCTTGATGATGATGACATCATCATAAGCACACACCTCAATGAATATCTTGTGCAAACGGTTTTGCTCTTTGGTGATCAAATGGTCTCAAGACCGTTTGAGGTCAAGAGGGCTCAAGACCGTTTGAGGTCAGGTGATGTCATTAGTTGGATGATGATCCAATGGTCTCAATTTGATGGTTTCAATATTGAAGAGTCCATTGATTGCAAATCCTAATCGATTGAATTGAGTGAAACCCTAGTTGAGGGAATCAGTTTTGAGGTAGTTTGACTCAAACGGTCTCAAGACCGTTTGGAGGTCAAACGGTCTCAAGACCGTTTGGAGGTCAATGGTTGATTGTAGTGGATGGTTGGAGATCCAAGGGCTACAATCTGAGGTACCTTCAATAGTTCAATCTATTAATGATTCAATGAGTACAAACCCTAAATCAATTTGATTGGAGGAACCCTAATTTGGTCCATTCGGTTTCAAGGTAGTTTGGACCAAACGGTCTTGAGACCATTTGAGTCCAAACGGTCCTCAGACCGTTTGGAGAGCAAACTATCTCAATCTGTTTGATGTTCATTCAGTTTCAATGTTAAGTTGCTCATTCGGTTTCAAACCGTTTGGAGTTAATATTATTTTAATTCAAATGGTCTCAAACCATTTAAGGACTTGAGGTCAAGACCGTTTGAGGGTCTAACGGTCTTAAGACCGATTGAAGGTTTGGGACCAAGACCGTTTAAGGTCTAACGGTGTTCAAGACCGTTTGGAGGTTGATGTACTTCAAGACCGTTTGAAGGTTAAAGTACTTCAAAACCGTTTGAAGGTTAAAGCACTTCAAGACTGTTTGAAGGTCAAGGTACTTCAAGACCCTTTGAAGGTCTAATTGACTTAAACCATGTAAGTACAATTAACTCCATGATTGTTGATGATGTTTATCAAAGCTAATTGCAATGGTTGTACCTTCAAGGTACTTAAGTGATTAGTACCTTTTGAGTGGTTAACCTTTGATGCTTATGGAAGCAATAACGTAATACATTATGTCAACTCTTCATTCAAGTTGATTCAATTTAATTAAGATTAAAGAAATTAACCTCCTAGAAAGGATGAGAGAGAGGAACTTATACATGAAGTGATAATCATGTAATGATTTATCCTCAACACTTTCAACATGAATAAAATATGTAATTAGGGTATGATTCTTGATAAAGAGATCATGAAACCCTAATTAAGGGTGATGACATGTGAAACCCTAATTAAGGATGATGTCATACGAAACCCTAAATAAGGATGATGATATGTGAAACCCTAATTAAGGGAGATGACATGTGAAACCCTAATTAAGGATGCTGACATGTGAAACCCTAATTAAGGGTGATGACATGTGAAACCCTAATTAAGGATGATGACATGTGAAACCCTAATTAAGGGTGATGACATGTGAAACCCTAATTAAGGATGATGTCATATGAAACCCTAAATAAGGATGATGATATGTGAAACCCTAATTAAGGGTGATGACATGTGAAACCCTAATTAAGGGAGATGACATGTGAAACCCTAATTAAGGGTGATGACATGTGAAACCCTAATTAAGGATGATGTCATATAAAACCCTAAATAAGGATGATGATATGTGAAACCCTAATTAAGGGAGATGACATGTGAAACCCTAGTTAAGGGTGATGTCATATGAAACCCTAAATAAGGATGATGATATGTGAAACCCTAAGTGAGGGTGATGTCATGAGAAACCCTAACCAAGGGTGATGTCAAGTGAAACCCTAATACAGAGATGTTATGTAAAACCCTAATCAAGGGTGATGTTAAAGTGAAACCCTAATACAATGATGTGACGTGAATCTCTAACCTAAGGTGATGTTATGTAATGAGATGTGAAATCTTGATATGAAATCTAACCCTGATAAAGGGTAAAGGTATGTGAAGCCCTAATTTTGGGTTATAGTGCATGAAACCCTAATGTTGGGTAATATGATGATAAACCATAACCCTAATGTTGGGAAATGGTATGAGTATTCCTAATTGACATGAATTGGGAAATCCTAACTCTAATGAGGAAATAGTGATGTTACTCTTACATTGCATAGTGCTGATATGTAATTGATATAACTGTTATCATGTGCACTAATCATGTAGGTATTCTGAGATGTCGGACATAGCCAGGTATGAGATATGATGTTTTATTAATGAAATTGTTTATGAGCCTTGTAAGCCATAATATGATGTGTTGCCTAGTAAGAGGTAACAAGAGATTAATGGGCCTTAAGAGCCATATGAGATACATGTATTGCAAGTATCATGTTTACCTTGGTCAGATGACATGAAGGTATTAGCTACCTGATAAGTGGTAACAAGTATTCTTGATGAATTGAGGGTTTGAATACCCATATTCCATAATTATGATGATGATATGTTAAGGGATGAGAATGCCCCTAATGTGACAAGGGATTAAGATCCCAATGTTTTATAAAGCTTTGAAAAGAACTTGATTAATTAAGTACATTACCATATTCTTTTAGCATCAAACATGTTTTCAAATATAATTCATTATAACGAATGCTACAAAGACTGTAACTTGGGTAATTTGCACATTAGTCCAAAATAGGCAAAACATTTATTTCAACATTATTCAAAAGGACTAAAATGAAACATAAGTTCCTCTTGAGCCTTAATTACTTTTCAAAAGGTAAGAGCAAGCATATAATTAACTTTATTAAGCAAAACATCTAGGGTTAAGGCATAGCCCAGGTCAAGGATGTTACAATGAGAAGTAAGGTTCAAGTAACACATATCTAGCACAAGAAACAATTTTTTGCAATATTTTTTAAAATGCCTTTGTTGAATTAGCACTAACGAGTTCTAGATACAACAAAAAATAAGGCTGGAATAGAGTAGAAGAAACATGGCATAAACCTAGGGATTTTGCATTCGATACCATGTCCAAGTGGATAGACATTATGGTTTTGTATACCCTAAAGGTTGCCTAAAATATAATGGACGGAGATATCATTCAAACACATGTCTGTGTGGGCATGCTAATAAAAAGAGACGTACTTTCTGTTATCCAAGACACAAAGAATACTAGACCCTTTATGGGGCATGGCATGGTTCATATTGCGTGGATCTCACCTTAGAGAAGATTATCCTCGGAAGAGATTTAACCTTTGAACTAATGATGTGTTTGGCTTGGAGAATTATTAGTCCTCTTCCCAAGAGGGGCGGGTTAAAACCTATGAGGAACTTATAGTTATGCCCTTATGTGCAAAAGTTGATCATCTGGAAAGGAAAGAAAAGGGTAGGATAGTGCATTTTTTTTAATTAATATCTTTAGAAACACACACCAACAATTAATTCCTAACTAATACAAATACCTATACCCAATGGCGGGTCCAAAAGGTAGACATGGGTGAGTCAAATTTATACTAACTAAATAAGATTCCACAATAATATTAATATGAAAAATTGAAAAGAAACACCAGAATGATTAAAAAAGAACACAAAGTGCTTTATTAACCAATTAATGACTTTGATAACCACTAAGGTATCAAATACTATATAGGTTAATCACATTGGAATCAAATTATATGGGTTGTTTGATAACAGTGATGCATTATCGTGAATACAATGCTTTGAAGGCCTCTGAATATATATATTTTTCAAGCAAGTATTGGACATTTCTAAAGCATGTATAACATCGACTCAAACTCACATCTTAGAAGAAGCATGTGGATCAGTTTGCACTTTGCTGGTAATAGAGATGATAAATCATGAGCATCCCTCCAACTATAGCTGGGAGAAAAGAAAACAAAAGGTTGGGCCTGATGAGGATGAACATGTTCATTATATATCACTACTCTAGCACAAGAAACACTTATCAATACCTATATCTATTTATCAATACCTATCTCTATAGAATTAGAACTAATGGGATTGGGATGTAACAAAGATATGGTTGGAATATAGTATAAGAAACATGGCATAACCCTAGGGCTTTTGTACTCCATGATGTGTCCAGAATCCTAGGCATTGTGGTTTTCTATACCCTAAAGTGAGCCTAAAATGCTATGGACAAAGACATTGTTCAAATGTATGTCTGTTTGGGCATACAAATAAAAAGATACCTCATTTTTATGATGTAAGACACAATGAAAGATAGACCCATTACAAGACATGGCATGGTTGACATAGATGAAAACACATACCACTGTAAATGCTTAACACAATAAAATATCATGTTACTAGTTTTCATAACAAACATAACATAAAAGAAACTGCAAATGATTCCCCATTTTATAATAAATTCTGCCGACCAAAAAAAAATTCTTGGATTTGGATTCTCTAAGGACAACACCATGCACTCTAGTTGTAACATCCCAACATTTATTTAGAGTAAGATTAGGGTGTTAACAAAAATTCCTCAGTAATTAAATTCAAATTTGTGGACTTTAAGACAAATGAACCCTAATTGACCTAACTTCACCCATTAGCCCTAAGTGGTCATAAATGGTAAGATATATCCATTAGGGATCCTCAATAATGCTTTTAAACTACATGTACAAACCTAATTACATTATAGTTGCAATTCATCCTTGGGTCATCAAATAGAAAAATGATTACATAAAAATGAAACAAAGACTATAAGTGTGCCTTGGTCTAAATTTAAATACATATCAACCTTGTTTATAAATTTGCAAAGGAGGGAAAATGTTGATGCATTTAAGTCAGGAGAAATCTCTATATACAAATAATGATTAATATTATCAAAATCCAAATCTAATTATCTAAGTTTATTCTAGACTCAAAGTTGTCTTATGGTTAAAATTTGGGTTTAGTTTGACTTTGTTTGATCCCTAAAATGATTTTGGGAAGTTCTTTTAAAGTTTAAACCTTAAATCGATTAATGTTATTCATGGGGTTAAATTTACTAAAGTTTCCACTCTATCATCTGTCACGCGGACCAGAGTCTCCTTACGCTCAGACTCTTAGACCCAGATCCATTCCCGAGTTGACACTCATCTATTCTGCTCGATGATATCTTGTTGGGACTGGAATAGGATGTGGCACCCCGATGTCTTCGCGGTGATGTGTCCTTCTCCGCTTGGCCTCAACACAAGGAAAATATCCACATACATTCCCCACATCTTCCGAAGATGTTAAATTCTAGTATTTTAGGGTTCCATTTTTTAGATAATCCCAACGCCGTTGGGCTCTATTCCTCCCCTAGTTCTAGTATATCTTTCACGGTTTCCATGAATAACTTTGTCTTTGGGTAATGGAGCTCTCAGATCTCAATAATTTGATCTAATTGTAGATTTACCCTCCTCCGTATCCTTGCCTGCTTGCCGAGGTAGCGTAGGAGATCTCTGTGGATGGGAGAATGTAGAGAACTTGGAAGCTCATGCCCACTATATAAGGCTCTAGTAGAGTTTTAAGAATGACGATTGGCCCCACATACCACCACTAGACTTCACTGTGCGCTTTGTCCTCACTTATGCATAAGCCATGATCAACTTCCTGACTGGTCACCCATCCTACTACTACTCCAAGATGAGAATGCTTAACTATGAATTTTTTTAGTGATGGAACTCGGATATCCCTTTACAACATGTCTAGACACTACTAGTGTAAGGTGGCTCCATCAACTTGGATAGTCCTTTCCAACATGCCTGGACCGCACGGCTTAAGACTCCAGTGTGTCATGCCCATGTGGGCCCCACCTACTACAGGGGATCTAGCTCTGATACCATTTGTAAAGCCTAGGCCCACTGCCCAAGGCTCTAGTAGAGTTTCAGGAATGATGAATGGCCAATCATTTATGATGGGGTCCCCGATAAGGAGGTGCACTTTGCTGATATGAGTAGTCCAATCATTCCTTTTAAGATCATTTTATCTGAGGCCTCAAATCTTGAGACGTTATGATCTCCCCCACTTAGACTCTTGATGTCCTCGTCAAAGCTCAACTATATGGCCTCATAACTTTCCCCATTTCAGTGCAGACCCAAATGGCCCATGTACACCCAGCTCCCGATCACTGCTACCAATGTAAGGGTGGCTCCATCAACTCGGATAGCCCTTTCCAACATGTCTGGATACTACTAGTGCAATGGTGGATCCATCAACTTAAATAGTCCTTTCTAACATGCATGGACCGCACAACTTAAGACTGGCGTGTCATGCCCACGTGGGCCCCACCTACTGGAGGGGATCTAGCTCTGATACCATTTTTGAAGCTCAGACCCACTGCCTAAGGCTCTAGTAGAGCTTTAAGAATGATGACTGGCCCCACAGGTCACCACTAGACTTAACTACGTGCTTTGTCCTCACTCATGCATAAGCCAAGATCAACTTCTTGACTGGTCACTCATCCTACTACTACTCCAAGTTGAACATGATTAACGATGGAGTTCTTTAGTGATGGGCTCCCAGAAAAGGAGGTGTACCTTGGTGATATGGATAGTCCAATGATTCCTTTTAAGATCATTTTATCTGAGGCCTCAAATCTTAGGATGTTACATGTTCCCAGTCTCAATTTTCATTGATAAGTTTATTTTTAAAATATGGATTCACAAAATTGAGATCTTAGTTGTTGTGTTCTTTGTTTCTCTAAAAAAGAACAAAGGAAGAAAATGGTGATCGGTTGATTGACGAATTCACCCCTGAGTTATCCATATGTGAATCACACATCCATGGGCATTTTGGAGTTTTGATGTTTGATTTTAGCACTTTTGGTTTTGGCGAGCTTGGCATTGTAGCCAGTCCAGATTGGGCCAACTAGGTAGGCCCCAAAGACGCTATGAATAAGCCATTTTTCCTGACAGGATTTTAGGAGATTTTTTATTGGTCAGGTCTTTACATATTCACAATAATTAATTTGGTCGTCAGAATAATATATATAAATATTAATTGGAAAGGAACTTTTGAGTAGAAAATGATTTCATGTTTTTAATCCCTAAATCCATTGCCTCTGACCATGGTTTCTTAAAATACCCAAATTAGGGTTTAGATGATTATCAAGATAATTATTGATGGAAAAAATGTAAATTTTAGGGTTTTATCAGCATCTAGGAATCTTAGGGGAACATTCTCCTTCATTGGTAAGTGGATTCACACACTCTGAGTTAATAAGTATTGTTCAAGGGTTTTTATTCGTTATGATTATCAGAATCAATTATGATGACATAAAATATATAGTTCTAATGAATGCTTACAAGTAAATTGATTATGGATCAGATTATAGTTTTCAGTATTGTTCTTGTATATGATTATGATGATGACATGTACATCTTTCTTAAGTTAGATATAATTTCTAGTTATTATGTCCAAGAGTAATGTTAAGTACAAGACAATTGATTCATGTTGTTCCTTCCAAGTTATTTGCCTTTTGAGCATAGATCAAGCTCTTGAGAGCAATGTCATATTCAAGCTCTAGAGAGCAATGTTATTTATCAAGCTCCTTAGAGAAATATTACATATTCAAGCTCTTGAGAGAAATTCTATTTATCAAGCTCCTGAGGGAACTGAGCACTTTGGTGCATGTATACTCAAGCTCCTGAGAGCAAGGTTATGGAAGAAATACAACATAGTTAACCCAAGATAATAATGTCAACGATTAAGAGAAAAATACATGAAGATAAATGTTATGGTTTTCCATGTATACAAATGTTCAACTCATGTTTTCTTAAAAAGTATAGTTATTTTTTAGTTTGTATATGTTGCTCAGTGCCACTTACTCTAACATGTTTTCAGTTTTCCTTGCATAGCTAGGGGTGCGATGTTTGCAGGTCCAGAGAAACGTCAAAGATAGAGTCATGTGAAGATCAACCTGTAAGGCATGGTTTGAAGTTTCTCAAGGTTTTGTCTAGTGGGGTGCCTTCTAACTAAATGATCCAATCATTTAGATTATATTTTTCTTCATGTTGTAAGTCATATTTAGATGTTTAGATGGCATAATCAAGAATTCAATTATACTAGATTGCCTTTCGATAATGTATAAATCAATATTAATATTAATGCATGGTGTTTTATTTATATTGTTGCTATGTATATCATATTTTGTGACATTCTTCCAAGTCAAGTGACCTATGTTATGGATAATATAGGATTTGCTTCTGCTATATGCATGTATGTATATGTATATGTGTATATATATACATACACACACACATACACACACACACACACACACACACACACACACATATATATATATATATATATATACACACACACACACACATACATATATATACATATATATATGTGTGTGTGTGTGTGCGCGCATGCGTGCATGCTTGGAGGGGAGTTACAATAATGGTATCAAATAAAATAAGTAGATGACCACTAGATAAAAGTTTGATTCATATGTCGTAACCCTAGATATATAGAAGTAGTGTGTGAAAGATATTAGAAATTAAAGTAGAGGTTTCATTAGAGAAACAAGTTTTTTTAAAAAGGGATTAACATTATGTGCCTAGTTATTTTGGACTTTTATGTTAACTCTAGAATTGTATATAGCATGCTTTCTCTTTTCCCACGTGTTTGTGGTATGGGACACATGCTTATGGAGTTTTGTAGAGAGGATGTTATGTGCATCATGGGTGTCTTTTTCCCTTTTGAATGCATGTGGTATGGGGCATGTGTACGAGGGAGGTGCTAAGATAAGTGTGATAAATCATGTCACCTTTGAATATAAGAGTGGCCAACATGTATCCAAAGGCGACAAAGAAAATAAGAGTTGACATTAAAAGTTTGAGACATATAGTCACCTAAACCTAATGATATACATAGTAAGACAAATAATGAAGGATAGATAATTTTACATAAATAAGTGAGAAAATTATGCACCAATAAACAATGTATTCTACTGTTTAATGAATATGTGTTCATCATGTATCTCTACCATGATAATGTATTATGCAATTAAGAAAATCATGGTTAAGTACAAGAAATCATGGCATGTTGATTTAGTCCTCTCAATCATGTTATGTGAGCCTTAACCAGCCTTATGAGCACTATGGGTTCAATCATGAGAGTGACTATGTCAACTCAAGTAAAAATCAAGTCTAATACAAAATAATGTCAAGTTGATCAAGTTCTTATGTCATAGTGTTAACCATGAGAAGTTCATATAGGATAGTGAGACTTTCAAATAATGTTAAAGAGATAGCATACGTAGAATATGCAAAATTCTAAGGTGGGTAGTCTCATAAAATTTTAAGGACGAAATTTACTTAAGGTGGGTAGAATTTTAACATCCCAAAATTTATTTATAGTAAGATTAGGGTGTTAACAACATTTCCTCAGTAAGTAAATTCAAATTTGTGGACATCAAGACAAATGAACCCTAATTGACCTAACTTTTCCCATAAGACCCTAAGTGGTCACATATGGTAAGATATATCCATTAGGGATCCTTAATGCTACTTTTAATATACATGTGCAAACCTAATTACTTTATAGTCATAATTCATCCTTGGGTCATCAAATAGGAAAATGATTATGTAAGAATGAATCAGAGACTATAAGCGTGCATTGTTTTAAATCTAAATACATACTGACCTTGTCTATAAATTTGCAAAGGAGGGGAAATGTTGATGCATTTAAGTCAAGATCAATCTATATATAGAAATAATGATTAATAGTTGTCAAAAATCCAAATCTAATTATCTAAGTCTGTTCTAGACTCAAAATTATCCTATGATCAAAATTTGGGTTTAGTTTGACTTTATTTGATCCCTAGAATGATTTTGGGAAGTTCTTCTAAAGTTTAAACCTTAAATCAGTTAATTTTTTTGATATATGGGAGTCAATTTACTAAATTTTCTACTCTATCATCTGTCACATGGACTAGAGTCTCCTTATGCTCAGACTCTCAGACCCAGATCCGTTCGCAAGTTGGGGACTCGTCTAGTCTGCATGATAATATCCCGTTGGGATTGGAATACAGTCTGGTGCCCCAATGTCTTCACAGTGTTGTGTTCTTCTCCGAATGGCCTCAACACAAGGAAAATATCCAGATACAATCCCCACATCTTCCATAGACATTTAGTTCTAGTATTTTAGGGTTCCCTTTTTTAGAGAATCCCAACGATGTGGGCTCTATTCCTCCCCTGGTTCCTATCACTAATGAGATTCCTGATCACTGCAGGATGACACACCTATAAAGGGACATCCCTTAACTATCGTCAAACCCTTAAAGTACAAGACTACATGTTCCCCTATTTTTGGATGCCTTTTGTGCAAACCTATCCAGCTCTGCCTGCAACCACCTGCAAGGTCAATTTTGCCCAGGTGATGGTGATCATTACTGTAAGGACCCTGACCTCTGTTTTGGGCTTATCCTATTTGTTTTGCCTAACCCCTGTGCTTAGTTTCTTGCTAATCACCTTTAGTGGTGATTAGGGTTTGCTTGTGTTTTGTTGAGTGTTGGAGGTGCTACTTGCAAAATAACCTAATTTAGGGTTGATAAGCAAGTTTGTCACCTTGAGAGATGTTCTTCTCTCTCTTTGCTTCCTCTAAGTTGAGAGGAAGGTTTGGGCTCGTTCCTTGAGTTGTCTTGGGCTTGGTTGAGCTCTGTTGGGCCTTGTTTTCCCTTGTTTGGGCCTTGCCTTGCTTTGAGGAGCCTTGTATCGGGCAAGGAGGCTTGTGTCGGCCATGAGGTGTGCCAGCCATGATGTGTATTGGCCTAGAGGTGTTGGTGGTGTATTGGTCATGGTTTGAAGTGTGTCGACCTTTGACTTTATTGACCCTCTTACTTTGGTTGTGTCACCCTAGTTTGGACATGTGGCCGACCCTTGGTTGTGTGTTGGCATGGTTTGTGAATATGTTTTGCAAGGTGGCAAACATGTGGACATGTGTCCCTGGTTAAAGTGACACCTTGCCATGGTTTCCCTTTGATCCTTTTCTATATATGCCTTGCCTTTCTCTTCCTTAGGAAACCTTTGGATCTTTGTTGCTCTTCTCCCCTTGTGTGCACGACACATCTCCCTTGGTGCTTGGTGGCTGATCCCTTTGAAGGAGTTCTCTTCTTCTTCCCCTAGCTTGGTGGCTGATCTATAGGTGATCCTTTCTTCCTTGGTAAGCATCTCCTCTCTCTCCTTAGAATCTCCTTCTCCTTCTTACTTGCTCTTCGACCACGGTGGTTATAAGCTTTGTCCCTTTCCTTGAGGTGGTCGAAGGTGGTGTGCTTTGGAGCTAGAAGCTTAAAGCTTGGAGCCTTAGAGCTTGAGGAGCTTGCTTAAGGCGGGTTACATAACTTCTAACCCTAGATGTACTACCTTCTTTATGTTGCATGATTCATATATGTTGATGATCGGCCATTGCATGATATGTTTCTTGCTCTAGTACATGTTGTTGATCTTATGGATATAGCGAGCATGATGTTGTTGATGTTGTTGATGGTTTATATGCCTTTGGATCTAGTTGGCCGAACCATAGTTTGGGGTTTTCTTGTTGAGCAATACCCCTTTCTCTCCTTGGTTTTTGAGAAGTGAGTTTGAGCTCTAGGGATGTGGGCAATACCCCTCTCTCATTTAAGTTGAGAGGTGAGTCTATATTCTAGTTACTTGGGCAACACCCTCCTCTCAACATGGATTTGAGAGGTGAGCTCTTAGATATGTGATGACCTTAGTTGAGGTTGATCCTTGTGGTTGCCCGATTTGTGATAGAGGTTGTGCAAAACCCCTCTCTCTTGGGTGTTGAGAGGTGAGCCGATCTTCTTGATCATATAGGGTTTGGTGCCCTTATGCTTGAGTTTGAAGATGACCTTGTAGAGTTGTGTTTTGCACGTTATGACCTTGGAGTAGTGCTGCCCGATAGCTTCATCTTGAGTTGTACTCTTGGCTGATATATCTAGTTGAAGTTTGGTTGGTGCTCGTTAGGGTTCCCTTGGCCGATACCTTTGTTGCTTGGGCGATACACCTTGTTGAGTGCTCTGCACGACACACCTTGTAGAGAGGTTGCCCGATACCATCTTGCCTTGAGATGGCCTTGGCCAATAGGCTTTGATAGCTTAGTGCCCGATATGGCTTTGGCCGATACCACCTTGTTTGGATGAGCTTTGGGCGATATGGTATGGTGCCCGACATGATAACCCTAGGTGCTGGCCGATATGTTGTTGCATGGCCATGCACGATACAACTCTTGGGTGTCATGAATGCTCTGGATGATAGGGATGATCCTTGGATGATAGGAAGCTGGTTGCACGGTAGGGGCGCTTGGGTGATACCCCTTTGGCCGATATGGTCCATGTGAGGGTATGGCCATACCCGATACATCTTTTGGTGAGGGTTGGCGCTGCCCACCATACCTATAGTGAGGGTTGCAGGAGCTTTGGTGAGGGTTCTGATAACCTGGAATGTATATAGCTGATAGTTCTCTGTTAATAATGATAATACAAGTGATATGGTGTAATCACCTTGAATCCTGAAACTATGATAATGAGATAAGATGATAGGTTGTGAACCAGGAAGTTTGGAAGGATATGATGTTACTACACATGATAATGTGACACATGTATATGATCACAAGTATGGGGCATGATATATGCTTATGATTGATAATAAAACTATGATTTCTACAGCTTATGTGTAATATACTCATGGATGTTGCTTTATACTTGATAGGATGATAGTCATGTTAATACATGACGGCTTCAGTTATCTCTATGGATGTGTATACTAACCATGCATGTATTTTTATGTGGATTCATAGCATGGTAAGAGCTATGAGATGTATGTGCTTGAGTAGCACCATGTGGTAATGAGATAATAAGTTGATAGGTCTGAGGACCTGATATAAGGCTGAGTGCCTAGTTGAGGTGTTATCCTCTGATGATGAGACCAGGGATTGTTATCCCAGGTGATGATGTAAGATGATGATGCCTTGAGAGGCAATGGCTTTCTATGATGGGGGACTGAGATCCCAGGACAATGTGATGATGACAATGACAGTGTAATTCAATGTTGTTATGCTTTATAACTTGATTTCCTCTACAATCCACTTAAAATATACTAATTAATTACAGTGGAACATATCATGTAGTTGCCCTAGTCATAGATCCATCATCGTCAGAATTTGATGATGGTGAAATAGGTTTATCCTACTGGATTACCTGGAGCGCATATTGTTGAATATGCGAGGTTTCCCCTAGCCTAAAATAGGAGGAGTTGAGTGCAACTATGGTTGCAGACTCAGGATATATATAGAGCATGGTGAACAGGCCCATGACTCATCGATATAGAGCATGAATGTGTTCATGGCTCAAGCGCACTGTGATCAGGCCCATGGCTCAAAGGTATATTCTAGCACATGTGTCAAGGTGAGCTAGAGATATGGGTAGCTTGCGGAGCTGACCCTGAGGCTGAGGCCATATAAGCATAAGATTGTGGTCTTGCTTTGGTTCTCGTGTACTGATCACGAGGAAGAGAGGTCATGGAGTCTGGCTCTCCCATTGACCTTGTATGGCATCAAACTTGGGTTACGCAGCCAAAGGTTGGATTTGAGCAGGGATAGCTCACTTCCTCGGGGCATAATAAGACGTAACTCAGCCGAATAGCATATACTGCTTAAAGAAAAACACGGAACATTGATTGAGGCCTTGCTTATATAGATGATCTAGTTATACCTTGCAGTTATGTGTACGATCCTTATATTTTGTGATAAGTGCTCATAAAGCTTATCTTGTCAATCATGTTCCATAAACAAATACTTGGTTATATGCCTCCTGAATATCTTTGTAAGAATGATGGGAATAATGGTCTTGCTCAGTATACTGCTCTTGTTATACGCTTTATCAATTATCTACTTTTATTTCTTTAATCTTCTGAGGTTTTATAGTTTGGGCGGGGAGTTATGTTTCTCACTGGGACTGTGTGTCTCACCCCACTAGTTTACACTCTTTTTAGATGATCGCTCTAGACGTAGTGGTAGTCGTGAGGTTGCGGCCGAGCAGCAAGAAGAGCAGTAGAAGGCAAGAGATGGACATACTGCTGCTTTGGTGGTTTTATAGTAGAGTCCTAGAGTCGTCCCTGTACTCTCAGGTCCTTTGAGGTGTTTGACGACGTTTCACGATGACTAGCTATTGTAATTTTGTATATCCTGCTACTGGCCGTACGTGGCCTGTTATGTATGTATAAACATGTGATGAACTCTGGTGTTGTCAGTACAGCTGGTTTCGATAAGCTGTGGACATATATCAAAGCTTGTAATATTTTTATAACATATTTCTCTATAGGATCTGGATGCAAAAGTTCTCTTAAGTATGCTTTCCGCAATCGGTTTTAATTAACCCGTGTTTTCGGTAATGTGTGGTTCCGCATGTTTTCGCGTGTCATCTCACTATCTGTGTGATGGCGGGGTGTCATAGTAAGTTTTGGTCAGTGAATCCCAACAACTCAAACACGGTCCTTGATCCACATAGAAGCTTCTCGCGGTTTAGATTCCTTTTTCTCAGGGCGAGTTCTTATTTCCCCTTTTTGTTCTCTATTTCAAGACCTTCTGTGATCTCAAAAATCTTGATGGTTATATATCACATGGCTTCCATGAACAACTTTGTCTTTGGGCAATGGAGTTCTCAATTATCTCTGATTTGATCTAATCATGGATTTACCCTCCTCCCTATACTTGCCTACTTGTCGAGGTAGCAGAAGTAGTGCTATGATGCTCTATGTGCAAGGTGGATGCTTCATTCGAAGATCCATGTGGCCAGGAGAACGTAGAAAACTTGTTCCCAGTCTCAATTTTCATCAATAAGTCTTCATTCAAAATTTAGATTCATGAAATCGAGATCTTCGTCACTATGTTCTTCGTTTATCTGAGAAAGAACAAAGGAAGAAGATGGTCATCAGTTGATTGATGACTTTACCCCTGAGTTACCAATATGTTCATCACGCAGCCATGGGCATTATGGAGTTTTGATGTTTGATTTTAACATTTTTGGCTTGGACGAGCTTGTTATTGTGGCCGACCCTGATTGGACCATCTAGGCAGGCCCAACAGGCACTACGGATAAGCCACTTTTTCCTGAGTGGATTTTAGGAGATTTTCTATTGGTCAGATTTGCAAATTCACAATAATTAATCTGTTCATCAGAAAAAATATATATATAAAGTCATTGGAAAAGATTTTTCAAGTAAAACCTGAGTTCAATATTTTAAAGCCCTAAATCCATCATATATGAGCATGGTTTCTTAAAATATCCAAATTAGGTTTTACATGATTATCAAGATAATGATTGATGGAAAACTATAAACTTTAGGAATTTAGGGTTTCATTAGCCTCCAAGAATCTTAGAGGAACATTCTCTCTCATTAGAAAGTGGATTCATGCACTATGAGTTAACAATTATTGGTCAAGGGTTTTTATTAGATTATGATTATGAGAATTTATTTATAATGATATAAATATATAGTTCTAAAGAATGCTTACAAGAAAATTGATTATGAACCAAATTATAGTTTTCAGTAATGTTCTCGTATATGATTATGATAATGACATGTATATCTTTCTTAAGTCAGATCTAATGTTTCAAGTTATTATGTCCAAGAGTAATGTTAAGTACAAGATAATTGATTGATGTTGTTCGTTCCAAGTTATTAGCCTTTTGGGCACAAATCAAGCTCTTGAGAGAAATGGTCATATCCGAGCTCTAGAGAGCAATGCTATTTATCAAGCTCCTGAGAGAATTATTACAGATTCGATCTCTTGAGAGAAATGCTATATATCAAACTCCTAAGAGCAATGAGTACTTTGGTGCATTTATACTCAAGCTCCTGAGAGCAAAGTTATGGAAGAAATACAACATAGTTAACCCAAGATAATAATGTCAGTTATTAAGAGAAAAATAAGATAAATGATATGTACAGTTTTCCATGTATACAAATGTTCAACTCATGTTTTCTTTAAAAGTACAGTTATTTTTCAATTCATATAATGTTTCTCAGTGCCACTTACTCAAACATGTTTCTATTTTGTCTTGCATGTATGGGGGTGCGATGCCCGCAGGTATGTACAACGTCAAAACTAGAGTCCTGTGAAGATCAACATATAAGGCACAACTCAAAGTTTCTCAAGGTTTTGTCTAGTAGAGTGCCATCTACCTAAACAATCCAATCATTTAGATTATATTTTTCTTCATGTTGTAAGCCATGTTTAGATGTTTTGATGGCATATTCAAGAATTCAACTGTACTACATTTGTAAGGAGTAGGATCCCAGAGGGGATCCACTCCCTAGTAATTTGAATAAAAAGAAAACAGCCCATATATCACACACCACTTTAAATTTTTTTACAAAAGGGATGATAACTAATTTATTCAAATGTATGATTCAAGTAACTAATTGTAGCAACGAAAACAAAATATCTAACTATCACAGAACTTAATATTGTCTCAAAACTTCACCACACAGGGTGATACATGTGAAAACTAACTAAACTAAAAGATCAGTTGAGGATCACCTAACATAATTCCTCTGTGCAATTAATATATCAATATTCTATACCATCTTTGTACATTATGTCTGCCACCAACCTACTACGAAATTAAACTCACATCTTTAAACAACATTATACACCTCAATACTTTCCCTTTTGAAATATTGTTACCTTGAAAATCCATAACTCCCAACGTTATGAAATGGTAACCAGATCTTCTTTATTATGTAAAACTTTTGTGTCTCTCTCTCTATTTGATAAAGCGAGAATATGAAAATATTTGGAGGTCCACATAATTCTCCTAACAAAATATATGTAAAAAGTCATAATTGTCATTAAGATTCACCAAACCATCAAAACATCATTTTGATTTCCAAAATAAATTCTTCTCTACTAAATTCACACTTATACTTGAATAAAATAATTCACTCCACTAAGACTTAATTTTCTTGTGAACTTTAAAATATATTTCAAATCACGTCATCTATTAATCATGATTTCAAATACTATTTGTAAACTATATCTCCAAAATAGTGAATCCATAATTTCTCTAAAATTTTATTAAAAATCACAATTGTAATCAAAAGCCTCCTTTTAAAATTTTACCTTATTTGGACAAACGAATCCCATGATATGAAAGTTTTACCATTTCACAAAAATAATGTAAATAGTTTAAACCATTAAATTTAGTTTGACTATAGTTCTTATATATATATATATATTTTGAACTATCAAACAAGCTCTGATTGGTCTAAAATTTTATGTCACACTTCAATACCAACGTAGCAACTCTTTCACTAACTTTCATCGAAAAATAAATTCATTTATCCATCTA
This sequence comes from Alisma plantago-aquatica, assembly GCA_963693085.1. Classification (NCBI taxonomy): domain Eukaryota; kingdom Viridiplantae; phylum Streptophyta; class Magnoliopsida; order Alismatales; family Alismataceae; genus Alisma; species Alisma plantago-aquatica. The sequence continues at coordinate 805,217,130 of OY856409.1, forward strand.
ACTAAAATATATCTAAAAACTATTATTTTTGGCACATATGAATTGTATAATTATTCAAACGATCTCCTAAAATTCTAAAATCTTAACTATACATCTAATAAAAGATTATAAGCTTCATGGGAAATTCTGGGATCATATGGATATACCAAAATCTCAAAGTCATATATATGAAATTATAAAACATTGTCATACCTAAAAATGAGGAACACTATTCTATAATTAATTTTCTCTTTTAGATTTATTTAACATGTTATATAATATTTTGGTCTGAAAAATATATTTTCTCACCTAAATTACACTAGAGTATTTAAGATGGTCCAAATTAGATGAAAATTCACACATATACTAAATTTGGTATGTAGATTTCAAATTTGAGGTTTATTTTCTATTTTTGAGACTTTTAGTAGTTTATTTAATACTTTTGACTCTTATCATGTTTTCTTTTCCAAACATAATTAACATAGTTATTATTATGCAAATAATATGAAACTTGGCAACCAAGCTAATTGACACCCAAGAAATATGTTTTTATCATTACACTTTACTTTTTAGATTTCATTTTATGAGTTATGGCACCATTATGAATTTTGACACATTATTCTTGTATTTATCAAAACATTATATTAAGTCCTATTGATGTCACCTTGTTACAAAAAGAGTTATATATATATTAATGATTAACGGAAATTCACCTTTTGTACAGTTAACACCTTTAGTTTATTTATTATATTTTAATTAAATTACATAACAATATTAATATGATAACACCATTTACTATTCCAATGTAAATTATCCATTTTTATTTAGTCATCATGTTAGTAAATAAAATATATGTAACATATTTCATTATTTTATTTACATGTTGCCACATAATTAAATTATGACATAAATGTATGTTTAATTTTTATCCTTATTTGCTCACATCTAAAGGAAAAACCTAACTAGCTTTCTAATCATGGGATAGGATAGGATTCTAAGTTCTGGTTTGTCCTTGAAATCTAATCATACATGTATCATCAATAACCTATACTCCACCCCTTAAAAAGTTTGATTTAATTAGCTAAACAACACTATAGAGTCAAAGAATAGTCCTTCTAAAACTCAGACACTACATTACTTTCATCCTCAAAACTAGGGCTTAGGATATCTATATCAACTAATCCTAGGGTTTCTCCACTAAAACTTTACCCATTTCTTCATTGTGACTTAGTTCAAGAAAAACTTCGATAAAATCCAGAAAACTTTTTTTTACATATAGTATTATAAAGAAAATTGTTTGATGACAAAAATTTGTGATATAAAAGTGAAGATAGGGCCCAAATCAAAGTGAGAACCAAGTCACAATTTCCATGTAGATCTCCTTATCCTACTACTTCATTGTCCTCAGAACCTAACTCTATCATCAATTTAAACCCTATTATATTCAAAGTTACATGTCAGATCTAACCTACATCACATGGTTTGTGCAACTAGAGCCTCTTCACATAAGGGTTTACTCATCATGGTTCTTATATGTACTTCCTATGATCCTAAATTGACCTTTCATCATCTCATGAATTATTATAGGTCAATTCTAGGGTATCTTGCTTAGAGGGTGACTATGTAAGGCAAGAGTTCTAATTAGGGAGACAAAACTAAAATAATCAGGAATCCAACCACTATGGCTCTGATACCATACTGTAAGGAGTGTGATCCCAGAGGGGATCCGCTCCCTACTAATTTAAATAAAAAGAAAACATCCCACATATCAAACACTATTTGTTTTTGTAAAAGGGATGATAATCAATTTATTCAAAATATATGATTCAAGTAACCAATGGTAGCATTGAAAACAAAATATCTAACTATTACAGAACTTAGTATTGTCTCAAAACCTTACCACGTAGGGTTATACATATGAAAACTAACTAAACTAAAGGATCATCTGAGGACCACCTAACATAATTTCTCAATGTAATTAATATATCTGTATTTCATACCATCTTTATATATTATGTCTGCCACCAACCTACTACTAAATTAAATTGACGTCTTTAAAACAATATTGTACACCTCAATACTTTCTTATTCGAAATATTATAACCTTGAAAAACCCATAACTTCCAACGTTATGAAATGGTAACCAGATCTTCATTATTATGTAAAACTTCTGTGTCTCTCTCTATTAAATAAAGAGAGAAAATGGAAAGCTTTGGAGGTCTACATAATTCTCCTAACAAAATATATGTAAAAAGTCATAATTATCATTAAGATTCACCGAACCATCAAATATCATTTTGATTTACAAAATAAATTCTTGTCTACCAAATCCAGACTTATTCTTAAATAAAATAACACATTGCTCCACTAAGACTTAATTTTCTCATGAACACTTTAAAATATATTCAAATCACGTCATCCACTAATCATGATTTCAAATACTATTTATAAACCATATCTCCAAAATCATGAATCTATAAAATCTCCAAAATTTATCAAAAATCACAATTATATCAAAAGTCTCTGTTTAAAATTTCACCTTATTTGGACAGAGGAATCCCATGATATGAAAGTTTTACCATTTCACTGAAATAATGTAAATGATTTGAACCATTAAATTTAATTTGACTATAGTTCTTGTATAATTTTTTTGAACCATCAAACAAGCTCTAATTTGTCTAAGATTTTATGTCACACTACAATACTAGCATAACAACTCTTCCCCTAACTTTTGTCAAAAAATAAAATCATTTAGCTATCTAACTAAAATATCTCTAAAAACTATTATTTTTGGCACATATGAATTGTATAATTATTCAAACGATCTCCAAAAATTCTAAAATCTTAACCATAGATCTAATAAATGATTATAAGCTTCATGGCAAATTCTAGGATCATATGTATATACCAAAATCTCAAAGTCATATATATAAAATTATAAAACATTGAAAATCGAGTTTGTCATACCTAAACATGAGGAACATTATTCTATAATTACTGTTTCCTTTTAGAGTTATTTAACATGTTATTTAATATTTTGGGTTGAAAAGTACATTTTATCTCCTAAATTATACTAGAGTATTTAAGATTGTCCAAATTAGATTAAAATTTATGCATAGGCTAAACCTGGTATGTGGATTTCAAATTTGAGGTTTATTTTCTCTTTTTGAGACTTTTAGTAACTTATCTAATACTTTTGACTCTTATCCTATTTTCTTTTCCAAATAGAATTAAGATATTTATTATTATGCAAATAATGTGAAACTTGGCAACCAAGCTAATTGACACCTAAGAAATACATTTTTATCATTATATTTTACTTTTGAGATTTCTTTTTATGAGTTATGGCACCATTATGAATTTTGGCACATTATTCTTGCATTTATCAAAATATTATATTAAGTCCTATTGATGTCACCTTGTTATCAGAAGAGTTATATATATATATATGTATGTATGTATATATATATTATGAACAAAAATTCACATTTTACACAGTTAACAACTTTAATTTAGTTATTCCACTTTAATTATATTATATTACAATATGAATATGAAAACGTCAGTTACTATTCATAAGCAAATTATTCATTTTTATTTAGTCATCATGTTAGTAAATAAAATATATGTAACATATTTCATGATTTTATTTACATGTTGGTACATAATTAACTTATATGTAAATGTGTTCAATTCTTATCCTTATTTGCTGACATCTAAAGAACAAACCTAACTAGCTTTCTAATCATGAGAAATGGTAGGATTTTAAGTTCTAGTTCGTCACAAGATTGCATTTAGATAATGTATGAATCAATATTAATACATGATGTTTCATTTATCTTGTTTCTATGTATATCATATTTTTTTACGCTCCTCCAAGTCAAGTGACCTATGCTATGGACAACATAGGATTTGCTTCCGCTGATAGATATATATGTACTTGAAGGGGAGTTTCACTAACCCTAATGCATTTCCTCAACAATCAGTCACCTTCTTAGACTGGCCCTAGGAAAATCCCATCACCAAGTTCACCAAAAAATACAATGCAATAAAACATCGAGTCTGCAGGATGACATTCCACAAAACAAAACCTTCAACTAAGAAACAAAAAATATAGGACCGAGTATAGGTGGCAATATATGCAAAAATAAATCCTCAAAAACATTCTAGTTGGAAATATACAAAACAAAGCAGATATGGAAACCAAAATGATGATCAATAAATTCATGGTCGATAAAACATGTTTAAAAGAATTTATTGTTGAAAGATTTTATGATATTGCAAGTTGTTATGATATAGATCCAACAGAACAAAAATATCTTGGGAAAACTACAACTGTTTCATTAATTTCTCAAAAAAGATGCATATCTCTTTTCAATGATATTAGTACCAATTTTTATTTGTTTGATATTGAGAAGAAGCAAGGGTGTTCCAAGACCAAAAACATTGACATATGAGAAGTTATAATCACTTTACCTTTGACTCCTTTTCTAGTTTCCTTTTATGCATGAAACTCTCTTGGAAGTGTGTGGTGTGGTCTCATTTGAAAGGAAATATTCAATCAAAAACTTCATAAGATCATATATGATTATTATATTGAACTCGTAGAACCAAGTAAGACATATTAAAATGTATAAAACCGTATCAAGATAAAAAGGATTGTCAGTTTAGTTGATACAATAAATCATGATTTCTCACATACAAGCTTGGTTATTGAAATGAGTTTGGAGGGTTTTGTTGGGTGGGGGGTAAGTGGAAGGTGGGGTACTACTTCCTTCTGACATTATTGCTGAGGAGGATAGGAGGAAGTAGAGGAGGGAGAAGAGGAAGGGGGTGTTGTGGTTTTGAGATTTTGGCCCTTGTAGGGCATTATGGAGGGCATGTTGTCATGGATGTTGCTACTAGTTGTAACCCCTACTGCTAATATTGCTTAATGCTTCCCTTAGTATGCTAAAAAATGGACCACATTACTAGCGGTGGAGCTAGGGTTCCTCCCTCTCGAGCGGAGGATTTACACTGTTGACGACAATAACATGTATGGAGAGGATGGTGAAAATTTATGATAATGGCTCTAACTCAAGTGGTATCGTGTGGCATTAGGGTTCTCCTTCATCTCTAGAGAAAGCTTCCTATTGAGTCAAAATGATATGGAAAGGGAGGAAAGGGGAAGAAGAGAGAATTCATACATGGTTATTATGGATAGATGTTGTGCAGATTTTATGATATAAATCCATAATCTAGTATCACGGTCCATTGTAGTAAATCCACATAAATATTAGATGAGATTGAGAAAATGTATCACACTTTACATGATGTGATTGTTATTTTTAGGAATCATCACTATAAATGTTGAATCATAAGGTGAATATTGTTTTGTGCACCTAAAATCCTAGAATAATAGCCCAATTGTCATAAAATTAGGGTTTCAAGCCACCAGAACTTTAAAATAAATATACCCACATATCACACACCATAAAAATGTACATAAATGTATATCTCATTATGATATTGCAGATAAAAATGTCTTCATATTCATTTATATTGGTTTTAGTGAATAAATTAGGGTTTTTAACACACATATAGTTAGAAACAACATGAGAGAATTAATTGACCTGACCAACATGTAAACTATCACCAATTAGGGTTTCAATGCAAAAAATAGCCATTTAAACACCATATATATGATTTCTTATCAACAATTTGTATTACCTACAAAATAGATAAGCAATTGACATTATAGGTAATAAAGTAGGCCTGACAATATTTTCTTGTGATGAATTTCCTTTTTGACTCTGTAGTGCAATCCAAGACATGAATCAAGTCATAATTTAATATAACATGGCTTGATCTTTAAGTATATATTATAATTAAAAGTACAACGAGACTGTTGTTTTCTTTTGCGGACATTATGAAGTTGTGGACCATGAAACCTTTTTTTATATAAGTAGATTTGAGTTCTCCAGTAGATTAAGGCCCGAATGATATGCTAAATAACTAAAAGAGACTCAATTCTGAAGTTCGAGTTATCTCCAGGGTTCCTTTGCATCTTGAGACATAATTTAAAAAAACTCGTTATCATACAAAGGGAAACTACATATTTCTTGAGTACTAATTGGAGGCGCACATGTTGTATGGACAATGTGAAATTCTAATTTACGTGATAATGCAGTTAATATAAGTAATTAGTTATAATTCAAATGTATATTCCCTACAAATGATGCACATTTGTGGAGGATGCAATCACTCGCTCTCACGGGGTAGGTGACTCACATTGACTAAATAATGGCAAAATGACTACCCATTTGAAGTGCTTTGCATAAACTCAACGCACATTGCATCAAATAATAAACAAGTGACTTTTAATTTATTTTCTTCATTCGAACAAACATGGTGTATCCGTTTGCAAGTCATCTATTTTATACTATTTTTTCCAACTAGAACCTTAGAGTGCTTAACTCCTAAATTCGATCACAAATAAGAGAAACCGAGTCAGCCAGACGGATCTATGTGGGCTATGTTAATTCCCCCCCCCCCCCCCCCCCCTCCTCCATAACACAAGTTGTGAAATGACTATCTTTTGTGATAGATCACGAAGCCAAGTTTTTGTTAAAAATATCTACTCGTACCCACCATTGCAAAGTATTTATTTTAGGTATATGACAATAAATACTCAACAATGTAATGGATAGTAATTATTCCAACTTACATAGAAATGGCTAAGTAAAATTTCATTTGGAAGATATGAACTAATTATAACTTGGGCCTTAAAATTTACCTTTGTCGATTGGTTAAAGCAACTTGTTTCAAGGATAGTTGCTTAATTGGTCATAGAAGCCTCTTACCAATAATTTTGCACAAAACATGCTTGGCTAGACGGTTTACTGTTGCACAATTTCCTGATGAAGTGCTCTATGTGGTAAAGTTTAATATATTATATGGCTTCACAACTCAGTAGACAATATTAACAAGTGAATGTGAAGCGAATGTTCAAGCATCAAAATCAAACAGTAATTCCAAAGCATATTGGAAAAAGAACTTTTAATATAAGTACAAATGTTATTTTCGGAACAACAGTAGGAGTGTTCCCAATTAAGCTTTCGTGGCTTATTTAAATGTTATTTAAGAGGATAAAAATACTTTTTAGTTCGTTGATATCGTATCAATTTAATTTAGTTATAGAATATGCTTTATCGGCTAGGTTTAGGTGGATGACTTTGCCAACGAAAGGAGGAATGCGTGGTCTCTGACCAAGGTGCAGAGCGTCCACGTCTACTTGATGGTCATATGCACGCAATAGCTTTATTTTGCTCCATTGTGTTGCCTTCCAGTATGATATCTTATTTTCATCAAAACAAAATAAAAAGAACCAGACCTTAGTGGAACTGCTTTGACGCCTTCCACGGACACGCAGACGCATGACGGTGCGACTAGGCCAGAGATCTCAGAAATCGAACTCTTTCTTAGATTTCTGTCGATCCCTGTAATGAGCCTCTGAAGTGTTATTGCCGGAGATGTCGTCCTCTGTGTCTGAATTGGAGGAAGACCGCAAAACTCTGCTGAGATCTGCCCCCTCTGCTTCGACCCCCGACCAGGAGGCGGAGACGGGGAGTAGAAATGGAATTGGGGGTCTCTTAAAAAAACTTGACAGGGGACTCTCCGGCAGGAGATCAGGAAGGCGGAATTTCGATGGCCAACACGACGTCGGCGTATGCCTGTCACCACGTCTGGATTCGGACGTGTTAGGGGATGGGGCACCGCCGGAGTGGGCGCTGCTGCTTATCGGTTGTTTGCTCGGTGTAGCCACTGGAATATGCGTCGCGGCGTTCAATCGCGGAGTAAGTTTTTCTGTTTTATTTTACTTAATAAAACTTCACCAGTAGTCTGTAGCATCAAACACTTGGGTTATCAGAAACAGTTCTTGCCGTAGATATAGGAACAAATAACTTCAAACCTGGAAATCTGTATAACATATATTGGCGTGTAAAACATGCATACATGCATTCGAACCGAGAGTAAAGATCACAATGGAACTATATATTGGTTAGTTTTCTTTTCAAATATTCTCCACGTTCTTCTCCACCCTCACAGGAATCAAATAGAGAAGGAAACTATTACCTATACTTTGATGCATTCTTTCATGTATTCCTTTCATATGACTCGATTTCTTTTTTTTTTCCCAAAAAAGTTAGAGACTTTGCAACAAGTTGGCCTATGCTGGTTACATGGTTTACTTTTAGTAGCATAAGCTTTATAGATGCTTCAAACCCATGATTATGTTCACTCACATTATAGGTTGGTTTACCTAGTTAGATCTGCAATTTGTCTACCTGGATATCATTTGAATACAATCGAGAAGAAGGTGATAAGTGCTGTCGAATTAAAAGAACATTTGACCAATCTCTGTAGACTCTGTACCTTGCTCTTGTGTAATTATTTGGTTCAACACTTAATGTGAAAACCTTGAACCATACACTATTTTTCTCCAGCTCGATCAGAAGTCAGATGGTACTTATGCACATTTAGCAAAACTGATCCATGCATGTGAAGAGTAGAAATGTAAGTGGCTGATAATCCTAACACGTCTGAGACAACTAACAGGGCTGGCTACCATTTTCTGTGAAACACATGTATTCATCTGAGAAGAAAACTATAATGTCAAGATAGATGTCAATTTGAAAGAGATTTTGTTGTTTGTGCAAAAAACACTCCCTTATACTTAACATCCATCTTTGTTATTAAAATACACCCATATAATTTGCAAGATGGTGGCATTTTAACACTTTCAAACATCACAACACTCTTCTTGCAAGCTTGCCAATGTTCCTATTTCAATAGCACCACTGATACATCTATCAGAAGCAGGTGATATAACTGTTTATGACAATAACATATCTCTTACTCTCCCAAAAAATGCTGTGTTAAATCATCAAAAAGTTAACAGGACAATCAGTCACTGTTGCTTTTCTAGAGGGAAATTCTCATCATTCTCTATATCACCCGGGATCATAAAAACCGGAAGATGGTTTGTTGAGAACTTTTTAATTGCTTTTAGTATTGACTCTATAATCGTAACACCAATGCATTTCAAGTTTATAAAACATCAGTTCTTGAAAATCCAATAAATCCCGGTTTTGCATGACCCCTTCAAACCAACCCATAAACTTCTCAAACTGCACCAGTGAATTAATTGCTAACCATGATCCATAAGTTAGGAAAGTTCTTCATTGCCAAAACTTACCCATATTGCATCTACCTTTGCATATACTAGTATTGCTATTTATCCTGATTATCCATTTTGTATGTGTTCCATACAAGAGTCAACTATTATGCTTGTCAGAATGGCTAATTTAGAAACTAGATTTGTTCCTATAATGTTTCACCATGTTTTCAGACCACAATCCTTACCCTTCGTCTATCCCGGCCTCAGTTTAGACTTACCCACGAAACAACAAATAAGCATATTCAAAGGAACCAGAACTCTGCCATCCAATGCATTTTGGTGTAAACATGATTCGTGAAAACAGGTATTCTATCATCTCCATTCTTTTCTAATCTTTTGTCCAGAAAATGCTGTCACAAGACATGTTGATAGTGCATCTTATACTAGTTCAAACCAATTGCCATCAAATGGTGAAGTTTGCTTATAGTATAAGCCCATATGAATCCATGTTTACCCCATATGGGACTGTTTTCTAACATGCCTTAAATGTTATACGTTTGGACATCACTTGTAGAAACCTAGGAGTTGAGTGAAGTTCAAACATACACAAAAGGTTCACAAGATTTGTTTCTATGCTACATCACTTAGAATAGAACCTTGCAGCATGAAGTGAACTTACTGTCTGCGATGGACATCACAACTAAGCAAACAAATGTCTGATGCGTAGCCCATTGCAGACAATATCAAAATCATATATGACAGTTTTTTTCTTTAAAAGACCAAGTTTGTCACATCATGGTTGGGTTAGTTGGGATAATGGTTTAGCTGTTGGTGTTGTTATTTGATTTTATCCTTCCCTGTATGATTTTGAGTGAATTTGTTTTTGCACAAGCCTTTGATACATGAATGTTTTCTGCAGGTGCACATAATACATGAATGGGCCTGGGCGGGCACTCCGAATGAGGGTGCTGCTTGGCTTCGTTTACAGAGATTGGCTGACACATGGCACCGAATACTACTGATTCCAGTAACTGGAGGGGTTGTTGTTGGCATGATGCATGGCCTGCTTGAAATCTTTGACCAGATTAAGCAGGGTCGTTCAGAAAGACCACGGTTTGATCTGTTAGCAGGAATATTTCCAACAATAAAGGCTATCCAAGCGGCTATTACATTAGGTACAGGATGCTCTTTAGGTCCGGAGGGTCCGAGTGTGGACATTGGAAAATCATGTGCCAGTGGGTGTTCAGAGATGATGGAGAATAACAGAGAAAGGAGGATTGCCCTTGTTGCTGCAGGAGCCGCTGCTGGAATTGCTTCTGGTAACTTACTAGATTTGTGGTACATATAAATGATGCAACTGCTATTTTCAGCTCCCTGATTTGCTATAAGAAGAGGCAATTCATTCCTACATAGCTTCCCACCAATGACAATCATATTGCACTGATTTGATTGCCCTGCGTGCCGTCCAAGGACTGTTTGAACCAATGTTAAAGGAACTAACACATTTAGGGAATCAATACATATAGTTGGTTCCATATTGAAATGTTGTTGGTCTAAAATACTTTTCTCACTCTTTCTGTTTTAAATACTACTATACTCCCCAATAGTATATTAGCAAACAAGGAAGGAAGAGTCTTTTTCTGGGAGGACTATCTTTGCTTGTGATTTTTCTTAGTGTGCAAGATCCATCAGCTGAGGAATTTTCCATGAATTCAGAACTACTCACAATTTTTAGTTTGCCGGGGGAAACCCACCCCCCTAGGCGGAGGCCCAGATAGCAGGGATGGTAAACCCGGGAGACCCGTGCGTCCGCACACCGGTATCTCAATAAGTCGCATCAGAGGCCGGTTGACGCTGCGGAAAATTCACTTCTGAGTAGCGCTTCCAGCGGGAGTCGAACCCGGGACCCTTCATGAGGGGCCCCGAGCTGCGACCAGCTGGGCTACTACTCGCCAGAAGAACTAACACATTTAGGGCAGAACTAACACATTCAGAACTACTCACAATTGAAAACCATGGAGATACAATTCTGGAAAGACGAAAAAGCTTCTCAGCTGTAGGGTGATGACATCCATTGGCATGGTGAATTTTTATATATGGTTACAAGGCCTTCCAAATAAGATTCATTTGGCAATCAATCCTAAATGGGTGCTTGCAAATTATGTCGTCAGATGTAATTTCTCCTGTTAGTGCAATAGATCTTGTGATTTCTGTGCTTGGTATATGGACGATCTTAATCATTATGAACGATCTTAATCATTTGTTTCGATGGTGTGTACTACCGTCCACTATTTCTGCATACAGCCTAAGATATCTTAGAGGGTGTCCAGTTGTGATGGGCCATTTCTGTGCTGATGGAAGGTGGACCTTGCTTTTGAGTGTGTTTTTGCTGTCTTTGAACGGCTTTCCTCAGCAAGTGTGGCTGGAGAGAAATACGAGATATCCAAGCCAGTGTTTTTAAAAAGCGCTATATGCGGCCGCATAAGCGGCCACATACAAGATGCGGATCACCTTCCGAACGCATACTGCAAATCCCTCCCCAAAAGCGGACCAGGCCGCATAATCGGTCACACGGCTGCATAAAAGGTCGCTTAATCCCCGATTTTCTGATAGACATGTTTCCATTTCTTCTTTTTTACATTTACATTCATATATGTTTGTTTAGATTTAGATCATAGTACATGTTTGCATTTATTTAAGTTGTGATAATTGCATATTTGTATGACTGCGTCCATTATTCTTGTAATTGTAATATTTAGATACACAATTGTACAAATTAAATATATATATTCATGATAAATAAATATATATATATATATATATATAATAATAATAATAATAATAATAAAAAAATTTCAAAAACGTATATACTCGCGCATACCGCATATACTCTACAAGGTGACCTCTCCGAACGCATAACACGTACCGCTTTTTGAAACCATGATCCAAGCTTATATTCCTATCCATGAAGCAATTAAAAGATACTTTATGACTGCCTTTTCCTGTATAGAAATCCTTAGTGACAGTAGCGAGAGAATGGTAGGGCATGGATCCTTGTGTAATGCGTACATAGTTAGAAATTGAAAATGACAATTGCTTGGACATGGGATATGAGTCTCATGACTTGAATCTAGGTAGATTTTTGAGATTTGGGATAAGGTTGAGGACAAACATCGTCATCATCACCATCATCATCGTCTCCACCTTCGTCGTCGTTGTCCTCCTTTTCGTCTAACCCTCATGGCCAACCATGATGAGGTTGTCTACATGGAACCTTCTTTTTTCATACAGCTCTGTTATGAGTCATATTCTCATTAAGATAATAATTCAAAATTTCTTTTTATACTCTCTTCACAAGTAAATTTAGGCCCGCCTCTTCCCCCATTAACTATGCTTGACTCAAGAGCATTACTTTAAATTGGTGCATTCTTGAGTCGGCGTTGCATATGTCCATACCATCTGAGGCGATCCTTCTGCAGTTTTTCCTCCATACTTGCCGATCTCCTATTTGTTATATTATTTCTCAATTGATCTTTCCCTGTCTTACCACACATCCAATCTTATCATACACATTTTTGCCACATTTATCTTGCTGACATCTTGTTTCTTGAAAACCTTATAAATAATGAAAGTTACTTAGATGAAAATCCTTGTGTTATGAATTATGATCATATCTAAAATTCGTTGGGTTGTTTGAAAATTACAATACAAAATTGAAGCTTTTCAAGTAAATGTCACTAAACTAATTATCCTAATGAATTAATGTTTAACTGCCTTCATCATGAAATTAATAAAAATACCCGTAAAGCCTCTCATCTACCTCTCTTCTCTCCTCCAAATCATTGCACTCTCCTTGCAATCCCTTCAAGTGCCACTAATCTCACCTCAGTCACAATCAGTTACTACCTTGTCACAACTGTCTTCACTCCACTTATTGTTTAATCTCCTCCTTTACTAGCCACCTTTTCCCTCAGTCTAGCTTCAGTTTTCAGTTCATGGTCCTCTCAAGAGGAACTTTGATGCTCCATATCAGCATTGGTGGCTTCACCTCTGTCTACATTGTACTGGCCTCCACGTCCAGATTACTTCTGAATGGAAGTTGTGTCAAAAAAGAAGCTGCAGTTTGGTAAGATTTTTAACGACTATATAGAGGGCTGTTATTGCTGATATGCTAGTTAAACCTTGGGAAAAGAGATTGACAAGATTGATGTTGTAGATTTACCTACCTTGTTACTATTCCTACCAGGAAAATAGGCAGGACCAGCTATTACTGATGTTTGTTTGCCTTGGGTCAGAAAAGGTGTACTTTGAAAGGAATAACTAGTGACAGGGGATGACACGTTTAATGACAGAAAGAGTACATATGAAAGAAAATCCTTCAATGTAAATAAATGTCTACTTTATCAGAAGTATTTATCATGATCACATTCTTGAAGCTGAAATTTCACAAACATAGGTTCTCTCCCAAGGATTAATATAACCCTTCTAGTTTTGAACAAGTGAAATACGAAACATCAACTTAATGAAACATTTTCAAGATGATTGCGATTGCAAGTCGCCTGCTGACAGGAAAAGGGTGTGTGTTAGTCTTATGAGATCACTGGGCTTCTGAAATATGTCAGAGACAATCATACCTCCTTTGAGGAGAGATTTGGCAAAAGATGATCAAAGCACCTGTGGGCTTCAATATTTCTTCCTTTTATCCAAGCTGTCAATCTCATGGCAATTATAGTTCAAGAACTAATGAACAAAGCTATATTTTGTGGACTAGCATTCATTCCCAACTTAAACTCCACAGAAGTTGGAAATTTTGCCAGAAACATCAAGGATAAACTAAAATTTATAGAAACTATTATGAGACTATCACTGAGAGGCCTATCTCAGTTTTCAGTCCAAGTTGGGCCTCATTCTTGGCAATTGATTCATTTTAGTGCTTCATTGCATGTGTTTGCATGAACTCAATCAGAAATGTGATCTGTGTTTATTTTCTGATTTTAATTCTTCATCTGTGATGAAGTTGTTTCATACTTTTTTCAACTTAATTGAAATGTCAATATATAGACAGCTCGTTGTTACTTGTTAGAAAACACATTGCGTTGTTATAATGTAGTTTGATTTGACATTTACCGACAATGATTATCTATGTTTTTTTTGGAATTGCAGGCTTCAATGCGGCAGTTGCTGGATGCTTCTTTGCAATAGAAACTGTACTTAGGCCACTGCGAGCAGAGAATTCTCCTCCATTTACAACTGCTATGATTATATTAGCATCTGTTATATCATCTACAGTCTCAAATGTGCTTCTAGGGGAGAGGCCTGCTTTTACAGTCCCCACGTATGAACTAAAATCTGCTGCTGGTACTTTTATTCTAACCTCGCCTGACAGCTAAATTGCTTGCTCTTAAAGCAGGACTTCTATTAACACTTAACCTCCTAAGGTTTTGCAACTTGTATATTTTTTATAATAATCACTCTCTGTAATCCAAACTATGTATAGTAACTATGAAAACTAGTGTTGTAAAAATGAAATTTGCCGGAACCTTATGACCTAACAGAATTTGACAGCTGGTTTGTCCTCTTCTTTGATCATCAAGTTCATATATTCTCAACTAGTTGAAAATTTACCTGCCATGACTCCAAGGCAGTTATTTTCACACATTGGGTAATACAATCATAGTTTAACTTACTTTAGAAAAGTTGAAAAATTAAAGATGTGGGGACCCAATCTAATGCCGATTGATTTATGGTAGAGTAGTGAATAAAAGGGAGTTGTTTGGTCAACCCTAGTCTTTACTAAGATTATTGAACATGAAAATGCCTAATCAGTGGACATATGATACCATGACCAACATCTATACTACTATAAAAAGAGCGAGTTCACGCTGCACTCTCCTTGAGTATCTCTCTTCTCACAATTTTTCTCAACTTTTTTATATTTATTTAATTTTATATTTTCTCTTTCATGATAAAAGAACAAAAAGATGATCAATATCCTTTTAGGCAGTTAGATGATCATTATCCTTTTAGGCAGTTACGAGGATTATCATTATCTTTTGGGGAAGTTTTATTTTTCAAATTTTTTTTTTTGGGTGCAAATAGGGTGGGGTGCCTCTTTACTCAAAAAAGCATATAGGTAGATACAAGGTGTAGCCACCAAAGAAGGAAAAAGACGGAGGTTGTAAGGCACAACCACCAAACAAAAGAAAAGACAGAAAAGTAAGCTGTACAGACACTACACTACATCTACTATCTATACAGATTGAGGGAAATCATTACTATGTAAAAGAAAATACTCTATGTCGCATTTAGACCAGAAAGCATCCACCTCCAAGTGAACAGACTTGAAGATTCTCCTATTCCTTTCCATCCACAGCACATACACCACGCAAGCTGCTTGAGATTTTGCATCACCCTTCAAAACCAAAAGATCAGCCGACGCAAAAATTCTGGCCTGGTACTTATGGAAAAACTTCCCCCAAACATTCTTGGCAAACCAACAGTCAAAGAACAGATGATCAGAGGTTTCTTCCTCATTCTCACACATACAACACCTAGAGGCAAAATGAAACCCAACTCTTTTTAAGTAATCAATGGTGGAAAGCTTCCCAAGAAATAATTTCCATAAGAAAACAGACCATCTTCTCGGAAAGCAGCCAGACCATACCCAACCAGCCCAGCAAACCAGCTGGAATTTTGCTCTAGAGATGTTCCACCCATCTCTCAACGTCAACTCCCTTCTTCCTTTGAAGTAAATAGCATCATTCTCTTCTGGATAGATGGACTGGCAGTTCAGAATTTCCAGCAGCATATCTGCACCCCTAAAATTGGGAATCGACCATCTCCCATCAGCAATGCAGCAAGAAGCTTTGCACAATCTACCTTTCTCCATTCTCAGAATAAGCTGAGGATCAACAAGGTCAGCAAGCCTTTCACCTCCATTAACCCAAGGGTCGAGCCAAAAAAGAAAAGCGTCACCCTTCCCGAGACAGAGATCAATATGTCTGAGAAGAATGTCCCTCTGATCTAGCATTTTTCTCCATACCCAAGCAGCACTTGCTTTGACTTCAACAGTCCAAATGGAGCCCTCTTTAATATACTTCTCATGAACCCATTTAACCCAAAGCCCGTCCTTTTTTGAAGCAATACACCACAGGTTTTTAATCAAACCACCATTCGACCAATCCACAATGGACATAATACCAAGGTCCCCCTCTTCTTTAGGTCTACAGATAGACTTCCATGAGACAGAGTGCATATGTCTTTTGTCTTTAGAATCATTCCAAATAAAGTCCCGGAACAGCCTTTCAAGATCATACACCACAGATTTAGGGATAGGAAACGCAGCAGTCCAGAAGATACTATAAGTAGAAAGAGTAGAGACAACCAATTCAATCCTACCAGCCTGGGAAAGAAAATGAGCCTTCCACAAATCAAGCTTAAGCTTCACCCTATCCACAATAGGATTACACATAGATCTAGTAAGCCTTCCAGTGAAAAGAGGAAGCCCCAAGTATTTCACTGGTAAAGAGAAAATCTTAATGTTAAGGATACTCGAAATATTCCCTTCATCTGTCTTCTTGCTAAGGAAAACCTGACTCTTCTCATTGTTCAAAGCAAGACCAGAAATCCTACCAAAAGTATCAAGGATAGATTTAAGACACAAAGCATCATTATCATCAGCTCTAGAAAACAACAGGAGATCATCAGCAAACACTATATGTGAGATAGCCAAAGATCCAATCTCGCCCACTGGTCTAAAATTGCCTTGACAAAGCTCAGCTGAGATAATGGAAGACAGCCCCTGCATAGCTATGAAAAAAAGAAAAGGAGCAAGAGGGTCTCCTTGACGAACTCCATTGGAGGCATAAAACTGATCAGTAGGAGAGCCATTAACCAAGACTTTATAAGAAGCAGTAGTAAAAGTTTCATTCACCCAATTAATCCAACACGCAGGAAACCCCATCCTCTCCAGCAGAAAAAGGATGTAATCCCTTCGAACAGTATCATATGCCTTAGCTAAATCAGCCTTGATGCACATAACCTTGCGAGAACTAGTAAAAGAACTCAGAATATCGTTAGCCAAAAGAATAGCCTCTCCAATCCTTCTCCCATGAACAAAAGCGAACTGATTTTCATCCACAATGGTGGGTAAGATATGCTTCACCCTATTCGCCATAATCTTAGTAATCACCTTATATATGATATTACATAAAGAAATAGGTCTGAAGTCTTTAAGATCAGTAGCACCAGCTTTCTTAGGAATGAGGGTAATCAAGGTGCTGTTACACTCTTTAAGGAGCTTACCAGAGCTAAAAAAACCCTGAACCGCCTTTACAATGTCACTACCAACAATATCCCAAACAACCTTATAAAAACAGCATTATAGCCGTCCGGACCTGGAGCCTTGCTGTCCATCAAATATTTAATGTAAGATAAACATGTTCAATGGGGCACAATTACCATTATCCTTTTGAGAAATTTTATTTTTTAAATATTTAAAATAAACATGTTCAATGGGGCACGTGCTTATGCACGTGTGTGTTGCTAGTTTACAAAACTAAGGGAGATTCAATAGATCTCATTCGTCTTTATGAAGCTCTTAGATATGATTGTGTACAGTAAAGTCTGAGATCTGAAACACACACCAGGCAATCCATTTGATCTTATATTGGGCAGATTGGGTATGGAGGTTGTTTTGATAAGGAGGCTTATGGTGTTGGAATATATTATTCAATTTATTCTCTATAAATTTGTTCATTTTTCCCTTTAAGCTCCAATTGGTCTGTTATTAAGTGGTAAATTCTGTGAAAACCATTTTCCGCGAACTGTATTTCAGATTTTGAAACTTGAGTCCTATTGAATTTTGTGCTGTTTGATATAGGTGTGAACGTAAAAATTCCTATAAAATTTCTGTTATGGTTTGTTACTACAAAATGCAGCCATAAATGCTTTATACTTATGATCGATTTAAGAAATTAAATAGGATATCATAAGGAATGTTGTCAGTTAGCCTGGGACTCGTTTAACTGCATTTTATACACACTCAGAATTCCACCGGTCACTGGAACTTGAGTTCCTCACTTGCATAAAATCAATCATGGCTTGAGTTCCTAAGTTTTCCGGTACAAATACCACAAAGAGGAGGATTAACATGCAATACTTGGCATATGAGGCATAGATGACCACCTTACTAGTGGTTGAAGCACACCCTTGTGGTTGCTGTTTTGCAGTTGGTGATTAGCACGGAAGAAATTCCAGTTCTATTATCGCATACTGAAGTGGGTGCTAGCCGACCTATTGCCTTATGGGGTTCTGGAGCTGGCTGTTATGGTCCTCTCATAGCGTTGTAGAATGGATACATATGAAGGTTTGGGACTTTGTGAATGCTGAATAGCGCGTGATAATAACAATATCTTCAATATAAATCCGGTCAAGTCAAATCACATCATGGCGGGAGGATAGTACTCCTCTCATTTCTGTTCGACTTTAGGGGATTAGACAATTGAAGAATATAGAGGAGAAAAATCATGGCGTCTTCCTTATCTTTTTGGTTTTCCCTTTTTCCTTCAGTTGTTTCCATAGAACAAGAAACATGGGTGCAAAATCTCCTTGGACTTTTGAAGAAAAATGGAAAAGAGCAGCACTACTAATCTTATTATGGTCCAAGATCACTAATTATAGACTTTTCATGGAAATGAATAGCTAAGGCATGATGATGCACATGGGCAACCAAGAAGAAGACAAAGATGACCACCCATTGGCTAAGGACAATATTTCTTTCTCTAGAGTCAAGGTTAGGGATGGCAACGAGTTGGATTTTCGTCAACTGGGGTCCTAGCCCGATTCCATCCTCCACGGTTATGAAATGCGGATCCAAAATTTATAACAAACCTGGATGGTAAAAGTTGTTTTCTCAAAAAGACAGTAAACGCATAACACAGATTATTCAATTCAAAAGACAGATATTCGGCAGGAAATCGACCCGCATACTAATCAATTGCTATTGCCGACTTGTTGGTATTGAACCACTTAATTCTAAAAGTACTTTTTATTCTAAATATAATCTTACAAGCAGAACGATAGCATACTGGTTAGAGTAACTGAGACTGGAAAAAAAAAACTGTGTAATGCCATGTGTCAAATTGCAGACAATTCTGCCTAGGAGATAATATGGGAGGATCAAGTCCAATTGTTTGGCTTCGTGTGTGATACAACTAAGAGCATTCCTCTTAGATCTGTGTTGGATCATCGATACCATCAGAAAACAAAGAGAAGCATTGTTAAAAGTTTGAAATTCGGATAACTTTGGCGAGGAGTAAACTACCACCAATAGCACGTTGCATAGGATATAAATGAACATAAATTTCTGATGGTGGGTAGCGTGTAGCCACTCCCAGATATCAGAAGGAGAAATAGTTATCATGTATTGTATATGGATCTCGGGAAGTACATGAAACACTATTGCTTTGGTGACAGAGTGGTCAAGCAGAGTAACGATGGTGGTCTGGTTTCTGCCAAGCTTCACATCCGCAACAACAAGGCACCGACAGAAGGCGGGCAGGCGACATGGTGCAAATAATTCTGGCTAGAGGGATGGTAGACTTATACATCTCCCACCTGGGTGGTGTCCCGAGGAGCTCATGAAGAGGTACACATGATTATGTGCGGTGCGAGTGGAGGTGTTCTTTATGTGCCCTGTCAATGCAACCACCATCCGCTGAGAAGCTGATTATGGGTGGCACATGGCTTATAGAGAAGAATCTAAGGGGAGCTGAGGAAAGTGGAGACTAGAGAGTGGACATGGGAAGAGGGAAAACAAAAATGCGGCTAGAGGTGAGAAACCAAAGACTGGAAAGGTCAGGGGATGAATCTCTAATGGAAGAAGGGTGGCACATGGCTCTGTAGAGAAGAATCTAGAAGAATCTAAGGGGAGCTGAGGAAGGTGGAGACTGGAGAGTGGAGATGGGAAGAGAGAAAATGAGAATGCTGCTAGAGGCGAGAGACCAAATACTGGCAAGGTCAGGGGATGCATCCCTTATAGAAGTAGAAGGGTAGCCGCCTAGCCTTGTTGGGTAGGATTGAAGAGAACTATGTAACTTGTGTGCTGTGGGTATGTAGACGGAGTTGTGAGCATACATACATTGGTTCGATCCGACAATAAGCACAATATTTGCCCTGCGGCCAAGTGCCCACAAAGATCCTCAAAAGTTGCAATTTGCAGTTCGGATCGGACTCTAGTTCAGGTTGGGTTGGATATTTATGCCAGTGTAGTCAGGGTTTTAGTATAAGGCGTTGCTACCCTGTTAGATATATGATATTTGATAATAAATCCTAGTCTCAAATCCAATGTTTTATATAGGAGTGTACACAGTAATCTATGACTAACAATATAAGCCCATACAATATAAACTTATTTATAATTAAAAATGAAAATGACAACAACTACCTATATAACAATAATGATTTTCAAAATTTCACAAGGCTTATGTACCAAAAGATGTCTCAAAGCGGAATATAAAATGTACAATCACAAGCTTGGCTGATATATGCATTATGTATCAAGTCTAATAATTGCAACCATAGTTGACAAATTCGGGAATTGGAAATTTTTGTCTGGTCGGAAAAATCTGTAAGTTTGGTCAACTATTCGGTAATAAATCAGGAATGAATCAAATATATACACTGATACACATACTTGTAGAATAGCATCATTTATGATTCAAAGATGGAGGAAAGTAGCTTGCATTCCAAATTTCCAACAACAAACACATGAGATCAATGTTTGCAAATAGTAGAGATCTAACTTAACCTAAACCACAAAATGATGCAAAAGAGTAACTCAATTAACTACATTATCTGGAAGAAAATTAAAATACATGACCCAAAGTGATAAGTTTTTTCCAAATAGAAAATGAAAGGAGTCTATTCTAAATCTAGGCCAAAAGTGGACTCGTGATCAATAAGCTCATTTGTGGCTTCATGTCTTCATCCACTGCTTCTTCATTGTCATCTTCCTCTTGATCAACAACTCCAAATGTGTCTGCCTTTTCTTTTGCAGTAGTGGTCTTAAATAGGGGCAAATTCATGGTAGCATAGACCATGTCATGTATTATCTCAGATTCAAGTCGATTTCTTTTCTAGTATGGGCCGCATGAAAGACACTTTGCTTTCTTTCGCATGCAGAAGTGCTATATGGTTGGTTTAGTAGTCTGATAGGTAACTTTTGCAAAATAGGGAGTTCCCCACCATACATGTCCCACCAAATACCTATTGAAAGAAAAATCAATTAGAAATAAACAATACATTAGTCATTACCAACAAAATAAAATAATGACAAGTTTCTTATTTGGATGTGTGTGAGAAAGGGATTCTGTGAACACATGCCACAAAAGTGCGAGATTACTCAAAAGAAAACACCAAATCAATCCTAATTAATATCATTACCAGAAAGATACATAAGAAACATAGGATATAAATTTTGATTCATATGCACAAGACTAAATAGCACAAAGGCCTTTACTTTCAATCATTCACATGTAATTTTGCAAAATGTTTAGTAACCACTGTCACACTTGTATACAAAAGATATATGACTAACATAGGTACAACATGTGCATCTACACAAGGCATGCAAGCCAAAAACTCAAGTCTTAGATACAATCGATCTAAACCACCCTGCCCGCACTTGAGAGTATATGGACGACTCTAAGACACCGTATCAAAAGAGCACCACCAACATCCAAGCTACTGTTATACACCGAAGGAAGGATCCTCACCACTATAGCGTGGGGAACCATGAGGTGAGACCCATGTCCCAGCGATATGATATAACAATGATAACATTATTGCTTACAAGCCCATCATTTGACATATAAAATAAGTCAGATTAATCAGCAAGTAAAATAGACAAAGACATATACAAAATAAGAGTAATCAATAAAGGCCATATCAAGGCAAAACTCTCGTAGGGATTCTACATCCACCTCCAACTATGCATTTTCTCATCACATGGCAGCAACAAAGCACCGTGCAAAATTCCAGGTTAAAACTCACAAGTATGAAGAAGCTGCACTAAATGCAAGATTAGGCATAAAAAGGCCATTTTAGCATAAATGAGCCACCTTTAGATACTGAATCTTATCCCCACAAAAGTTTAGCAGCATAACAGTTAGGAATACATCTTAATTTCTTCTTAGAACAACTCCCAAACAGTAAGGAATAATATGTATTTCGTTTTCCCATCACAAGGTATCAAAATATCATAAAAAGAACATTTTTAGAGTATAATTTTTTATTGAGTATAGATGCATGTATTAAAATTTTTTTTAGCCTTTATACAATTAAGAGACATGCTAAAATCATTAAATATCACCATTAGAAGATTAGGGAAGGCATGCAATTTCGTAATCCTACCACATGGTATCAAATCAGTTCATGAAAGTCCCGCTTTTAGGCATAATATCCAAATTTTGACAAGGTTAGGGTTTTGTATGCATAGTGTAGTCAAAAGAGGTTACCGGTGGTTGTATCACTTGCCTCCAAGGGCGATGATCTTAAGATTTACACAAGACAGCCACGAACGACTCCAAATCCGGGATCAGCCCTCCAAAAGCTCAACTCTTGACCTATCGAGGTCTAAAGAGTAAGCTATTGAGGTACAAAAATCAAGGTCTATCAAGATGAACCTTGTATACTTTTTCAAACCCATACATACCTATCAAGGGGTCACCATACTTATCAAGGTAGCCTCGATAGCTAGCCACCCAAGGGACCTTCAATAGCCATGCTATCGAGGTTGGGCAGGCTCCTATTTATTGAGCCTCAAGGTTCAAGCAACAAATCTCGACCACCTAGACTAGGGTTTAAGGTTAGGAACCAAGGATTGAAATCTCATTCAAACCAAGTTCAAAAGCATCCAAGTGAATTCAAATTTAGCAAGATTATGCAGGAAACACGTGCTTAGATAATTTGTACACAAACTGCAAGTAGGCCCTCAATTATGGCACATTTGCATATTAGTCCGCAAATGTACATGAAATTACAAAATCAATACAAAAAAGTGCAAATTGAATAAAATTAGAGATTCCACTTAATCAAGCATTCAATTACGATAATTAAACATTCAATTATGAAAAGTCAAGCATGATTAGAGGTTTATGTTGGGTCAGGGGCCTTACATACTCAACAAGTTGATTGAAAATATCACAATCCAAGAATGGTAATCATAACTCATGTGCTATTTTAGACCTTTCAACTACATCAACAACCATTCTCTGAATTAGTTTGTTCAATTCATGCTTTACCTCTATCTCCAATATGACTTCTTTCAAAATGCAACTCGATGTTCAGATAAGCAACAATAACAAAAATTAGATTATGTAGCATATTGGTCCACACATTATTTATAACTTTCTATTAAGGCATATACAAATCTAATTCACCATTGAACACTATTTTAATAACTTCATTAGCGATGTTCAATGGATCATAGATATAACAGTAGTGGATCCGTGTCTCTCAGCTAGCCTCAACACTTTCATAATCAGCTGAATGACACTAATAATTGATTTACATGTACCCAAACCTCATGTCCCTAGATAATTTGTTCAATGTATACACCTTCATCACTTTCAAATCGATGGAGTTCCCTCTATTCACAAGAAGCAAGCATAAATCCAAAGTGCTTCTCTTGTGATGGAAACTCTGATGCCTTCTTGCTGTTGTTACTACTACTCCAGATGCCGCATCCTTTTGATCAATAAGCTTCAGCTACCTGTTTGCAACCTGTACCCGCAACATGCTTCAGGTTCGACCTGCTTGCATGCCTGCTTTGAGTTATCTACTTGAAGGGGAGTATCTGAGTGATGATTTTTTTTTGTAATCTTGGATGGGGAAAAATATTCTTGTATGGGCTTGGCTTATTTTTGTTTCTGCTTCTTTGTTTTCTATCTATCTGTTTACAAGCTGACTTGGGATTCTCCCAAGCTTTAGCTTGAGCGGGAGTGTTAGAGTCTGGTTCATTTAGTTAATTATATTGTTTGAGTCTTTTTGTATATGGGCCCAAGTGTTTCTTGGCCCTTTACGATTTATTATAAAATCTGTATGCTTCCCCTTTTTCATATATATAAGAGGAGGATTCCTCTTATCAAAGATATTGCATAGCCTTCTATTTACTTTACAAGAATACCTAAGAGGATGAATGTATCGTATTTGTAAAAAAAGTTGTAGTATGGAAATCGACTTGAGTGTACGCCATCACCGAAATACCTGAGTGTACCTAGCCATGGAACAATCGAACAGGGCATCGACTTTGAGTTGACTTTGAAAAGTTTCAGAGTGGAAATTTGTGGAAACATCGAGAAACTTCAAGGATTTTTACAACTAAACTTACAACACAACTTCGACATAAAGTAAGTTAAAAAACAATGTTTTGGTGACGAAAATTGATAGTTTTCATCAAATCAAGATAAACACTATATATTGTTTACATATAGTATGTAGAAAAACACATGGTTACATATAGTAGTCTCCAGACTACATAGTTTTTTAAGTGTGTATAGTTTATGACGATAAAAAAGTTTACATAAAATTGTGTAAATCTTTGGTAGATCTACTAACATCTGCTTAAAATTATAAAAATTAACATCAAAGTTACCTTACCTCAAGCTCCAACACTTTTTATATTTCACACAACAAATTCCGCAAAACAACAAAAGATCGTCGCCAACTTCAATGACTTCGACCAGTCAAGGAAGTTGGTGAATATTTGAATAGACCTGGGCCAACTTCATTGACAAATGGGTCAATGTAAGTCGGAAGGCCCAAAATGTCGAGGATGTTGTGGAATGGGATATTTTCATGGATTTGACATCACTGACTGTTGACAACGACAAAATCGGCTAAATTTTCACCCAATGTCAATGAATTTTACCATGACCCCAACCTGACTCATATCAAGTCAGTCTGGAATACACTCAAGTGTATATGTGTAGCAACACTCTAGTGAAAAACATGTTAAGATGAGAGCATGGAGAGTAATTTGAATAACTAGTAACTACAAAGAGTTTATTTTCAAAATATAACCGTACAAATGAAAAGATAATTACTTCGTTTTCCTTTATACAAAAAAAAACTACGATCAAACAGTTTTTACTTGTTCATCTATATACATTTTTTGTATTCAATAGCAGGCCGAAACTCAATAAAGAGCGTAAAAAATTATCCCATTTTTTGTGCAAGTCCAATGGGTGTGAAGTTTGGTATGTATGTACATACAATGATAAACTTTTAATCCTTATGGTTGGATTATGTAAAGCCGATCATCACAAACCTCCCTTGCTCTTACAAAAACCTACCTCTTACTGGATAGTTTTCCCATATATATATATATTATATAAATATATATATATATATATATATATATATATATATAGTCAGGCTAGAATACACTCGAGTGTACTCTAGCCCGACTCTATATGAATGAAGCTGGAATACACTCAGTGTATCGAAGACCAAATACACTCAATTTGTTTTTCATCATGCAATGTTTATTTAAAAAGCTAAAATATTGATCTTCATAAATATCTTATGAACGTACTATATATAAAATTTAAGCTCATTTGGACACTTATTCGTCATGCATCTAAAGGCAAAAAAAATGTTGCAATTCAAATTACTTTTGTGCGTCAATTTTTTTGGTCATAAAAAAGTGACCTACGAGAATCCAAATGAGCTCAAATTTTGCATATAACCTATATTTGTTATACTAAGGAATATCAACGGTTTGGATTTGCCTAAAATATGGTCCAGATATGTCAACACCACTTGAGTGTACAATGTGATCTGTACACTCGAGTGTATTTTAGCCTAACTTCTCTCTCTCTATATATATATCTTATATACCCTGTAAATAAGTAGCAGTGTGGTGGCTGCTTCCGAGCTGCTTGCTCGTTAGCTGGCCGCCCGCTTTTTTTCTTCTTTTGTATTTGGTTTGATTTTTTTTTCAGCATAGGCTCGGTTATTTTCTTTTTAAGGTTTGCGTTTATCGATTCATCGTGTCTGTTTGTCTGGTTAACGCTAATAGATAGTTCATGTTTAACTCTAAAAATAGCTAGCTTCCACCTAGGTGAACCCTCTTCGTAGAAAAATTTTCAATTTTTTTTAAATTTTATTGTATTGTCGGCTGATTTATAATTTTTGTCAAGTTCAATTTTTTCAGCGGTGCAATCGGTGTGTTTATTTTTTCTTGGAACATGTTGACAAGTTAATCCGGTAGATTGTCTTTATAGATACTCTTTATAATCTTGAGCAATATGCTTTGATTTCTTTTGTATGCGAATCAAGTAGAAACCGTTTATAATTTTTGAGGAAGTCTTATTTTTCAACAGTGCAATTAGTGCGTGTAATATTTTTGTCGGAAATGTTGGCAAGTTAATACGGTTGATTGTCTTTTATAGGCACTCATTATATCTCAAGCATTATGCTATTTTTTTTAAAATTGTCCTCTAACCAAATAGAATAATTCAGAAAAGCGGCAACTTTTGTTTTTTAGTTAGAGGGAGTCCGTTGGTATTTAGACGAGTTGTTATGTTTTGGCTAGTTGTATGTAAATTGCCGTGAATACTGCTATATCTTAGCCTTCAACAGACATACTCCCAAAGAGGAGCATGTATAATTATGACAACACGCTACAGGTTGGACGGAGTCAGCTGGTTATTAATCGAGTTACTCTCTTTTAGAGGGTGCATTTAAGTTGTCCCATGTCAACCCTACACAAAAAGAATATATGTGGTATATGTGTATTTTTTCATATCATTCTGCTAATCATATTTTTCAACTATGTTACGTGAGTAATTATCAATCTTAGGAAAATTTGTTTTGGATTAATGAGTTCAGCGGTGTATTTGAAAAAAAAATAGAAATTAACGTTCAAATGGATATTTAATCATATGCACAATTTGACAACTAAAATATTTATGTCTTTTTAATGATATAATTAAAGTTATAATAAAAATATAAGAGATTTGTGCTCCATATTCATATAATAGATTAATTTAATTGTAGAGCACGTGCTTAGCACGTGCATTCTACTAGTATATATACAGAGAGAGAGAGAGAGAGTCAGGCTAGAATACACTCGAGTGTATCTGGAGCAGAATACACTCAAGTAGTTTTACATGATGTAATATATTTTTTTTAAATCTAATCCGTTGATCTTCTTAAACATGCTGTGAATAGCTCATGTATAAAATTTGAGCCCATTTGGACATTTATAGGTCATATTATAAAGACCACAAAAATAATACATTTCAAATTAGTTTTGTGCGTCGATTTTGTTGCCCTTGAATGAGTGACTTACACTCATCCAAATGGGCTCAAAATTTATATGTAGCATAATTATAGTATGACAATGAAGATCAATGGTTTACATCTTACAAAAAATTGTCTTGATATGCAAAGACCACTTTGAGTGTACCATGCGATCTGTACACTCGAGTGTATTCTAGCCTGACTCTCTCTCTCTCTCTCTCTATATATATATATATATATATATCCCACGTCTATATTCAATATTATTTAAAATTGGCATCTCCATGGCCGTCGGATTACTGTTCTTCCTAACATAACTCTAGGTTAGGAAGTGCAGGTGCATAGGCAAGCAAAGATCCAAGGAGTGTTTCTACACACACGTCTATATAATGCTAAGGCTTGGACAATTAAAGATCTAGATTGTTGCAATAAAGATCAAATCCACATAACTCCATGCACAAACACAATCCACACGCATAACATAACATTAAAACAAAGCCCCACTCCATATTTGTATGTAGGATGAAGACAGTTACAAGGGAATTATGTTTATTTACATTCACATCACTTCTCTACGTATGACCTTTGACTATGAAGAATGAACTTGGATACTATAACAGATTTTCATTCTCTGAGCTTCAAGCAAAACAGTTATACTCCGTAATATACTGTGTGGCACTAATATTGGCTAGCACAGTCCCTGATTAAAAACAGATTTTAGTGGACAGTTTAATTATGAATCAAGACAGCGGCACTTTGATGAAGATATGCTAATCGTTACCCTCTTTTCTCTTTTTTGCAGAATTACCTTTGTACCTCATTCTGGGGATGTTATGTGGAGCAGTGAGTGTTGCCTTCACACGTTTGGTCTTATGGTTTACAAATCTCTTTGAATACATTAGGGACAAGTTCAATCTACCCGTTGTTGTCTGTCCTGCAATAGGTGGTCTAGGAGCTGGAATAATAGCTCTTAGATATCCTGGAATATTGTACTGGGGTTTCACAAATGTTGATGAGATTTTACATACAGGAAAGAGTGCTTCTGCTCCAGGAATATGGTTACTTACACAATTAGCTGGGGCAAAAGTAGTAGCAACTGCTTTGTGTAAGGGATCTGGGCTTGTAGGTGGCCTTTATGCCCCCAGCTTGATGATTGGAGCAGCTGTTGGTGCTGTTTTTGGTGGTTCAGCTGCAGAGCTGATTAACTCAGCAATTCCAGGCAATGCTGCTGTTGCACAGCCACAAGCATATGCTCTGGTGAGGACTGTATTTCTGATATCGGTTTAGTCCAGTTTAATATTCTTTAGGGCTAACAATGTAAGAAAGATCAGTATCTTTTGTGGTATCCAAAGCTAACCTTTTGTTCTAATAAATAGTCTTAGACCACTTTTAATTAAGAAAATATAACAAATTGTCACTTTATCTTGCCAGTGTGGCCTTCGCTCTTTCTTCCTTTTTTTCTTCTCTTCTCACAAACCCCTATGGGTCCACCAATCAAATCACATCTCCTACACCTCATCTACCCCGCTTTCATGCTCCTTTTCCCTTCCGAAATCCCTTTGCTTTTCTCAACTCGACCTCCCCTCTCCTTACCTCTTGCAGGCCACCAGCCCGTTCTCTCCCTCATCTCACCCAGTCCGCTTGGTTGTACTGAGGATCTGCAGTAAGAAAAGGTGGATGCGGTGGCAAAGGTGCACAGAAGCAGGTGGTAGCATAGAGGTGGGCAGCTGAGGGGTGAATGTAGGAAACAGAGTTGGTGGTGGATGCCAATGATAGAAGCGGGCAAGGCATGCGGCAATGGACAGGGCAAGGCAGGGTACAAATATGGTGGAGGCAGGGTTGTCAGACTCGAACTGGTCAGCGAACCGGTGAGGGCTCTGGTTCACGGTTCACTGGTTCAACCAGTGGTCTGACTGGTTCAACCGGTGACGTCAGCATGACGTCACTAATAGTTTAAAAATATATAAATGTCTTTGATACTCATGGAAAATATCCCTGCAAAAGTTATGAAACATGAATATAGCATAACTACTCACAATAACTTGATAAATAGACCAAATAACAAATATTATTCTATTCGTGGACATTTATATACCGACATTTATATTGTATTCAATATTGATTAACAAAAACTAGTAGCAAAAATACATTTACTTGTAAAGTGAGAGAACCGGCCGGTTGGGCTAAAACCGGACCGGTTCGTCGGTTCACCGGTTTGATGTCGGTCAGACTTCATTTTCGGCTTTGGGAGAGAACCGATCCGGTAGAGTGACCGGTTCCCGGTTCAACCGGTCGGATCGGTTCGGTTCTGATAACCATGGGTGGAGGCAAACAGTGAAGGAGGGTGAGGTAGGTGAAGGAGGAAGGGGAGAGGGGTGAGCAGAGGAGGGGGCATGAAGAGGAAGAAATAAAAAGGAAAAGAAAAAGAAAAGAGGAAGCAAGGGAGAGGGTTAAAATAGGGGCCCAAACTTAAGATGTGTTTCTGCAACATATAAGTAATGTTTTGAATTGTGGTGATTTAGGCACCACATCAATCTTTGATTTTGTTTACATATTAGCCTGACTTTTTAATTGCAGTAACGTTCAATGAGCCTATCTGCAGGTTGGAATGGCTGCTACTCTGGCATCTGTTTGTTCAGTTCCACTGACATCAGTGTTGCTTCTGTTTGAACTTACAAAAGATTACCGGATTTTGCTTCCTTTGATGGTAAGTGGACTCCACATTCACCACTTCTGATTTAATTCTTGCATTAATAATGATTCATCCTTGAATAACTGGATAACTACTTTCATTTAGGAATTTATGGAAATATGTTGACTGTGTAACATAACTTCTTGTTTTTCCTTTCTTGTGCTAACATTGTTGAATAAAATAGAAATTGCAACCTAATAGATTTGATAATGTTTTGCTTCTATATAATGCATATTGTCATCTTGATCAGAGCAAACCTAAATTAACTTGGAAGAGCTTGTTAGTAGAGGTTTATAATCGATGAGAATATGATCTATAATAGAGGTGATCAGGTGAACTATAAAGAATGTAGCCTATCCAAACATGGTTGGGATTGACTTAGATGATGATGATGATGATGATTATGCATCTTATCATTTATATTAGAGTGCTAGTGTTTTTGGTATATAACGGTCATTTGGAATTATCAGTTTGATCTCTGTTTGGTAGGGAAGATTGCACATTCAAATTATTTTTCAGTTCTGTTTCACGAATATGCATTCATCTATAGTTTGAGTTCCTTGTTCCCTTTGTTTTTGAACATGTACGAAGATATGATGTACATATGTATAAATAACATATGATTTATCAAAGGCTTTTGTAAAGAAGCAAAAATACCTCCTTACTAAAAATTTGAACAATGGAACCTCCAGTCCAAACACACCTTCAAGGTATCTTGGAGTGGGTGTAAAATTTTCAAATCTTCATATAATGGTAATCAAAAGACCAAAGTATAGCAGCGGAATAAAAGCATGACTATAT
This sequence comes from Alisma plantago-aquatica, assembly GCA_963693085.1. Classification (NCBI taxonomy): domain Eukaryota; kingdom Viridiplantae; phylum Streptophyta; class Magnoliopsida; order Alismatales; family Alismataceae; genus Alisma; species Alisma plantago-aquatica. The sequence continues at coordinate 805,248,071 of OY856409.1, forward strand.
TCAATTATAAACAAAAGGTTACAAACTTACATCATAAGGATCCATGTAGAGGAAATCTAAACCACCTCAAGATTGTCTCCAAGCTTTAACTTCACAATCTAAGTCTAGGTCATCAAGCCTTGTCATCCAAATCCTCCACCTAGGGTTGGAAGCATACCCCAGCAAAAGAGAAACAATAGGAGACATCAGCAAAGACTGGCATGTGCATACTAAATAGGAAATTGAGCAACACTATGAAATAAAGGACGACAAATAAAATAAGGCTTCCTATAGAAAAGATAAGTACCACCGAAGCGGGTATCAAGAGAAACGAATCATAACAAAAGGGATACTTGCCATAAAACAACATAAAAAGGATTGTGCCATAAATACAACCACTACATAGTGGGAAACAAAGCACAGGTAGGGCACACACCCCACAAACAAAATCCTACATGCATGTGAGATAAACATAGCCCTAGAACAATATAAACACAATTGGCGGCCAATGCTTCACATCCTTGCAAACCTGATAGAGAATGACTCACCGCCAAACTCCCAAATATATATAAAAAATGGGTCAAGACACACATCTTGCCTAGGGTACGAGGTTCCTTGCCATCCCAAAAAGAGCAGGGAATATCACATCTGCTCGGCAAGAAATAACACATCTGCCATAAATAAAAACCAATGCAATTTATACTACTCTAGTGCTACTGAATCACATAGCATGTATAATGTAGAGGCAAGTAGAAAGTATAGTCAGAATAAACAATGTTGCCATCACACAATGGTCAACACAACATATAACATCCACTTCAAAGTGGGCATATATCACCAAGTAAACTTCCACATCACAGTGGGCATATATCAACAAGTAAACTTCCACATCACAGTGGGCATATAATATCAAAAGTCCAACTTGCACTAAGGCAACAAGATAAGATTTCAAGAGAATATCCATGATCACAAGATCAATAAAAAAATAAGATACTTCACATGAAGCATGATATCAAAAGAACAAGACAATGTGTAGGCTAATGTCCATAGGACCAAAAGTAAGACAAAAATAGGCTAATTGCTCAATATGAATAATCGGGTCTGCAAACATACCTCAACTTTAGAGTCAAACAATCCAAAGTCACTTCAAGGTTCAAGCCTAGGCTTCCAAAGAACCTATGATTCATATATGTGGAATTAGGGTTAGGTTTCCATTAATTATTCAAAACACTAAAAATCACCTTTTTATTATTAGTGAATTAGGTTATCAAAACTATGCCATATTTTAGGTTATACTTTCTTGAACTCAAAACATATTTTATTACATTTTTCTGACATATATATTTAGTTATGAATTTTCCAAGTTAATATCCATTAAAGAAGAACAATTAAAACCACATATTATTAACATCAGATTTAGGCAATAAGATTAAGACCATTGAATAGCTTATAATTTTCTGATTCTGAAACATTTTTTTATATTTTTCCGAGCTTTGAATAATTAGTTATTAATCTTACAATTTCTGACCAATGAAAATCCAAGGAAAAGACACGTCAGCGAGAAAGCAAAAAAGAGAGAGAAGGGGGCCGCGCATGACTTGACCCAAACAGAGGAGGGCATGTCGTAGGTCAGCGGCCAGGTTGGCTCGTCTCAAAACAAAGTAAAACACCATGAAAAGACCGTTATGCCCTTGGTTTGAAAACAAAGAAAAACAGGAAAGGACGAGGGTAGATAAGTCATCCCATTCCCGCCAACAAGCTTCTACTCTCGAGTTCGTAAGGGAACAACACCCCGCAGGCAGACGACGACCAAATTTGGAAAGAGGCTTTAGAAGTCGGCAACGAGATTGCTTATTATTGGATGATTAAACAGAGTATAGGGGGCTCTCTTTTATAAGACAATAGAGTACACATGGTATAGAGATAACCCATGTGGGATAAAGAGTACACAATAGAAAAAGAGAAAAAGCATAAAGCAAAATACACTAAGTATAGAAAAGCAGTAAAGTGTATATACTAATACTCCCCCTCAAGCTGGAGCGTAGATGTCAATCATGCCCAGCTTGGATGTCATAGTAGCAAATCTCGTCTTTGGAAGAATCTTTGTGAATATGTCAGCCTTCTGATCAGAAGTATGGATGTAGGGAGTGGATATCTGGCCAGATAATACAGCTTCGCGAACAAAATGGCAGTCCACCTCAATGTGTTTAGTCCGCTCATGAAACGTGGGATTACTGGCGATAAACGTAGCAACTTTTTTATCACAATACATCGAAATAGGAGAGGATTCAGAAATACCAAAATCCTTCAGTAGGCTTCGAATCCAGAAAAGCTCACAAGTAGTATGCGCCATGGCGCGATATTCAGCTTCAGCACTTGAGCGAGCAACCACAGTCTGTTTCTTGCTTCGCCAAGTAACAAAGTTTCCTCCCACAAATGTATACTAGCCAGAAGTGGAGCGTCGGTCGAGCTTGCTCCCAGCATAGTCAGAATCAGAATAACCAAGGAGTTTACAGTGACCATGTTTCTTATATAGCAAGCCTTTCCCAGGAGAGCTCTTCAAATATTTAAGAATGTGGCAAACAACGTCCCAGTGACATTGTCAGGGTTTATCCAGGTATCTACTAACAAGCCCGACAACAAAAGTAATATCAGCTCGTGTGACGGTCAGATAAATAAGCTTACCAACCATGCGTCGGTATTGATGATGGTCAGGATAGGCAGGAGAGTTCTCATCATCCCAGTCAGTATTTGGATCCAGAGGTGTGTTAGCAGGCTTAACACCTAGAAGTCCAGTTTCAGAAAGCAGATCCAGAACATATTTGCGTTGAGACAAACAAAGACCAGAAGAGGACCGAGAAACTTCAATCCCAAGAAAGTACCGCAGAGAGCCAAGATCTTTGGTAACAAAGTGTTTCTCCAGATAACACTTGGTAGCCTGAATGCCTGCAGGACCACTCCCTGAGAGAATGATATCATCAACATATACAATAAGGATAACAGTGCCATCAGTAGTATTTTTGACAAAAACAGAGTGATCTGACTGGGAGCGTCTAAAAGAGAATTTCTGAAGAATAGTACTCAGTTTATCAAACCAAGCACGTGGACTCTGTTTTAAACCATAAATCGCCTTCCTCATCCTGCAGACTTTAGAGGACTCCCCCTGAAGCACAAATCTCGGGGGTTGTTCCATGTAGACCTCCTCATGTAGATCCTCATACAGAAAAGCATTCTTCACATCAAGTTGATACAACGGCCAATCAGAATTAATAGCAACAGAAATAAGAATCCGTACAGAGTTCAGCCGAGCCACAGGAGAGAGTCTCAAAATAATTGACCCCGTTTGTGTATAGCCTTTAGCAACGAGTCTCGCCTTTAGCCGTTCAACCATGCCATCCGGTTGATATTTGACAGTAAACACCCAGCGACAACCAACGGGAGGACAATCTGCAGGAGGATCAACTAGCTGCCATGTGTTGCGTTCAGTAAGAGCCTGCATTTCAGCTTCCATAGCTTGACGCCAAGCAGGATGTTTAAGAGCCTGAGAAGCATTTTTAGGAATAGATATAGCAGAAAGAGCAGCAGTAAAGTTAGCAAAATTAGTCCCCAAATGATCAGTAGTACAAAAATTTCCAATAGGATGTTTAGTGCAAGTTCTAGTTCCTTTCCTCAAGCTGATAGGAACATCAAGATCAGAGAATACCTACGGTGGTGTTTGATCTGGTACGGAGGATGAAGACGTTGGAGGGGCCATTGAGGGAGTTGCTGTCTTCTGTCTTCTTTGATATACTTTTAGAGGCGGCTTTTCAGTAGGAGAAGTAGTATCAGCAATATCAGTAATATCAGCGGTATCATCCATGATAGGTAAAGGTGTATCCAGTAATAAATCCGATGTAAGAGTCGACCCGACAGAAGAGTAAAAGGGTATGTGCTAACAGAAAACAACATCAGCAGATACAAACCATTTCTTTGACACATGATCATAGCAACGGTACCCTTTCTGAGTGCTCGAGTACCCTAGGAAGACACACTTAGTCGCTCTGGGATCAAGTTTGGTGAGACCGGGATGAAGGTTTTTGACAAAGCAGGTGCTCCCAAAGATACGAGGAGGCACAGTAAAAAGGGGCGCATCCGGAAACAGAATCTGATATGGAACTTGATTTCCAAGCACAGAAGAGGGCATTCGATTAATTAGGTAACAAGCAGTAGAGATAGCCTCAGGCCAAAAACACTGGGGAACATGATAATGAAAAAGTAAAGTGCGAGCAACTTCAAGAAGATGGCGATTTTTGCGCTCAGCGACTCTATTTTGTTGTGGTGTGTAAGCACAGGAAGTTTGGTGTATGGTGCCTTGTTTTCAACAAAAGTTGCTGACAGAGGCTTGCACAAATTCTAAGGCATTATCAGTGCGAAAAATTTTAATGGGTTTAGCAAACTGGGTCCGAATCTCGACAAAGAAAGCCGTGATACTGTCAAGAATGGTAGACCTGTCTTTAAGCAAAAACAACAAGGTGGTTCTAGAAAAATCATCAATAAAACTCAAGAAATATCTAAATCCAGAAGAACTCGACACAGAACAGGGTCCCCAAACATCAGCATGAATAATGTCAAATGGCTGTTTAAAACCAATACATGATTTTTTTGAAAAAGATGCTCGGGTCTGTTTGCCCAGTTGGCAAGTCTCACAATGAAAAACAGAGTCTAATACATCAGGTAATAATTGTTTCAGCTTTGCTGCAGAAGGATGTCCTAAGTGATAATGCCACTGGATGCCTGTCACAGAAGATGTCAAGTATGCTACGGTCTTCGGAACGTCCAGGTAGTATAGCCCGTCTGGTCCCTCATGGCCTGAACCAATTGTCGTCCTCGTGCGCAGATCCTGAAAAATAACACCATCCGGGTCAAACGTAATCGAGCAACGAAGGCTCTTCACAGTTTTATTTACAAATAGTAGATTAATAGGAAACTTAGGAACATAAAGTGTAGACCGCAGAGGCAGACAACCAATAGTACATATATCACCAATCCCAGTAACATGTGTCTTAGAGCCATCAGCCAGTGTAACATGAGGTATAATAGAAGTATTGTGCAATTTAGAAAATAAAGCAGGATTTCCAGAAATATGAGATGTCGCACCAAAATCAATCACCCATTAGTTTTTACCAGACTGTGTCAGGAGGGCGGTGCTACCATGAGGAGAAGCTTCAGCAGAGGAAGTAAGACGAGCCTGTAACAGCTTTTCGAATTCAGACCGTATCCAGTCAGCAGAGGGCGGAGCAGAGGTAGTAGCAGTCTCAGTCTGATCCGTCGTGACCTGATTCACCCAGGCTAGCTTGCCATGCTTGATCCAGCAGCGATCTTCATTATGGTTTTTCCGCTTGCAGAAAGTGCAGTAACGAGGCTCAGTAGAGTCAACGCCAGAGTATGAGCCACATCCAGGTGCAGTAGAACGTCCGCGTCCACGGCCCCGACCACGACCACGGCCACGGAAGGAATCTCCAGTGCGAACAGCGAGGGCTGCTCCATCAGAAGTATCAGAAAGGTGCTGCGAAACTGATGGCAAACGCTGAACCCTTTAGAGAACATCCCGAAGAATAGGCAGAGGATCACTGGATAGGATCTGATCCACAACTCCAGCGAAGGAAGATGGCAAACCAGTGAGGAACTGAACAAGCATAAGTTCGTTCCGTTGACGCTGAACTTCAGTGATGTCGGCAGAAAGCGGATGATACACCTGTAATTCATCCCAGAGAGCACAACAGGTGGTGTAGTAGTCCTCAATAGAATCAATGGCAGAAAATTCTTGTTTGGCAAGTTGCTTGAAGATCTCAAAAACCTTCTTAGGATTTTGCTGATGAGTATACATGAGAGAGCTGCTCCCACATTTCCTTCGCAGTCTGGAGGCGAAGAAGTGACTGGCTGATCTTGGGCTCGACGCTATTGACCATCCATGTCATAACGCCGTAGTCCTCCTTGGACCAAAGATCGTAGGCTTGCTTAGTCTTTTCATCAGCATCGGTAGCGGGGACCGCCGGTCCTTTGGTAGTTAGATGAGAATAGCGCCCTTGTGCTTTAACATATAGCTCGAAGGAAGCCGCCCAAAGGTGATAGTTGGAGTTATCCAACTTCACAGTAGTGACACACAAGTTGCGTGGAAGGTCAAGTGTCGCCATTAGAAGGGGCAGAAGCACGGGCGCAGAGAGCAGCAGAAGTCAGCAACAACAGAAAGCAGCAGAAGTCCAACGCATGGACTAGTAGTAGCAGATAGAAGATCCACGTATGGATCTTAGAAAACCCACGTAGGGCAGTAGATAGAGATAAAAAAACCTACGCCAACATGGAGGATCAATCACTCCACCATGAGGCACAGGCAGAAAGAGAGAGAAACTCCGTTTACGTCGTCAACGTGCCAGAACTGGAAAATGCCAGGGCTGTCCAGAGATTTCGGAAATAGAAACAGAGCTAGACGGAGGGGCCTGTGATAGATTAGGCCACAAAAGCGGGTGTAGCTAGGAGATAGGAGGTTGGTGGAGAGATTGGAGGGGTGGACGGCGGTACTGTAGCGGCTGCGGAAAAAAAGAGAGAGGGGGGGGGGTGGCGGCGGCTAGGGTTGGTGGAGAAGATGGCGGCTAGGGTTGGGGTGAGAGAGGGATTAGGTTTAAGGTGGATCGGCCCGCTCTGATACCATCTAGAAGTCGGCAACGAGATTGCTTATTATTGGATGATTAAACAGAGTACAGGGGGCTCTCTTTTATAAGACAAGAGAGTACACATGGTATACAGATAACCCATGTGGGATAAAGAGTACACAATAGAAAAAGAGAAAAAGCATAAAGCAAAATACACTAAGTATAGAAAAGCAGTAAAGTGTATATGCTAATAGAGGCAAAACGAGGACTCACCGGGATGAGCAGATTCGGTTTGAACAAGAGTCTCCCCAAGCATCACAGAGAGATTCCCAACCTCGAACTGGATCCGCAGAGGCAACCTGTACAACAGCAGGTCGGTACATGCCGGAACCTAGCGGCGGGGCGGCGATAGAGTAGGGAGAGAATGTTTGGGACCGCGCGAAGCAATTGCATCGGGGAAAAACGACTCCGCAGAACTCATCGGAGGTTTTGGGACCACTGGGTTAAGGTCCGATGAAGCAAAGAGGCGAGGAGAAGCAGAAGAGGGAGGAACATGGCGCGAAACAGAGGAGAAAAGGCCGCCCAACGGTTGCGGGGATTGGTGACCCAAAATTATAGGGTCATCAGGTGCGGGATGATAAGGGGAAGGTGAGGGCGAAGAAATAGGGAAGGAAGATGAAGAGGGAAGAGAGGAATCCACGATGAACAGGGACTCCAGCTTGGTGTACTGTTCACAGGCGGGCACTCCTACCCGAGGTAGGAGATAAGTCCCCAGCCATCCGATCGAGAATGAGGGGCCAAGATCGATCGCTACAGAAAAACAAAACTCAAACAGGCACGTGACAGAATAAAAGGCCGAAACTATAGTCGGACAATGATTTTGATTAAAGTGATACATAAATTATTTACTTTTTTCTCTTTCTTCAAAAGAGAGTCCAAACGTTACCCAAATTAGATGAAATTTTGCACAGAGGGTAAATAAAGCATGTAGATTCCGAATATGAAATTAGATTTTCCTTTTGAGAACTTTTAATGCATTTATTATTCAAAACTTACTTTCTCTTTCTTCATGCATTAACGACATTAGGATTATCCAAATTAGGTGAAACTTCATCCATAAGTTAACTTAAGTGTGTTGAACACAAATTTACCTTTATTTCCAACTTTTGGTGCCATGAATTACATTTATTTATTACTTACACCTTTTAGGCAGTTTTCTCTCTCCTCACAAACTATATTATTCAAGATTGTCCAAATTAGACAAAAATTGACATGTAAGCTTATTTTGGTGTGTAGGTTACGAATTTGAAGTTTATTCTTTTATCTGAGACTTTCTTACCTGAGTTATGCCATCTGGCTCATTAGAGGCCCATTAACCATATTATGCAACAAATCGAGTTATTTATCATCTTATTATCACCAAATGAATTATATGACATATTAGATTACATTATTCATGCATTAGATTATTAGGATCACTCTAACCTCAATCTAGATTGGTCAAACAAAAAAGATCAAACTTCCAGGGTAGGGTCCAAGATCCGGTATGTTACAACTTTGATATTGAGGGTCGATGTAAATCCCGTGGCATATAAGTGGTAGCAGGTGTTTGTGGGCCACCTAGATGAGGGATGGATCTCATGGGGGTAATTCTTTCACATATAGTAGTAAATATATATGGGTATTTTGGGAGTTTGGAAGATTCTTGAATGGTAAGGTAAAATTAATTCTTGAGTTGAGGGCTTCATGGATTAGGAAAGGGGGTGGAAGGTGCTTCTTTCTTAGAAACAAAAAGGAAGTAATTAACAAAGTAACTATCATAAAAAATCATCATGGGATCCACAATTGAAGAATGATGGAGATAGAGAAATGTGGAAGAGAGGAGAGAGAGTCATGGGCAGGAAAAAAGAAATGGATCGTATTATTCATTAGAGGGGGTACATGGAGAAAATAATGGGCCTAGGTGAGAAGGACAATATCAGAGAAACTAGAAGGAAAAAGTGGAAAAGGATCAAGAAATGAATTAGCTTGATATGCCATCATGCGTCTAGTCCCGGAGTTTGTTTTCCAATGTGACCCTCTGCCTGGAAGGGTTTCCTTGACACCAAAAAGAATAGTGTGATTTTTGTGTGTAGGGGGGGATGAGACTTTATTTCGATATGAAACAATAATCAATGCTACGTAATTCAATCTTGAATAATAGAGCTCAAATGATGAGAATTCTCATGTGTTTTCATGAACAAACCATCTTGCTGGATCCCCCTTGATATTTTGGATTGGTAAATATTACAGTGCATGTATCCAGTCCTTATAAGCTGTGATCCCAAAGTTTTGAGTTTATGAATCACTTCATTAATTTATTTAACATAAAAAGACACCATGGAATACCATTTATTCATTTTGATGTGTTTAATTAGCTATTTATGGCAAAAACAAACAATATAAACTCAAATATGATCCTTGATGTGTACCTTAACATTATAAAAATCCCGCGGTCTCATTTTTGATCCCGCTTTGGTGGTTTTACTAACGTACATGCCCTTAATTAGATTAGTATCATGATAGTGACAAATTTTTTCTCCGCAAACTAGCAAATTAACTCACATTTATACCAAGTCATTTGCTCTAAATAAAAACCTAATCTCATCTCTTACTGTATACAGTAACCTCCAAATTCAACTTCTGAGTATTAAAAATTGATCTGACAACATACCTTGGTTGTTTGTTGCTTTATATTCAACAATGCTTTCATCAAGGGCCTTTGTAGTTTAACCCATTGGCTTCTAACATATTGGATCTGCATAATGTTGAACATTACCCATGAGAGTGGAAGCCAGAGTAATCTCCTCCATTCTGTGGGCATCTTCCATATTCTCGTATCATATTAAACCATTGTTGGGCCAAACATCCCTTTCTCCCCAACTTCCTTCCTTCAATAGATATATCATTTGAGTCGCACATTTTTGCATTTATATTTTTTTTGTATCTCTTATCTGAACCTTGTTTGCTCAATCTGGTGGCATGTCTCTTTTCTCCTTGATATGGAACTATTGACAAGATAAGTTCGCTTTTATTATCTCCATTCAATGGATATGGAGGTTCTTCCAATAATCCTTATTATCAAATGACGAGGCATCTGATTCGGCACTATTTTAATGGCACAAACACCAAAGTCTGCATGAATTTGAATGGATAGTCTTTTCCTGTCTATTATGACCGTGAACGAGTTCATGAAAGTTTGTAGGCGTAAATCATACACATTTTAAAAATGGTCTGTATATTAAATACATGTCCAGTGGCATACGACATGGTTATTATTTGAAAGTTTGAAGGAGTCTATTAAGCTATATGCCTGTATATATAACTAAATTTGTAGGCTTAATATTACGTTGTAATATAAGAGGATATATGTACATTTGAACGCAACATTATTATGTATTATAAGTTGTAACCATGGTTGTACAGGCGGCTAGGCGACCAGGCGTTGCCTGGGGACGCCCAGGCCGCCTAGGCGCCCAGGCGGAGGCCCAGGCATTTTCAGGCGTTTATATATATATATATATATATATATATATATATATATATATATATATATATATATATTGATAGATTAATTTAATGGATACATGTAAAATTTATGAAGAATAAAGTTAAATCAGTATATGGTTAAACAATATCAAAATCAGTAATAAATAAACACAAATCAGTAGATAACTAAATAAAAATAGTAGCTAAATAAATACAAATAAGTAGATGAGTAAATACAACTAAGTAGATAAATAAATACAAATCAGTTGATCAATAAAGTTACATCAGTAGATGATTATATAATTTCAAAATCAGTAATAAATAAACACAAATCAGTAGATAACTAAATAAAAATAGTAGCTAATAAATACAAATAAGTAGATGAGTAAATACAACTAAGTAGATGAATAAATACAAATCAGTTGATCAATAAAGTTACATCAGTAGATGATTATATAATTTCAAAATCAGTACACAAATAAATTCAAATGAGTAGATAACTAAATAAAAAACAGTAGACGAATAAATTCAGTAGATGAATAAATACAAATAAGTAGATGAATAAATACAAATCAGTTGATAAACTAATATAAATCAGTAGATGATTGAATAATACCTAAATCAGCACATAAAAAATACAAATAGTAGATGAATAAATACATTAAATACAAATCAGTTGATAAACTATTATAAATCAGTAGATGATTAAATAATTCCTAAATTAGCACATAAATAAATACAAATAGTAGATGAATAAAATACAATAAATACAAATCAGTTGATAAATAAAGTTAAATCAGTAGATGATTAAATAATATCAAAATTAGTACATAAATAAACACAAATCAATAGATAACTAAATAAAAACAGTAATAAATAAAAACAAATAAGTAGATGAATAAATATATAAGTGGAAAAGTAAATACAAATCAGTTGATAAATAAAGTTACATCAGTAGATTCTTATATAATTTCAGAAGCAGTATAAATAAATTCAAATGAGTAGATAGCTAAATAAAAAACAGTAGATGAATAAATTCAGTAGATAAATAAATACAAATAAGTAGATGAATAAATACAAATCAGTTGATTAACTAATATAAATCAGTGATGATTAATCAATTCTCAAATCAGTACATAAATAAATACAAATAGTAGATGAATAAATATAATATATACAAATCAGTTGATAAATAAAGTTAAACAGTTGACAACTAAAGTTAAATCAGTAGATGATTAAATAGTATCAAAATCAATACATAAATAAACACAAATCAGTAGATAACTAAATAAAAACAGTAGATAGATAAATACAAATAAGCATATGAGTAAATACAATTAAGTAGCGCCTGGGCGGGTCGCCTAGCCCGCCTGGCATAGCCTTTGATGCTGGGCGCCTAGATATGGAGACCCCATTGGCCGCCTGGGCGCCCGCCCGTACAACACAGGTTGTAACCATACGCAGACACAAGAAGTGGAATTAAAAAAATTGAGGTAGATGTGCTTGGAAATTAATCTTTGTTGAAGTAGAAATGCAGCGGTTTACTGAGTTTTGGCAGATTCAACTATAACCTTTGTAGTTTCAGATATCATATGCTGGCAGTGCATGTAAATAATGTATAATAGAAGAGATTCGTGTCTGTTTGAAACAGATATATCTTACTTCAAATTTCAAAGATCCAGTTGTCTACTAGTTACAGAAATATCTTGACTGCCTACAACCTTGGGAAAATGATATTTCAAAACTTTATCGGTACATTTGCTACCTGTGAAGTAGACGAAAATGATGGCATTGCACCAGGGTTGTTGAATTTTCGTTTGTATATGAAACATATGTAAAACTTGGTGACGCTGTGCAAAATTCATTCATTTGAGTATCTCTCAATTTGGGCTCCTCTCGAAATCAATTTATTTAGAAAGAGTTTAACAATTTCATTGAAATTTTTTCTATTAGAACTTCACCCTCAATAAAACATTTACCATCTTCATTTTCTAGTGACCTTTTACTTTGATCTCTATCATGTTCATTCTTATTGCACTTTGCAAGACACTCATTTTTTCATTCTCTGTTTTACATCCTTTAGAATTTTTTTTTTCACATCATCTTTATTTGCTATCCATTTTGTATTTTTTTGTCGAGATAAATCTAAATATTGTAATACAATGGCTTCAATTCAATGGGTTTTCGTCATATTGGTTCCACCACCAGGTCTCTATTTCATGCAGCCAACAACACACTATTTCCCCTGAAATTTCTGCGGGAGTTCTTTGATTATATAATGGCTTTGTCATTCCAAAAAAATAGATAATGAACTTCATTGCTTTTCTGATTTTACATTTTGTGACTTGGTTCTTTATTTTTTATTGCTTTAGTTTTCATTTATGTCATCGCATTCCTCTTTCGAACTAATACTTCTTATTTGAGTGGTAAGATTTCTAGCGACGACCTTAAAATCTTTGCACGCATGTTGATGTACTAGTCTCAAGCTACAATTATGATTATGACTATCCGACTCTTAAACAATTTCAAATGTGATTATCTTTTCTTGAAACTAGCATGATTCAAGATAGGTTTTATGAGCTCTCCTTTCCTTTTCTGTGGCACTTGTTCAACCCTATCAACTTTATTGCAAACGTCGTCAGCTGAATCACTTCCTATAAATATCATAAGGACATTCATTTAGTGTTGTGTTGAAAAATATGAAAAAAAAACCATTAGTTTGCTGTGATATACCATGCCCTATCAATATGTTGTAAAAAACGCGAGGCAAAAAGGTAATCACATCTATTCTAATTTGTAGTGGATAATTTGTAATCATCCTACTCTATCTCTAACCATAGAGAGGAAATTGCAATAATGTATCTCTCAACATTTTGCATCAATCCATCCATAATTTTCTATGAAAAAAAACAATTTCTTCAACTAGGAACAACTTAGCGGGCATTGGACAAACATTGGTGATCTTGTTGAACAAATCTTAATCTTTACAGCTTTTTTCATCCATTCTCATGACCTTGAGAGCATCATCCTTCCTGCAATTCATTCCTGATAAACCCAGTAATATTTCTGGTTCTACTTTTACATTAGCAAAGTTTGTTTCTTGTTTCATGTATGTTCTCATCTCTAAATTTTCATGGGATCCACTTCATTTGTTTCAAGCAAGTTGCATTATCTACCAATACATATATTTAATCGACATTGTATTACGGAGATACATTTTATCCTTGACAGATATCTACGGTGAGCTTCAAACGGGCCATGAGACTCCTCAATTTGTGAACGCTGGACCAACTTCAACTTTTTTGGCACTCATGCAGTTTCAAGAGTGTCATACCTGTCTGCTCTGCTCTGAATAGGCACACACAGTCTTCATCTTAGTCAAGGCGCCTTTTACTTGAGTTGATTTGGATAGAAACCATTTGATTTACACTTAAGAAAGGAGGATTTTTGTTCATAGTGACCTTGGATTTGTTTCTAGATTAAGATTGAGTAAATCTGCATGATTGCCCTATCTAAATCCCTATGGAGGGGTCTTGTCCAGGCTGATTTATTGACGAACTGAATCAGTTAGCTTTGAAAACCATATCTACCTGTCTTTTTTTTGTTGTTGCTTCAATTGCTATTCACGCCTAATCTCCTTCATTGGAACAATCCATTCCCTAATACTCATCTAGACTTCCTTACCTCGCTTAAGACTTCTCATTGTGGCAAATTTGGCTAGGCGGTCATCATGTCCCAACGGGCGCCTAGGTGGGCGCCTAGTCTGTTCTGGGCGTTTTTTTATTTTTTTATTTTTTCCAGTATGTTAATTTGCTTCTTATTATACATATATACTACATATAATACCATATAGGAAACATAAAAAGTGGGCAGAATGAGGCTAAGACAGCAGAAGCAGGAGATGGTAGTAGGAAGAAAAAAGGGAAGTAATATCAACAAGCCCGCAACAACAGTTGGAGCAGGAGAGTAGAAAAGAAATAAAAGAAAACAGGAAAAAAAAAGGTGGGAATGGGTTGTAACTCAATAGAGAGGAAATGGAGGATGGGAAAGAAAAGAAAAGAAATATTAAGAAATAACAACAACAGAAACATCATGAGGAACATGTGATGTAAAAGAGGAAAATAGAAAGTACAACATCAGCAACATTACAAAGCATAGGTGATGTAAAAGAGGATTAGAAGAAAACAGAATTTATAAAAAAAATACAGAAGTAGTAGGATTTAGGAGGGGATATAGGAGGAATAACTCACAAAAAAAAACGCAGCAGCAGTAGGATATAGGAATAAAATGCAGGAGATAAGATGAAAAAAGAAGAGAAAAAAAAGCAACAACAAACATATAAGGTAGTAATTTTTTTTTAACAAACAAGCTATGATGACATACCAATTTGACCCAAATCAGACCTGTTTTCCCCTAATTTTTCAAAATTTGACCTGATTTTGCCTAAATCAGACCTGTTTTAACCATAAATTGACTCAAGATTATCTAATTTGACCAAATCCAGACTTGATCCTTGCTAATTTGACCTTTAAATGGCTTAATTTGGCCCTAAAAGGCCTTAGACGCCCATACATTGCACGTAATAGGCTGGGTGCCTAGTTTGGGGCGCCTTGCCTAGCGCCTAGGGCGCCTAGGTCTAAGGAATGGACAGAGATGGTACCGGTTTTTGGTTGTAGTCCTGAGGGTGGTAATCCAAGGGAGTTACCGTGAACCAAGATGGACAGGCTGTAGGGTAAATGTCTGTCCTCTGCAGCGATGATGTGCGCGCGTGACGATGGTTCAGCATAGGGCTGTAAACGGTGCGGGTATGGCCATACCCAGAACCATACCCTTTTATTTTTGCGGGTACGGGTACATGTCTGGACCCGCATTACTCAATAGTCAGACCCGCACCATACCCGGAACCGCATAGAATGCGGGTATGCGGTGCGGTTCCGCGGGTATACGGTTCTGCTGTGCAATCTGTTTTATAAAAGCCAAATCTGATTTTTGGACACACTTTTAGGTCCAAATTAATTAAAAATTATCCCACAAAATGTACAAGTTCAATGCAGTTCAGAATTCTTCACGTAATCCCTGCTAGTGTAATAAAAATCTGCTGTTTTGTGAAGCAATAAACTGACTAGAACTATCCCAAAAAGTATAAATTTACTGCTGTCCAGAATTTTCGAAGTGTTGCCTCAAAAAATGTATAAGTTCACTGCATTTTTGGCTGCTAGAGTAACAAAAATCTGCTGTTGGTCAAGTTATAAATTTATTAAAATTGTCCCAAAAGTGCATAGATGTATTACTGTCCAGAATTTTCAACGTGGTGGCTGCTAGAGCAACACCAAACTGCTGATTTGGAGGCTTTTTGTGCTTACAAATCATTCAAGTACCTATTTTAAACTCAAAACTCTACTAGAAAAATCATACTCATACACATATGTGGTTTAAGCACTAGAACATCCCAATGGAACAAAAGACACTAAGAGAAAGAGATCCACCAACAATAGAATACAACTTTGCTAAATGATCAACTTGAGTCTTAAAGTCAAGTCAACACAACAAAAAACATTAGTTCTTCATGACCTATTGGCTTTTGCCAAGTTGCCAACATTCACAACACTCAAGTGGGGTTACACATTAGTTTTCTACAATCAAATGACAATGTCAAATGTGAGAAAATTAAACAACATGATATGAAGTAGAAAATGAGTGGTCGTCCATCAAACTCGCCGCTCCATCAACCGTGAATCAAAGCAGCAAACATGGGTGACATCATAAGAAAGAGCATAAGCATCCTGCAAATAAAATGTAACCATTTATCAATATGTTATTATGGTCATGATATGCCAAAAATTTGCACTTAACCAAACAAGTATAAAGGCTATTAAGGTCATGAAATGTAAAAAAATTGCATTTAAAACTTACATACCAATCATTCCATATCTACGATCTCAACATCTCCAAGTTCTTGCTCATCTTCCAAATCATGTCTTGCAGAACCTAGTATTGAAACTCCACAATCTTGTCCTACAAAAGAATTATAAAATAAGAGTTGTTTTCGAAAGGCATTTGCAATAAGTGGAAATATTTCTAATCTACATACCACGAATATTACTTCTTATCCAATCTTGGGCACATATGAGAGCTTCCACTGTGTTTGGCTTTAGAGAACTTCTATACTGATCAAGAACTCTTCCACCTGTGCTAAATGCCGCCTCAGATGCAACTGTGGAGACAGGAATAGCTAAAATATCTCATGCCATTCTTGCAACAATTGGGTACTTTGCACAATTGTGCTTCCACCATTGTAAAATATCAAAATTGTCAACCAAACTATCTGCTCCCATGTGTTTAGGGTGAATAGCCTCTTCAAGATACAAGTCTAAGTCATTCTTTGTTGGTTGTGTGGCTTGCACCTTTTGTAGATGGTTATCAAATCTTCCTAAAATCTTCAACAAACCCCTACTACTAGGCTTTTGATGTCCTAATGTATCATTTAAGCTTCCAGACCTATCACTAGTGATATCAATGTATTCAAAGTTTGTTCCACCCATTTGCAATCTATACTCATTGTAAAGATCCACTAAACACCCTTTGATTTGATCAATTTTCTTCTGAGCAACATTACCACCATCATTATCATCACTATCATCATTGTCATTATCATAGATCTCTCTCAGATTATATTCCACACTTTTCATCTTAAGACGTGGATCAACAACTGAAGCAATAGACAGAATCATACAACTCACATCCCAATACTTTTTGAATTTAGACATCATTTCTTTCCCCATCTTGGAAATAAAGGATACTTCACTATTACACAACTCTTTAAGATGAACATGAACAACACATATATTATTGAAATAATAGTTGGCAGATGGATATAAAGTTGAGGAAAAGATATTTGTGACATCATAAAATATTTCCAAACAATCACAAGTCATTTTAGCATTATTCCATTCAACATCATTTGGCAAATACTTATATGAAGCATCTCTATCAGCAAATCTAATAAATGCATCTTTGAATTCCAAGGCATGTTTTAACATCAAAAAAGTTGAGTTCCATCTAGTAGACACATCAAGAATCAATGCTTTTTGAGGAGCTTTCACTTGAGAAGCCACTTCTTTAAACAGTTGTGAGCGCAAAACAGATCCTTTAACATATTTCACACTTTCACGAATCTTTGCAGTTACTGACTTTATGACATCAACCCCCCTCTTGTGCAATCAGAGTAAGAATGTGTGCACAACAACGCACATGAACCAATTTCCCTTGTGCCATCAAACAACCCCTACTCGTAAGTTTTTTACTCAACTCCCTAACCATAGCATCATTTGTAGTACAATTGTCAACAACAAGGCACATAAATTTTCTATCCAAGTTCCATTGAAAAAGTCTATCAAGAATTGCTTTAGTAAGATTTTCAACAGTGTGAGGAGCATCAATTTCAGAAAAATTCAATATCTTTTTATGTAACCTCCATTCATCATCAATGTAGTGCCCAGTAAGAGAAAAATATCCTTTATTTTGAATAGATGTCCACATGTCAGTTGTCATGGTTACACGTGAAGTTAACTTATCTAATACTTTATAAAGTTTATCTTTCTCATTCTCATAAATTGACACACAATCCTTCTTAATGGTGTTTTGTGACACAAATTTAAATTGTGGTTGAAGGTTTCTGACAAATTCCCTAAAAGCAAAATGTTCAACCATAGAAAATGGATACTCATGCAAAATTATCATCCGAGCAAGGTCATTTCTACTAACATCCTGATCAAACACAAAATTTTTCAAGTTTATGGTGCCATCATTCTTCTTCTCTTCTGCATTTAGAAACATTTGTCCAACAGTTCCCATTAATTTTGTTGGATGTTGCTTCCTAACATGTTTATCTGAAGAGCTAGTACCATCTGTGGACCTATTCATCAAAACTGAGTCACAATAATTACATTTTGCCTTAGGTACTCCATTAATTGTCACTTTCACAAAATGCTTCCACACATCAGATGTAGATTGTCTACCCCTTTTTTTAGTTTGTCGGCATTCATCAATTTTAGGTTCAGATTCGCTATTAAGATCAACATCGATCCTATCAACACTCATTTGAGTGCTAGATGTCACATTATGTGTGGAATCAGTACCACTAGTGCCTCCTATTGCTTCTTGAGCATTGGACATGATAATACCTAACAAAAAAACATAATCTTAGTGTATTTTTAAGACAAGTTGTGCAACACACAGACAACAGAATGCATTACAGGGAATCAAATTTGATATACAAACATGGATAAGGACACAAAAACAGGCAATCAATGAATCACATTCCAATTTTCAGGAAACAAAAATAGAACTAACGACACAAACAACAAGAACATGGCAGCAACCAATAGGACAATGAATCAAAGATTAAATTTCAGTATCATACCTTTCTCCAGTATGTAGATCACCACACACGCAGGTAAGACCGATCTGTGGATTTCAAGAGTCGGGTCCAGAATGTAGAATACAACAGCAAATACAACAGCAGCAACAGAGGAAGAAATGTAGAATCTAGCAGCAAGTGGCGAAGAAGATGTAGGAGAATCGAGTAGCTGCAGCAGTAGAGGAATCTGGAGCACGACTGCCTGGAAGGTTGGGATTCAGTGTGCGTCGGTGGCCTGATGTAGGTGACAGTTGTGGTGTGCTGGTCTGGTCGGCGACTGGTGGTCGCAGGCTCGCAGCCCACTAGAGTGCCAGAAGATCTGGTCGGCCGGATTTGAGGGAGAGCCAAAGAGGGGTCGCCGAGGTTAATTTCTCCAGTAAGCTGAGACTCCCTTGCCGTTCCTGCTGGATCGGGTTGATTTCCGCAGTAAGCCGAAGAGCAGCTGGATCTGGTTGTGTGCGATGGCCCAGCTGGCAGCGGCGCTGGCACTTCCCGCTGGGACTGGCGAAGCCGCGGAAGGCAGCCGAGCCGCGAGCGTCGGAGCGTGATGACGAGAAAGTGGCCGCCGACTTGGAGATGAAGAAAAGAAGAACAGAAGCTCGATCGCCGATCGAATGGTTGAGGCAGGGAGCAGTGATCGGTCGCCGGTCGGCAATGGCGGCTGCGGGCCTGCGACTGGGAATTGGAAGTCGGGAACCCTAGTTCTCCGCCACTGGAACCCTAGTTCTCCGCCACTGGAACCCTAGTTCTCCGCTTTCTGCTGGAGTAAGTAAGTCGCGACTGATGGACTGAGAGGAGAGAATCGTGAACCGGTATGCGAGTAGTGTGATTGTGTGAAGAAAGAACGGCTGGAAGGCTGTGAGTCTGTGAAAGAAACATGGACCGTTAGATCATATTTGGGTAGTTTTTCAGCCATTAGATTATGACAAATATGCATATATATAATTATATTTATTTATATAGTAATACGGGTACACGGGTATAGCGGGTACGGGTATAGTTATACCCATTAGTGGACCCGCAATAATACGGGTATACGGGTATGCGGGTAAGCGGGTATGCGGGTCTAGAAATCTAGACCCTTGACGGGTTTTTTAAGGGTCTGAATTTGCGGGTCCGCGGGTCTACCCGTACCCATTTACAACCCTAGTTCAGCAGCCATGTATCATAGTTATCCAGGCTCTCGCCTAGGCGCACCTGGGTCCCCTAGCCTCAAGGTCGGACGCCTTAAATTGGGCGCCTAGGCGTTAAGATAACTTAAGTGGATGCCTAAGGGTTTTTAGGCCTAAATTAAGACACTGAAGGACCAAATTAGCATAGATTAGATCTGAATTTGGTCAAACTAGATCAAGTTTAGTTATTTTAGGGAGGCAATATGTCTGATTCAGGCCAAATCAAATCTAATTTGGGCATATTAGGTCTGATTTGGGGGGAAATAGGTCTGATTTGAGGAAATCATGACTTATTTGGGGAATAAGGTCTGATTTTGCCGAATTTGGGCTCACTTAGGGAAATGTTGAACAAACTAGGGGAAGTTACGTCTGATTAGGTCATGTTATGCCAAAATAGATCTAACTTAGGCCAAATTAGGGAATACTAAGTTAAATTAGGTCCAATTTAGATCATGATAGGCCAAATTAAGGTTGAATATGTCTAGCTTAGGTCATGACAGGTGTAATGTAGGTGAAGTTATGATTGGTTAAGCTTAGGGATAACCAATACAAATGTATCTAGTGATTTATATATTTGAGTATAGCTAAATGTATATGCAAAATTATTTATATATGTATAAAATATAAAAAAATATGAAGAATGCCTAGGCTCCCGCCTAGGCACCCTAGGCTTTCCTTGGATGGGCAGGACCGCCTAGACAAGTATGCCATGTATATCACGCTCAGATGGTATGGACATATGCAACACAGACTAATGCGCCTATACTAAGCAATGCTATTGAGGTAAGCACAATTAATAGAAGAAGAGGAAGACCTAAATTAACATGGGAAGAGCTTATAAAGAGAGATTTTGAATCTCTACATCTGAACCAGAATATGACCCATGATAGAGCTGAATGGAGACGACGAATCCATGTAGCCGACCCCAACATAGTTGGGACTGAGGCTTAGATAACGATTATGATGATGAGCGTGATATACATGGCTGGTTAGTGCTGCGTGCAGGTGGTCGCTGCATCAACTGGGTGGGACAGACTCCCACAATGATCCGACGAATGGGAGCATAAATACCATGGTTTAGTGGTGTGGACACCCAAATGAAATTTAATTCCAATGGTATGAGTGGGATTGGGTGGTTGGCGGAAAATTCCAACCGATCCGACGAATGGGAGCATAAATACCATGGTTTAGTGGTGTGGACACCCAAATGAAATTTAATTCCAATGGTATGAGTGGGATTGGGTGGTTGGCACAAGATTCCAACCCCCCCAAACAAACAAACACACACACACTGCCATCCCTATGCCCTTCTCTTGATTTCTTGCTGATCGTCCAGCTATGAGGCAAGTAGATCGATATTCCTTGTGTTGTTTGCCATCTTTCAATAATCGACAATAGTCTTAGAAGCTCAATGTTTTCCTGAATGGGCCAATACCTATATGCCCCTAGCAGCCACTTTCCTCTTTGATTCTGTAGCTCTTTGGTTGCAGCTGCCGTCATCTTCGTCTCCCCCTTTAAAAAGGGTTGACTTCCTAGTTGATTGTTATCTTGGTCATCCTCCCAAATGCAGACCCCTTGCTCACAGTAATCTCACTACCCATCCAGAAGCTAGGATTAACCCCCGACTGGTTGTGGTTCTCAGCATGTATGAAAAGAGCAACTCTTTTTTGACACAGCCTTTTTTAATAGATCAGGAGGGGGTCCAGCATATCACAGGTATGTGAAGTGGCTGTTGCTTTTTTTACCCTCATGTAGTGCCCCAGAAGAATTTGAACTCACGACCTGCGCTATAACCAATATCGTGCTTTACCAGCTGAGTTAGCTGTTAAGTGCATATGAACAGAGCAACTTCTGGGCTGTATCTAATATCTTCTTTTTTAAGAAATAAATTGGTGTCCTAAATTCCCTGGGTCCAAGAAAATTTATTTAAATCCAAAGAGCATGGCACATTTCCCCCATTTCAGGTCAGACAACCCAACCTAGGCGCCCATCTCCCCCACAACATCATCCATTGAAGGCATCAACATGCTCAGAAAACATAATTTGAACCAAAAAACGGACTGGTTATGTAGACTCCGTCATCATCTATGCTGCAGCTTCAACCATGTTGGGGTTGGCTACATGGATTCTTTTTCCATTTAGCTCTGGTTTGGGCCATGCCTCATGTGATTTAATATGACCTAGTGTCTCCTTACAGTTCTCCCGAAGTTAATTTATGTTTGACGTTTCCTCTTTTGACTTTGTTTTACTCAATGACATGCTCCAAATTTGAAATTTTTTTCATTTCATAAGAAAGATTCGTGATAGCTTCTCCACTATATTTATTACAACTTGATCGCAATGTCATCCATTGCTCAACTCTTGGTCTGAGCAGATTCTCATCAGCAAGAATCAGTAGAACACATGTTTCACTTGGATAGGATATGATAGGATTGGACGGATTAGAGCACAAAGTGGTGAAACATGAGCCTACAGAGCACAAACTCTTCATTAGAGTCTCTGTTGCATTCGACAAACCTAGGGCACCAACACTCCCTGTGTACTCCTAGTTACATACCTGATACTTCCTAAACGTATCCCAATTTTCTCGATTTTGCTAATCCTATATGTACTTGAAACTTCTCCAGCTGTGACCCTAATTTCCTTACTAACGGGAGACCATAAACTTAGAGGCGACTAGCTAGGGGAACCCTTTAAGTGATTTGGTGCTCCCACACTATGTCAGGCTACTGTCAACTGTTGCTGCTATTGTAGATTATTAGAGAGTCTGTTTATTTATGTTATTAAGTGTCTTTGTAATATGTGCCCAAGTATGTCTTGGCCCATTAGAGTTCAGTTTGAGTCTGTACGCTTCCCTACTTTCCTATTTATAGGAGCAGGGTTAGCATCTTATCGATACAACAACTAGGCGTCTTTTACTTTCTCACATAGATTAAGGCCACGTGGCAATGGGGTACAATACAACGGATGGCACAACATTGAAGTAGACATACCTTGCTTTTACCAGTCTCCATTGAGATAATTTTGCCTCAGACTATTTATGATTTCTTTTTCTTTCCCATTGATATTTTCCTGCTAGTTGCTGATACCCATCTTTATATTCCCGAAGTTCGACACAGAATCGAGAAAGTATGTTGGAGATTTATATTTGTTTAATACAACAAGCACACAATCCTACTTAAACCTCATGTGGATCGTCAAATTTATCTTCAACATTTAGAAAATGAAGTACACTAGAGTGAGCTTTTAGAAATTATGATGTCCCTAGTTTGTATATGGAAATGTATCCGTGCTTCCTATGCCTGTACTATCGCCCATATGAATCACCTTCATACCAACCTGAGTTGGTCAACAAGCTTGAAGTCTTAGATTAGAGCCATACCTTTTTAGCTGGTTTCATAATTTGGCAAATTCTTTGTCACCGCCAGTTTTTTCAAATGATTTAAATATGATGTCATCATGAAAAAACTCAAGCGAGGAGGCCTGGTGCAGTGAAGTCCAGGTGGGGGGACCAACAAAACCTGAATTATAAGCTTCACTCTCATGTCAACACACCTTACTTCTTTCCCTAATATGTTAAACTGTCCTTTTACTTCACAGTTCACAAGTTGAACCCTGGAGTACACCCTACAACTGTAAGCTGAGATGAGCTCAAGAGCTACCATCAAGAAGGGGCCAAATAACAAGATTGCCAAAATTATCCTTCTTTGTAGAGCTACAGGATGCAGTGAAGGTGGGGAGAGGATAACCTGCGTTGATCTAACCCTGTGAAGAGGGAGTTGTAGAAAAGCGCGCATGCCCAAGGCATGAAGAATCAATTTCAGCATTCGACTCTTGGTTGTTGTCCACCTCTATGGCACTTCGAATAACAAAAAATCACCCTAATCTTACCCATTGATGGCTTAAATTCACTAGGCACAATACTCCAATCAGGCTCCGATTGTGGGGTTAAAGAGGCTACTACATGCCGAGGTTGAGGATGCGGGAATAGTAAACGAACTAGTGATGATGAAGTGGAAAAACCATCACTAGTTCGTTTGCTATTCCCGCATCAGATAAAAAAAATGAAGTGGAAAAACCATCTCGTTGCTTTCAGAAATGAGTCTCCATATTCATGCAGCTATATCGTCTTGTAATCAGTAAGTGAAGTGCAGATTGATATGCTTGCGAGTTACTCATAGTGGGCGTTTCACTAACTGCGGCATCATCTTGGTTGAAGCCACATATCAACTTAGTAGTTCTATACTGAAACTTAGTTTTAGCCCTACACTTCGTTATGGATGAACGGTTTTTAGTTGTGTGACTCACAAATGTTTGATCTCTTTTGTGGATCGTGGTGTCTATAACGAGACCATAATGTGCAACCTATTTTATTGGAAGTTGAGCATAGTGCTTGGCTGAATATGCCAGTTTGATCAACAGGCTCAGCAGAAATTTGCTCACCAATGTACTTATTTTAGCTCCACGAAGTGGCATTCAGATGGTTTCCAACTTTCCACAACAATGCTTGCTCACACCCCTTTTTTCCGTATAAATCCTCTAGTAACCACATGGAGGAGTGTCTTAGGGTTACATGGACTCGACAACACCTACTCCTGTAAAGACGAGAAATTAGTGGTATATGCTGTGTCAACTCGTATTCCACCCCCTTGTGACGATTAAAGCCCACTTAGTTTCTATTTAACATTAGACTTTAACTATTTTAGTTTACTTTTTCTAGAGGCTCCACCAGGCAGTTCATTTGATAAATTAAATTATTCTGGTTTTGTGAAACTGTATCTCGCCACCTAGCTTTTGTTTGAAAAATGCTTATCCTTGATTTTTTTTCCTTTAAAAGATAAATTGTAATTTTGAGGCAATGACAAACTGCATTTTAGTAGTCCTTTATAGATGTTTACACTCTTAATGCATGGAAACCACAGTTTCTGTGCTTCAACCCTGACATTCTCAGGATTGATCGTGCTAATTCTTTGTTTCTATTATGTGTTTTGACTGATTTTTGTATTCTGCATGAATGTGCCATATCCATTTGTACTTGTGACCAGTCTTTAGTTTCCACCAATTTTTTTCATGGACAGGGGGCCGTTGGTTTGGCAATATGGGTGCCTTCAGTTGTAAATCAACCCAAGGAGATCAAAGGTCATGATCAAAGGGTACCTAGCCGTGCTTATTCATCTCTTTCAACTGATGAGAAAAATGATTGGCGACAAGATGGAGGAAACGATGTTGAGCTATGTATATTAGACATCAGACAAGATGCATCTAATGAGGATGCATTTCTTGATGACCTTAAGGTATTCTTCTTCCCGGTGTCACTGCAAATTAATTGTATACATGAGAGGAACACATGATTTATACTTAAGTTCTTTAATGCAAGAATCTGACAACGGTTAAAATTATTGGGCATACTAAGTCTTATATTTTGTTCAGGTCTCACAAGCCATGTCTAGGAATTATGCAAGGGTTATGCCAATGATTCCTGTAAAAGACGCCATGCAGCTGATGCATGATACTAAACACACTTGTGTTCTAGTCATAGACGCTGACGGTCTATTGGAGGGAATCCTTACTTCTGGTGATATACGTCGAATGGTTTCTAATATGTCCTCAGAATCCCGCGGTGCTCGGGAAGATGATTCTGGAATTTTTGATGTATGCATCTATCACTGTCTCTTGTTATTTGGTGATGCACAACCTTACGACTTATATAAAGTCAAAAAACAATTATTTTTGTGCCACTAACGGATCTTGTTTTGCGGCTGTTTCAAGAAGTTTGTTTAGCTTTTAACAATTACCACCTCTGGTTTTGTATTTGCTGGGAATTGGTATCATCTATTTCTGTAAATGCTAACGTGTTCCCCTTTCACAGGCCAATGCATGTCCAGTTTCATCTGTTTGTACCCGAGAGTTGCAGTATCGGGGAAATAGTCGTGGTATTTTGACATGCTTTCCCGACACAGATTTGACAACTGCAAAGGAGCTTATGGAGGCTAAAGGCATCAAGCAATTGCCTGTAGTTAAACGCGGTGGCAGACAAAAGAAGGAATGGAAACGTAGAGTTCTTGGTCTTCTTCAATATGATGATATTCGTCACTGTTTGCGGTGAGTGATTAACTTATACAAAGTTGTCCTGTGACAACACATTCTAAAATTACCTTCCGCTTTTGATACTTCAATTTACCATTGGCAGGCTATCGACTCACCCAAACACAAATGTGATTTTCTTTGTGCAGTGAGGAGTTAGAAAGATATAAAGCAGTTTTTGAACAAACAAAGCCAAATTTCCAAGTTTCCAATTCCAGTGGTCATTGAAAATATCCCATGAATAGTTTCATTGGTCCACATGTACTGCCACTATAATGTGAAATGTTGTTTGAATTGGGCACTGTATAGTATAACTTAACAATGGAACAGCAATGGTGCCCTTCCAGTCTGTGCATTAGAAGCGCAAGTTGCAGGAGAGAGAAATTATAGATTGAGCGTCCAGTTCCAGATTGTTATGCTGCTCTAACGAATAGAGTCTCCGATTTTGAGAGGTTTCCCATTTCCAAAAAGTTGACCACTATGGATTTTTTTTTCCAATAACATTCATGGAATGTGGCATACCGTCAATCAAGATTTGTATAATTTGCCATATTTGTATATAGCAGAAAAATTAATATCAGATGTCATGACTGTAAAACCCTTTTCGACAATAACGACAGATATTGGATTGCACACGGCAATGCATTGTGAACGTTCAATCCCGTTTATTATCTAACTATGTTACAGTAAATCGATTTAGTAGTGTTGAAAGATCTTATAGCAAGGGCGCACTCTATACAGTTGGCTTTTCGGAGGGATATTGAAATGAGAGTAATCAGGAGTGGTACTTGCGAAATATATGTCTGTTGGCACCATTTGGAAGGCTATGCGTGGCACACTGAAATCATGGGTGGCTTTCTCTCAAACCATGGTGACATCTAGTACCCGTACATGGACACTGACTTCAACCCTCATCTTTTCTTTACCCTGGCATTTTGTTTAGGTGGAGGAATGCCCTCCATCTATCTTCACCTTGATACCCGTTTGTTTGTCGAAGTACTGAAACGCATCTCCTCTCTAGCCTTTCTAACCGCCTTTCATGTGTTCCAGTGGCATGAAGATGAGAGGTGGCCAATGAACCGATGCTGTCTGAACCCCATATATAGTCTCTGACGTGCCTCTCCGCCGTACAATTTAGAGTAAGTGTGACAACTGGTTAGGAGGGCTCATTCCCTACTTTTTGTTCACGTTTTATTATGAATATTAAAACTTAATAAGATGTACTAGCTGAAAGCGCTGAACATATGAAAAAAACAACTCAGTAGCAATGGGACTACGTGACAGTGATACTTGCTGATTTTTTTCGAAATCCGGAATTCATACCCCACTTCCGGACTAATTTTCCATATAAAACTACCACGAATGCAAAAATAAATTGTGGTTGGCCGCAGTGTGATCGTAGTGGCACAATGTATGAGCACACTCAAAATTGTACCCCCTTAAATTAGTAGGTTAGGTTACTGGTTCTACATCCATTTCTTTAACACGTAACCCGACTCATACATGTCCTGTATTTCCGCGTACGGGTGTCTCCGTATGCTAGCTTGTCAATAGCAAAACAATTAATGTTAACAAATCGGTCTTGTAGACACATACACTACAAAGCCCTTATTGTCGTGTTACAGACTAAAAAGAATTATACATATTGAAATCTAAATATAAGCAACAACATACATCTATTGACGACAAAGTTCACAGAGTTATGTGCAGGAGCAATAACTAATACGCAAACGGCTATATGCAGCAATTTTACCAAGTGCTTGCCTAGTGATGTATAATTGTATATGCCAATGCGCATATGTTTACATATATGTATATGGATATTAATATTTGTACATGCAGTTCTATATTAATATCCGTATTGTATGTGTAACACCCGGATTTACTGTCCAATGTTCTTGTAGAGTTTTAAGAATGATGAGTGACATCACATACCATCATTAGCCTTAACTGACACTTTGTCGTCACTCACGCAACCATGATGAACTTTCCGACTGGTCACCAATCCTAGTACTACTCTGGGCTGAGTATGTTTAATCACAGAGTTCTTTAGTAATGAGCTCCCTGAAAAGAAGATGCACCTTGGTGATATGGCTAGTCCGGCCATTCCTTTTAAGGTCATTCTATCTGAGGCCACAAAACCTGGAATGTTACAATCTTCCCCACTTAGACTCTTGACGTCCTCGTCAAGGCTCAATTATATAGCCTCATAACTTATCCCATTTCAGTGTAGACCCAAATGGATCATGTATATCCAGCTCCCAATCACGACTACGAGTGTATGGGTGGTTTCATCAACTCAGATAGCCCTTTCCAACATGTTTGGACCGCATGACTCAAAAAATGACATGCATAAGCCCATGTGGGCCCCACCTACTAGAAGGGAATTGACTCTGATACCATTTGTGACACCCAAGTCCACTGCCCAAGGTTCTTGCAGAGTTTTAGTAATGATGACTAGCTCTACAGACCACCATTAGCCTTAACTGTGCGCCTTGTCCTCACTCACGTACAAGTCAGGATAAACTTCCTAACTGATCACCCATCCTAGTACTACTCTGGGCTGAGCACGCTTAACCACAAAATTCTTTAGTCATCAGATCCCTGAAAAGGAGGTGCACCTTAGTGATATGGATAGTCCAATCATCCTTTTAAGATCATTTTATTCGAGACCTCAAATCCTGAGATGTTAATATATGTACTTACACGTGCTTATGCATGTGTACGTGTGTACGTAATTTCTCGTGGAACCTCATGTGTATGTAAGAGAGTACCAGTGAGATGCATATTTTGCTGATAGCATGGGTATCACTTGCACAACCTTTCTAAATGATCGAACTTCTATGATGCAACGTTATAGATTACAAGTATACCAATGCTTTTGCTTATCTACAATGTGTCACATGTTATTTGATACTTAATTCGTGGGTAACAAAGTACAAATTTTCAAAGCTAATCATTTGCTTTCATGCCAAGTATTAGATGCAAAAAATGCAAATGATATAGATGGACCAATATGAATGTCTAACCATTAATGTCTATTTGAAGGCAAATGAATCGATGATCTTCCTGTCCATATGATTAGGTTTTGAAATTACAACCTTTCAGTTACTTAAATGCCGCTTGTGTACTCATCATAACTTATCTCCCATTGGAACCCCACAATGTGTCTGGACATATGTATATGTAAACATACCCCTACCTATACAGGCCTGCATTTATGCATGTGCACATTCAAAAATATTTAAATATGTTGTTTTGTTTGTGTATGTGAGTATATGTATGTATATTTTTATATGCATATATAAGTGAATTCATGTGTATGTTTGTAACTATATGTGTATATGAACATGTTATAACACCCCTTAAAGATTATAGGTACTAGCAAACTCAAGACCACATATTGTCCATCGCATGGGTTCCCTCAACTTAGAGAGGTGTAACATAATTTGATATCACATACAATGATATTAATGATAATGAAACACTAGCGTTGAAGATGAATGATTCATCTATGTGTTCTTCTGAATAAAAGAAAAACTAATATATAATTACCGTAATACATGAATTCTAGGTAATATAAACCATTATGCATGTAAGAGAGTATCTAGTGAGATACATATTTTGCAGAGAGCATGGGTACATTTGCACGACCCTTATAAATGATCAAACTTCTATGATGCAGTGTTATAGATTACAAGTATACCATTGCTTTTGCTTACCTACAATGTGGCACATGTTACTGATTCTTAATTTTGTTGGAAAATATTTGATTTTCAGTTACTGTTTAAATAATACTTTCAATATATGAAAATAATTTAATGCAATCAATAATAAAGAGAAAAGAAAGAACAAAGCTTAGATGAGTCTGTGGGTGAAGGCACGTCGTGAAGAACACCATCGTGAAGAAAATAAATCCACTACTTCTATGCATGAGCTTTTACCGACGTCTTGCCTTCCAGATTCAATCACCCCCATAACTCAAGTACTGCCTCCCAGTGCCAGTAAGGGGACAATGTAGAACAGTCCTTTGACCCTCTAACATCACTGGAAAATAAGTTGTAGGAAATACCCTAAGATGCACAATATTGGATGGATAAGAATGGGGAAGAACAAGCTGGGAGAAGGTGGAGAAGTAGGCAAGAACAAGAGTGCACACATCAACAATGAGCAACACACAATAAGAGTAATGGTCGCACACAACAAACTCTTGTTATGTTATTTCTGATTTTCAGTGTATTAGAAGTGGCTTAGAGTTCTCCCTTCTATAGCTAAACATAACCACTCAAATTGGCAAACAAACAACCAAGTCTTCTTGAATAATTATTGGGTATCTAGTCCCCAAACAAAATGATTCATTGGGTGTACCTAAAATAGAACCGATGAGATATAATAGCTAGAGAATTTGATTGGAGTTAATTAAAAAAATTATGATTTGAATGGATCAAGACAGTTGCTTTTCCAAGAAAATTAAAGAAAAAGAAATTGTGCATCTTCGGATTTCCAAATTACATAATTAAAACACCATCAAACAAAACAAAACAAAGAAGTTTTTGTTTTATAAAAAAAGGTTAAATCACAAGCATGGACTGAAGCAGACCAGATCGGGCCGAGTGTGATGTGGCATGGCTAGGTGAAGTGCGGTGCATGTATTTTAATTCATCAAAACACAAAGCACCAAATGAACCCAATCAACCTTAAATTCAAAAGCCCCCAAAAGGCACACAAGCCTTTGGTCTCCTCTCCCATTTAAAAGGATCCCTCTCACTTTAGAAGTGAGCAATCTAGGACTAAATATGCATGAGAGGTTTGAAATACAACTCATATGTGATCTGAAATCAATATTCCCCCACATATTTTATACACCTCAAAAAAATTATAAATGGAAAAAGAAAAAAAAGAAAAAGAAGGTGACTAAAAATTATGTCTTTCAACATAGGTAACTTGTGACTTTGAACCTTTCCTAGCAATAGTTCATCAACATACAAAGAGACACGTAAAACTGCGTCTTGAAGCAGATCTCTGATTCAGATTTCGATAACCCGTGTAGAACATAGTGAGGGCACGAGGACTTGTTCATATCAGTGTGTGCATTACGACCTTCACATGAATCTGTTTCATGAGAGCTCTAGAGAGTATGTTTAACTCACATAAACCCCAATCTAGGATTACACTCACATAGTAGGGATCTCCCAAGGATATATTGTCTAATACTACACCCTACCAAACATATGACCTCAACCCCATTTAGAGCAAAAACTCTTCCTCTACTAAGACACTCCGGAAGCACAAATACCATAGGGAAGGGTCTGGAGTAAAACTCCAAAAAGTGTACTTATACCAAAAACATGCACATCTTAGTTGTCCCTTCGAACCATTCCTCACGGGACCTCTAGTTTTGGGACAACAGAGTTACCACTGTGGTGTTTAACTTATGGACAGAAGACCCACCCCCCCTCGACACACTAAGTACTAGCTTTCTAGCTAGACCTTTTATGAGAGGATCAATAATATTCTCTATTGATCTAACAAACTACAAAGATATACCACTATGAGTGATGAAGTCTCTCACCTCTTCATACCTCAATCTCATAAAATGCTTACCCGAGTTACCCTTAGATTATTTATCTTTGTCTATGGATGACCTATTGTCACAGTGTGTTGAGATAGGAGGAAATGCTTACCTATTGTCATATAGATTTCTTCCTCAAAATCCCCATTGACGAAAGTAGTCTTTACATCCATCTGATGGATTTCAAGATTATGGATCACTGCCAAGGCAACAAGGACACATATGGAGGTGATCTTTGTTACAAGAGAATAGGTGTCAAAGTAATCAACTCCTTCTTTCTTATTCTAACCTTTGGCTACTATCCTGGCCTTAAACTTATCTATGTTACCATATGCCTTTAACTTCTTTTTGAAGACCCATTTGCATCCAATAGTTTTACAACTTGGAGGAAGATCAATTTGAATCCATGTATGATTGTTCATAATAGATTCTATTTCACTGTCAACAACTTCCTTCCATAAACCAACATTCATAGATTTCATGGTATGTTCATAGGTATTGGGGTCTTCTTCTACTAAGAAGGTGTAGAAGTCAGAATCAAAGTTCCTTGTTACTTTAGCCCTTTTACCCCAACCAAAGTCATCGGGAGGCTCAACCACTTTGAGGTTCAACAGTTCAGGTTCATATATGAGTATGTCAGTAAGAAGAGTGAATCATGATTGGTTTATGAAGGTTATGAAGTTTTAATATTTATAGAACCTTCACCAACTTGTTTGGGAACACTAGGTTTGAAGGGAAAAATATTTTTATAGTAAAGAACATCTACAAGTCTTATTTCTAGTATGGAGTTTGTTTTTAAAGTCATGGATGTCTGACTTTATTACTAGAAATCTCTTTGCATTGTTATTTTCAACATAACCTATGGAAACAATATCAGTGGTTTTGGGACCAAGCTTTCTCTTCTTATTTTTAGGGATTTTAACTTTGGCCAAGCACCCCCACACTCTAAGGTACTTTAAAACATGTTTCCTCATAAACCAAGGTTCATGAGGTGTTTTGTCTATGTGTCTGAAAGGGATACAACTCAACACAGAGTTGGCAGTTAAAAGAGCCTCCCCCACATTCTTTGATGTAGACCAGATTCAACTAACATGGCATTTACCATGTCGATCATGATTCTATTCTCTCTTTCGACTATACCATTAGATTGTGGGTTGTATGGTATAGTGGTTTCATGAATAAGGCAATGATCTTCATAGATTTGTTTAAGTTCATTAGAAGTATATTCACCTCCTATATCAAATCTATGCTTTTAAGGTTCTTCTTAGTTTGGTTTTCTACTTGTGACTTATAGATTCTAAGTTTTTTCATTTGTTCATCCTTACATTTCAACAAGTAAATGCAACAATATTTGAAAAAATAATCAATAAATGTCACAAAATAGCGCATGACATCATGAGTAAGAATACTATTTAAATCACATATGTCAATATGAACAAGCTCAAGTATCAATGTGTTCCTTTCTCCTGACCTAAAAGGTTTCTTAGGTAATTTGGATTTAACACATATTTGTCATCTAACATCATTAGAGATTTGAGTCTTGGGAATTAAGTCCATGTGAACCATTCATTTCATAGTGTTATTGTTCACATGTCCTAGATGAGCATGCCAAATGTCACAAGATATTGGAGTAGAAAGGATACTCAAACAATTATATGTAATTTGAGAATCACCATTATAAGAAGAGACATTTTTCTTGATTAAACCCCCACAGGTGTACCAACACCTATGTAAGAACCAAATCTAGATATTATAAATTTGTTCCCTTGACATAAAAGAGTGTAACCAGACGACACGATCAAGACTTCACTAACCAGGTTTCTCTTAAAACTAGGAAAATGTAAAATATTTTGCAGTATATGGACTTTCCCAGATGTAAGCTTCAGATTCATGCGTCCATAACCTACAATCTACTTCACAGACACATCATCACCCTAAGAGTTCACACAAATGTTGTCTTCCTGATAGGTAGAAAAAGTAGAATGATCATATTAGATGTGAGAAACCGCACCAGTGTCCATCCACCAATTTTCACTAGAAGAAAAGTTAACACTAAGAACAAGGCATCTAACCTTTCAGAAGAGGATGCATTAGCCCCCACATTGATCATGTTCACTTCTACATTCTCAGGGGCCTAGTAAGTTTACTTCCCTTGACCTTTACGGTCCATGCAAACATTTGAATGATGACCAAGCTTGCCACATGCGTAAAAATGCGTTGGCCTCCAGAATCAGAGTTCTTATTATTACCAGGTTGCTTGCCATTCTTAAAAGATTTCTTACACTTAGGATTGAATTTGTTTGATTTCCTCTTGGGTTTGACATCAACTAATAGATTGACAGGGGTATTGACCTTGATATCCTTTTCTCTATGATGGAATTCAGTTTGAAGAGATTTGACTAAGGAAGATATGGTTAACCTATCATGTCTATGACAAAGAGACTTTGAAAAGTCCTTCCAGGATGGAGGAATATTTTCAATAAGGACCGCCACTTGAAAATTTTCCTCAAGCTTATAACCACTAGCTATAGACTTTGAGACGAGGTTTTGGTACTCAAGCACTTGGACTGGAACACGCTTATTAACCACCATATTATATTCATACCATCTCACAAAGGCATATTGTTCTTTCCCAACATCTTGCACTCCAAACTTGTCATCTAAAGCTTTCCAAAGCTCAAGGGCAGAAGATTGCTTGTGGTAGATGTCATAGAGCTCATCGAAAAGAGTAGACAAGATCCTAACATGACAAAGGTAATCTAATTATTTGGATATTTTAGTAAGAGAAGAGTATATGGGAGAAGATGGATCACTGTATCTATGAATTAGGGTATCAACAACATTAATGGATGGTTCACGTTCCTCAGGTGGTGTGACAATGGAAACTAGACCTAAGGAAATGAGCTAGAACTTCATCTTTTGTCTCCAATGAAGGAAATGTAAATCAATAAAATTTTCAAGCCTAAGACTAGCTATGCCTTCCATGGTCATCATGGTTCTAGGGTTTGTATTATATTAAAAAAAATACTTGGATTAACAACAACTGATCAGTAACTAAAAAGGGATTTTTTCTTCATTAATGTTTGAAAGTATCCGGTTTCCAGTTACTATTTAAACAATAATTTTAATGTATGTCAACAATTTAATCTGATCAATAATAAAGAACAAAGAAAGAACAAAGTTTAGATGAGCCCGTGGGTGAAGACACATCATGAAGATCACTGTCGTCTAGACAAAATCCATCATTCCAATGCACACGTTTTTATCGATGTCTTGCCTCTGAAATTTGATCACCCCCACAGTTCAGTAACTACCTCACAGTGCCAGTAAGAGGATAGTGTAGAATAATCCTTTGGCCCTCGAATGTCGATGTAAATAAGTCATAGTAACTACTCTTATATGCACAATATTGAGTGGAAAAGAATGAGGAAGAACAAGCTTAGAGAAGGTGGAGAAGTAGGCAAGAACAAGACCACACACAACAGTTGCGAGCAACACACAACAAGAGTAATGGTTGCACACATCAAACTCTTGTTATGTTGTTTCTAATTTTTGATTTATTAGAAGTGGCTTAGAGTTGTCCATTTTATAACTGGATGTAGCCACTCAAATTGGCAAACAAACTACAATGTTTTCTTCAACAATTATTGGGTATCAAGTTCCCAAATAGAATGGTTCATTGGGCACACCCAAAATTGTACCGATGAGACATGACAACTAGAGAATTTGGGTGAATTTAATTCAAGAGAATTTATGATTTGAACGACTCAAAATAATTTCCTTTCTAAGGAAATTAAAGAATGGGAAATTGTGTATCTTTAGATTTTTAAACGACAAAATTAAAACACCATCAAAAAAACAAATTAAAGAAATTTTCATTTTATATAAAAAGGTTAAATCGCACACACACACACCAGATAAGACGGGGTAAGGCGACGTGCACACAAGTGTGTGTGTGTGTGTTTAATTCATCAAATAACAAAACACCAAATGAGCCCAATAAACATTAAATTCAAAAGTCCCAAGAAAGGCCCACAAGATTTTAGTCTCCTCTCCAATTTAAAAGGATCTCTCTCACTTTAGAAGTGAGTAATATGGGACTTAACATGGCTGAGAGGTTTGAAATACAACTGAAACATGAGTTGGAATACAAAAAATTTGTGGATAACAAAGTACACCTTCTCAAAGCTCTGTATTTATTTTCATGCCAAGTGTTAGATGCCCAAAAATGCAAATGCTAATCTAATCATAAATGTCTATTTGAAGGCTATGAATCTTTTTGTCCTTATGGTTAGGTTTTGTAATTACAACTTTGCAATTGCTTAAATCCTCCTCTTGTGTTCTCATCATAACTTGTGTCCCATTGGATCACCACCATGTGTGTGTAAGTGGACATATGTGTATTTAAAAGTACCAATACCAATATAGGTATGCATTATGCATATGCATATGCACATTCAAATATATTTGTAAATATGTTATTTTGTTTATGAGTGTAAGTATATATATGTTGCATGTGTAAGTGATTCCATGTGTATGTTTGTAAATATATGTTTGCATGAACATGTTACAACACCCCTTCAAAATTTTAGGTACTAGCAGATTCAACACCACATATTGTGCATCACATGAGTCCTTCATCTTGGAGAGTTGTAACATAATTTTGATATAGTATACAATGATATTAATGTGAAGATGAATGATTTATACATATGTTCTTCCAGAAAAAAGGAAAATTAGTATATAACGATCATGATACATGAATTTTAGGCAATCTAAACCATTGTGTATGTAATATCTAGTGAGACAATATTTTTTGGGGAGCATGGGTATCACTTGCACAGTCCTCTTAGGCGATCAAATTTGTATGAATGAACATTATTATTACAAGTATACCAATTCTTTTGCTTACTTACAATGTGTCACATGTTATTTGATACTTAGTTTGTGTGTAACAAAGTATAACTTTTCAGAGCTTTGTATTTGCTTCCATGCCAAGTCTTAGATGTAAAAAAATGCAAATGGTATGAATGGAAAAATATGAATGTCTAATCACAATTGTCTATTTGAAGGAAAATGAATCAACGATCACCCTATCCATAAGGTTATGTTTTGGAATGACAACTTTCCAGTTGCTTAAATGCCTCTTGTGTACTCATCATAACTTGACTCCCTTGGATCACCACCATGCGCGTGCATCTGGACATATGTATATGTAAACATACACATACCTATATAGGTATGAATTAATGCATATGCACATTCAAATATATTTGTAAATAAGTTCTTTTGTTTGTGTATGTTAGTATATATATGTATATCTACATGTGTAATTGTAACTAAGTTCATGTGCAATGTTTGTAACTATATATTTACATGCACATTTTATAACACCCCTTTAAGATTATAGGCACTAGCAGACTCAAGGCTACATATTGTCCATCACATGGGTCTCTCATCTTGGAGAGGTGTAATATAATTTGAATATCATATACAATGGTATTAATGATTATGAACATTTAGAATTAAATATCAATGATTCATATATATGTTATTATAAATAAAATGAAAACTAATATATAATGATAGTAATACATGAATTCTAGGTAATCTAAACCATGGTAAAATACAATTCTAGATAACTTGATCTTTAAAAGGTAGATGACGCCTCACTGGGATAAGCTCTTGAATATAGATCTAGTCCTTGAAGCGCTCACTTCAAATCTCATTTACACCTCGATCTAGGGACATCTAGTCCCACGACCATGTCAAATGCATACAATGACATCAATAAACAATACCATACAAGTTAGTAATGATCATACTGGACTTTCATAAACCATGACATGAATTTAGTTTATTATTTCTTGAACATATCGATCTCATTACATGAGTAATCAACAAAAATAACCATTTATATTCTCCATATAGTTGCTCACTTAAGTGCACATTGTGCTAGGAGAGTCCATGATTTCTACAATAATCGATAACAACCTGTGAGGGTCCCTCATTTCAAGAAGAATACATAAATATATCATTCAGTTTCTCTTAACATTAACATTAACATTAACATTAACATTAATAGTTGATATTGAAATTAACATCGATGTAAACATTAACATTAACATCAAAATCAACATTAACATTAACATCAAAATTAACATTAACATTAACATTAACAATTGACATTCACATTAACATCGATGTAAACATTAACATTAACATCAACATCAACATCAACATCAACATCAACATTAACATTAACATTAACATTAACATTAACATTAACATTAACATTAACATTAACATTAACATTAACATTAACATTAACATTAACATTAACATTAACATTAACATTAACATTAACATTAACATTAACATTAACATTAACATTAACATTAACATTAACATTAACATTAACATTAATATAATATTAACATTAATATTATGATTAACATTAACATTAATTTTTTTCATAGTGACATCAACTTTAACTTTGAATTTAACAATAACTTTGACATTAACTTGATGTTGGCTCCTGAACATACTAGTACTTCCCCCTGTTAACATGATGAAATTTCTCCCTCTTAATCTTGAACATCATTACATAGTTGAATCTTGGAACATAATCCATTAAACATGATTTACACTACATGAGCATAACTGTAGTACTAGTAAATGAGGATGATAATTTGATGACCTTAAGTATTGCGAACAACAAGATATAGAGATGATATAAGTAAATATGGATGTAAATATAAAGTTGTATAATTGTATTTTCATGTTTGTTGGAAAACTAACTTGTGGAGTTAGGAATTATGGAAATTATATTAGTTCAAATTTTTAGGTATGTTACCAATCCACAATCCATATTGGCACAATTAGTGATCACATAATCCTAATTTCTTCATGATAAGAAAAAAAACCATATATGCTATCCTTTTGAATTATTATTCAATTATCAATATGCATTATCTAACTTATCTCCCATTAATTACTAAAATTTGGTATTTTTTATAGACTATCATTTTCTCCTTCAAACTGCAATGATATATTCTCTAATCCTACTATACTTAAAAAACTAAATTGAGGTGAGTTACTTATCTTGCCTACTCTATTTAATGCATGTTGGATGACTTTGATGAGTAATCTACTAGTGGTGTTGTATTATAAGGGTTAGGACCCAATGCACGACCATATATTTTGAGTCTTAAGTGTTGTTTCATGGGCCTAGATGTTCATACATTGGTGCTTTTACTTGAACTTATATACATGCATAGGGGATTGAAGCATTTATGGTTCTTTCTCAAGTTCAAAGTGTGGAAACTTTGATACTTCTAGTCTTTTTGTAATCTACATGTGATTCTTTGTGACTACTTTTGTTGTAATGACTTTAAAGTCAAGATCCCTCATTGTTGATTATATCTATTTAATGATATCTCATAACCCATTTTACTTGTCTGAAATATTGCTTACTTGGCAGACATATATCTTCTCTTCCACTGGGAAAAATTCTTTTGTTTCACTGATATCATGTTGATCATAAATTGACTATTTAATACATATAATACACATAATCTAATTTTGTATGTGTATGGGTAATGTTCCCCGACCACCCAACATTGATCAACATGATGAGGATTTTTAAGAGGATCTTGTTTTGCAATGACATCTTGAGATGGCCAAGTTTCCCTATGTGACCGGTCCATTGTATGTAGTTTAGCTTATGGTTCCTTTCATGTTATGCCACCCATTTGGGTGACAATGCTATTAAGATCTAAATATTGTAATAGTTAGTTTTAATATTCACTTTCTATTTATGACACTTGCATGGAACTGCATAATTTGAGTACAAAATTCCATCCCTTATCGTGTATGTGTTTGGTTTATTAAAGCTTCATGATTTTGTGGTTATCAGTGAGTGAATCCCCTCTTGGTTCCTAATGCATGAATGTCTCATGCTAACCAGTTCATTTGAATCACACTGATCCACAGAGCACAAGCTTGGGAAGTAGTAGAATGACAAGTCGGGGTTGAACCACAAAGATAGTCCTAGACTCAAGCTATGTGGTTCTCACTTTGGTTTGGTTTATTACACTAAGAGGATCATACAATTAAGGAAAGGCTAAATTATAATTAAGTTAGAGCTATCAATTGGGCTTAACTAACTAATTAGGAATACAATCAACAAATAAGCAATGAAGAGAAACTAGACACTCTTGACTAGCAACTAATAATTAGGGTTACACAATTAACTAAGTGAGTAATAAGACTATAAAAACTACTTATCCCAACCAAAACAACAAAAATTACAATCGAAAGTAACCTATCCATTCAAATATCACTAATTAAGAACAGAAGCAAGAATAAGAAATCAAATACAAGCTAGGGTTTGTCCAATTGGGATGCATAGTGGGCCGTTTGGTGGATATGGATTGATCAACCATGCAATTAGGGCATATTCAACAACATATCCTAGTTGTGTCTACTAAATAAAAAAAGAGAGTTTATGATAATTAGAAGCAATACCCTACTGATGTGCTGACACTAGGCTTACAACTTGTAACATAATAAGAACACTCTCAATACAATAGATCTACAAGAGCACTTGGTAAATATTGTAGAAGAGCAGAGAGTTTGAGATTTGATCCATAAGGTGAATGAAGGAGGTAAAGTGAGGTTCATTCTCTAGGTTCCTAGA
The DNA here is from genome assembly GCA_963693085.1 of Alisma plantago-aquatica. Lineage (NCBI taxonomy): Eukaryota > Viridiplantae > Streptophyta > Magnoliopsida > Alismatales > Alismataceae > Alisma > Alisma plantago-aquatica. Next base: position 805,288,155 of record OY856409.1, read on the forward strand.
TGCATAGATTATGGCTTTACTTGTTTTTAATTTGTTAAGACTAAGGGGGAACACAATTGAAAGTGAGAAAGATGAAAACTAAGACAACACTACAAATTAGACTAAGAATAGAAGCAATTGTCAATTAAACTAGCAAACAAAATTGACTACCTTAGACTAGAAACCCTAATTGAAACTGATGCAATCAACAAATCAAATCATGCAATGACTACCCTAAGCTATCAACTAGAGAACCAACACATATATTTAAGGGTAGGAGTCCCTAAATCACAATCCATCCACCCTTGCAAGTCTCATATAACCAGGGGGAAAGGTGAACCTAAATCAATATCGACCCTAGTCTAGGTTTCTAGTGTGGTATGCCTAATACATTTGGTGACAAGGGTTAGCGTAGTGTGTAGAAGCAAAATTTTCACCTCATATTACCCCTTTCTAACCTCAAAAAATTCTCTTTGCCAAGTGAATAAGGGGATACACAACTATATACTTAGATCTCTCACCTAGGGTTAGTGGAATAGAATGGTAGAAGGGTATAGAGGAAAACTAGCTAAGTGTCCATAGGTGGAATTAGAAGTTTCTCCCCTCCCAACCCTCTAAGTTTCTCTTTTATATATACCTTGAGAGGTTTGATAGATCAAACATCAAATAAAGAGATAGATGGATAGAGAAATCAAGAACATAACACTATTCGACAATATACAATTTTATAAATGACTATTCCAAATGACATGGTATCAAAGTCCCATATTTCACCCCAAACAGACCACAAAGGAGGCTTAGCTACTCATAGTAATAGAATATACAAAAATAGAGCTAAGAAAAGAGTAGGAAGGCATGGAGTATTGATGCAAAGTTTCTTCTTCACCTCCATCAAGTAGCAACAAGATATCCTCCCTACAAGGTGAATCCCATGAAGAATGGAGTGGATGGTGGTCAAACTAAAGAACGGGTTAGAAATGAGGTAGAGGGTGAATAAGATTAGGTGGTAGCGGTAGATGTCTGTTGGTGAGTATAATGAATGCCAAAATCTTCACCCTAGATGCCACATAGAACTTTATAGGGCTTAGGGGTACTAGGGTTAAGTATGACTGAAGTGGGAAATTTAGTGTCTAGACTACATTAGGGTTTTGGGGTAGAACAAGTATTCTACCCTACCACAATTGTAGGCAGGATGTTTGTAGTGGTTGTGGTGACCAAGAATTCTCATGGTGAATGGTTAGGTTAGGTCAAGTTGAAAATTGGATTTTGGGTAGGTAGAACGGTTGTTCTGAAGTAGAATGGCCATGGTGAGGGTTGAGTAGAATGACCATTATAGTTAGAATGACCATTATGACTTGATGGTAGAATGGAAATTCTGAGGGAGAATGGCCATGGTGAAATTGGTAGAATTAAATAGAGGAGGGGAGTTTGAACCCTGTGTATAACGATCATAGAAAAGTAGAATATCTAATTTGGCCACTACTTGTGACAATTTTTTTTATCTTCGAGGTGATCATTTGGATGCCATCTTCAGCTCTTTCAACTATGTCAAATATAGTATTTTTGGAATGAACATTGTAGACTACCATGGATGTTCCTAGGGTTTTCTTGAATCACTTCTATCCACTTCACTTGTTCATCCATGGATCCATTTGCTTCTATGTAAATCTTGAGAACTTAGGGTAGGTTGGAGATGATCTTGATGGATCTATTGATTTCTCTAAGCATGGTGAAGTTCATAGATATATACCCATTATCCTTCCCTCAACTAGCCCTCGGGTACCTATAAAAACATGCAAACCAACCATAAGTGCATATAAACATAATATGGGATTTATTGGGAAAAGCATGCATTCAATATGAATATTGACAAAAAGACAACATATGGAGACCTAAACTAGGGCTCCATAACCAACCCCAAGATTAAAATATACTTATTCTCAACTAAGATGTAACATGTATCATCTATTTTTTTTTCAAATACGAAATTGTGAATTCACACAAGAAAGATGTTTATCAACCAAGTAAGGTCAATAATGATTTCATACATGCAATTCACTCAAATCCTATCCATTCTCACAACCCTATTACAATCAAATTACACAACCACATACTCCTATATAGGGCATCAAAACATATTCAAATCAATTTAAAATTCATAATGTTGTGTAAACCATTTCATATTAGGAATAGTCAATCAATTTTAATTGTTGTTTTGCTTGTAATAAATCAAATTTATATATCAATCTACTCTACTAGGCCCACTAGTCTATGTACAAGGACATGAGAGTCTAGGGTTGATCTTCCCCATAGTAGAAAATACTCTATATCATCATCCATAAAATCCTTCCATCATTAGAGCACAATACCTATAAAACATGCAAATAAGCCCCATAAGTGCATTTCAATACAATTGATAATGATTGGGGATTCCAATAATCTCTACATGATAATGAGATAATAAACTCTGAATGAGATCTAAACTAGGGATCCATTCTTGACTGGAGCTTAAAACATATTTTTCCACAAGTATGCTCCAACTAGATCTCCTTATCAATTATAATGAAAAAGAAACATGAAACTTATCTATAAATACATTCATAACCTAATCAAGTTAAAAAATGGTATCATTCATGATGTTCACTCTTCTCCTCATCAATATAACAATCTAGCTACTTCTGATGCACAAAAGTATGAACTTCCCATATTGGGTGTCAAATCTCATTTAAATTAACAATGCATTTCTAAGGCTTCGTGCAAGCTGTCTAATAGTAAGAATCATCAAAGCGTTTAAGAAAGTTGTTTTTAATAGAAACGATCAACCTTACATGTCAGTTAAACTTACTTAGCCTACTTAGATATGTATCAAGATACAAGCGGATAGGGTTGATGTAGCCTAGCCTAATGGGTTGAAAAAAGATGGTAGAGGTTGTGGTAAGAGAAGGGAATACTATTACATAGGAACACTCTTATTTTGTTTTTCTTTTTCTTCATTTCTGTTGCATAAGAGTACCTTTATATTCTTTTGGAATTTCTTTTTCTTGGACCTTTTGTATTGTATGGAGGTAGGGTGGTAGGAAGAAATAGAAGGAAGGGTTGGCTCCCCCAAGCTTTAGGAGGGTGGCCAAGGCTATGTATATTTATATTTTTGATGTAGGGTTAAGATATGAAATGATGAAAGAAAGGGAGTGAAGAGAGATACCAAGTAACATGGATCTTCACATAGGGTTTCCTACCAACATGATAGTCCAACTAACTTCTCCTAATTTGTGACTAAAACATTTATGAGAAATCAGCATGATAAGCCATACTTTTCCTCACAAGTTTCAAGAAAACCCCTAAGAATTTGCAATATGAAATCACATACTCAAAGACAAGTTTCAATCACTCATAAAACCAAAATATCACTATGCAAAGAAATAAACATGAGAAATAATGGATAAACTCATCAAAGATCAACATTTTGAATCCAACATATGGAGGTCTAACTACAAGACATCTTAGGGGAATAAATTTAAAGTTGGGGGATGGTGGATCATTGCTTCACAAGACTCATTATCATGTTAAATAACTACCTAGTAAGAAGTAAGTTGCAACAAATAAAAAGATAACTAGCACATACAAAAAACTATGAAGATCTACATGCAATGAAACATGTGGTATGGCATGGAAGTACAATTTTTTTTTCTAAAAAAAATGAAAAAATGCAATAACTTATATCTACATATATGCAAATGCCATAATGCTAGACATACCGCCCTACGAACCCAATATTTTGAATTGTGTTGTCTTCAACATGAAACTATGTTTAGGATGATAGGGGCACTGACATAAACATTTTAAAAATGTAAAGACCAGCAATATAAAATGGGTATGGGTTCAAGAGACTAAAAGTGTGTGAGGTTCCTTCCATGCGATCTAAGTTTTACACCTTCAAAAAGGTGGTGTTGCATCAATGAATCATCAACAAACTTTTCAGCACACATATTATTCTCAAACATATGTACAGGGTGTTGTTATTTCCATTACCCACATAAATCCTAAAAACTACAGCTATACACATTGTTTTCATTCATTTTCATTGTGGATTGGCATTGATTATGTTCATACTCAACTTCATGTGCATGAAGGTGACACTCATGGTGCTAATGCAGATCGAAATCTCATTATCGACAGTGAGATAGGAAAGGCCTTGACAAGATTGTGGGAAAACTCTTGTCCTTTAACTCCAATATCTAGGATAATAAAATCCTTTAACACAACGAACAATTTTTTATCTATCAAAAAATCCTCCACTAGCCCCTTTGTCCATATAAAGAAATGGCCCACCAATTGGAGAGTGAAATTATCAATCTTCAACTTTTCTAAGACTGGCTCAATATACATGTTTAAGGCATTAAGTTCACACTAGAACCCAAACAAGTAGGGATCAATGATATGACTTTTCATGTGGCAAGGTATGATGGGGGTACCTGCATATTTTCTTCTATGGGCAAGGAGTGTCTATGGGCAAGGAGTGTAGTAAGGTGGATTTTAGTTTCTCTATTAAATCCCAATGAACTCCTTTTGAAAGTGTGCATGTGTTTTAAAAACAATGCATATGCATGTATTGACTTGACTACATAAAGTAATGGGATGTCACACTTGCATGTATATCTCAAAGAGGTCAGTACAATGCTACTTTTTCCTCTTGTATGGTGAAAGATCATACAAGGAAGATCATACAAGGATACAGGAAAGGTGACACATTCACAATTACTTTAGTCAGTATAAAAAATACAAACTCAATATCATAGGAGGAACACTTGGTGTCCCAATATCATTGGGTATCACAATATCACTGCTAGGCACACAATGCCACTGCACCACAATATCATTCATTCATAATCACATTATCATGATTATAATTCTCTATGATGTCACTTCTCACTTAGCCTCTAGGCTACTCAAGAACTTTGTCACTCCTAAACGTAGTCACAACATTATCTTGTTCACAACAAGAAGGGGATCTTGTTGTTATTACATTGGAGGGCCTTGGTGCTTTTGATGTGAAGAGGACCTTAGGGAATTTTGGTGGTTTTTGTTGTTGATGTGCATGCCCTTGATGAGATTGATGTTTTCAATGAGGTGGCCCGTGAAGAATGTATGACTATTGTGGCATATGAACATGCATTTGAGGTGGTGCAAACTGTGAAAATTGAACAAGTGATATTGCACTTGTGACATCCCTTGAGGCATTTGAGGTTGACAAAATAGATTTTGTAAAACATTAAATTAGCAACCTAAACTGTTGTGATTCATTGTTGTTTGATATGGAAGTATTCCTTCCTCCCGTTGGGATAGTGACAAGGACAACTGGTCCAATCTTCTTTGAAGCCTTTAAAATGTTTGATCATGATTTGAAACATTTCTCTTCACTTCATCAAGAACTATTAGAATTAAAAGCACCCCATCTTCAAACTTAGAACCATATTTATCTTTTGGCATGTGTTTATTGAGAATCTTCACCTTGTCTTCATGAAAAGTTTGGGTGTTTGCACCATTTTGGAATGTAAGATTGGGGTGAGTGGGAATTTGAGCTCCTATTCCTAAAAGATTACAATGCCTTCAACTCTTTAGTAAATGCGTAAACAACTTGAACTAAGTAATTATAAGGGATTCGACCTTAGTTATTCACCATACCAATCATTTTGGGTTAGGATCATCATGAGTTGAGGATTTGTGTCATAGGAGGAGGTGGATATATTTGGAAGAATTATCCCCACATTCTCCTTGTAACAAACAATATAAGAGGATGCATGGTGCTTAGAGTTTTTAACTACACGCTCAAATAATATCCATGACTCTTTGGGAGTTGATGCACCTATGACACACCATGCTAAAAATTCCCAAATTATATCACACTCTTATACACAACAATCCACAAAAAAGGGGCTTGTGATGCAGTAGAGAAAGAGTAAGTTGGGGACAAATTCATAGAGAGAGTGGGGGGGTACTGCATCTATGTCTATTGTACTAGGTTCCTAGAGTGGGGTGTGGGGTATTTAGCATTTAACTTTGATTTTGGGTTATACTAAGTGAACTATCAAGAAAAAAAGGAAGGAAGCAAACCTAGATCAACCATACACAATTAAGGCTAATAACAAGTTAAAAGAATATTTTACACTAACTAAAAAATGTAAATCCTAATTGAAACTAAGCAAAGAAAGATCAAGATCTAACTAACACTAAACAAGCAATTTACATTATTATGCAAATTATACTAAGAAAGTAAGAAAGGGGGCTAATTAGACAAAACTGTATATCTATAAAAAAAGTAGTTAGAGTTTTTAACAATTAATAATGGAAGTAGGTCATATGGGGGTAATGTGACAACCAATATATTTAGGGCCATATCATGCAAACATATCCAACCAAATATGCTATAGAACCAAAAGGATAGATAATCCCATTATACTAGTTGGACATGGGTGGCATAAGGTGTATATAGGGGAACCAATCCCTATCACACCCTACCCAACCTTATACGGCTCACTTTACTAGGGAATAAGTATATTAAAATCAAGATTACCAAAGTATAGGTTTGTAGGAGTGATTATACTAATACACTTAATGGCAAGGGTTGATTGGTGTTTAGGAGAAGGGTGTTTCACCTCCTATTACCCCAATTCAACCACTTAACATTCTCCTTTCTAAGTTCATATGGATAAATAAACCTAGCTACTTAGATCTCATACCTAGGGCTACTAGAGTAGATAGATAGGTCATAAGAGAGGGAACTAGTGAAGGATCCACTCGTTGGAGTTAGGAGTTTTCCCTCTAATAGACTCCTATTCCTTCTCTTCACTATATATTCTTTGTTTTCACACGTTATTCACCATATCAAGAGAGAAGAAATATGAATAATCAATAATGCAACATTAAAAAATGAAATCATAGTGTTTGCACAAATACCCTAACATGATATCAAATTTGCATTTTATTCCACCCAAACATACCACAAGGGGCTTAGCTACTCATGACAAAGGAAAATGGATAAGGTAAGAGAGAAGGAACCCATGGAGCTTAGTGTATAAGGCTCCTTCTCCTTCTATAGTAGAAACAAGCTTGAGCACTTCACTCCTTCAAGGTGGAATGTCATGTAAATGGGGGTGGAAAGTTGCCAAAAACCTAAAAAGTTAGGATTTAGGGGTGGAAGGTGATGAAATAAAAGTGAAATGAGACACATAGGTGGTGAAAATAAATGCTTAAGGGAGATAACCCTTGACCCCCAACAATCACCAATGATTACAAAGGGAGTCTAGGGTGTCTAGGGTTAAGTGAGGGGGATGTGGAAATCAATGTATGAAATATGTAGGGTTCAAGGGTACAGTCGTGGTGGCAACCTAGTACAATGACCATGGTAATTTAGAACAATCATGGTGATTTGGTGGGAAATCATACATGTAAAGGAAATTTTAGCTGGTAGCACAATCGTAGTGGCATGAAGGGAGAACAACCATAGTGAATACCGCAAACATGGTGGAGGAAAAGAGAATAAGTTGGAGGAGCTTGCTAGCATGACCTTGGCAGGTGGAATGGCTATGGTGGCCACCACTTTCCATGTCCATTCTACATAAAATGATTGTGGTAGACAACTTGGTATTTACTTGAAGAACCTCTGAACACCATGTGATTGGGGCTCATTGATGTGAGAATTATTGCACCGACAAATTCACTAGGAATAGAATTCCTAGTTTTTACTAAAACATACATGCAATAATAGCAGCTAGAAGTGGAGATATCTTATCACTATATAGTTTAAGATAGAACCCAAGGGTCAACATTTTTAGGAATTGATTGACTGATCTAACTAAATTAGGAAGAACATTTAACAGAAGAAGGTAATTTTTTAAAATTATGATATGACCAAAAATAAAAGAGTGGAAATAAAATGTAAGGTTATTGATGAATAGAAACACTAGGATGGAATTGAGTTTCACCATCACTATCTGAACTGCACATTCATTCAATTACAAACTTGTATGAAGAGATAAATGGAGTTATGCAAGTTTCCCCTTCCAGAGTTAGAAACTAACATGAGCGGATATCCCCATAATCTCAATGTCTTGATACTTACATATCATATATCCACCACTCCATAGACTTCCCATCAGAAATTCTTGCTAGAGTGTCAACCAAAACTAACCAATATTGAAATATTAAACATTGAAATTCTAGCAGCCTAAGATCATAGTAACTCAAGTGAAGAGGATGATCAAACCAAAAAACATGCATTAAACTATTATAAGTGAATTAAATGAGTTCATACAAAACTTGGGATAAGAATAGAATTGCAAGAAACATGTAGCAATTCTAGTCCCCACACCCATATGAAGGAACTACTCCCTCTACATGGAGACATTAGAAAAACTGGTTGAGGGAGAGGACAAAATCATTGTCATGACTGTAGTAGAAGTAGACCAACATGGTGTGTGACAAAACACTCCTTTCCTTTTCTTCTTCCAGGCATTAACCCATACTTATGTAGATGAACAACAACTCAGTGAAGAGGTTGATATCCCTAGGGAGGTAAGTTGATAGCCTTTTACTTATAGAGGATGATTACCAAATGGTTGAGCTGAGAGAGGTCGATTGTCTGGAGGTCGGTAATTATTTAACTACTAGAGATCGATGGTGGATGAACTGTTAGAGGTTGATCATCTTCTAGTGGAGAGATCAATAGGTAGAGTGGTTGCTCAAGAACCTCACAAAGTCAATCACTTTCACTAGAGAGGTCAATCTCTCCCATCTACATTAGGTAGACACTTGTCCTCTTATGGAGGAACAAGTATGACATGACTTTCCTAGGATTTGAGAGAGAATTCTTTGCAGTTGTATGATGGGTATTTATAGGCCTCCATACCCCGGTGTTGGTAGCAAGATTTACACCATGGAGATAGTCGAGATCAATTTCTTAGAAACTAAGAAACACATGCAGATGTCGACAGGGAGTTGATCGATCATTGAGGTCAATTGATACATAGGTTGATTAGATGCAATCCTTGATTGATAATGACCCTTGGAGTTTAATTGATTGGTTCTCAACCTGAAGAGGTTGGGTCATTGCTATCGATCTTTGGATTTTGACCCTAAAGTTGATAGCAAAGAGCTTAATGGATGTCTAGGTCGACTAGTGAGTTGGTCCATCGATTGTCTATCGGTTTGGAGGTCAATAGATAAAGACCGAGGAGTATCTACCTTCCTATTGGGCCATCAACCTTGAAGGTCCACATTATGCTGGGGCATTGAGGTCATTAGTCTTGTAGAGAGCTCAGTGAATATTGATCGACCTAGAGATTGATACCTGGAAGGCGGATCACCACAGTTCAATAGTTGATGATTTTCTAAGGTTGATCGATTCTTGACTCCCACCCACTAAAGGGTAGAGGGACCCCCTAGGCCTCTCTTGTGCACATAGATAAGACTCAATATCTACAAGAGGAGTAGGCAAAGGTATCAAAATTATACAAATTAGCATAAAATCTTGATATAAAAGAAAGAATTTTTTTTTAGTGAAAACTATGAAATATGAAAGCAAAACTAGACTAAGAATGCATCTAACCAATTTGGGGTTCTTGTCTTTCACTTAAGTCTTGATCTTGGTCATCTATGAAGCTTTTTTGTTAAATGCATTTATTGATAACTTGGAGTGGGTTGGAGTGATCTTGGCCTCATCTTGGTCTTATCCAAGACCAAGGAAAGCATAGATTCAACCTTCTTCTCTCCCTCCCATCAAGTAGTGGTCAATGTACCAATAAAACATGAAAAAATAATCCATAAGTGCATTTGAAAATAATGGAGTTTATTGAGGAAATACATGTTCTATGAAACATTTAGATGTCAATAATAGGGGAAAAGGCACAAAATGGAAACCCAATCCACAGTGACATCAATAGTCTTTGACATAAATGTGCCTCCACAAGAAGAATTAACCATGGTTTGATGGATTTGAGATAATCAATATATAAAGACTAAGGTAAATTCCATTGTAGTACCTCATGTAGGGGAAATTTCTCAAGATATTTTGGAACCCTCATGAAAATTTTAAAGACTCATCTACCCAGAAGTAGTGATTGACGGGTGCATGAAAATCAAATATACAATTATATTTTACTCCATTAATATTCTCTCATGTCCTGATTTTAGTCCTTGAGGATTGTCGTTCCTTTTCCTTATCCTAAAGAGAGAGGGGGACAAGGTCATATAGATGGCATAATCTCTTGCGGTAAAAGTGCATAAGGTGGAGTACACATACAAGGAGTCTATGAACTTGTAGGGGTTCTTTGGGTCCAAAGAAGGCCAAAAAGAGTTGCACCAAGATAGGAAGAATGGATAATTATTTTCTAGATAGGTGTCTGATGCGTGTTGCAATTGTAGAATTACTATTCTTCAAAATGTTGTAGTATTAAGAGCTCTAGGGACTGATTGCACATTAGAGAATAGAATTTTCTCTTCTTCTTCACAAAACTCTTCTTCATGATCATGTGGTGTTGGTCTTCCATTCAAATTTGACATGTTTTCCACTTTTTCTCAATTGTGATAGTTCCTTCATCTGCAATGCTCTATCTTGGGATCCATAAAGAAATTTTCTGGAGACAAGGAGCAGTGAACAAACATGCAATGTGACCCTACACAACTGCAACCAATCATAAAGAGAAATTGTGGGCTCTGATCTCCAAACCATAACATAAACACGATTAAAACTTAGCGGAAGCGAATCGGTAATCAGCGGAAGACAAAAATCACGGGAAATTAAAACTTTTCGGGATAAGAGCTTGAATCCATAAAAGCTTCTTTCATAAAGAGAGGTAACTGTTTACATCTCAGGATAATTACTTCTTGAGTAATTATATACATCAAGATACAAAATCTCAAGATCACATAACACAAGACTCCAAGACCTGAGAGTACAGAGGACACATAGGACTGACTCTAACTACACCACATGGCAGGACAAATCTCCACCTGAGATTACTGCTGCCCCTGGTGCTGCTGCTGCTGAGACTGATCACCTGTAGGCTGGTTCCTTCGTCTCCGATGTCCACCTAAAAAGTTGAAGCCTACGGGGTGAGACAATTATACATAATTGTCCCAGCGAGAGTTATAACTCTTCGCCAGAAGCTTTATTATAACATCAAAGAATATCTTAACCAATAAAGCCTTCAAAGCATTCTATAACAGTTGCAGATATAACAAGATCTCTATAATTTAGGAGATATGGAGAATATCAACATTATTGCAATGTAACATCAATCAACTAACTTGGAGTCATCTCTAACAAGTTATACTACATGGTTGATTATGTTTTACAAACAACATTATGCCCTGTGGAGATGAGGCTTACCACTCATACTCCAACTGATCGCTGAGAAGCCGCATCAGTATCATACATAGGTCATTAAGAGAGCCGGATTCTCATGACCTTCACCTTCCTCAGTCAGTAAGAGGATCACTTGTAGGACATCTCGTGTCTCTACTACTATAGCTCACCAGGGTAAACTGGTCCTTCGCTAATCTAGAGTCACAGTGGCGTTCTGTACTCTCTTCGTCATCAGGAGGTTTCATATTTACCTACCACTGATACGGATATCTGTGCTTTCTTCGTCATCAGGAGGTTTCATGTTTACCTACCACTGATACGGTATGGAACTATAGTGAAGGATGGATGGATTCCACATCTACATCACTTTCCTACACTAGGATGTAAGGTTCTACACATCCATGTACCCCACATACTCAAAAGTATGTGCTCCAGGAGTTCCCTGAGGAAAACCTGTTTCACCATCACTTAATTTCTGACAATGATGGATCTATGATCAGGGCTATACATTATACTTGATTAGTTAGGTACATTCAGTATTCTTTAACAGCATACATTGTTCTTCAAACAATAACAGTAGCATAGCAGCTATAAAAGAAGAATACTAAATGTAACAGGCCTAACTTATATCAATCATCATTTCTCGTTATCCTCATCACAAGTCATCTCTAAGGCATGACCTTGATGGTATTCATGGCTCTCATAGCCCATTATCAGCATAGGATGCCACTGGCAAGGCATCAGATTACTTTACTTATTCATAAGGCTAACAACATGCCTTTAATGAATACAACATCAACATCCATACCTGGATATGATTACCTTCATATCAGAACCTGCATGGTTAATACAACTGATAAAGGTAATGCAACAATAAGGAATGTACTTCCTACTCTTGTCATAAGAGTTAAATCTCTAATTCATATCAAATAGAGTTTAATACTCAAAAGCATGCCATTACCCTTGAATTAGGGTTTACTATTCACATTAAAGTGAATTAAACTCATAACATCATCATGTATGAGTAACATCTTCATTGATGCTCTTGGATTAGTTAAAGGTTCATCATTTATCATAATTAGGGTTTCTATGATCTCACACAGGTGGACCATACCCTAATTATGCTCACTTATGTGCATTGGAGATGCTTTACTTGAGTTTCCATTTAAAAAAAAAGTACTTTCTCTCTCTAGAAGTACTTTCTCTCTCATCATAATGTTAGGTGATGTCAACATCACTCTAAAACATGTTAGATTGAGTCATCATAGGCTAACATAGCCAAAAGCATCACCATTATGTGATTAGAGTTACTTTCTCTCTCTAGGGTACTTTCTCTCTCTAGAGTACTCTCTCTCTTTCATCATACTAATGGTTGATGATAACATTAGACTAGATCAAGTTAGATAGAGTCATTATGACTAAAAACATCATTCTCATGTAATTAGGGTTTGAATTGAGCAAGGTATAACTTAATTGACCCTTCAGGGGTATTTTGGTAATTTACCCCATTGATCATCATTATGGTCAAAACCTTAGTCAAATAACCCCTTAATATCCTAGGTTGTCATTAGGGTTTGATTTAAGTAACATTGAACCATTTACATCATCAAATGATTGAATGTGGTCAACCTTGAATCACATTGATTAATTCCAATCATTAATCATTAATTGAATTGAGATCGGTTGAAAGTGTTGACCGTTTGCCCACTTTGACCCTCCAAGACCGCGAGCCTCTTTCTAGCTCCAAGACCGCGAGCCCCCTTAGGCTTCAAGACCGTGAGCCTCTTCAAGGGTTCAAGACCGCGAAGCCTCCCATTGGTTCAAATTAATGTTGAGACCGCGAAGACCAATTTGAGTTGAGACCGCGAGGGTCATGAAGACCGTTTGCCCTTCCTTGACCTCAGGACCGCGAGGCCCTTCGCGGTCTTGAGACCGCGAGCCTCCTCTCGGTCTTGAGACCATGAGCCCCCTCACGATCTTGAGACCGCGAGCCCTCTCACGGTCTTGAGACCGCGAGGCTCTCATGGTCTCAGCCGCTTGGTCCTTCAACAAGGCTCAAAGGTGCAACCGATAAAGTCAACCCATGTTGAAGCCCTCAAATGGTCAAAGCTATGTTGACTACTTATGGATTGAGTCAATTAAGATTATGCTTGATCACTTGGTCATTCAATTGACCCATAATGGTTAACCATTTATGGTTGAAATCGATTCAATTAGGGTCTATCAATGTTCACCCATCAACACTCAACAGTGTGTATCAATACAAGGTTGAACCCTTCAATTGAGCTCCAATTGGGCCCAAACTTGGCCCAAACGGTCTTGAGGTCATGTGGGTGGACCCCACATGGTCTTGAGACCGTTTGCCCAAGACTTCATCAAAATCTAAGGTGATTTGATAGGGGTTGAACCATGATTGAGTCACAAAACAGAATTTTGATTAAATTGATAACTTATTTGCAATTGGGTCCTCAATTGGTCAAATTACTCAGCCCTAGACCTTCAAACGGTCTTGGGTGATTGTCCTCTCGGTCTTGAGACCGTTTGGATGAGTTCCAAACGGTCTTGAGACCGTTTGCCCATCCAACATTTGGATTCTAGTGCAGATTCATCAAGGTCTGACCCATTGAGTTGATGATCATGTCAATATTTAATTGCAATGTAAATTGGTGTAAAAGTACCTTCAATTGGTCAACAAATCTTGACCCCAGACCTCCAAACGGTCTTGGTTGATTGCCCTCGCGGTCTTGAGACCGTTTGGTGACCCCCAAATGGTCTTGAGACCGTTTAGGTCAATCAACCCTAAAAACCCTAATTAGGTCACCATAATTTCAGTACTGATTTTATCTAGGGTTAGCCCTAGTATTCACCCTTCAACTCTTAGCCTGTTTGGAATTAGACCATCAAACTTGGTGAGTTGTTAATTAACATAATTTTGAACAGTAATCTCATACGGTCAATGCTTAGTCAACGACCTTACACGGTCTTGAGACCGTTTGCCCAAAAAGGCAATTTCAGACCGTTTGAGAATCAGCAATTAATTCATTTAAAGTTGTGACTTAAAAAGGTCATATCTCCCGATTCCTTTGGAGTTAGTCTCCCAAATTTTGAGGGTAATTAGCCTATATAATTAGGAACAGATTTCTTATACGGTCCACGCTCGGTCAACGGGGCCAAACGGTCTTGAGACCGTTTGCCCTGTCGCGGTCTCGAGACCGTTTGCTCACCTCGCGGTCTTGAGTCCGAGAGAGCAAACTGTTAGGACCGTTTAAGGAAAAGAAAAGCGGTGGGTTTTTCTTGGAAATCACGCCTTCATCTTCTAGCTCAAGAACAGTATAGATATCCCACGGGTTTGCTTGCAAAATAGCAGGGAAAAGTAGGGAAATACTAAGAGCTATCATTAAAACGCATATAAAGATGCACATAGTAAAGCATAGGTTTAGAGTTATAAAACCCGCCTAAAGCTTTCTTCTTGAGCTCCAAGCTTTCAAGCTCCAAGCTCTAATGGCGTCCTTGAGTTCCCACAGGTTGGCCAAGGTGAAAACTCCAAGGAAGGATGAAAAGAGACGGCTAGAAAGGTAGGGTTTCGAGAATTAGCCATGAAGCTGACCCTGAATTCGAATTCTAACCATGGAATTAGGCAAGAAGAGGGGTTTAAACCTACCTTGCACCCCTTGGTCGTCCTCCTTAGCTCCAAGGCAGTCCTTGGTCGTCTTTGGTGAAATGAAACAGTAAGGAAACGAAGGTGAGTTCCCTTGCAACTAAGGGAAGGAGAGCTTATATACATGGGGTAGGATTTTCAACATTACTTCATAAGTTTCCCTTAATTCCAACTAAGTCCTTCCTTTATTACTTGCTCGTCCCTTCCTATTTATTCTAAGGACAAACCTTATCTTAAGTTATAGAAAAGAAGGCAAGGAAGAACAATCTAATAATAGAGTTCATACTTAAAGGGATATTGCACATATACCCTGATTATTCGATCACAAAGCCTATTTCTTAACTTGATAACTCAATTGAGGTGAATTCCTCATCATTTCTTCCCTAAATGATGGCAAGAGTCTAAAAAGATACTTTAGATGACATTATTTACAAATTGCATCCCTTTATTTGGGTAAATTGCATTTTACCCCAAATTAGGGTTTCAAGCCCTGGGATTGCTTCCACAGCTGCACCTTGGTGCTCTAGCTTGGGAAATCCCTCAAACTTTGCCAAAGAGATTCTCATGATGTCTCAACATCAGAGGAACATCTCATCATGTGCAAATTGCAAGCTAACCCTTTTAACTGGGTAAATTGCACATAGGTCCTTGTATATCAAAACAATGCTACAACTTTAAATAAAAGGGAGCAAATACTGAAATATACTTTTCTGAGAAACTTAATTACATGCTCAGAGTTAATCACAAAGATTTAATTACATATTTAGGCAAAACACCTAGGGTTGACTCATAACCCAGGTCAGGGATGTTACAAATTATCTACCCCTTACAAGGATTTCGTCCCCGAAATCGATAAAACATACTAAGAGAAAAGGGCAGGATACTTCCTTCTCATCTCATCCTCTAACTCCCAAGTGGCTTCTTCAATACCACGATGGTTCCAGAGGACTTTCACAAGACTTATATCTTTCTTTTTTAACTTTTTAATTCATTTATCAAGGATTGACACTGGTCCCTCCTCATAGGATATGTCATCATTCAATTCTACTTCCATAGGTTGTAGAACTGACTCGGTGTCTGGGTGACATTTCTTCAACATAGAAATGTGAAACACAGGATGTAACTTCTGTAATTCTGGGGGAAGCTCTAGCTTATATGCTACCTTTCCAATCCGTTCAATGATTGGATAAGGCCCCATATATCTAGGAGCTAACTTCCCCTTCCTTCCAAAACGAAGGACCCCTTTCCAAGGTGAGACCTTAAGATACACTCTGTCTCCAACCTGGAACTCTAAGGGTCTACGACGTTTGTCAGCATAAGATTTCTGCCTATCCTGAGCAGTCTTAATCTTATGTTGTATAACTTTAATCTTTTCCGTGGTTTGCTGCACCAGGTCAGGACCTAACAACTGGTGCTCACCAGTCTCAAACCAACACAAGGGTGATCTACAACGTCTACCATATAAGGCTTCATAAGGTGCCATATCAATACTATGCTGATAGCTATTGTTATAGGCAAACTCTATCAAGCTTAGGTATAGATCCCAACTCCCGGTGAACTGGAGAACACATGCTCGCAACAGGTCTTCTAAGGTTTGTATGGTCCTTTCCGACTGTCCATCAGTCTGTGGATGAAAGGCCGTACTAAACCTCAGCTTAGTGCCTAAGGCTCTGTGCAACTGTTCCCAAAAACGACTGGTAAACTGAGGACCTCTGTCAGAAACTATTGTGACAGGAACTCCGTGCAAACGCACTATCTCTTGAACATACAACTCTGATAACCTTTCAGCAGAATAGGTTGTTTTGACAGGTAAGAAATGTGCTGTCTTAGTCAACCTATCAACAATTACCCAAATGGAATCATGTCCTTTGCTTGTCCTGGGTAGGCCAACCACAAAGTCCATGGTCACATGGTCCCATTTCCACTGTGATATGGGTAAAGGTTGCATTGTTCCTGCAGGCTTCTGGTGTTCAGCTTTAACTTGCTGACACACAGGGCACCTCAAAACAAACTCTGCAACGTCCTTCTTCATCCCAGGCCACCAATACAGATCTTTCAAATTCCGATAAATCTTGGTGCTCCCTGGATGCATAGCATACATGGAAGAATGGGCTTCTTCCAGGACTAACTTCCTTAAGTTGTCCACATCCGGCACTATCATTCTTCCATTATAACAAGCTACTTGATCTTTTGAGTCATGAAACCCATCTTGCTTCTCATTTCCATACTCAGATCTTATATGTTGAACTGCAGCATCATCTAGCTGTGCTTCTTTAATCTGCTCTCTTAGGGTAGGTTTAATATGCATCTCAGCTAACAAACCGGCTAGCAATGACACCTTCAACTGTACATTGTCTTGCCTTAAAGAGATAAGCATATCTCTTCTAGAGCATACTAAAGAGTTTAGTTGTGCTCTATTCATGGTTGATGTTGCTGATTTCCTACTCAAGGCATCTGCAACAACATTGGCCTTACCTGGATGGTAATCAATTGTACAGTCGTAGTCCTTGATTAACTCCATCCAGCAACGTTGCCTCATGTTGAGCTCATGCTGAGAGAAGATATATTTAAGGTTTTTGTGGTCTGTGAAAATCTGGAATGTTTCTCCGTAGAGATAATGTCTCCAGATCTTCAAAGCATGAACCACAACAGCTAACTCTAGATCGTGTGTCGGATAATTCTCCTCGTGTTTCTTAAGCTGTCGGGAAGCAAAAGAAATCACTTGTTTATCCTGCATCAACACACATCCTAGTCCATTTTTGGAAGCATCACAGAAAACTATATACCCTTTTCCTTGTTCAGGTAGCACTAGCACAGGTGCACTTGTCAACCTCTCCTTCAGCAGCTGGAAAGATTGTTGACACTTATCACTCCAAGAAAAAGGAACATCTTTCCGGGTTAACTTGGTCAAAGGTAAAGCTATAGAACTAAAGTTCTTAATGAACCTTCGATAATAGCCAGCTAACCCCAAGAAACTTCGAATTTCCGTCGGTGTCTTTGGTTGTTCCCATTGTAGAACAGATTCTACCTTTGTAGGGTCAACACGAATTCCCGAGGCGGATATTACATGTCCAAGAAAAGATACCTCCGGCAGCCAGAACTCACACTTGCTAAACTTAACATACAACTTATGTTCTCTTAGCAAGGTCAAAGCTTGGCGAAGATGCTGCTCATGCTGCTGAGCATCTTTACTATAAATCAGTATGTCATCTATGAAGACGACAACACACTGATCAAGGAAAGGTTGAAAAACTCTATTCATGAGTTCCATAAATGCAGCTGGTGCATTGGTTAGTCCAAACGACATAACCGTGAACTCATAGTGACCATATCTTGTCCTAAAGGCAGACTTGGATATGTCACTATCCTTAATACGAAGTTGATGATATCCAGACCTCAAGTCTATCTTTGAAAAGACTGTTGCACCACACAACTGGTCAAAGAGATCATCAATCCTCGGCAGAGGATACTTATTCTTTATTGTTACTTTATTGAGTTGTCTATAGTCGATGCACAACCGCATTGACCCATCTTTCTTTTTTAACAAACAAGACCGGAGCACCCCAAGGTGAAGTACTCGGTCGGATAAAACCTCTCTCAAGTAGCTCTTGAAGCTGTTTCTTGAGTTCTGCCATCTTGGCAGGAGCCATCCTATACGGAGTTTGAGCTATGGGTTTTGTATCTGGAATCAGATTAATTTCAAAATCAATCTCCCGAGGTGGTGGTATACCAGGAAGTTCTTCAGGAAACACATCTTCGAATTCCCTGACTATGGGAACTTCGGCAGGATTGGAACTTTCCTTGGTAACATCTACCACATGGGCTAAGAATGCATAACATCCTTGCCTCAACAGCTTATCAGCAACCATAGCTGATACAAGACAGGTGGGCAAAATCTTTCTTTCACCTTGAAAGATCCATGTGTTGCTTTCATCAGCAAACACAGCCAACTTGGACTCACAATCCAAGACAACTCTATACCTTTCTAAGGTATCCATCCCGAGGATTATATCAAATCCCTGCATATCAAGTGGTATAAGATCCACTTGAATGCGATGGTCAGAAAAGAAAAGGATGCAGGGAGAACATACCTCCTGCAAAACGGCAGACCCACTCAACGGAGTCTCTAACAACAAACTATCTGCTCTATGGCTAACAGTCCCATTGCAGTTACGAATCACTTCACGAGTGATGAAAGAGTGCGTAGCACCCGGATCAATCAGAACAGATACATCACAGGATATAGACATATCAGAATATAAAAGTTTCATCTGACCTGCCACTACCCGTGGATTGACCACTGCCTCAGGTGGGTTCATAGCATAGAACCTCGCAGTCGCCTGGTGTTGAGGTGGTGCTGATGATCCAGCTTGAGACGCTTGTCCACGTCCTCGAGCTGCTCCTTGGTGTTGTCTATTCTGAGATCCCTGTTGATTCTGTCTCGGGGTTTGTTGTGTCACACCGACAACCCTAGAACGGCAATCCTTCATCAAGTGTCCCATCTTACCACAGTTGTAGCAACTCTTCTCTTGTTGCTGTGGTCTGGGTGGTCCAGTAACTGACACTGATGCAGAACTGTGCGTCCCTTGAAGCGGTTGACTCCGCCCTCTACCTCTGCTTGGTGTCCATTGAGTTTGAAAACTCGATCTGGGTGGTGGAGGGTTAGGTGCAGAGAATCTAGGTTTCTTGAAATCCCTAGATGAAGAACCCTGGAACTGGGGATATCTTTTATGGGTTTGTCTTTTCTCAACCACAGATCTCTCTATCCTTCGGACTGACTCAACGAAGGTAGAGAATCTCTCTCTGTTTTCTAAGGCAGACACAGGGGTTGACATATCAGAATTCAAACCCTTCTCGAATCTTATGATTCTTTCCTCATCCGTAGCGGCCATGTGCGGACAGAACCGCAGCAACTCCATGAACTTAGCTTCATACTCACTAATGTTCATCATACCCTGCCTTAGTTTCTCAAACTGAGAGATCTTCTCATCTAGGAAGGTCTTTGGAAAATATCTATTGATAAATTCCCGACGAAACTCTTCCCATGAGAACTCTATTCCAGGTCTCTTCTGCTCTTCCATATTCCACCAGTGACCAGCACTGCCTTTGAGAAGATAGACAGCATGTCTAACCTTCTCAGCTTCCGGAATC
Organism: Alisma plantago-aquatica; assembly: GCA_963693085.1. Taxonomy (NCBI): domain Eukaryota; kingdom Viridiplantae; phylum Streptophyta; class Magnoliopsida; order Alismatales; family Alismataceae; genus Alisma; species Alisma plantago-aquatica. The sequence goes on from OY856409.1 coordinate 805,308,305, forward strand.
ATAAGAATCCTGAAAGCCTTCTCCAACTCTGTCAACCATAAGTCAGCATCTGCAGGGTCGGCAGTTCCGAAGTACTCGGTAGCTCCGACACGACGAAGTCGTTCGAACGTCTTACCGATACCTTGTGCTTCAGGCTGGACAGGTGCCCTAGGTGCAGGAATGGGCATCCTATCGGTTATATGTGTCATGGCAGTCATAAACTGCCCGAACATCGTCTGTACAGCTGGATCACTCATGTCAGCTGGGTCGAACTGGGGTGGCTCTCTTGGCGACTCAGGTGCAGGTTGTTCTATTCTCGGAACTCTTGCACCACCTCGAGGTGCACTAGCACTACCCTCCGCCACGTGCTCATCATGATGTTCTGACATTCTTATGTATCTTCTTCTCCTGAGGAGCAGAAGATTCTATTAGATAAGAAAGGAGTACTAAAGGTAGACTCAACATCCTAAGTCCTATGCCTCTGTAGACTCAATTGAACCTGGAGCTCTGATACCACTACTTGTGGGCTCTGATCTCCAAACCATAACATAAACACGATTAAAACTTAGCGGAAGCGAATCGGTAATCAGCGGAAGACAAAAATCACGGGAAATTAAAACTTTTCGGGATAAGAGCTTGAATCCATAAAAGCTTCTTTCATAAAGAGAGGTAACTGTTTACATCTCAGGATAATTACTTCTTGAGTAATTATATACATCAAGATACAAAATCTCAAGATCACATAACACAAGACTCCAAGACCTGAGAGTACAGAGGACACATAGGACTGACTCTAACTACACCACATGGAAGGACAAATCTCCACCTGAGATTACTGCTGCCCCTGGTGCTGCTGCTGCTGAGACTGATCACCTGTAGGCTGGTTCCTTTGTCTCTGATGTCCACCTAAAAAGTTGAAGCCTACGGGGTGAGACAATTATACATAATTGTCCCAGCGAGAGTTATAACTCTTCGCCAGAAGCTTTATTATAACATCAAAGAATATCTTAACCAGTAAAGCCTTCAAAGCATTCTATAACAGTTGCAGATATAACAAGATCTCTATAATTTAGGAGATATGGAGAATATCAACATTATTGCAATGTAACATCAGGCAACTAACTTGGAGTCATCTCTAACAAGTTATACTACATGGTTGATTATGTTTTACAAACAACATTATGCCCTGTGGAGATGAGGCTTACCACTCATACTCCAACTGATCGCTGAGAAGCCGCATCAGTATCATACATAGGTCATTAAGAGAGCCGGATTCTCATGACCTTCACCTTCCTCAGTCAGTAAGAGGATCACTTGTAGGACATCTCGTGTCTCTACTACTATAGCTCACCAGGGTAAACTGGTCCTTTGCTAATCTAGAGTCACAGTGGCGTTCTGTACTCTCTTCGTCATCAGGAGGTTTCATATTTACCTACCACTGATACAGATATCTGTGCTTTCTTCGTCATCAGGAGGTTTCATGTTTACCTACCACTGATACGGTATGGAACTATAGTGAAGGATGGATGGATTCCACATCTACATCACTTTCCTACACTAGGATGTAAGGTTCTACACATCCATGTACCCCACATACTCAAAAGTATGTGCTCCAGGAGTTCCCTGAGGAAAACCTGTTTCACCATCACTTAATTTCTGACAATGATGGATCTATGATCAGGGCTATACATTATACTTGATTAGTTAGGTACATTCAGTATTCTTTAACAACATACATTGTTCTTCAAACAATAACAGTAGCATAGCAGCTATAAAAGAAGAATACTAAATGTAACAGGCCTAACTTATATCAATCATCATTTCTCGTTATCCTCATCACAAGTCATCTCTAAGGCATGACCTTGATGATATTCATGGCTCTCATAGCCCATTATCAGCATAGGATGCCACTGGCAAGGCATCAGATTACTTTACTTATTCATAAGGCTAACAACATGCCTTTAATGAATACAACATCAACATCCATACCTGGATATGATTACCTTCATATCAGAACCTGCATGGTTAATACAACTGATAAAGGTAATGCAACAATAAGGAATGTACTTCCTACTCTTGTCATAAGAGTTAAATCTCAAATTCATATCAAATAGAGTTTAATACTCAAAAGCATGCCATTACCCTTGAATTAGGGTTTACTATTCACATTAAAGTGAATTAAACTCATAACATCATCATGTATGAGTAACATCTTCATTGATGCTCTTGGATTAGTTAAAGGTTCATCATTTATCATAATTAGGGTTTCTATGATCTCACACAGGTGGACCATACCCTAATTATGCTCACTTATGTGCATTGGAGATGCTTTACTTGAGTTTCCATTTAAAAAAAAGTACTTTCTCTCTCTAGAAGTACTTTCTCTCTCATCATAATGTTAGGTGATGTCAACATCACTCTAAAACAGGTTAGATTGAGTCATCATAGGCTAACATAGCCAAAAGCATCACCATTATGTGATTAGAGTTACTTTCTCTCTCTAGGGTACTTTCTCTCTCTAGAGTACTCTCTCTCTTTCATCATACTAATGGTTGATGATAACATTAGACTAGATCAAGTTAGATAGAGTCATTATGACTAAAAACATCATTCTCATGTAATTAGGGTTTGAATTGAGCAAGGTATAACTTAATTGACCCTTCAGGGGTATTTTGGTAATTTACCCCATTGATCATCATTATGGTCAAAAACTTAGTCAAATAACCCCTTAATATCCTAGGTTGTCATTAGGGTTTGATTTAAGTAACATTGAACCATTTACATCATCAAATGATTGAATGTGGTCAACCTTGAATCACATTGATTAATTCCAATCATTAATCATTAATTGAATTGAGATCGGTTGAAAGTGTTGACCGTTTGCCCACTTTGACCCTCCAAGACCGCGAGCCTCTTTCTAGCTCCAAGACCGCGAGCCCCCTTAGGCTTCAAGACCGTGAGCCTCTTCAAGGGTTCAAGACCGCGAAGCCTCCCATTGGTTCAAATTAATGTTGAGACCGCGAAGACCAATTTGAGTTGAGACCGCGAGGGTCATGAAGACCGTTTGCCCTTCCTTGACCTCAGGACCGCGAGACCCTTCACGGTCTTGAGACCGCGAGCCTCCTCTCGGTCTTGAGACCGTGAGCCCCCTCACGATCTTGAGACCGCGAGCCCTCTCATGGTCTTGAGACCGCGAGGCTCTCATGGTCTCAGCCGCTTGGTCCTTCAACAAGGCTCAAAGGTGCAACCGATAAAGTCAACCCATGTTGAAGCCCTCAAATGGTCAAAGCTATGTTGACTACTTATGGATTGAGTCAATTAAGATTATGCTTGATCACTTGGTCATTCAATTGACCCATAATGGTTAACCATTTATGGTTGAAATCGATTCAATTAGGGTCTATCAATGTTCACCCATCAACACTCAACAGTGTGTATCAACACAAGGTTGAACCCTTCAATTGAGCTCCAATTGGGCCCAAACTTGGCCCAAACGGTCTTGAGGTCATGTGGGTGGACCCCACATGGTCTTGAGACCGTTTGCCCAAGACTTCATCAAAATCTAAGGTGATTTGATAGGGGTTGAACCATGATTGAGTCACAAAATAGAATTTTGATTAAATTGATAACTTATTTGCAATTGGGTCCTCAATTGGTCAAATTACTCAGCCCTAGACCTTCAAACGGTCTTGGGTGATTGTCCTCTCGGTCTTGAGACCGTTTGGATGAGTTCCAAACGGTCTTGAGACCGTTTGCCCATCCAACATTTGGATTCTAGTGCAGATTCATCAAGGTCTGACCCATTGAGTTGATGATCATGTCAATATTTAATTGCAATGTAAATTGGTGTAAAAGTACCTTCAATTGGTCAACAAATCTTGACCCCAGACCTCCAAACGGTCTTGGTTGATTGCCCTCGCGGTCTTGAGACCGTTTGGTGACCCCCAAATGGTCTTGAGACCGTTTAGGTCAATCAACCCTAAAAACCCTAATTAGGTCACCATAATTTCAGTACTGATTTTATCTAGGGTTAGCCCTAGTATTCACCCTTCAACTCTTAGCCTGTTTGGAATTAGACCATCAAACTTGGTGAGTTGTTAATTAACATAATTTTGAACAGTAATCTCATACGGTCAATGCTTAGTCAACGACCTTACACGGTCTTGAGACCGTTTGCCCAAAAAGGCAATTTCAGACCGTTTGAGAATCAGCAATTAATTCATTTAAAGTTGTGACTTAAAAAGGTCATATCTCCCGATTCCTTTGGATTTAGTCTCCCAAATTTTGAGGGTAATTAGCCTATATAATTAGGAACAGATTTCTTATACGGTCCACGCTCGGTCAACGGGGCCAAACGGTCTTGAGACCGTTTGCCCTGTCGCGGTCTCGAGACCGTTTGCTCACCTCGCGGTCTTGAGTCAGAGAGAGAAAACTGTTAGGACCGTTTAAGGAAAAGAAAAGCGGTGGGTTTTTCTTGGAAATCACGCCTTCATCTTCTAGCTCAAGAACAGTACAGATATCCCACGGGTTTGCTTGCAAAATAGCAGGGAAAAGTAGGGAAATACTAAGAGCTATCATTAAAACGCATATAAAGATGCACATAGTAAAGCATAGGTTTAGAGTTATAAAACCCGCCTAAAGCTTTCTTCTTGAGCTCCAAGCTTTCAAGCTCCAAGCTCTAATGGCGTCCTTGAGTTCCCACAGGTTGGCCAAGGTGAAAACTCCAAGGAAGGATGAAACGAGACGGTTAGAAAGGTAGGGTTTCGAGAATTAGCCATGAAGCTGACCCTGAATTCGAATTCTAACCATGGAATTAGGCAAGAAGAGGGGTTTAAACCTACCTTGCACCCCTTGGTCGTCCTCCTTAGCTCCAAGGCAGTCCTTGGTCGTCTTTGGTGAAATGAAACAGTAAGGAAATGAAGGTGAGTTCCCTTGCAACTAAGGGAAGGAGAGCTTATATACATGGGGTAGGATTTTCAACATTAGTTCATAAGTTTCCCTTAATTCCAACTAAGTCCTTCCTTTATTACTTGCTCGTCCCTTCCTATTTATTCTAAGGACAAACCTTATCTTAAGTTATAGAAAAGAAGGCAAGGAAGAACAATCTAATAATAGAGTTCATACTTAAAGGGATATTGCACATATACCCTGATTATTCGATCACAAAGCCTATTTCTTAACTTGATAACTCAATTGAGGTGAATTCCTCATCATTTCTTCCCTAAATGATGGCAAGAGTCTAAAAAGATACTTTAGATGACATTATTTACAAATTGCATCCCTTTATTTGGGTAAATTGCATTTTACCCCAAATTAGGGTTTCAAGCCCTGGGATTGCTTCCACAGCTGCACCTTGGTGCTCTAGCTTGGGAAATCCCTCAAACTTTGCCAAAGAGATTCTCATGATGTCTCAACATCAGAGGAACATCTCATCATGTGCAAATTGCAAGCTAACCCTTTTAACTGGGTAAATTGCACATAGGTCCTTGTATATCAAAACAATGCTACAACTTTAAATAAAAGGGAGCAAATACTGAAATATACTTTTCTGAGAAACTTAATTACATGCTCAGAGTTAATCACAAAGATTTAATTACATATTTAGGCAAAACACCTAGGGTTGACTCATAACCCAGGTCAGGGATGTTACAGAAATAGTTAGAAACCAAGAATTCAAGATAAAAAAATAATATGAAAGGGTGAGGGAAACTTGTAAAAGTCAACCAGACACAAATATCTAAGTCTTGGTCGAGTTTCCTCAACAATAACACCAGAAAGCCTAATATGTGAATGCCTCATGCTAACAAATTCTCATGAATGACACACTCTATTACACACACATGCAAGTCCATGGACATGGGAAGTAGTAGAGTGGCAAGTTGAGGTAAAACCACGAAGATAGTCTTAGACTCAATCTATGTGATTCTCTAGGTTTTTAGGGGCTAGAAATAGAGTTTTATGATTTCACTTTGATTTGGTTGATTACACTAACATGGTTATGAAAGTAAGGAAATATTGAAATAAGCTAATTCAGGGAAATCAATTAGGGTTAAGTAATTAATTAACGATACAAGTAATTGCTAAGAAATAAAGATCAACTAACTACCTTCATTAACAAACAAAAGTTAAGAAATTGAATATCTAAATGATGACTAAGACTTAGAAAATAACTAATTAACAAAAAAAAGAAAATCTCAATTACAATATAAAGTAATATATCACAATTCGTTCACCTATTCCCTATTCAATTATCACTAATTACAAAGAGAATCAAGAACAAGCAAGCACACACAACTACTTAGGAATTTACAAATTGAGATGAGTAGTGGGTCATTCGGGGGATATGGGGTGATTAACCATGAAATTAAGGTATATTCAATAACTTATCCTACATATAGTGCTAGTAAACCAAAGTCCAAGTATTAATGCTACTAGAGGCCCCACCCTTGTTGTTGGCCATGGGTGGCATAAGTGGTATATAAATAGCTAGTTCCTAAATCACTAACTATGCAACGTTATGTGGATGTATTGACAAAGGTATATATGGACCTAATTAGTATCAATCCTTAGTCTAGATTTCCAACTTTGAATCTCGTCTATTACTTGGTGCCAAGGGGTGGTATATGGTGTGAGAAGTGGTTTCACCCATTTTTACTTCCTATCCAACCCCTAGGTTTACTTTTTTCGCATGGAGTGGGTAGGAGAACATTTAGATACTTATATCTCTCACCTAAGGTTAGTGTAATTGAGGGGCATGAAGGAGAACTAGCCAAGTTCCTAAAGAGAAACTTGGTATTTTACCATCAAGGACACTATTCCCCATTTTCTCTATACATTAAATGGTAAAAATATCAATCAAATAGGAGAGAAAGATAGAAATAGAAATGGTAGAAAATCAAGGATATATCACTAGTCAATGAAATAATATGTGTAACATGAATTTCCCCAATACACATGATATCACAGTCTCATCTTTAAACCCTAGACAACAATCTAAGAGTTTATCTACTCATAATTAAGAAGTAAAAAAAGGGAGGATATAGAAGACATGATCATGGATGAGAGATATGACAAACTCTTCTCCTTATTGAAATTTCCACATTGCTTGTGTCATGAGATCCTCCCCTTGTAGCATGATGGTATGGCAGGATGAAGTGGAATATGGAAGGAAAATGGGTAAACCCTCAGACTGTAGTGGCAGGGTGGAGGTAAGAATGAGGTGGGTAGGTGATGGAATAGATGTGGCAACAAACCATAGTAAATGATGCCATCTTCCTATAACCTAAATGCCTAAAGTCTTGAATATTTTCTAGGGGATTTAGGGTAAAGTAGGGGTACATGGGAAAACTCAGTGGCAAAGTAGGTTATAATTTCTAGGTAGAGTGAGTTTTCATCCTAGAATAGACATTCCACTTTCTTAGAAGATCATTCACTCTGCCTAGGACAAGAGTTCTGATGCCAGTGAGTAGTAGCTCAGGTGGTTACAGCACGAGGCCCTCACAAAGGGTCCCAAGTTCGAATTCCCCTGGTGGTGCTGTTCGGAATTGTTTCTCCCGTAGCGCAACCGGCCTCTACGTGACTTAATGGGCTATGCTCCTTACATGATGGGGCTGAGCTCCTCAGGTTGGGCTCAACGAAAGCCTTACGAGTTTCCTGGGTTACCAAAAAAAAATATAATAATCATTTTACCTAGAATGGGTTTTATGGTCTGGATAGGAAATGAGTGGAGAAATGTTAGAAAGTGGATTTTACCATGGCCTTGGTGATGGTAATGACCATGGTGGTTTTGTGGTAGGAAAATTGTTCCAAATCGAACCAATGTGGTGGTAAAAGTTAACAAAATGGGAGGTTTGAATCTTGTCTCTATCCAAATAGGACATTTAGGGCTTCTTGGAATGAATGATGCATGGTGCCATATCTATTATGAGGGCATTTTTGTGCACTTTGACTTCTCCAATTTGAATCAATGTGGCTATTTTCTTTGGATAGTTTCTTGAAATTCATGCGGTAGGTTGGACATGAATTTGAGTAGTCTTCAGACTCCACCACGGTTGCTAGAATCCAAATCATCATACATCAACTCCTTTATCATTAGAGCACTACTACCTATAAGACTGCAAATAAGATCAGTAAGTGCATGTTACTACAACTGATAGTTTTTGAGAATAGGAATACATTCTAACTATCTTAGCATGATAATTGAGCATGACAAAGAAATATGGATCCCATGATTTGAATCCATGATTTCTCACTCATATAGGCTCAATATTACCTCACTATTTCTTGATACATCAAACTATCAGATTAACAAACTAGGTTTTTTGCAGTTCTTCATGTTTCAAATTGTAATGATATTTCTAAGCAATTAAATTTAATTGGAAATAAATAACCTTCATTTATTGTATTTGATATTCCTAATGAGGTTCTCATTTACATACTTGAAGTTGCACTCATGACTACATGACTCCCATTATTCATTAACAAATTCAATACTTGATTATGAATTAATATCACCTTTTTGTTTTCACTATCATATTCAAAACACACTATTCTTTTTAGTTTTCAAACTTGTAGGTTCATAAAAGTGCCAAAGATTACTCATACTATCAACTTTCCAATTCATTGTATGATTTACACTTATTTAAGTCAGTTATTTGTTTAGAATATTTTTTTCTTAATTAATAAATTTTATTTGGTCACAAAGAAATCATACATATAATGAATCATGATTATCTCAATTTTGTATCCTCCATACATCAAACATCAAATCCAAACTATATAAGAATGCATATATTGCGATTATAGTAAACATACACCTTCCAATTTTATTACCTCATATCTATCATGTCCATGGTTTCTATTATTTCTCAATGTCCCATTTTTAACTTAAATTTCTTGTCTTGATACTATTTATTAGTTGTTCTCTTCATTCTTTCAAGTTTATATCTTCTTGAGGTTACTCTTCTCTTGTACTCACTATTCACTTCAACTCTTCATCTTCATCTTTATTTATTACTACTTGATCATTAACTTACCTTTTCATTGATATTGAACTTTTAGATTAATTATCTATAATTAACTAATTCATTACTTTTATTGAGATTGAAAATTTAGATTGATTATCTCTAATTACAATATTACCACATTATGACCCATTATAGATCATTGGCGATCAACTCTACATATTTTGAAATGAAAAGCAACATGGTATTGACCTTTACTCGGTCTCTACTAGCAACGAGATCCTCAACTATACCTCACCTCTCTCTCTCTATCACTAGAGACCATCGTCATATTGTTACTAAGTATCTCCAAATGCTAGTGACCATCATGAAATGCTATAAAAGTGTAAATCTTTGCTTCTACAAAAGGCTACAACCTTATCAAGGATTAAGGATAGGTCATTAGAGACTTTCCTTGGATCAATATTGATCCCTAAACATCCTACAATATAAAACCTTAGCCAAGAATTAAACTTACAAGTTCTCATTTGTTAACTTATTCACAATTTTTTCATTTTCATTAAGCAAATAATAATTTAAGCCCATCTTATGCTGCCATCTTTTGTAAGTTCCTCTCTAACCATTTTCTTTATATTATGTATATTCCTTTTTATCTAGTGCATATCCCTATGTAGGGTTTTTCTAGGGCTATTCAATTAAAATTTTGGATGAATTCTCCTACATCTTTTATTCTTACTTTTCATATTATATTTTTTGTTAATAATATTTTGCATGGATGATTGAGAATGGTAACTTCTCAGTATATTATTTATTTATTTATATAACTACCATATTTATATGTGTATGTTTTTTCAGAAAAACCTTTTATTTGTTGTCACTAACTCCTTTCTTTTTGGCCTTACTACTCATTCTTACATTTCCCACACATGTTATGTATTACTTTAATTATATTATCCAACCCTGATTAATTTCTTGGTTTACTTTGAATACCTATACAACTCATAATGTTATGAAAACATAAATAAATGTTGAAATATATTATTGAAAAATATGATGTAACACATGTATAATTTATTACTGTCAATATTTTGATGATGTTTGTTAGTTCTAATGAAACATGACAGTAGGGAATGGACACACCTGCAATATTGAATGAAAAAGGTCACTCAAGACTAACTTACTCCTATAAAGCTTGACATGTATAAAAAAGATAATGAAATTAGGGAAAACTATATTGAAATTAATGTCAAGGTGTTTAATATAGAAGGATGCAAACATATACACATCAAGTAATTAACTAATAACTTAACTTAGTTGAATCATGCATCTTTGAAAACTAGATACTCTAAATGTAGTTAATATCATTCATATTCACATTCTACTTGTAAGAAAGAGGCACATGCTAATTTTTTGGTTGATTGATAGGAGAGGAGACTAACAATTTGACCAGTGGATTTCTTTATTTTTCACTGGATTGGAGGAAAACATATATGTGTGATTATAACAAGGGTATTCCCATTTATAGGCCTGAAAGGTGGATTTTTTTACTATGAGACATGATGCTTAAAATCTGCCTCAACAAAAGTGGTCAAGCATGAGAAAGCATGTATTAACAATCAATATACTTATATACCTTTAAGGTTTGATACTTTTAGGTTCTTAGCACAATTTTTTTTGGATATTCTTAATAGGGTCAAAAAATTAATGCATAGTAATGTTATGATCTCCACGTTTATGGATGTAGTGTTTCAGAGAAAGGGCTTGGTGTCACAACTTGTTGTCCATATTCCTTTTATTTCTTCAATAACATACAACTAAGAAAAGTTGGGGTAAAATCTTCTTTTAAATGGAATATATATATATATATATATATATATATATATATATATGTATATATATATATATAAAATAAACCATCTGACATTCTTTAGTAATTGCTTTCTTTTTATTATTACATGTTGGTATGACATCTATAGTGTCTCTATGTGTTCCTATCTTGTCTATCATTTCAATACAAACCTGACCAGGGTTTCCAGGGGAGAATAGAGGTAGTAGCCTGATATTGTGTTATCTAAGTATTTATTTATATTTTGAGATAGGTACCCAAGTACAAAAATTTTCCAAACATAACACTACATCACCTCCTAATTACCACCCTTATGATTGAGGTACTAACGTAATGGATCCTATAAATTCAACGTCAACCTTATACCAACCAATCGGGCCACAATCCCATAATAAATTATTATGCAGTCGTGATCACCAACGACCATGCATCTATAATGTAGGTGGATCTAGAGTAACTAGAATTCATATTTATAACCAATACTTAGATGCCTATAATAATGATATGGCTCCTTGTACAATAAATAAGATCAAACACAAGGATAAGGGATGTCATGAGTTTATGATATAAGGTATTGGCTTAGTTTTTGAAAAAAGAGTTAAGTGTTCCATTTGGGATGATGATAACTAAGAAAAGGACAAGACAACAAAAGTAAATTAATTCTAAAAGTAAGATAGAACTTAGAACTTTTGATACTATTTTAATAAATGGATAAAACTTAGATTGAGGTTTTCCGCTTAAGATTTCTCATCAACATGCGATACTCACACTCATTGTACACCTTTATCATAGTTTAGAACCAATCATCATTAGTGTCTATTCCCTCCTCTCTCGAGATTGGGCTATATCTAGATCATAAGTGTCTCTCTCTTGAGATGGCTAACATACAAACAAATATACAACCATATGATCATTAGCTTTAGTATTCCAACATTCTCATGCATTCATACTAGTCTATAACTCTATATATAGACTAATGTTACTCTTTTGAGGAATGAGAAATCAAACAACACAAGATGGTAGCTAATCATGCAAGTGAAGCATTATAGACAAAGAGTACATAGATAAACATTTCTAAGAGTATATACAATCAATGGAGATGAATATTTACATGTTGGGAGAGCCTTAGTGGCCACTCCCAACCCAAGAATATGGTTTAGCCACCCATGTTAATGAGAGACAATGTGGATTTAGAAATGAACGAATCCATAACAGATGGATGGATGGAGGAATATGAAAAATATGAGAGAATAAGGAAGAAAATACAACAAATAGTAACCACACAGGTATTGGCAGTCTATGATGACCTACTTATTCATTGCGGTGGTGATGGAGACAAAGGTGGTAGCTCTTGTCATCCTTCTTATTTCAAAGAGGTTTGTTGCAACTGATGGAAGCGGGGTGACAGAGGAAGACCTTGGGTTCTTTTCCTTGATCACAAGATATCAAAGGAAGAAGTTGAGCTCTCGCCCTCTCTTTCTAAAGGTCAAAGGTATATGGAGATCCGAAAAAAATTTGTTCATCACAAGTGAAGATGTTCTTCACGTAGTATGGGGTTCCTATTTATAGGAACCGATGTGGTGCTCAGGATTCATGTGAGTAGAATTTTCTTGCATTCTAAGATCACTTGGAACCTGCCTTGGGGCACACACTTAATGGTCGCTGGAGGCACCATCTTGTAGGGAATCCATCTGTAGTCAAAGCTCCACTGAACCATCAGTAGTTGAAGCCCTGTCAAACTATCGATACACAGGTCGATAGGTGAGCCTTGAATAGTTGATACCGATAAAAAAACTCCAATAGATGAAAGTCTTCTAGACCTTTAGTTAATGAGAGCCTATTGGGCCATTAGTAAGCAAGGTCAGTGATACCAACAATTGAGAATTTCTGGTAGGACCTGAGATTGATACCAACAATTGAGGATTTCTGGTAGGACCTTAGATTGATGTCTGGACACTAATCCTTAGGTTGGTGCATGCTCTATTGAACTGTGGGGTGTTGTCTTACAAAACCATCGGTAGATGGAAACCAATGCTTTATTTGTACATGACATATTCCATCAGTGTTTGGGTTGTGAATTCCAACAACAGGTGGTATGACTGCCTATATAGTACTCCGATGGTTTCTCTACAAGAACATGAGTATTTACTACTTATTTAAGGCAAAGAGGGAAAACACGAAGATAAATGTAGGAATATCTACACAAGCCAATTCTAATTAGGGAAATGAAGGATAAAAATAGGCATGTAACATCCACAAAACTAGATGTTATCAACCCCCTAAATTTAGAATCTAGCTTGTCCTCAAGCTAATAATAGAGTCAAAGCATAAAGTGAGATCAAAGGGCTTTATTAGTTTAGTTGTTTTGGAATTAATCATGTTTAGATCAAGATTTCTTCTTAGCTTCTTATCTCACTTGTTGTTTCCCCAGTTTCCTTCTTAGAGATTAAGAGTTACTTAACTTTTTTATATGTTGCTAACCTCTTCTAAGGTAGGATTTTTCCCTTGCAAGTTTGACTCAGACCCTCGATTCCTAGCCATACTAGTGCATTGATACTTTTGAAGTTACTTTTCACTCCCAACTTTTTTTTTGGACAGTCAAGAGAATGTGTGGGGGTGGGCTAAGGCTGTTGTGTAGTCTATCCTTCTTAGGATCACTTAACCAATGATTACTATATTCATAAATATATTACTCAACCATAAGACCGATTGTAATGCTAGGTGGTTTATCTGAATGCCCTTAAAAGACATGGGATGACATTTTTGGCTCTTAGGTTCCACTACAGGGCACAACATATCTATGTTCTTGAGCACAATTAGTGATCGTCCAGTCAGAACCCTTCAGCTCTTACCAGTCACAACTTCATGATTGTATTCTCTCTCAGGCTTTTATTATTGCTCACATGGCTTGGGGTTGATAGGATTTTCAAGATGCATGGGCTTCCTAGCCTAATTTATCCCTGGTGGGGTTTCAAGAACTAGAAGGGGCTAGATTTTTCCCTTTTTTAAGTTTTAAGCACTTTCCAATTTGTACTAGGAGGCTTGAGTGATTGATCAGGAGTGTACCAGAATAAGTTAATCTTATTTATGAGAATTTCTCTAGGGATAGTAAGTGTTCATTGGAATTCCACAATGTCTTCAAATAAATATGACATAAAAACATAATCACTCAATATGTTATTAGGTGAATTTATAGTCTTAATTCATCATTAGTTACCATGATTACACTAAGAAGCAACTTGGAAACAAAACGATCTAATTTAAGAGTGAGAATGTTATCCTAGGAAATCGGATAAAATTTTTTCCAGAAAAAAATCTACCTTTCATTGAGAACTTTGTAGATAAGATAAGGTTAGGTAAATCATAATATAATATGAACAAGTTTACAAAATTTTCAAAATTTTTGGGAAAAAGAGAAAATGATATATGTAGTGATAGGGAGAAGACCGGGCTAGAGAATGTACCTACCTTTTCTGTTCACATGCCTAAACTTATCATAGACTATCCCCAGAGTGTCAAAGGATGACATTTGATGTAAATAGGCGATATATCATTTAACCCATGGTTGACTAATGTGAAGTCAATATTTGTACTGCATATGCTCGTCGTAGGTGGTGGTAGTAATAATCTTCAAATTGCTCCACATTTTGGTTAGTTGTTTCTAGGATTTGCATCCAAAAGAGCACCTTGAAGCCGCAATACTTTGACCCTGGGGTTTGATGTGGACTAATGTGATGGAATTGTGACTTCCCAAACTCTCCATCCTCTGTCGAGAACCCTCTTCCATATTGTTTAACCAGCTCTATGATGTGCACCATGACTTGTCTAGATATTCAGTCACACGAATTGGCATTTTTTATTTGTTGTTCTTTTCATGCTAAATAAAGCATTGGAGATGTTGTATAGGATGACAGTTTTGGCCTTTATGTTGATAGATAGAAGAGTCCAATGGCCATCATGAAGAATGGAGAAAAAAATGAATTAAAGGATGCTTAATTTGAGTTTCTCAGTGAGTTGTTATATATCTAGTGATGCCTTATTCATGAATATGTCTCCCATTAGATCATAATATGACATGCATACGTCATCAAGGTCGTCACCTAAAAGTAGCTGACAAGAAGTCATGATGTAAACATTCATGTAGCCTATGATTGTGAGGATCTTACGGAGGTATGGATTCAAGACTTTGCCATCTTTCCTCTCAAAGATGATGACAATCTTGTCCTCTTTGGGTTTTAGTTTTTCCATAATGAGGACTAAATATTCCATAGATAAACCATAGTATGCATCTTGGTCTAAGTTTTTGAAGGAAGAAGTGGCCAAGCATGTAGGTGATAGATTGTCTGTTATGGATTCTTTATAAGGCATGCCAGGATCCTATTCAACCTCTTGCTCTGCTTCATGAATTGGGTTGGTAGGGGTTGTAGCCTATGGTTGCAATGTTTGTTGGGAGGGTTTTGTTTTGGTGTTTGACTAGGCAGACTTGGTGTTGCGTTCTATTGAACAAGTTCGATGGGGTCTTTCTAGAGAGTCTTTAGTACTTCTCTCCATGGTTTCTTCTTTGGAGGGAGTATAAGAGAATACATCCTCCAAGGGATATCTACCATGCAAGTGTCTAGAAAAATATTCTATCATGGATGATCTCCATGACTTACTTTCCTTACAAGGCATGGAAGTCTTCGTTAGCAATATCTACTAGAGGGTTTCTTCTATACAAATCTTTGACTACTCAAAAAACAACAAAAGCATTATCTCTCAAATCTAACTTTTGTTGTGGGATATATTTGTTTATCTAAATGCTAATCCAATCAGGGTGATATCATCTGTCTGCTCCTTTATCAAATGCTCCAATTGTACTAAGCTTTTTTGGTATTCCCTTGCATTTGGATTTGCAAAGACCGTCATTGCACATGATAGATCTCTAAGGTTGCAATTATATGTTAATATCTACCGTACAGAAAATCTACCATGCTCAACAACCAATGGTTCAAAGCTTTGTATGGAACTGTGTTTAGTTTTATGTCCCTAATATTTTGTAGGGTTTTACTAACTCATCAAAACAATGCATTTTGCTATTAGTTTCATAAAGTCGGGCAGCTAGACTTGGTTTATCATTGAAAATAGGCCCTTATTTAGCTCTTTGCATGAATTCTCATGTGTCATAGAGAACTTTAAAGAATTTCTTACTTATGGAGGTTATAGGTGTGAATGTCATTCAGAGGTCCTCCTCTTGGTATGTATGCCCATAGAGACAATCATGCGCCGACTACTATCAAAGAAGAAAGATGGTTTAAAAGATTATGCCTATTCCTGGAGCAAGTCCAACAACTACAACTCGTTGCAACACAACTATCTTATAGTTTCTCTTGGATGGTGTCTGTGCATCTCCTGGTCTTCACCATAGACAACAAACTAGAATCGTATCTGTAGTGGCTCCTACGGTCTCGCCATGGACTGCAAGGTGACATTACCCTAATAGTGACAGGAAAAGGCCTCCTCACCTCTAGAGAAGTCCACATAGATCAACTAGAACTCCTGTCATTCTGTTAGAATAGATAGGAAGAAGTTGTCCCTACCATTGGTGTACTAGTCACCAACTTGCTCTCCCACAATTGTTTCTCCCTTTCTATCCCTCCCTTTAAAGAGTAAGACTTGCTTGAGCTTTCTATTAGTTATTACAACTAGAGAGGATAACAATTGTCAGAGGTAATTGAGTTGTGTTTTGGTAAGCCCTTAGTACCCCTCTATTTATAGGAGGGGTTAGGGTCTGGGTTCCCTATTTGTGTGGGAGTGGAAGGAACTGGAAGATCATGAATTTTGGTAACCTATGAGTGTCGAACCAGTAAGTTCACATGTGAGTCGATCAGTTTGCAATCCGAACTGGTTATTTCACCATGTTTTCCAATCACGTATGAATTAGAAAATTCATTTCCAATTAATGCACAACATTAAATCTTGTACCAATCTAATTGATCAAGTGAAACAATCAACTTTTCTCATAAATTTTGGAAAGTCACTAGAATTTTCAGTTGGCATGACCAAGACGGTTGGTTTACTAGGTGAACCGGTCATCTCACCCAACCTGAGCTGATCGGTTCACTTAGTGAGCTGATCGGTTGGTGCTCCGGTTCATGTAGAATTCAGCCAATTCAATATCCAATCAAACTAAAACTCCAAATAGTTGTCTCAACACTTGAGCCGATCGATTGGCAGTCTAGTCAGCTGATTTGTTGCTTGAATTGAACACCTAAACACTTTAGTAATCAATCAAATCATCATTCATGATTTAAACTCCTCTTCTACATGAGTTCCTATGTGTGTGACCCTATAAGAAAAGAGCGGTGCCTAGTCACAAATCAGTGCTATTCAAGTGAATGGAAAGTTGGAGAACAACTTCAAGCTACAATCTATGTAAGGTGACATAGTGATTGTATAATTCCTTTATCTCTAACATCCGGAATGAACTTGAGGCATGGAATCATCATCCTCTCAACATTTCATCCATGTTCCTTGGACCAAGAGCAATCTGTTTGAGATATATATGACCTCAATATCATATATTGATTCATATGTGCATGCACATGTGTTTCTCAGTCTCTCTTATCAAGTGTCCAGGATATCAAACTCTACTAGGAGGGACAATTCACATCTACATCACTGACAGTCAGTCCTCATGTGTCAAAGCTACCCAATCATCACCTTTATGACAATCCTTATTTAGGGTTACATTTGATGATGTCAAAGTATACCGAACGTCATGTGATGAGTGTAGCCCCCAATCACGACCTTCATATGAGAGATGAATATGACTACCAATGATGGTTTCCATGTGTCACTCTCAAGGTGGGTCTGTCCGATACATTATTCCCTAACAAGTATCTGTGTGCTTTGTTTGATATACCATATCATGACTAATGAGATATTATCATCAACCAACCCAAAATCTAGTCTTGACTGTTACTATTGTCTATCTGCCTTCAACCGTATCAATCGGCTAGGGATATAATAAGAATGTACATACTCTTAGCATCTATAAGATCTCATTGTTTAAGTGACGTACTTGAATACATACATCATTGAGTATTTTCATTATCTACACATTCATAATGTTTCCTCATTTTCTCATAACTGAGTGAAACAAGATGATTTTAAAGCTTGCCTTTATGATTATTAATCAAATCGTTTAAGTTATATACCATGCCAATCATCATATGATCGGCTCTTTGGGCATACCTTACCAACAAACTCCCACTTGCACTTAGAGACAATCACTAACGAGTTTCATTCTTAGTGATCTAAAAATGTCCATCATGTTTGTACTATGAAAGTGATATCCATCAGGTTAGCAACATTTTGCTATTTGTCAGTATATATTTCATGTCTCTTATCTCTTCTCTTTGAGATGAAACTACTATAATATGGATTCTGATATTCCTTGCCTAACTGATAGCTCTATTGTTGTCATAATATCTCTATTGTGTCATCAATGGTTGGAGCATATTTGAGTTCATCATATGAACTTTTAGATCCATATAGTATCCACTCATGTGTTCATAACACCATGATACTCACTTTCTATTGTAGAATTGGATTAATGGCTTGTAGTTTGTAAACTTTCCAACTGAAAACTCTTTTCTTATTATTAAACATATTTTATTGCGATCACCTTTGTCATTCCGGAAGCTTGCATCAGTGTAACCCTTTACACCCAACTCTTCCTTATTTCTATTAACTAGCAACTTATCCTTAAACACTTCACAAGTATTTGTGGATGTCTTTAAATGACATTCCAATAACCCTTATTGGAAATTAATATCATCTTTTCATGTCCAATACATATAAGATTATGGAATACGTACATTATATAGCATACATGATGGATCCATTATTTGCATATATCTTATCCCAATCATGTCTTTCCATTCTTTACAAGAACCAAAACATAGGATTCATGAGATACTAGTCTGGATTCTCTCTCAATGAATCCTTCCTGCTGAACTCTTTCAACATATTGCTATCATATGTGCCCATATTTTGGTCATGAAAGTTTCCAAATCTATCTCATAGATCTTAGTTCCTATCACATAGGATGTTTCACTTAATCCTTCATCGTTGAAGGTATTTTCCATGCCAGCTCTCAATACTCATAATATTGATATGTTATTCCTTATCACATGTGAAGTATTTATATATGCTCCCACTAAATATAATTTGTTATCACAAATTTCATCTTTTATCTTGATTCAAGTCAAACACTTTGACTATTTTATCAAGTTAATAGATCACATCTCTGAGATGCTTGTTTCAATCCTAGATTGAACTTTGTAGCTTATAGACCTTATTTGCATTAATGATGTTATAATATCTTTAGGCTGTGTCATGTACACATCCTTTCACATATTCATTTTAAGGAATATGATTTTAAACTTTGTATGCCAAATCTCATGGTCTATTCTAGCTACAACATCAAGCATGATAATTGGCAAAGGTCTTTCTTCTTATTCAATAATTTGAACTGATTTGAAAACCTTTGCAACCGATCTATCCTTTTAGGTCATCCATGCTGGTCTTCCAATGAAAACCCAAATTCACCTTATGGGTTTCACCCCCTTCATGTGGTACTAGTAAGGTCATACCTTGTTAGTGTACATGGAATCCATAATGACTTTGAGCCATTTCTCAAATTATGGTTCTCAATGGCTTCTAGTTGATTTGTTGGATCGTTATCTTATTACCAACCCATCTGAGTTGTTGGATTCACAATCTTTCAATCTTAGATGTGTTCTACTAGAACTATGAGATTCTGTGTTATATGACGAACTTAAGATTCCACAACATTTTGAGTTCTACTTTTACTCCCACTAAATATTTTCAAACTCAGTTATCCTAGAAATAAACACTTTGTTGTTGGATGGGGATTAATAGCAGTGTTCAACAATCATGGTTTGTGGATAAACCTTTTCAAGAAACTACTTTCTTTATGTAGGTTTCTATCCTTAATACATATTGGGGAATTTCCCATTTCATATCATATATGGTGTGTTTTAAACCAATTTTACGGTACATTATTTTAGTGTAAAGTATACATTTATGAGGAAATTAGAAGAATGTATTATTTTGACAATTATATCATGACCCATCATGATGTAATTCCTTCATCCTGACACATCATCATGTTCAGATGGATTTGACTTTGTGATATATTATCACAATCCTTACCAGAATCTCCTAAAAATTTTGATGTAAAATATTTCAAAATTTGATCTTATCAAAGTTTCTTAATACTTTTTATCAATTTTATACTTCATTCATAATCTTCTTGAAAACTTTAAGAGACTTATTCCATATTTCACCAAATACAAACACATATATCAACTGATATTTTCAGTTGATATAATGAAGTATTACTAGTACCTTTAGCATTTATTCCATAAGATCTTCATACATCAATATGTATAAGCTCAAATAGAATGCTAATCCTCCCACTACATTTAGTGAAGGGTGTTGTGTCATATTGCTCATACTTAAGATTTGCATGCCTGTTGTTGGTTTGATAAACATAAAGAGTTTAGATAACCATCAACCTAGATTCTAGTAATGCACTTCTTACATATGTACCAGTGATGACTATGCTAAAGATTGTTTGATTTATCTATTATAATCCTTTCATATTTACATTATAAGCATTCATATTAATATTCTTTCACATAAAGGTCATTTAGTGGTTGGGCATTGTCATACAAGATCACATCTTTTGAAATAGAAACATTAACAACTCACTTTATTGATTTACCATCCTTGTCATACAAGATGTGTAAAGTAAATGTTTCTATTTATTAGAATAGCAGTTCAACTAAATCTATTACATTCCCATTTGGACAAGATAAATTTAAATATAGACTAAAGATTCACCAACTCTTGCTCTGCCTTATCCATCTTTAACCTTTCATAAAGACCCTACTTCTTGTCAGATTCTGCATATCATGTATGTCATATCTCTATTCGAATATCACATACCAAGATGAAGTAGTTAAATTTATCTTATAATGTTTATACCTGAAGTGCAGGTCTAATCACCTTCCTTCTTCTTCTTTGATTTCTCTATCCAGAGTGGGAAATTTCTTTTCCAATGTCCATGATAGTGACAATGGTGACAATCGCCTCTTTCTCTACTCCTCCCTTTGCCTTGAATTCTGAAGACTTGGGCTTTTGTCTAGCTTTAGAACTCTTCTTAGCTTTGCCTTTTCCTTTAGATTCCCCCTTTGTATTTCTGATCACCATCACATACTTGGGTTTGTCTTTCTTCATTTGTGCGTCAGCTGTTCTCAACATGCCCAACAACTCTGTCAACAGCTTGTCAAAGTCGCTCATGTTGCAGTTCATGGTAAACTGACTGTATGATTCTGACAGGGATTGAAAAATCACGTCACTGGCCAACTCTTGACCTAAGGGGAATCCCAATCTTTCCAGGTTCTCCACATACCCAATGAGCTTGAGTACATGAGGACCTACTAGATCTCCTTCTACCATGTTACATTTGAACAACGTCTTTGAGACATCACATCTCTCTTGGCTTTCCTGATCTTGGAACATGTTCTTGAGATGTATGACCATCTCAATCACATCCATGTTCTCATGCTGCCTCTGCAACTCATAGTTCATGGAGCATATCATCCGACAGTTGACATCCACGACACCTTCAATATGCTTCTTGTAAGCATCCTTGTCAGCCCTTGGTTCATTGGGAAAGGGTTCACTAGCTCTGGTGTTTCTAGGACATGGAGCTTCCTCTCTCGTGTAAGGATGATTCTCAATGTCTTGAACTAGTCACAAAAGTTGTTCCCATTTAATTTGTCCTTCTCAAGGACCGATCACATAGAAAAGTGATTGTTGTTTGTTTCCATTTGATTCTACAAAAGTGTGCAATTTTGTCAAAAACTCAAATTTTGATTTAATTTGATTTGACTAAAATTTTGACGATGTTGATTAGGTCTTTAATTAACTATCACTCTCATTATTTTGATCAAATTGACAACCCTCAATTATCAATTCAAAAAAGTGTAGCAAAAATTTTTCTAATGAGCCAAGATAAAAAACAATTCAATTATCACCCAACCAATATGTCAGCATCTATAGTCAATCATTAAGGTAGACAATGTTTGTCAATTGTATCATATGTAATTCTTGGATAGATAATATACACATCTCTTTGCCATAATTATCTACATTCTTCTATTATTTAATCTCATTATGACCACACAGTTAATCCCGACCCAAAAGCCAACATGATAATAATGCACCCTGCTTGGTGGGCCCACACTATTACCATCGAACTTCTACGAGATAGATGGCACACCATCCTTGGGATTCCCACACTTATTTGATCAAAATTTTCATGTGTGCTACTATATATACATATATATATGTATATAAATATACATATATATATATATATATATATAAATGTATACATATACTATATCTGATCACCACATACATAGTATGTATCATATACATGCTATGTCCCACAACATAAACATGCAATATAAAACAAAAGGCGATGGTTATGGAGATGTCTACTGTAATTCCTTAGAGCCACAAGGAAATAAATCTTTTTGGTCTTCCAATATCAATAGGTTGATTATTTTGCTCCTGCATCTCCAAAAGGGAAAAAGAGATCTTTCTTTTTTTGTCCCCTTGGAAGAAATCCTCATACGTTTTTTCTACCACCTAGATCAACATCACATCACATGTATGAACTTGTTGTCGGTGTAGATCTGTGCTTGCCAATCCGAGTTTATCAGTTCAACCCTTGAACTTGTCATCTTGCCTCTTGGCTGGTCAGTTGGACCTCTAAAATGGTCAATTGTCCTCTTGTCTAACCGATGTCTGGACACTTCCAAATGGTCAGTTGGACCCATCATCTAGTCGGTTCACTCATGTGGTCCTCCCTTCTTAGTCCCCCAATTGGTCGGCTCATCTTGTGAAACAATTTGCTTGCCTGACTTTGATCATCATCTTTGTTGTTGCAATAAAAGAAACTATCCTATTTCTATAAATCTTAATTACATGGTAGAGAGAAACCTCGAGTTACATTCGATGGGAGAAAAGGTAGGAAAGAGTTAACTTTACACTAGAATTAAGGAGGTAGAGGCTCGATATGCAAACTGAGATATAACATGAATAAAAGATCCATCCAACCACACATTGATATTAGGTTATTGGACATAACCAAGCTACACATCCACCATCAAAGGTGCTTTTAGGGTGATGTGTGTAAATTATATATATATATATGTATATATATATATATATATATATATATATATATATATATATATTAGTTTGGGTTTATGTGGTGTTTCATCAGATACACATATGAATAAATTTATTTATTCACATCATATGCAATAATTAAATGATGAAAACTAAAAATCCGATCATAACAATTATCCCAAAAAAGGTAATTTAATGTGGCTCTGATACCACTATAGGGAAATACAGGCAGATAGTAGGCAGTGGAAATAAATTTTTTTAACTATCCATATTCCCCAAAACTACAAGATCGCGTCAACTACTATGAAATAGGAAAGGTGGTTTAACGAGTTTATACCTAGTCCTGGAGCAAGTACAATGACTACAACTCATTGCAATACAACTATCGTTTAGTCGCTCTTGGATGGTGTCTATGCAACTCCTGGTCTTCACCACTGACAACAGACTGGAACAATGTCTGCAACAACTCCTTTGGTCTCGCCACAGACTGCAAGCTGACATTGCCCTCCTAACGATGAGCAAAGGACTCCTCACCTCTAGAGAAGTAAACACAGACCAACTTGAACTTCTGTCATTCTAGTAAAATGGACAGGCAGGAGTTGTCCCTTCCGTTGGTGTACTAGTCATCAACTTACTCTCCCACAATTGTTTCTCCCTTACTATCCCTTCCTTTAGTGGGTAGGACTTAATCAGACTCTCTATTGGTTACCACAACTAGAAAGGACAACAATGGTCAGAGGAAACTGAATTGTGTTTGGGAAGCCCCCAATACCCCTCTATTTATAGGAGGGTTTAGGGTTTGGGTTCCCTATCTGTGTGGGAGTGGAAGGGATCAGAAGATCATAAAGTTTTGCAACCTGTGAGTGTTGAACCGGTCGGTTGGTAACCAAAATGGTAGGTTCACATATGAGCTGATTGGTTCGTAGTCCAAACCGGTCATTTCACCATATTTACCAATCACATATGTATTAGAAAATTCATTTCCAATTAACGCACAACATTAGTTCTTATACCAATCAAATTAAACAAGTGAAACGATCAACTTTTCTCATGAATTTGGCAAAGTCACTGGAACCTTCAGTTGGCACAACTGATCCGATTGGTTCACTAGGTGAACTATCCATCTCACCCAACCTGTGCCAATCAGTTCACTTAGTGAGCCGATCGATTGGTGCTCCAATTCATGTATAACTCATCCAATTCAATATCCAATCAACATGACTCTCCAAACAACCGTCTCAATAATTGAGTCGATCAGTTGGTAGTCTAGTTAGTTGATTTATTGCTTGAATTGAATACCTAAACACTTTCGTAATTAATCCAATCATCATTCGTGATTTAAATTCCTCTTCTAGATGAGTTCCTATGTGTGTGTCCCTATAGGCCCCATATTACATTAGCAGTGAAGGTCCTTAACCAGCTTATAACATCACAAGCAAAGAGCGGTGCCTAGTCGCACATTAGTGCTACCCAAGTGAATGGAAAGTTGGAGAACAAATTCAACCTACAATCTGTGTAAGGTGTTGTGGTGATTGCATAATTCCTTTGTCTCTAATATCTGGAATGAACTCGAGGCATGGAATTGTCATCCTCTCAACGTTCAATTCATGTTTCTTGAACCAAGAACAGATTGTCTGAGATATATATGACTTCAATATCATTTATTGATTCATATATGCATGCACATGCATTTATCAGTCTCGGTTATCAAGTGGCCAAGATATCAAACTCCTATAGGAGGGAAAAATCCCATCTACATCACTCATATTCAGTCCCCATATTTCAAAGCTACCCAATCATCACCTTTATGACAGTCCTTATTCAGGGTTATATTTGATGATGTCAAAGTATACCAAATGACATGTGATGAGTATAACGACTTTTGATCTAAGAATCACAATCATCACCTTCACTATGAGAGATGACTATGACCACCAATGATGCTTTCCATGTGTCACTCTCAAGTTGGGTCTATTCGATACATTGTTCCCTAACAAGTATATGTGTGTTTGGTTTGATATATCATATAATGACTAATGAGATTATGTCATCAACCAACCTACACTCTAGTCTTGTGTGTTACTACTGTCTATCTACCTTCCATAGTAACAACCAACTAGGGACATAATAAGAATGTACATACTCTTAGAATCCATATGATCTCATTGTTCAAGTCACATACTTAAAGACATATGCCATTGAGTATTGTCATTCTCTAGACATTCACAATGTTTCCTCATTATCTCATAACTAAGTGAAACACAATGAATTGAAAGATTACCTTTGTGATTATTAATCAAATCCTTTATGTTATATGACATGTCAATCATCATTTGATTGGCTCTCTGGGCATGCCTTACCAATATTTACTCGATGACAAATGTCTTCAGGTTGAGGACCTGAACAATGAGATCAAATGTATGATAAGAGTACATACATTCTTGTTTTGTCCCTAGTCGAATATTACTATGGAAGCAAAATAGACAAATAGTAACACATAAGACTATAGTGTGTGTTGACTAATGACATAGTCTCATTAGTCATGATTTGTAATATCAAGTCAAACACATAAGTACATGTTAGATAACAATGTATCATATAGACCCAATGGAGACCATAGAATGGTAGTCAGAATCAACTCTCATAGTGATAGCGGTGATTGTGGTTCTTATACCTGAAGTCACTATACTTATCACATGTCGTTCGATATATTTTGACACCATCCAACGTGACCTTGAATAAGGGTTTCCATAAAGGTGATGCTTGGGTGGATTGTGAAACATGGGGATTGAGTGTGAGTGATGTATATGGGGTTTTCCCCTCTAACAGGAGTTTGATATCCTAGGTACTTGATAAGAGAGACTAAGCAACATATGACCATACTCACGTGACTCAATATAAGATATGTGAATTCACATGCATCTCCTGCAGTCCGCTCTAGTTCAAGGAACATGGATTGAACATTGAGAGGATGACGATTCCATGCCTCAATTTCAATCTGGATATTAGAGACAAAGGAACTATATAATCGTGTAACACTAATCACAAATTGTAGGTTGAAGTTATTCTCCAACTATTCAATTACTTGGGTAGTAATGATGTGTTGCTAGATACCACTCATTTCTTGTGATGTCATAAGTTAGTTATGGACACTCATTGTTAATATAACTTGGGACCTATAGGGTCACACACACAGGATGCAACTGGAATATGAGTTTATGCATGGATGATGTTCAACTTGACTACTAAAGTGTTTATATATTCAATATAAACAACAATGCTGAAAATTGGCTGACTTGACTGTGAACCAACCGATTCAAGTGTTAAATTGATTGACTCAAGTGTCAAGTCAAGTTAAATGACATTAGACGAACATTTCTTGTACTGGGACATGAATTGATTGATTTAGTTGGTGAAATGACCGATTCAAGGTCTGAAATGACAAGTTCAACTTGTGAATCACCCAGTTCACATGATCAATACGATTGGATCGAGGATTGATGCTGACATCATGTTGTACATTAATAGAATATTGAAAGACAATGTGATTGAAAATAGGAATGCAAGTGAATCGATCGGTTCAAGTGTTGAACCAATCATTTCACATGTGAACCAACTGGTTCAGGTGTGAATGGATCATTTCAAGGTTCACAACTTCCAAAAAATTCATGAGATTATGTCTCTTTGACTCCTAAATGATCTGGAAACCCTGATCTTGTCCCTCCTATAAATAGAGCGGTAGTCAAGGATTTCAGAAGACATAATAATAACCTTTGACAATTGTTGTCCTCTCACAGTTGTGGTAACATGAGATCCTGGGCAAGTCCTACTCATAAAAGGGTGGGACATCGAGGAAGAGACAATAAGGGAGAGCAAGTCAACCCTTACATGTTGACATTCAAAGGGACAACTCCTTCCCGTTGGCTCTAGTAGTGCAACGTGGAGTTCCCAGTGGTCTACATAGACTACATAGAGGAGTGGAGGCCATTACCACCTGCTAGGAGGAGAACTGTAACAACCCTGACCTGGGTTATACTTTAACCCTAGGTGTTTTGATTAAGAAATGTGATTAAATGCTTAATCGCATCTTATGAAAAGTAATTAGGCCTCAAGAGGAACTTATGTTGCAATTCTAGTCCTTTTTGAACATTGTGGAAATCAACGTTTTGTTTGTATTGGACTAAAGTGCAAATTACCCAAGTTGAGGGGTTTAAGTGCAATTGTTCATGATAATATGTTCCTCATGTGTTGAAGCATCATGAGAGTGAAAATCATGCTGAGGTATGGATTATGGAAGCCTGAACACTAAGAAAGAGCTGATAAAGCAATGTTTCTGCATAAAAACCTAGTTTTGGAGTAATGTGCAATTTACCCAAAACCAAAGGTTCAATATGCAATTTACCACTTCAATAAAGTCCCTAATGTTTCTTGGCATCATGTAAAGCAAAGAAAATGAGAGGTACTTCTCATTTGAATTAAGATGGAGGAGAGAGAATCTTGATATTAAAATAATCAAGATTTAATCCTAAGTGAAACCCTAATCCAATTTAGGGAAAAAATGAATGTATTAATTAAAGGGCCTTCAACCAAAATTAAAATGGTTGGATTCAGATATGTGTGGATAAGACTAAAGCCTTGCAAAGGCACGAGCATATCCTAAGGAGGTGAAATTCCACTCACCATTATTATAAGAAAAAGAATTTCCACTCAAATAAGCATATTCTTATTATAAGGGTTAAGGTGCTTAATTTCTTTTCCCTTAATTCATGGATAATGGAAGGGAGTTCGGTGGGGATAGAGATGCCCTTGCATGCAAGAAACCAAGGGGGAAGTGGTGGCAACAATTTTGGAATTAAAAGACTTTTATAAAGTATCTTCTCTCTCCTCAATTTTCTTATAAAAGTACCTTTTCCAAGCCAAATGAAAGGCTTTTACGACCCCACTTCTTCTCATTGCTTGCAAAACCGACCAAGAAGGCTAAGGAAAGCAGGCTAAGGACAGCGGGGAGCTCTGATACCAATTGAAAAACTACTAGAGGGGGGGGGTGAATAGAGTTTTTGAATTATTTTATCAATTTATTGAATTCAAACAACCACAATTGAAATTGGAAGAAAGAGACAGGTGTTTAGAGTGGTTCCAACTATAGCAAATACTATAGTTGTCAGTCCACTACCCGGTTGCTTACCCAACCGGGATTTGAAAGTATTTATTTTATTACCTCTCGAGGATTTATACAAAATACAATACTTTCCTTTACACCCTTTGAACAACCTTCACTTGAAGTAGGTGCACCAACTTTGAGGTAGCCTTCTTTGAAGTAACTCCAAGCTCCCCCTTGAAGTAGCCTTCCTCTCTAGAAGTAACCTCCCGTTGCACCAGCCTTCTGAAGTAGCTCAAAGTCTCCTTCTTCGCCAAGAAGATCTTCACCCTCTCCAATCCGCAGCCTCCAACCTAGGAGTAGCAAGGAGAGTACAAACAATAATAGGGAATAAGAAAGAAAATGGAAATTACAACTTATCCTTTGTAGCCCAAGGCTTGATTTGCCTAGATCAAGCGCATAGATCTCCTAACCAAGTATGTGAACTTGTGATTGCAGTGGATAGGAGATACTAGCCTATAGGACACGAATTATGAGCTAAGGAATGAAATGGCCAATTGTCACAATGCTCAAATTGCTTACAAACAGATTGCACAAAGTATGCTCAAAGATTTCTCAAGTGTAGCAAGTGTAAACAAGTGAGTTTGAGTGTCCTATGGCTTGTCCTATTTATAGGAATGGCCTAAGGATGCTTAAGGATGTTCTAGACAACTTCTAGGGGTTTCTAAGTGCTTAACTAGCCGTTAGGTACAAAGTTGTTACTTTAACAACGGCTAATTAATTAATTCTGCAGTTGCTGTCAGAGACAATCTCGGTCGAGGAATGGTCGACCGAGACACCTACTCGGTCGAACTTTTGTCAACCGACAGGCACTCTGGAACAAGTGATTTGCAACGTCTTTCTCCAACTGCCAACTAACTTGTCTGTTGTGTCTAACGGCTACTTTGGATCTTTCTCGGTCGAGGAGTTTGTCGACCGAGATTGATCCTGTTTCAATGTTTCAATTTAGGCACTAATTATATGTATGAGTGTGCTTATGTGATCTTATTTGAATGTGATGACTTGTCTAACTGTGATGTTTAGCTAGGGAGAATCTAACGCTTGATTTACATGCAATTCTAAGTACTTGTACATTATATTTTTGTACAAGTTTTTACAACAATGATTACATTGCATGAAAATATAAATATGTAAGCTTGTGGATTTTCCCTTGTTGCTTTGTCATCCTGCACACTCAAGTAGCTCGTTAGATTAATAAGAATGAAATGTTTGTCATAATCAAAACAAAGGGATTTATAGATGTCCATTTAGCCAACAATCTCCCCCTTTTTGAAGATGACAAACATTTCCAAAATATAAAAATAAAGGAAATATAAACCATATGAGTTTCATACCTTTAGATTACCTTTTGTAGCTTTTCCTCTTGTTTATAAAATGTGTGCTTATTATTCCCCTTGAATTATGGAACATGAAATCCAATTCACTAGGGAATATAGCAACTTTCAATGTAAAGCCAAGAGTTTATTTATGAAACTCATTGATTGAGTTTTTCAAAGTTTTAGTTTTATATTTATTTCTCCCCCTTTGTCATTTCAAAAAGATATCCATTTAGAAATAAAAACTCCCCCTTAATTAGATGTCCCATCAAATCTAATGAAAAAGATGTCCATTTAAAAGCCAAAATATCATGATGTAAATAAGAGTTTTTGTTTAAGTAGCACAAATATCAAAGAAAACATCTGCCAAAGGAGTGATAAGCAATTGCTTCCTAATTTTGTTAAATTGATCTAGTGGAAGCGGTTTTGTAAAAATATCAGCCAATTGATCTTCCGTATCAACATGATGAAGGGAAACCTGATTCTTGGAGATGTGATCCCTTAAAAAATGATGACAGATTTCAATATGTTTAGCTCGGCTGTGTAAAATAGGATTGTGTGCTAAGTTTATAGCGCTTGTGTTGTCACAAAAAATAGGCGTAGATGAAAAAATAAAACCATAATTGTTTAATACTTGTTGCATATAAAGCACTTGAGCACAACAAGACCCGGCTGCCATATATTCAGCTTCACTTGTAGATAGGGCAACCATATTTTGTTTCTTGCTAAACCAAGATACTAAAGCTCTCCCTAATAAGAAACAGCCACCACTAGTACTCTTGCGATCAAGTCGACAACCAGCATAATCCGCATCAGTATAAGCTTTAAAATCCAAGGATTGTCCTTTTGGATACCATAAACCAAAGCAAGTAGTGCCGGCTAGATAACGAAGAATTCGTTTAACTGCTAGAAAATGAGAGTGCATAGGTTGTGATTGAAATCGAGCACAAAGACCAACGGGAAACATAATGTCCGGTCTAGAAGCAGTTAAGTAAAGCAAACTACCAATCATGGCTCTATATAAAGAATCATCAATAGGTTCCCCATTTTCATCCTTATCAATTTTAGTAGAAGTAGCCATAGGAGTAGTAGCATGTTTGCACTGATCCATCCCAAAACGTTTTAAGAGTTCTTTAGTATATTTTTCTTGGCTTATGAATATTCCGGCAGGTGTTTGCTTAATTTGAAAACCAAGAAAGAAAGTTAGTTCACCCATGAGGCTCATTTCAAATTCTTTTTGCATAATATCACTAAATTGTGTGCACAATGAATCATTTGAAGCTCCAAAAATAATGTCATCAACATATATTTGCACAACTAGGAAATCAGATGTATATGTTTTGAAAAATAAAGTAGAATCTGAATTTCCAATAGAAAAACCATTATCAAAAAGATATGTCTTGAGCCTTTCATACCAATTTCTAGGTGCTTGTTTTAAACCATAAAGTGCTTTCTTAAGTTTATAAACATAGTCACCTTTTTCCGGTATTTCAAAACCAGGTGGTTGGGCAACATATACTTCTTCTTGAATGATGCCATTTAGAAATGCACTTTTTACATCCATTTGGTATAGTTTGATGTTTTTATGTGCAGCAATAGCTAGTAACATTCTAATAGCTTCAAGTCTAGCTATCGGTGCATATGTTTCATCAAAATCTATTCCTTCTTGTTGATTATATCCTTGTGCTACTAACCGAGCTTTATTCCTTATTACTTCTCCTGCCTCATTTAGCTTGTTCCTAAAAACCCATTTAGTTCCTATTATGGTTTTATCTTGTGGTTTAGGAACTAAATCCCATACATCATTTTTAGTGAATTGATTCAATTCTTCTTGCATGGCTATTATCCAATAATCATCTTTAAGAGATTCAGATATCTTTTTAGGTTCAATGATAGAAACAAAAGCCATGTTTGCAACATCTTTGAAAGAAGACCTAGTTTTAACTTTATCATTAGGATCTCCAATAATTAATTCTTGAGGATGATCTTTAATAAGCCTAGGTGTAGGTTGTGGTTCAACTTGGTGATTATTTGTAGTACTTTTCTCATTATTATTTGGTATGGTTAGATTTTCGAATTGATTTGTGAGATCTATGATTTCTAGATTTTCAGATTTGGATTCTTCATGAAAAGAAACATGAATAGATTCCTCAACTTTTCTAGATATAGTGTTATATACTCTAAAAGCTTTGCTAGAGGTGGAATATCCCAAAAAGAATGCTTTGTGTGATTTTGAGTCAAACTTATCTCTATCATCTTTGGTATTTAAGATATAGCATGTGGAGCCAAAGGTATGAAAATAGTCAACTCTAGGTTTCTTAGAATGTTTTAGTTCATATGGAGTTTTCTTTAAATGAGAGTGAACAGTTACTCTATTTAGCACATAGCATGCAGTGTTTCCAGCTTCAGCCCAAAAGGTTTTGGGTGTGTTATGTTCAAGCATCATAGTTCTAGCCATTTCTTGTAGTGATCGATTTTTCCTTTCAACTATACCATTTTGTTGTGGGGTGCGTGGAGCAAAAAAATTATGAGTGTACCCTTGAGATGTACAAAACTCTTCAAATGTATGATTTTCAAATTCTCCACCATGATCACTTCTAATGGTACATATTTTTCTTTGTAATAGATTTTCAATCTTGGAACAAAATTGTATAAAAACATGAATAGTATCATCTTTAGTTGCAATAAAGTGTACCCATGTGTATCTACTATAATCATCAACAATAACAAAACAGTATCTTTTACCACCAATAGATTGTGTCCTCATGGGTCCAAATAAATCCATATGAATTAATTCTAAGGATCTACTGGTGCTAAGTACATGTTTTGGTTTAAAAGAGGTTTTGGTTTGCTTTCCCATTGTGCATGGTTCACAGTTTTCAACTTGATCAAAAGATAGAGTAGGCAATCCACGAACAAGATCATATTTCACTAACTTTTTAATAACATGTGAACTAGCATGTCCTAGCTTTTTATGCCATACTTGTAAGGTATTGTCATTTGCAAGCAAGCATTTTCCCACTACTGATTTCATAGAGTTAGGTTTAAGAATATAAAGATTTCCAACTCTATTTCCTTCATAAACAACATTTGTGGTGTTTTCTATCAATAACTTGCAGCAAGTTTTGTTAAATAACACATCATAACCACTATCACATAATTGACTAACACTTATCAAATTATGGTGCAAACCATCAACGAGTAGAACATTCTTTATTTCGAGGTTTGTACCAACATTACCTATTCCAACGATTTTGCCCTTACCATTGTCTCCAAAGGTGACTGTTCCACTTTTCTTTTCTTCAAAAGTTTGGAATGCATCCTTGTTTCCGGTCATATTTTGGAACATCCACTGTCAACCACCCATTCCTGCATTAAAATGTAGATTTTGGTACCCATGTGATGGTCCGATATGGTTAGAATCATTTAAGTACAGATTTGTATAAAAGTTCTGAATCAGAAGTCCAGTCGGTCGACAATTGTTCGACCGACATATGTCTCGGTCGACAATTTGTCGATCGAGAAGATTACTGTATTACAAAACCAGAAAACACAGAAATGTAGCTCGGTTGAGCAATTTTCGACCGAAATAATTGCTGTAAATTTTGATATGTTACAGACATTCGGTCGGTCGACAATACTTCGACCGATTAATGGTTCGGTCGACAATACTTCGACCGACTAAGTTTCTGTTTCAGTACAATAATGCAGAAAATTAACAATGAGCATAAAATCTTTTGTTTAGTTGAGATAAGACAATATAAATAGCAAGATGGAGCTTTTTGGTCATATCTCAACTAAATTCTATTTGACTCTACTAAGTTTGAGGTTTTGGGACCCAAACTAATTCGGAATCCTTAGTTTTATAAGGGCATGAAAAGGAATAGTGTCCAAGACGTAAACAAAAATGGCAAGTAATAGAGTCAACTTCATTTCTCTTTCTAGCCATTGTGTTCTTGGATACAAACATAGTTTGAGTTCTTTTGGGTTGATTTTTCTTTGGAGCATATCCCAAACCTTTTCTTCCGTTGAAAACAGTACCAATGCTTAGAATGTTATCAAGTATATCTTTTCTTCTTAACTCATGAAGTTCTCTTTGCAGCTGAGCAATATCATTCATTTTCTTGTGTAAATCTTTTCTTGCTTGATCTAAATCAGATAGAAATGAATCTCTTTCTTTTATAACATTATCATAGTCTAGATGGTTACACAAAATAGGTTGAGTCTGAAAATCTTTTAGTTTAGCTAACAAGTCAGTCTTTTCTTTAGAAAGGAGATCAACATTTGTTTCTAGAGTGAGTATCTTTCTAGTGCAATCATCCAAAGATGTTTTTAAAGACAAATTCTCAAGATCAATGTTATTCTTTTCAGAAGAAAGATTATCTAATTTAGCAATTTGCTCATCATTTGATTTGATAACCTTCTTTAGTTTCTTCTTGAAATCAACATACTTATCATGAATTTCTTGTAGACTAGTGACTAACTCTTCTTTAGAAAGATCAAGTAGGCTTACCTCTTGAGAGTTTTCATCATCTTCTCTTACCATTAGACAATCCACGGTTTCTTCTCCGCTTTCACTGTCACTTGATTCGTCCCATGCAGCTTTATAGGCTTTTTCTCCCTTCTTCTTGTGTGAGCTTTTCTTTCCTTTCTTTGCTTTAGGACATTCATTCTTGAAATGCCCTTTCTTTCCACATTCAAAGCACCTAGGAGGGGTAGAAGAAGAGCTGGAAATTTTGTTAGATTTAAATCTTTTGTATTTCTTACCATTTACTATCAAGGCTTCTTCTCCCTCTTCTTCACTTGACTCCTCACTTTCTTGTGTGACAGCCTTTGAAGCTTTTAGAGCCACATCCTTCTTCTTTCCTTGCTGAAGTTCACGTGCTCTTCTTTCTTCCTCTTCTAGGGTTGCTTCATGAGCTTCTAAGTTGCCTGTAAGTTGCTCCATTTTCAGTCGAGTGAGGTCGTTTGCTTCTGCAATAGCTGTCACCTTTGGCTTATATTTTGGAGGAAGTGAACGAAGGATCTTTGATACCTGATCTTCTTCAGGAATAGGTTTTCCTAAAGCACTTAAACCATTAACAATAGTAGAGAATTTTGCAAACATTTCACTAATTGATTCATTAGTATCCATACGAAAGTGTTCAAATTTTTGTTTAAACATGCTAATCTTGGAATTTTTGACTTGGACTGTACCTTCATAGGTTATGGATAGTCTATGCCAAATATCATAGGCTGTGTCACAATTAGATATTCTATTAAATTGTCCTACCGAAATAGAACAATATAAAATGCTTACAGCTTTTGCATTCATTTGGGCCAGCTTTACCGTATTTGCATCCCATTCTGCAAATTGAGTTTGAGGGAGCTCGTATGGGGTTGACACCATTCTCCATAAGTCCCAATTTATGCCTTGTAAGTAGAACTGCATCCTTCTTATCCAATATTGGTAGTTTGTTCCATCGAACGCTGGAGGCCTAGCAACAAGTGTCCCTTCGAGGTTGAGGTTGTTGAGCACTCCATCACCCATTTCTTCAAGACCTTGTTAGGGTTCCTTGAAGCCTGCTCTGATACCAATAGAAAAACTACTAGAGGGGGGGTGAATAGAGTTTTTGAATTATTTTATCAATTTATTGAATTCAAACAACCACAATTGAAATTGGAAGAAAGAGACAGGTGTTTAGAGTGGTTCCAACTATAGCAAATACTATAGTTGTCAGTCCACTACCCGGTTGCTTACCCAACCGGGATTTGAAAGTATTTATTTTATTACCTCTCGAGGATTTATACAAAATACAATACTTTCCTTTACACCCTTTGAACAGCCTTCACTTGAAGTAGGTGCACCAACTTTGAGGTAGCCTTCTTTGAAGTAACTCCAAGCTCCCCCTTGAAGTAGCCTTCCTCTCTAGAAGTAACCTCCCGTTGCACCAGCCTTGTGAAGTAGCTCAAAGTCTCCTTCTTCGCCAAGAAGATATTCACCCTCTCCAATCCGCAGCCTCCAACCTAGGAGTAGCAAGGAGAGTACAAACAATAATAGGGAACAAGAAAGAAAATGGAAATTACAACTTATCCTTTGTAGCCCAAGGCTTGATTTGCCTAGATCAAGCGTATAGATCTCCTAACCAAGTATGTGAACTTGTGATTGCAGTGGGTAGCAGATACTAGCCTATAGGACACAAATTATGAGCTAAGGAATGAAATGGCCAATTGTCACAATGCTCAAATTGCTTACAAACAGATTGCACAAAGTATGCTCAAAGATTTCTCAAGTGTAGCAAGTGTAAACAAGTGAGTTTGAGTGTCCTATGGCTTGTCCTATTTATAGGAATGGCCTAAGGATGCTTAAGGACGTTCTAGACAACTTCTAGGGGTTTCTAAGTGCTTAAGTAGCCGTTAGGTACAAAGTTGTTGCTTTAACAACGGCTAATTAATTAATTCTACAGTTGCTGTCAGAGACAATCTCGGTCGAGGAATGGTCGACCGAGACACCTACTCGGTCGAACTTTTGTCGACCGACAGGAACTCTGGAACAAGTGATTTGCAACGTCTTTCTCCAACTGCCAACTAACTTGTCTGTTGTGTCTAACGGCTACTTTGGATCTTTCTCGGTCGAGGAGTTTGTCGACCGAGAGTGTCTCGGTCGAGGAGTTTGTCGACCGAGATTGATCCTGTTTCAATGTTTCAATTTAGGCACTAATTATATGTATGAGTGTGCTTATGTGATCTTATTTGAATGGGATGACTTGTCTAACTGTGATGTTTAGCTAGGGAGAATCTAACACTTGATTTACATGCAATTCTAAGTACTTGTACATTATATTTTTGTACAAGTTTTTACAACAGTGATTACATTGCATGAAAATATAAATATGTAAGCTTGTGGATTTTCCCTTGTTGCTTTGTCATCCTGCACACTCAAGTAGCTCGTTAGATTAATAAGAATGAAATGTTTGTCATAATCAAAACAAAGGGATTTATAGATGTCCATTTAGCCAACAGGTAAGCCTTTGATCTTCATTCTTCATGATTTCATGGTGAAAATCATAAAACAATGTGTAATTCCTTCATTTCTTCAGTCAATCTTCAATTCTAGCCGATCATTTCACTCCAAATCTTGAAGTTGAGCCTTGGAATAGTTGGAGAAGCTTCATACACCATTAGAGCCGTGTATCTTGGAGCTTGTAGATCATATTTGAGGCGGGTTTTATAACTTGAACCCTTTTACATTGTTATTCAACCATTAATCTTGTAATTTCAATAATTTCCTTCATTATCTTGATTAATTGCTGGTTGAAATTGATTAATTCATGAAATCAGAAGTTGTTAGAACTTCATGGACGAAGCTTGATGATTATGACATCATCATAAGCACACACCTCCCCAAATATCTTGGGCAAACGGTTTGGAAGTTGGGACCAAACGGTTTCACCAAACCGTTTGGTGATCAAACGATTTGCAAACCGTTTGGGAGAAAACGGTTTCAAAACCATTTGAGATGGTTGAACAAGGGTTGACCGTTTGATATTCCTGTTCATAATTATGTTGGTTGTTAACCCTCCAAATTTGAGGGATTAACTCCAAAGGAATCGTGAGTTGAAGGCAAATCAATTAAGTAACCTAATTGAATTAAGTGCTGAATTTCAATCTGATTTAACTTGACTTTTTGGGCAAACGGTTTCAAAACCGTTTGAGTGAGTTGACCAAGCATTGACCGTTTGATATTACTGTTACTAATTATGTTGGTTAATAACTCACCAAATTTTATGGATTAATTCCAAGGGAATCATGAGTTGAAGGCTAATCCATTAGACAAATCCTAATTGGATTAAGTGCTGATTTTTAACTTGATTAATTTGCCTTTTTGGGAAAACAGTTTCAAAACCATTTGAGATGGTTGACCAAGCGTTGACCGTTTGATATTACTGTTCCTAATTATGTTTATTATTAACTCACCAAAGTTTATGGATTAACTCCCAAGGAATCATGAGTTGAAGGCTAATCAATTGGGCAAACCCTAATTGAAATCAGTGTTGAATTTCCAATGAGTTGGTTTGAGATTTTGGGTTGGATAGCCCAAACGGTTTCAAAACTGTTTGGGGATCACCCAAACGGTCTCAAAACCGTTTTGGGATCACCCAAGACCGTTTGGAGGTCTGGGGTTAAGTATAGTTGACCAATTGAAGGTCTAAAGGTACCAAATCATATTACAACCAAGTGCTGATGTGTTGATCAACTCAATAGAGCAAACCTTGATGAAATTTCACTAGAATCCAAGGGTTGGATGGGCAAATGGTATTCACCTACTTGGCCAAACGGTCTTCATCTACTTGGCCAAACGGTCTTCACCTTCTTGGCCAAACGGTCTTCACCTACTTGGCCAAACGGTCTTCACCTGCTTGGCCAAACGGTCTTCACCTGCTTGGCCAAACGGTCTTCACCTACTTGGGCAAACGGTCTCAAACCGTTTGGAGACCTAGGTGGTTTCAAGGTCAAGTTATGTTATGCAATAGAAGGTTAAATTGGTTATTCCAATGGAGAACCTAATGCAACTAAAGGTCCAATTGATTAACCTAATTGAGTACCTATTGCAATTGTAGATTCAATTGGATACCTTATGTAATGGAGGTCTAAGGTGATTGAATCTCTCGAGAATAGAGATGATGAATGACTCATTGATCCAATGATTATTAGTAATGATAATAAATTAAGGTACAAAGATTGAAACCTTATTAGTACCTAAGTGATTAGTTCCAATTAAGGGATGAACCCTAATTTCTTATAGGATCAATGACTTGGTACACTATGTCATTCATAGTTGTATGTACTTGATTGAAGGGATGAAATGACCTTATCAAGTTGAGATGATGTTAGCATGAATTCATAACATGAATATGATTCATGTGGAGATTAAAGGTACGATCCTTAAGTAAAGAGATCATGAAACCCTAATCATGAACATAAACCCTAATTGACAGGGTTATTGAATTCTAACCCTAATTGAGGGAAATTCTAAATGAAACCATAATCCAGGGTAAGGATGTAGCCCTAATCTAGGGTAATCATAAGTGAAACTCTAATTTAGGGAAAAGAGATGTAAATTCCTAATTGGGATGAATAGTGAATCTCCAATTATGGATAATTGAATGAAAAGAAACTCACGAATATATCTAGCATGTTTCCGAGTTCACACACACATTGATTGACAAGGAAATCAATCAGGGAAAGTCGGAGTTCTGTCTGCTCTTTCCTAACTAGATGTGAGAGCTGAAGACAAGTTTGTCACCGTCAGATCTAGATATGACGGCCCTAACTACGCGCGCCAGATCAAGGGAAGTATATTCGGAATTGTGACATTTTATACGATTCAAAGATTACCCATTTACTTTAGGAAACTTCTAAAAATCACAACTCATTAATCCTTTATCCTTTTTCCACAAAATTTTAAAGGAAGCTTTGGGTCGACATTATATACCATTTTACCAAATTAGAGCCCCAAATTCCAACGGAAAAGGGTGTTTTCTACATAAGCAAGCTATCATTATAAATTAAGCTAATTAATTTGATATTCCCTCTTTCTTTGCCATTAAATTATTATTTTGAGTTCCTTGAACCTCAAGAAACCCTAATGGATCAGAATCCCATCTTGGGAATATTCCTAAGCCTCTCACTTATCTTTTATCTATTTTCTCTTTCTTCTTATTCATTTCTTATCAAAATATCTCTTTTCGGGGATTTCTCTTTATCTCTCTTATTATTTTCCTTATTGGAATTCCTTTAACACAATGAAATTTGGGGATGAAAGAAAGCATAAAATTAACTAGATGGAACTAGGGAACATGGATTAATGATGATCTCCTCCGAAGATGAGCGCAAAAATATGACTTTTGGACCACCATTTCTATGATTGAAGGTTTTGAGATGATCTTTTTCCTATGTTTCCACCTTTTTCTCTCTCCTTCTTCTACTTTAAGGATGTCTACATAATGATCTCTGATGTTTTGGTGATGGTTGTCATGCACTAGAATATAACCCAAGTACCCAAGGAAAGATCTGAATCTTTAATATTAGGTTAAGAATCATAATCATCCATACTTTTACATATGTGTCACTGACTTGCTTGAATTTGTGTTTAAATTGGACAATGTCAATATCATTGACATGGATGTCAGTGGCACCAAAAAGTTATTGAGAACGTTCAGTCCATCTCTCGATGGCACCAAGATTGGTCTCGGTGTATTGAATTTGGCTTTTTTTTGTTGATCCATTTTGATTGTACCAACTACTATATTGGTGGCACCGACTTTGATTGAATATGATCCTTGAACTGGAAATTCAACGAGTTTTCATTAAACCAAGATATAACATGATAATTTCTTAAAAAATACATGTAAATAGTTAATATTGATGCAAAAACATTTCTAAGGCTAATAATATGCAATGTGAAAGAAAAAACATATTTTTCAAAACAAATTTGAGAATAAAAACATACAAAATAGTCTATGAGATCATGACAAAAATATGTGCATCAATGCACTACATGCCATTGTCCTCATCATAGTTGGTGGGAATTTTAGTGTAGTTCTTAGAAATTTGGTTGAGCAAGTGATGTTTCTCCTTGTTCAACTCTCATTTGGTTGTGCTTTCCAACTGATGATATTCTTTTGGCCTCTTCAAGATCTATGCTATAAGCTTATTATCATTCTAGAATCTCTTAAAAGCATCTAAAAATGTCTCATGTTGATGTTGGTTGTGTGCCTTTATAGTCATCATGTGATGATTGTAATATAGATATATGTATATGATTTGATTATTAATAAAAGGAATCACACTTGTTATGTCTATTTTAGTTCTAAAAAAATGGATAAATTTGATAATGTCATAAGAATGTTTTGACTTGATGACATA
Organism: Alisma plantago-aquatica; assembly: GCA_963693085.1. Classification (NCBI taxonomy): domain Eukaryota; kingdom Viridiplantae; phylum Streptophyta; class Magnoliopsida; order Alismatales; family Alismataceae; genus Alisma; species Alisma plantago-aquatica. The sequence goes on from OY856409.1 coordinate 805,348,751, forward strand.
TGGTTTGGATTGAGCACTTGTGTAAGGACCCTGACCTGAGTTTTGGCGTAACCCTATCTGCTTTGGCTTAATCATGTGCTTAGAACCTTTTTCTAATCTTTTGAGATATAATTATGTCTTGTGGTGAGCTTAAGTCTCCAGTTTGAGCTTGTTTGGATGTTGTTTGTGCTTTCTATGCTAGTTTTGGTGCAAATTGCAATTTACTTAGTGTAGGGGGTTGATGTGCAATTTTCCACCTCTAGAGTGTTCCCTCTCTTTCTTGACATAATCTAGAGGAAAGATAAAGAGGATGGCACATTTTTTTATCCTTTATTGAGGAGCATAACCCTAGGTGGTGATTAGGGTTGATGTGAGTGTTGAGTGCCTCGACCATGTGTGTTGGTTGTGTTATCTCGACCTTGGGTCACGATCAAGGTTAGTTTTGGAGGGTGTCACGATCGATACACTTCCTCTAGGTGGTTGAGTCATGACCTAGAAGGACTAGTGTGGTCTTGGGTTGAGATGGTTGACCTAGCTTGGGTTGTCTCAACCTAGGGTTTTTGGGGTGTCTTGTCTCGGCCTAGAGGTGATGTTGGTTGATGGGGTCGCGACCATAGGAGGGGCACCCTAGGATGGCCACAACCATGACCATATGGGAGTCCATGGTGGTCTAGACACTACCTAGAGTGTATCACCATGTCTTTCATGTCATTTTTAAGTGGTTGCACGTGGGTGCATGTTGGTCTTTTGTGTGAACAAGTGTCCCTTGGGTCCCTTCGTGTGTTGGCACCTCACCCTTTACTCTCTCTCTCATTCTTCATCTATATAGACTGTTAACTTTCCTTATTTGTAACCCTTTCGTCCATCTATATTCTTCCTCCATCTTTGCTTGTCTTGGAGCTTGGTGGATCAAGGAGGTTCATCCTTAGAGCTTGAGGGATCAATCTCCCCTTACATGTGGTGGTGGTGGTGATCCAAACTCACCTTCCATACTTGGTAAGTGTTTGTCTTCTAAGTTTATGTTTCTTTTGATCTCCTACCTTCATTTCCTCTCTTTTTTCAGTCGTAGACCATGGTGGTCGTTTTGGGAGAGAAACCCCTCATGACAAGGGTCATGACCATGTTTTGACAAGGTAGACCCAAGTGTGAAGAGGATTTCTCCTCTCTTTCTTCCTTTCTCTTTTAGTTTGGCCAAGATCTTCTTTGCTTCTTTCCTTGGGCTAGATTTGAGCTTGGTGTCTTCTCCTTCTTGAGGTGATTTTGTGGCCAAATGTGGATCTTTTGGTACAACTTCTTCAACTCTTGGATCGTGTGCTTGGAGCTCTTGATATTGGAGTTCGGAGCTCCGCGTGGTGATCATCTTAAGGCGGGTCATATAACACTAAACCTACTATGTTATTGCACTTCTTTATAGATTTTGTTGCAGACTTCTCTCTCTCAAATGCTTCTTCTTCATGCTTGTACTTGGTGGTAATCTCTTGAGTTTGTTTGGTGGAGTTATCTTGGTTGGTTTGAAAGAAATCTGAAACCCTAATCTTTAGTATCCGATTTGGTAGATAATGTATTATGAAGGTTTTTCTCTATGTATTGATCTTTAACCTACTCTCATGCATGGTGTTTGTACACCTAGAGGTTGGAGGGATGTTAGGTTCGGTTTTGGTTATCTTGAGTATGGTTTTTTCTTCCTTGGATAATGTTCTTCCTTGGTAGCCTCTTGACCCATGACTTAGGGTCTTGGTGACCGTTTGCATGAGGCCTTTTCTTCATGATAACTATAGTTCCACCCTTGGTTTCAGTTCTATTTTGGTGACCTATATGGTGCATCTTAGTGTGGTCACGACACTCTGCTCTAGTTGGTCATGACCTTGATAGCTTTTGGATGAGATACCCTTTTGAGGATGACTTTGACCTACTAATGATAGGTTGAGACACTTGGTGTGTGGTGTCTTAGTTACCCTTGGTGTTGGAGCTTTGTTACTTCTTTGTTCGGGTTGAGACACCCTCTAGTGTGTTGGGTCATGACCATGAGGGTTTTAGGTCATGACATATGTTGGTGGTCAAGACAGTTTGGAATTGATGGAACCCTAACCCTAGTGCCACGGGCGTGGCATGATCTAAGCGTTGGTCATGACATGGACCATGGTGGGAGGTCATGACCTGTGTGGTTAATTAGTTAATTTAGGTTGATGGTAGGTGGTTGCGAAACATATGTGAATACTTAATGATAACCATATGAGAATGATAGATAAGCCATACATAATGTTGTATGGAACGTTATCTAATCAACCTTAATGATGTTTCCTACTCTTCATGCACTCTAAGATGATGGAGGGTGATGGTTCTATGGTTGATAGCCATACCTAGTCTTGTAATCTCTAATCGGCTAAGAGGAAACCATAATCCTAATAGTGAACAATGAGCTTGCATGTATCTTTATTATGAAATGATTATTATGTTGTGGTTATCTCTCTCTTGCTTATCAACTTCTAACCATGCAGGTAAAATGAGATTGATAATCATAGCTAGTGTATGTTGTGGTGACTCTGATATAATATAGATCAAATGAGCCTTGATAGGCATGTTAAGTCATTTGTGATACAAGAATGGCAACAATACATGCATAATGTGGTGATAGTGTGACAAGCTCACACCCTATACATTTATATCCGCTGAAAGTGTGTTATTCCCTTATCTTTGTAGAATTTATTATGACTTTATATGTTGTAACTTGATTGATGCTAAAAGATACATAATTGACTTAACTAATCAAGTGCAACCTAATCATGTAGTTTTTCCCTGTGCCATAGATCCATCTCAGTGTGATCACTTGTTGGATGGTGAAACATGCTTTTCTTTAGAGGAAGCTCAGAGTCATATACTGTTGAGTATATGCATTCACATGATTGGTTGCGGGCCATACCCTAGCAAGAGTGGGGATGCGGGTTGTAGCTCAGTGATATGTTGCTCATGTGGTTTCACATGATTGGCTATAGGCCATACCCTGGTAGGAGTGCAACTACAGGCCGCAACTCAGTTTCACTAGCGACGTGACATGTACTAAGGTAGGATAGGATTTTCACTGTTGACTATATGTCACATGTTATAGTTGACCGGTATGTCTCTACTGTGTACTTGTGTACTGACCATGAGGTTTGGTGAGGTCGTGGATTCCGTCTCTTCCATGGACCTTGTATGGCACCGATTTGACTTAGAAGTGTTCGATTGGATTTGGGTGGTACGACTCAAATCCTTGGGGCATAATAAAATATGTAATCAACAGTGTAGTATCTTTCTTAGGATTAAATATAAAACTATTGGATGAGGCCTTACTTTCTTTTGTACAATATAGCTAGTAATAGACATATTGTTCTTCATATTCCTTTTATGATGATGTTTCATAATCAAAATTGCAATTGCTTATACTATTAGTGATGATTACCTATTTATCATAGTTGTAGCTTTACTTCCATTCTTTATTACCTTATATGTGCTAATAATAGTGTGGGTGGAGAGTTATATCTCCCACTGAGATTTGAAATCTCACCCTATGGGTTCCCCAGATCTTTTAGGTGGGTGCGTATGAGGAGTTGAGATCGTGCAATAGAGGCTGAGTAGCAACAAGATGAATAGTAGCTGACAAGGTTAGAAGTGCTTTTTGTAGTCCTTTTGTTGTTAGAGTCCTAAAGTCATCCTTGCACACTCAGGTCTTTGGGGATAGTTTTGGGTGTGTTTTGATAGACGTTCTTTCATTACATGGTTTTGCTCGTGTACCCCTTTTCTTGTAAATGTATAGTGGACATATATATATATATATATATATATATATATATATATATGTTTGAAACATGCTCTCTTATAATAGGTTGATGGAATATGTGATAAGAACATGTCGATGTAAGTATCTTGTATCCTATGAGGACTTACATGTAAAGGGTTTTTGCTACTTTAGTGCTTAGTCAAAATGGTTTTAATTTCCTATGTCTTCCAGTAATCTTATTATTTAGTTTTATTTCCGCATTTAGTTTTGAGTTATCTTGTAGTTTGTGGTGTGGGACATCACAGTTTGGTTGGCATCAGAGATTTAGGTTTGCCAAGTCTACAGGGACCTAGGACTAGGGTTTGTGTCTGTTCTTGTGTCCTTCAGTATGTCTTATAGTGATTTCTGCTTATGTAGAAGAAGCTAAAAAGCTTAAAGATGTCTGGAGAACATGAAGAACATGTTGCTGAGTGTAGTGTTGCTGCACTAGGAGGTGGTGCAAGGAACTAGGCACGAGAAGATCGGGTGCCTGAGGGTCCCCAGTTTGACCCAACCATGCTTGAGAATCCTACCTTTCAGTCTCCTTTTGGCAGTTCATGGCTACTATGATGCATACGGCAGACAAGATGCCCACACCTCAGCCTAGGGCACCTGAGTTGTACAGGTTGCATCTAATGTTTCATGTGAGTATGTTGAGGAAGTGCCATCCTGATACAGAGTTAGTACTACAGCCAGTAGAGGTAGAGCTTGATGAAGACATGTCTTATGTTGAAGGCCCGTGTTGATCCTTGATAGAAGAGTGAAGAAGCTGAAGAAGAAGGACATTGTGCTTGTGAAGGTTCTGTGGCATCACTGTGGTTTTGAGGAAGCCACATTGGAGTTTGAGTAAGAGATGAGGAGGAAGTACCCCTCTCCATCCCCTTAAGATTTTGGGGGTGAAATCCTTGTTAGGGTTTATGGCTTGTAAGGACCCTGACTTGATTTTTGGGGTAATCCACTTTTCTTTGGCTTAATCATATGCTTAGAACCTTGTTCTAATCTTTTGAGATATAATCAGGGCTTGTGGAGAGCTTAAGTCTCAAGTTTGAGCTTGTGTGGACGTTGTTTGCACGTTCTTTGCTAGTTTTGGTGCGAATCACAATTTACCCAATGTAGGGGGTTGATGTGCAATTCACCACCTTTGAGTGTTCCTCTCTTTATTGACATCATCTAGAGGGAACAGAAAGAGGAGGGTGCCTTGTTTGAGCCTTGGTTGAGGAGCATCACCCTAGGTGGTGATTAGGGTTGATGTGAGTGTTGAGTGCCTTGACCATGTGTGTTGGTTGTGTTGTCTCGACCTTGGGTCGCGACCAAGGTTAGTTTTGGAGGGTGTCATGGTCAAGACACTTCCTACAAGTGATTTATTCATGACCTAGAAGGTCTAGTGTTGTCTTGGGTCGAGATGGTTGACCTAGGTTGGGTTGTCTCGACCTAGGGTTTGTGGTGTGTCTTGTCTCGACCTAGAGGTGATGTTGGTTGATGATGTCACGACCATGGGAGTTTCACCCTAGGATGGCCGTGACTGTGACCATGTGGGAGTCCATGGTGGTCAATACACTACCTAGAGTGGATCACCATGTCTTGCATGTCATGGTTAAGTGGTTGCATGTGGATGCTGTTGGTCTTTTGTGAGGACAAGTGTCCCAGTGGGTCCCTTAGTGTATTGACACCTCACTATTTGCTCTCTCTCTCTCATCCTTCATCTATATAACCCCTTAACTTACCTTGTTTGCAAACCTTTTGGGCATCTATTTTCTTCCTCCATATTTGCTTGTCTTGGAGCTTGGTGGAGCAAGGAGGCTCTTCCTTGAAGCTTGGGGGATCAATCTCCCCTTGCATGTGGTGGTGGTGATCTGATCTCACCTTCCATCCTTAGTAAGTGTTTGTCTTATAAGTTGATGTTTCTTTTGATTTCCTACCTTCATCTTCCTCTCTTTTCTCAGCCCTAGACCATGGTTCTTCCATGGTGTTTGTTTTGGGAGAGAAACCCCTCGTCACAAGGGTCATAGACCATGTTTTGCATGTGGTGGTGGTGATCTGAGCTCACCTTCCATCCTTGGTAAGTGTTTGTCTTATAAGTTGATGTTTATTTTGATTTCCTACCTTCATCTTCCTCTCTTTTCTCAGCCCTAGACCATGGTTCTTCCATGGTGGTTGTTTTGGGAGAGAAACCCCTCGTCACAAGGGTCATAGACCATGTTTTGACAAGGTAGACCCAAGTGTGAAGAGGATTTCTCCTATCTTTCTTCCTTCCTCTTTTGGTTTGGCCAAGAGATTCTTTTATTCTTTCCTTGGGCTAGATTTAACCTTGGTTTCTTATCCTTCTTGAGGTGTTTTTTTGGCCGTGTGTGGAGCTTTTGGTGAAACTTCTTCAACCCTTGGATCGTGTGCTTGGATCTCTTGATCTTGGAGTTTGGAGCTCTTGGTGGTGATCATCTAAAGGTGGGTTATATGACACTAAACCTACTCTATTATTTCACTTCTTTATACATTTTGTTGCTGACTTGTCTCTCTCAAATGCTTCTTCTTCATGCTCATACTTAGTGGTAATCTCTTTAGTTTGTTTTATAGAGTTATCTTACTTGGTTTGAAAGCAATATGAAACCCTAATCCTTTGTCCTAATTTGGTAAATAATGCGTTATGAATGTTTTTCTCTATGTCTTGCTCTTTACCTTGATCTCATGCATGGTTTTGTACACCTAGAGTTTGGAGGGATGTTAGGTTCAGTTTTGGATATCTTGAGTATGGTTTTCTCTTCCCTGGATAAGGTTCTTCCTTGGTAGCTTCTTGACCCATGACTTAGGGTCTTGGTGACTATTTGTATGGGGCCTTTTCTTCATGATAACTATAGTTACACCCTTGGTTTCAGTTCAATTTTTGTGACCTAGATGGTGCATCTTAGTGTGGTCATGATACTTTCCTCTTGGTGGTTGCGACCTTGATAGCTTTTGGATGAGATACCCCTTTTGCAGATGAGTTTGACCTAGTGATGATAGGTTGAGACACTTGGTGTGTGGTGGCTTAGTTTCCCTTGGTGTTGGAGCTTTGTTCCTAATTTGTTCATGTTGAGACACCCCCTAGTGTGTTGGTTCGTGACCATGAGGGTCTTAGGTCACGACATATGTTTGTGGTCAAGATAGTTTGGTCGAGATAGTTTGGAAGAGATGGAACCCTAACCCTAGTGTCACGGGCGCAACATGATCTAAGGGTTGGTCCCGACATGGACCATGGTGGGAGGTCACGACCTGTGTGGTTAAGTGATCAATATAGGGTGATGGTAGGTGGTTATGAAACACATGTGAATACTTAATGATAACCATATGATAATGATACATAAGCCATGCATAGTACTGTATGGAACATTATCTAATCAACCTTCATGATGTTTCCTACTCTTCATGCACTCCAAGATGATGGAGGGTGATGGTTATATTTTTTTATAGTCATACCTAGTCCTGTAATCTCTAATTGGCTAAGTGGAAACCATAACCCTAATAGTAAACAATTATCTTTCTTGTTTCTTTATTATGAAAGGATTATGATGTTGTGTGGTTATCTCTCTTGCTTATCAACCTCTAACCATGCCGGTAAAATGAGATTGATAATCATAACTAGTGTATGCTATGGTCACCATGATATAATACATATCAAATGAACCTTAAGAGGCATGTTGAGACACTTTTGATATAGGAATGACAATGATAAAGGAAATATTGTGGTGATAGTGTGACAAGCTCACACCCTATATGTTTGTATCTGCAGAAAGTGTGCTATGCCCTTATCTTTGTAAAATTTGTTATGACTTTATACATTGAAACTTGATTGATGTTAAAGGACATTTAATTGACTTAATTAATCAAGTGGAACCTAATCATGTGGTTATTCCCTATTTCATAGATCCATATCAGTGTCAGCACTTGCTGGATGGTGAAACGGGCTTTCCTTTACAGGAAGCTCAAAGTCATATACTGTTGAGTATATGCATTCACAGGATTGACTACGGACCATACCCTGGCAGGAGTGAGGCTGCAGGCCATAGCTTAGTGATATGATGCTCATGTGGTTTCATAGGATTGGCTATGGGTCATACCCTGACAAGAGTGCAGCTACGGGTTGTAACTCATTTTTACTAGCACCATGACCTGTACCAAGGTAGGATAGGATTTCACTATTGACTATATGTCACAAGTTGGAGTTGACCGGTACACTCTACTGTGTACTCGTGTACTAACCATGAGGTTCGGTGAGGTCGTTTATTCCAGCTCTTCCATGGACCTTATATGGCAGGTTGGATTTGGGTGGTACAACTCAAATCCTCAGGGCATAATAAAATACGTAAGCAGCTATGTAGTATCTTGCTTAGGATCAAATATGAAAATATTGGATGAGGCCTTGCTTTCTTTTATACAGTATAGTTGGTAATAGACATACATTTTCTTCATATTCCTTTTATGATGATAAGATGTTTCATAACCAAATTGCAATTGCTTATTGTCACAGAATCATTCTTACCCCAATCCCAATCCCACTTCCTAGAAAGTGGTAAAAGGATTGAAGCGTCTATCCTTGAGTGGCCCAATAGGATCTCACACACTAGCATATACCATTAGAAATAATAACTAAAAAATAGGATATTTAAAGAACAAACTAACCCAAAGGAAATATTACAGATCTATCTTGTCATCAGAGTATATCGAATGCGGAAGCGATCTAGTCAATGACCCATTTGTTTTGCCTAAAATTAAGAAAATCAAGACACAATCATGCAATTGCACGGTATGCTATCAAAAACAAGTAAAATGGTTTATAGAAAAAGAGTATACTTGGTAGGACTATATTCACAAGTATAACAAGCGATTTTTCCAAATCCAATATTTATTTTACAAGATGTTTATTTCAAACAATTCAATTTTTATTACGAGTTCCCATTATGCTATAATCACGAAGCATGCTTATATATTTTGTGTAACTCCCATCATCCCAACAATATGGGGGAGGTCACCAGGATCCTTCTCTCCATATGAGGTAGGAGGTCAATCGACATGTAAAAGATTCAATATCATTCGACAGGTGCAAGTTCCACCCTCCGAATGTGAAGGTCATTTGTACTCAATATCAACATCAATATATTAACAACCATAATGGGCAATATCATTTATGTTTTACTGAAAATATAATATTGGAAAAATGGAAGACTAATCAATAGGGAAGAGTAGCTCAACCAAGTATATAGCCAAGTATACAATCAATAGATACATAAAAGGTATCTTCAATACAACCAAGGAGGATGTATAATAATGTACCTTTCATTGAAGATTTCGAGTACATGTCAACAAGTAATGGGTCAACCCTTCGAGTCAGATCCTAAATAACAATGTTTGGATCAAGGGTCAAGATCATGATATTTGAAGATCATGTTTCAATATTCAAGATTAGGGTTACACTTTTCCTATGTCAACCTTAGGGCTAGGTCATCCACTTATATTCAACCAATATTTCAATATGTCCAACAATAATTCAAGTGTCAAGCATATTTTCGAGTGTGAATGACCTATCTAGGTTTTCTAGGATCATATGTGTTAACCCAAATCTTATGATCATTATCCAAGTCATTATCAAATTTCTAGATCATCATCATGGTAAATTAGAATCATTGGAAATCAAGATTAGATTGATGGGTCAGATGTATATCAAGGGTTTTACAAGATTAGCTCCATCATCATAATATTAAGGTTAATCCTTACTTCAAGATGCATGATTCACTTCTAGGGTAGACGAGTCACAATATTAGATCTAAATTCTTATTTAGTCAAGCGTACTTTTTGTGTTCCAAAATAATCATTAGAGTCAAGTATTATGAGTTTCCAAAGATTACACACCATTATTGGATCATTTGATAAATCATATAAGAAAGAGATCAAATTTAGGGATAATATTGAAATATATAAGGATTTAGGTTCCAAAATATTTTAAAAAAACCATTGGATTTTTCTGATCAAGATTGACTATTTATTCTTAAATTTTGGAGCTAGGATGCATTTGTTATGATTTAAACAAGATCAGGATATTTTAGTAATTATTTGTCAGAGAGGGAGCAAAAATACCTTCATTATGAAAAAGGACAACTGTGTGATTCACAGTGGAGGGTCAAGATCATGCCACATAGGTGAGGTGGCTTGCTAGCTAGGATGCACCGGTTCGATGTCTAATTGGCTAGTTCCCTTCTTGATTTACTGGTTCAATTGTGGTTTGTTGGGCCCTTTCGAACTGGGCAATTTCTTTCTTGGACTGACAGTCCAGGACCCTCCCTTACCTCATGCAGCATGTCCTCATGAGCCCAAAAGCAGGGCATAGGGCATTTCAACAAGGGGAGATCTTAGGAGACAGAGCGGCTAATGAGAGTAGAGAAGTTACCGTCTAACTTCGTCACACCCTCACTAGTTGAGAGGTGGTGGTGGATTGAGACGAGGAGAAAGGAGGTCGAGATGCCCAAAAATCAAAGGGCAACGGCATTTCTTGGAGAAGCAAGAGATAGGGGAGGAAGTTTGGGGTGTTTGAGGCCAAGATATCATGTGAGACCTGAGCTTTGAGCAAGACATCATCAATGGAATAGTCAAGTGTCCTTTTATAGGGTCTAGGGGTGGCCTTAGGGCTAAAAGAGGTCTTGATAGCAGCCATGGCCATTGGAAAGAGATGGATAACTGAAGGAAGCATTTTTTAGCTAAGGAGAGCAATAATGGTGGTCAAAGTGGGGGTGAAAGAGTTAAAAATGGTAAGAGGAGCATCTCTACTTGCTCAGGATTCTGAATCATGGTCGTAGGCAGGAAATCGACCATTATGGTGGCCTTGTCTCCTCCGCGCAATCAGCAGGAGGTAGGACATGACCTCCTGGCCACTCAATTAGGCCTCCAATCTGTAGGATCCTTATTTGAGGGCCAATGTTTTCCCCTAAAGTGGCCCACGAATTGCGGACTTAGAAAAGGCCCAAATAAAAGGCAAATAAATGGATTTTCAATACATTATCCTCAAGAAATCATAGTAAATAGTAGGAATGTCCAAACGAGATGAAATTTGGATCATAGGTTCAAAATAAAGTGTAGAACATTTAGAAAAGTTTGAGAAATAGATTGTGAAGTTTGATGGACCAATTTACTACTTTGGGTAGCGTAACAAATTAATCAAGTATGTGGTGTCACAAAGTGTATAAAGTTCACATTGATCACCATATTTCAAATTTGAGTATCAATATTGATGTAGAGGCCAAGAAAAATATATTGGTGTCAAGAGTGAACATAATGTGGGTAAAATTGTAATTAATTCATAATAATGCTAAATTTCACTTTGTCACATCTTCCCTCCTTAAAAAGGAATTTTGACCCCAAAATTCAAAAACATCCTCAAAATTGGGACTATCCAATCCAAATTGTATCCTCAAATATCATTACATCCTCAACTATATAATCAAAATCACGTACTCAACATCATAACCACATCATATTTGCATTGATCGATCAAGAGATCATAAGTTACAGATTACTAATTGAGTTCACTTTCAAGGCATGTCTCTATACTGAGAGAAAATTGAGATCGAGAGTTAAGATTATACATCATGAATTAAATGGGTCATGTATTATCAAGTTCATGATTCAAGAGTTAAGACTCAAATATTTGTATTTTGGGTTCCAAACATGCAAGTCTAGGATTTTAATTCCCATATAGACCCGCGGTGTGGTCATTAACCCATAACGACAATCTAGCGATATTTCAAGATTTTCAATATCAATTTCTTCTATCAAGTATATTCGAGGTGGGTGAATGATCTAGACCTAGGTCATTTTAGGAAATTAACAATATACATATTTTCAATTTCACCATACTCAAAATACAAATTATTCAAGATCTCAAGAATTTTGAGTCAAAGATTACAAAAATGGATGGTCCATTTTAGGTCAATGTTACATGAATGAGTCAAAATTCAAAATTTGAGTATGGGGAGTTGAAATTCAAATAAGAAATGAATTTTAAAATTGAAAGATAGGTTCTTAACCATAGAGTATCAAGCCAAAACAACATGGCATCATATTTCCATTTCTCAAGATATAGTGAGTACAAGGTTCATTTCAAAAAGTTACAAAGAGGTTCCATAATCACCATATCAAAATCTAGATCTAGTGGTGATCTCATTGGTTGTGAGTGTACATGTACTCTTTTTGTAATTCATACCTCTATATTTGTCTCTATCTCCATGACTATGGGCTTGGATGTAGGGGTAAAGGTAGTCATGGTGACTTGGACTCCTCCAGGAATTATCAATGTGGTGTATCTTGCCCATTTGGTCATAGCATCCATTAGTAACTTATTTTGTACTTCCCAAGCATTATCCCTATCATCATCATTGAGCCTAGGTCTTTTCCCATTATCTACATCATCCTTGACTTTTTCTTTAACAAATTTCTTTTCGGTCTTCTTTTCATCAGTCTTCCCTCCTTGGTCATTATTGGTTCTAGAGGATCTTACTTTTTGGCTACGGGTTGGTGGGGCCATCTGCAAGGTACATCCATTTGTGAGTCCTTTAGTCACATATGTCAAGTTAGGCATACATCACATTATAAGATATTCATGGTTTCAAAATTAATTCATAACTTTGTTGATTCTCATACTACTCAAAAGTAGAGAGAGTGTCTTTTGTATCATAGTTTTACATCATGATTTTGAGAGTCATAATGATTAATTATTTTATGACATAATCATTATGTGTATCAAATAGGTAAGAGTTTACTTAACTATGTTTGAGGTTTAGTCAATAATAGGGCAACATGGAGTCAATCAATAGGGACCTTATCAACAATAAGGTATAGATCCTTCTTATACCACTAGATCAGGATTATTATCATTTACCTCAAACATAGGAAACATGTGGTCTAATTTTGGTTAAATTGAGTTTTCATGATATTAGGGGTCATACCTTCTTATTTGATTTCAAAAATTAATTTTCATTGATCAAAATTGAGTTTTTCAAACTAAGGTCAGATCATGGTATCAACTTTCAAGATTTTCTAGTGGCATTCATTTCTCCCATGCATAAGATACCCATAATCGAGACATCATGTGGAAAAAGGTCACAAGAGAAGGACCACATGAGGAGATGAGAAGACTACCTAATATTCATCTACATGGGAGGCTTACGGCAGTCCTCAACGAAGAGATGAGATGCTAGAAGACTCTCTATGGTTTCACAAGAGAACCTTTAGGTCTAGTTTTGGATAAATTAAGGCCAGGTAGAGTGGGGAATCTCAGCCACCGTGAAGACGGATAGGAGAAATTATGCCAGAACCCCATGCCTAGACACCTCAATTTTCACCATTATGGACTTCAGGGTTTCCTGGGTTTAGTGACTCGAGAAATTATTTACTTAAGGCATATGAGAGTGTGTATGCTCTGATACCAAATGTCACAGAACCATTCTTACCCCAATCCCAATCCCACTACCTAGATAGTGGTGAAAGGATAGAAGCGTCTGTCCCCGAGTGGCCCAATATGATCTCACACACTGGCATATACAATAAGAAATACTAACTAAAAAATAGGAGATTTAAAGAACAAACTAACCAAAAATAGGATATATTGCAGATCTATCTTATCATCAGAGTATGTTGAGTGCGGAAGTGATCATTAAATGATCCATTTGTTTTGCCTAAAATCAAGAAAATCATGATACAATCATGCAATTGCACTATACACTATAAAAAACAAGTAAAATAGTTTATAGCAAAAGAGTATACTTGGCATGACTTATATTCACAAGTATAACAAGCGATTTTTCCACATCCAATATTTATTTCAAACATTTCAATTTTTATTATGAGTTCCCATTACGCTGTAATCGAGAAGCATGCTTATATATTTTGTGTGACTCCATCGCCCCAACAAGATGGGGGAGGTCACCAGGCTCCTTCTCTCCATATGAGGTAGGAGGTCAATAGACATGTACAAGATTCAATATCATTCAACAGGTACAAGTTCCACCCTTTGAATGAGGAGGTCACTTGTACTTAATATGACCATTATCAACATCAATATATAGGCAGTCATAATGGGCAATATCATTTAGGTTTTCATGTTTTTATCAATATATAATATAGGAAAAATGGAAGACTAATCAATAGGGAACAATATCTCAACCAAGTATATAGCCAAGTATACAATCAAGAGATACATAAAAGGTATCTTCAATACAACCAAGGAGGAGGTATACTAGCATACCTTTCACTGAAGATTTTGAGTACATATCAACAAGTAATAGGTCAACCCTTCGAGTCAGATCCTAAATAACAATGTTTGGATCAAGGGTCAAGATCATAATATTTGAAGATCATGTTTAAATATTCAATATTATGGTTACACTTTTCCTATGTCAACCTTAAGGGTTAGGTCATCCAATTATAATCAACCAATATTTCAATATGTCCAACATTATTTCAAGTGTCAAGCATATTTTTGATTGTGAATGACCTATCTAGGTTTCCTAGAATCATATGTGTTAACCCAAATCTTATGATCATTATCCAAGTCATTATAAAATTTCTAGATCATCATCATGGTAAATTAGCATCATTGGGAATCAAGATTAGATTGATGGATCAGATGTATATCAAGTGTTTTGCAAGATTAGCTCCATCATCATAATATTAAGGTTAATCCTTACTTCAAGGTGCATGATTCATATTCTAGTGTAGAGTCACAAGATCAGATCTAAATTCTTATTTAGTCAAGTATGCTTTTTGTGTTCCAAAATAATCATCAGAGTCAAGTATTAAGAGTTTCCAAAGATTAAACACCATTATTGGATCATTTGACAAATCATATAAGAAAGGGATCAAATTTAGGGATAATAGTAAAATATATAAGGATTTAGGATCCACAAGTATTTTTAAACGAACCATTGGATTTCCCTCATCAATATTGACTATTTATTCATAAATTTTGGAGCTAGGATGCATTTGTTATGATTTAAACAAGATCAGGCTATTTTAGTGAATATTTGTCAGAGAGGGAGAAAAAATTACTTAATTATGAAAAAAGATGGTTGTTTAATTCACAATGGAGGGTCAGGTTTGTGCCACTTAGGCAAGGCAGCTTGCTAGCTGGGACACACCAATTCAATCTCTAATTTTCCGGTTGCCTTCTTGATTTACTGGTTCAGTTGTGGTTTGTTGGGCCCTTTCAAACTAGGTGATTTCTTTCTAGGACCGGCAGTCCAGGTCCCTCCCTTACCTTGCACAACATGTCCTAATGAGCCTAGAAGTAGGGAGGAGGGCCTTTCTGGTGAGGGGAAAGCTTAGGAAACAGAGCGGCCGATGAGGGCAGAGAAGTTACCACCTGACTTCATCGTGCCCTCGTGAGTTGAGAGGTGGTGGTGGATTGAGGTGAGGAGTAAGGAGGTCGAGGTGCCCAAAAATCAAAAGGAGAAAGCACTACTTGGAGCAACATGAGATCGGGGAGGAAGTTGGGGGTGTTTGAGGCAAAGATAGCGTGTGAGATCCAAGTTTTGAGCAAGATATCATCGCTGCGATCTTTGGGTGTCCTTTTATAGGGTCTAGGGGTGGCCTTAGGGCCAAAAGAGGTCTTGATAGCAGCCATGGCCACCGGAAAGAGATGGAGAACTAAAGGAAGCATTTTGTTGGCTAATGAGAGAAATAATGGTGGTCAAAGTGGGGGTGGGAGAGTTGGAAATTGTGAGAGGAGCGTTTCTACTCGCTTAGAATTTTGAATCACGGTCGTAGGCGGGAGATCAGCCATTATGGTGGCCTTGACTCCTCCCCACAATTAGCGGGAGGTAGGAGATGACCTCCTGGCCACTTGATTAGGCCTCCATTATGTGGGATCCTGATCTGAGGGCCAAGGTTCACCCTTTAAGTGGCCCACGACTTGCTGACTTGGAAAAGGCGTAGGAATGTCCAAATGAGATGAAATTTGGACCATAGGTTCAAAATAAAGTATAGAACATTTAGAAATTTTTTGAAAACTTGATTGTGAAGTTTAATGGACCAATTTACTACTTTGGGTAGAGTAACGAATTAATCAAGTATGTGGTGTCACAAAGTGTATAAAGTTCACATTGGTCACCATATTTTGAATTTGAGTATCGATATTGATGTAGAGGTCAAAAAATATATATTGGTGTCAAGAGTGAACATAATGAGAGTAATATTGTAATTAATTCATAATAATGCTAAATTTCACTTTGTCACGCTTATACTGTTAGTGATGATTACATTCTTAGCATAGTCATAGCTTTACTTCTATTCTTTATCACCTTATATGTGCTAATAATAGTGTGGGTGGAGAGTTATATCTCCCACTGAGATTTGGAATATCACTATGTGGGTTTCCCACATCTTTTAGGTGGATGTGCATGAGGAGGTCGAGATCGTGATTGTACAACAGAGGCTGAGCAACAACAAGAAGAATAGTAGCTGACACGGTTGGAAGTGCTTCTTGTGGTCCTTTTATTGTTAGAGTCCTAGAGTCATCCCTATACACTCAGGTCTTTGGGGATAGTTTAGGGTGTGTTCTGGTATACGTTCTTTCATTACATGTTTTTGGATCAAGTATCCCTTTTGAGTAAGGGTATAGTGGACATGTATATATGTTTGGAATAGGTTCTCTTGTAAAAGGTTGATGTCATACATGATAAGAACATGTCAATGTAAGTATCTTGTGTCCTGTGAGGACTTATATGTAAATGGGTTTTTCTTCTTTGGTGCTTAGTGAAAATGGTTTTCATTTCCCCTGTCTTTCGGTAATCTTATTGTTTAGTTTTATTTCCGCATTAAGTTTTGAGTTATCTTGTAGTTTTTGGCGCAGGGCGTCACAATCTGGATATGAGATTATATGTATGTTTAAAGTATTCATTTGTCATGGTCATATATTATTATGGAACTCATAGGACCACGATGATACTTGATATCACTGTGTATACTAAATGATGAGTACATCTCTTTAATCATGATATTGGGTACAAATTTTGATATATGAGTACTTATTAGAGACCAAGTTGTATTGGTCATATCTACTTTAGTAATGATACATGGAAGTCTTGTCATGACAATCAAAGTCATATCTAAATTTGACAGTGGTGATTTTGATCCTTAGACCTAAAGTCACTAAGATGATCACATGATATTGCCCACTGTGACTCTAAATAAGTTGTCATACATGTAGTGATTGATTACAATAAGACACTTACATATTATTTCCAGTGATGTAAGAATGGTATTCAATGCCTTCCACTATCTTGTTTTGATAATAATGGTTTTACTTTCTAATATATAGGATTGAGTTTCTATTTAAGGAGCTAATATCTTTATGTCATTGTACCAATGTCTTATGGTCTTTATTTATTAGATCCTAGGATAAGCGTATATAACATAAATACCAAGAAGGTAAAACTTGATGACTCAAACAAAACTTACCTTTCATAGTGTCATACAAGGAACATGGACACAATCCTACTCTTTATAAAGATGGATATTTGGATTCTATTGATTTTGACTCAACAGAGACATGTGAATCTTATTTATCGGGAAATATGACAAAAGCACATTTTACTAGTGACAATGTGACACTTCATCACACTAAATGAAATTACTCAAAGAAAAAAAAATGATCAAATACAAATTAATCATATACTAAAAAATGCGGAATAATTAAAACCAAAATTCACATTATGAACACGTTCTGAAACATTTATGTAAAGGTCCATATTATCCATTCTCATATCTTATAATAGGAACTTACATTTTTGCTCAATGGCCTCAGCCACATCCTGTGTACAAAAGAAGCATTTACATGTTCATGCCATATATACATACAATGGCATACTGCTAAAATATCATGTCGATATAAGTATCTCATCTAGAAAACACCTCCCATACCTAGATTTGAGAGTACAGGGACAATACTAGGGTCTATTATTGATATCTATAGCTGACCAACCTTCTGAATCTATTGATCACCAGACTGGTTCTCTTCCAAAACACAACCTCATCCACACTACCCGCGACCACCTAAGAAGATTGTGGTGACCCACGGGTGAGACCCAGACCCATTGAGAGATATAACTTTCTACAACAGATATTGATTACAAAAGATTAATTATTAGTAAATAAATTGAGCAAATACGTTATTAAAGAAACAATTTAAGAAGATTTGGCAGGTTAAGCATACTAAGCATTTAAGCAAATAAACTTTAGCATCAAGTAGAATTACTCGAATTTCATAAGTATACATATATAAGAACTATGATGTATAAAGGTAAAACAATGACTACTCAACCAATGTGAGACGTACTTAACCTTAGCAATATAATACACATCTTAGATTACATATTTTATTATAACCCCTGGGGAGTTCGAGTTGTACCACTCAAATTCCAACTGACCACAGCTTGGTCGCAATTTGTTCCATATAAGATCTAGGAAGATTCAAACTCCAAGATCATTTCCATACTCGGTCAATATGAGTCTGCACTGTAGTGGCATCTTAGTCAAACTGTAAAATAACGACATATAGTCCTGTAAACAACTATCCCACCTTTGTATAGGTCACAACACTAGAAACCAAGGTATGCAAAGTAAAACTTTCAACACATGATAATTACTGAGACACAACCGTAGTCGTTCTCCAAAAGAGGGATAGGTATGACTGTAGTCATCCTCCCTAAACACTTGGAGTCAAGATAATAAGTACCCCACATATTCAACAATATGCACTCTAAGTTTTCCTTAGGAATACTCGTTTCACCATGCAACAAGTTCTGACACTGAAAATGTCTCTATGGCTCAGGGCACTATGATGTAGCCCTATTTTAGGGCTCCATCCTGTGCCATTTTGTACTTAAATAACATCTAAACATGTAGATTACAAGCCTTTTGCCCCTAATGTGCTTATCATTGCAAATATGCTTATGGAAGTTCTTTGCACTATTTTCAGGTACTTGGACCATGTTTAGATGGATGAGAGAGAAAGAAGGAGTTATAGGGTTCCCCCAATCATGGATGGACCCAAAGAAGGCCCCAAAATCTCCCTCAACCTACCTCCAATGGCCAAGGGTCGTCATCAAGCAAAGACATCCACAAATGATGAAGTTTGAAAGACAATCAAATGAAGAAGACCACAACATGGCCGTGGAAATACCCCCACGGTCATGCGTTTATTGTGAGGAATCAACAGTGACAAAATGGAATTTGCACCCAACGGCCACGACCGTGGCCATCAAACACGGTCGTGTCTAGAAGAGTCAAAGACGGCCATGGCCACCCACCACGGTTGTGAGTTTATTGTGAAGATTCAACAGGTTGTCACCCCAAATCGCCACGACCGTGGCCCTCTGCCATGACTGTGGCTGCTGAAGAATAAAATGCCTGTGCTGCTGCGCCACGACCACATCACTCTCCTCCAAAACGGTCGTGTTATCCAACACGGCTGTGGTGCCTCTCACCCACCACGTCCGTGGAACCCCGCCACGGTCGTGGCCACCACCATACTTATCTTTTCACCACTCCCATCCATACCACGACTGTTCTACCACTCCACAACTGTTCCCTTCTACCCTCACCATGGCCGTGGCACACCAACACGGCCGTGGTGATCCACCAACCCTACCCTACTTTTACAATGTATTTCCTAAACTGCCCCTACTTACCCTAGTGCCTCCCCACCACCTATATATACATAGGTGGTGGCTGGGGCACAAAGGCTAGCCTCTCCCACAACTGCTCCAAGCTTCCACCTTCCTTCCTTGAGCTCCTAGTGCAATCGCTTTGCATTTTAGCTCATCATCCACCATTTCCACCCTCATCCCACCTTGGAAACCTAGTTTTCTAGGTTTTCATCCATAACCCCCTTATTTTCATGCTCCCCTGCACCCTTGGAGGAGAGAGGTCATCCACAGCAGCTTGGAGGTGAAAAAGGCCACTTCATCAAGCTTCATGGCATTTCTACCTCTTCTTCCCCTCTCTTTTGTAGTTTCTTTGATCATGTGTAGCTAAGTCCCTAGTGGTGGGCTGTTTGGGGTTAAAATGTGACTTTGATACCATGTTGGGGGAAAGTTGCTTGTAATGAACTCAATTTATATCTATGATGATTGCCTCTCGCTTCTATCTCATTTCCTATTTTATTGCACGTGGTTTGTTCTTATAACATGGATTGCTTGCTTTGAGATGTTTGATGACACTTAGCTTCTAGGAGGAATTGGAGTGTATGTGGCAATCTTAGGATTAACTCCTAGGTCCAATTAGTGGATCCCTATCTAGCCCCCTTTGTTCCTACATACACATCCCTCCTTCTGCAAGTGATTGTGAGATTTAAGTAGCTAGTGTAAGTGAGAGTGATATAATTGCCTAGGGCCTTCTAAAGGCTAGAGTGGCTAGTGGCATGAGGTCAAATACCCTCATCTCTACTCCCATCTCTACACTCAACCCTCAATTGCTCACTATCACTTTCTCTAGAAACCTATATTTGGTTAATCCCATTAGAATTACACCTAACCCTAGTCTTCTACTAGTAGTATAGGGTATATTCTAATGACATTGGCCTTATTGTTTGGTTTGGTAATCTAGATGTGGAATGAGAACCATGCTTGTCTAACTATCTTCCCCAACTAATATCACAGTTACATCCCCCAAACGGCCCACCTACCCTAATCAACTTGTTAAAACCCAAACTGCTTTGTTCGCTTGTTAATGCTAGTCTAATTTAATTGCTTTAGCTTAACTTAGTCAATTGCATAGTTTTGTTCTCTAGTGTTAATTTAGGTCCCTGCTCTTGTTAGTGGTTAACTTAGCTTCTTAATTGCTTCTTGCATGTTTAGTCTAGTATAGCTTGTTCTTGTCCTTTCTTAGCTCGTTTGTTAACTTAGCTTGCTAATTCACTTATTCAAGATAACTTAGGTTTAATTATGCCTTTCTTTCTTGTTCATCTAGAGTAATAAATAACCAAAACCTTTTAAAACCCTCAAACCCTAATCTCTGCACTAGGAACATAGCCCACACTACCTAACTCTAGTGCCCCTTCTATCCCTATGGACCGACCCCACATCTTGCCAATACCTATACTACAACAGTACCCCGTACGCTTGCGGGCGACCTGTTTTAGTCTTTTTGATCGACTCGGTTAGGGACAATATAAATTTTGAAAGCATAATCCCATCCCGTGCGTTCCGACCTCGTGAAGTGCACCTAGCCACCCTAATTGGCTGGTGTGTACACCTCTAGCGGAATCCGCACCAAGCTTTCTGGCATCGTTGTCGGGGATAGAGGTGCTCGGCCTAGTTAGATAATGTATCTTAGCCCTTCCTTTTGCCCTCACCATTGCTATTATTTATTCTTTGTGTTACTTTTGCATCTTGGTTTGCTGACTTGGTTTCTTGTTGCTTGTTTGTGTCTTGCGTAGGTGATAGTTGTGCATGCGCAACACACATTCTACTTGCACTGAATTGGTAGTGTACACCCCTGAGATTGGTAGAAGGAGGCGCCAAGCTCGCCACAATCAGCACCGAGAAGCCGAGATGGCTGAAAACAACCCACAACCGGATGCTCAACCTCCACCGCCACATCACCTACTCCAAGAGTACTTCATGCCGGGGAACTACAACTCCCCCATCACCAACTTGGTTGACCAGATGCCTGGTCAACAATTATCCATTCTTCCTGCACTTCTGAGACTCCTCCCTACCTACTTCAGGATGGAGAATGAAAATCCCTACCACCACATTGACGCGTTCCTTGAGATGTGTTCAACCTTACGCACTCCCGCCGCCACTAACGATTCCATTAGAAGGACACTCTTTCCTTTCTCCCTCAAAGAGAAAGCTAAAGAGTGGTACGTGTCCAAGCCGGAATTGGTCACATGGAATGAAGTGAAAAACGAATTCCTCAAGAAGTTCTTTCCCATTGCCAAGATGTCTTACATGAGGAGGTGCATCACGTCGTTTGCTCAGAAGGAAAACGAGCCCTTCCACGAGGCATGTGAGGGGTTCCAAAAGCTGCTCTGAGACTGTACTCATCATGAAGTACCCTTATGGCAACTCATTCAAGCGTTCTACACTGGGCTTGAAGAGAAAAGTCAGAACAATGTGGACTCTTCCTGCGGGGGCACATTCATGGCAAAGCCGCCCGAAGAATCATGGCCATTGTTTGAACACCTTGCTGAAAATTCTCACCACCGTGCTTCTACTAAAGGGGGGCATTGCAGCCAAAGCTACATTCCTTCATCTTCCTCCACAACTCCGACTCACAATGCTACTGACCCAAACATGATGAAGATGATGGCCGACATGATGAAAATGATGAAAAATCAAGCTGGTGGCTCTTCAAGCCAACCCGCTATGGCATTCGATTCGGTGGATGCGGAAGTGAATGCTCTACACTCCTTTGGTGGCCGCAATAACCAAGGCCCCATGTCCAACTCCTACACTCCCGAGTGGAAGAACCATCCGAACTTTTCTTGGAAGCAACAAAATGAGGATGGACAAGGGTAAGGGAAGCTGAGGCCACAATACAACTCTAAATTTGAAGATGAGGTACTCGGGAGGTTGAGGAACTTGGATGAGGTAAAGAGAGAAGTGTCCTATCAAGGGCAGAATATTAGCCGCCTGGAACAAAGAATTGATCAAATTTCCATCTCACTTGCTCGCCACAAAGAGGGGAGACTTCCATCGCAACCCATGATAAATCCAAACAACGATGGTGGTTATGTAAATGCTACTCAAGCCGCATACGTCCCACCAGGAGGCCAAGCACCCTCACTCCTACAATATCAAGGACCACCACATCCATATGCTTTGCCACCTCACCAACCCCCACTTAACTACCAATATCCCCCACCACCTTCACATACCTATCAACCACCACCTCCCCAACAACCAACTTGCATACTCCAAAATCCTAACTCCACCCATCAAAGACCGCCACCACCTTCATCTTCACAAGCCCCCCCTTCTCCCCATGAACAAGTGAGTATGGTGTCTATCATATGGGGAGAAAAAGATGCTCAAAATCTTTAAAAAAGGGAAAGGAGAGTGATTGAGGTTGATGACAAAAGCTTAACACTAGAAGGGTCTAGAAAAGATCACAAGAGACCCGGAGAATTTGCCACTCAAGTACTACCAAAGGATGTTAAGTGCACCCAAATTTCTACTGCTCCCGGTGCAAATGTAGAAGCGCCCTCACTTGCCCCACCATCTCTTGAGAAAACTGAAATAGCAATAGATAGGGCTCATCCGACTGTTTTTGACAAGGCCATGTCCATTGTTTCACATACCATTGACAAGGCATCGCTTGAAGCCATACCTTTATGGGAGCTAAAACCTTTTCATGAGACGAGTATCACCATCATCCCTCCTCAAGTTCCAACTAGTGCTGTAGAGATATTTGATGAAGTCGGGAAGTAATTCCATGAAGGTCCAACTCTCCAAGAAAAGGACAACAGTATCATGAATCTATTGGGAAACTTGAAGCGAGGAATGATGGGCATCACATCATTCTTTTCATTACTGAAGGATATGTGCATGAGGAAGAAAAAGTTAGTGCTACTACCGACCAAGGAGATTGTTGCTTCAAAGTCTGTGAACTTCATATACGGCATTGGCTTCCTTGAAAAGAAAGATGATTCGGGAGTGCCTCTCATCACCTGCTACATTGGTACACAACCCATCGAGCACTCCCTCCTTGACTTAGGTGCAGGGACCAAAATCATTCCATGGAGCATGTATCTACGTCTGGGCCTAAATAAAATGGAACCGGTGGATTGTGTCCTTGTCTTAGGTGATGGAACCAAAAGGAAACCCTTGGGAATACTGCAAAACATAATAGTATCAATGGATGAAAGGATAAACATTGCATATGTGACTGACTTTCTGATAGTGGATTCTAAACCTATTAATGGGAAAGAATACCTCATATTGGGGAGGTCCTTCTTGTCCACTGCGGGTGCAGAAATCAATGTGCATACGGGCACTCTGACGATCACCTATAAGAGGAGAAAATTTGGTTTCTTTATATTTATTGAAGAGGAGAGGGACAAGCTGGGTAACGAAGACTTTGGTGAGAGTCTATGCTATTATGATCCTCTAGATCTGTGGAGATCAAGTCCATACTTCCGCTCGATGCACACTCCATGGGATGAAGCACATGTCGTCAGAACATTGGATAGGATCACTGTAGAGGAAAAGGAGGACACTGTGGGTGTCGATACATAGAGAAAAAGAGCAACAAGCCCAGCTGAAGGCTATAAATATAGCTCTAGTGGGAGGCAACCCACGTGGTTTGAGATTCTCAAACCTTGTTTTATCATACTTTCTTTTGGTTTCCAAGAAACACACACACACACACACACTATACTTGATTGTTTTTCTGTTTGTGAATCATGTTAGCACATGTATAAGGAAGAAAAGATGATGCAAAAAGCATTTAGCCAAAGAAGAGGTCAAAATGGAAGAAGAGATTACAAATCAATAGAGGAGCTACAGGAAGAAGGACAGAACGGCCGTGCTGTTCAGCACAGCCGTGGTGGCCCTGTCCTGCTCACCTAGTGTTACATTGACCACTCCAGCTCTTGGTGGTTGTCTTTCACGACCCCACGCCTTTTACCCTACTAGTCTAAAATTCTATTTTATGTTGAGGGCAACATGATTTAAAAGTTTGGGGTGGTAGGGTGGTAAACCCTTCTCTCACCGCACTTTTCTCCATGTGCCTTGTGCTAAAATTTTTCAAGATGATCAAACAATTTGACTGACATTTCATACTTGTTTACCCTGACCTGGTGTGTCTTCTTGCATTCATGCATACATGTAGTTTAATTTCATGCATTTTTGCATAATTTTTCAAAATTTTTGCTTTTCCATACCATGCATCACATCTTCATGTAGTTTTTGTACTTTCTTATGCATGTTAATTAGGATTTGCTGCTTTGTGTCTTGAAATTCCCTAAAGTAGGTTTAGATGTGATTTAGTGCAAATTGGCACCATTTTGGCCAATTTTGCCCAAATTTGAGATTTCTTGTCTAAAAAGTATGTTTTGACCCAATCTCTACTGTTTTGAGTAAAAATGATGACCTTTGACTAGTGCAAGTGAGATGTCATGCTTTATTGCTAAGTGGTATCAATGTTTGACTTTTTACATGTGCATCACCTCTCTTATGATTGTGATTGATTTGTCTGAATTGTGAACTTGAGCAAGCTTTGAACGCTTAGTGTTTGTGGAATCACTTGTTTGATATATCAATTTCATCTTGTTCATTCATGTGGTGTGATATCTAGGATGAAGTATTGGATTAACTTTCATGCAGGATGTCTTATGTGGAAAATCATACCAATGACCCCTCTTTGACCCGACTCTTCTTCCACCATCTTCATACTCCTCTGCCTCATAAAAAGATGCCCTAGTGCACATAATCAGCCTTGGCCACCTCTAAAAGTTTGGGGTGGTCACATCTCTACCTCCTTGCTTCACTCTATCCACCATATGCCCTATCCACACCAAGTGCAAGAAAGAAAAGAAGAGAAAAAGAAAATAAAAAACAAAATAAAAGGATTCTCTTGTTTAAGAGCATTCAAATAAAGAAAAGATGAGTGTGTAAAAACACTACAAAAATCTTACCGCAACCCTTTCTTCCACTTTCATACCCATTGAGCTAGGAAACATCAAACTTAGCTCATCTTGCCCTTGTCCGCAGCCACGTGGGTCTTTTGGTATGATTTGAAATATAAGAGTGAACGCATGGGTGTGAAACAACACTCCTAGTCATTCTTGATTAACGCCACCATGAAACGGTTTACCTGGAACTTAATGAAAGAAATGTGGATAACCTGTATATTCTATGCGCTATATTTGAAGTTCATGTGCTTTGTGCTCTTTTCATGATTGGATTGTGAAAGTAGGAGAGGATAGAGGTGAAATGCATGCACTCAGTCATCTTTTTGGTCGGTCAAAAACTCCTGTTGCTTTTTTTTCATTTTTGTTTAAGTAACTATACAATGCTTGTTGATTCCCCAATAAGAATCAACTAAAAGAGAAACTGACTAATGGCTTTACATCTGATATAGCAGACAATAGGTCCACAACATAGATGAGAAAATAGCCTCAGCCTGAAGTAGACTCGAAGCTTCAAAGAAACTCCAAAGAAGGTGAAAAGAAAAGGCTCGACCATCACTACAACAGTGAGAGGGGAGCAAGGAACAAAGAACAACTGCCACCACCAGAACCATCAACTAGAGATACTCCAAGCATCAACGCAGTAGACGAACAACCTCCATCTCAGAAGCAGCTGCAGAACCAGCCTCACCATCTCAACCGGGAGAGAGGGGAAAGAAGACTTGAACCACCAAGCATGGCTTACAAAAAAAATGAGACATGCATAAAGACAGCCAGACACCACTGCCCTCAAAGCACAACAGAGAAACAAGGAGCTCAACCATCACTACAACAAGATCAATAAAAAAGCACACACATACAACCATCATTTCAGAGCAAGAAGCGCCACAACCACCCTCTCCAGATCTTGCATCAGGTTAAGCGCACAACAGAGAAACACCAAACTTCTACACCTCACACGCATACATCCATCATCTCAAAAAAAGAAGCAGCAGTTGAGTCTACCTCACCATAAATCCTAACGAAACCAGATCCCTCACAGCCTCCAACCATGTATCCAAGCGCATACCCACACTGAGCAGACGACCTTCATCACAGGAAAAGAAGATGCAACAGAGCCAGCCTCACCATCACACAAATGAAAGATGGAAGAAAAAGAAGATAGAGAAGCATTATCACACCAAACAAACAACACAATGAGAGGGGAGCGTCGACTCCCAAAGGGAGGGGACTCGACCATCACTGGACAAACAAACACCTCCAAGCCTCCCTTTTGCTCTCATGTGATAGAGAGTAGGGTACAACAGAAAAGAAAGAACACTCTAGAAGTCGAGCCTCCCTTTTATCTCATGCAAAAGAGATAGGGTGCAGCCAGATAACAAAAAAAGCACTGAATCCAGTAGCCTAACAGAGCATTCCCAAGGCAATCACAGACTGCAACAGCCAAACAGGGCAAACCCAAGAAGACAACTCCACATCCCAGGGCAGACAACCAACATCTTAGAGAAAGAACAACAACATATCCTGCCTCTCCATAAAGAGCCAAAATAAGAAACAGAACCCTCAAAACCTCCAACCAAAACCAAACACAGACCTCAAACACCAAGGCAGACAACCATCATCTCAGGAAAATAAGAGAGAAAAGCTTCATCACCCAAACAAGCATCATACAGAGATGGGAGCGTCGACTCCCAAAGGGAGGGGACTCGACCATCACTGGACAAACAAGTGCCTTCAAACCTCCCTTTTGCTCTCATATGATAGAGAGTAGGGTACAGCTGAAAAGAAGACCACTCTAGCAGAACCAAAGATAAGCACTGACTGCAGCAGTCTTAGGGATAAACAAGCCAAAAAAACTTCTCAATAAGAAAGCCCATAACGGGCAACACCCATCCTCCCTTAACTTTATTGATAAGATTCCTGTTAATTGGGATGACCTGTTGGAGATGAATGATTTAAAAGCTATGATTTTGGTGCCTTTGATTTTATATCACTTATGGAATGAAAGAAATACCAGGGTCCATAATAATACCAGAAGAAAGGTGACTATTCTTTGGAAAACCATCATGGAGGAATTTTCTATTCTGTATGATGATCTTTGTTCGTCTTAGTTCTGGTTGTGATGCTTTCTTTATATCCGTCTCTTCTCGAGAGAATATAAAAGTACACTCAGTCATCTTTGATCCCATTCAACAATAATCATCTTTTACATTGCATATGTCATTTCTTTTTGTGGAAGTTTTGTAGAGAGATTGAGTTGGAGCATACTTGAGGACAAGTATGTTTTAAGTTTGGGGTGGTGATGTAGCCCTATTTTAGAACTCCATCCTGTGCCATTTTGTACTTAAATCACATCTAAACATGTAGATTACAAGCTTTTTGCCCCTAATGTGCTTATCATTGGAAATATGCTTATGGATGTTCTTTGCACTATTTTCAGGTACTTGGACCATGTTTAGATGGATGAGAGAGAAAGAAGGAATTCTAGGGTTCCGCCAATCATGGATGGACCCAAAGAAGGCCCCAAAATCTCCCTCAACCTACCTCTAATGGCCAAGGGTTGTCATCAAGTAAAGACATCCACAAATGATGAAGTTTGAAAGACAATCAATTGAAGAAGACCACAACACCACCGTGGGAATACCCCCACGGTCATGCATTTATTGTGAGGAATCAACAGTGAAAACAGGGAATTCACACCCAACGGCCACGACCGTGGCCATCAAACACGGTCGTGTCCAGAAGAGTCGAAGATGGCCGTGGACACCCACCACGGTCGTGCGTTTATTGCGAAGATTCAACAGGTTGTCACCCCAAATCGCCATGACCGTGGCCCTCTGCCATGACCATGGCCGCTGAAGAATAAAATGCATGTGCTGTTGTGCCACGACCACATCACCCTCCTCCAAAACAGCCATGTTATCCAACACGGCCGTGGTGCCTCTCAACCACCACAACCGTGGCACCCCGCCACGGCCGTGGCCACCACCATACTTAGCTTTTCACCACTCCCATCCATACCATGACCATTCTACCACCCCACGACCATTCCCTACTACCCTCACCACGACCGTGGCACACAAACACGACCGTGGTGATCCACCAATCCTACCCTACTTTTACAATATATTTCCTAAACTGCCCCTACTTACCCTAGTGCCTCCCCACCACCTATATATACATAGGTGGCGGCTGGGGCACGAAGACTAGCCTCTCCCACAGCTGCTCCAAGCTTCCACCTTCCTTCCTTGAGCTCCTAGTGCAATCCCTTTGCATTTTAGCTCATCATCCACCATTTCCACCCTCATCCCACCTTGGAAACCTAGTTTCTAGGTTTTCATCCATAACCCCCCATATTTTCATGCTCCCCTACACCCTTGGAGGAGGGAGGTCGTCCACAGTAGCTTGGAGGTGAAGAAGAAGGCCACTTCATTAAGCTTCATGGCATTTCTACCTCTTCTTCCCCTCTCTTTTGTAGTTTCTTTGATCATGTGTAGCTAAGCCCCTAGCGGTGGGCTGTTTGGGGTTAAAATGTGACTTTGATACCATGTTGAGGTAAAGTTGCTTGTAATGAACTCAATTTATATCTATGATGATTGCCTCTTGCTTCTATCTCAATTCCTATTTTATTGCATGTGGTTTGTGCTTATAACATGGATTGCTTGCTTTGAGATGTTTGATGACACTTAGCTTCTAGAAGGAATTGGAGTGTATGTGGCAATCTTAGGATTGGCTCCTAGGTCCAATTCGTTGATCCCTAGCTAGCCCCCTTTGTTCCTACATACACATCCATCCTTCTACAAGTGAGTGTGAGATTTAAGTATCTAGTGTAAGTGAGAGTGATGTAATTGCCTAGGGCCTTCTAAAGGCTAGAGTGGCTAGTGGCATGAGGTCAAATACCCTCATCTCTACTCCCATTTCTACCCTCAACCCTCAATTGCTCACTATCACTTTCTCTAGAAACCTAGATTTGGTTAATCCCATTAGAATTATACCTAAGCCTAGTCTTCTACTAGTAGTATAGGGTATATTCTAATGGCATTGGCCTTATTGTTTGGTTTGGTAATCTAGATGTGGAATGAGAACCATGCTTGTCTAACTATCTTCCCCAACTAATATCAAAGTTACATCCCCCAAACGGCCCACCTACCCTAATCAACTTGTTAAAACCCAAACTTCTTTGCTCGCTTGTTAATGCTAATCCAGTTTAATTGATTTAGCTTAACTTAGTCAATTGCATAGTTTTGTTCTCTAGTATTAATTTAGGTCCCTGCTCTTGTTTGTGGTTAACTTAGCTTCTTAATTGCTTCTTGCATGTTTAGTCTAGTGTAGCTTGTGATAACCTCCTATTTTAGTAGTTTATCTTAGTCTTTTTCCTTAGTTTTCCATACTCTTTCTACATTTATATTGTACTTAAACCTAATTTTACCCCTTTTTTGTAAATACATCATCAAACTAACTTTTCCTTTTATAATTGCAGAAAAAGCACAAAAAAATAACAAAAGAATAAACCAGCCCAAGGGTCGAGTGGATCCAAACGGTCCCAAGACCGCATGGAGTTCAAACGGTCCCGAGACCGCATGAAGCCAAACGGTCCCAAGACCGCATGGAGTTCAAACGGTCCCGAGACTGCATGAAGCCAAACGGTCCCAAGACCGCATGGAGTTCAAACGGTCCCGAGACCGCATGAAGCCAAACGGTCCCAAGACCGCATGGAGTTCAAACGGTCCCGAGACCGCATGAAGCCAAACGGTCCCAAGACCGCATGGAGTTCAAACGGTCCCGAGACCGCATGAAGCCAAACGGTCCCAAGACCGCATGGAGTTCAAACGGTCCCGAGACCGCATGAAGCCAAACGGTCCCGAGACCGCATGAAGCCAAACGGTCTCAAGACCGCATGGAGTTCAAACGGTCCCGAGACCGCATGAAGCCAAACGGTCCCAAGACCGCATGGAGTTCAAACGGTCCCGAGACCGCATGAAGCCAAACGGTCCCAAGACCGCATGGAGTTCAAACGGTCCCGAGACCGCATGAAGCCAAACGGTCCCAAGACCGCATGGAGTTCAAACGGTCCCGAGACCGCATGAAGCCAAACGGTCCCAAGACCGCATGGAGTTCAAACGGTCCCAAGACCGCATGGAGCTCAAACGGTCTCAAGACCGTTTGACGCCAAACGGTCCCAAGACCGTTTGACGCCAAACGATCTCAAGACCGTTTGACGCCAAACGGTCCCAAGACCGTTTGACGCCAAACGATATCAAGACCGTTTGACGCCAAACGGTCTCCAAACCGTTTGGATCTCACTCAAAGCCTATAAATAAGACCTCAGGGCCGTCCATGAAAAAGGGAGGAGTCCAGACGTCCAGAGGCTGTCTCTCCACTACCAGAACAACTCCATCCATCACTCGAGGCTGCCGGTCTGAGACTCACGTCCATTGCAAGCTACTTTCTCTCTCATCAACAAGGAAGGTGAGAGGAGAATATCCGTCAGCAAGCAAGCTACAAGGGGTGGAGATCGTTGCTCTCTCCACCAAGGGTTCAACCTTCTCTCCTCAGTGGAGATGATGTTCTTTCTATCTCTTCTTGCCTCCTTCTTTGTTGCTCCCTCTATGAGGAGCGAGTAGTTCCATCCACTGGGGCGCGGGGACTAGCCCCGCTGCCCATGTTTTGTATTTTGTACTGTAAAAAAGATGTTATCATTTCGTTTTAATACTAAATCGTTTCACACATGCTTGAATGATGGCCACGTTCTTGTATGCATTTATTGTCTTTCGTTGTGGTTTGTCTACGACCGCTATCGAGGCTTGAATACCGATTTAGTGTTGGTTTCTGGTGTGTGTATCCACCACGCATCCGTTTCGGTGTCTAGAAGTGTATCTCAAAGAGTGGAGTAAACTCACTATCATTTGGCACACTCCCATCTGTATGGAAGAGACCTTTGGTAAGTCGAGGAACACACTTTGCGAGGGGAATGATGTAAAGCATGTGACCATTTGTTCGGGAATGGCTGGCGTTGCATCATTCCCGCACTTCTCGTAGCTAGGTTATCCGAATAGGAGACTAGGCCTACAAGGACGCTATTCGATTTGGTAATTATCGCTCGCTTGTTAGTTTTAGATGCACGTTTCTTGAGGTTGAGTAAGATTCTCTCTTCGGAGACTACATCCTTCAGTGACGCGTAGTGATGTACCGCATGAGAGTTACTTAACCCTTGGAGGATGAGATGCATTGCCCTTTTCTTATATGGGCATTGGTCTTGTGGAACATCGAAGGGTGCAATGCATCGCTCTTGTCTTATATGGGCATCGGTCTTGTGGAACACCCTTGGATGCAACGCATCGCTCTTGTCTTATAAGGCATCAGTCTTGTGGAAACATCCATGCATCTAGCTTATAAGTCTTGCTTAGTACATATACAATGCATGTGTAACGGTGGTAAATACCTGCTTAACCCCAGTGATTCATCATCATTTGTTAACTCTTAAGATTTACTTGCTTTATTTACTTTCTTGCTTTACTTTCTTTGTACTTAGTTTAAAACAACCAAACCAAACTTTCGATCTAAATATCAATCTTTAAGTTGTTAAGTAAAGGCTAAACGTTTTCCATCTTGACTTCGTCAAGACCGTTGTCCCGAGGATTCGACCCTTAACTATACTACGATAAGACTTCCACATGTCTTAGCACATGTGGGTGGAGTTCTTACCATAGTACTAGCAAGGCTAAACTTAGAGACTCATCATCTCTAGGATTTTTAGTGGTAAGTAAAACTACCATCAAAAAATTGGCGCCGTTGCCGGGGACAACGGAACTTTTTAGTTTTTACTTACCAATTTCTTGGTTGATTAGGATTTTACACTTTTTCTTAATAACCAATCCAATATTTCTTGATCTTTTTCATTTCCTTCCATTTTTCCTAACTTGAGATTTTCCTTCTACTCAGGTAGAAAACGTGTATGCAACCCCCGCATAGCATCGGATTCTCCCCTGAACCAGAATACGATTCTGAGGTAGAAAGAAGTTTTCACTGAAGGAATAGACTTAACCGCCAAAGAGCCAGACAGATGGCCGAAGAGCAACGCCTTATTACAGAAAGGGTCAACGCCGCCATAGCAGCACAACGAGCACAACTCATTGCTGACACTCGTGCTCAGGTGCAAGCTGAGATCCGAGCTGAGGAACAAGCCCGCATCCAAGCAGAGCAGGCTGCTGCTCAACTTGCGTTAAGAAACAAGCAACTTCGGGACTATGCAGTCCCAAAGAATTATGAAGATGATCATCCTGTCCGACCACCGATTATCAACATACCACACTTTGAAATTCGGACGCAATGGATCCAGATCATGCAAGGCATCTCTTTCTCCGGAGCACACGGAGATGATTGCATGGATCATCTTAAGAGGTTCAAGTCACTCTGCCGACTTGTACCCCAAGCAGGCATTGCAATGGAAGCAATCATGTTACACCTTTTCCACTTCACCCTATCTGGAAGAGCACTAAGCTGGTACAACGCTTTGGATAGACACCCTATCATCACTACCTGGACTCCCTTAGAAGAGAAGTTTCTTGAGAAGTTCTTCCCACCTTCCCTAACCTATGAGATCAGGGGACATATTAATCACTTTTCCCAATTACCTGGAGAAACACTTTCTGAAGCTTGGGAAAGATTCAAAGAACTCCTGAGAAAGTGTCCTCACCATGGCATTTCTCAAAATCAACTAATAGAAACATTCTACAGAGGAGTAAGTGATGATATCAAGCAATTCCTAGATTCCTCATCTGGAGGAAACTTTATGAGAAAGAACTACGAAGACGCCTGGAATATAGTTACGTTGGGGGCCGAGAACCAATCCAATTGGGGAAGGTCATCTAACCAACCCAAAGGCGTTCTCAAGGTTTACAAAGCGGAAGAATCTATGGAACTCAAAGCCATTGCTGAGGCTTTGAAAACTATTGCTAGCAAGAAACAAGCCCTCGAAACTTCTTTCGGGGAATATGATAAGAAGAAAAGCTCCCAGGTTCAACAAGTTAAGGCAGCTACTGGAACTTGTGAAGCCTGTCATGCATCTGATCATCCCACATTATCATGTGGATTGTTGTACAATGTCATGATGGATTTACAACCACCTATGCCGCAATATGAACCCATCATCGAGCATCCCGAAGACCAAATGCTAGAACAAGTCAACTCCATACATTCAATACCTGGCCAAATGTATTACAACCCAGATAAACCAAGGAACCATCCTGGTTTCCAATACGGGAATCCTGCAGGGACTGCCAACCCACAGCAGCAGGCACAAGGTGGATCTTTCAACAGACAACCACCGGGACTCCAGAATAACTTCAGTCAAGGGAATTACAGACAAGGTTTTCAAAGACCTACCTATCCCAGGAATCCGTCTTACCAATATACCCATTCGGGACTGCACCCTCAGTTGCACCAACCCCAGTTGAAGCGGCCACAGCAACCCCAGTTGCAGCAGCCCCTGCAGCCACAGTTAACCGCACCTCTGCAACAACCGGAAGACGAACTATCTTTGATAAAGCAAATGCTTCAGTCTCAGCAAACTATGCTAGCTAGCCAGCAAGCCCAACAAAGGGCAGTTGAAACCCAGCTAGCTCAGATCGCTGCACAGTTGAAGTCTTCGGCTGGCGTTTCTGATAGGCAGCCTGAACCAAATGGGCAAAATGAACACGAACAGCTGAACGCCATCACCACAAGGTCGGGACGCATTCTGCCTGAACCCATCAAGATCACTCTAGATGATGATGATGTGCCCATTCTTTTGACGAAAGAGATCTCACAACAAGAGATTGGGAAATCTCCCGAAGACACCGAGGACAAAAACAAAGAGTATGTACCCACAGAACCCAAGGTCCCGCAATTCAAACCAAGGATTCCATATCCAGGCAGACTGCAAGAAACAAAAATGGATGCCAGGTTTCAGAAATTCAAGGAAGCAATGAAGAAACTTTATATCGATATCCCACTCCTCGACGCTTTATCCGAAGTACCAGCATGGGCAAGGTATCTCAAAACTTTGCTATCACGTAAGTATATCACCAAAGAGCAGGAAACCGTCAAGCTTGCCCAAACCACCTCTGACATCATCTTGAACAAACTGCCCAAAAAGAAGAAGGACCCAGGTTCTTTCGGAATCCAATGTTGCATTGGAAACGCATCCACAAAGAAAGGATTAGCTGACCTCGGGGCTAGTATATCCATTATGCCTTTCTCAATGTGCCAACGCCTCGGTTTCACAGATCTGCTACCTACAGCAATGACTATTCAACTTGCTGACTCCACCATAACCGCACCTTTGGGAATCATTGAAGACGTTCCAGTAAGAATAGGCAAGGATGCTTACGTTCCATGTGATTTTGTCATCATGGATATTAAAGAGGACTTGAGATATCCGATCATTTTCGGCAGGCCTTTCCTAGCTACAGCCAGAGCACTAATCGATGTCGAAGCCGGAACTATCATCCTTAGGCTCGGAAAGGAAGCCATTCAATTCCGTGTCCTTGACAGCATGAAAGGCCCTAACATTCAAGAAGAAGTCTTTCTTTTAGACGCAATCCAACAAATGTCGCAACTAGAAATCTCTGAGCCAATCGACGAACTTGAAAATGCTCTTATCAATCCCGAAGTCGAGTTTTCTGCAAATGAACTAGTCCAGCAATGCATCCAATATCTAGAAAAGGTAGAAGAAGCACCAAAGGCTACCTTTAAAGAGCTTAAAGCCATAACGACTATTGAAGCAGCAGAACCACCAAAAACCCCTGAATTGAAGACCTTACCCACAGGGCTCAAATATGTTTTCCTGGATAAGGAAGAGCTATGCCCAGTTATTATCAGCTCCACCCTCACCGAAGACCAAGAAGTCAGACTTCTAGACAAACTAAGGAAACACAAAAAGGTCATTGGTTATAAAATAACCGACCTCACAGGCATAAATCCGGCTCTGTGTATGCACAAGCTTCCTATGGTTGAAGAATTTAAACCCACTCGCGAACATCAAAGAAAACTGAACCCAAATTTAAAAGAGGTAGTCCGTTTGGAAGTCCTCAAACTGCTTAAAGCTGGTATGATCTACCCTATCTCCGACTCTCAGTGGGTTAGTCCAGTTCAAGTTGTCCCAAAGAAAGGAGGCACTACTGTAGTGATCAACGATAAGAATGAGCTCGTACCTACTAGGACTGTAACGGGGTGGAGAATGTGCATCGATTATAGGAAGTTGAATAAAGCTACAAGGAAAGACCACTACCCTCTACCCTTTCTAGACGAAGTCCTGGAGCGCTTGGCCCACCAAAAATATTTTTGCTATCTCGATGGTTATTCTGGGTTCTACCAAATACCCATACATCCAGAGGACCAAGAAAAAACCACCTTCACTTGCCCCTTCGGGACATATGCTTTTAGAAGAATGCCATTCGGGCTATGTAACGCTCCTGCTACTTTCCAACGCTGCATGTCCGCCATTTTCGCCGGATTAACTGAATCTATTATGGAAGTCTTTATGGATGATTTCTCTGTTTATGGAGAGTCTTTCGATAACTGTCTAAATAATCTCGAACAAGTCCTGCAACGTTGCAAGGAAACAAACCTTATCCTGAACTGGGAAAAATGCCATTTCATGGTAACAGAGGGTATCGTCCTCGGACATAGAGTAAGTGATAGAGGGATCGAGGTCGACAAAGCAAATATTGATGTCATCTCGAAGTTGTCACCTCCGAAGGACATAAGAGGAGTTCGAGCTTTCCTAGGTCATGCCGGGTTTTACAGAAGGTTCATTAAAGATTTCTCAAAAATAGCTAAACCCATGACCCAACTCCTGACAAAAGACGCCGAGTTTATTTTTGACCAAGAATGTATGCAAAGTTTCTCCACCCTTAAAGAAGCGCTAATTTCCGCACCTATTCTAAGGGCTCCAGACTGGTCGCAACCCTTTGAAATTATGTGTGACGCAAGTGACTATGCCATAGGGGCCGTTTTAGGACAACGAATCGACAAGAAACCCTATGTCATCTACTATGCGTCCAAAACGCTTGATGAAGCACAAAGAAACTACACGACCACGGAAAAAGAGTTCCTAGCTATCATCTACGCCTTCGAAAAATTCCGCTCTTACCTGATCGGCTCTAAGGTGATTGTCTACACTGACCATTCTGCTATCAGACATTTGATTCAGAAACAGGATGCCAAACCCAGGCTCATCCGCTGGGTATTGATGCTTCAAGAATTCGATCTAGAAATCAAAGATAAAAGCGGCGTAGAGAACGTTGTCGCCGATCACCTAAGTAGAATCGAGGTTGAAGACAAAGATAAAATCCCTATCAGGGACTCTCTTCCTGATGATCAACTTATGAAAGCCACTCATAATTTCCCTTGGTTCGCAGATATCGTCAATTATCTGGCCACAGGGATCATTCACCCGTCTGCTTCTTATCAAGATAAAAGGAAATTCCTTCATGACGTAAAACGTTATCATTGGGATGAACCCTACTTGTTCTACCTCTGTGCCGACAGACTTTTTCGTCGATGCCTTCCAGAAGAAGAAATAACATCGGTTTTGGAACATTGCCACTCCGGACCCACGGGGGGGCACATGGGCGCCAAGAAAACTGCCATAAAAGTTCTACAATCTGGT
Source organism: Alisma plantago-aquatica (assembly GCA_963693085.1). Lineage (NCBI taxonomy): Eukaryota > Viridiplantae > Streptophyta > Magnoliopsida > Alismatales > Alismataceae > Alisma > Alisma plantago-aquatica. Next base: position 805,385,834 of record OY856409.1, read on the forward strand.
TTCTTCTGGCCCACCATATCAAAAGACTCACATAATTTTGTCAAATCCTGTGATAAATGCCAATTTTCGGGCAACATATCAAAAAGAGATGAAATGCCTCTTACCATGTGGCAGGAAATTGAGCTGTTTGATGTATGGGGGGTAGACTACATGGGACCTTTCCCCTCATCATATGGTTTCTCGTACATTTTGGTCGCTGTGGATTACGTCTCGAAGTGGGTCGAAGCTGTACCCACTGCATCTAATGACTCCAAACCTGTTGTCAAATTGTTCAAAGATACCATCTTTCCAAGATTTGGAGTCCCAAGAACGGTCATATCTGATGGCGGAACCCATTTTCTGGAACGAAGTTTCGAAGCATTACTAAGAAGATATGGAGTCCATCACAAAGTTGCCACACCTTACCACCCGCAAACTAGTGGCCAAGTGGAAGTATCCAATAGACAGATAAAAGCAATTCTTGAAAAAACAGTGAACAAAAATCGCACTGATTGGTCCACCAAACTTTCTGACGCCCTCTGGGCATATCGTACGACTTACAAAACACCAATTGGAACAACTCCGTTCCGCTTGGTGTACGGTAAATCATGTCATCTTCCAGTAGAACTGGAACATAAAGCCTGGTGGGCCATCAAGCAACTAAACTTTGACCTTAAAAGTGCAGGAGAGAACAGACAACTTCAACTACAGGAGCTAGAAGAACTCCGCATGACAGCATATCACAGTGCCAGAATCTATAAAGAGCAAACGAAAATGTGGCACGATGGACATCTTAGGAGAAAAGATATCACCGTCGGTGACAAAGTGCTCTTATTCAATTCCAAGCTCAAATTATTCCCCGGAAAGCTTCGAACAAGATGGTCCGGACCCTTCACTATAAAACATATCTACCCAACTGGAGCTGCCATTATCATCAACAACAACGGAGGAGAACGAACGGTCAACGGACACCGTTTAAAAAAATACTACACTCAGGAAGACAAAACACATCAACAAACCCTCGATGTCAGAAACGCTACGCCCAAAATTTCGTCGAGCCAGTGACGTAAAACCAAGGCGCTTCTTGGGAGGCAACCCAAGACCTGAGTATCAACTTCTCCACTTTTCTAGTTTTATTCTCTCTTAATTTTGTTTTGCTTCTTTAAGTTCTTTCATTACTAAATCTAAAAATACAAAAAAAATATACAAATATTTTTTTGCTCCAAACGGTCTTAAATCCGTTTGAGACCAAACGGTCCTCAAACCGTTTGGGACCAAACGGTCCTCAAACCGTTTGGGACTAAACGGTCTTGAAACCGTTTGGGACCAAACGGTCCTCAAACCGTTTGGGACTAAACGGTCTTGAAACCGTTTGGGACCAAACGGTCCTCAAACCGTTTGGGACTAAACGGTCCTCAAACCGTTTGGGACCAAACGGTCTTGAAACCGTTTGGGACCAAACGGTCCTCAAACCGTTTGGGACTAAACGGTCCTCAAACCGTTTGGGACCAAACGGTCTTGAAACCGTTTGGAACCAAACGGCCTTAAAACCGTTTGGGACCAAACGGTCCTCAAACCGTTTGAGACCAAACGGTCCTCAAACCGTTTGGGACTAAACGGTCCTCAAACCGTTTGGGACCAAACGGTCTTGAAACCGTTTGGAACCAAACGGCCTTAAAACCGATTGGGACCAAACGGTCCTCAAACCGTTTGAGACCAAACAGTCTTGAAACCGTTTGGGACCAATCGGTCTTGAAACCGTTTGGGACCAAACGGTCCTCAAACCGTTTGGAACCAAACGGTCTTGAAACCGTTTGAGTACGATAAGTCACCGCTATAAATACCGACCCCGCATCTCCATCTTCCTCTCTTCGAATCTTCGCACTCTACAGTCTTTTCGTGCGCAGAACTTCACCTTTTTGCTTCTGTGCTTCCGCGCAAGCTTCTCAATCCACCTCCCACAAGTTTGCCCGGCGACTTCAAGCACGTTGCCCACTCCGCGCCACCTTCGCAGTCGTCGTCAAATGATGTTCTTCGTTGCCGTGCCGTTCTGTCGCCACTATCGCGTCAGTCGCCGTTTCATCCACCCACCTTCAAACCCTCGCCCCGTTTCACCTTCGCCCCGTTCCACCTTCCCCCCGCGCCGGCGACCTGCGGCTTCTCGCTTTCCAAGCGGTCCTCAAACCGTTTGGAACCAAACGGTCTTCAAACCGTTTGGAACCAAACGGTTTAGACACCGTTTGGGAACTTTTGTGTAACCAAGCAGCACATATCGCAGTGCACTCCTTTGCAATTTTGTCTTGATATTGTCTAGCAGATTCTTTGCTAGAATTGCAGATTTCGTCTACAATATCAAGACACAATTGCAAAGGAATGCACTGCGACATCCATAAAGCACCTGAGTCAGCGCTACAAGGCACCCCAATTCGCATCCACTCTAATCCAATCTCCAGGGGTTACCGCAATTTTGGCCTAACTCGCAGCCCTTGTTCAAATGACTTCTCAACCTATCACTTTCCCACTCTGAGGACAGAGTGTGTGATGAGTTAGGGGGGGGGTCATCAGACAAGGGCTAGGTATCAATCTCTATACACCCTTTTCCTTAAAATAAGTCACCTCAACTAACTCTAGAATCATGTTAGTCTCTACAAGTATTTAGCACTTAGACATCAAATGGCGATTTATCGATCCCCATCCACTATGGATCCTATATTTTTGCTCCATTTCTTTATCTGACTCTCCATAGGTCAAAATCAGGGCAGAAATAAGCCGAGATCTCAAGGATGAGAGGGAAATCAGGCAACTTCCAAGTCAAAAAGCTCTGCAAGTGGACCACAAACCAAATAAGTGCATGCTGAAAAACTTTAAGAACAACTTTCCTCTCTTCAAAATAAAAGAGGCTTGGCCGCCCAAAATAAATCCTCATCCCAAAACCCAAGCCTGTGAGTTGTGAATAAAAGCCAGAGAGACGAATAAAATCATGAGAGTTGTGCCACGAATAAGGACCTATATAAAGAACTGATAAAGGGCTCACCCGGCCGGCACATTCCGCTGCCCTCACAAAGGCAGGTGCGTCGCGTCCGGTAGTGAAACCCTAAAAGTTCCAAGTATATGAAAAGGCTAATAAAGGACTTGCCCGGCCGGTACATTCAGCTGCCCTCATAAAGGCAGATGTGTCGTGTCCGGTAGTGAGATCCTAAAAAGCATAGACAGCCCCTCCCCCACTCGAAGGGGAGTTACACTTCAAAGCCTTTAGCCAACCCTCATACCCTCTCTAGCTTCCAATAGGTTTCGAGAGGTATAAAGTTGATTAGAGTCAACAACATGCACAAAATAAATGTGGTCCCAAGGCAAACTTTGAGATACGGAAAAACCTAAAATCCAAGCAACTCTCGAAATCCAAAAGGATCAAGGCATGCAATAAGCCTCGATACGACCCCTGGGGAACTCAGGTCAAGAATTGGAGCAAGAGTATGGAAATTTTAATCGCCGCGCCATTTCATGTATCAGCTCTATCTAACTTGAGGACAAGCTAGACTCTAAGTTAGGGGGGGTGATAACCTCCTATTTTAGTAGTTTATCTTAGTCTTTTTCCTTAGTTTTCCATACTCTTTCTACATTTATATTGTACTTAAACCTAATTTTACCCCTTTTTTGTAAATACATCATCAAACTAACTTTTCCTTTTATAATTGCAGAAAAAGCACAAAAAAATAACAAAAGAATAAACCAGCCCAAGGGTCGAGTGGATCCAAACGGTCCCAAGACCGCATGGAGTTCAAACGGTCCCGAGACCGCATGAAGCCAAACGGTCCCAAGACCGCATGGAGTTCAAACGGTCCCGAGACCGCATGAAGCCAAACGGTCCCAAGACCGCATGGAGTTCAAACGGTCCCGAGACCGCATGAAGCCAAACGGTCCCAAGACCGCATGGAGTTCAAACGGTCCCGAGACCGCATGAAGCCAAACGGTCCCAAGACCGCATGGAGTTCAAACGGTCCCGAGACCGCATGAAGCCAAACGGTCCCAAGACCGCATGGAGTTCAAACGGTCCCGAGACCGCATGAAGCCAAACGGTCCCGAGACCGCATGAAGCCAAACGGTCTCAAGACCGCATGGAGTTCAAACGGTCCCGAGACCGCATGAAGCCAAATGGTCCCAAGACCGCATGGAGTTCAAACGGTCCCGAGACCGCATGAAGCCAAACGGTCCCAAGACCGCATGGAGTTCAAACGGTCCCGAGACCGCATGAAGCCAAACGGTCCCAAGACCGCATGGAGTTCAAACGGTCCCGAGACCGCATGAAGCCAAACGGTCCCAAGACCGCATGGAGTTCAAACGGTCCCAAGACCGCATGGAGCTCAAACGGTCTCAAGACCGTTTGACGCCAAACGGTCTCAAGACCGTTTGACGCCAAACGGTCCCAAGACCGTTTGACGCCAAACGATCTCAAGACCGTTTGACGCCAAACGGTCCCAAGACCGTTTGACGCCAAACGATCTCAAGACCGTTTGACGCCAAACGGTCCCAAGACCGTTTGAGCCCAAACGGTCTCCAAACCGTTTGGATCTCACTCAAAGCCTATAAATAAGACCTCAGGGCCGTCCATGAAAAAGGGAGGAGTCCAGACGTCCAGAGGCTGTCTCTCCACTACCAGAACAACTCCATCCATCACTCGAGGCTGCCGGTCTGAGACTCACGTCCATTGCAAGCTACTTTCTCTCTCATCAACAAGGAAGGTGAGAGGAGAAGATCCGTCATCAAGCAAGCTACAAGGGGTGGAGATCGTTGCTCTCTCCACCAAGGGTTCAACCTTCTCTCCTCAGTGGAGATGATGTTCTTTCTATCTCTTCTTGCCTCCTTCTTTGTTGCTCCCTCTATGAGGAGCGAGTAGTTCCATCCACTGGGGCGCGGGGACTAGCCCCGCTGCCCATGTTTTGTATTTTGTACTGTAAAAAAGATGTTATCATTTCGTTTTAATACTAAATCGTTTCACACATGCTTGAATGATGGCCACGTTCTTGTATGCATTTATTGTCTTTCGTTGTGGTTTGTCTACGACCGCTATCGAGGCTTGAATACCGATTTAGTGTTGGTTTCTGGTGTGTGTATCCACCACGCATCCGTTTCGGTGTCTAGAAGTGTATCTCAAAGAGTGGAGTAAACTCACTATCATTTGGCACACTCCCATCTGTATGGAAGAGACCTTTGGTAAGTCGAGGAACACACTTTGCGAGGGGAATGATGTAAAGCATGTGACCATTTGTTCGGGAATGGCTGGCGTTGCATCATTCCCGCACTTCTCGTAGCTAGGTTATCCGAATAGGAGACTAGGCCTACAAGGACGCTATTCGATTTGGTAATTATCGCTCGCTTGTTAGTTTTAGATGCACGTTTCTTGAGGTTGAGTAAGATTCTCTCTTCGGAGACTACATCCTTCAGTGACGCGTAGTGATGTACCGCATGAGAGTTACTTAACCCTTGGAGGATGAGATGCATTGCCCTTTTCTTATATGGGCATTGGTCTTGTGGAACATCGAAGGGTGCAATGCATCGCTCTTGTCTTATATGGGCATCGGTCTTGTGGAACACCCTTGGATGCAACGCATCGCTCTTGTCTTATAAGGCATCGGTCTTGTGGAAACATCCATGCATCTAGCTTATAAGTCTTGCTTAGTACATATACAATGCATGTGTAACGGTGGTAAATACCTGCTTAACCCCAGTGATTCATCATCATTTGTTAACTCTTAAGATTTACTTGCTTTATTTACTTTCTTGCTTTACTTTCTTTGTACTTAGTTTAAAACAACCAAACCAAACTTTCGATCTAAATATCAATCTTTAAGTTGTTAAGTAAAGGGTAAACGTTTTCCATCTTGACTTCGTCAAGACCGTTGTCCCGAGGATTCGACCCTTAACTATACTACGATAAGACTTCCACATGTCTTAGCACATGTGGGTGGAGTTCTTACCATAGTACTAGCAAGGCTAAACTTAGAGACTCATCATCTCTAGGATTTTTAGTGGTAAGTAAAACTACCATCAGCTTGTTCTTGTCCTTGCTTAGCTCGTTTGTTAACTTAGCTTGCTAATTCGCTTGTTCAAGATAACTTAGGTTTAATTCTTCCTTTCTTTCCTATTCATCTAGAGTAATCAACAACCAAAACCTTTTAAAACCCTCAAACCCTAATCTCTACACTAGGAACATAGCCCACACTACCTAACTCTAGTGCCCCTTCTATCCCTGTGGATCGACCCCGTATCTTGCCAATCACCTATACTACAACAGTACCCCGTACGCTTGCGGGCGACCTGTTTTAGTCTTTGTGATCGACTCGGTTAGGGACAATATAAATTTCAAAAGCATAATCCCATTCCATGCGTTCCGACCTCGTGGAGTGCACCTAGCCACCCTAGTTGGCTGGTGTGTACGCCTCTAGCGGAATCCACACCACACTACATGATTATGGTTACACTTGATTAGTTATTTTCCAATTGGGTGAATTAAGGCTTCATCATACAAATAGACATACAAACCCTAAATTCATTTCTATCAAGTGTATAAGCATTGCAACTTGAGAAGATATAAAATTTTTGAGGTATAAATCTTAACCACATTACCACATGTTATCACTTATTGCATTATAATGAACCACATGTCATCATATCATTTCAAGATATCTGTTTCTTATCACAACTTCCATGGTTTCAACCCTCATTGGAACATGAAAATGATTTCACCTTAATTAGGGCTCAAACATGCCCAAAGGTCATTAAGACCATCACATGAATCCCTGTAAGATCATCATTATCATTCTAGGCCTTAAATAAGGATCAAAATATCACACGCACACACACACACACACAAAGATATATATATATATATATATATATATATATATATATATATATATATATATATAGGTTAGGAAGTGTGTACCGGCCAGTACATGTAACTTATGTGTACCGACCATTAAAATAGCACGTGCGGAGTATGTTGATAGTGTTTAAAAAATCATAACCATATCTCATAGAGATCATGGGATATAGCAATATCTCATTCAATGGTTTCTGCAATGTCTGCAACTTACCGTTGATTAGAAAATATACATTTTCTTTTGTTAGATGATCAATGAATATCAAAATGTGGTGATTTTTTGTAAACATCTTATCTAAGGGGTATACTTTACATCCATAAGGCTGATTTATTCAGTAGAAACTTACAAACTACATAAATGAAGGTGGGTACATGTAAGCTACATGTACTCGGGTACACAATTCTTTTAGCCATATATATATATATATATATATATATATATATATATATATATATATATATATCCCATAGGTTAATCATGGTGATACACTATGCTATTCAATTAGCACTACATTGAGGCTTCAACACAAGAATATATATATATATATATGTATGTATGTATATATAAATATATATACACATATATATATACATATATATACACATATATACATATATATACATATATATGTATGTATATGTATATATATATATATATATATATATATATATATATATATATATATATATATATATATATCCCATAGGTTAAACATGGTGATACACTATGCTATTAAATTAGCACTACATTGAGGCTTCAACACAAGAAGAATGTAACACATTGCCACGTTAATCATTCAAGAGATCAAATTATAATAAAACATCATCATTTAGTCATATTAGAGTTGGTGTAGCAAACCATGTTTAATTTAAGATAGACACCCACTTGTTATGGTGATTTATCCATATATTCCAGGGCAAAGGTAAAACTATAAGTTCAATGGTGTTGTTCCATTGAATTCCATCCATTAGAAATCACTTATAAGACTATGGGATTTATTTTAATCCATTGATTGTTGGAACATCTGATTTCATTCATTGGATTGGGTTCATTATTCAAAAACATCAATTAGGGTACATGTCCAACCATTCAATTCTTCCCTAACATAGGGTATCGATTTAAACTTCCACCATGGATATCGACCTATCACATCCTTGGTGTAACGGTTTTAACACCAGTATGGTGTACCAATTTGCCAACATCAGGGTGTGTTATTCTAATGTCAACATAGGTATATCAATTTAACACCCCAAAGATGTATCAGTTTAACACCATCAAAGTGTGTCGGCTTATCATCACCAAGGATGCACTAATTCTATCATCTACAAGGTATATCAGCAATTAACCAACACAATTTATAACTATGGTTGGCATTGGCCACATACTGTCATGGGTTGTTTCTATGGCTAGGGCATCGACCTGACATCAACATGGTGTCTTAGTTTATCCACAATATGGGGTGTGTCGATCACTAACCATCATGGTTGACACTAATGCATAGCTAATGTATTGGTTTTAGACCTTCACGGGTTATGACCATGGCTAAGATGTTTAATTAACACCAACGTAGGATGCCATCTCTACATCAACATGTGTATTGGCCATCAACCATCACAGGTTGCAACATGGCTAGGGTGCAAGCCATCATGGGCTACCTTTTATGATTAGGGTATCGACCATAAACAGTTATGGATTACAACCATTGCATAACTAGGGTGCCGAGCACAAAATTACATGTATAAGTTCATCACCAACATGATCAAGGCCGAGATGGGGATAGGCAGGGTCTGGAACAGCAAGAAACTCCACCGTTACCATGGTGAGAACTTCACAAGTCAGGCACAAATCTTGCTTCTATATACAAGGATCTTCATTTTTAAGTAAGAACATAAGCAAACCAACTTCGAGTAAGCAATGTAAGTGCAGAAGGTTATAAAACTTACCTTTATTGATAAGAACAAACTTCTATTTGCAAGGATCTTGAGAAAAGATGGCAAAGAAATCCAAGTTCCACATCTGAACTTGGCCAAATAGGTACCCTTTTCCTCAAGTATGCAAAACCCTAGAAGAAGAAACATGAAGGATAGATTCTTGAGTTCTAGAGCATCTTTTACCATGGAATAGAAATGTTCCAGCCTGGAGTGAGGCATAAGGAAGAAGAACAGAGAAGGAAACAAAGGAAAGATAGAACTAATTACTTGTTCAAGTCAAGTTCACCAAGAAGAAGCTTGAGAAACCCTAGAAGAAGCAAATCAGACCCTAGATGCTCCTTCCAAGATGATCGCCTTCTTCTTCTACCTTAGATAGGATCTCCACAGCATAAAAGGGGAAACAACGAGATTCTTAGTAGGATGAAAGTTGTAGAGAGCAAACACTTCATTTATGGCATAAGGATAAGTATATATAGTTTAGGGGATAAGGTTGAGAAGACACATGAGGTGTACAAATGATTCTCCATGTGTCCATGTCTTAAAGTTTGAATGGATAAGAAAGAAGCAAGTCCATTGACTGATGGGTATGCTGGCCATCGGCTTATGCCCAAGCAAGTGGAGCCATTAGTTGATAGCCTTGAAAGTAGCTCATCCATGAGCGGTAAATCCTAATTCAACATAGAATGAAATCTCCTCCAAATCAAGGTACAATTGAACGCCCCATAGCTCAAAAATCTCAATAATGATAAAAAAACATTTAAGGAACATAATGGATGGAACAATTTGCAAAGAAAACCCTCAATTGGGTAAATTGTAGAAAAGTCCAAAATGTACATAAAATTGCATAACTTGCCCAAACAATGTCCAAATTGGATCACATTTGAAACTTAAGCTTGTATTATGATTCCAAAGCATATCACAAAGTTATACTAAGGTTATAAGCATTAAATTATGGTAATTTAGCTTGTTAAACATTTTAAACAAGTTTAGGGGCCTTACAGCTATAAACCTCTAACAAGGATTTTGCCCCGAAATCCTATGCAAAGAGAGATGGGTACTTCCAACACATCTCATCCTCTAGCTCCCATGTGGTTTCCACTACACCATGATGATGCCACAAACCTTTACTAACATTATATCTTTCTTCTTCAGCTTCTTCACTCTCCTGTCTAGGATTAGCACATGACCATCAACATAAGAGATATCCTCATCTAACTCAACCTCTACTGGTTGGATTGTATGCTATGTATCTGGTTGGCATTTCCTCAGCATGGAGATATGAAAATACATTATGTAACCTGATTAGATCTGGTGGTAGTTCCAACTTGTATGCCACCTTTCCAACACGAGCTAGAAGAGGATATGGTCCTATAAATCTAGGAGCCAACTTGCCCTTCTTTCCAAACCTCTGCATACCTTTCCAAGGAGAAACTTGGAGTAAGAAATATAAGTGCAGAAGGTTATAAAAATCACTTCTAATGATAAGAAGAGATTTCTAGCCATAAGGATCTTGTGCAAATATGGCAAGGAAATCCAAGTTCCAGATCTGAACTCGGCCAAATAGGTACTCTTCTCCTCAAGGAAGCAAAACCCTAGAAGAAGAAACATGAAAGATAGATTCTTGAGTTCTAGAGCATCTTCTACCATGGAACAACAATGTTCCAACCTGTATGGAGGTAGTAGGAATAAGAATAGAGTAGGAAATAGAGGAAAGAAAAAAATGATTTACTTGTTCAAGTCAAGTTCACAAGAAGAAGCTTTAGAAACCCTAGAAGAAGCAAATCGGACCCTAGATGCTCCTTCCAAGATGATCACCTTCCTTATCTAACTTGGAAAGGTTCTACTCATCATAATAGGGGAAATAACGATATTTTTAGTAGGAGAAAATTTGTATAGAGTTGAAGCTTCATTTATGGCATAACGATAAGTATATATAGTTTAGGGGATAAGGTTGAGAAGAAGCATGAGGTGTACAAATGATTATCCACATGTCAATGCATTAAAGTTTGCATGGATAAGCAAGTAGAAATTCTACTGACTATTGGGTACTACTGGGCCATCGGCTTATGCCCAAGAAAGTGGAGCCATTTAGTTGATAGCCTTGAAAGTAGCTCATCTGTGGGGGGTAAATCTTAATTTAACATAGAATGAAATCTCCTCCAAATCAAGGTACAATTGAGCACCCCATGGCTCAAAAACCTCAAGAATGATAAAACAACATTTAAGGAACATAATTGATGCAAAAATTTGCAATGAAAATCCCTAAATTGGGTAAATTACAGAAAAAGTCCAAATTGTACATAAAATTGCATACTTGCTCAAACACTGTCCAAATTGGGCCAAATTTGAAACTTAAGCTTGTATTATGATTCCAAATCATATCACAAAGTTAGATTAAGGTTATAAGCATTAATTTATGGTAATTTATCTTGTTCAAGATTTTAAACAAGTTTAGGGGCCTTACAACTATAAACCCCTAACAAGGATTTCGCCTTGAAATCCTATGCAAAGAGAGATGGGTACTCCCTACACATCTCATACTCTAGGTACCATGTGGCTTCCTCTATGCCAAGATGATGCCACAAAACCTTTACTAACACTAAATCTATCTTCTTCAGCTTCTTCACTCTCCTGTCTAGGATTAGCACTGGACCTTCAACATAAGATATATCCTCATCTAACTCAACCTCTACTGGTTGGATTGTATGCTATGTATCTAGATGGAATTTCCTCATCATGGAGTTATGAAATAAAATATGTAAACTATGTATATCTAGTGGTAGTTCCAACTTGTATGCCACCTTTCCAACATGAGCTAGGGTAGGATATGGTCCCATAAATCTAGGAGCCAACTTGCCCTTCTTTCCAAACCTCAGCACACCTTTCCAAGGAGAGAACTTGGAGTAAGCAATATAAGTGCATAAGGTTATAAAACTCACCTATACTGATAAGAATAGACTTCTAGCAGCAAGTATCTTGAGCAACGACAACAAGGAAATCCATGTTCCAGATCTAAACTGGCCAAATAGGCACCCTTCTCCTCAAGGAAGCAAAACCCTATATGAAGAAATATGAAGGATAGATTCTTGAGTTCTAGAGCATCTTCTACTATGGAACAGAAAGGATACAACCTGGAGTGGGGTAGGAGGAAGAAGTACAGATAAGGAAATGGAGAAAAGAAAGAAATATTTACTTGTTCAAGTCAAGTTCACCGAGAAGAAGCTTTAGAAACCCTAAAAGAAGCAAATCGGACCCTAGATGCTCCTTCCAAGATGATCACCTTCTTCTTCTACCTTGGAAAAGTTATCCATAGAATAATAGGGGAAAGGACAAGATTCTTAGTAGGAGGAAAGTTATAGAGAGAAAAATATTCATTTATAGCATAAGGATAAGTATATATAGTTTAGGGGATAAGGTTGAGAAGAAGCATGAGGTGTACAAATGATTATCCATGTGTCCATGGATTAAAGTTTGCATGGACAAGAAAGAAGAAAGTAAACCAACTATTGGGTATTTCTGGGCCATCAGCTGATTCCCAAGCAAGTGGAGCCATTAGTTGATAGCCTTGAAAGTAGCTCATCGATGGGGGGTAAATCCTAATTCAACATAGAATGAAATCTCCTCCAAATCAAGGTACAATTGACCTCCCCATGGCTCAAAAAGATCAAGAATGATAAAAAAACATTTAAGGAACATAATTGATGGAATAATTTGCAAAGAAAATCCCTCAATTGGGTAAATTGTAGAAAATTCTAAAATGTACATTAAATTGCATAACTTGCTCAAATTGTGTCGAAATCGGATCAAATTTGAAACTTAAGCTTGTATTATGATTCCAAAGCATATCAAAAAGTTATATTAAGGTTATAAGAATTAAATATGGTAATTTATCTTGTTCAAAATTTTAAACAAGTTTTGGGGCCTTATAGCTATAAACACCTAACAAGGATTTCACCCCAAAATCCTATGCAAACAGTGATGATTACTTCCTACACTTCTCATCCTATAGCTCCCACATGGATTTATCTACGACATGATGATGCCACTAAACCTTTACTAACACTATATCTTTCTTCTTCAGCTTCTTAACTCTCTTGCCCAGGATTAGCAGTGGACCTTCAACATATGGGATATCCTCATCTAACTCAACCTCTACTGGTTGGATTGTATGCTATGTATTTGGATGGCATTTCCTCCGCATGGAGATATGAAATAAATTATGTAACCTATGTAGCTCTGGTGGTAGTTCCAACTTGTATGCCACCTTTCCAACACGAGCTAGGATAGGATATGGTCCCAAAAATCAAGGAGCCAACTTGCACTTCTTTCAAAACCTCAACATACATTTCCAAGGAGATACCCTGAGATATATTCTATCTCCTACTTGAAACTCAAGTGGTCTGCATCGGTTATCTGCATATGATTTTTTCCTGTCGTGGTATGCTTTCAACTGCTATTGTATTACTTTATTCTTTTTGAGTCTACTACTCTAGCTCCGGACACAACAGTTAGTATTCACACGTCTCATACCATAAAAGAGGAAACCAACATCGTCTCCCATATAGAGCCTCATAAGGAGCCATATCTATGCTTCTCTGATAGCTATTATTATTGGAAAATGATATTAAACTCAGGTGTATTTCCCAACTCCCAAGAAACTACAACACACATGCCCTTAAGCGATCCTCTAAAGTCTGAATAGTTCTTTCAGACTGGACATCCGTCTGTGGATGAAAAGATGTACTAAACCTCATTTGTGTCCCCATTGTTGAATGCAGATGTTCCCAAAAAAGACTTGTGAACTATGAACCTCTATCAGAAACTATCATCATTGGAATGCTATACAGACAGACTATCTCATCAACATATACTTGTGCCAACTTATCTATTGTAAACATCGTCTTGACTGGCAGAAAGTGAGCTAACTTAGTCAATCTGTCTACTATCACCCAAATTGAATCATGACCCTTGGTTGTCCTAGGAAGACCATCCATAAAGTCCATGGTAATATGATCCCATTTCTATTGTAGTATTGGTAAAGGTTGTAGTGTCCTTGCAGACGTTTGGTGGTTAGCCTTTACCTACTGACAAGCTAGACACCTGGAAACAAACTCTACCACATCACGCTTTAGACCTGGCCACCAATATAGGTCCTTCAAGATTTTGTACATCTTGTTACTTCTAGGATGCATTGCATACATTGAAGAGTGAGCCTCTCAATTACCATATTCCTCAACCCATCAACATCGAGAACTACTATCCTATTATGGAAACAAATTTTACCATCATCATCCTCATGGAAGCCATTATGCTTCTTATTGCCTAACTCTGATAAAAAATTCCATATCACAGTATCATTATGTTGTGCATCATGAATCTATTGTCTCAAAGTAGGTCTAACTTGTAATTATGCCAACAGACCTGACATCAAGGAACTTCTAACTGTACATTCATCTATAAAAGAGACACTAACATATCCCATTTATGGCACACTAGGGAGCATAACTTTGCTTGGTCTACATATGATGATGAAGACCACTTTCTAAAAAATTCCATATCACAGTATCATTATGCTGTGCATCATGAATCTATTGTCTCAAAGTAGGTCTAACTTGTAATTATGCCAACAAACCTGCCATCAAGGAAACTTCTAGCTGTACATTCATCTGGAAAAGAGACACTAACATATCCCATTTATGGCACACTAGGGAGCATAACTTTGCCTGGTCAACATATGATGATGAAGACCACTTTATACTCAATGCATCTTCTACTACATTCACATTTCCAGGATGGTAGTCTATTGTGCAATCATAATCCTTAAACATTTCCATCCATCTCCTCTACCGCATATTCAACTCCTTCTTTGAGAAGATATATGGTAGATTCTTGTGGTCGGTGAAGATCTAACACTTCTCTCCATAAAGATAATGTATGTAGATATTTACAGCATGGACCATCACTGCAAGCTCCATGTCATGTGTTGGGGTTCTCCTTGTGTTTCTTAAGTTGTCGTGAAGCAAAAGAAATCACATTTTTATCCTGCATCAACACACATCCCAACCCATTCTTTGAAGCATCACAAAAGACAATATAGCCTTTCCTTTGCTCTGGCATCACTAACACCGGTGCAGTGGTCAACTTATCTTTCAATATCTGGAAAGAACGTTAACGCTTATCATTCCATGTAAAAGAAACATCTTTCTTGATTAGCCTCATTAGGGGTAATACTACAGAACTGAAGTCCTTGATGGACCTCCTGTAGTATCCTGCCAAACCTAGGAAACTGCAAATATCTATTGGTGACTTGGGTTGTTCCTGTTCGAATATAGATTCAACCTTCTTAGGGTTCACACAAATACCTTTAGCTGATATAACATGTCCCAGAAAAGACCCTTTTGACAACCAAAACTCACACTTGCTAAACTTAACACATAGATTGTGTTGCCTTAACAAGGTCAATGCCTGGCGAAGGTGTTGTTCATGCTACTGAATTCCTTAGAATATATCAGGATGTCATCTATAAACACAACCACACACTGATCAAGATAAGGTGTAAACACTCTATTCATGAGATCCATAAATGTTGCAGGTGCATTGGTTAGCCCAAACGACATAACCACAAACTCATAATGACCATACCTAGTCCTGAAAGCTAACTTGGGTATGTCATCTGCCTTACTCCTCAAGTGATGATATCCTGATCTTAGATCTATCTTTGAAAACATAGTGGCACCTCTCAATTGATCAAAAAGGTCATCAATCCTTGGCAAAGGATACTTAATCCTATTGTCACCTTATTTAACTATCTATAGTCTATACATAACCTCATTGAACAGTCCTTCTTTTTGACAAACAGCATGAGAGAACCCCAAGGGGAAGTGCTCAGCCTGATGAAACCCTTCTCTAACAACTTCTGCAACTATTTCTTAAACTCCTACATCTCTTCCAGTGCCATTCTATAGGGTTACTCTGCTATGGGTTGTAGTCCAGGAGTAAGATTGATCTCAAAGTCAATCTCTCTAGGAGGGGGAACTCCAGGAAACTCATCAGGAAAAACATCTTCAAACTTTCATACAACTGGTGCCTCCTGGATACTAGGACTTCTCACCTTGGTATCTACAACATGACCAAAGAAAGCTTCACATCCTTGTCTCATCAATCTCTCTACTGTCATAGCTAACATCAAATAGATAAGAAGAAACTTCCTATCACCTTGGAAAATCCACTGTACATCTCCATCATGGAACATTGCCACTTTAGTGCCATAGTCCAAGACTACCTTGTACTTTTTCAAGGTATACATTCCTAAGATCACATCAAAACCATGCATGTCAAGTGGTAAGAGATCCACTTGAAAGTTGTGTCTAGAAAAAGAAAGAACATAAGAAGAGCATATGTCCCGCAACTCAGTGGAACCAACCAAAAGGAGTTTTTAGCTGCAGGATATCAGATCTATGACTAAAAGGAAGATAACAACTACTTATCACTTCTCTAGTGATAAATGAGTGTGTTCCACCTGAGTCTACTAATACTGATACGAAAGAAGAAGTAGACAAATCAGAATGAAATAACTTCATCTGACCTGTCATGACTCGTGGATTGACCACTACTTCTGGCTGGCTCATGGCATAGAACCTAGTCATCACATGCTACCGTTCACATCCTCTTCTAGCTTGTCTAGAGGAGCCTATCTATGAGGGTTGTCTGCATCCTCTACCACTACTACTATTGAACTGACATTGTTGTTGCGAACCCTGTTGATTCTTCCTAGACTGCTGAGTCACCTCCTCGTCTTTTATAGGGCAATACCACTTTATATGCCCAAACTCTACACACTTATGATAGGTCTTACTCTCATACCATGGCCTAGACAACCCAATCACTAAACTGATGATGTGCTATGGGATCCTGTAGGTGGAAAACTATAGCCTCTACCCCTACTCAGGGTCCACTGGGATGGAGTAAATGACCTTTGCTAAGTTAAAATTCGACCTCTGCTGTGACTGTGGTGGGGGTAAACCTTGACTTTTTATGCCTCTAGATGATTGTCCTTGGAATTGAGATGGTCATTTATTATCATTAGTTTCATGCTTTTCGACAGAAGACCTCTCAATCCTCCTTACAGATTCCACAAAGGTGAAAATTCTTTCCCTGTTCTCCAAAGATGATGTTGTAGTAGTCAACTCTGTACTTATGCCCTTCTCAAACCTATGAATCCTTTCCTTGTCAGTGGCTGCCATGTGAGGGTAGAACCTCAGAAGTTCCATGAACTTTGACTCATACACATTAATAGTCATTGCTCCTTATTTAATCTTCACAAACTAAGAGATCTTCTCATCTAGGTATGTCTTTGAAAAGTATCGGCTGACAAAATCACACCAAAATTCCTCCCATCCCTATCACAACTCTTGGCCTTTTTTCTTCCTCTATGGCCCACCAGGGGCCAACACTACCCTTGAATAGGTATACAACATGCTTTACTTTGTCTTCTTAAGGAATGTTCAAGATTTTAAATTCCTTTTACAACTCAATCAACCATATGTCAGCATCTGCTAGATCATAAGTACCAACATATTCAATTGCCCCAACATGTCAAAGACATTCCAACGTCTTCCCGACTCCCTAGGGTTCCACATTAGGGACAATTGATCTTGCTTGTGGTGTTGGCGTTCTGTCTACTATATTTGTAATTGTGGCCATCATCTGTCTAAACATAGACTGAAACTTAGGATTGGCCATCATTGTTGGGTCCATCTAAGGCATTGTGGGCTACTCTGGCCCTGTCTCTCTCACTCTCTCATTATGTGCATGCCTCCTTATACATCCTCCCGGCGCAACATAACTACTCTCGATGTGTTCTTTTTGTCCTCCAGATATATCTACATAAGCATAAGATATGATCAGACTTGTTGGATTCCTAAGAATAGACTCAAACCTAAGTCCTATGTCCCTATAGACTCAGCGAACCTTGAGCTCTGATACCAACTTAACTGTGACACTTCGTCACACTAAACAATATTACTCAAAGTATAAAACACGATTAACTACCAATTAATCATATAGTAAAAAATGCGGAATAATGAAAACCAAAATTCACATCATGAACAAGTTCTGAAACATTTACATAAAGGTCCATCTTTTGACATTCTCATATATTGTAACAAGAACTTACATTTGTGCTCAATGACCTCAGCCACATCCTGTGTACAAAAGAAGCATTTACATATTCATGCCATATATACATACATTGGCATACTGCCAAAATATTATGTTAATATAAGTATCTTGTCTAGAAAATACCTCCCATACCCAGACCTGAGAGTACATGGATGACACTAGGACTCTATTGCTGATATCTACAACTAACCAACCTTCTGAATCTATTGATCACCATGCTGATTCTCTTCCATAGCATGACCTCATTCACGTTACCCGCAACCACATAAAAAGATTGTGTAGACCCACGGGTGAGACCCACTCCCAATGAAAGATATAACTTTCTCCAACAGATATTAATTACAAAAAATTAATTATCAGTAAATAAATTGAACATATAAGTTATTAAAGAAACAATTTAAGAAGATTAGGTAGGTTAAGCATACTAAGCATTTAAGAAAATAAACTTTAGCATCAAGTATAAGTACTCAAATTTCATAAGTCCACATCATATAAGAACTATGTAGTATAAAGGTAAAAAAGGATACTCAACCAATGTGAGATGTACTTAAACATATAAATATACTACATGACTTAGATTACATCTTTTATTATGCCCTAGGGAGTTTGAGTCATACCACTCAAAGTCCAATTGACCACCGCTTTGTCACAATCTAATCCATATAAGATCTAGGAAGAGACAGACTCCAAGACCTTTTCCATACTCGGTCAGTACAAGTTTGCATTGCAGTGACATCTTAGTCAAACTACAAAACAATGACATATTGTCATGTAAACAACTAGCCCATCTTAGTACAAGTCACAATGCTAGAAACCAAGGTATGTAAAGTAAAAATTTTAACACACAATAATCACTGAGACATGACCATAGCCGTTCTCCAAAAGAGGGCTAGGTATGACCGCAATCATCCTACGTAAACACTTGGAGTCAGGATAATAAGTACCCCGCATATTCAATAATATGCACTCTGAGTTTCCCTTAGGAATACTTGTTTCACCATCTAGCAAGTTCTGACACTAAAAATGGCACTATGGATCAAGGCACTACATGATTAGGGTTACACTTGATTAGTTAGTTGCCAATTGGGTGAATTAAGGCTTCATCATACAAATGGACATACAAACTCTAATTCATTTCTATCAAGTGTATAAGCATTGTAAATTCAGAAGATATAAAACATTTGAGGTATAAATCATAACCACATTGCCACATGTTATCACTTATTACATCATAATGAACCACATGTCATCATATCATTTCAAGATATCCATTTCTTACCACAGTTCCAGGGTTTAAATCCTTATTGTAACATGAAAAGGATTTCACCTCAATCAAGGCTCAAACATGCCCAAAGGTCATCAAGACCTTCACATTAAAACCCGAATGATCATCATTATCATTCTAGGCCTTAAGTAAGGCTCAAAAGATCATCAACACACACATAATATATATATATATATATCCCATAGGTTAAACATGGTGATACACTATGCTATTCAATTAGCACTACATTCAGGTTTCAACACAAGGAGAATGTAATACATTGTCAAATTAATCATTCAAGAGATCTAATTATAACAAAACATCATCATTTAGTCATATTAGAGTTGGTGTAGCAAACCATGTTTCATTTAAGATACACAACCACTTGTTATGGTGATTTATCCATATATTCATACGAGGGAAAATGTAAGACTGTAAGTTTAATGGTGTTGTTCCAAAAATTCTCTCTATTAGAAATCACTTATAAGATTATGGGATTTATTTTAATCCATTGATTGTTGAAATATCCAATCTCATTCATTGGATTGGGTTCATTATTCAAAAACATCAATTAGGGTATAATTCCAACCATTCAATTTTTCCCTAACATAGGGTATCAATTTAAACTTCTACCATGGATATCATCTTGTATCCTTCATGGTGTAACAGTTATAACACTAGTATGGTATATTGGTTTGCCAACATCAGGGTGTGTGGCCGGCCTAAATCGTGCGTCCTAAAATTGGAGGCGGATTTGAAGTAGTCGGGCTTTTACATTTATAACCCGAAACCTTCTAGGCCCCCACAACTTTGCTTACGGGGTCGAAGTAGATATACGGGGTCGAACATAGGGACAAGGGTGTTAGTGTTGAGAAAAGGAAATCGACACTTTACACTCCGGTCGGGGTAAGGAGATGATAAAATTCCACAAGGGAACAACAGAGTAAGGTTGATGAAACAAAAGAAAACTATCTCCAAATGGAGCTACAAGGAAAAATTAGGTTTTAAGCATTTATTAGTTTTTAGGGATTTTCATGCAACGGAAACAGAGAGATAATACTATTGCATTAGTAAGGAACGAAGGAGAAAGCTTTGGTAAAACAAGCGGTAGTAGAAACATCCTGTACCCCTTCTCTCGAAGCAGATACCCCTAACTAAGCATCAACACCCCTCTCGAGGTTGCTGGACTTAAGTTAGAGTGGAAAGGTTACTAAAGCAACTCCGATCCTGGGCACTCTCGTACTCCATAATCATACCAAACACTAGAGCCACAACACCTCTCTCGAGAATGTTGCAGCGGGAAAAATGATTCGGTAGCTAGTCGAAGCGCGATCCAAGCATACAAGCTAGAGTTCAGATGTTAAACATAGCAATCATCCAACAAATGTACCAAACATAAAACAACAGATAGATAAACTCTTCTAATTCCATAACATATACGGGTTTGATTACATTGCATAAGATAAAGGAAGTAAATGACTGAAGTAATAAAGATAAATGTCGCCTTCTTGATTTAGAAGGCCGACAGACAGTAGCTGACTCTCCAGCCCGATACTGGGCAGGAGCCTCACCCGATACACCCATGTCAGGCGGCACACCCTCTCGGGCAACACGCTCATGACGAGTAGATGTATCGCACGGGGCGCCCTTTCCTGATACGATTATCTCGGGAGGCACCCTCTCGGGCGACACGCCATAAAAGGCGATACGTATCGGGGTTCGGTATCGTGTCGGGCTTAGAGTGTTGCTTTAAGTATCAGTCACTTGTATCGGTATCCTTGTTGGCCGATATCGACCTGCAGTGGTGCCCGGGACGGCCCTAAGTGAACCATTCCCTCCCTCTCGGGATGGGGAAGTGGTCACCTAGAATCGCCCGACACAACTCTAAGGCATGATACGCTAGCTCTTGAAGCTTTCCTGAGTTGGCTTGTGCAGGGTTCTGACCCGTCCCATCGGAGTCCTGTAGCTGCTATTTATAGGAAGCGGTTGGGGAAGTTACGGAGCTTCCGACGCCACATGTCCTTCATCAGCTCTTATTATCACGGAGTCGGGGTGGCTGATATCAATATCGCCCGACACAAAGATGTCGACTGTCGGTCATCATGACGAGTGGCGCCTGTCGGTGGGTGGCCTGTATCGCGCGACACGCTACAGCAGTCGTGACGAGTCCGGCTCCCTGTCAGGTAAAAGGCGTATCGCTCACCCGCTTCCTCTTGCGCGACACCCTTGTGTCACGCGTCGGTGTATCACACTCCCCTATCGGGCAGTGAGCGTATCAGTCGACTTCCTAGGAAAAAGGCCGATGTAGGTAGGACACGTTTATGGGCTGGGACGGGCCTTTTCGATGATAAATGAGTCAAAAATGGAGGAAAACTCTGCAAAAGATGATAAAATTGAGTTAAGAGCATAGCGAGGCATGTTTATTCAAAAACATATATAGAAAGATAGGAAAACAGTTTAAAAGGGCAGTTTTGATAACGAAATGAGGGCCAAAAACATCACAAAATTTGGTGTTATCAACTCCCCCAAACTTAGCATTTTGATTGTCCTCAATCAATTTTTATACTTTGTTTTTTGATGCTTCTTCTTGACCGGTATTTTCAGTCCATGGGTTTGAGCGAGCATTGAGATGTCCCACAGAGAATGCGCCCCAACCATGAACAACAGACTTTATTTCTCCTGCCTTATTTAAGCAAAAATTTTCTCTACAGCTTCAGCGAGACTTTGGTGCATGATTTCAAAGTTAGCTTTCACACCAAACAGCTTTTGGGGCAGAAAGTTGTGTGCTTAGGTAGGCTTAAGGCTTTTTGGGGTTTTCTTGTTTCCCATCAGTCCATCCAGGTAAGGGTCCATTAGCGGGTAAGTGGTCCCTGGAGTCTAAGCCAGTTGGCTTTAGAGCAGTGATTTCACATCCTACGTACCACTGCCCCAGATCTACCATGCCTAAAGATGGGTACTTTTGGAAAACAAGTGTGTATGTATTTTTTTCTTTCTTTTAATTTGGCACAACTCTCATGCTTTTATTCACTCTCATAAGACTATTCTCTCTTTTTGGGATTTTGTTGGGTAAGGGAAAACAAGAGAAATTTTTGCTGTTTGGGCAGCTTTTTCCTTCTGCATACACGTCTCTTTAGCTGTTGTAAGATTATTTTTTTTTCAAAATTTTTGGCATGGAAGGTCGTAGTCTTTTGTCGTTTGGGGTTGCATTATCAGAAAGACATAACAAAACTTGCGTCTCCTTAGGCACATAGAAAATAAACTGGCAAGAAGTCGAATCTGATTTTTACTATATAGTGTCTTTGTACATATGTAGGGAGACAAAATAAGCAAAATTTTTCAAATTTTTTTTTGTATGAGCATGTATATGTACATATGCTATAGAAGAATAAAAGAACAAGAGGGTGAGGTCTGAAAATTTTCGAAATTTTATACCTCCCTCACTGATACATGGTAACCCCCCCAAACTTACTCCACACTCTGTCCCAGAGTTGTGAAGTAGATAAGGTAGGGTAATGTTAATTCAGTGAAGGCTGGTGAGCGCACCTGTGCCAGATAGAAGCTCCCACACATATTCTCCTCATTTTCTGTGGTAGTCGATGTGGTGGAGCTGGTCAGGAGTCACTTCATTCGATATCCATTCCAGCACGAAGATGCCGCAGTCATTGGATAAGGGAATCTGTTGTGGACTACGGTGGCAGAACTGAAGCTCGTGCCATTTGGTTGTTGCTATGTCTAGGAATGGTTGTATCAGCGCCGCCACATCCTCGTAGTATTTTCGTACTAGGTGCTCGAGGGAGGTCAACGTTGTTGATGTACATTGCACCGGATGGTCTTTGTTGATGTCCGAGCTGTTGTAAAAGATTCTTGCTCGTTGGTGAGTGTACACTGTCAGGAGTGTCCAGTGGTTGTAGTGCAGGACGGGTAGGAAGATATTCCGTGGAACCCTGCTCTCCAACTCTGCCAGAAATTCTTGCTTTGCTCCTGTTTCATCGGCAAGGCAGATGTCATTGAACAACATTGGATGAGCTATGTATGCGTGTTTGAACCTTGGCTGTAGTGTTTGGATGTATACAACCGCCACTGATACAGCCAAGCATCCTCCTTCTTTTACCATGTCCCTTAAGTCATCAACCGGGACTACGACATTGCTTGCCTCGTAGATGACATCTGCCGAGGTAGAATCGGCTAACTTCAGAAGAATTTCATTGACCTGCTCCTACGTGAGTGTAGCGCATGAGAAGCGGTCGAAATTGTTGATCAGTTCTTCTGATGTTTTAGGCGAAGCAGGGTCTTCGAATCCGTGCACTTCCCACAGGATCTTTAACTGCTTGCCTGCCCCATACATGTCTTTTTCCATCTCAGCCTCCTCCTCTGGAGTGTTGTTGGGCTGCAAAGATTCATCATCGTGGTCACTGTCCAGCAACCTCTCAGGTACCCCTGCATCTCGGAAATAGCGCCCGTCTTTAATCAGCAGCAGGGCATATATGCTCCTGAGTTGGTAAAAGTTTTGGCCCTGGAGGTGCCTCATGTTTCCAAATATGTTGACCAACTCCATGGTGCGCAAGACGATAAAGGCACTGTTTCCGCTTCCCTCTTCGGCTTGGATGGGGAAGTCTCAGATAGAAAAGAAGTTCCAAATGCCTTGTGATGCTTGACTCCTTGCTTGATAGCTCGTAGAAGTCACAGCGGTAGGAGCCTCAGGTGTTTGTCCTCCGGGCGACTGAAAACAAGCCCAGAGCGTGGCACCTCATTGTTGCTGCAGCTAAATAGCTGGACGTCGTGGTTCCTGAGATCTGCCATGCAGAGGAACCACATGTTGCGGTGCTTGTACGGGGCCAACACGATGTTCGTGTTATGCTCTTCGACGTGCTGCAACATGTTGGCCACCACAATGGAGTCTGGTACTCCCAACATCAGCCTTCTTTCCAAGGTCGGGGTGGCGTTGTATACTATCTTCCGACCTGCCCCTGTGCTGATATTTTCTATTATTACACCTTCACAGACCCTGAATAGCTTTTTGCCGATGACGGCTGGCGAGCAGAAAATACCTCAGAGTGCTCCCCATCGTACGGAGAAGTAGCCGTCGCTCCAGACGACGTCTTCTTCATCTTCCTGTGACCTTAGGACCTTGTTTAGCAATTTCTGGTCTCTGATCGTCAGGTAGCCGATGGCTCTTCTTTCGAAGTCAGCCATCTCGAAAGAGGGTATCTATGACGGCGTAGAGAATGCATCTGCCATCGAGCATATTCCTCTGGGGGGTGTCTTTCGTTGGCGGCATAAACGTCCCCCTTCCCCCTCTGATTCATCAGAAGAGTCCTCCCCGACGCTGATGTCTCCGTAGTCATCTTCAGCTTTGTCCAGGGGGACTGAGGGAGTCATTTCTTCTAGGCCTTTGGAGCTCGCCTGTCCTGCTGGGGCTCTGTTGGCCGATCCCTGTGGCGTCCCTTCCTCGGGCGATGTGGACGGCCCGTTGGAGGCGGAAGAGGACAATGATCTTGAGGGGGCTGCCAACAAAGGTGAGGAGCCAGAGCCAGGGGGCTACGGAGACCTTCTCGGCTGCCTTTGGCGCGGATGGTTGTCTCCCCTGTTCAGCCTCTCCTCGATCACGTCAAGGCGCTGGAGAGCTTGCTGAAGCGTTGCATTCAATACCTCTAGTTGGTCAGGAAGGCCAACTAGAGTTAGCAGTTCCCTTTCCTGGCTATCCAACCTCTGCTGAAAGAATGAAAACTTGCGGGTTAGAGAAGTAAATGTAGCCGAGTGACTTTCCATTACCTCCCGCAAGTAGTTGAATTTGTGCCCCAACATTTTCCCGAGCGGCAGAGGGGTTCCTGCAGGTCTCCCTCTCATCCCCGCAATACCTCTCTTGTGTGAGGGTCTACCTGACGAGGTAGATCCTATCCTATCTTGATTGTCCGTGAGGCAGACACTGCTGGGCGAGGCGTCGGCACTCTTGCGGCCGTCACTGCCTCGCCCTCTTGTCGTGGTTGAGACGGTCGTGGTGTGGGTGGATGCTGCTCCACCTCTACGTCATCGGTGATCTCGTCAGCATCCACTATAGGGGACACCGGCGGCAGTGTCGGTGTCAGCCATGCGGCTCTGAGGTCCATCTCTAGGATCTCGGCGAACACCCCATCATCGGCGTCCGGCTGTACTTCTTCGTCTGCCTCTAAAGGCATTACAGAAATTTTGGGGGCTGCAGCTGTTTCTTCTGCGGCAGCTCCCGTCGTTGTCTCGGCGATTTCTATGATCGCCAGTTCTTTTTCAGCCACAACATGTGTTGTCGCTATCGTGGCTGGTATGATAGGAGCAATGACAGCTCTATCAACTGCTGTCATTGGTGGCTCTGGATTGGCGGCTAGCTCGGCGAAGGTCGTTGACGCTTTGTCCTACCTTGGGTCGAGAGGAGTTGGTTCTCCTTTCGCAGCCACCCTCTCTTGATTTCTGGTGGTGGCGGTGTAAGCTGCGTCTACCGCCACAACTTCTATTTCTGCTGCAGTGAAGACCAGCTTTTCTGCGTCGTAGGTGGTGCAGTGAGGGAGCGGGAGGAGGGTGTTTGTTCTTGCAAACTTGTAGAAATAGCACCTTCCCTCCTTATTTATAATGCTAGCCCTCATGAGGTATTTGAGGTCGATCATATCATCGCCCCTCATCCTCGAAAGACTGTGCGGATCCTTTGGGTACCCAAGCCCAACCGCGATCAGGTTGACGATGCCACCCATACAATATTCCTTGGTGGTTTCCTTTATTGGGTGCAGCCTGTTCAGCAAAAACCGCCCCAGGTTGATCACTGTTCCCTCCATCATGTGCTACATGACGTGGAGTTCTTCAGTGTAAATATTGCTGGGCTCGTTCTTGCTAAACAGTAGGCACACCGCCAGCTTGTGCACTATTCTCCAAAAACATGAGTGCACTACCGCCACCTTGCTTCCCAGCTTAAACGATGACTCGCCGGTCAGCCTATTCTAGAGCTCCACGGGGTTGAACCCGTCTCCTTCGGTGATTATTTCACTGTTATTCATCAGACTCTTCTCCTCCTCACTGGAGGAGAAGATCCCGTTGAGCAGCTTCTCGAAGATGGAGTGTTCCGAGTTGTACAACCGCACTTGCATTCTATCTGCTCTGCCATATTCTTGAATTTCTTCAGCAGTATTCTTCACTCGGAAGAGAGATGACATGAACTCCCTCGTGAGTTTGGTGTAGGAGGTAGAACAGCTGAGGCAGATCTTCCTCAGTCCTTCCGCAGCGAGGACGCTCTCCAGTCTTTCAAAGATCCCCAACTGAATGAAAGAAGACTGGTGGCAAAATCTACTTGGCCTGTAGAGTTTGGTCGCCAGTTCTGCATAACGACGTCCATGCTCATCATCTCTAAGCACGAACCTTCCTGGTGTGTGATCCAGGGGTTCTTCCGCCGCTGTTGGAGCTGTGGTTGGAGCCGCCACTTCTCCCGTCCTTGTTCTCTTTTCTGCTGTTGATGGCCCAGCCGCCTCGGAATTTGGGCGTTTCCGCTCGACCGTTGTCGCTTCAGCTGCGGTTTCAGTGTCGATTCTTCTGTTGTGTTCGTCAAATCAAATTACGGTCTGCTTTGTACGGGCCATTTCTGTTAACATTAAGTAAATTCATTGATCAATTAAATGTACCGATATTAAGGTAGGCAGAGCTAAAATTTGATATCGGCGTTAAAAAGGAAAACTAGCCACACTATAAAAATAGGCTTGATACAAAAATCACTCGACGCCACTGTATCAGGAGATACGAAGCTTTCAAAGATGTAAGCTCGTTCCCGATACGATCATGGTATCGTCTGTCGAAAAACATAAAGGCGATACAAAACTGGACGATATGGGGAAAACCCGAGCATCATTGTCGTAGCCCGACACGATTGTGTAGGGTGATACGGTCGCGTGAAAGAGAGTGCCTGATAGAGTCTTCTTGGAGGAAAACGTGTCGCCTGACAACAAGAACAAATGAGGCGGCACAAGGATGGACGACGTGGTTATTGCCCGATATGATATGGCGTATCGGGCGAGCGCGTGCTAAAGGCGTGTCGCGCGATGCATGTGTCAGGCGATATAAGAAGTGGTAAGCCGGATACGATGCCCGTGATATGAAGCTGTGTTGGACAAGCATGGACGATAGGGCTGTCAGGCTATACCTTTGCTTTCTTAAGTGTCCTGCGCGACACGAGAGCAGAAGAGGGTTGCGCGACACGGGAGCAAACGAAAGGAATTACTGCACGATATGAGTAGGTGAAACAGTAAAGGTAGTAGCCCGACACGGTAAAACCTCTGCGCTATATATAGCGATCTCAACCGGGGGTAAAACGGGTAATTCTGGGACACACGTCGGCCGTTGGGATAAGTCGTTCCCAAGACGGGTAGTCCATCCGTCACGGCTGTTGCGATGCCTGAAATACCATCACCCGATATGAGCGCGTTCAATGCGCCGGTTGAGCTGCTGCCCGATACGCCAACTTCAGAACAAAATCGAGGTGAAAAACTTAAAACAAGGTGGGGAAAAAGTGGTCGATGAGTAAAACATCATCAGCCAAGGTAAGGTTCCCGACCTCAGATAGTATTACCCATCCCGGTCCATGAAATAGAGCGGTGGCCCATAAAATAAAAGAGTCAGCGCACGTGGCGCATCTGCTGACTTGGGCCTTATTACAGTCCCAATGTCCATAATGTTTGTTTTACAGGAAAGTAAATAACATCCTATTCTAGGAAAAATAAAAAACTCAGGATGCCTCCCGAGGAGCGTTGTAGTTTTCATCTCCAGCTTGACAGTTCCCGCTTCTTCACTCTTTAGCCTCTAGCATCATCCATCTCTTGCAACTCTATCCCTGTCTCTCTCGATCACAACCCTACCTTCTTGGTAGTTTCGGTGTTGGACGGTATTTTTCCTGAGGGATTCTTTATTAATTTGGCCATCTGAGCTAATTGCTAATCAATTTGGCATTGATGCGTCTGCATATCTGCCACCTGGACCTGCAATGAGTTCAAAACACCCGAATTTGATAGCACACTCTGCGCTAGCTGGTTATTAATTGTGTCCTGTCTTTTTACAAAATCAAACAATTGTCCAACCACGTCTGATTGGTTTGGAACCTTGTCCTTTCCCTGCTATTTGGCTGATCCTTCGTATTTAACTTGCCCATGAAAGTTTCCTTTGTTTGACTGAAAAGGGGTGTTTTTGACGAATTGACTCTGTCCTCCCCTTTTCTCGAAGGCTTGAGATGGCTTGGAGGAAGCATGCAGCTAATGTGAATTCTCAGCTGCATCTTTGTTGCCATAACTGAAACCGGGATGGTCCGGCCTTTTGAAGTTAACAAAAGAGACATTCTCAGTCTCCTCATCCTCAGTTTCAGTATCGCTCGACGCGTCAGGTCGGGTGTAGATGCAGCTATCTACCCCGTGTCCACCCTCTCCATAAGTGACACACTTCATAACCTTCTCGAATTGCTTCTTTCCCTTCCCACTAGACTCTTTTAGCTGCTTCACATCAGTTGTGATCCTCTGGATCTGGGAAGTGATGGTCTCCCGAGCCTTGGATTCAAAAGAAGGCCCTTCACTAACCTTCTTAGCTTGCCCCCTGTCGGATCTATCATAGTCAGCGCCGGCTTGCAGCTCGGCCATGTTTTTGACGATCTTCTCAGACTTGCTCGACTTCTTTCCCAGAAAGTCACTTCCTGCTGCTGCAATCAGGGAAACCCTTTCCTCGGGGGTTAAACTGTTATAGAAGGTAGTGATTAAGAAACCTTTCTTGTAGTTGTGGTGAGGGAAGTCCCTCTGATATTCCTGGTATCACTCCCAGGCGTCGTGGAGGTTCTCGTTTGGATTTTGCATGAAAGAAGTTATCCTTTTTCTATTCCGCACGGTCTTCTCAGTTGGATAGAACTTGTTCAAGAAGGCATCCACCAGTGCTCCCCATCCATTCAGAGCTTGGTGGGGCAGCCCCAGATACCATGATAGAGCCTTATCTTCCAAAGAGAAGATGAAGCCCTTGCAGTAGATTACCTCCTGGGGAACCCCTCGCATCTTGATGGTATCACATATATTTTTGAAAGCATCCAAGTGGTGATAGGGGTTGTCATTCTTAGAACTCCCCCTAAAGATTTTGTTTTGAATCATGGAGATGACCGAAGGCTTGAGCTCAAAATTGGTGGCGTTGAATCGCGGGATGATGACAGGGCGTCGGGAATTGTTAGACTTTGTGGAAGCTAGCTCCCTTAGAGTCTTTTCTTCTTCTTCTGAATCATCACTGTTGCTGCCTTCCTGGCACTGTTCTTGATTATTGTGATTTCTTCTGTGCCTCTGGTGGTGATGACGTCTATCACGGCGATGGTCTTCCTCGGACTGCTCCATTTCCGGGTCTTCAGGTTGATCATTCCCGTCGTAGCGGTCATTGCCTTCAGGTGGAGGCGAATGAGGCCTAGCTCTCCCTTAGTGTTCACCTTATGAATGGGGTGGCTCAACGCGATGTGGCATGTTGATGGTGTCGGTGCTCAGTTGAACATAATGCCTTTCTTCTGAGTACCTGAGCATTGTGTAAAAATCAAGTTAGAAAGTCTGTTATCAATAATACGAATTATTCATTTTAGGCAAATAATAATAATAATAATAATGAAAGGAAAAAGAGAGTGCTATCAAGCTTATTTCTAAGCTTGAGGCATTGGAGTGTAGTTAGTGGATTCAGGTTCGTCAATAGTACCATTTTGCCTTGTCCCCGGCAACGGCGCCAAAAAGTTGACCGACCTAAATCGCGCATCCTAAAATTGGAGGCGGATTTGAAGTAGTCAGGCTTTTACATTTATAACCTGAAACCTTCTAGGCCCCCACAACTTTGCTTGTGGGGTCGAAGTAGACATACAGGGTCGAACACAGGGACAAGGGTGGTAATGTTGAGAACACAGAATTGACACTTTACACTCCGGTCGGGGTAAGGAGATGATAAAATTCCACAAGGGAACATCAGAGTAAGGTCAATGAAACAAAAGAAAACTATCTCCAAATGGAGCTACGAGGAAAAATTAGGTTTTAAGCATTTAACAGTTTTTAGGGATTTTCATGCAACGGAAACAGAGAGATAATACTATTGCATTAGTAAGGAATGAAGGAGAAAGCTTTGGTAAAACAAGCGGCAACAGAAACATCCTGTACCCCTTCTCTTGAAGCAGATACCCCTAACTAAGCATCAACACCCCTCTCGAGGTTGCTGGACTTAAGTTAGAGTGGAAAGGTTACTAAAGCAACTCCGATCCCGGGCACTCTTGTACTCCAAAATCAGACCAAACACTAGAGCCACAACACCTCTCTCGAGGATGTTGCAGCAGGAAAAACGATTCGGTAGCTAGTCGAAGCGCGATCCAAGTGTACAAGCTAGAGTTCAGATGTTAAACATAGCAATCATCCAACAAACATACCAAACATAAAATAGCAGATAGATAAACTCCTCTAATTCCATAACATATAAGGGTTTGATTACATTTCATAAGATAAAGGAAGTAAATGACTGAAGTAATAAAGATAAATGTCACCTTCTTGATTTAGAAGGCCGACAGACAACAGCTGACTCTCCAGCCCGATACCGGGTAGGAGCCTTGCCCGATACGCCCGTGTCGAGCGGCACACCCTCTCAGGCGACACGCTCATGACGAGTAGACGTATCGCGCGGGGCGCCCTTGCCTGATACAATTATCTCGGGTGGCACCCTCTTGGGCAACACGCCGTGACAGGCAATACGTATCGGGGTTCGGTATCGTGTCGGGCTTAGAGTGTCGCTTTAAGTATCGGTCACTTGTATCGGTATCCTTGTTGGCTGATATCGACCTGCAGTGGTGCCCAGGACGGCCCTAAGTGAACCATTCCCTCCCTTTTGGGATGGGGAAGTGCTCACCTAGAATCGCCCAACACAACCTCTGAGGCACGATACGCTAGCTCTTGAAGCTTTCCTGAGTTGGGTTGCATAGGGTTCCGACCCGTCCCATCAGAGTCCTGTAGCTGCTATTTATAAGAAGCGGTTGGGGAAGTTATGGTGCTTCCGACGCCACGTGTCCTTCATCAGCTCTTATTATCACGGAGTCGGGGTGGCCGATATAAATTACGCCCGACACAAAGATGTCGGCTGTCGGTCATCGTGATGAGTGGTGCCTGCTGGTGGGTGGCCTGTATCGCGCGTCACGCTACAACAGTTGTGGTGAGTCTGGCTCCCTGTCGGGTAAAAGGCGTATCGCTCGCCCGCTTCCTCTTGCACAGCACCCTTGTGTCGCGCGTCGGTGTATCGCGCTCCCCTATCGGGCAGTGAGCTTATCGGTCGACTTCCTGGGAAAAAGGCCGATGTAGGTAGGACATGTTTATGGGCCGGGACGGGCCTTTTTGATGATAAATGAGTCAAAAATGGAGGAAAACTTTGCAAAAGATGCTAAAATTGAGTTAAGAGCATAGCGAGGCCTGTTTATTCAAAAACATATATAAAAAGAGAGGAAAACAGTTTAAAAGGGCAGTTTTGATAACGAAATGAGGGCCAAAAACATCACAAAATTTGGTGTTATCAGTGTGTCATCCTAATGTCAACATAAGTATATCAATTTAACACCCCCAAGATGTATAAATTTAACACCATCAAAGTGTGTCGGCTTATCATCACCAAGGATGTATTAGTTCTATCATCTACAAGGTATATCAGCCATTAACCATCACGATTTATAACTACGGTTGGCATTGGCCACAAATCATCATGGGTTGTTTGTATGGCTAGGGTGTCATCGTGACATCAACATGGTGTCTCAGTATATCCACATGTGGGGTGTGTCGATCACTAACCATCATGTTTGACATTAATGCATAGCTAATGTATCGGTTTTAGATCATCATGGGTTACAACCATGGCTGAGATGTCATCTTAACACCAACATAGAATGCCAGCTCTACATCAACATGTGTATCGGCCATCAACCATTATAGGTTGCAATATGGCTAGGGAGCAAGCCATCATGGGTTATATGATTAGGGTATCATCCATAAGGCGTTATGGATAACAACTATTACATAACTAGGGTGTTGGGCACAACATTACATGACTAAGTTCATCATGAAAATGACCAAGGTCGAGATGGGGATAGGCAAGGTCTGGAACAGAAAGAAACTTTGCCAATACTATGGTGAGAGCTTCACAAGTTAGGCAAAAAACTTGCTTCTATATGCAAGGATCTTCATTTCTAAGTAAGAACATAACCAAACCAACTTGGAGTAAGCAATATAAGTGCAGAAAGTTATTAATCTCGCCTCTAATGATAAGAACAGACTTCTATCAACAAGTATCTCAATCAAAGAAGGCAAGGAAATCCAAGGTCCATATCTTAACTCAGCAAAATAGGTACCCTTCTCCTCAAGGAATAAAAACCCTAGAAGAAGAAACATGAAGGATACGTTCTTGAGTTCTACAACATCTTCTACCATGGAACAACAAGGTTCCAACCTGGAGTGAGGTATGAAGAAGAAGAATAGAGACAAAAATAGAGGAAAGAAAGAACTATTTACTTATTCAAGTCAAGTTCACCAAGAAGAAGCTTTAGAAACCCTAGAAGAAGTAAATCGGACCCTAGATGCCCCTTCCAAGATGATCACCTTCTTATTATAGCTTTGATAGGTTATCCACAACATAAAAGGGGAAAGAACGAGATTCTTAGCAGGAGGAAATCTGTAGAGAGCAAAAGCTTCATTTATGGCATAAGGATAAGTATATATTGTTTAGGGGATAAGGTTGAGAAGAAGTATGAGGTGTACAAACAATTCCCCATGTGTCCATGGCTTAAAGCTTGCATGGATATGCAAGAAAAAAGTCCACAAACTGTTGGGGACTTCTGGTCCATCAGCTGTTGCCCAAGCAAGTGGAGCCATTAGTTGATAGCCTTGAAAGTAGCTCATCCATGGGGGGTAAATCCTAATTCAACATAGAATGAAATCTCCTCCAAATAAAGGTACAATTGAGCACCCCATGGCTCAAAAAGCTCAAGAATGATAAAAAAACATTTAAGGAACATAATTAATGAAACAATTTGCAAAGAAAACCCCTCAATTGGGTAAATTGTAGAAAAGTCCAAAATGTACATAAAGTTGCATAACTTGCTCAAACAATGTCCAAATTGGAACAAATTTGAAACTTAAGCTTGTATTATGATCCCAAAGCATATCAAAAAGTTATATTATGGTTATAATAATTCAATTATGGTAATTAAGCTTGTCCACCATTTTAAACAAGTTAAGGGGCCTTATAGACAATGAGATCACAATGACTTATTAGGACTCATATATACTTATGTGTGTGGAAATTTTAGCACAAGTTCTATAAATTTTATCAATACTTTATCACATTTACTAACAACCTCAGTTGATACAAACATATGCATCTTATAAAACACAAATCATAATCCCTTAAAAAGTTCTAATAATTCATAAATAAAGTATAGAAAACTTGATAAGAATTGTATAACACTACGATTTTATCATTGTGGAGAACATATGATTAAATAGCTTGAGGGCCTTATCAAAAACTATGATATTTCATCATAGTTGACTCCACTAGGAACACCACAACAGAACAGTGTGTTAGAAAGAAGGACTCACACCTTGTTGGACATGGTATTATCAATGATGGGTTTAGCTAATCTTTTGACTTTCTTATGAGGATAATATCTTGAAAGTTCAACATTTATACTTAATTGCTTACCTTCTAAATTAGTTGAAAAGACATTGTATGAGAATGGAACGACAATCATCCCAATATATATTTCATGAATATTTGGGGATGTAAAGCTAATGCCAAGTGAAAAAATGCTTGGATCAAATAGGATACATGTTTCTTTGTTGGATACAATTAAGAACTATTACTTCTATATTCCATGTGACAACCAAGTGTTTGTTGCCAAAACTGTTGTATTCCTTGAATTCATTAAAAAAGGAACCGATGGAGGAAAATCGATCTTCAAGAAGTTTGAAGACAAAAAGATAACACTGAACCTATAGTGGTAGATGAGGAACAAAGAGAATCACAAGCCCATTATGGAACCTCAAGCTCCTCATGTAGCACAAGAACCTCAAAAGTATATTAGAAATGTTTGGAACTATAGATTTGGATATATTGTAACTCAACTAGACAAAGTGTTATCATGTAAGATGATGAGCCAACAACCTACAATGAGGCTATTATGTATCATATTCTAGTAAATGTCTTGAAAGCATGAGATCTGATATGAACTCCATGTACACCAAAAAAGTATGCATTTAAGTGGATGCATCTGAATGGAAAAAAACCATAGGGTACAAATGGGTCTTCAAGAAGAACAATAACATGGATGGTAATGTGCAAACCTATAAAGGACAACTGGTTACAAAATGTTTTAGAAAAGTTCAAGGTGTTCACTATGACTAAACTTTTTCACCAGTTGTTGTGGTTAAATCTATTATGATTATGTAACCATTGCAGCTTGCCATGACTATAAGATTTAGAAAATGGACATTAAACTACTTTCCTTAACGGGAATCTTATTGGGGATGTGTACACGACACAACCCATAGGTTTTATCTCTGGAAACAAAGCCAATTGAGTCTCTAGGCTACAATATTCAATTTATGGAATGAAGAAATCATCTCAAAGTTGGAATCTTTGTTTGATGAGCAATCAAAGAGTTCTTTTTTTATCAAAAATGAAGAGGAACCTTGTCTTTACAAGAATTTTAGTGGGAGACTAATTGAATTTATCATGTTATATGTGGATGACATGTTACATATGAGAAATGATGTAACTTTTCTATAGTTTTTTACTGGTTAGAGATTCCCTTCTCATGCAAGAACTTGGGTGAATCGTCCTATATTATTAAAATAAAGATCTATTGAGATAGACATAGAGGGATTCTTATCCTAAGACAAAGTACATACATTGACAAGGTAGGAAAGAGGTTCACTATGAAGAATTCTAGGAGAGGTATCTAAACTTCTCATGGAATAAGTCTATCTAGATATCGAAGTCTTGGATATTTTGAAGAGGCAACATGCTAGAGTAAGATATCATACACCTCATCAATTGGTCAATCATGTATTGAATGTTATGCACATGCCTAGATGTATCATATGATTTGATAATGATGAGAGGGTACCAATCAGATCCTAATGAAGGTTAGTGCATTGTTGTAAAGAATATCCTAAAGTAATTGAGAAGAACAAATGATCAATTCTTGGTATATCGAGATGAAGAAGAGTTAGTTAAAGGGTTACACTAATGTAAGATTCTAAAATGACATGAACAATTGCCAATCACAATCAAGATTTGTGTTTTTCCTAAACAACATAGATGTATACTGGAAGAGTTGTAAGAAGGAGACACTAATTGATTCTACAAAGAAGATGAGTATATTTCTGCATCCAATGCATCAATGGAAGCAATGTGAATCAAAAACTTTGTTAGTAAACTTGAGGTGGTTCCAACCATTGAGGAGACAATAGATATTTTACTATGAAAGCAATGGATCACATCATTGTTCCAAGCATATACTAAGGTGATACAATATCATATAAGAGATTTTACATTGAAATATTGTCAATATTTGTAGAGTACCAACTAAAAGCAATGTTGTTGATCCCTTGATGTAAGCACTTTCATAGTAGAAACACGATAGTCATGCTAGATCATATGGAACATGATTAATGAGTGATTTTCTCTAGTGAAAGTGGGAAACTATTGGTTTTATGCCCTGAGAGCCATCCCGTGATGGTTTTGATAGGGACACATTGTATATGATTTAATTATGAGTAAGAGGAAAGTACACTTATTATATTTTTTTAGTATTGAGATAATGAATAAATAGGATAGTGCCCTAATAATGTTTTGACTCAATGGAAAATGAATTGCGTTGAGAACTTGAAGATGAGATCATATGTATACTTAGATCATTGATTCTTGTTAAGTCCATTGTCAGATATTATTGTAGAAATTATAGGACAACAATTATTCTTAAGATTTTTGTGTGGGTTGAATGATGATTGTGTCTCTTTAGTCATGATATTAGATCTCAAACAAGATACATGGGTACTTGTTAGGGAGCAAGTTGTACTAGATTGACCCACTTTGAGAATGACACATGGAAGGCATGTCGTGGAAGTTAGAGTCATCATATCTCAATGTGATAGAGGTTCAATTGTGATCCTTAGACCCAATGTCACCACAATAATAACATGTTTTTTATTTGTACTTTAACACCACCCGACATGAATATGAATAAAGGTTTTCATATATGGCAGTAATTGAGTGAATTCTGACACTTGTAGATATTGTGAGTGATGTAGATGAAATTTGACCCTCCTATTAGAGTGATATCCTTGCCACTTGATAACTGAGACTATGAAATGCATGGACATGCTCATATAAGTCAATATATGATATGAGATGATTAATCTCGATAGTTTTTTCTCATTTATGATACACAGATTGACTATTAAGAGGATGAATTCTTCAATCCTTGGTTATAATCTAGATATCTTTGACAAAGTGATTATGCGGTCATGGTAACATTGCTCACTTGTAGGTTGAATTTGTTCTCTAATTTTTTTATATTACTTGGGTAGAAATGAAGTGTTTCTAGATAACTTTTTTTTATAAGGTCTTTGACACCATTGCCAATGTAATAAGGAACATACTAGGTCACACACATAAGGATGCCTGAGAGAAATGAAGTTCACAACCAAACACATAATTAGGGTTTTGAATTGTGCAAGGGCTGATTTCCAACCCAACCATTGACTGACAAGTCAGAAGATCATTGGATGGATCTGATCAATTGATCTCTATTTGTCATATAGTTGACTTACTACAATTATGGGGAAGTGACCAACTGATCAAATATGTTCCCCATTCAGTCGACATGACATAAATTATGAAACAAAGAAAATTAGGAAATTTTCTCAATTGGGAATTGAACTGGTCAATTGGAATCATACCAACATTTTCCTGACCTGGTCATTCAGTCAACTAGGTGTAGCAGTTGGTTGATTGTGTGGCCCAATCAGTTGGAAGGATGTTCTCTCCATTTGACAGAATCCAGGTATGAGTTTTCCTAGTTTGATTCTATTTGGAGTTGTTATAAGGATTCAAATTGGATTTCTAGGAAATCTAAGCCTGTGAATTTCTTTTACAAAGGGGTGGACATCCAAAGGGTGAGAAATACATTTTTTTGATAATTATTCCTCTAGGAGAGAGAAACCCATACTAAGGATGATGTAATGTGATAAGAGGAGAAGGAGAGCGAGCAAATCTAGAATGTCAACGACTCTGATTATGTTTCCTCTTCACGACCAAGGTGGTGCACTAAGAGATCTTGCATCTGCATGGATGATATGGAGGCTGACACATTTGTGTAGAGTATTAGAGTATGAGTTACACAAAATGACAAGGTGTTGTTGGGAAGGAGAAGACCAAGCTATTGCACAAAAATTATGACTTATGATTTGGATCAAGAAGTGCAAGTTTGACACCAACATATGACGTGTCTAGTTGTGGGACAACTAGTGTGTGCCAAGGTATATTTGATATCCTTATATGTTTTAGTATACTAAAATTTTATAGTATGACCGATCTATTTAAAAAGGGTTTTGTTGGAGAAGTTATGTATCTCGACTATGCCCCTTCCCAAAAAACCCTACACTTGATATAAGGAGGAATTTTTTTTATCATTGAAGACCTTCATTCTTTGCAGTCAAAATGCAACAACAATAGACAATGATTAGACTCCATTATTAGTAGGTGTCCCATGGTCACATGATTCAATTGGTTAGAATATTATATATTTGCTGCAATGATATCAAGGCGCTCTTGAAGTAATAAATGTTTGTATGTAAGCCTTACTTCAAATCTCAAATTTTAAAGGCCCACTTCTTGTGGTGAGTATGCAATGATAGATGCATCATTGTGGTTGAACTTATGGGTCCTATACTTCCTAATGAGAATATTAGGGTGGTAACATCAGAAATAGAAACCCATGGCTCAAAGATGTCTAAACAATGACAATGGGGTGCTTATACAAGAACCTCCTAATGTTAATAGGGTTGACACATACATTGGCCATTAAGTACCTATTGTTCACTTGAACATGAACAATTGTCAATGGTTTTTTATGATATCTATAATCATTCTTGGGAGTTTCATATAATCCAAATGCCCAGTGAGAAACTTGTCACCTTGATGTGATGAGAGATATCAAACCCTATAGCAGAAACTACTTTATCAACTCTATCCACACTAAAATGGGCCTCAAGGATGCATATAATTGTCGAGACCTCATCACGCTAAACGAGATTACTCAAAACATAAAACACAATCAATCACTAATTAATCACATACCCAAACATATGGGTAAATTAAAACCGATTTCAATGTCAACACTTACTCAAAAACATTTGCATGAGTGACCAACATCTCTTATAACCATACTAGGCCAAGAATTTGATACAAAGTTTCTATTGCCTTAGCCACAACATATATACATAGAAGAACAATATTCATTTATATCACACAAACAAGCATTAACATGCTAACAAAATTTCGATTTGTTTGAAACACCACATACAAACTTTTCCTGCCCAGACCTGAGAGTACAGGGACGACTCTAAGACAAACTAGACATCTAGTCAACTTTATCAAATATTCATTATTGTAGTTCCTCTTTACTTCCATAGTTCTGTTGTCGTCACTGTTGATTACCTAAAAAAATGTGGCGAACTACAAGGGCGAGACCCATGTTCCAGTAAGAGATATAAACTCCAACAACATTTATTGATTACAAAATTTTAAAGTAATTAAACAGTATAGTAGTTGAATCAGATATAACAAATAAGCTCAGCAACACGGATGATTAAAAAAATGCACAATGGAGCAGGTAATAACTATCATCATTAGCCATACTATCATCCTTTACCTTGTTTGATAATATAAGCAATTCAGTAGTTTATGCAGTTCTAGCATCATGAGCAAGTCTAGTAACATAGCATAGATAACAACACGAGCATGTCTAATTGGTTGAACATATCAACATTATAAGAAGAGCTAACAACATAAGCACAACTACTTGGATAAGCATAATTACCAGTATATGCATCTCTAGTTACAAAGGCATGGCTAGCATGCTAAACATAACTAACAACATGAGATATCTAGCATCATGATTATAATCAGCCGTAGCAGTATAGTTATGAACATAAGCATGACTATTGTATGTATGAATCTACAATCTTAAGCATATCCACAACATAAGTATATCTACTATCTATTAATTGCACTAAGTATCATCTTTATGTAAAGATAACAAACAAGGGTTATCATCCAATGTGAAACGTTGTGTATAGCCCTAACCAAATATACTACATGACTATATTACATCTTTTATTACTCCTTGGGGAATTTGAATCGTACCATTCAAAGTCCAACCGACCCCTGCGAAGGGCTATTCGGTTCCGTACAAGATCTAGGAGTGCCGGTATCCTAAGATCTCTTCCCCTCGGTCAGTACGAGTAAAAAGGCAGTGACATATCAATCAAAGCTGCCACCACAACGACATATAGTCAAGCTAAAAACCACTAGTCCGACCTTGGTACAGGTCATGACACTAGAAATCAGGGTATTCAAACCCAATCACTGAGGTACAACTGCAGTTGTCCTCTAATCACATCATGTAATAATCACCGAGACACGACTGCAGTTGTTCTCAATCACATCAGATGTATGAGGCATGACTATAGCCAACCTCCACAATCTGCATTGTGGATAACAAGGATATATTCTCAACCTACCACCCCCACATACTCAATAGTATGCGCTCTGAGTTTCCCTTAGGAATACTCATTTCACCATCTAGCAAGTTCTGACACTGAAGATGGTTCTACAACATAGAGCACTACATGATTAGAGTTGCACTTGATTAGTTATGCCAATTGGGTGAATTAAGGCTGCATCAAACAAGTGGACATACAAACCCTAATTCACTTCTAGAAAGCATATAAATATCAAAACTTTGAAAAGATATAAAATGTGTGAAACTGAATTTCTCATCTCATCATCACATGGTAGTATTCACTTTCCATTCATGAGACCACTCTAGTCATCATACTATCACAAGATATAAATCTTTTTCACAATATCACAGGGTATCAACCCTTATCAACATAAGAGGATTACACCTCATTCAGGGCTCAACCATGCCCA
Organism: Alisma plantago-aquatica; assembly: GCA_963693085.1. NCBI lineage: Eukaryota > Viridiplantae > Streptophyta > Magnoliopsida > Alismatales > Alismataceae > Alisma > Alisma plantago-aquatica. The sequence continues at coordinate 805,426,312 of OY856409.1, forward strand.
AAGGTCATTAAGACCATCATATTATTCCCTGCAAGATCATCATTATCTTTGCATGCCTTATAACAAGGCTCAACAACATCAATTATATATAATACACCAGATCAGCACAATATTACATTTATGAGCTAGGTGGTATTCATAAACAATCATAGCAAGGTTATACTAACATTAAGAACATTCCTTTATTACATCAACATGCAAGGAATCTAGATATGATTAACTCTCATCATATTCATTATACACATGTTTAGCATAAGAAAGTATCAACCATGTCACTATAATAACCACCAATTAACATATCAAGGTTATGATCATAGTAAGGAGGTTATTCTACCATCATTCCATCATATAAGAATGTTAAACATGAATACTCATCTTTATCTAATTGCATTAGAGTTAGGCTCAACATGATAAATTATATCAATGTTACTAATCAACACTCATACCCAAACCCTAACTCACGACATCCCCATTGGATCATGGATGCATAAGGTGAAGCATCACCATCACATTCCATACTATATTCCATACTATTCTCAAGTACAAACCCACACATAAATCAAGGTGTAACCATCAAGTTATAGCACACTAGGGTTTCAACAATAATAGAGTACTCCATGGTTGCATTAGTCATTCAAGGACTATTCATACCCAATTACCATCATTTAGTTATATTAAAGCTAGGTATAACAAGCTATACCTAATTAGGGTTACATATCAACACAATATGATTATCATCGATCCCTTCTATTCATATGAGTGAATAGGTAAGACTAACTTATTAAGGGTAACCCTACATTTGTTCCATCATCATTCAACCCATATCACCATACCACAATGTCATCCAAAACCATTAGACATTTTAAAGGTAAGACCATTGGTTGTTTACATAAGTAAACACCTTTGATAAACCACCTATGAAGTCCTTGATTTGTGCTCTAGAAAGAGTCACCATCTAACCCTAGACATCCCTTGATAATCGATACAAAAAGTTCCATTGAGACTAGGGTAAAACCCACAATCGACTAATCAATTAAAATAAGCCATCAATTGTCAACAATTAAGCTCCTTAAGTTGATCATATAAAGGAAACCATCTAAATCACATTATTAGGGCCAATATACTACATCAACCACCATTCCATCTTAATGGAGGAATAAACAGTAGATCTCGACCATTGGGTCAAGTTCACATGTTAAAACCATCAATTACAATATAGGTCTGACCATTGCATCAAGTGACCCAAGAAACCATTGGTATAAGGCTTAATTGATTCTAAAACTATATGATTAACTCACTATAGATTGTAGAGACCTAATCCACCATCATTGGTGATCATTAAATCACTATAGGTTGTTAGTTCAACAATATATTCATTAATCAACATCAAATATTAAGTTGATGTCATCATTGATTGATATCATCAGTAGTGTACTTAATGATTGATCATTATACTTTTAATTGATCCAAAACCTGACCTAAGGGGTGATCATAGGTTGTCACCATCATCTGAAACCTTTGATCACGACCATGAGTTGTTATGAAGACAACACCATAGGGTTGTTGCAATGGTACCACCATTGGGTCATGGTTTATAGAAGAAATCAGCTTTAAACCCTAAAATTGACCGTTGTTTGGTAGGTGCTTAGCACCATAGGTTGTCAAAACAACATGATCTAAGTCATATTATACCTTAGGAATAACATACACATGATCACAGGTTTATATATAACTGAAATCAGAACAGGGAACATTATAAAAATCGAAATCCAAGTCAAGCATAACTTTTTAGTGCATGGATCATCATTTTCAAGCAAGAACATGATCTAGAAAGGTTATGGTAAGCAATAAATGTGGAGCAAGTTATAAAACTTGCCTTTAATAAGAAGATGAAACCCCACACTGAAGAAATCTCGAGCAGGTAGGGTAGAAAGTCCAAGAATAAACTATGAATTCATCCATCTAGCACCTTTCTTCATCAAATGAGCAAATCCTATACATAAGGTGTAAGAAAGGTAGGGTTTTAGAGCTTTAGAGAAAATTCTACTATGGAACATTTTTCTAGTTGTGCACTACTGATTTCGACATTTAATCAAGTAAACTAGGTTCGATCGATCGTATAATTTCACTAAATCCCATCGCACATATCAATCAACTAATTAGTGTCGAGCAAGCGTTAATAATTTAAACATGCAAATTAGGAGTCGAGTGGTGTCGGCACTGCCCGACACCCGGGTAAACACTGACATCTGTGAATAAAACTTCTTTTAACCAAAATGTCCGATTATTCGAGTTAAATCGTGCGAATGGGAGTGAGATTCTACTCACCACGGTTTGAAACGTCTGGATACTCTATTTTAGGACTGGAATTGTGTCCAGACGCCTGTTTTCGGGCAAACTTTGGGTTGTCTTCAACCTCTGGATACTCTATTTTAGGACATGTTGCAAACAAGTTGCTTAGGTTGCTTCACGCACGGTTACAGGTTGACGGAAGAGCTTGATAGATGGCTGAAACTTAGCTAGGAGTTGCACATCTTTGTCTGAACCTCACAACCGAGCTCAAAGCAGCTTCTCCTGCTGCTGGGCACACCCAAGGGGTTCCTTGGATGCTGCCGTAGTAGCTTGCTGCTGCAACTAGAGCACCACCCCTCTTTCAAGGAGGGTGCACGAGGAGGAAGAAGGAAAGGGGAGGGTAGAGGAAGATGTGTGTTGCTGAGACGGAGCCAAAGAAGCCCAAACTTGGCCGCCCTTGCACTCCTTTGTTGCTTCTTCATGCAGACATGGATGCTGCTACATAGGGGTTCCACCCCCTTACTTGGGCATTTCTCAAGGTGGTCAGGCGCGAGCTAGGGCAACGAAGGAGAGGGGAAAAAGGAAGGAAGAAGAAGGGAGGAGTAGGGCGCATCCAAGAACGAGGCTAGGAGCAAGAATCGCCCCACCCTAGATTACCCCTGTCACGGCCGATCGGGCCTGCAGGTTAGGTGGTTACTCTGTAATTCGATCGTGAATAAGATAAAGGAAGAAAGGAAGAAAAGGGTTAATAAACCAAAAATTGGAAAATTTGCAACTTAGGTCCCTAGGTCTTGGAAATGCCATAACTCTCACCTCGATTGTCCGATTTAGATGATTCTTTTTGCAACATTTCAAGCATGGAATCCACTAAAATCTCAAAGCAAGAAAACATACTAATTAGACTGTAACTCGCGATCAAAGCACTAATTGCATCAGTGAGTACTTAATTCAACTTAATCAACTTAATGATGCACTAAGCATTAACTTTTTGTAATTAAGCTTGTTCAAATCATTAAGCAAGTTTCGGGACCTTACAATAATCTTTCATTTTTAGAACATTTCATGTGTTATCATGGACATTCTGGCATATCATATCCACTAAATAATTTATTATAGGACAAGGGGATGGACTACCTATTATTTTTCTCATTTGTTCTATGTTTAAAATTTGACATGGATTTTCATTCCTCTCCTAGTATTCTAGTTCTACTTCAAGTTTAGTATGGGAATGTTTTCATCTTTTCTCTATTTTCCTTCATCTTGTTCCTCAAGGGAGCTTTACAATTTTTCATGAGTGTTGGAGGGTCCTGAGGATTCATATGTATCATTGGTTCCTCTGCTTGGTTCATAGTAGATAGAATTTTCTTGCTTACAATGACTTCATCTTATTTCTAGTAGAGTAAACTTTAAGTGCCACCCTAAACATTAGGATTCTTCTCTATATAACTATTAATGACATAGGTAGAATCATTGTTATTCATCTTCACCTCTTATAGAACCTTTATCATCTAATCATCCTCCTATGAGAGCTTCTTCTTCTTTTATTTTTTCTACGGCCTTGAGATTATTTCTTGCATGATAATCACTTTTAGTTCTTGGTCATGATGTTTTTGATCCTTTTTTATAGAATCTTATAAAAAAAATTCCCTTTGTCTGGTTTTTTTTTGACTCATCGTCATATGTTTTCTCTTGTCACCTCCTTGTGTAGATATTTTTATGATATTATATGCAAAACTTCTCCTCCTCCTCAATCCACCACAAATAACAAGAGGTGTATTAATATCAACTATGATGCATAAAAAATCACTTATGAGGAAGTCCTCTATATATTTTTTCCATTGTTACTGGTTTGATGATTTCTATCATGGATGTTTCAAAAAGTATTGGACCGTACACGTACATTGAGACATTCAGAATCCTCACCCAGGTAATAGTATATGTGGGTAGGACATTTGATGGTTGGAAGTTTGTGTATCACTTCTAGACCATTAACAATATTCGAAAAACACCCAAGGTCCCCCAGTGACTACATCAATGTAGTTAGTTTTATACTAGAACTACACCACATAGAAGAACGAGTTTGAATAATACATTTTAAATCCAAACTACAATGACCAGTAATTTTTATTTCAAGAAAGCATAAAAAAATATTCTACCTAGATTCATAATAAGTAACTAAGAAAAATGCAAGTATAATCCACCACATAGAATTCTCTTGAAAGAACATGAAGATGCAAAATATGATGCAACATAGGTACTATTAGACTACTATGGTATAAATGGGGGAATATCCAATTTGGAAATTGAGCTAGGTAAAAGTCCCACGCAGTAATTAACGTTGTAATATTGTCAGAGGCTGAGTGGAAAATCAACATTTTTTGTCATGCTTGATGTAAGGACCCTAACCCATGTTTTGGTCTAACCCTATTTCCTTTTCTTAATAAAGGTTCTTAGAACCTTAATCTAATCCCTCAAGATGTTTTGATATCATGTGACAAGCTTATGTTTCCAATTTGGTCCCGTTTGGATGCTATTTGAACAATGTTTGCTTGTTTTGGACCAAAGTGCAATTTACCTAAGATGAGGGGTTCTATTGCAATATGTCACATGTAGAGCATGAGTTTAGTTCTCTAACACCATTAGAAAGAGTATGATGATGTGGTGTGCCTTGTGGAGGACCTATGTTCCAAGTTTGAGCTTGGTTGGATGATGCTTGTGCTTTAAGTGCTAGTTTTGCAAATTACCCAAAGTGGAGGGTCAATATGCAATATATCTGCTCTAGAGTTTTCTTGCTTCAGGTTGGCATCAACTTGAACGTGGATGAAGGTTTGGGCACCTTGTTTGGAAATTAGACAAGGAGTGACATATCCATATCATTTTAATGCCATATATGTCACATGTGCTATCTTGTCCTTTAGTGTATTGGGTAGGAGCTTGAAGTGTGTATCGGTTTAGGGCCTGTGTTGCCCATGGAGGATGTCCATCTGCACGATACACAACCTAGAGTGTTTCACCAGGCCGTTCATGTAGGGTTTGGGTGGTTACAAGTGGCGTTAGAGCATGAGCAAGTGGCATCTACGTTTATGTGGGTATGCCACCTTTCCTTTGCTACCTCTCTCTTCGTTGCTGTATATGACTCCCTTCCTCTTTACCCAAGTGATCCCTTTCATCCACCTCTTTCCCCTTCTTGTGTGGGGTGAGCTTGGGAGTTTTGGGAGCTTAAGGAAAACCCCATGGATCCTGGGAGTCTGAGTTCCTTGCTTATGGATATTTCTTGCTCAAGATCCAACCTTAGTGAGTCATGATTCTTTGATAGCTTTCCTTTGTGCTTCCTTCTTCATCTCCTTGTTCCCCTCTCAGCCATGGATGGACCCTTGATGAGAGAATTCAAGGCCATGGTCCTCTCTCTCTTTTCTTCTTCTTGAGCTAAACATAACCATGGTGTCTTCTTCTTCTTCTTCTTCTTCATCTTTTGTTTCTTGAGGTGATAATGGTGCCGAAGGAAAGTTTGGAGCTTTGGATGGATGATATTCTTGGTGAGAAACGTGGGTTTGATGCTTGGATCAGGAAGCTTGATGCCTTTCATGGAGATCCTCTTCAGGCAGGTTACATAACTCTCACTCATCTCTATTATTTTCACTCTTCATATGTGCCTAAATAGATTCTTGTCTTTAGATCGATACCTTTCCCTATGATAGTTGTTTATGTTGAACTTGTGATCTAATCTAGTGGAAAGGTTACATTTTATTACTTTCTTTACCTTGTTCTCCTTATACAGGATGGTGAGAGGTGTCATGAGGTTGAAGATGACCAACCCAATATGGTGTTTTACCTGATACAGGGCTTTACCCGATATAGAGCTTTGCTGATAGGTTATGCTTGAGATGATGGATTGTGAGCAAAACCCCTCTCTCTCTTTATTTGAGATGTGAGCTTAGGGTTGCTTAGTTCAAAGGCATGTGTAGTGTGTTCTTGGGCAAAACCCCTTTCTCTCCTTGGACTTGAGAGGTGAGCCTATGCTCTAGTTGCTTGGGAAAAACCCCTCTCTCTCCTTGGTTGTTGAAAGGTGAGCTTATGGCCTAGATGTTTGGGCGATATGTTGAGTTGGTTGACCGATAGGGTGTTGTTCTACCCTTGTTGCCCGATATGCTTGAGGTTGTGCAAAACCCCTCTCACTTGGTTGTTGAGAGGCGAGCCAACATTCTTGGTATCCTTGGGCGATATGATATGGATCGTTGTGTCTTGGAGCTTGTTGCCCAACATGGTTTGTAGGTGCGGTGACTAATATCCCTTTCCTACCCTAGGGTTAGGGTTTGGATGATATGGTTGGTTGACACCTAGTTGGTCCCTTGGCTGATGTGTGTTTTGGAGGAGTTGAGTTCTTGGTCGATACTAAGTATCCCTGCCCAATATGCCTTGGTGAAAGACCTAATCCGACACCCATGCTTACCCGACACACACACCTGTAGAGGTCTTGGCTGATATCATTAGCCTTAACCCAATATGAGCATGTTGTGTACATGATAGCTTGGGCGACACAAGGGTTGAGTGTTTGGCTAGTACTCGATATGAAGATATGATGCCTTCGCCCGGTACATGCTTGGTTACTTGACATAGGGAGGTATAGGTTGTTATGTCTCTGAGCTTGGTCAATATGGTGTCTAGGACAACACATGCTGAGAGCTTTGGTGGTATGGCATTATATATGAGATCCATATACTCATCCTTATGTAAATATGCAGCCTAGGGTTTGAAGTTTATTGGCTTAGATAGTATGCATGTTAATAATGATCACAGATGAGGAAAAAGGGAGTTGACCATGCTAGGGTTGAACTAGAGAATACCTTAGTTGCTATAAGGTTATGTGGTTCTTGGCCGTGATGTGGTTGAGGCTGTTTCTAACCCTAGTTACCCGATATGGATGGTGGTTCCTTAAGGCTATTGCCTGATATCCCTCTTCTTCCCATGAGTTAGGGTTTGGGCGATACAGTAGGTGGATGCCTTGTGGATCCCTTGGATGATAAGTGGTTTGTGTTGGGCATTACAACTTGTTGGTGCCTTGCACAACATCCTCTTGGATGGTGCTGCCCGACATCCTGTTAGATAGTGCCTTGCCCGATAGGGTGCTCGATGTTGTGATGATCTTGTTGGGTGACAGAGTGTTGCGTTGGGTGACATGGCATTGCTGCTGCTCTGCACGCTACCCTTGCTGGGCAGTGCTGCCCGATGCTTCATGAGGATGTGTTGCCCGTTATGGTGCCTTGATGGGTGTTATTGAGCTTCGAGGACATGGATGACCTTTGGGCGATATGGTTTGGGTGTTGACGCGTTGCCTGCTGTGAGGCGTTGCCCAACACAGCGTTGCCCATCATGGGGCGTTGCACGTTATAGTTCTTGCCTGATATGATGTTGTGTTGCTGCGACATTATAAGTTGGTTCTTAGAGTGCTGCTCATTATTAGTTTGCTTGTGGCTTTCCCGATATGGGTGTTAGCCAATACGGTAGGTGGTGCTTGTTGAGGCTTGCCTAGTATGGGAGATAGCCGACACAATAGGGTTTGGTTGTAACCGATACCTTTGGTGAGGGCCGTTGTACCTTTGGTGAGGGTTGTGGTACCTTTTGGTGAGGGTTATTCCTTACCTGATAAGATTTTGTGAGGGTTATGTTCTATGTTCGGCTTGTAACCTTAATATCGTTTGGAATGCTTATATGTGGATGTTATGTATATGCATGGTCATCTAATGTTGCCCAACTATATCTCTATGATGAAGTGTTTATCTACTCTTGAGCATGCTAACCATGCAGGTTTCATCAATTGAGATGTGTACTCAGGTATGAGCTATAATGATGCCCTTGGTGACATTCTCTTGATATTGAGATAATGAGGAACATTATGTGTTATGTGGACTATGATAACATGTGATTAATGATGGGATGGAATCCCTGTGATGTTGGATCCTTGTGATGGATCATGATGATTGGCAAGAGGCCAAGTGGCAACATGTGATGTTGGATCCTTGCGATGGATCATGATGATGTTGATGGCACTGAGAATAGCAGTAACAGCGTGACACAAGTTAATGGAATCTATGTTATTTACTCTTGTTTATGGTTTGCATAATATAACTTGGTTGACCCCAACAATCCACTTAAAATGCATTAATTAATTACAGATGAACCTTTCATGTAGTTTGCCTTGGCCATAGATCCATCATCGTCAGTAGATGGTGATGGTGAAACGGGTTCTCCTGCGGGTTAACCCGGAACACATATTGTTGAATATGCATGGTTTCTCCTAGCCGAAAATAGGAGGATTAGAGTGCAACTGTGGTTGTAGACTCAAGATGTGCATAAGAGCATGGTAAACAGGAACATGGCTCAGTGTGATAGAGAATGAATACATTCATGGCTTGGGAGCACGGTGAACAGGCCCGTGGCTCAAGATATACTAGCGTCGTGACTTGTACCAAGGTGGGCTAGAGAAAGGGTATCCTGTGAAGATAACCCTGTGACTGAGGTCACTTAAGAAAGAGACTACAATCCTACTTTAGATCTCATGCACTGACCACGAGGGGTGAGGTTGTGGAGTCCGACTCTTCCATTGACCTTGTATGGCACTGACTTTGGGTTTCACAACCGAAGGTTGGATTTGATGGTACGACTCATTTCCTCAGGGCATAATAAACTATAGTCAATCCGTATAGTATATATGTTGTAAGGAAAATACAGAACATTGGTTGAGGCCTTGGATGATGTAATATTTCTCATATGTTCTTTATATACATGTTCTTCATATTCCTTCTTATATAACTGGTTAGTGATTACCTGTTGTTTAGTTGATCTATCTGCTCAGATATCTGTGATAATAATAAAGTTGGTAGAGGGTTATGTTTCTTGCTGGGATGGTGTGTCTCACCCCGTTGGTTAATAACCTTTTTAGGTGGACGTGCCTGGCGAGATAAAGACCATGTAGCTGAGAATGAAATGCAGAGGTATCATACCTGGTGGAATAGATAGTGTCTAGCAGTAGAGTCCTATGTGTCTTCCCTGTATACTCAGGTCTTCGGGAGAGTTTTCGATGTTTCTGATGAGATGTTTAATGTATGGTTTTCGGCTTATGTACCTTGATGTAATAAATCAACATGTGGAACAGTTATTTCACATAACGAGATGATGAGAAATTATGTTGTAGCACCTTGAAAATATGTTATGAAAATAAAGTGTTGGCTCAGATGTAATATGTCTCATCTCATGGTGCTTGTTATAAATCGGTTTTAATTTCATGTGATTTTTGGTAATCCGCTGGTTAGTATGTAATCGTGTTTTGTTTGATTTGGGATGTTTCAAGTTTTTGGTATCAGAGCTCTAGGTTCGTCGAGTCTATAGGGACACTAGGACTAGGATCGGGATGGTGTTTAAGGTTGGACCGTGACATAAAATATGGTGCATACTACCTAATCTCAGTACTTGGATGCCCCGGCCAGGTATTCAAATATTGAAGATAAAGGTAAGTGTGGAGCCTTAGATTGTTTCCTCTTTGATTACTCTGATCAAGTAGTCACTCTGGGACAATCTAAAGAGCATAACAAATCAAGAATATGATGCTAATACCTTCATCCTTCTATAAAAGAAGTAAATAAATGCACCATAACTCATTAAAACCTGGATGCTTGATAATCAAAAGAGGAGGTAACAGTCCTATGAAACCCAAATCCACGTAAGAATATGATGAGATAAGTTCTTGAAATCATAATCTCAAGAGATATACATGGCAAAAGATAGATTAACCTGTGATAACAAGGTAAGTTAAAGCATAAAGTTTACACAAGATGAAGAAAATGCCTAAAAATCAAGATAAGGTTAGAAGAAAGAGAAGAACAAGTGATGAGTAAATAAGATGGAACCTGAGTTAATCTCAGACCAACCAATGAAAGTAAGCAAAAATAAGAAAGTATATAGTGCAAATTCATGATAAGTAAGAGAAAACAAGGGAGATGATCCATGTTCAATAAAGAATATGTAAAGAATAACGATCTTTTTCACAAAGAGAAAAGGAAAATGTGATATAATCAAGAAGGATTCATGAATATGATAAAACGACAACAAGGGAAAAAGTGTAATGACATGTAATTGTCTTGATGATTCTTATGTTGATTGTAAGGAAACAAGAAGAAACAAGATAAAACTAAATGGAATGAGGTTTAATGATACTTAAATAGTTGAAAACTCATGTAAGGATCAAAGAAAGTGGTAATTTCCTCCCCTCGATATGAAACCACATGTGTTGATGGGGTGATAGGAGGAGTTTGTTCCCTTGTGTTCCTTCCTTCCGAGGGAGTAGCAGTCAAGTGGACCTTGTGTCACTTGATATGTACGCTTTTGAAGTGATCTTTGGTTGGATACTTTGAAAAGTATCAGTTGATCTTGGGCTTCAGTTTCCAAGATAGAGATACCTATGATAGATGATGTTTTGAGACGATGATAAGATCCTCTTGACATGTTTTGATCTGGTGATGATGATAGAATATGGATGCGATACCAGAAGTGATGAGTTTTGACTCACGAGATGGATACCAAGGTAAGTAATCCTAGTATATGAGAAGTACCAAGTGTATGAGAAGGTGAGAACATGTCATCTGGTAAGAGAGTTAAGAGTCAAGAGACTTGGACCGTGGAGGTATGGTGATGGACCATCTTGATAGAGCATACTTGACCTTGAACCCATAAGCTGAAGCTTGATTTAGAATATGGATCTATGAGGTGACCCTAGAGGCAGCCGTTCAACAACACAGAGGAACATTGATGAGGATAAGTAAGTGAGGACTGGATAGTCTGACTTGGGAGCAAAAGGCAACCGAAAACGGTTAGGTCTTGTGAGATGAGTTAGCCAAAATGGTAGGTTAACCTGCATGTTGCTAGAAGGTCGGATGGAGTCGCTCCATTCCGTTATGCTTTCTTCTTGCCTCTTATTTGCTCTGGTTGATCCAGTCTAGGAATGTACCCTCCTTTGAATGCTTATATGATGTGTGGCAGATGTTTCCTTCTTGTTAGCCAGAAGAGAGATAGTCTTTTTCCGAACGCCTTGTTGGATGACTTGGTTGTGTTGGATGAAGTATATCCTTCATGTGTCCTTCCCTTTCCAGGACAAGATAGTCAAGTGAACCTCTTTCCATGTGACATGTTGAGGATTGAGATAATCTTGGGAATGGATGTCCTTAGAAAGGTTTGAAGTGGTCCCAGATGGAGAAGTTGGCTTTGGTCGACCTGGATAAGTGCTTATAATATGGCTATCACATGTTAGGGGTTTATACTCTGCATAAACATGACGACAGAAGGCATGCACCCAAGGAAAAGAACTGTTGTAAGATCGTCTTGGGAAAAATCATCAAGTTAAGCCTGATTCCTTGGAATACTCCTCGCTAAGTCTCGAGTAAAGGAAGGTCCAGGCAGGATGTGCATCAATTAGAGACAGATGGACAAGGTTTGTGATTCTTATCCGGATCAGTTGAGATAGTGCATATATGTTTCAACCCGAGTTGATGCTTGTTGTGCCCTTAGAAACCGATATGAAGTTGTGGCAGCCTTGAACCTGAGATGATGAGGTGTGCCTTCCTCTATTGTTGCTAACTAGATATGTTTAGCTCCTTGGTTGCCTAATATCTCCTTTGTGTTAAGTCTTGAGCGATACATAGTGTAGTGCCTTATGAGCCTTGTCATGGGTATACATGTGTTTGGTAGAGTATGTATCTTGTGATAATCCCCTTTGAGATAGATCTCCCTTGGATTAGAGGCATCCTTTGTGGAAGGAGAAGGAACAATTGGAATGCATATATCAAGGAAGGCGACATATTAGTAAAGGAACTGATACCTGAGTGATACAAGTCGCATGTGATGTTCCAATGTCTAAGGAGTGTTCCCTGACAAGGACGATGAGATGGAGGGCCGAGCTTGTGACCAGTACAGAAAACCGTGTGATGGCTTTGGAGGAAGATCAAGTATGATTTTGTGTAGTAGTATGATGTGATGCATGAGTAACACCCATCTTCTCTCCGCTTGGGATTTCGGGGACAAAATCCTTGTTAGGGGTTTATGACTTGTAAGGATCCTGACCAATGTTTTGGGCTAACCCTATTTTATTTGCTTAAGAAAGGTGCTTAGAATCTTAATCTAATCCCTCAATATGTTTTTATATCATGTGACAAGCTTATGTTTCCATTTTGGCCCCGTTTGGATGTTGTTTGAACAATGTTTGCTTGTTTTGGACCAAAGTGCAATTAACCCAAGATGAGGGGTTATATTGCAATATGTCACATGTAGAGCATGCCTTTGGTTCTTTATCACCTTTAGAAAGAGTATTATGATGTGGGGTGCCTTGTGGAGGGCCTATGTTCCAAGTTTGAGCTTGGTTGGATGATGCTTGTGCTTTATGTGCTAGTTTTGCAAATTACCCAAAGTGGAGGGTCAATATGCAATTTATCTGCTCTAGAGTTTTCTTGATTCAGGTTGGAATCATCTAGAATGTGGATGAAGGTTTGGGCACCTTGTTTGGACATTAGACAAGGAGTGACATCTCCATATTGTTTTAATGCCATATATGTCACACGTGCTATCTTGTCCTTTAGTGTATCGGGTAGGAGCTTGAAGTGTGTATCAGTTTAGGGGGTGTGTCACCCATGGAGGATGGCCAGCTGCATGGTACACAACCTAGAGTGTATCACCAGGCCGTGCATGTGGAGTTTGGGTGGTTACAAGTGGCGTTAGAGCATGAGCAAGTGACATCTACGTTTATGTGGGTATGGCACCTTTCCTTTGCTACCTCTCTCTTCCTTGGTGTATATAACTCCCTTCCTCTTTATCCAAGTGATCCCTTTCGTCCATCTATTTCCCCTTCTTGTGTGGGGTGAGCTTGGGAGCTTTGGGAGCTTAAGGAAAACCCCATGGATCCTGGGAGACCGAGTTCCTTGCTTATGGAGATTTCTTGCTCAAGATCCGACCTTGGTGAGTCATGCTTCTTTGATAGCTTTCCTTTATGCTTCCTTCTTCATCTCCTTGTTTCCCTCTCGGCCATGGATGGACCCTTGATGAGAGAATTCAAGGCTATGGTCCTCTCCCTCTTTTCTTCTTCTTGAGCTAAGCATAACCATGGTGTCTTCTTCTTCTTCTTCATCATCTTTTGTTTCTTGTTGTGATGATGGTGTCGAAGGCAAGTTTGGAGCTTTGGATGGATGATCTTCTTGGTGAGGAATGTGGGTTTGATGCTTGGATCAGGATGCTTGATGCCTTTCATGGATATCCTCTTAAGGTGGGTTACATAACTCTCACTCATCTCTATTATTTTCACTCTTCATATGTGCCTAAATAGATTCTTGTCTTTAGATCGATACCTTTCCCTATGATAGTTGTTTACGTTAAACTTGAGATCTAATCTAATGGAATGGTTACATTTTATTACTGTCTTTACCTTGTTCTCCATGTGCGGGATGGTGAGAGGTGTCTTGAGGTTGAATATGACCAACCCGATATGGTGTTTTACCCGATACAGGGCTTTACCCGATATAGAGCTTTGCTGATAAGTTATGCTTGGAATGATGGATTGTGAGAAAAACCCCTCTCGCGCTTTAGTTGAGAGGTAAGATTAGGGTTTCTTAGTTAAAAAGTGTCTGTATTTCTTGGGCAAAACCCCTTTCTCTCCTTGGACTTGAGAGGTGAGCCTATGCTCTAGTTGCTTGGGCAAAACCCCTCTCTCTCTTTGGTTGTTGAAAGGTGAGCTTATGGCCTAAATGTTTGGGTGATATGTTGAGTTGGTTGGCCGATAGGGTATTGTTCTACCCTTGTTGCTCGATATTCTTGAGGTTGTACAAAACCCCTCTCACTTGGTTGTTGAGAGGTGAGGCAACACTCTTGGTATCCTTGGGCAATATGATATGGATGGTTGTGTCTTGGAGCTTGTTTCCTGACATGGTTTGTAGGTGTGGTGACCGATATCCCTTTCCTACCCTAGGGTTAGGGTTTGGACAATATGGTTGGTTGACACCTAGTTGGTCCCTTGTCCGATGTGTGTTTTGGAGGAGTTGATCTCTTGGGCGATACTAAGTATCCCTGCCCGATATGCCTTGGTGAAGGACCTAACTCGACACCCATGCTTACCTGACACACACACCTATAGAGGTCTTGGCCGATATCATTATCCCTAACCCAATATGAGCATGTTGTGTATATGATAGCTTGGGGGACACAAGGGTTGAGTGTTTGGCCGATACTCTATATGAAGATATGATGCCTTCGCCCGATACATGCTTGGTTACCTGACATAGGGAGGTATAGGTTGTTATGTCTCTAAGATTGGGTGATATGGTGTCTAGGAAGACACATGTTGAGAGCTTTGGTGGTATGGCATTATATATGAGATCCATATACTCATCCTTATGTAAATATGCAGCCTAAGGTTTGAAGTTTATTGGCTTAGATAGTATGCATGTTAATAATAATCATGGACGAGGAAAAAGGGAGTTGACCATGTTAGGGTTGACCTAGAGAATACCTTAGTTTCTATAAGGTTATGTGGTTCTTGGCTGTTATGTGGTTGAGGTTGTTTCTAACCCTAGTTACCCGATATGGATGGCGGTTCCTTGAGGCTGTTGCCTGATATCCCTCTTCTTCCCTTGAGTTAGGGTTTGGGCGATATAGTAGGTGGATGCCTTGTGGATCCCATGGACGATAAGTGGTCTGCGTTGGGCATTACGACTTGTTGGTGCCTTGCACAACATCCTCTTGGATGGTGCTGCCCGACACCCTTCTAGACAGTGCCTTGTCGAATAGGGTGCTCGATGTTGTGATGATCTTGTTGGGTGACAGAGCGTTGCATTGTTGCTTCTCTGTACGCTACCCTTGCTGGGAAGTGGTGCCCGATGCTTCATGAGGATGTGTTGCCCATTATGGTGCCTTGATGGGTGTTATTGACCTTTGATGACATGGATGACCTTTGGGCGATATGGTTTGGGTGTTGACGCATTGCCTACTATGAGGCGTTGCCCATCATGGGGCGTTGCACGTTATGGTTCTTGCCCGATATGATGTTGTGTTGCTTGGGTGTTATAAGGTTGTTCTTAGAGTGCTGCTCATTATCAGTTTGCTTGTGGCTTGCCCGGTATGGGTGTTAGCCGATACGGTAGGTGATGCTTGTTGAGGCTTTCCCACTATGGGAGATAGCCAACACAATAGGGTTTGGTTGTAACCGATACCTTTGGTGAGGGCCTCTGTACCTTTGGTGAAGGTCATGGTACCTTTTGGTGAGGGTTATTCCTTACCCAATAAGCTTTTGTGAGGGTTATGTTCTATGTTCGGCTTGTAACCTTAATATCATTTGGAATGCTTATATGTGGATGTTATGTATATGCATGGTCATCTAATGTTGCACGACTATATCTCGATGATGAAGTGTTTATCTACTCTTGAGAATTCTAACCATGTAGGTTTCATCAATTGAGATGTGTACTCAGGTATGAGCTATAATGATGCCCTTGGTGACATTCTCTTGATATTGAGATAACGAGGAACATTATGTGTTATGTGGACTATGATAACATGTTCTTAATGATGGGATGGAATCCCTATGATGTTGGATCCTTGTGATGGATCATGATGATTGGCAAGAGGCCAAGTGGCAACATGTGATGTTGGATCCTTGTGATGGATCATGATGATGTTGATGGCATTGAGAATAGCAGTAATAGTGTGACACAAGTTAATTGAATCTATGTTATTTACTCTTGTTTATGGTTTGCATAATATAACTTGGTTGACCCCAACAATCCACTTAAAATGTATTAATTAATTACAGATGAACCTTTCATGTAGTTTTCCCTGGCCATTGATCCATCATCATCAGTAGCTGATGATGGTGAAACGGGTTCTCCTGCGGGTTAACCCAAAGCACATATTGTTGAATATGCGGGGTTTCTCCTAGCCGAAAATAGGAGTATTAGAGTGCAATTGCGGTTGTAGAATCAAGATGTGTATAAGAGCATGGTGAACAGGACCATGGCTCAGTGTGATAGAGAATGAATGTGTTCACGGATCGGGAACATGGTGAATAGACCCATGGCTCAAGATATACTAGCGTCATGACCTGTACCAAGGTGGGCTAGAGAAAGGGTAACCTGTGGATCTAACCCTGTGCCTGAGGTCACTTAAGCAAGAGACAGCGGTCTTGCTTTGGATCTCTTGCACTGACCCCGAGGGTGAGGTCGTGGAGTCTGGCTCTTCCATTGACCTTGTATGACACCGACTTTGGGTTTCACAACTGAAGGTTGGATTTGAGCGGTACGACTCATTTCCTTAGGGCATAATAAATTGTAATAAAGCCATATAGTATATCTGTTGTAAGGCAAATACAGAACATTGGTTGAGGCCTTGGATGATGTAAGCTTTCTCATATGTTCTTTATATACATGTTCTTCATATTCCTTATTATATAACTGGTTAGTGATTACCTGTTGTTTAGTTGTTCTATCTGCTCAGATATCTATGATAATAATAAAGTTGATAGAGGGTTATGTTTCTCGCTGGGACTATGTGTCTCACCCCGTTGGTTAATACCTTTTTTAGGTGGACGTGCCTAGCGAGATAAAGACCATGTGGCTGAGAATGATATGCAGAGGTATCATACCTAGTGGAATAAATAGTGTCTAGCAGTAGAGTCCTATGTGTCATCCCTGTACACTCAGGTCTTCGGGAGAGTTTTCAATTTTTCTGATAAGATGTTCGATGTATGGTTTTCGGCCTATGTACCTCGATGTAATAAATCATCATGTGGAACAATTATTTCATGTAACGAGATGATGGGAAATTATGTTGTAGCACCTTGAAAATATGTTATGAAAAGAAAGTGTTGGCTCAGATGTAATATGTCTCATGTCATGGTGCTTGTTATAAATCAGTTTTAATTTCCCATGATTTTTGGTAATCCACTGGTTAGTATGTAATCATGTTTTGTTTGAGTTGGGATGTTTCACTTGACTAGGTAATATGGTGCAATAAATTGTTATTTTAACATTTTCATCATCTTCTCCTTCGTGTTGTGTGGGAAACTGCATTGTGAATCCATCCCGTGTAATCTATCTTGTTAAATGTAGAATGAGTCCAATGATCATATGTCACTCTTTAATCAGACATTGGAATTCAAGGATGCAATATTCTATACCAAGTTGACCAACACATTGTTGAATCTTATAGCATTCCATGTGTATTTATGCATATGAAATAAGCATGAGTATTGAAATCCCTATGTTGAGATAAATTTGTATTGATACCTAAAATTTTCATAATTAAAAGATAATGTGTGGATTGAAAGTCGTGCCCTTTGATCTTGATGAAGAATATCGATAACCATTGTTCTATTTCCATGATCATTAATTTATTATAATAGTACAAGTTGAGCTTAGGGTGGGGGAGAAACATATAAAAAATCTCTTATTTTGGAAAATGGGTGTAAAGATAGGTCATAGAACTTTACATATGGAAGATGAATTTGGCATGTTGTATACTATGATGAAATGCTAGGTTTATGGTTTTAGATGTCAATGGAGGCGGTCATCATATTTTTTAATTGGCAATAAGGGAACTCAAAAAGGATAATCATATAGACAAACTAATGTGGAATGTAATGATGTTGTGTCTCTAGTGATGGTGTCTATTTATTTTTTGAATTTTGGGATTAAAGATCAGTTCTTTAACAAAATCAAGGTAGTTCTCACCAAGCATTACTCAATATGGTGTTGACTGCGCCACTTAGATAGACATGTAATGTATACTTATAGGCTTACATGATTTTTTGTTTTCTTATATATATTACCATTCAATTATAATGGCCATATTGCTTTGGGAACTATAGTTATTATTGCATAGTAAGCGTATCTGGACATGTTGCGGGAGTTTCTTTAACCATATGGAATTAAACACACTAAACATAGACACAAAGAACAAATAAATGCTGAATGTGAGTCAACAATTTCTCATCACTTCATCGTGAGAAAATTGAGTGTAGGGATAAACATAATCGTTTGAGGATTATAGAAATAAGAACAAAAATATAAAAAATGAAGGATGCTTATATCTATGAAACAAAAAGATAAAAGAAAGTCAAATGTGTATTACTAAAAGGAACATAAGAAGCTAGACAAGTGAATTCTTGTAGATGATGTGATTGTACAAAATTCAAATTCAACCATTGAATCCACATATAGACATTCTAGAGAGTCAAACTAATAAGAAAAAGGAAAAGAAAGAGTTGAAAGAATTGAATGTTACATCCTCATTTTCCAAGATACTAGAAAGCTAGGAGCACTCAAGAGGAGTTATATTGGGTGAAAGGATGATCATGAAAGATCACAATTCTAAGATGGATCGATTATATATCGTGAGACGAAATGCCATTCACACAAGGATTGAGAACTCCCTTAGTGGTTAAACCAACACAAGGTAAGAGGTTCTTAAACAAGGATATAGATCATTATTACTCTCCTATCTATGAAATGGGTTCCTTTTTGTATATAAATATATCTTTATAACATAGATAGTGTACTATTTAGTCACAAACAAGTGATTTCATTAAGATTTTCCCAATAAAAAAACAATGAAAAAGATTATAGGACATTTTCGAAAGGACTCCTTTGACGAAGGGTTGGATGAGTTTCTTGTTTAATCTGGATGGTATTAATGATATTAGAGAATAGTGCGATAGAATTTTATGATACAATACATCCTCTATAGCATAGGGGGGAACCTAAGGAATGAAGAAAATGACAATTCATAATTCAGAGATATTATGGTCTCTTTTTTATCCTTATTTTGATAATACCATATCTAAAAGTCTTAGAGTTTGATAGATGCAAAGTTCCTCCAGGCTAAAGAAATACAACTTTGGCACAATGGTATAGATGACAAATGATTAAAATTGGCAGTGGTGTAGATATCACATAGTTATTGCCAAAAGATAATAGCTCCATGGTTAAAAAACCACATGCCATAACCGCAAATATCAACGATGATTTTTGCATTATATATATATATATATATATATATATATATATATATATATATATATATATATATATATATATATATATATATATTACACCGAAAGAAAATTATGATTTGCCGCACCATACCGTACAAATGATATGGGTTATGCATTATTCCATGGAAGAAATGTGTCGAGCCGCACCACATACACAAGAATTTCGCATCATACAATATGATTAACCAAAACCGGGTTGTGTGTTCCTATATTAACAAACATTCTAAAGGGTAGGCGCACTACAATATTAATAAGAAAGATTACTAGACACATACACACATATGTACACAAGTCAACTAAGATAGTCGTGGTGCATATATTACTGTGTTTTTTAATAAATCATAACCTCATCAAGTCACAATTGGTTTTTAAATGTTGGAAATCATATCTACACTATAGACATATGTATGCATATATGAGGGCTAAATGGGTTTGACATTTGTTTGTACATTACATTAGGAAAATTACTTACTAGACCCATGGAAGTGTCGTGCATTTCTCTAAGGGCCTTTTAATTATGGTATAGAACTAGATTGGCCTCACAGTCTCCCAACATGGTTCTCCTTGGTTCTATGGAATTTGACAGGCTGGCCTAAGGTGAGGTTTAATGGAGTTGAGGAAAATTCTTACTTGGGGATAGGGCTCTCACAAGTATTGATGCATCTGTTATTTTTTTTTTATGTGAAGTTGGTTAATCTATTCAAAACGGTGTCTCTACAACATAGGATATATAGACAAAAGTTCTCATTGGAAAACCCTAATATTAAGCTGAAAGGCTCACCTCTTACTCGAATATGTAGTATATTTTGTTGGAAATTTCCTTGCTTGCAACATGTATATTATATTATTAAGTTTCTAAAATTAATAACTATAGCACATTACTCTGAGTGGTTTGACTATTGTATTGAATATGAACATTGTCTATTATATTGTACTAATATCCTGAGTCAGGATAGAATACACTCAAGTGTATAGATCACGCCGTACACCCCAATGGTGTTTGCCTATCTAGACCATGTTTTTCTAAAATCTAATCTATGGATCTTCATGGTTACAATAATAATAGGTCACATATAAAATTTGAACTCATTTGGATGAGTGTAACTCACTCATCCAAGGATAACAAAATCGACGTACAAAACTAATTTGAAATACATGATTTTTGCCTCCTTTAGATGCACGACCTATAAGTGTCAAAATGAGCTAAAATTTATTATATAGTATGTTCTTATGATAATTAAGAAGATCAACGGTTTAGATTTTTCAAAATTTTGTTTCATCTTCAAAAATGACTGAGGTGTACGGTTCCTCCGATACACTCGAGTGTACACTAGCCTGACTCCTAATATCCTCTATATCGACTATAGTGTCTGTTGCGATTATTTCTGAGAGCACAACAACCAATGGAGTATATAAGGATGAGTAGTACAAGTATGGACACATTAATAATAGCCAGTTTCCTCCATTGATCTTTGATATTAGTTAGGAGCCCAATCTTGCATGATAGACAGTTGTAGCATAGCATTTCCATATCGTTGTTCCACGTCTTGCAATCCGGATCTGGGTTAACTGCATGACTTCTTGATGGTATCCAATACGTCGAATTTTGGCTTACAAAGCCACATTGAACCGGTGGCTTGCAACAACCCGACTACACACAAAAAAATCGAAGTGATTAGCATTATACCTATTTAAAAGTACCACAAACTAGACATCCATGATTGCGTCAAGCAAAATGAATAGGATAGAGACAAACTGCCACCAGCTACAAAATAGTGAACAAATTGCATTATAACTTTGGGGATGATTACACAAAAGAATTTGTATGCAAGATCATTTACAAGATTAAAATACGCCGAATGAAAGAACAACTAGTCATGTGTCTGACACATACATATTTTTCTGAACGAAATTAGATAAGATGCTTTGTAGACGAAACTTTCGTAAATGATACTATGTTGAACACTGCTACAAGTATATAAATTTTAATTAATCATATCTTACATTTCTTTGAACTAATGAACTTTCTGTATAATAATAAAGTCTATAACAATTACAATGAAATAGAAGGCAGACTGGGAATAAGTTGCGCCGCCAATTCCTTTTAAAAATAAAATCTATCCTCCGGAAAACTGTAGCTATAGATGTAAGGGTCATCACATTACTATGCATATATTGTTGCATCTTTTTGAGAAGCTCCACAGTCTTTGGTGCGAAAACTGCTCTTGCCGGATTAGAACCTGTGTTGTACACAAACAACGTGAGGGGGGTGACCGGACCACACCCTCTCATGCCTCGAGAGTTTACCATATTGGACTCGCCCGAGGTTGGTTTTCTCAGTTACCAAAAAAACACCACAGCCTGATCTTACATTCATTCATTATCTATTATTATGTGTTACTTATATACATATTTTTTCCGTTGTTGTAACATTATTAATCGGACTGTTTAGATACCATGACAACCATATGTTGACGCTTTAATATATTTTTAGATTAGCATATCATAGCATAGTTATTAGAGTTTCAAGAAACAGTAGATAATTTGGTATACATCTAACCTACTTTCCGCTGTATACTACTGTGCAACCAGGTCTAATTTCCAAGATTATTGTTAAAGGTAAAAATTGCCTTGACAATTATCTTTATTAATACTTTAGTATGTAAATATTATGCGTATTTTTATGATAAATATTGAACATAATTAATAACATACTCATAACGTACAGGCTTGTCTTATATCTATTATATACACACGGTCATGTGAATACGATTCCCACTAAACTTGTTACAATCTGCTCATTTTAATAATATGCTGCTATTATAAAGGTCGATTGTCATGGTCAAATCTCCATGGAAGGATATGATAGCTTGTTTATACAAATAGACAGGCAACGTTGTAAGCCACACCATAAATATCCTGCTAAGAACCGATGTTCTCGTAAGTCATATATGGGACACGGGTTTCCAGAAAGTCCAGATTTATTCCGTGTTATGAAGAAAATGGTTAAAGCTTGTAGCAATTGCTGAATAGATGAATAGTTTTATTCTATCAAGTTAAGAAAAAATCTACTTAATAAAATGATTGTGGCTAAAATCAATACTTAGGAGATGGACAGCGTTGAGGAAATTATAATTGCCTAAGAATTAGGAGATGTAGGTTTTGTTTGACAGTTCCATTATTCCTTTTTTTGTTTGGTATATGCAATAACATAAAATGGATATGCTACACCGAGTTAAATTGAAGATGAATTCAAGTTGGTGGCATACTATGAACTATAATTAACCTTTATTTCTTCTGATATCTATATTATATAAAAAATTCATGTGATGGGTAAATTTTTGCATCATTTTTTAGAGTTATTGGTCCTTTTGTTTTAAAATATATTTTCATCTTCATTTTGAAATAACGAATCGCCTTATATGTTCCGATAAGGTTATATGTACGTGTTATGAAGCCGGTGCAAAGCAGGCATTTATAAGAGTGGTTGTATATGATAGTTTCCTTTATTTTTAAAATACACTTCTTACATTAATTTTTTTATTACAAATTGTCCCTTGTGTGAGTAGAGTATTTTTTATCTATTAATACTACATATCCACCGTTTGTGTTTTGATAAGGTTATATGTACAATGTTCTTAAGCCCATGCAATGCAAGTATTTATGGGAGTAGTTTTTATAATATTTTTTTGAATTACAAATTAGTCCTTATATTTTAATAAAGGAGTGTGATGTACCTATGTTTACGCCTAGTATGTTAGTAAGGATAGTGATACATATGAACTTACACTGAAGTCAAAGTTCTACTTCCTTCACGCCCAATAATGACCCTCTAATTGACCCAAAAAAATAATGACCCTATAATTGTGGAACTACAAGGTGTAAGTTTTAGATGTTGTCTCTGAACGTGTCCATATGTTGTGTCAAAACATATTTGTGATGAGCTAAACAAAAATCACAACAATGAATGCTATAGAGAAATTCAAGTTGGTGACAAGCGGTAGATAGTAAAGAAGAAAATACCGACATGTCCAAATTGGTTTGGAAAAAGCCCTCAACAAACGATTTTGAATATCTACATATTTATGAGAACATAATAATAACTAAGCTGAAAGCAAAAAAGAAAGATGAATATATTAAACTTCAATGTAATTGAGGTAGACTTAGATAATGATCGTGATGATGATGTTGAATGACATATATCTTGTTTATTGTTTGAGTATATTATGTGTAAATTGAAGGGAAATAAAATATCCATATCTCAAAACCATCATTGATTTATTTCGCCACCACATATCTTGTGGGACATAAATAGTAGTTTAAGATGAGTTCTTGAATTCAGTGCCAATTGTCTTCAACCATTGGCTTTCTGATCGTTGTCCTACCTTCCTAACATATTATGTTGATAGTGTTCCTTTAACTACTCTTCTCAAGCCATACAATGGCATTCGACCTATCGCAGTGGATAAAATTTGGCATCTCATTGTCTCCAAGGTTGCAACAAACTTTGTATTGTCGGATGCGATCACTTACTTCAACAGATCATCAGTTTGGTGCTAACATTTCTAAGGGTATAGAAGCCTTTCTACATGTTTTGACTCACCTTGTCCTTGACCAATAACATTATGCCACCTTTATGATGCCTTATTTGACTTCAATAATGCCTTCAAAGTGGTTGAAAAATCTACCATATTCCAGAAGCTTTGTTTACATTGTCCTTCTATTGCACACTAGATAGAGTTTTTCTATTGTTTCTCAGCTCTCCTCTATGTGGATCAGAGTGAGCCTCTTCTCATTGTAGTTGGGGTCCAACAAGGCGACCCATTAGGACCCCTTATTTTCTCATTGTCTCTTCATTCTCTGATTCCACAAATGAAGGATGAATGTCACCTCAACCTCCTCGTTGTCTATCTTGATGATGCTACCCTTATTGGTGACATAGAAGATATTTCTAAGGTTTTATTTCTCAACCAAGACTGAGGACCAACTTTTAGTCTTCATCCCAATACTAAGAAGATATAAATATGTTGACCTTCTGATGAACCCGACGAGTCCTATTGTTGGGGATGTTTCTAGATAATAGAATTCAACTTGTTTGTGAAGTCCATATTTTAGATGGTAGTGTTTCCACAGACCCAAGTTTTGTCTGAGATCTTCTTTAGTAATGCATGGACGAAACTCTTGCCATGATGGATCATGTCCTCTTGCTTCAGGACCCACATCGTGAGATTCTTATTTGGCATGTACGGATAATAAAGTTCTTATTTTTTACCACATTTGACATATGACTAATAGGAATCATATGATGAAATCATCTACATCTAATAATTTGTATATATACTATTATCTTTGCCATCCAGAAGGGGTTGATAGTGCAATTTGTTGCTCATGTTTTTATGAAAGTATATTTGTAAAACTGGTACAAAGACGTGATCGGAAGCGAGAGAGGGAGGTCAACAGTTTGTTAAATAAACATTTCTAATTGAAACCTCCAGAAGATACATCTTCATTAAAAGTGCATAATAACCTGGTAAAATTTGATTTTTTTTATATTTATAATATGCATATATATTAATAGTACACAAATGTACAAAAACATACTCATGTGTAACTATAAAGAAAACATGCAAAAGGGATGGAATGCAACTCTTGTCTTCAGTTTTTTGAAAAGAATAATTATTTTTTAATTCTTTTATAATAATAAGATGGTCCTTTCTTGTTTTAACAAACTGGTATGTACTATCGTAGTGTTCAAGTCTATACAATGTACATATTTATAGAAGGGGTTGTACGTAATGTTTCTTTTATTTTTTAATTGAAAAATAGTAATTACATTCTAATAAAATAGTCATGTCGTGCAATGATTTTGTTTCCTATTAATTATAACATTTTTGATAAATACATTGTGAATAGTCCCTATTGCTATTTTCAACATATTTTTTCGTAGACATACTAAATAATGTAAAACTAAAGAATAAAAATATCCCACTAAAAATTAGGGGTATAGGTAGGATGATGCCAATCATTTTCATTTTTAATTCTTTCATTCTAGAAGTAGCAAGGCAAAAGATGGAAATCCTAATCTCCAATTTTCTTTATTAAATTAATGTAGGAGCAACATCTAGACAGTCAAAGTAACATTACACATGGTCATGTCAAGATACAAAAACTACCCAAACATATACAAAAATAGTCACATAAAGTAAATAATTAATTGTCCTTCTGTAGAAATATGAAAAAATAAACCTCTGTTTACCTCTACTTCTTTGGAGATATGTTTGCGCCCGTATTCCTCATTACAAACCTTGGCATCAACGAGGCAAGTACTGATCTTTTTCCAATTATCTTCCCTGGTAACAAAATTTTGTAGCCAGTTGGAGTAATCTCGAAGCTTGTAATCAGCATAGGTGCCCTCCAACTTGTCAAACACCCCCTTGCTTGTGACAACAAATGTAAACACTGAGAAGCAAGATAGTACCAAGATGACAAGGAGCACTACGAATAAATAAGCCCCAAGAAGAAATGATGACCGGAAACATGCTCCAACCAAGCCGAATAGAGACAACACGAGGAGAAAAACACCCATGATAAAGATGGGGGATTGTAAAAGTTTGGCACAGTTGGAGGCATCCTTCACACCCAACAGTAAGCCTGTACATATCAAGGGTATGGAGATAAGAGCAGCAACAAAATTTAGGAGTCCGACAAGGACATTGCTTATACTAACCATGGTCAATGTTGATTTGTATCCTGTTCTTTCTATATATCGTGTCTTTCCTTACTTTCTGTTCTCTACTTTGACAACTACAAGGAAAACACCCCAACACGTCTTTGATTCTTTTTCCTATCTTTTAACAAAATGAAAAAAAGTTGATTCCTGTCATGAAGATGCTTCAAGTAGGAATTGCCCAAGAAAGAAACATGCTAAATTTTAGACGGTTGCTCATCCATATTCTATTTATAGTCAATCATATAAACTTCAAAAATGATTCTATTTATAGACAGTTCAACAAAAAGTAAGACCATTCATCTGCTACTATGAAATCAAAAGGCTATTGAGTCAGTGTAGTCTTAGTTTTGGTTTAACCATACGCATGGCATCATCATTACTTCATAAATTCAAAAATTATAAACATGCTAAACTCTTCTTTGCCCAATGATAGTTGAACAAGTGTATTGTTATATAGAATAATGATATCTTATTTTGCAAGTAGCTTTTTATGGGAATGGTTTCTTCAAATAGCACATCCAGTGTAAATTGAAAAGAAGAAGTAGATTTTTTTGAAAAATATATGAGTAAAAATGACGTTCTACTGTTTGGATCAACAAGCGAAAAATCCCTAATCAAGAAACTATTGTTCAATATATAGTTCATTGCACGCACATCTATCAATATTGTGACACACTTTATGACCTTCACTTAAATGTGTATTGGATGTTTTTGATGTTAGTCTATATATCGAATGTAACTTATTTCAAATATAATCATTATACTGTGTAAAACTAACTATGAATGTGATTTGCATATAATATTTCTCTAGTGTGAAATTCACATGGTAGTGGATTGCTCAATATAGGATTTCATCAGGTCATCTAGAACTGAGTTTAATGGTTTATTTGGTTGCAAGTAGTTGCAACACAAAAGATGAGTTCAGAAACAAGAAATGCAAAACATGATATTGAATGAAATCTTTCATAGTTTGATTGGATGTAACTTCAGCTCAGCTCATTTGATTTATTATGTTTGGTTGTAAATAATTAATACTTATTGTTACCTGAGGAGTCGTTTGGTTCCTCAGATGGAAAACGCATGTTACGACTATCCAATTTTGACAGCTCATTGTGTTTGGTTTCATATAGTTTCAACCCTCACTAGGAAAATGAACTTCATAGATGTTGCCAAGTATGTAGAAATATGAGAAATTGAACGACGCCAAAAATGACCACAATTCATTTTTCTCAGGTGGTAGTTGCACTGTCGCTTCTTCCACTACTAAAAATATGACCTAGATGACAATCACACTTATCACCCTTATCCAAAAAAGGTTTGCTTCTTCCACTACTAAAAAACATGACATAGGTGAAATCACAAATATAACCCTTATCTGAAAACATTATATAACTTACCATCACCTATAGAATGACTGCCATCTATTAGGTGTAACCTTTGTGCTATCTATCCCTTGAACATGACTCTCATCTATTCATAGTTTCTAATTACAATACAACATGTCACCTAATAACAAAGAAGTACAATAGTTGATGCCACCCCTTACCATGGAAGTCATGGTGAATGGTGTCATCTATCTGATAATAGGTGACATGCACACATAACATATATGTGCATAATTTATTGGAAAATTAACATTGTATGTTGTCACCTTTTTCATAACAAAATCAAATCTTTTGAATGTTACGTCAGTAATGTTGCGTAAATCACTTTTTCTTTTTAATATATCAATATTACTTATTTACAACATGATGAAACAAAATAGCATCATTTGGATACTAAACAAATACAAAACAAGTACCAAATGATTACTTTATTAGTTTTCAAATAATAATTTTTGTGGGAGGACATTCACCTTGCCCCATCAAAATACATATATATGGACACAATGGAGTATATCATGTTACCCATAAATATTTGAGAGACCAAAGTTCACATTATTATTTGAGCAAGGCATACATTATCATGCACTAACATACATTGCCCCTTCGACTAGGCTCACATATTACTTTTTCAAGAAGTAACAATAGTAAAATTACCACACGACTAAGTAGTGGCTTCTCCTTGTTACGTAGGATCTCTTTTTACGCGGTCTTCCAATCTTATCAATAATAGTATTGCTACATGCTCCTCCAAAATGAACCGAGGTAGTCTACTGACAAAATAAAGATGAATGGTTGTGTTGCATTTAGGTAAAATATGCATTAGAAAATTTTCAACATATCAATCTACATGTAAAAAATATAGAGAGAGAAATAGAAAAGAATACTGCATCTGAAGTACATATTTAAATAAAAGAAAAAATGATTTATTGTAAATATAATAAATTTATGAGAACAAGGACAGACAAAACATACATGGTGCTCCATTCTGACAACAACATATATGGCATCCCATGTGGGGGAGATCGAAGTCATAGCATATACATGCTTGATCAGGCTAAAAAAATTGTCAACTCCTTGACTATCTAATCATGATTTTTATTAAGATACAAAACAACAAAAAAGAACCAATGAAAAACTTCTACTAACAATAAAAAAAGTGTGGCCTCGTATTATTAGGCCTCCCATTTGATTTCTTTTTCAAAATATTGGAAGGTGAAAATTTTGACATTTACCTTTGTCTTGGTCGTGTGAATAAATGGATAGAGTACTACACTCAAATTCTAGGGAAATATGAATGAATCTTGTTTTTATAGGTAAGTTTGGAAAAGGACGCGAGAGAACATTGACATGCATGACAAATACAACTGAAAAAATAAAATATAATAAAAACTATAACAGAGAAGATGTCAAAAAAACATAAATTTTGATTTGATGATGGTGTACAAAAAACAACCTCATCTAAAATGAGGCAACACATTTTGAGAACGATCAATAATCACATATTTTAATAGGAGGGATATTCATCCAAATGGATATGTATCTTGAGCTACAAATAAATGTCAAGATGGATGGTAGGACGAAGCTCGTAGCTAAATGCTGAAAACACATAGCATTTTTAGTCAATAATTATATAGGTATGAAAAAGACATCCATAGAAAATAAAAACCGGTGAATGGTGATGTCCACTAAATAACTCACATTGTGGATTGTTAGTATAAGTGTCCAGCTAGACATATCCTATATCTTGTAGTTGCAAGTTCAGTCAAATATAGAGAAAGAAGATGGTCAGTTGAGGATATATACACAATATTTGAATGTGTTGATTGTATAAGATTTAAGTACATATCCGGAATGAAATATTCGTTGAACTTATAGAGATTATAATTCCTATCCAAATAGACTTTAGAGAACCGAATGTTGTGGAATGGAATGTCGTGGTTGAGGAGGAGCTTCTTGACTTGAATTGGCCCCTGAATGAAGCAACGGATCATTGATGAGTGATGTACGCTTGATGCTGCTAGAGACTTTGAGATCGAAGGATGTGGAGGACACTCGGTCCCCAGATAAATAGATTTCTTCACCACGGCCATAATCCACCATGGCATCATGAGATAGATCACAAACGAAGGTGGTGCTCAACTAACACGTGAGAAGTAAAGGGAGAGGGATAGCAACGAGGATAGAAAGCTATTGGGGTGGGTGGGGGCGCAAGGAGGCGTGGGGATAGAGCGGTGCAATTACTATGCATGAAAGTCATGGGAGTGGGAGCGTGGGCTTGAAATATTGAAGACTTTTTATATATTTCTATTACTAGCAGACACACATGTCACCTTATATCAATGTATAATTTATGTGAGCAAAATTTAAAATAAAAAAATGAATATAATAAGTGCATTTTATTTTTCCAATAAGAATAAAAGAATGCTTATAGTATTTTTAAGAAATATTTTAAATTTAAATTGAACTTGAAACAATACTAAAAGGTCGACCAAAAAATATAATATTTATGACATTATATATTTATGACATTATCAATTCAGTATATCAATGAAGCTTATGTGAGATAACATATTTAAAAAAATAACAATGTCAATAACTGTGCTAATATATTAATCAAAGTAGCATTAAATTACTTTATTATATGTCTATATGTCTATAACAGAGTGAGGTAGCTTTTCTAATGAACGTGGAGGAAAAGTAAAAGAACACGAAATCTAATGGTACATGGAATGTTAAGGTTATATGAACTTTACAAGGTGATATATGCAGGTTACATGAAGGATAAGTTATATATGTATTTAAGAATCAATGTTTATTGGTTTCATTATGAAGAATATAAATATTGTAAAAAATAAAAGCTTAAGTTAAACTGAGAGAAGTGGTTTTACTCATTATAGAATATTCATTAACTTCTTTTCTTACAAGCAATTAAAAAATAGATAGAATGAGTGTAACCATAACAACCTAGTAATGTAATTTTTTACATTTTATAAGCGAATTTAAGTAAGTGATCTTTTGATACTCATTGTCTTCTAATAGTTTTTACATGTCAAGTGAAAACATAACAAGACATGTTATGCTAATAATATTCAAATTTATATTTCTAAAAATTACTTACATATATTTATCTCATAAATTTGAAAAGGATGTGATTTAAAGAGAAAGAATAGTTGTTAAGTTGCATAGAAATTTAAATTATCATTAAATTTGAAATCGAGAGAAAGAGTGGGTTCAAGTCGTTGAAAAATGCATACCATTTATTGGATTCTATTTATTTGTTATTTTTCTATATTGAGATAGGAATGTGCTATGACACATACATAGAGAAAGAGAGGGAGAGAGACTTTTGTATGGTTCTCCTTAACTTGTAAGTTAAAGTGTCATCCGATAACAAATTTTTCTACAACACCTTTTAGTATGTCCAAGATATTGAAAAGTAGAACCCAATACTATAAGACAACACTCTTATAAACAATTCAAAATTTCAAAATAACCTGGTGTTTGCATTAATATATAGGATGAAAATGTTTGTCCATTTGCACAATATAGAAATTTCATTCTTTTCATAACAAAATAAAACACTGCCCAGAGATAGGATATTCCCCCTTTCACCCGTGAGGGGTTGGTTTGGCTAAAGCAAGAAGGCACGTCTAGACAGATTCTCACTTGCATTCTGGTCCTCAATGGACTGAGGCAATGGTTTTGAGAAATTTGGTATGTACTCGCACCATAGTCGTTTCCCCCCTCAAAGAGGAGAGAGAGCCCTATGCCAATGCCAACGGGTTGCTCCTCGGGGTAAGTATCAGGCCCCTCTTTTGTTGCCTAGGTTACACCTTTGGAATACCCCTGAACGGGGATTTTTCTCCTAGAACATTTGAAGTACATGCAACACATCATTGTCTTCTATTGAGTTTGGCAAAGTGGAAGCATGATGCTAGGCCGATGAATTTATACCTCAATAATATTCATTTAGCTTCCTATATTTTCAAGAAAATGAAAAACTAATGAAAAGGGTGTAACTACTACAAAATTTAAATTTTACATTATATTAACAATTTACGTTAAAAAGATCTTGATACTCATCGTCTTCTCATAGTTTTAATTTGTCATGAAAACATAATGGGATATGTTCATTTCATAATATTTCAGTAAATTTATTTTTTAATTATTTACATGTATTTATCTTATAAATTTGAAAAGAATGGTTTATAGAGGAAAGATGATTCACTAAGTTGCATATGCATTTAAAATATTGTTGTATTTAAAATAGAGAGAAAGAGTGTGTACATGTTGATTACAAATGGAAAACCATTTATTAGATTCTATTTGTTTGTTATTATTTTGTATTGAAATAGGAATGTGGTATAACAAGAGAAAGAGAAGGAGAGAGAAAGAGAAAGAGAGAGAGAGTTTTATGCTTCTCCTTCAGTTTTAACTTAAGGTGTCATTAGATATTAAATTTTAGTTCTATAATACCTTTTATTCTGTCCTAAGAGACTGAAACATAGAACCCAATACTATATGCATGCACTCCCATCAGTGATTTCGAATTTAATAATAACAAAGTGTTTGCATTGATACAGGGAAACCTCGAGTTACATTCAAGGGGAACAAAGAAAGAAAAGTGGACTTTTACATATGAAAAGGGATAAAGAGGCTCGATATGTAAACTGAGATATAAAATAGGATAAATAACCATCCAACCAAGCACAAAGATCTATTAGGTTGTTGACCGTAACCATACTAACACCACCATTAAAACTCATTTTAGGGTGACATGTTATGAATTGCATATATATACATATATATCATATCTTTTATATATATATATATATATCATATGACGTATTTAATCAGATATGTTCATAAATCATTTAAATATTTGTATCACATGTAATAAATAAATGATAAAACTAAAAATCTGATCATATCGATTAAATCCCTAAACATAGTAAATTGGCATAGCTCTAGTATCACTGTTGAGAAATATAACATCAGATATGGTAGCGGAATTTTTTTTACTATGATATTCCCCTTAAACAGCAGATGGTGTCAATGACTATGAAATGTGAAGGAATAGTACAATACATATACCTAGTCCCGAAGCAAGTCTATTAGTTATCTTTGTTGCAGCGTGCTTCTTTCTCAAGTCGCACCTGGAGGGCTATCGGTGACGACGTCCTTGTATGACACCAAAGACTGCGGTTGATGACGTCCTCCTAGCGTGTGGTAAAAGTATCCTCACCTCTACGTAATCTACGCAGATCAACAAGAACTCAACATTGTGCTACCAGAGCCAATGGTAAGGAGTTGTTCCTTTGAACGTCAACCTACTAGAGTTGATTCACTCTCCCATGTTGTTTCTCCCTTGTTGTCCCTGCCTTTTATAGGTAAGACTTGCTCAGGCTCTCTAGTTAACACAACTAGAGAGGAAAACAATTATCAGAGCTTATTGTTGTATCTTCTAATAACCTCAACTATCCCTCTATTTATAGGAGGGTCAGGGTCAGGGTTTTCAGTTCAACTGGGGGTTGATGAGATGGAATCTCATGAATTTCTTGAAACTTTTGAATCATGAAACGGTCAGTTCACTGTTGAACCAATTGGTTCACATGTGAGTCGATCATTTCAACCCTTGAATCGATAGGTTCATCATATTTCTTATTTGCAATTGTGATTCCTTTTAATATTCCATTAATGAGCAACATGACATCATCATCAATCCTTGATCTAATCATATTGATCATAGAACTGGACAGTTCATAACTTGAATCGGTCATTTTAGAATCTGAACTGGTTGGTTCACTTCTAAATCAGTCATTTCAAATTTCTTATTCATTCAATGTTGTTCAAATTGACTTTCCAATTGAATCGATTAGTTTAACATTTGAATCAGTCAATTCATAGTCCTATTAGTCAATTTTCAACCATTTTTGTTTAAATTGAATACCTAAATACTTTACTAATTAAGTTAAACCATATTCATGAGTAAACTTCTATTCCATGCATATCTTATGTGTGAGACCCTATAGTTTCCCAAGTTACATTGGCCGTGAGTATCCATAACTAATTTATGACCTCAAAAGAAATGAGGAGTATCTAGCAACACATCATTGCTACCCAAGTAACTATACAGTTCGAGAATAACTTCTACCTACAATCTTTGATGAGTGTTACTGTGATTGTATAGTTCCTTCATCTCTAATATCCAGACTGAACTTGAGGCATGGAACCATCATCCTCTTCAACATTCAATCCATGTTCTAAAACTAGAACAAACTATACGACATGCATGTGAGCTCACATGTCACATATTGAGTCGCATGAGTATGGACATACATTTCTCAATCTAACTTATTAAGTGGACTGAATATATATAGGAGGGACATATCCCATCTACATCACTCAGACTCAATCCTCATGTGTCATAATGCATCCAAGCATCACCTTCATGGAAACCCTTATTTAAGGACATGTTGGATGATATAAAATTCATCGAATGACATGTGATGAGTGTAGTGACTTTAGGTCTAAGAACCACAATCACCTCTATCACTATGAGATCAAATCCTGACTTCCATTCTATGGTCTCCATGTACCACTCTCAAGGTGGGTCTATCTAATACACTGCTCTCTAACATGTACCTATATGTTTGGTTTGATATCACATATCATGACTGATGAGATTCTGTGATCAACCAACAAACACTCTAGTATTATATATTACTATTATCTATTTTGCTTCCATAGTAATATACAACTACGAAAGTAACAAAAATGAATGTATCTTATCATACATATGATCTCATTGTTTAGGTCCCCAACCTGAAGACATATATCATCGAGCAACATCATTCTTTAGACATCTACTATGTTTGTATCATCATCTCATGATTGAGACAAACACAATACATGCAATTACCTTTATCATTATCAAACCAGGCATCTAATGCCCCATTACAATCATCGTATGATTGGCTCTCTAGGCATAACTAACCAAAGGGGATAGTCTTGAAAAAATGACATACATTGTGGTAAAACTAGAATGGAGTATTAAAGACAATCCCCAAAATTTAAGACAATAGTGGCAAGTAAACTTATCAAGGGAAAGAGTCTCCAAATATATATTGTCCACTAGTTACTACTTACTAGTTCTTTTTGATACATGTTGTTCATATGACCCATTGCTTCTTCCTAGGTATAAACATTTTTGGGAAAATCCAATGACGTGAAGGGAAAAATACTCTATCATCTTGATCATTCAAGGGATGTCTAATTATAATCTTTGATTTCAAATGTCATTCATAACTTACTATCTAGGAACTCACTTAACATGATCATTCAATAACTTTATATGTGTTGTCTTGTTAGCGTATTTCACACTTTTGTAATAACCATAAGAATGATTGTCTTTGAAGTTCACGGGGATCCACTTCTTATATTACTACATAAAACACAATTGAGTTTCATCTTCATAAGGTTCCATCTTGTTATATCAAAATTGATTCATCTCCTCCTAAGTCAGTAACCACTCAATCAAATAGAAAATGTACTATTTTATTAGCTTTGAAACTTCATAGAATGAAAAATCATATATATTTATCAAAATAGTCTTTCAAATGGATTTGTATGATATGTTTGTGTTTAGGTATATTTATAACACTATCCACAAATTTGTAGGTGTTGAGGCCATGTCATCTTGCATTAGAAGGATATGCTATTGCACTGGGAGGTGCTTACCCACCCTTGTAGATGACATGATTCATGGTACTCTAATGCCCACCGATGCAGTTCGCGTGACACCAAGGCTTGTCTTGACGCTTGGAAGCAGACTGCACTGCCATGTGGTCACCCCAACCATGAGACAAAGGTGATGCAGAAGACGGCGTGGTTGTGTTGCCCAAAGTGAGAATTGTCTATACCCATGTATGCTAAATTTACATTACATTTGTATTCGTATATAATTAACCATTGATATGAGAATATATATAGATATACAAGACACATAACCTAAGAAACCCCCTACAACTCACCCTCTACTTCCTCCTCAATATGTTGAATTACCTGGTTGTCTTGCAAAGGAACTATTCGACTCACTAGGTCCTAACTGTAGAGGTTGGTTGTATGGATAGGTGACTTTGAAGAAGGGTCACCTGTGATGGTCCATATTAAGGAGGATGTTGTAGGTCAACCTCATGATACTAGTATATTTTTGCAAGATGTTGTGGAGATATTTACTTATTCTTGGTTGAATACATATGTGATAGAACTTTAGATATGGTGAGATCTTATGGCTAAATACCTCATTTTATATATGTTGATATGTTTTCTTATATATTAATGCATACATGATAGATGTTTTGCAGTTGCTTACATAGGGTGTGTGCAGAGTTCACACTACCCCATGTGGAATTTCTAGTTCCATCATTGACTAGCCGTGTACATAAAGACCATATATTTATTACCAAATATTGCTCTACCACATTTAAATATTTTTTAACACACGAAAGAGTATGATTATAGCTCCTTTTAATGTTGAGTAAGTTTTAGTTACTTTTCTTATAATTTTGAATTAAGAATTACATTTCATTGTTGATTTTGAATTTTCTTTTGTTTACCTTCTTTTCACTTAGGAATAATCATTGGGTGTTGTTGGTTATTGTCCCCAAGATTCTAAGTGTATTATCTAGATCCTAAGGGTGATAAAACAGATAATAGGGGACATGAAATAAAAAAGGCATTATTAACGTTACTAAATTTTTATATATAACATATATTAATATATGAGTATTTACTAATGCAATTCAATGTGTTACATTAATGTATTAGGGTATAAAAGAATTCAAAAAGACTGGAGGAAAGGTGGATAAGAAAAAAGAAAGTGTTAAGTTGGAAGAATGTTGAGGTGGTTTTTTTGATTCCAATGCATGTTTAAGCCAACTATGCATACTTTTGTTTATTAACATTTTGTATGATGGTAAATTACGATGGTTGGGCATGCACATACTAAGTGATGCGGTATATGGACATAATTGTCAGACAAGGGGAACTAGACATCCACCACATACAAAATGTAATATATATATAGTCTTGATCATCGTTAGTAAATAGTCTCATTTGATAATATGAAAATATCAAATTAAACTCTTTCACTATGTCATTCTCTTCGCAATTGTTTGACATGAAAAAGCCCTATATGATGGAAGAGTTAGATGAGATACGAGAAAAATGGCACAAGCCTTTGTTAACGAAGTAAATATTGAATTTGTTTGGGATAAAATATGTGTTTTTATCCTTTGATGACATTATTCTATATACATGTGGTTCTTATGTCTTCTTAAAACTTTAAATTTGATGTGAGTAAATTATTGATGCATACTTGGTGTTTGAATGAATCTGAAGATGAATAAATACAATGAGAATTCCGTATCTACATATCATGATAATGAAATTAGTGCATATGTGAATGATGTATATATACATTTGTGTGAATGCATGTGAAGATGGATGAATACAATGAGACTTGTATTTGTACAAGTCATGAAAATTGAATTGGAGAATGGATCTTGTATGTGGGTGGATTGTGTGTTTGTTATTGTACATTTTATAGGCTTGTTGTCCTTTGGTTAAGTTGAAAATAGGATGAAATTAGATTCTACATCATACTGAATAGTCAAACAACAAGTTTGTAGACATACTATTTAAAAAAAATAGATGTGTTGTTAGTTGTTACAACAAAGATGACATTGTAGGTCTTGGTCGTCGATTTTAAGCCAAAAAATATCATAATAGGCCTATTCTAAAATTGTTGTGTTGAAGAACATGGTCATACTACCAGCTGGCTTGCGGTGTCAGTTTAGAAGCCAAACTGACGACACAGATGTACACAATGTCAGTTTGGACACATAAACTGATGAAATATTGATCTTTATCAACTAAAAGTATGACATGTCAGTTGCTGCACTAAAACTAACCACACCGTTTCTTGGTTGTGTCAATTTCTTTAATCATAGAAACCGAGGCTGGGTCTGAGTCATTTGTTTAGGCATCCACAAAAAATTGACGTTGTAGGCACTTATCTATAATGTCAAACTGACGTTAGAGTTGGTATATGTTGGGTTTTATGGAGAAAACATGCGCGGCGGAAGCAATCCACGCAACCCGAAATAGGATCTCGTCGACAACAACGTATTTGGAAATAGGTTTGCGGGATATACCTTATCGCGGAGCAAGTCCGGCGATGTCCCGTTGCACGACGGTGTGCGACAACGCTGCCCTACACGGACGGAACTTCTCTCCCGTTTGTTGTTGCAGGTTGATCCGGTGGCGCTCCTTTGCGGCAGTGATGTACATCGCTCGTAGCGCGTACAGGTAGTCGTTGATGTCCTCCGAACGCAGGCGTCAATGCGTCTGCATCTCTACTTCATCTACGCAGATGGACGGAACTCCACGTCGCGCTTCCCAAGCCGGCGGGAAGGAGTCGTGTCTCTACGGCGGTGTGCTAGCGGCGCATTTCTCTCCTTTCTCTCCTAAGGACGATGACGGCTAGGGTTTACGTGCGTGAGCGTAAACGGAAAAGCCTCTCTCTATCTTATATAGATATCGGCCGTCAATCCTCCTTTAAACAGGATATGAAGGGAAATAGGATTTCCTAAACCCGTCGGTAAACAGAAACGTTGCGTTAATTAAAACGCTCGTGGATTAATTAGAATATTCCGAAATTCATTAATTTACCAAATAATTGCATTAATTGATTAATTAACATCTAACTCCATGCAATCACTTGGGATGGCACTACGGGCATACATATACCAATAGACTCCCACTTGCACTTAGAGCCAGTCACTCCAATATTATTCTAATCCATCACATAAACATTTTAGTAATCAATGTGATTAGGAGAAATTCCAATCAAATCCACAATTATACTCCTATTCCAATACATCCTATGTGTGTGACCCGGTAGGCTCCAAATTACGTTGGCAGTGATATCCATAATCATATTATGATTTCACAAGCAATGATTGGTATCTAGAAAGACTTCATTGCTACCCAAGTAATTGGAGAAGTTGGAGAACAACTTAACCTATCATTCATGACTGGTGTTACAGTGATTGTACAATTCATTTTTCACTGATATCCGGATTGAACTCGAGTCATGGAATTGTTATCCTTTTCAATGTTCAATCCATGTTCCTTGAACTAGAGCAGACTGTCTGAGATATATGTAAGCTCAATATCACATATTGACTCACATCAACATGGCCATGCATTTCTCAGTCTCGCTTATCAAGTGGCCGGAATATCAAACTCCCGTAGGAAGGACAAATTCCATCTACATCACTCACAGTCATCCCCATGTGTCACAGTGCACCCAAGCACCATCTTTGTGGCAATCCTTATTCAGGACCACGGTGGATTATGTCAAAGTACACCGAACAACATGTGATAAGTGTAGTGACTTCAGGTCTAAGAACCACAATCACCACCATCATTATGAGATGTGACTCTAACTACCAATCATGGTATCCATGTGTCACTCTCAAGGTGGGTTTATCCGATACACTATTCTCTAACAAGTATCTATGTATTTGGTTTGATATCTCCATATCATGGATAATGAGATTCTTCCATCAACCAACATACATTCTAATCTTATGTGCTATTGATGTCTATGGATATTTCCACAATAACAACTGATTAGGGACAAAACAAGAATACATACTCTTAGCATACATATGATCTCACTGTTCAGGTCATCAACCCGAAGACATATGTCATTGAGTATATCATTCTATAGACATCTATAAGTTTTATGGTCATCTCACAATATAAAACACAAACATATAGATTGGAAACTTGCCTTTATTGATATGATCAATGTAGTATTACAAATCATTTACATAGTATCCCATTACAATCATCGAATGATAGTCTCTATAGGCATGCATACCAACAGATTCCCACTTGCACTTATACCCAATCACTCATGAATCTCAATCCAAGTGATCGAACATGTCCGTCATGTTTCTGTTGTGAAAGTGCTTTTGTGAGCGGGTCAGCCACATTGCTTTCTATAGGTACTCTGCAAATCTTCACATCTCCTCATTGTATGATCTTTCATATGAGATGGAACCGCCGTAGAATATGTTTGGAATGTTGGTGCGATCTTGGTTCTTTAGCCTATGCAATTGCTCCATTGTTGTCGCAAAACAACTCAATTGCATCACCAGCGCTTGGAACCACTCCAAGTTCAGAAATGAACTTCTTGATCCACACAGCTTCCTTCGCAGCATTAGATGCGGCAATATATTCGGCCTTTGTTGTAGAATCCGCAACCGTCTCTTGCTTGGAACTCTTCCATCTCACAACTCTATTGTTCAGGAAAAACACAAATCCAGATTGCGATCTGTAATCATCTTTGTCAGTTTGGAAGCTAGCATCGGTGTAACCCTTTACCATGAGCTCTTCCTCACCACCGTATACCAAGAATTGATCCTTAGTCCTTCTCAAGTACTTTAGGATGTTCTTTACGGCTGTCCAGTGACATTCACCTAGATCTGACTGATACCGGCTCCTCATTCTCAAAGCATACGACACATCAAGACGAGTACATAACATCACGTACATGATAGATCCAATTGCTGATGCATATGGAATCTTACTCATGCGTGCCCGTTCATCACATGAACTAGGACATTGGGATTTAGAGATCGTAACCCCATGGGACATGGGCAAGTTACCTCTCTTAGAACCCTCCATGCTAAACCTCTTTAGCACCTTGTCAATGTATGTGCTCTGGCTTAGTCCTAGAAGCCTTCTAGATCTATCTCTATAGATCTTGATCCCAAGTATATAGGATGCTTCGCCTAAATCCTTCATAGAGAAAGTCTTCCCTAGCCAACCTTTTACTGTCTGAAGAGTAGGGATGTCATTTCCCATCAATAGTATGTCATCCACATATAATATGAGAAATACGATTGTGCTCCCACTAACCCTTTTATAAACACAGGGTTCATCTTCATTTTGACTAAAGCCAAACTTTTTGACTACTTCAACAAAACGTAGATTCCAGCTCCGAGATGCTTGCTTCAATCCATAGATTGACCATTGTAGCTTACAGACTTTATTGGCTTCCTTTGGATCAATAAAACCCTCAGGTTGTGTCATGTACACATCCTCGAGTAAATTCCCATTAAGGAATGTTGTTTTAACATCCATCTGCCAAATCTCATAGTCATGATAAGCTGTAATGGCAAGCATGATCCTGATGGATTTAACCATGACAACTGGTGAGAAGGTCTCGTCATAATCAACACCTTGAATTTGATGGAATCCTTTCACAACCAATCTACCTTTATAGGTTTGAACATTTGCATCCATGTCAGTCTTCTTCTTGAAGACCCACTTGCACCCTATGGGTCTTACCCCTTTGGATGGATCCACCAAGGTCCATACCTTGTTGGTGTACATGGATTGCATCTCAGATCTCATGGCTTCGAGCCATTTCTCAGATTCTGGTCCCTTAGTAGCTTCTAGATAGGAAGTTGGCTCATCTGCTATGCCCAATTCATCACTGTCTTGAGTCACAAGAAATCCAAATCTCTCAGGCTCAAGTCGTGTTCTACTAGACCTACGAGGTTCCTGTGTTACATTTGGAACTTGAAATTCCACAACAACTTGTGAGTCTTCATGTTCCTTATGTACCTCCTCAGGTTCTCTGCTTTCTTGTTGGTCTCAAACTTCTTCGAGCTCTACATTCCTCCCCCTAATTCCTTTGGAAATAAATTCCTTTTCAAGAAATACAGCAGTCCTAGCAACAAACACTTTGTTGTCAGTTGGTGTGTAGAAGTAGTATCCCCGAGTTTCCTTGGGGTATCCAACAAAATAGCATTTTTTTGATTTGGGTCCAAGCTTTTCAAGAAATTGTTTCCTAACATAAGATTCACATCCCCAAATCTTTAACATAGAAAAATTGGGACGATTCCCATTCCATATCTCATATGGTGTCTTTTGAACCGATTTGGAAGGTACACGGTTAAGTGTAAACGCTGCAGTTTCAAGAGCATATCCCCAAAACGATATTGGAAGTTCGCCTGAACTCATCATTGATCATACCATGTCTAATAATGTACGATTCCTTCTTTTTGACACACCATTATGTTGTGGTGTACCAGGTGGAGTCCATTGTGATACAATACCACAGTCTCTCAGAAGGTCCTCAAACTCTTGGCTTAAGTATTCGCCACCTCGATCTGAACGGAGTGCTTTAATAATCTTACCAAGTTGCTTCTCTACTTCATTCATGAAAGTCTTGAACATTTCAAGAGTTTCTGACTTGTGTTTCATAAGATACACATAGCCATACCTACTGAGGTCATCAATAAAGGTAATGAAGTATTGATAGCCTCCTCTAGCATTTGATCTAAAAGGTCTACATACATCAGTATGTATGAGCCCTAGCAGATCACTGTCTCTCTCACTGTGTCCAGTGAAAGGAGTTTTGGTCATCTTCCCTAATAAACATGCCTCACATGTCTCTAATGATTCAAAATCAAAAGAGTCTAGATAACCATCCTTATGGAGTCTAGATATGCTCTTCTCATTTATGTGCCCAAGACGACAATGCCATAAGAATGTTTTTTTTGAGTTGTCAAGTTTTAACCTTTTAGTATTTACATTATATATGCTAGTCTAAAGTTCTAACAAGTAGATACCATAAGACATAGGGGCATTGCCATAAAAGATCTCATCTTTAGATATAGAAATAATTCCATTCTTAATGTGAAATTCAAATCCACTCTTGTCCATACAAGATACAGAAATAATATTTCTATTAATGGCAGGTACATACTAGCAATTCTCTAATTCTATTACAAGGCTCATAGGCAAAGATAAACTAATAACTCCAACTGCGGTGGCAACAACTCTTGCTCCATTAGCAACCCGCAGCTCGACTTGGCCCTTTCGTAAAGGCTTACTTCTTATCAGATCCTACATATTAGAACATATGTGAGATCCACATCCGGTATCCAGTACCCATGATGAAGAAGTATTTAAGTTTATCTCAATAACGTATATACCTGAAGTGGAGATCTCTATCCCCTGCTTCTTCTTCCTCAGTTCCTCCAGGTAGAGAGGACAATTTCTTTTCCAATGTCCAGGCTGGTGACAATGGTGACAACTACCTTCTTTGGAGATCCCACCTTTAGCTTTGAGCGCGGATGACTTTGGCTTCTGCCCGGCTTTAGAACCTTTCTTAGCCTTGCTTTTGCCTTTTGACTTTCCCTTTGCCTTGCTGATCACCATCACAGACTTGGGCTTGTCTTTCTTCATCTGTGCTTCAGCTGTCTTCAACATGCCTAACAATTCTGACAACGGCTTGTCAAAATTGTTCATGTTGTAGTTCATGACAAAATGATTATATGATTCAGGCAACGATTGTAGAATCACATCAGTGGCCAACTCTTGACCTAGGGGAAATCCCAGTTGGATAGGATTTCCACGTACCCAATCAAGGTGAGTATATGGGTGCCAACTGAGTCTCCCTCTTTCATCTTGCTTTTGAACAAAGCCTTTGAGACATCATATCTCTCCTGTCTTGCTTGATGTTGATACATGTTCTTGAGATGTGTTACCATCTCCATGACATTCATGTTTTCATGTTACTCTTGCAACTCATAGTTCATTGAGCACAACATCATGCACTTGACATCCACGACATCATCAAGGTGCTTCTTGTAAGCATCCTTTTCAGCCTTGGGCGCATTTACGGCGGGCTCCTCTGGCTCTGGTGTTTCAAGGACATAGAGCTTACGCTCATGTGTGAGAACAATTCTCAGTGTCCTAAACCAGTTTTGAAAGTTGGTTCCGGTAAGTTTGTCCTTCTCAAGGACCGATCACAACGAGAAAGTGTGAGTGTTGGTTGCCATTTGATTTCTACAAAAGAAAAATTTGCATTTAGTCCAAAACATTTTGACTTGTAAAGATTTGAAAAATGAGCTTAATTAGGCCTTTAATTAATTACACTCCCACTATTTTATTCAAATTGATAGCCCTTAATATCAACTCGGAAGATTGCAATGCACAACCTTCTAGTGAGCCAAGACCCAAAATAATTGGATCAATGCCCAGCCAACGCCGGCGTCAAAGACCAAATACTAAGGTAGGCAACTTTTGCCAATTGCATCATATGCAACTCTTGGATAGATGATCATGCACAAATCCTTTCCATGATGCATCTGTGTACCTCTAGGTACTTGATCCTATCAAGGTTCCCTAGTTAAGTCCAACCCATAAGCCAACACGATAAGTGTGCACCCTGCGGAGGCAGACCCACACACCCACCATCACACTTCCACGAGATAGACAGTGTACCACGCGGAGGCGTGCCCACACATAGTCGATCAATCTTTTCATGTGTGTTGCTTTATGGAAGGAAACTAAAACTTAATATTATTAATTGAGGGGTTTAATTAATACATATACATATCCAAACACAACATACTTATAGTACGTATCATTTACTACTATATCCACAACCACAAACGATAGACATGCAATCACAAATACAAATACATCGGTTATGGCCATACTATTGTAATACTTTGGAGCAACAAAGGATTATGATCCACCTATGGTCTTATGCATCTCATGCAACACCTGTGAATCAACCTATAAGCATGTAATGATCAACATTACAATGAATAACTTCATGGATGCTTTGTGAGGTTGGAACTTCAAGTTTCTTCTTGGAATTGGATCTTCTTGTTACTTCTCCATGGATGCTCCTTGGAGTTGGATCTTCAGGTTGCTTCTTGGAATTAGATCTTCATGGTGCTTCTCCATGGACACTCCTTGGAGTTGGATCTTCAAGTGGCCTCCTTACATCAAGTTTACAAAGACTAAAACTAATCCTATCTCTATTACATCATATGAGTACAAATATAAAAGGAAAGAATTAATTACACTTTGAAATAAGAGATGAGGCTCGGCATGCAAGCCGAATACTTTATACAAAAGATCCATATGTAACCATTATACATCCATAGAATTCACAAACAAACATATCCACAAGATTGACATCCACATTCATTCACAACATTCACAAAAGGGGATACTAGGCCATAACCGTGCATGCACTCACCACATAAAACATATTTTAAAGGCGACGTGTATGGTATCATAGGTATATCTACATATACGTATATACATCTTAAAATTGTAGTACTTGTAATGCGGGACATTCCCCATTAAAAAAAATTGTTTGACACCCACGCAGATAATGCGGGGTACACAGGGGCAGCGCCCCTGTGCGGGGGTCGAGGGGAGGCCGCCCCTCGTGGGGTCTCAGGGGCAG
Organism: Alisma plantago-aquatica; assembly: GCA_963693085.1. Lineage (NCBI taxonomy): Eukaryota > Viridiplantae > Streptophyta > Magnoliopsida > Alismatales > Alismataceae > Alisma > Alisma plantago-aquatica. Next base: position 805,471,155 of record OY856409.1, read on the forward strand.
AGCCCCTGAAAGGTCTACAGAATTTCACTTCCATGCACTTAGGAAAATTAATATTTTCCATAGTCGACCCCGTCCAAAATGTCAAAAACAAAATCCTGCGGTGTATGTGGAATTAGGTTTAGATTTGCACATTAGCATGTTTAATTCACATCATATGTAACAAAAAAATAGTATACAACAATTCGATCATATCAAAACTAATCCAAATATGCCATAGATCGACGCTGCTCTGATACCACTGTTGGGTTTTGTGGAGAAAACATGTGCGGCGGAAGCAATAAAATCCACGCAACCCGAAACAGGATCTCATCGACAACAACGTATTCGGAAACAGGTTTGCGGGATATACCTTATCACGAAGAAAGTACAGCGATGTCCCGCTGCATGACGGTGTGCGACAACGCTGCCCTACATAGACAGAACTTCTCTCCCGTTCGTTGTTGCAGGTTGATCCGGTGGCGCTCCTTTGCAGCAGTGATGTACGTCGCTCGTAGAACATACATGTGGTCGTCGACGTCCTCCGAACGCAGGCGTCAATGCGTCTATGTCTCTACTTCGTCCACGCGGATGGACGAAACTCCACGTCGTGCTTCCCAAGCCGACGGGAAGGAGTCGTGTCTCTGCGGCGGCGTGCTAGCGACGCGTTTCTCTCCTTTCTCTCCTAAGGATGATGACGGCTAGGGTTTACGTGCGTGAGCGTAAACGGAAAAGCCTCTCTCTATCTTATATAGATATCGGTCGTCAATCCTCCTTTAAACAGGATACGAAGGGAAATATGGTTTCCTAAACCCATCGGTAAACATAAACGTTGCGTTAATTAAAACGCTCGTGGATTAATTAGAATATTCCGGAAATCATTAATTAACCAAATAATCACATTAATTGATTAATTAATATCTGACTCCATGCAATCACTTGGGATGGCTCTACGGGCATACATATACCAACAATATATGTAATTGTATTTTGAAGTTGTCCTGGACAAACTTGGTTTTCTCCTCCTTGACCTACACCTAAGGTTTGGAGCATACCCCATAAGAGAAGACAAAATGGAAGTTTTCAATATAAATACATGTATGTACATATTTATCAAGATTTGAGCAATATAAGGGAAAAAGGACATCCAATATAACAAGGCTTCCCATAAAAGAGGAAAAGTACTATCCAAGTGGATATCGAGAGAATATGAATTGCAATAAGATGAGAATCAAGAAAAATACTTGCCACTTATAAAATATAAGAGTTGTGCCACAAAAGCACATATAAAGAATCTAGGACACAAAACCCGTCAGAATAATAAACAACATGATTGCATGTGAGATATACATAGCATCAGTGAAATATAAATAACAATGGTAGCTAAGTCTGATAACCTTAAAACCTGATAGAGTTAGGCACATAAACAATATCCAAAATATATATAAAATGGGCACAAAAACCAGGTATGCGTCACATAAAATCCACATCATAAATAAAGGGCACGTAACTTCATATAAACCAAAGTACTTACACAAATCTAGGGCTATTGAATCACAAAACATGAAAAAACTAAAGCAAGTAAAAGTGAAGTCATATAAATAGAATTAATGAGGTTTTCATCATATAAATAGACAAAATAAAACATCCACCGAAAAAGTGGACAAAATAGCTCATAGCCACAATTAGGGTTTTATCATGAAGAAAATTACAACTAATAGTCATAAAGATTATCCAACAAAATAAGATGATCACAGAATTAGAATCAACATAGAATATTTTACATGATATAAATTCTTAAAAGAGAGAGAAATTGTGTAGGCTATTTTGTCCATAGGACTAAGAGAGAGGAAAGATAAAATGTGGGTGATTGCTCAATATGACAAATAGGGATGCAAGAGAGAAATAGATCTATTTCTCAATATAGATGTAAGGGGATGCAACATACCGCAAGATGTTTGTCAAGTTGTCAAATCCCAAAACCCAACTAAGTCAGGGATTCAAGGTTTGAAACACCGATTGTTGAGAAAAGACCAGGCATTGACGGCTCACATAAGGGACTTGAATAGGAGGATACATGTGAAGGTTAGGAGTCATGTCCTATTGGTCAAGTGATTTCTATGTGTGTGAAGGCTATGGGAAGGGGTATATATATAGAACTGGGTAGCAATAAACTTATCTATTTGTTTTACTAGGAATATGTAATGTATATTGTAAAAGGAGAAAAGTGAAGTGTTCACTAACACATACAAGGAAAGAATGAATATAGAAAAAATGGCATTCCCCTTCCATTTCTTTATGTCTATGTTTTTCAATATATTTCTCTTTTTCTCCCAACAACTTGGTCACTTAAATATTTACAATAAAATGTAAAATTAAGAGACTTATAAATATCTTGTTGTGTAAATATTTACTCAATGTAAGTGTGTATAATATTTTAATGTACAATTGTGTAGGAATCACATATTTTAATTCCTTTTCCATCCTTCCATTTTTTAACCTCTTAAATATACTCATTCATCCCATTACTAAATAACTTTCTCAAAATGTTTCTTTTCTCATTTTAGAATCATTGAAAACATGTATAACTATTTCATTCCAATAAATGTTATCTATTTAAATAATATTAAGTTAGATCCAAAATTATAAATTTGGGGTAACCATATATATTTCTGATATATTTGACATTAAATTATCTACGGAGTAAATTGGTGCTAATAAACTTATACATCCAATACTAATTATTATTGATGCATGAATTTTAAATCTAAAGGGTGAAAACATTATCTATTGAACCATTTTCATTTTCTTTGTTGTTAATAATTTTAGGAGGTAATAGGGAGGCTTAATAAGGAACTCATTTAGTCAAGTTAAATATTTTTTCTTACTTGGGTTAAGTAATTGACTACATAAAATTGGGCATGTTTATTTTTTTCCAAACGAATATATAATCAAGTTAAAATATTGTTTTCCTTTATGATATGTTAACGTGATTGTTTTTATTTAAATATTTCTTTCAAACATTAATTAGAGAGAGAATTAGTTCTTAGAAGTTTTTTCTAGTTTATTAAAATATCTCACATATTCCACAATGTTGCAATTACCTCAGTTACATTGTATTTCGAAAGAAAATACGTTTTAGATTTATCACAATGATAAATATTACATAGATTTAACATGCAGGTACAACAATGTTTCCCTTCATTTTACACCACAATTTTATTACTACAACTTCACATATATTATTTATGTATCATCATCCATACAAGTTGATTTATACTACTTATTTAATATATTGGATTTTTCTTTTTTGTAATAAAAATTTAATATTTTTACCTTATCTTTCATTTTCTTTTCTTAATGAGTTTGAGGCATCTAGGAACACTCAAAAGATGTGAAACTTGGCCTACAAGAAAACTAAAATGTGAGAAGTTTGATTTTGTCATTAATTTCCCATTTTATGAATTTTAGAATTTTATTTAATATTTTGGACTTTAATTTATATTCTATCTCCTAAATAAAGTTAGGATAAATAAGATTGTTTAATTAATGTGAATATTTACACATGGACCTTTGGATTTGAGATTTGTTTCCACTTTTAAAGTATATTTAATATTTTGGAATAAAACTCATATTTTCTTTTCTAAATAAATTTAGGATAATTATTATTGTTCAAATAATGTGAAATTTGACAACCAAGATAATTGGAACCCAACAAACACATATTTACCATTATATTTGTATTTTGGAATTTCATTTTGTGAATTATATCACCATTATGGTTTAGAAATGTATCTAAATGTATATTGATAATCTTCAATTAGAGTCTCATTAATTTCACAGTATTACCAAAGGAGTTATATATTATAATGTACAAAATTACACATTTTACTTATTTAACATATTTATTCCATTAGTTTAACTTTAATTGAGATGATTTTACATGATAATTTCAATTGTTATTCTAATATATGTATTAATCACATTATCCTCTTATTTAATGATGGATATACATGTAACATATTTCATGAAATTGTGACCAATACAGAAAACTGTGTGATGGCTTTGGAGGAAGATCAAGTATGATTTTGTGGAGTAGTATGATGTGATGCATGGGTAACACCCATCTTCTCTCCGCTTGGGATTTCGGGGATGAAATCCTTGCTAGGGGTTTATGACTTGTAACGACCGTGATCCATATTTTGGGCTAACCCTATTTTCTTTGCTTAAGAAAGGTTCTTAGAATCTTAATCTAATCACTTAATATGTTTTGATATCATGTGACAAGCTTATGTTTCCAGTTTGGCCCCATTTGGATGTTGTTTGAACAATGTTTGCTTGTTTTGGACCAAAGTGCAATTAACCCAAGATGAGGGGTTATATTGCAATATGTCACATGTAGAGCATGCCTTTAGTTCTCTATCACCATTAGAAATAGTATGATGATGTGGGGCGCCTTGTGGAGGGCCTATGTTCCAAGTTTGAGCTTGGTTGGATGATGCTTGTGCTTTATGTGCTATTTTTGCAAATTACCCAAAGTGGAGGGTCAATATGCAATTTATCTGCTCTAGAGTTTTCTTGCTTCAGGTTGGAATCATCTAGAATGTGGATGAAGCTTTGGGCACCTTGTTTGAATGTTAGACAAGGAGTGACATCTCCATATCATTTTAATGCCACATATGTCACATGTGCTATCTTGTCCTTTAGTGTATCGGGTAGGAGCTTGAAGTGTGTATCAGTTTAGGGGTTGTGTCACCCATGGAGGATGACCAGCTTCATGATACACAGCCTAGAGTGTATCACCAGGCCATGCATGTGGAGTTTGGGTGGTTACAAGTGGTGTTAGAGCATGAGCAAGTGGCATCTACGTTTATGTGGGTATGGCACCTTTCCTTTGCTACCTCTCTCTTCCTTGGTGTATATAACTCCCTTCCTCTTTACCCAAGTGATCCCTTTCGTCCCCTTTCACCTTCTTGTGTGGGGCTAGCTTGGGAGCTTTGGGAGCTTAAGGAAAACCCCATGGAGCCTGGGAGATTGAGTTCCTTGCTTATGGAGATTTCTTGCTCAAGATCTGACCTTGGTGAGTCATGCTTCTTTGATAGCTTTCCTTTGTGCTTCCTTCTTCATCTCCTTGTTCCCCTCTCAACCATGGATGGACCCTTGATGAGAGAAGGAAATGATGTGGTCCTCTCTCTCTTTTCTTCTTCTTGAGCTAAGCATAACCATGGTGTCTTCTTCTTCTTCATCTTTTGTTTCTTGTGGTGAAGATGGTGCCGAAGGCAAGTTTGGAGCTTTGGATGGATGATCTTATTGGTGAGGAATGTGGGTTTGATGCTTAGATCAGGAAGTTTGATGCCTTTCATGGATATCCTCTTAAGGTGGGTTACATAACTATCACTCATCTCTATTATTTTCACTCTTCATATTTGCCTAAATAGATTCTTGTCTTTAGATCGATACCTTTCCCTATGATAGTTGTTTATGTTGAACTTCAGATCTGATCTAATGGAAAGGTTACATTTTATTACTATCTTTACCTTGTTCTCCTTGTGCGGGATGGTGAGAGCTGTCTTGAGGTTGAAGATGACCAACCCGATATGGTGTTTTACCCGATACAGGGCTTTACCCGATATAGAGCTTTGCTGATAGGTTATGCTTGGAATGATGGATTGTGAGCAAAACCCCTCTCTCGCTTTAGTTGAGAGGTGAGATTAGGGTTTCTTAGTTCAAAGGTGTGTGTAGTGTGTTCTTGGGCAAAACCCCTTTCTCTCCTTGGACTTGAGAGGTGATCCTATGCTCTAGTTGCTTGGGCAAAACCCCTCTCTCTCCTTGGTTGTTGAAAGGTGAGCTTATGGACTAGATGTTTGGGAGATATATTGAGTTGGTTGGCCGATAGGGTGTTGTTCTACCCTTGTTGCTAGATATGCTTGAGGTTGTACAAAACCCCTCTCACTTGGTTGTTGAGAGGTGAGCCAACACTCTTGGTATCCTTGGGCAATATGATATGGATGGTTGTGTCTTGGAGCTTGTTGCCCGACATGGTTCGTTGGTGTGGTGACCGATATCACTTTCCTACCCTAGGGTTAGGGTTTGGACGATATGGTTGGTTGACACCTAGTTGGTCCCTTGGCCGATGTGTGTTTTGGAGGAGTTGAGCTCCTGGGCGATACTAAGTATCCGTGCTTGATATGCCTTAGTGAAGGACCTAACCCTACACCCATGCTTACCTAACACACACACACCTGTAGAGGTCTTGGCCGATATCATTATCCCTAACCCAATATGAGCATGTTGTGTACATGATAGCTTGGGCGACACAAGGGTTGAGTGTTTGGCTGAGCCTCTATATGAAGATATGATGCCTTCGCCCGGTACATGCTTGGTTACCTGACATAGGGAGGTATAGGTTGTTATGTCTCTGATCTTGGGCGATATGGTGTCTAGGACGACACATGTTGAGAGCTTTGGTGGTATGGCATCATATATGAGATCCATATACTCATCCTTATGTAAATATGCAGCCTAAGGTTTGAAGTTTATTAGCTTAGATAGTATGCATGTTAATAATGATCATGGACGAGGAAAAAGGGAGGTGACCATGCTAGGGATGGATGGTGGTTGAGGCTATTTCTAACCCTAGTTACCCGATATGGATGGTGACCATCCTAGAGAATACCTTAGTTGCTATAAGGTTATGTGGTTCTTGGCTGTTTTGTGGTTGAGGCTATTTCTAACCCTAGTTACCCGATATGGATGGTGGTTCCTTGAGGTTGTTTCCTGATATTCCTCTTATTCCCTTGAGTTAGGGTTTGGGCGATATAGTAGGTGGACACCTTGTGGACTCCATGGACGATAAGTGGTTTGTGTTTGGCATTACAGCTTGTTGGTTCCTTGCACAACATCCTCTTGGATGGTGCTGCCCGACATCCTGCTAGATAGTGCCTTGCCAAATAGGGTGCTCTATGTTGTGATGATCTTGTTGGGTGACAGAGAATTGCATTGGGTGACATGGCGTTGCTGCTGCTCTGCATGCTACCCTTGCTAGGCAGTGGTGTCCGATGATTCATGAGGATGTGTTGCTCGTTATGGTGCCTTGATGGGTGTTATTGACCTTTGACGATAGGGATGACCTTTGGGTGATATGGTTTGGGTGTTGATGCATTGCCTACTGTGAGGCGTTGCCCATCATGGGGAGTTGCACGTTATGGTTCTTGCCTGATATGATGTTGTGTTGCTTGGGTGTTATAAGTTTGTTCTTAGAGTGCTGCTCATTATCAGTTTGCTTGTGGCTTGCTCGATATGGGTGTTAGCCGATACGGTAGGTGATGCTTGTTGAGGCTTGCCCGCTATGGGAGATAGCCGACACAATAGGGTTTGGTTGTAAACGATACCTTTGGTGAGGGCCGCTGTACCTTTGGTGAGGGTCGTGGTACATTTTTGGTGAGGGTTATTCCTTACCCGATAAGCTTTTGTGAGGGTTATGTTCTATGTTCGGCTTGTAACCTTAATATCGTTTGGAATGCTTATATGTGGATGTTATGTATATGCATGGTCATCTAATGTTGCATGACTATATCTCGATGATGAAGTGTTTATCTACTCTTGAGAATGCTAACCATGCAGGTTTCATCAATTGAGATGTGTACTCAGGTATGAGCTATAATGATGTCCTTGGTGACATTCTCTTGATATTGAGATAATGAGGAACATTATGTGTTATGTGGACTATGATAACATGTGCTTAATGATGGGATGGAATCCCTATGATGTTGGATCCTTGTGATGGATCATGATGATTGGAAAGATGCCAAGTGGAAACATGTGATGTTGGTCAACCATGTATGGACCCTTGATGAGAGAAGGAAAGGATGTGGTCCTCTCTCTCTTTTCTTCTTCTTGAGCTAAGCATAACCATGGTGTCTTCTTCTTCATCTTTTGTTTCTTGTGGTGATGATGGTGCCGAAGGCAAGTTTGGAGCTTTGGATGGATGATCTTCTTGGTGAGGAATGTGGGTTTGATGCTTGGATCAGGAAGTTTGATGCCTTTCATAGATATCCTCTTATGGCGGGTTACATAACTCTCACTCATCTCTATTATTTTCACTCTTCATATTTGCCTAAATAGATTCTTGTCTTTAGATCGATACCTTTCCCTATGATAGTTGTTTATGTTGAACTTCAGATCTGATCTAATGGAAAGGTTACATTTTATTACTATCTTTACCTTGTTCTCCTTGTGCGGTATGGTGAGAGCTGTCTTGAGGTTGAAGATGACCAACCCGATATGGTGTTTTACCTGATACAGGGCTTTACCCGATATAGAGCTTTGCTGATAGGTTATGCTTGGAATGATGGATTGTGAGCAAAACCCCTCTCTCGCTTTAGTTGAGAGGTGATATTAGGGTTTCTTAGTTCAAAGGTGTGTGTAGTGTGTTCTTGGGAAAAACCCCTTTCTCTCCTTGGACTTGAGAGGTGATCCTATGCTCTAGTTGCTTGGGCAAAACCCCTCTCTCTCCTTGGTTGTTGAAAGGTGAGCTTATGGCCTAGATGTTTGGGTGATATGTTGAGTTGTTTGGCCGATAGGGTGTTGTTCTACCCTTGTTGCTAAATATGCTTGAGGTTGTACAAAACCCCTCTCACTTGGTTGTTGAGAGGTGAGCCAACACTCTTGGTATCCTTGGGCAATATGATATGGATGGTTGTGTCTTGGATCTTGTTGCCCGACATGGTTTGTAGGTGTGGTGACCGATATCACTTTCCTACCCTAGGGTTAGGGTTTGGACGATATGGTTGGTTGACACCTAGTTGGTCCCTTGGCCGATGTGTGTTTTGGAGGAGTTGAGATCTTGGGCGATACTAAGTATCCGTGCTTGATATGCCTTAGTGAAGGACCTAACCCGACACCCATGCTTACCTGACACACACACCTGTAGAGGTCTTGGCCGATATCATTATCCCTAACCCAATATGAGCATGTTGTGTACATGATAGCTTGGGCGACACAAGGGTTGAGTGTTTGGCTGAGCCTCTATATGAAGATATGATGCCTTCGCCCGGTACATGCTTGGTTACCTGACATAGGGAGGTATAGGTTGTTATGTCTCTGATCTTGGGCGATATGGTGTCTAGGACGACACATGTTGAGAGCTTTGGTGGTATGGCATCATATATGAGATCCATATACTCATCCTTATGTAAATATGCAGCCTAAGGTTTGAAGTTTATTGGCTTAGATAGTATGCATGTTAATAATGATCATGGACGAGGAAAAAGGGAGGTGACCATGCTAGGGATGGATGGTGGTTGAGGCTATTTCTAACCCTAGTTACCCGATATGGATGGTGACCATCCTAGAGAATACCTTAGTTGCTATAAGGTTATGTGGTTCTTGGCTGTTTTGTGGTTGAGGCTATTTCTAACCCTAGTTACCCGATATGGATGGTGGTTCCTTGAGGTTGTTTCCTGATATTCCTCTTATTCCCTTGAGTTAGGGTTTGGGCGATATAGTAGGTGGACGCCTAGTGGACCCCATGGACGATAAGTGGTCTGTGTTTGGCATTATAGCTTGTTGGTGCCTTGCACAACATCCTCTTGGATGGTGTTGCCCGACATCCTGCTAGATAGTGCCTTGCCAAATAGGGTGCTCTATGTTGTGATGATCTTGTTGGGTGACAGAGAATTGCATTGGGTGACATGGCGTTGCTGCTGCTCTGCATGCTACCCTTGCTGGGCAGTGGTGTCCGATGATTCATGAGGATGTGTTGCCCGTTATGGTGCCTTGATGGGTGTTATTGACCTTTGACGATAGGGATGACCTTTGGGCGATATGGTTTGGGTGTTGACGCATTGCCTACTGTGAGGCGTTGCCCATCATGGGGAGTTGCACGTTATGGTTCTTGCCTGATATGATGTTGTGTTGCTTGGGTGTTATAAGTTTGTTCTTAGAGTGCTGCTCATTATCAGTTTTCTTGTGGCTTGCTCGATATGGGTGTTAGCCGATACGGTAGGTGATGCTTGTTGAGGCTTGCCCGCTATGGGAGATAGCTGACACAATAGGGTTTGGTTGTAAACGATACCTTTGGTGAGGGCCGCTGTACCTTTGGTGAGGGTCGTGGTACATTTTTGGTGAGGGTTATTCCTTACCCGATAAACTTTTGTGAGGGTTATATTCTATGTTCGGCTTGTAACCTTAATATCGTTTGGAATGCTTATATGTGGATGTTATGTATATGCATGGTCATCTAATGTTGCATGACTATATCTCGATGATGAAGTGTTTATCTACTCTTGAGAATGCTAACCATGCAGGTTTCATCAATTGAGATGTGTACTCAGGTATGAGCTATAATGATGCCCTTGGTGACATTCTCTTGATATTGAGATAATGAGGAACATTATGTGTTATGTGGACTATGATAACATGTGCTTAATGATGGGATGGAATCCCTATGATGTTGGATCCTTGTGATGGATCATGATGATTGGAAAGATGCCAAGTGGAAACATGTGATGTTGGATCCTTATGATGGATCATGATGATGTTGATGGCATTGAGAATAGCAGTAATAGTGTGACACAAGTTAATTGAATCTATGTTATTTACTCTTGTTTATGGTTTGCATAATATAACTTGGTTGACCCCAACAATCCACTTAAAATGCATTAATTAATTACAGATGAACCTTTCATGTAGTTTGCCCTGGTCATTGATCCATCATCGTCAGTAGCTGGTGATGGTGAAACGAGTTCTCCTGCAGGTTAACTTAGAGCACATATTGTTGAATATGCGGGGTTTCTCCAAGCCAAAAATAGGAGGATTAGAGTGCAACTGCGGTTGTAGACTCAAGATGTGTATAAGAGCATGGTGAATAGGCCCATGGCTCAGTGTGATAGAGAATGAATGCGTTCATGGCTCGGGAGCACGGTGAATAGGCCCGTGGCTCAAGATATACTAGCGTCGTGACCTGTACCAAGGTGGGCTAGAGAAAGGGTAGCCTGTAGAGCTAACCCTGTGACTGAGGTCACTTAAGCAAGAGACTGCAGTCCTACTTTGGATCACTTGCACTGACCACGAGGGGTGAGGTCGTGGAGTCCGACCCTTCAATTGACCTTGTATGACACCAACTTTGGGTTTCACAACCGAAGGTTGGATTTGAGCGGTACAAATCATTTCCTCCGGGCATAATAAATTGTAATAAAGCCGTATAGTATATCTGTTGCAAGGAAAATACAGAACATTGGTTGAGGCCTTGGATGATGTAAGCTTTCTCATATGTTCTCTATATACATGTTCTTCATATTCCTTCTTATATAACTGGTTAGTGATTACCTGTTGTTTAGTTGATCTATCTGCTCAGATATCTATGATAATAATAAAGTTGGTAGAGGGTTATGTTTCTCGCTGGGACTATGTGTCTCACCCCGTTGGTTAATAACCTTTTTAGGTGGACGTGCCTAGCGAGATAAAGACCATGTGGCTGGGAATCATATGCAGAGGTATCATACCTGGTGGAATAGATAGTATCTAGCAGTAGAGTCCTATGTGTCATCCATGTACACTCAGGTCTTCGAGGGAGTTTTTGATGTTTCTAATAAGATGTTCGAGGTATGGTTTTCAGCCTATGTACCTCGATGTAATAAATCATCATGTGGAATAGTTATTTCATGTAACGAGATGATGGGAAATTATGTTGTAGCACCTTGAAAATATGTTATGAAAAGAAAGTGTTGGCTCATATGTAATATGTCTCATCTTATGGTGTTTGTTATAAATCAGTTTTGATTTCCCATGATTTTTGGTGATCTGTTGGTTAGTATGTAATCATGTTTTGTTTGAGTTGGGATGTTTCACTTGACTAGGTAATATGGTGCAATAAATTGTTATTTTAACATATTCATCATCCTCTCCTTCATGTTGAGTGGGAAACTACATTGTGAATCCATCCCATGTAATGTATCTTGTTAAATGTAGAATGAGTCCAATGATCATATGTCACTCTTTAATCAGACATTGGAATTCAAGGATGCAATATTCTATACCAAGTTGACCAACACATTGTTGAATCTTATAGCATTCCATGTGTATTTATGCACATGAAATAAGCATGAGTATTGAAATCCCTATGTTGAGATAAATTTGTATTGATACTTAAAATTTTCATAATTAAAAGATAATGTGTGGATTGAAAGTCGTGCCCTTTGATCTTGATGAAGAATATCGATAACCATTGTTCTATTTCCATGATCATTAATTTATTATAATAGTACAAGTTGAGCTTAGGGTGGGGGAGAAACATATAAAAAATCTCTTATTTTGGAAAATGGGTGTAAAGATAGGTCGTAGAACTTTGCATATGGAAGATGAATTTGGCATGTTGTATACTATGATGAAATGCTAGGTTTATGGTTTTAGATGTCAATGGAGGTGGTCATCATATTTTTTAATTGGCAATAAGGGAACTCAAAAAGGATAATCATATAGACAAACTAATGTGGAATGTAATGATTTTGTGTATCTAGTGATACATGGTTTGTGTCTATTTATTTTTTGAATTTTGGGATTAAAGATCAGTTCTTTAATGAAATCAAGGTAGTTCTCACCAAGAATTACTCAATATGGTGTTGACTGCGCCACTTATATTGACATGTAATGTATACTTATAGGCTTACGTGATTTTTTGTTTTCTTATATCTATTGCCATTCAATTATAATGGCCATATTGCTTTGGGAACTGTAGTTATTATTGCATAGTAAGTGTATCTGGACATGTTGCAGGAGTTTCTTTAGCACTTTGTTTGTTTAGAGAAATTTTTATCATAGTAAAGTTTACCTTTGCAAACATTTACTATTTTGAATAAAACTAGAATTAGGTTCTACAATGTTGTTCTCATACTTATGTTCATCTTGCCAGTAACATCGAAATAATGTCCGTCTACCTAGAAAAGGGAGGGTTCAATTGAATGATAAAAAAAGTTAGATCATAAAAGACCTTAAGTAGTGCATCATTTGAATTTTGAACACATGCCTTGGTATTTTCACTATGTAATGCAATTGATCCTATGAATCTCCCTTTTGCTTGTTACATTCTATGAAGGAAGGATACTCTCACCTTGTGTCTCTGATCAGAAAATGAGGCAAACACATCAGAAAGACTTTAAGTCCTAATGATAGCTAGGTAAGATGTTTGTTCCCATATTGGTAGGTGATTTCTACTACACCACTAAATATAGATATCATCAACAACTTTGGTGACATGGTGATAACCATATGGAATTAAACACACTAGACATAGACATAAAGAACAAATAAATGCCAAATGTGAGTCAACAATTTCTCATCTCTTCATCATGAGAAAAGTGAGTGTAGGGATAAACATAATCATTTGAGGATTATAGAAATAAGAACAAAAATATAAAAATGAAGGATGCTTATATATATGAAACAAAAAGATAAAAGAAAGTCAAATGTGTATTACTAAAAGGAACATAAGAAGCTAGACAAGTGAATTCTTGTAGATGATGTGACTGTAGAAAATTAAAATTCAACCATTGAATCCACATATAGCCATTCTAGAGAGTCAAACCAATAAGAAAAAGGAAAAAAAAAGAGTTGAAAGAATTGAATGTTACATCCTCATTTTCCAAGATACTAGAAAGCTAGGAGCACTCAAGAGGAGTTATATTGGGTGAAAGGATGAACATGAAAGATCACAATTCTAAGATGGATTGATTATATATCGTGAGACGGAATGCCATTCACATAAGGATTGAGAACTCCCTTAGTGGTTAAACCAACACAAGGTAAGAGGTTCTCAAACAAGGATATAGATCATTATTATTCTCCTATCTATGAAATGGGTTCCTTTTTGTATATAAATATATCTTTATAACATATATAGTGTACTATTTAGTCACAAACAAGTGATTTCATTAAGAATTTTCCATTAAAAAATAATGAAAAAGATTATAGGACATTTTCGAAAGGACTCCTTTGACGATGGGTTGGATGAGTTTCTTGTTTAATCTGGATGGTATTAATGATATTGGAGAATAGTGCGATAGACTTTTATGATACAATACAACCTCTATAGTATGGGGGGAGCCTAAGGTATGAAGAAAATGAAAATTCATATTTCAGAGATATTATGGTCTCTTTTTTCTCCTTATTTTGATAATGCCATATCTAAAAGGCTTAGAGTTTGATAGATGCAAAGTTCCTCCAGGCTAAAGAAATACAACTTTGGCACAATGGTATAGATGACAAATGATTAAAATTGGCAGTGGTGTAGATATCACATAGTTATTGCCAAAAGATAACAGCTCAATGGTTACAAAACCACATGCCATAACTGCAAATATCAACGATGATTTTTGTATTATATATATATATATATATATATATATATATATATATATATATATATATATATATTACACCTAAAGAAAATTATGATTTTCCGCACCATACCATACAAATGATATGGGTTATGCATAATTCTATGGAAGAAATGCGTCGAGCCGCACCACATGCACAAGAATTTTGCATCATACAATATGATTAACCAAAACCGGGTTGTGTGTTCCTATATTAACAAACATTCTGAAGGGTAGGCACACTACAATATTAATAAGAAAGATTACTAGACACATACACACATATGTACACAAGTCAACTAAGATAGTCGTGGTGCATATATTACTGTGTTTTTTAATAAATCATAACCTCATCAAGTCACAATTGGTTTTTAAATATTGGAAATCATATCTACACTATAGACATATGTATGCATATATGAGGGCTAAATGGGTTTGACATTTGTTTGTACATTACATTAGGAAAATTACTTACTAGACCCATGGAAGTGGCGTGCATTTCTCTAAGGGCCTTTTAAGCATGGTATAGAACTAGATTGGCCTCACAGTCTCCCAACATGGTTCATGGTTCTCCTTGGTTCCATGGAATTTGACAGGCTGGCCTGAGGTGAGGTTTAATGGAGTTGAGGAAAATTCTTACTTGGGGATAGGGCTCTGACAAGTATTGATGCATCTGTTATTTTTTTTATGTGAAGTTGGTCAATCTATTCAAAACGGTGTCTCTACAACATAGGATAGACAACAGTTTTCATTGGAAAACCCTAATATTAAGCTGAAAGGCTCACCTCTTACTCGAATATGTAGTATATTTTGTTGGTAATTTCCTTGCTTGCAACATGTATATTATATTATTAAGTTTCTAGAATTAATAACTATAACACATTACTCTGAGTGGTTTGACTATTGTATTGAATATGAACATTGTCTATTATATTGTACTAATATCCTGAGTCAGGATAGAATACACTCAAGTGTATAGATCACGCCGTACACCCCAATGGTGTTTGCCTATCTAGACCATGTTTTCCTAAAATCTAATCCATGGATCTTCATGGTTACAATAATAATAGGTCACATACAAAATTTGAACTCATTTGGATGAGTGTAACTCACTCATCCAAGGACAACAAAATCAACGCACAAAACTAATTTGAAATACATGATTTTTGCCTCCTTTAGATGCACAACCTATATGTGTCCAAATGAGCTAAAATTTATTATATAGTACGTTCTTATGATAATTAAGAAGATCAACGGTTTAGATTTTTCAAAAATTTGTTTCATCTTCAAAAAAATGACTGAGGTGTACGGTTCCTCCGGTACACTCGAGTGTACACTAGCCTGACTCCTAATATCCTCTATATCGACTATAGCGTCTGTTGCGATTATTTCTGAGAGCACAACAACCAATGGAGTATATAAGGTTGAGTAGTACAAATATGAACACATTAATAATAGCCAGTTTCCTCCATTGATCTTTGATATTAGTTAGGAGCCCAATCTTGCATGATAGACAGTTGTAGCATAGCATTTCCATATCGTTGTTCCACGTCTTGCAATCCGGATCTGGGTTAACTGCATGACTTCTTGATGGTATCCAATACGTCGAATTTTGGCTTACAAAGCCACATTGAACCGGTGGCTTGCAACAACCCGACTACACACCAAAAAATCGAAGTGATTAGCATTATATCTATTTAAAAGTACCACAAACTAGACATCCATGATTGCGTCAAGCAAAATGAATAGGATAGAGACAAACTGCCACCAGCTACAAAATAGAGAACAAATTGCATTATAACTTTGGGGATTATTACCCAAAAGAATTTGTATGCAAGATCATTTACAAGATTAAAATACGCCGAATAAGATTAAAATACGCCGAATAAAAGAACAACTAGTCATGTGTCTGACACATACATATTTTTCTGAACGAAAATTAGATAAGATGCTTTGTAGACGAAACTTTCGTAAATGATACTATGTTGAACAGTGCTATAAGTATATAAATTTTAATTAATCATATCTTACATTTCTTTGAACTAATGAACTTTCTGTATAATAATAAAGTTTATAACAATTACAATGAAATAGAAGGCAGACTGGGAATAAGTTGCGCCACCAATTTCTTTTAAAAACAAAATCTATCCTCCGAAAAACTGTACCTTTAGATGTAAGGGTCATAACATTACTATGCATATATTGTTGCATCTTTTTGAGAAGCTCCACAGTCTTTGGTGCAAAAACTGCTCTTGCCGGATTAGAACCTGTGTCTGTGTTGTACACAGACAACACCACAGCCTGATCTTACATTTATTCATTATCTATTATTATGTGTTACTTATATAAATATTTTTCCCGTTGTTGTAACTTTATTAATCGGACTGTTTAGATACCATGACAACCATATGTTGACGCTTTAATATATTTTTAGATTAGCATATCATAGCATAGTTATTAGAGTTTCAAGAAACCGTAGATAATTTGGTATACATCTAACCTACTTTCCGCAGTATATTACTTTGCAACCAGGTCTAATTTCCAAGATTATTGTTAAAGGTAAAAATTGCCTTGACAATTATCTTTATTAATACTTTAGTATGTAAATATTATGCATATTTTTATGATAAATATTGGACATAATTAATAACATACTCATAACGTACAGGCTTGTCTTATATCTATTATATACACACGGTCATGCGAATACGATTCCCACTAAATTTGTTACAATCTGCTCATTTTAATAATATGCTGCTATTATAAAGGTCGATTGTCATGGTCAAATCTCCATGGAAGGATATGATAGCTTGTTTATACAAATAGACAGGCAACGTTGTAAGCCACACCATAAATATCCTGCTAAGAACCGATGTTCTCGTAAGTCATATATGGGACACGGGTTTCCAGAAAGTCCAGATTTATTCCGTGTTATGAAGAAAATGGTTAAAGCTTGTAGCAATTGCTGAATAGATGAATAGTTTTATTCTATCAAGTTAAGAAAAAATCTACTTAATAAAATGATTGTGGCTAAAATCAATACTTAGGAGATGGACAGCGTTGAGGAAATTATAATTGCCTAAGAATTAGGAGATGTAGGTTTTGTTTGACAGTTCCATTATTCCTTTTTTTGTTTGGTATATGCAATAACATAAAATGGATATGCTACACCGAGTTAAATTGAAGATGAATTCAAGTTGCTGGCATACTATGAACTATAATTAACCTTTATTTCTTCTGATATCTATATTATATAAAAAGTTCATGTGATTGGTAAAATTTTGCATCATTTTTTAGAGTTATTGGTCCTTTTGTTTTAAAATATATTTTCATCTTCATTTTGAAATAACGAATCGCCTTATATGATCCGATAAGGTTATATGTGCATATTATGAAGCCGGTGCAAAGCAGGCATTTATAAGAGTGGTTGTATACCATAGTTTCCTTTATTTTTAAAATACACTTCTTACATTAATTTTTTTATTACAAATTGTCACTTGTGTGAGTAGAGTATTTTTTATCTATTAATACTACATATCCACCGTTTGTGTTTTGATAATGTTATATGTACAATGTTCTTAAGCCCATGCAATGCAAGTATTTATGGGAGTAGTTTTTATAATATTTTTTTGAATTGCAAATTAGTCCTTATATTTTAATAAAGGAGTGTGATGTACATATGTTTACGCCTAGTATGATAGTAAGGATAGTGATACATATGAACTTACACTGAAGTCAAAGTTCTACTTCCTTCACGCCCAATAATGACCCTATAATTGACCCAAAAAATAATGACCCTATAATTGTGGAACTACAAGGTGTAAGTTTTAGATGTTGTCTTTGAACGTGTCCATTTATGTTGTGTCAAAACATATTTGTGATGAGCTAAACTAAAATCACAACAATGAATGCGATAGAGAAATTCAAGTTGGTGACAATCGGTAGATAGTAAAGAAGAAAATACCGACATGTCCAAATTGGTTTGGAAAAAGCCCTCAACAAACGATTTTGAATATCCACATATTTATGAGAACATAATCATAACTAAGCTGAAAGCAAAAAAGAAAGATGAATATATTCAACTACAATGTAATTGAGGCAGACTTAGATAATGATTGTGATGATGATGTTGAATGACATATATCTTGTTTATCGTTTGAGTATATTATGTGTAAATTGAAGGGAAATAAAATATCCATATATCAAAACCATCATTGATTTATTCCGCCACCACATATCTTGTGGGACATAAATAGTAGTTTAAGATGAGTTCTTGAATTCAGTGCCAATTGTCTTCACCCATTGGCTTTCTGATCGTTGTCCTACCTTCCTAACATATTATGTTGATAGTGTTCCTTTAACTACTCTTCTCAAGCCATACAATGGCATTCGACCTATCGTAGTGGATAAAATTTGGCATCTCATTGTCTCCAAGGTTGGAACAAACTTTGTATTGTCGGATGTGGTCACTTATCTCAACGGATCATCAATTTGGTGCTAACATTTCTAAGGGTATAGAAGCCTTTCTACATGTTTTGACTCACCTTGTCCTTGACCAATAGCATTATGCCACCTTTATGATGCCTTATTTGACTTCAATAATGCCTTCAAAGTGGTTGACAAATCTACCATATTCCAGAAGCTTTTTTTACATTATCCTTCTATTGCACACTAGATAGAGTTTTTCTATTGTTTCTCAGCTCTCCTCTATGTGGATCAGAGTGAGCCTCTTCTCATTGAAGTTGGGGTCCAACAAGGAGACCCGTTAGGACCCCTTATTTTCTCATTGTCTCTTCATTCTCTGATTCCACAAATGAAGGGTGAATGTCACCTCAACCTCCTCGTTGTCTATCTTGATGATGCTACCCTTATTGGTGACATAGAAGATATTTCTAAGGTTTTATTTCTCAACCAAGACTGAGGACCAACTTTTAGTCTTCATCCCAATACTAAGAAGATATACATCTTTTGACCTTTTGATGAACCCGACGAGTCCTACTGTTGGGGATGTTTCTAGATAATAGAATTCAACTTGTTTGTGAAGTCCATATTTTAGATGGTAGTGTTTCCACGGACCCAAGTTTTGTCAGAGATCTTCTTTAGTAATGTGTGGATGAAACTCTTGCCATGATGGATCATGTCCTCTTGCTTCAGGACCCACATCGTGAGATTCTTATTTGGCATGTGTGGGGATGCCCAAGATGTTGATCACTCTCTAAACAACAACCCCATCTTCAATCACTTAAATGGGAAATGATTTTGATTGTGGGTTTCGTTGATGTTTGGCATGTATAGTAATTGGTCATAGCCCATAATTTAGTTACTTGTAGTGGTGCTTGACCACACTTCCTATGCATATTGGTATTTAGCCATCAAATCTTTCCATGATGTCTATAAATTTTCTTATGTTTCCTCTCAGGCGTGGCTCAGGAACTTCAAGATCATATCCTATAAAAGGCCGACTATGTGCCTACAAGAATCTCCTTCGTCAATGCACATGCTGACATGTGTGATATCTCACTATCTTTTTGCTAGTCTAAGATATCACGCACGTAAGCCTTCTACCACCCCAAAGACCGAGTTCATTATAGCATACACTTACTACAGAACAATCATCCAGTAATTTGTTATAAGTGAGATATCCCTATGGAAATGAGCTATTATGCTTCTCTACAAGCAGACCATATACAAGATTTCTTATTTGTTGTTCCCATTGATGGACTTTACTTGTTCATGTCTCCAGTTAAGTACTGAGCTATCCTTCTATATCGACTCATGATACCCTTATATCGTGATGATGAACATTTCTTGATTTGTAGCATTGTAAACCTTGACCCCTTCGATGATCATGTTGTGCACCGCCTTCCACACACCATGTGACTTTAGGTTTCATCATGATGTTGTTCGTGATGTCCTTTTTGATCTTGTCTCTCATGCTAGGATAAATGCAATGAAGGAAGCCCCTGTGGCCTTCCTTGGTATATATTCAAATGGTCTCCATTCATAATGTCTCATTGATATCTTGTTGTTTGATTGGATGAATGGGAGCACCTATTTTGACCTCACTAGTATTTTCCCTTTGACTGACATCCTCTCAAACAACTTTCAAAGAGGCCAAGCAGCCTCTAACGCAACATCACAAATGTTTACAAACACAGAGCAACTTATGAGGCAATTCATCATCATTTTATGTCTTTCACCTTCAATACATTTGGGTGCATACGGATAATAAAGTTCTTATTTTACACCACATTTGACATATGACTAATAGGTTCTTGTCTCTCATGCTAGGATAAATGCAATGAAGGAAGCCCCTGTGGCCTTCCTTGGTATATATTCAAATGGTCTCCATTCATAATGTCTCGTTGATATCTTGTTGTTTGATTGGATGAATGGGAGCACCTATTTTGACCTCACTAGTATTTTCCCTTTGACTGACATCCTCTCAAACAACTTTCAAAGAGGCCAAGCAGCCTCTAACGCAACATCACAAATGTTTACAAACACAGAGCAACTTATGAGGCAATTCATCATCATTTTATGTCTTTCACCTTCAATACATTTGGGTGCATACAGATAATAAAGTTCTTATTTTACACCACATTTGACATATGACTAATAGGAATCATATGATGAAATCATCTACATCTAATAATTTGTATATATATTATTATCTTTGCCATCCAGAAGGGGTTGATAGTGCAATTTGTTGCTCATGTTTTTATGAAAGTATATTTGTAAAACTGGTACAAAGACGTGACCAGAAGCGAGAGCGGGAGATCAATAGTTTGTTAAATAAACATTTCTAATTGAAACCTCCAGAAGATACATCTTCATTAAAACTGCATAATAACTTGGTAAATTTTGATTTTTTTTATATTTATAATATGCATATATATATATATATATTAATAGTACACAAATGTACAAAAACATATTCATGTGTAACTATAAAGAAAACATGCGAAAGGGATGAAATGCAACTCTTGTCTTCAATTTTTTGAAAAGAATAATTATTTTTTAATTCTTTTATAATAATAAAATGGTCCTTGCTTGTTTTAACAAACTGGTATGTACCATCGTAGTGTTCAAGTCTATATAATGTACATATTTATAGAAGGGGTTGTACGTAATGCTTCTTTTATTTTTTAATTGAAAAATAGTCATTACATTCTTATAAAATAGGCATGCCGTGAAATGATTTTGTTTCCTATTAATTATAACATTTTTGATAAATACATTGTGAATAGTCCCTATTGCTATTTTCAACATATTTTTTCATAGACATACTAAATAATGTAAAACTAAAGAATAAAAATATCCCACTAAAAATTAGGGGTATAGGTAGGATGATGCCAATCATTTTCATTTTTAATTCTTTCATTCTAGAAGTAGCAAGGCTAAAGATGGCAATCCTAATCTCCAATTTTCTTTATTAAATTAATGTAGGAGCAACATCTAGACAGTCGAAGTAACATTACATATGGTCATGTCAAGATACAAAAACTACCCGAACATATACAAAAATAGTCACATAAAGTAAATAATTAATTGTCCTTCTGTAGAAATATGAAAAAATAAACCTTTGTTTACCTCTACTTCTTTGGAGATATGTTTGCGCCCGTATTCCTCATTACAAACCTTGGCATCAACGAGGCAAGTACTGATCTTTTCCCAATTATCTTCCCTGGTAACGAAATTTTGTAGCCAGTTGGAGTAATCTCGGAGCTTGTAATCGGCATAGGTGCCCTCCAACTTGTCAAACACCCCCTTGCTTGTAACAACAAATGTAAACACCGAGAAGCAAGATAGTACCAAGATGACAAGGAGCACTACGAATAAATAAGCCCCAAGCAGAAATGATGACTGGAAACATACTCCAACCAAGCCAAATAGAGACAACACGAGGAGAAAAACACCCATGATAAAGATGGGGGATTGTAAAAGTTTGGCACAGTTGGAGGCATTCTTCACACCCAACAGTAAGCCTGTGCAGATCAAGGGTATGGAGATAAGAGCAGCAACAAAGTTCAGGAGTCCGACAAGGACATTGCTTATACTAACCATGGTCGATGTTGATTTGTATCCTGTTCTTTCTATATATCGTGTCTTTCCTTACTTTCTGTTCTCTACTTTGACAACTACAAGGAAAACACCCCTACACGTCTTTGATTCTTTTTCCTATCTTTTAACAAAATGAAAAAAGTTGATTCCTGTCATGAAGATGCTTCAAGTAGGAATTGCCCAAGAAAGAAACATGCTAAATTTTAGACGGTTGCTCATCCATATTCTATTTATAGTCAATCATATAAACTTAAAAAATGATTCTATTTATAGACAGTTCAACAAAAAGTAAGACCATTCATCTGCTACTATGAAATCAAAAGGCTATTGAGTCAGTGTAGTCTTAGTTTTGGTTTAACCATACGCATGACATCATCATTGCTTCATAAATTCAAAAATTATAAACATGCTAAACTCTTCTTTTCCCAATGATAGTTGAACAAGTGTATTGTTATACAGAATAATGATATCTTATTTTGCATGTAGCTTTTTATGGGAATGGTTTCTTCAAATAGCACATCGTGTAAACTGAAAAGAAGAAGTAGATTTTTTTGAA
The DNA here is from genome assembly GCA_963693085.1 of Alisma plantago-aquatica. Lineage (NCBI taxonomy): Eukaryota > Viridiplantae > Streptophyta > Magnoliopsida > Alismatales > Alismataceae > Alisma > Alisma plantago-aquatica. Next base: position 805,494,123 of record OY856409.1, read on the forward strand.
AAATATATGAGTAAAAATGATGTTCTACTGTTTGGATCAACAAACGAAAATCCCTAATCAAGAAACTATTGTTCAATATATAGTTCATTGCACGCACATCTATCAATATTGTGACACACTTTATGACCTTCACTTAAATGTGTATTGGATGTTTTTGATGTTAATCTATAAGTAGAATGTAACTTATTTCAAATATAATCATTATACTGTGTAAAACTAACTATGAATATGATTTGCATATAATATTTCTCTAGTGTGAAATTCACATGGTAGTGGATTACTCAATATAGGATTTCATCAGGTCATCTAGAACTGAGTTTAATGGTTTATTTGGTTGCAAGCAGTTGCAACACAAAAGATGAGTTCAGAAACAAGAAATGCAAAACATGATATCGAATGAAATCTTTCATAGTTTGATTCGATGTAACTTCAACTCAGCTCATTTGATTTATTATGTTTGGCTGTAAATAATTAATACTTATTGTTACCTGAGGAGTCGTTTGGTTCCTCAAATGGAAAACACATGTTACAACTATCCAATTTTGACAGCTCATTGTGTATGGTTTCATATAGTTTCAACCCTTACTAGGAAAATGAACTTCACAGATGTTGCCCAGTATGTAGAAATATGAGGAATTGAATGACGCCAAAAATGACCACAATTCATTTTCCTCAGGTGGTGGTTGCGCTGTCGCTTCTTCCACTACTAAAAATATGACATAGATGACAATCACACTTATCACCCTTATCCAAAAAGGTTTGCTTCTTCCACTACTAAAAAACATGACATAGGTGAAATCACACATATAACCCTTATCTAAAAACATTATATAACTTACCATCACCTATAGAATGACTACCATCTATTAGGTGTAACCTTTGTGCTATGTATCCCTTGAACATAACTCTCATCTATTCATAGTTTCTAATTACAACACAACATGTCACCTAATAGAAAAGAAGTACAATAGTTGATGCCACCCCTTACCATGGAAGTCATGGTGAATGGTGTCATCTATCTGATAATAGGTGACATGCACATATAACATATATGTGCATAATTTATTGGAAAATTAACATTGTATGTTGTCACCTTTTTCATAAAAAAATCAAATCTTTTGAATGTTACGTCAGTAATGTTGCGTAAATCACTTTTTCTTTTTAATATATCAATATTACTTATTTACAACATGATGAAACAAAATAGCATCATTTGGATACTAAACAAATACAAAACAAGTACCAAATGATTACTTTATTAGTTTTCAAATAATAATTTTTGTGGGAGGACATTCACCTTGCCCCATCAAAATACATATATATGGACACAATGGAGTATATCATGTTACCCATAAATATTTGAGAGACCAAAGTTCACATTATTATTTCAGCAAGGCATACATTATCATGCACTAACATACATTGCCCCTTCGGCCAGGCTCACATATTACTTTTTCAAGAAGTAACAATAGTAAAATTACCACACAACTAAGTAATGGCTTCTCCTTGTTACGTATGATCTCTTTTTACGCGGTCTTCCAATCTTATCAATAATAGTATTGTTACATGCTCCTCCAAAATGAACCAAGGTAGTCTACTGACAAAATAAAGATGAATGGTTGTGTTACATTTAGGTAAAATATGCATTTGAAAATTTTCAACATATCAATCTACATGTAAAAAATATAGAGAGAGAAATAGAAAAGAATACTACATTTGAAGTACGTATTTAAATAAAAGAAAAAATAATTTATTGTAAATATAATAAATTTATGAGAACAAGGACAAACAAAACATGCATGGTGCTCCATTCTGACAACAACATATATGGCATCCCATGTGGGAGAGATCGAAGTCATAGCATATACATGCTTGATCATGCTAAAAAAATTGTCAACTCCTTGACAATCTAATCACGATTTTTATTAAGATACAAAACAACAAAAAAGAACCAATGAAAAACTTCTACTAACTATAAAAAAGTGTGGCCTCGGATTATTAGGCCTCCCATTTGATATCTTTTTCAAAATTTTGGAAGGTGAAAAATTTGACATTTACCTTTGTCTTGGTCGTGTGAATAAATGGATAGAGTACTAGACTCAAATTCTAGGGAAATATGAATGAATCTTGTTTTTATAGGTAAGTTTGGAAAAGGACGCGAGAGAACATTGACCTGCATGACAAATACAACTGAAAAAATAAAATATAATAAAAACTATAACAGAGAAGATGTCAAAAAAAACATAAATTTTGATTTGGTGATGGTGTACAAAAAACAACCTCATCTAAAATGAGGCAACACATTTTGAGAACGATCAATAAGCACATATTTTAACAGGAGGGATATTCATCCAAATGGATATGTCTCTTGAGCTACAAATAAATGTCAAGATGGATGGTAGGACGAAGCTTGTAGCTAAATGCTAAAAACACATAGCATTTTTAGTCAATAATTATATATGTATGAAAAAGACATCCATAGAAAATAAAAACCGGTGAATGGTGGTGACCACTAAATAACTCACATTGTGGATTGTTAGTATAAGTGTCCAGCTAGACATATCCTATATCTTGTAGTTGCAAGTTCAGTCAAATATAGAGAAAGAAGATGGCCGGTTGAGGATATATACACAATATTTGAATGTGTTGATTGTATAAGATTTAAGTACATATCCGGAATGAAATATTCGTTGAACTTACAGAGATTATAATTCCTACCCAAGTAGACTTTAGAGAACCGAATGTTGTGGAATGGAATGTTGTGGTTGAGGAGGAGCTTCTTGACTTGAATTGGCCCCTGAATGAAGCAACAGATCATTGATGAGTGATGTACGCTTGATGCTGCTAGAGACTTTGAGATCGAAGGATGTGGAGGACACTCGGTCCCCAGATAAATAGATTTCTTCACCACAGCCATAATCCACCAGGGCATCATGAGATAGAGCACAAACGAAGGTGGTGCTCAACTAACACGTGAGAGGTAAAGGGAGAGGGATAGTAAGGAGGATAGAAAGCTATTGGGGTGGGTGGGGGCGTAAGGAGGCGTGGGGATAGAGCGGTGCAATTACTATGCATGAAAGTCGTGGGAGTGGGAGCGTGGGCTTGAAGTTGGCTTGAAATATGGAAGACTTTTTATATCTTTCTATTACTAGCAGACGCACATGTACACATGTACATGTCACCTTATACCAATGTATAATTTATGTGAGCAAAATTTAAAATAAAAAATGAATATAATAAGTGCATTTTATTTTTCCAATAAGAATACAAGAATGCTTATAGTATTTTTAAGAAATATTTTAAACTTAAATTGAACTTGAAACAATACTAAAAGGTCGACCAAAAAAATATAATATTTATGACATTATCAATTCAATATATCAATGAAGCTTATGTGAGATAACATATTTAAAAAAATAACAACGTCAATAACGGTACTAATATATTAATCAAAGTAGCATTAAATTACTTTATTATATATCTATATGCCTATAACACGGTGAGGTAGCTTCTCTAATGAATGTGGAGGAAAAGTAAAAGAACACGAAATCTAATGGTACATGGAATGTTAAGGTTATATGAACTTTACAAGGTGATATATGCAGGTTACATGAAGGATAAGTTATATATTTATTTAGGAATCAATGTGTATTGGTTTCATAGAATACTATACTATTCCATTATGAAGAATATAAATATTGTAAAAAAGAAAATCTTAAGTTAAACTGAGAGAAGTGGTTTTACTCATTATAGAATATTCATTAACTTCTTTTCTTACAAGCAATTAAAAAACAGATAGAATGAGTGTAACCATAACAACCTAGTAATGTAATTTTTTACATTTTATAAGCGAATTTAAGTAAGTGATCTTTTGATACTCATTGTCTTCTAATAGTTTTTACATGTCAAGTGAAAACATAACAAGACATGTTATGCTAATAATATTCAAATTTATATTTCTAAAAATTACTTACATATATTTATCTCATAAATTTAAAAAAGGATGTGATTTAAAGAGAAAGAGTAGTTGTTAAGTTGCATAGAAATTTAAATTATCGTTAAATTTGAAATCGAGAGAAAGAGTGGGTTCAAGTCGTTGAAAAATGCATACCATTTATTGGATTCTATTTATTTGTTATTTTTCTATATTGAGATAGGAATGTGCTATGACACGATACATAGAGAAAGAGAGGGAGAGAGACTTTTGTATGGTTCTCCTTAACTTTTAAGTTAAAGTGTCATCCGATAACAAATTTTTCTACAACACCTTTTAGTATGTCCAAGATATTGAAAAGTAGAACCCAATACTATAAGACAACACTCTTATAAACAATTCAAAATTTCAAAATAACCTGGTGTTTGCATTAATATATAGGATGCAAATGTTTGTCCGTTTGCACAATTTAGAAATTTCATTCTTTTCATAACAAAATAAAACACCACCCAGAGATAGGATATTCCCCCTTTCACCCGCGAGGGGTTGGTTTGGCTAAAGCAAGAAGGCACGTCTAGACAGATTCTCACTTGCATTCTGGTCCTCAATGGGTTGAGGCAATGGTTTTGAGAAATTTGGTATGTACCCGCACCATAGTCGTTTCCTACCTCGAAGAGGAGAGAGAGCCCTATGCCAATGCCAACGGGTTGCTCCTCAGGGTAAGTATCAGGCCCCTCTTTTGTTGCCTAGGTTACACCTTTGGAATACCCCTGAACGGGGATTTTTCTCCTAGAACATTTGAAGTACATGCAACACATCATTGTCTTCTATTGAGTTTGGCAAAGTGGAAGCATGATGCTAGGCCGATGAATTTATACCTCAATAATATTCATTTAGCTTCCTCTATTTTCAAGCAAATGAAAAACTAATGAAAAGGGTGTAACTACTACAAAATTTAAAATTTACATTATATTAACAATTTACGTAAAAAGATCTTGATACTCATCGTCTTCTCATAGTTTTAACTTGTCATGAAAACATAATGGGATATGTTCATTTCATAATATTTCAGTTAATTTATTTTTTAATTATTTACATATATTTATCTTATAAATTTGAAAAGAATGGTTTATAGAGGAAAGATGATTCACTAAGTTGCATATGCATTTAAAATATTGTTGTATTTAAAATAGAGAGAAAGAGTGTGTACATGTTGATTACAAATGGAAAACCATTTATTAGATTCTATTTGTTTGTTATTATTTTGTATTGAAATAGGAATGTGGTATAACAAGAGAAAGACAAGGAGAGAGAAAGAGAAAGAGAGAGAGAGTTTTATGCTTCTCCTTCATTTTTAACTTAAGGTGTCATTAGATATTAAATTTTAGTTCTATAATACCTTTTATTCTGTCCTAAAAGACTGAAACATAGAACCCAATACTATATGCATGCACTCCCATTAGTGATTTTGAATTTAATAATAACAAAGTGTTTGCATTGATACAATCTCGAGTTACATTCAAGGGGAACAAAGAAAGAAAAGTGGACTTTTACATATGAAAAGGGATAAAGAGGCTCGATATGTAAATTGAGATATAAAATAGGATAAATAGCCATCCAAACAAGCACAAAGATCTATGTGGTTGTTGACTGTAACCATGCTAACACCACCATTAAAACTCATTTTAGGGTGACACGTTATGAATTGCATATATACATATACATATATATATCATATCTAATATATATATATACATATATATATATATATCATATGAGGTATTTAATCAGATATGATCATAAATCATTTAAATATTCGTATCACATGTAATAAATAAATGATAAAACTAAAAATATGATCATATTGATTAAATCCCTAAACATAGTAAATTGGCGTAGCTCTAGTATCACTGTTGAGAAAATATAACATCAGATATGGTAGCAGAAAAAAAAATTATTGTGATATTCCCCTTAAACAGCAGATGGTGTCAATGACTATGAAATGTGAAGGAATAGTACAAGACATATATTTATCTTATAAATTTGAAAAGAATGGTTTATAGAGGAAAGATGATTCACTAAGTTGCATATGCATTTAAAATATTGTTGTATTTAAAATAGAGAGAAAGAGTGTGTACATGTTGATTACAAATGGAAAACCATTTATTAGATTCTATTTGTTTGTTATTATTTTGTATTGAAATAGGAATGTGGTATAACAAGAGAAAGAGAAGGAGAGAGAAAGAGAAAGAGATAGAGAGTTTTATGCTTCTCCTTCATTTTTAACTTAAGGTGTCATTAGATATTAAATTTTAGTTCTATAATACCTTTTATTCTATCCTAAGAGACTGAAACATAGAACCCAATACTATATGCATGCACTCCCACCAGTGATTTCGAATTTAATAATAACAAAGTGTTTGCATTGATACATGGAAATCTCGAGTTACATTCAAGGGGAACAAAGAAATAAAAGTGGACTTTTACATATGAAAGGGGATAAAGAGGCTCGATATGTAAACTGAGATATAAAATAGGATAAATAACCATCCAACCAAGCACAAAGATCTATGAGGTTGTTGACCGTAACCATGCTAACACCACCATTAAAAATCATTTTAGGGTGTCATAATGCATCCAAGCATCACCTTCATGGAAACCCTTATTCAAGGACATGTTGGATGATATAAAATTCATCGAATGACATGTGATGAGTGTAGTGACTTCAGGTCTAAGAACCACAATCACCACTATCACTATGAGATCTAATTCTGACTTCCATTCTATGGTCTCCATGTATCACTCTCAAGGTGGGTCTATCTGATACACTGCTCTCTAACATGTACCTATGTGTTTGGTTTGATATCACATATCATGACTGATGAGATTTTAGGATCAACCAACACACACTCTAGTATTATATATTACTATTATCTATTTTTCTTCCATAGTAATATACAACTATGAAAGTAAGAAAAATGAATGTATCTTATAATACATATGATCTCATTGTTCAGGTCCCCAACCTGAAGACATATATCATCGAGCAACATCATTTTTTAGACATCTACTATGTTTGTGTCATCATCTCATGATTGAGACAAACATAATACATGCAATTACCTTTATCATTATCAAACCAGGCATCTAATGCCCCATTACAATCATCGTATGATTGGCTCTCTAGGCATAACTAACCAAAGGGGATAGTCTTGAAAAAATGACATACATTGTGGTAAAACTAGAATGGAGTATTAAAGAAAATCCCCAAAATTTAAGACAATAGTGGCAAGTAAACTTATCAAGGGAAAGAGTCTCCAAATATATATTGTATACTAGTTACTACTTACTAGTTCTTTTTGATACATGTTGGTCATATGACCCATTTCTTCTTCCTAGGTATAAACATTTTTGGGAAAATCCAATGACGTGAAGGGAAAAATACTCTATCATCTTGATCATTCTAGGGATGTCTAATTATAATATTTGATTTCAAATGTCATTCATAACTTACTATCTAGGCACTCACTTAACATGATCATTCAATAACTTTATATGTGTTGTCTTGTTAGCGTATTTCACACTTTTGTAATAACCATAAGAATGATTGTCTTTGAAGTTCATGGGGATCCACTTCTTATATTACTACATAAAACACAATTGAGTTTCATCTTCATAAGGTTCCATCTTGTTATATCAAAATTCATTCATCTCCTCCTAAGGCAGTAACCACTCAATCAAATAGAAAATGTACTATTTTATTAGCTTTAAAACTTCACATAATGAAAAATCGGATATATTTATTAAAATAATCTTTCAAATGGATTTGTATGATATGTTTGTGTTTAGGTATATATATAACACTATCCACAAATTTTTAGGTGTTGAGGCCATGTCATCTTACATTAGAAGGATATGCTATTGCACTGGGAGGTGCTTACCCACCCTTGTAGATGACATGATTCATGGTACTCTAATGCCCACCGATGCAGTTCGCGTGACACCAATGCTTGTCTTGACGCTTGGAAGCAGACTGCACTTCCATGTGGTCACCCTGACCACGAGACGAAGGTGATGTAGAAGACGGCGTGGTTGTGTTGCCCAAAGTGAGAATTGTTTATACCAATGTATGCTAAATTTACATTACGTTTATATTCGTATATAATTAACCATTGATATGAGAATATATATAGATATACAAGACACATAACCTAAGAAACCCCCTACAACTCACCCTCTACTTCCTCCTCAATATGTTGAATTACCTGGTTGTCTTGCAAAGGAACTATTCGACTCACTAGGTCCTAATTGTAGAGGTTGGTTGTATGGATAGGTGACTTTGAAGAAGGGTCACATGTGATGGTCCATATTAAGAAGGATGTTGTAGGTCAACCTAATGATACTAGTATATTTTTGCAAGATGTTTTGGAGATATTTACTTATTATTGGTTGAATACATATGTGATAGAACTTTATATATGGTGAGATCTTATGGCTAAATACCTCATTTTATATATGTTGATATGTTTTCTTATATATCAATGCATACATGATAGACGTTTTACAGTTGCTTACATAGGGTGTGTGCAGAGTTCACACTACCCCATGTGGAATTTCTAGTTCCATCATTGATTATCCGTGTACATAAAGACCGTATATTTATTACCGGATACTTCTCTACCACATTTAAATATTTTTTAACACACGAAAGAGTATGATTATAGCTCCTTTTGATGTTGAGTAAGTTTTAGTTACTTTTCTTACAATTTTGAATTAAGAATTACATTTCATTGTTGATTTTGAATTTTCTTTTGTTTACCTTCTTTTCACTTAGGAATAATCATTGGGTGTTGTTGGTTATTGTCCCCAAGATTCTAAGTGTATTATCTAGATCCTAAGGGTGATAAAACAGATAATAGGGGACATGAAATAAAAAAGGCATTAGTAACGTTACTAAATTTTTGTATCTAACATATATTAATACATGAGTATTTACTAATGCAATTCAATGTGTTACATTAATGTATTAGGGTATAAAAGAATTCAAAAAGACTGGAGGAAAGGTGGATAATAAAAAAGAAAGTGTTAAGTTGGAAGAATGTTGAGGTTTTTTTTATTCCAATGCATGTTTAAGCCAACTATGCATACTTTTGTTTATTAACGCTTTGTATGGTGGTAAATTACGATGGTTGGGCATGCACATACTAAGTGATGCAGTATATGGACATAATTGTCAGACAAGGGGAACTAGACATCCACCACATACAAAATGTAATATATATATATAGTCTTGATCATCGTTAGTAAATAGTCTCATTTGATAATATGAAAATATCAAATCAAACTCTTTCACTATGTCATTCTCTTCACAATTGTTTGACATGAAAAAGCCCTATATGATGGAAGAGTTAGATGAGATATGAGAAAAATGGCACAAGCCTTTGTTAAAGAAGTAAATATTGAATTTGTTTGGGATAAAATATGTGTTTTTATCCTTTGATGACATTATTCTATATACATGTGGTTCTTATGTCTTCTTAAAACTTTAAATTTGATGTGAGTAAATTATTGATGCATACTTGGTGTTTGAATGAATGTGAAGATGAATGAATACAATGAGAATTTCATATCTACATATCATGAGAATGAAATTGGTGCATATGTGAATGATGTATATATACATGTGTGTGAATGCATGTGAAGATGGATGAATACAATGAGACTTGTATTTGAACAAGTCATGAGAATTGAATTGGAGAATGGATCTTGTATGTGGGTGGATTGTGTGTTTGTTATTGTACATTTTGCAGGCTGGTTGGCCTGTTGTTAAGTTGAACATAGGATGAAATTAGATTCTACATCGTATTGAATAGTCAGACAGCAAGTTTGTAGACATACTATTTAAAAAAAATAGATGTGTTGTTAGTTGTTACAACAAAGTTGACATTGTAGGTCTTGGTCGTCAGGTTTAAGCCAAAAACTATCATAATAGGCCTATTCCAAAATTGTTGTGTTGAACAACATGGTCATACTACCAGCTGGCTTGCGGTGTCAGTTTAGAAGCCAAACTGACGACACAGATGTACACAACGTCGGTTTGGACACATAAACTGATGAAATATTTATCTTTATCAACTAAAAGTATGACATGTCAGTTGCTGCACCAAAACGAACCACACCATTTCTTGGTTGTGTCAATTTCTTTAATCATAGAAACTGAGGCTGGGTCTGATTCATTGGTTTAGGCATCCACAAAAAATTGACGTTTTAGGCACTTATCTATAATGTCAAACCGACGTTAGAGGTGGTATATGTACTTGTATTTTGAAGTTGTCCTAGAAAAACTTGATTTTCTCCTCCTTGACCTACACCTGAGGTTTGGAGCATACCCCAAAAAAGAAGACAAAATGGAAGTTGTCAATATAAATACATGTATGTGCATATTTATCAAGATTTGAGCAATATAAGGGAAAAAGGACATCCAATATAACAAGGCTTCCCATAAAAGAGGAAAAGTACTATCCAAGTGGATATTGAGAGAATATGAATTGCAATAAAATGAGAATCAAGAAAATAACTTGCCACTAATAAAATATAAGAGTTGTGCCACAAAAGCACATATAAAGAATTTAGGACACAAAACCCGTCAGAATAATAAACAACATGATTGCATGTGAGATATACATAGCATTAGTGAAATATAAATAACAATGGCATCTAAGTCTGATAACCTTAAAACCTGGTAGAGTTAGGCACATAAACAATCTCCAATATATATATATAAAATGGGCACAAAAACCAGGCGTCACATAAACTCCATATCATAAATAAAGGGCACATAACTCCATATAAACCAAAGTACTTACACAAATCTAGGGCTATTGAATCACAAAGCATGAAAAATAATGAAGCAAGTAAAAGTGAAGTCATATAAATAGAATTAATGAGGTTTTCATCATATAAATAGACAAAATATAACATCCACCGAAAAAGTGGACAAAATAGCTCATAGCCACAATTAGGGTTTTATCATGAAGAAAATTACAACTAATAGGCAAAAAGATTATCCAACAAAATAAGATGATCAAAGAATTAGAATCAACATATAATCTTTTACATGATATAAATTCTTAAAAGAGAGAGAAATTGTGTAGGCTATTTTGTCCATAGGAGCAAGAGAGAGGAAAGATGAAATGTGGGTGATTGCTCAATATGACAAATAGGGATGCAAGATAGAAATAGATCTATTTCTCAATATAGATGTAAGGGGATGCAACATACCACAAGATGTTTGTCAAGTTGTCAAATCCCAAAACCCAACTAAGTCAGGGATTCAAGGTTTGAAACACCGATTGTTGAGAAAAGACCAGGAATTGATGGATCACCTAAGGGACTTGAATAGGAGGATACATGAGAAGGTTAGGAGTCTTGTCCTATTGGTCAAGTGATTTATATGTGTGTGAAGGCTATGGGGAGGGGTCTATATATAGAATTTGGTAGCAATAAACTTATCTATTTGTTTTACTAGGAATATGTAATGTATATTGTAAAAGGAGAAAAGTGAAGCATTCTCTAACACATACAAGGAAAGAATTAATATAGAAAAAATGGCATTCCCCTTCCATTTCTTTATGTCTAAGTTTTTCAATATATTTCCCTTTTTCTCCATACAACTTGGTCACTTAAATATTTACCATAAAATGTAAAATTAAGAGACTTATAAATATCTTGTTGTGTAAATATTTACTCAATGTAAGCGTGTATAATATTTTAATGTACAATTGTGTAGGAATCACATATTTTAATTCCTTTTCCATCCTTCCATTTTTGAACCTCTTAAATATACTAATTCATCCCATTACTAAATAACTTTCTCAAAATGTTTCTTTTCTCATTTTAGAGTCATTGAAAACATGTATAACTATTTCATTCCAATAAATGGTATCTATTTAAATAATATTAAGTTAGATCCAAAATTCTAAATTTGGGGCAACCATATATATTTCTGATAAATTTGACAATAAATTATCTACGGAGTAAATTGGTACTAATAAACATATACACCCGATACTAATTATTATTGATGCATGAATTTTAACTCTAAAGGGTGAAAACATTATCTATTGAACCATTTTCCTTTTCTTTGTTGTTAATAATTTTAGGAGGTAATAGGGAGGCTTAATAAGGAACTCATTTTGTGGCGACACATCCCGCTATCACATAGACAACAAGGTGCCACGTGAAAATGTGCGGAGAACGCCATAAACCACCTCTTACCAAAAACACAGGGTAATTAAAACCAATTTCGGGAAGCTGATAAACCAAAAAACTATTACATTCAGATCCTCATCCTTTAGGAAGACAGGTTATATAAACATCTACAAGTCTAGATACGTGTTCACAACTTAACATATCAACTGCCTTTTCATCACATGAGTTCATCACCTATTTATATATACATAACGGGCCACATCCGGCCAGCAGCAGGATATACAAAGCTTCATCAGCTATGCATCGTAAAACTACGTCAAAATGCCTCTGAGGACCTGAGAGTACATGGATGACTCTAAGACTCTACTACAAAACAACCAGAACAGGAGCATATCCATCTCTTGCCTTCTACTGCTCGTCTTGCTGCTTGGCCGCAACCCCACGACCACCACCATGTCTAGTGCGAACACCTAAAAAGGTTGTAAACCAACGGGGTGAGACACACAGTCCCAGCGAGAAACATAACTCCCCACTGAAACCATAAAACCTCATAAAGATTAAAGCAACAACAACAGATAACTGATAAAACGTAGAATAAGAGCAGCGTATTGAGCAAGGTTGTTATTACCATCGAGCTTACCAAGATGTACGGAATGCATATAACCAAGTATTTCTTTATGGAACATGATTGACAAGATAAGATTTATAAGATCTTACAACATAACATAAGGAACATATAAGTAACTGCAATGTATAACAAGATCAACTACATAAGCAAGGCCTCAACTAATGTTTTGTGTTTTGCCTTAAGTAGTAAATACTATTCGGATGGATTATGTATTATTATGCCCTGAGGAAGTGAGCGGTATCGCTCAAATCCAACCTTCGGTTGCGGAACCCAAGCCGGTGCCATACAAGGTCAATGTAAGAGCTGGACTCCACAACCTCCCACCTCATGGTCAGTGCACAAGAACCAAAGCAGGACCGCAGTCTCATACTTAAGTGGCCTCAGCCACAGGGTCAGCTCCCGCAGGCTACCCTTTCTCTAGCCCACCTTGGTACAGGTCTAGACGCTAGTATATTTGAGCCACGGGCCAGTTCACCGTGCTCCCTGAGCCATGAACGCATTCATGCTCTATCACACCTAGCCATGGGCATGTTCACCATGCTCTTATACACATCTTGAGTCTACAACTGAAGTTGCACTCTAACCTCCTCATTTTTGGCTAGGAGAAACCACACATATTCAATAATATGTGCTTCCAGGTTAACCTGCAGGAGAACCTGTTTCACCATCACCAGCTACTGACGATGATGGATCTATGGCCAGGGCAACTACATAATATGTTCCACTGTAATTCATTATTATATTTTAAGTGGATTGTTGAGGCAAACAAGTGGTATCACATATATAACATTAAGCTACATTATTGTTACCACCATCACAATATTCTAGGATATCAATCCCTCATCACAAGAAACCACTGCCTCATAAGGCATTCTCATCACTGGGGATAACAATCCCAGATCTCATCATCAGAGGATAACTCCTCAACTAGGCACTTTAGCCAAACTCAGGTCCTCAGACCTAAACACATTACACAGGTGATGCATGTTATCTCATCAACAAGTGTGACCATCAATGTAGTGTTATTCAAATATATATACCTCATAGCCCTTTACCTGGCTATGCATCCGCATGAAACACCTACATGGTTAGTATACACAATCGTAGAGATAACTGAAGCCATCATGGATTAACAGAATGATCATGTTGTCAAACATAAGGCAACATTGGTGATTATATGCTTTATCATTCACGCCTCATACCTGTGACCATAGACATGGGTCACATCATCATGTGAAGCAACTCATATACTTCCAAACTTGTCGTCATTTATTCATCATTATATATACATGATTCAAGATAATCATAAACACATGTAATATCATGTCATTAGAGTTTCAGATATGTCATGTTTACATAGGTGCGTTCTACTATATCAACCACCTTACTATTACCAAACGTGTCAAAGGTTCACAAACCATAAACCATAATTTTTATCAACAAGAATGTGATTGCATGATAAAGAACTATCAGATGGGTTTCTGGGTGGAACATGACCCTCACTAGAAGTGCCCACTACCCTCACAAGAAGTGTGACAGGCAGGGTACTCCCACTAGAAGTGGTATCAGGCAGGGCAACTTCTCTCATATCGCCCAAGCACTCTAGCCACATAACGGCCAAGCCTAAAGCAAGGATGTCGGGCTACTACCTCAAGGTGTATCATGCAACCATATGTGTCGTGCATCCATGTGTCATTGTATCGGGCATCACCACCAAACCATGATGCCCAACACAAGGCTAGCCCACAGAGCTCCATAACGTTCAAGGTATATCGGGCACCAAGCCACTACCTTAGCTAGGTGTATCAGGCATGGAACTCAACAAGACATAACGCCCAACACACAAAGGTATCGAACAACAACCATACTCATCTAGGCACAACGGCCAAGGGTACAACTCAAACGGGCAGCAAAGGAAAGCCTATCGTCCAACCAAGCTAGCCTCATCCTATTGGCCATCACACAAGACAAAGACCAAGGTATATCGCCCAACACAACCTCATCCTATCGACCAGAACTCTAGCCCAGGAGAGGGTATCGGGAAACACCATCCCAATGCCATATTGTACAAGATACAACTCAACAAGATCATCATCAACCTCAAGTACAAGGGCACAAAACCCTAATTGATCAAGAAGATCGGCTCACCTCTCAACAACCAAGAGAGAGGGGTCTTGCACAACCTCTATCACAAATCGGGCAACCAAAAGGATCAACCTTAACATAGGTCTACATCTACCAAAAAGCTCACCTCTCGAATCCATGGTGAGAGGAGGGTGTTGCTCAAGCAACTAGAACACAAGCTCACCTCTCAACTTAAACGAGAGAGGGGTATTGCTCATATTACTAGAGCTCAAGCTCACTTCTCTAGACCAAGGAGGGAAAGGAGTGTTGCTCAACAAGGAAACCCTAAACAAGACTAAAGGTGCAACTAAGCAAGAACCATATCTAGCAACATACATGGCTGATTATGAACACAAGAAAACATACAAGAATATAGAAGAAGGTAATATGATTAGGGTTATAAGTTATGTAACTCATCTTAAGCAAGATCCAAGCTCCTAGCACAAAGCACACCTTCGGCCACTTCAAGAGGAAGAAGAAGAAGACTCCAAAGATAAGGATCGGCCACCAAGCTTTGCAAAGGAAGAGGTGTCGTGCAACCAAAGGGGAGGGGAAACTAAGGAACTAAAGGGATCCTTAGCAAGAGAAAGGGAACACATATATAGGAGAGGGTGGAGGAGAAACCAAGGTAAGACAAGGCAAGGTATCGCCCACCAAGGGCCACTTGTCCATGGGCAATGCCACCTCTCTATCTTTCCCTAAACACATGTCCAAGGCCATTGCCACATGAAAGCATCAAGCGCTAAGTGTCCACTAGTGGTGACACAAACGAGGTCAAAGGGTCAAAGGGGGTCCATGGATGATACACCCCAACACCATGCCCGACACACCTCCCTGGGCGTCACACTTATGGCTGACACAACCATGGCCGGCACACCTCCCTGGGCGTCACACTTATGGCTGACACAACCATGGCCGGCACACCTCCCTGGGCGTCACACTTATGGCTGACACAACCATGGCCGGCACACCCATGGCCGACACAAGGTCCAACAAGGTCAAGCAAGCCACAACAAGGCCCAACAAGGCTTATCCAAGACCAAAGCTACTCAAGCAATGAGCCCAATCCTTCCTCTCAACACTAGAGGAAGCAAAGAGAGAGAAGAACACTTCTCAAGGTGACAAACTTGCTCAGCAACCCTAGACTTGGGTTAATTGCAAGTAGCACCTCCAACACACAACAAGCACAAACAAACCCTAATCACCACTAAAGGTGATTAGCAAGCAACTAAACACCAGGGTTAAGCAAAGCAAACAGGATAAACCCTAAACGGAGGTCAGGGTCCTTACAAGCTATAATCCTCTACAAAGGGATTTCGTCCTCGAAATCTGAAGAGAAAAACGAGGGATACTTCCTCCTCATCTCTTCCTCAAGCTCCCACGTGGCTTTCTCAACTCCACGATGATGCCAAAGAACCTTTACCAGAACCATGTCCTTCCTCTTCAGTTTCTTTACTCTTCTATCAAGGATCGTCACATGACCTTCCTCGTAGGTCACATCTTCATCAAGCTCAACCTCAACTGGCTGTATCACTGTCCCTGTATCTGGGTGGCTTTTCTTCAGCATGCTGACATGGAACACTGGATGTAACCTATAAAACTCTGGTGGCAGCTCTAACTTGTAAGCTACCTTGCCAACACGTGCTATTACTGGATATGGCCCCATATACCTGGGTGCTAGCTTACCCTTCCGGCCAAACCTTAGCATGCCTTTCCAAGGTGAGACCTTGAGGTACACTTTGTCTCCCACTTAGAACTCTAAAGGTCGTCGGCGATTGTCTCCATAAGACTTATGTATGTCCTGTGTCGCTTTCAGCTGTTGTTGTATCACTTTGATCTTTTCTATTGTCTATTGTACTAACTCTGGGCCCAAAAGCTGATACTCACCAGATTCATACCAACATAAAGGATATCTGCACTTCCTACCATATAAGGCCTCATAGGGAGCCATGTCAATGCTCTGCTGGTAACTATTGTTGTATGTGAACTCTATCAAACTGAGATGCACATCCCAACTTCCTAGGAACTGCAAAACACAAGCTTGGAGTAGATCCTCCAAAGTCTAAATAGTCCTTTCAGACTGTCCATCTGTCTGCAGGTGGAAAGCGGTACTGAACCTCAACTGCGTTCCCAAAGCTTTGTGCAACTGTTCCCAGAAACAACTCGTGAACTGAGGACCTCTGTCAGAAACTATCATTGCTGGTACCCCGTGCAAGCGTACTATCTCATCTACATATACATGAGTGAGCTTCTCGGCTGTATATGTTGTCTTCACAGGTATGAAATGGGTAGACTTCGTCAATATGTCCACTATCACCCAAATGGAATCATGATTCCTAGCTGTCCTGGGCAGACCAACTACGAAATCCATGGTTATGTGATCCCATTTCCATTGCGGTATCAGCATAGTTTGCAACATACCTGTCGACTTCTGATGCTCAACCTTGACTTGCTGGCATACCGCACACCTAGCCACAAACTCAGATACATCTCTCTTTAAGCCAGGCCACCAATACAGGTCTTTCAGATTGTGATACATCTTGGTGACTCCTGTATGCATAACATACATCGATGTGTGGGCTTCCTCAGCATCGGGGCCTACCATCCTATCATGATAGCAAACTAGTCCATCCTCGGACTCATGGAACCCATCAAACTTTTCACTGTCGAGATCTGACCTGATCAACTGCATTGTATCATCTGTTTGTTGTGCGTCTTTGATGTGCTGTATCAGCGTAGGCTTGACTTGCATCTGTGCCAAAAGTCCTGCTAACAAGGAAACTTCCATCTGCACATTCATCTGCCGTAAGGAAACAAAAATATCCCGTTTATGGCATACTAAGGAACTCAACTGTGCCTTCTTTGTAGGAAGAGAAGAAGACTTTCAGCTAAGGGCATCAGCTACCACGTTCACCTTACCAGGGTAATACTCAATGATGCAGTCATAATCATTGATCAACTCCATCCATCGATGTTGTCGTATGTTTAGCTCACTCTGCGAGAAGATGTACTTCAAGTTCTTATGATCTGTAAAGATCTGACACACTTCCCCGTAAAGATAGTGTCTCCAAATCTTTAACGCATGAACCACCGTTGCTAACTCCAGATCATGAGTCGGATAGTTCTCCTCATGTTTCTTAAGCTGTCGTGAAGCAAAAGAAACCACATTGTCTTCCTGCATCAGCACGCATCCTAAACCCTTCTTGGAAGCATCGCAGAAAACAACATAGCCTTTCCCAGGCTCTGGCAGGACTAACACTGGAGCACTAGTCAGCTTCCCCTTCAAACATTGGAAAGCTTGCTGGAAACGATCATTCCAGACAAAAGGTACATCTTTCCGGGTCAACTTCGTCATCGGCAACGCAATCACACTGAAGTCCTTTATAAACCTCCGGTAGTATCTTGCTAAACCCAGGAAATTGTGAACTTCAGTCGGCGTCTTCGGCTGTTCCCATTCTGCAACGGACTCCACCTTCTTCGGGTCCACTTTAACTCCTTCTGTAGATATCACATGACCCAAGAAAGTTACTTCTTTCAACCAGAACTCACACTTACTAAACTTGGCATACAATTGATGCTGGCGAAGGAGAGTCAACGCTTGTCAAAGATGTTGTTCATGCTTCTGACTATCCTGACTGTAGATCAAGATGTCATCTATAAAGACTACAACAAACTGATCTAGAAACAAACGGAACACCTTGTTCATTAAATCCATGAAAGCAGCAGGTGCATTGGTTAGCCCAAACGGCATAACCACAAACTCGAAGTGACCATACCTCATCCTAAAAGCTGACTTTGGTATGTCATCCGCCTTAATCCTCAACTGATGATATCCATACCATAGATCGATCTTTGAAAACACTATAGCACCACGCAACTGATCGAACAGATCATCTATCCTCGGCAACGGGTACTTATTCTTGACCGCGACTTTGTTCAACTACCGATAATCTACACATAACCGCATCGACCCATCCTTCTTCTTAACGAACAACACTGGAGCACCTCAAGGTGACGTACTTGGTCAGATGAAACCTTTCTCCAACAACTCTTTTAACTGCTTCTTTAGCTCTGCCATCTTTACTGGAGCCATCCTATACGGTGTCTGTGCAACTGGTTGTGTTCCGGGAACTAGATTGATCTCGAAATCAATCTCTCGGGGTGGAGGAACACCGGGAAACTCATCAGGAAACACATATGCAAACTCTCATACAACCGTCACCTCATCAAGTCTAGGACCCTTTGCCTTGGTATCCACAATGTGAGCTAAGAACGCCTTGCATCCTTGTCGTAGCAACTTTTCTGCCACCAGTGCTGACACTAGACACGTCGGAAGAATCTTCCTATCTCCTTGGAAGATCCACTTCTCTCCACAAACCTCAAACACTGCCTGCTTGGAACCACAGTCCAACACAACCTTATACTTCTCTAAGGTATCCATCCCAAGGATCACATCAAATCCATGCATATCAAGTGGTATGAGATCCACTTGTATCATGTGTCCCAAAAAAGATAGATCACAAGATGGGCACTCCTCTCGAAGCATCGAGGAACCATCAAGAGGAGTTTCTAACAACAAGCTATCTTTCTTACAACTAATAGGTAACATGCAATTATCAAGAATAGAACGTGCGATAAAAGAGTGTGTAGCACCTAGGTCAACCAGAACAGATATAAAGCAAGAAGAAGACAAATCAGAATGAAATAACTCCATATGACATGCCGCCACTCGCGGGTTGACTATCGCCTCCGGCTGACTCATTGCATAGAATCGAGTCGTTGCTTGCTGTCCACATCCTCTACTTCCTTGAGCAAACGATCCGGCTTATGACGCTTGACCGCGTCCTCACCCTCTGCTACTGCTGGGTTGCTGTCTATCTGCCCCTTGTTGATTCTGCCTCAGATGCTGCATCACTTCGACATCTTTACTTTGACAATTTGACTTCCAATGCCCGATCTGACCACAAAGATGGCATGACTGGTCTCACTATTGTGGCCTAGATGGCCCTGTCACGGCTACAGAAGTTGTACTATGTGCCTTAGATGGCGAAGAACCATGGCCTCTTCCCTTACTCAGAGACCACTGTGATGGTACACTGGAACTTCTTAACCCAGAAGGTGCTGAAAACCTCGGCTTCTTGAAGGCATTGAACCTCTGTCCCTGGAACTGAGCAGGCCTCTTCTTGATCATGGCCTCTCTCTTTTCCCTAACTGACCGTTCAATCCTCCGGATAGATTCCATAAATGTGGCAAACCGCTCTCGGTTCTCCAATGCAGAAGCAGGTGTTGTCAGCTCAGCACTCAGGCCTTTCTTAAAACGTCTGATCTTCTCATCATCTGTCACTGCCATGTGAGGACAAAACCTTAACAGGTCCATGAACTTGGCTTCATACTCGGTGATATTCATCGCTCCTTGGCGCAGGCACTCAAACTGGTTGATCTTCTCGTCCAGATACGTCTTCGAAAAGTATCTGCTGACGAACTCGTACTGGAAAACCTCCCAACCGATCACCTCACCGGGTCGCTTCTCCTCCTCGATGGCCCACTAGTGGCCAGCACTACCCTTCAGAAGGTAGACAGCGTGCTTGACTTTGTCTGCTTCAGGGATGTCGAGGATCCGTAAGGCCTTCTCAAGACCTGTCAGCCACAGATCTGCATCCACTGGGTCAGCCGTCCCAACATAGTCCGAAGCTCCGACTCGACAAAGCCGCTCAAAGGTCTTTCCAATACCTGATGTTTCACCATGGGGAGCCTGTGCTCTCGGCTGAGGCACTGGCAATCTCTCTACCACGAGATTCATCGTAGCCATCATCTGCCCTATAAGTTGTTGGTAGATAGGGTTTTCGAGAATGGCTGGGTCAAGTTGGGGGACCTCAGGCACCCGATCTTCATGTGCCTGCCCTTCAACTGCATCAACTGATGCATCTTCACTGCTCTCGACAGCATGTTCTTCATGGTTTCCAGACATCTTGGCTTTTTCTTTCGCTGAGGGCAGAAGATAATTGTAAGAAAATCTGGAAAACTCACAAGAACAGACACAACCTAGTCTTAAATCCCTACAGACTCAGCGAACCTAGAGCTCTGATACCAAGCTTGTGCCGACACATCCTGCTATCACACAGACAACGAGGTGCCATGCAAAAATGTGCGGAGAACACCATAAAACACCTCTTACCAAAAACATGGGGTAATTAAAACTGATTTTGGGAAGCAGATAAACCAAGAAACTATTACATTCAGATTCTCATCCTGCAGGAAGACAGGTTATATAAACATCTACAAGTCTAGATACGTGTTCACATCTTAACAGATCAGCTGTCTTTTCATCACATGAGTTCATAACTTGTTTATATATACATAATGGGCCATGTCCGACCAGCAGTAGGATATACAAAGCTTCATCAGCTATGCATTGTAAAACTACATCAAAATGCCTCCGAGGACCTAAGAGTACAGGGATGACTCTAAGACTCTACTACAAAATAACCAGAACAACAACATATCCATCTCTTGCCTTCTACTGCTCGTCTTTCTGCTCGACCGCAACCCCGCGACCACCACCACGTCTAGCACGAACACCTAAAAAGGTTGTAAACCAACGGGGTGAGACACACAGTCCCGGCGAGAAACATAACTCCCCGCCGAAACCATAAAACCTCAGAAAGATTAAAGCAACAACAACAGATAACTGATGAAACGTAGAATAAGAGCAGCATATTGAGCAAGGTTGTTATTACCATCGAGCTTACCAAGATGTAAGGAATGCATATAACCAAGTATTTCTTTATGGAACATGATTGACAAGATAAGATTTATAAGATCTTACCACATAACATCAGAAACGTATAAGTAACTGCAATGTATAACAAGATCAACTACATAAGCAAGGCCTCAACCAATGTTCCGTGTTTTGCCTTAAGAAGTAAATACTATTTGCATGGATTATGTATTATTATGCCCTGAGGAAGTGAGCCGTACCGCTCAAATCCAACCTTCGGTTGCGGAACCCAAGCCGGTGTCATACAAGGTCAATGGAAGAGCCGGACTCCACAACCTCCCACCTCATGGTCAGTGTACGAGAACCAAAGTAGGACCGCAATCTCATGCTTAAGTGGCCTCAGCCACAGGGTCAGCTCCCGCAGGCTACCCTTTCTCTAGCCCACCTTGGTATAGGTCTCGACGCTAGTATATCTGAGCCACGAGCCAGTTCACCGTGCTCCCTGATCCATGAACGCATTCATGCTCTATCACACTGAGCCATGGGCCTGTTCACCATGCTCTTATACACATCTTGAGTCTACAACCGAAGTTGCACTCTAACCTCCTCATTTTCGGCTAGGAGAAACCACACATATTCAATAATATGCGCTTCCAGATTAACTCGTAGGAGAACCTGTTTCACCATCACCAGCTACTGACGATGATGGATCTATGGCCAAGGCAACTACATAATATGTTCCACTATAGTTCATTAGTATATTTTATGTGGATTGTTGAGGCAAACAAGTGGTATCACATATATAAAATTAAGCTACATTATTGTTACCACCATCACAATATTCCAGGATATCAATCCCTCATTACAAGAAACCACTACCTCATAAGGCATTCTCATCACTGGGGATAACAATCCCAGATCTCATCATCAGAGGATGACTCCTCAACTAGGCACTTTAGCCAAACTCAGGTCCTCAGACCAAAACACATTACACAGGTGATGCATGTTATCTCATCAACAAAAGTGACCATCAATGTAGTGTTATTCAAACATATATACCTCATAGCCCTTTACCTGGCTATGCATCCACATGAAACATCTGCATGGTTAGTATACACAATCGTAGAGATAACTGAAGCCATCATGGATTAACAGAATGATCGTGTTGTCAAACATAAGGCAACATTGGTGATTATATGCTTTATCATTCATGCCTCATACCTGTGACCATAGACATGGGTCACATCATCATGTTAAGCAACTCATATACTTCCAAAACTATCATTTACTCATCATTATATATACATGATTCAAGATGATCATAAACACATGTAATATAATGTCATTAGAGTTTCAGATATGTCATGTTTACATAGGTGCGTTCTACTATATCAACCACCTTACTATTACCAAACATGTCAAAGGTTCACAAACCATAAACCATAATTCTTATCAACAAGAATGTGATTGCATGAAAAAGAACTATCAGATGGGTTTCTGGGTGGAACATGACCCTCACTAGAAGTTCCCACTACCCTCACAAGAAGTGTGACGGGCAGGGTACTCCCACTAGAAGTGGTATCAGGTAGGGCAACTTCTCTCATATCGCCCAAGCACTCTAGCCACATAACAGCCAAGCCTAAAGCAAGGATGTCGGGCTACCACCTCAAGGTGTATCATGCAACCATATGTGTCATGCATCCATGTGTGTCATGCATCCATGTGTCTCGTGCATCCATGTGTCACTGTATCGGGCATCACCACCAAACCATGACACCCAACACAAGGCTAGCCCACAGAGCCCCATAATGTTCAAGGTTATCGGGCACCAAGCCACTACCTTATCTAGGTGTATCGGGCATGGCACTCAATAAGACATAACGCCCAACACACAAAGGTATCGACCAACAACCATACTAATCTAGGCACAACGGCCAAGGGTACAACTCAAATGGGCAGCAAAGGAAAGCCTATCATCCAACCAAGCTAGCCTCATCCTATCGGCCAACACACAAGACAAATACCAAGGTATATCGCCCAACACAACCTCGTCCTATCGACCAGAACTCTAGCCCAAGAGAGGGTATCTGGCAACACCATCCGAAAGCCATATCGTATAAGATACAACTCAACAAGATCATCATCAACCTCAAGCACAAGGGCACCAAACCCTAATTGATCAAGAAGATTCGCTCACCTCTCAACAACTAAGAGAGAGGGGTCTTGAACAACCTCTATCACAAATTGGGAAACCACAAGGATCAACCTTAATATTGGTCTACATCTACCAAAAAGCTCACCTCTCGAATCCATGGTGAGAGGAGGGTGTTGATCAAGCAACTAGAACACAAGCTTTCCTCTCAACTTAAACGAGAGAGGGGTATTGCTCATATTACTAGAGCTCAAGCTCACTTCTCTAGACCAAGGAGGGAAAGGAGTATTGCTCAACAAGGAAACCCTAAACAAGACTAAAGGTGAAACTAAGCAAGAACCATATCTAGCAACATACATGGCCGATTATGAACACAAGAAAACATACAAGAATATAGAACAAGGTAATATGATTAGGGTTAGAAGTTATGTAACCCGCCTTAAGGAAGCTCCAAGCTCCTAGCACCAAGCACACCTTCAGCCACTTCAAGAGGAAGAAGAAGAAGACTTCAAAGATAAGGATCGGCCACCAAGCTTTGCAAAGGAAGAGGTGTCGTGCAACCAAAGGGGAGGGGAAACTAAGGAACTAAAGGGATCCTTAGCAAGAGAAAGGGAACACATATATAGGAGAGGGTGGAGGAGAAACCAAGGTAAGACAAGGCAAGGTATCGCCCACCAAGGGACACTTGTCCATGGGCAATGCCACCTCTCTATCTTTCCCTAAACACATGTCCAAGGCCATTGCCACATGCAAGCATCAAGCGCCAAGTGTCCACTAGTGGTGACACAAACGAGGTCAAAGGGTCAAAGGGGGTCCATGGACGATACACCCCAACACCATGCCCGACACACCTCCCTGGGCATCACACCTATGATGGACACAACCATGGTCGGCACACCCATGGCCGATACAAGGTCCAACAAGGTCAAGCAAGGCACAAAAAGGCCCAACAAGGCTTATCCAAGCTCAAAGCTACTCAACCAACGAGCCCAACCCTTCCTCTCAACACTAGAGGAAGCAAAGAGAGAGAAGAACACTTCTCAAGGTTACAAACTTGCTCAGCAACCCTAGACTTGGGTTAATTGCAAGTAGCACCTCCAACACACAACAAGCACAAACAAACCCTAATCACCACTAAAGGTGATTAGCAAGCAACTAAACACCAGGGTTAAGAAAAGCAAACAGGATAAACCCTAAACGGAGGTCAGGATCCTTACACATTTAGTCAAGTTAAATATTTTTTCTTACTTGGGTTAAGTAATTGACTACATAAAATTGGGCATGTTTATTTTTTCCAAACGAATATATAATCAAGTTAAAATATTGTTTTCCTTTATGATATGTTAACGTGATTGTTTTTATTTAAATATTTCTTTCAAACATTAATTAGAGAGAGAATTAGTTCTTAGAAGTTTTTTCTAGTTTATTAAAATATCTCACATATGCCACAATGTTGCAATTACCTCGGTTACATTGTATTTCAAAAGAAAATATGTTTTAGATTTATCACCATGATAAATATTACATAGATTTCACATGCAGGTACAACAATGTTTCCCTTCATTTTACACCACAATATTATTTACTACAACTTCACATATATTATTTCTGTATCATCATCCATACAAGTTGGTTTATACTACTTATTTAATAGATTGTATTTTTCTTTTTTTTGTAATAAAAATTAAATATTTTTCCCTTATCTTTCATTTTCTTTTCTTAATGAGTTTGAGGCATCTAGTAACACTCAAAAGATGTGAAACTTGTTCTACAAGAAAACTAAAATGTGAGAAGTTTGATTTTGTCATTAATTTCCCATTTAATGAATTTTAGAATTTTATTTAATATTTTGGACTTTAATTTATATTCTATCTCCTAAACAAAGTTAGGATAAATAAGATTGTTTAGTTAATGTGAATATTTACACATGGACCTTTAGATTTGATATTTGTTTCCACTTTCAAAGTATATTTAATATTTTGGAACAAAACTCATATTTTCTTTTCTAAATAAAATTAGGATAATTATTATTATTCAAATAATGTGAAATTTGACAATCAAGATAATTGGAACCCAACAAACACATATTTACCATTATATTTGTATTTTGGAATTTCATTTTGTGAGTTATATCACCATTATGGTTTAGAAATGTATCTAAATGTATATTGATAATCTTCAATTAGAGTCTCATTAATTTCACAGTATTACCAAAGGAGTTATATATTATTATGCACAAAATTACACATTTTACTCATTTAACATATTTAGTCCATCAGTTTCACTTTAATTGAGATGATTTTACATGAAAATTTCAATTGTTATTCTAATATATGTATTAATCACATTATCCTCTTATTTAATAATGGATATACATGTAACATATTTCATGAACTTGTGACCAGTACATAAAACCGTGTGATGGCTTTGGAGGAAGATCAAGTATGATTTTGTATAGTAGTATGATGTGATGAATGAGTAACACCCATTTTCTCTCCACTTGGGATTTCAGGGACGAAATCCTTGTTAGGGGTTTATGACTTGTAAGGACCCTGACCCATGTTTTGGGCTAACCCTATTTTCTTTGCTTAATAAAGGTTCTTATAATCTTAATCTAATCCCTCAATATGTTTTGATATCATGTGACAAGCTTATGTTTCCAGTTTGGCCCCATTTGGATGTTGTTTGAATAATGTTTGCTTATTTTGGACCAAATTGCAATTAACCCAAGATGAGGGGTTATATTGCAATATGTCACATGTAGAGCATTCATTTAGTTCTCTATCACCATTATAAAGAGTATGATGATTTGGGGTGCCTTGTGGAGGGCCTATGTTCCAAGTTTGAGCTTGGTTGGATGATGGTTGTGCTTTATGTGCTAGTTTTGCAAATTACCCAAAGTGGAGGGTCAATATGAAATTTATCTGCTCTAGAGTTTTCTTGCTTCAGGTTGGAATCATCTAGAATGTGGATGAAGGTTTGGGAACCTTGTTTGGACGTTTGACAAGGAGTGACATCTCCATATCATTTTAATGCCATATATGTCACATGTGATATCTTGTCCTTTAGTGTATCAGGTAGGAGCTTGAAGTGTGTATCAGTTTAGGGGGTGTGTCGCCCATGGAGGATGGCCAGCTGCATGATACACAGCCTAGAGTGTATCACCAAGCCGTGCATGTGGAGTTTGGGTGGTTACAAGTGGCGTTAGAGCATGAGCAATCGTCATCTACGTTTATGTGGGTATGGCACCTTTCCTTTGCTACCTCTCTCTTCCTTGGTGTATATAACTCCCTTCCTCTTTACCCAAGTGATCCCTTTCGTCCACCTCTTTCCCCTTCTTGTGTGGGGTGATCTTGGGAGCTTTGGGAGTTTAAGGAAAAACCCATGGAGCCTGGGAGACCAAGTTCCTTGCTTATGGAGATTTCTTGCTCAAGACCCAACCTTTGTGAGTCATGCTTCTTTGATTTCTTTTGCCTACCAATTCGAGCAATGGGAGGATGGAATGGGTGGCTCATGGAAGAAATGGAAGCATTATACAGTTTCAACATGCACAAAGCAAAAATGACCTAAATGATGCATATGCAAGTGTAAATGCCCTAATGCCTACATTTGGGTGGAATGATGCATGCACTATCATTCTGTCTCAAAGTGAGATGGAATATCTAAGAGAACAACATCATGTTTTTATTCTTCTTAATATGTAGTGAAAATCATGTTCCTTTCTCCCTCTCATTCCTATTTACTTCTCAATTCTTTTCTTTTTTTTTCATTTTTTTCTTCTTTTTTTTCTTTTTTTTCTTTTTTAAAGCCCTTATATCCAATAATGACAATGAATTATTTGTCGGTCTCACTTCTTGTTGCATAATTGTATACTTGAAGCATTCATAAGGTATGGAACAAGTTTATCACCTTTAATGTTTTCAGAAGAAATAAGATGCATGATGTGATCTATATGCATAAAAATGTAAATACAGCTACAAAATGATAGTCATGCATCTAAATGACATGCACCTACAGAGAATGTGCATGTATAACTAATCTAAAAAATTTTATTTTCATGCAAAATATGTGGAAATAGTTGCAATGCAAGTCCTATCTACATGAAATGCAATCAACGAGGTTAAAATCGTAATGTACTTCCAGTTCTTAAGGTAGAGTATGAAAACAATGGGGGTGGAAAGATCACAAGACTGATTGACTGAACCTTTGCAAATTATTATGTGTCCCTCCTTATTGACATGTGTAGCAATTAAGAGGTTTCTCTCTCTTACTTCAAATTAAAGTCTCATTATCATTTGGTCATTTTAGGCTCAAACAACCAATTTTGTCCACTTTTCATGAATCCTAGGCATATACAGTTGTGATTTTATATTTTAGAGTTGACAAACCCAATCATTTTCTTAAGTAATGTGCTCAAAGTTGAACAACACAAGCTTGCAAACACTAAATTTTTTTAAGTTTTCCCTTAATTCCCATGTGCAAGCAAACGAGATGACACAAGACTTAAGACATCCACAATTACACTAGATAGAATGTGGATCCTACAAACAAACTAAAAATTAAGAAAAACAAATGACAAAATACAAAATAATAAAACTAAAAACTGAAAAAAAAACTAAAGGATAGAGCTGTTCCAACTCCCCCCCAAGCTTGAATTCGACTATGGCCTCATAGTCAAAAACAACCTTAAAAGGTGGAACAGTGATACCGATCATTCTTCCGGCGGAGGCGGGTACTGCGGTGCCATGGGGTCCCAGGATGGGTACTGCCCCTGAAAAGTCGGATCATACTGGGGTATAGACGGAGGTTGTGGATACCCCCCAAAGTAATTCTGGCTCCAGTAATGATCATAAAAGGGCTGCTGCTGCATCTCCATCCTATGCAACCTGTCATGAATGTGATGTTGGTTGTTGAGGAGGAGGCGCTCAATTTCAAAAATAGCCCTCTGATTATCTAGCAACCGGTTCGTCGTATCCTGAATACCAGCATATGTTGTTGTGTGGTGCTGCTGCGTCTGATGAATATCTTGCAGCATTGCATACATCCCTTGCATGGAGTAGACATCCTCTCTTTGCTGTGAGGGCTGTGGTGGCTGCAGTGGCGGAGGCTGGTAAGAAGAAGATGCACCTGGATGCATGCGAGGACGATTCCTAGGTGCCACTCATGTAAGAAGAGGAGTGAAAGCCTCCTCTTCCTCTTCATCCTCGTCGCCGTCGTTTTCGTTGTTGCCACCGTCTTCATCCGAAATCTCGATGGAAATGACAAGCCATCGAAAATGCTGAGCACCCTCGATGTGGAAAACAGGGTCGGGGAGTGAACATTCCTGATATGCTTGATTAACGTGGCAGTGTGCATACGCCAGGCCATCACGAAGCAGGATGAGGTTGGAGCGGTGCAGATGTTGCAAGTTGACCTTGCTCCTGTTGGAGAGAGGAGTCAGCTGGGAGAAATTCAACCCAAGATAGGAGGCCAGTGGTGTGATGAGCCCTCCAAAGTGAATTGGAGCCTTCCACGTGCTCCTCTTTACATCCAACACGCGCTGCAAGAAAAACGCTCCCCAGTTACACTCTTTCCGCTTCAGTAACTTGTGCAGGAAAAATAGGTATGTCTCTTGAAACTTTCTGAGAGACAGATCACCACAGGCGAACAAAGTGGTACAAAGCATGCGATGAAGAATCTGCATGAATGGATGCTTGAAGTCCACCACCACCGCGTTGTGGTAGCTCACAGATTTGCCCAGAGGCACAGTCACTAGCTCGGCGAAGATAGCATCATAATCAGTCTGATTGTCTGGCCTCCGATACTGATCTCGCCCATGATTCCAGTTGTAGATAGAGTTGAACTGTCGGAGAGTAAGAGTGTAATCATTGTTGAACAGCCGGAAAGAAACGCGGCCCTTGATCCATTCGCGATCTGTGGAGATGATGTCGTTTGGCACAACACATATGTCCAGCGACGCCATGAATTCCGCCACCAGCTCCTTGTACGTGGGCCATTCACCGAAGAATGGCTGGCCGTCAGTGTGGAATTCCATCTCAACGGGCCTCCTGCCTGTATGCCTTGCCTCCCCCTTGAGCACATAGGCCAGATTAGCCTTGAACCCCAGATTGTGGATCATTTCCCGGTCGATGTAGCGGGTCAGCTCAATCTTCCTTTTCATGATCTCCTCGTAGACCTTCCGAACCTCCACGGAAGGATGAACGATCTGCGGACGCGGAATAGAAGCAGTTGGTGGAGGAACGAACTCCGGGATCTCCATTGGATTTGCCCAGGAAGAGGATGTGCCGGCAACATGCACCATTGTCGAGCAAGAAGAAGGATTAGAAGATGGAGCTTAGAGAAGGTCGGAGAAGATCGGAGAAGACAATCTCCGCTCGATGAAGGCTCGGTGAAGAACGCACGCCGTGGATGCTCGTAGCCAGGCTCCGATTGCTCACAAAGATGCACGGCATAAGTGGAGAAGGCTTGCTCTGAAGTTGTGACGTCATATGACGACAATCCATCCCTTATATAACCGTGGCCGGCGCTGCTGTATGCCCGTCGATACCATCGATGCGAGTCGATGGTATCGACTCCTGTAGCACAATCCGTCCGCCGCTGGTATCGACGGTCGTCGATGGCTTGATGTGGGGGCCCGGATCGATGACGTGTCGATACTATCAATAGGTGTCGATGGTATCGACCCGTCCCACGGATTGACTCTCTCGATGCAGCGATCATCATTGATTTCCTCTCTCAGATCGGTGACGTGTCCCATCGATACTATCGACGCAAGTCGATAGTATCGACTTCTGGTTAGGGCAACACCCTCATGAGGCCCCCGGCCACCGCTTTCTGCCTATAACTTGGTCGATACCATCGACAGGCCTGTCGATGGTATCGACTTCACTGAGACAATTTGCGTCTGAATATCTCCAGAGATCTCAATAGTATCGACATGCATGTCGATACTATCGACCTCGACTTTGCGATCAACCTATTGGTGTGTCGATACCATCGACGAGGCCGTCGATAGTATCGATGCAGAGCGATTTTTGCAGCCGCCAACCTATACCCATCTCGATACCATCGACACAAGGGTCGATGGTATCGACTCTGCCTCAGTCCTGCACATAAAGCAAATGATCACGATATCTTTTTTACACTAAAAACAAAAACAACTCAGACTAAATTACGAATGTAAAAGAAGCTAAACGAGACTACCGATGGCTGGGTTGCCTCCCAACAAGTGCCCTTATTTAACATCTTAGGCTAGACGACATCAAGCTTCATCAACTTGGAGCTTTGGAGAGTGTGCCCAGGGGATCACGCTGTAGTTTGAACTCAACTCGATCCTGGCCAATCCCCAATGTCAAAGTACCTCTCCCAATGGCAGTGACAACATCGAGTGTCACTTGAAACAGCCTACCCAATAGCATCTCGCAACTTATAAGCTGTGGCATGTCCATGACGATGAAATCCACCGGAAAGATGAACCTATCTACCTTGACGAGTACATCCTCGCATACTCTGTATGGCTTTATAATGGACCCATCCGCCAACTCAATAGTTTCCGCTGATTTCTTTATTTCCTTCAACCCAAGCTTTTGAAATGTAGACAGTGGCATAAGATTAATGCTGGCACCCGAATCACACTTTGCTTGTGGAAAATGTTGATCGCCTATAGAACATGGAATATAGAAGCCTCCTGGGTCTTTCCTCTTCTGTGGTAAACTCCCGTGGATGATTGAGCTCACCATCTCATTCACCCGGCAAATGTCTACGTCTTTGATCTGCTTTTTCTTGGTGATGATTTCTTTGATAAACCTCCCATATGCGGGAATCTGCTCTATCATTTCCACTAATGGGATATTGAT
Source organism: Alisma plantago-aquatica (assembly GCA_963693085.1). Lineage (NCBI taxonomy): Eukaryota > Viridiplantae > Streptophyta > Magnoliopsida > Alismatales > Alismataceae > Alisma > Alisma plantago-aquatica. The sequence continues at coordinate 805,525,746 of OY856409.1, forward strand.
ATGGAGTTTTCTGAACATCTCCAAGAACTTCTTGTAATGTCTATGTACTTTCTTCGACCTCTGATTATTAGGAAAAGACACCATTACCTCATTTAAAGGCTTGTGAGGTGACTCATATGTGCTTTTCGGGGTCTCCTTCCCTAAGCTTGCTTCAATGTCACCCTCTGGCGTAGAGTTTGGTACATCATTTGCAACAGGTGCAACTTGTGGTAGCTCCTCCCTCACAGGGAATGTAGCTTCACCATGACGCATGACCTTCACCTACTCTTCTTGCCTAGGTGCGGGCACGACCGTGATGGGCTCTTGGTGGGTTTTTCTGAATGGAACATATCCGCCTGGTAGACCATAATGACTACGAGGATACAGTATTTTTGGAGTAGCCTCCGTATCAAAAATCATTTTGCTTTTATCCTAGACTTCCACCACCAGGGGCTCTGCCTCAGTAAGTACAGAAATGTACTTAACTTGATGATGGGCTTGAACAACCTCTGCATTCCCAGCCTGTCTTTTTTTATTGGCATGCTTTATGGCCGCCACTTCATTGGAAATTTGGGTCATAGTCGTCTCTAATACCCTCATCTGTTCTCTATGGCTTTGCAATGTTTGCTCAAACTTAGTCAAGATCTCACCTTGGGACTACAACTGCTTACTAAACATGCTCATCATCTCCTGATTTTGCTGCACCACTTGACTAAGCAACTCAGTGCTTTTGTCTTCAGCCCTTGGTTGTGGCTTTGCATCTGGATCTTGTAGGAAGTTGTTTGGATCCTTCCATGAGATATTCTTATCTTTCCTCCAAGCATAATCATTGTTTCTATAGCCCTGTTGTTGCATAAATTTTACCTGGGCTTCCTCATCAGATTCTGCATCCTCTTTGGCAAGCAATTTCTTGGCTAGAAGGTCTAATTTATCATTAAGCTCCTTGATGGCCCTAGACTCACCTGCAACTTTGACTTGTTCTGGTGCATCCTTATCACCCCAAGACTGCTTCTTTGCCATATTTTTCAAGATCTCCCAACACCTTGTGCCTGTGTTGTTCAAGAAAAATCCTGAACTTACTGAATCTAAGTTACTTCTATCATGCTCGGAAAGAGCAAAATAGAAGATTTTAACCTATTTTTCCTTATCCAAACCATGGTGTGGGCACCTCCTAAGCATTATCTGAAATCGCTCCCAGGTTTCAGAATATGTCTCCCCTGCCTTCTGGTTGAAATTGTGAATTTTTCTGATCAGATCATTTGTTTTCTCAGGCGGGAAGAATCTTTCAAAGAACACTTCGACCATGTGGTTCCACGATTCCACATATTCATCGTCAAGATTGTGTAAATATTCTCGTGCGTTTCCTACCAGAGAACTCGGGAACAGATTTAAGTAAAGCGTCTCTTGTGGAAATCTGTCAATTTTAATCATGTCACAATTCTCCACAAATTGGCTTATATGCATCACCGGGTCTTCATTCTTGAGCCCATGGAATGCATTCGACTTGACCAAGTTGATTAATGCAGGATCAATCTTATACGTCAGAATGTTTATCGTCTGCTTCTTTATTGGCCCCTTAGAAGCGGATGAGGAAGAATCTTTGATCTTCTCCCATATCGTCTGTTCCTCTGCCATTTCTTCTTGTTCGGATTTAGAATCTGTTTCTTCCAAGTGGTCTTGATTATAATCCTCCTCGTCGTAAGGTCCCAGTTGTGGAACCTCTGGTGCCTGTTGTGTGTAGTCGGTGCTACACATCTGCACCATGCACAGTACCTACAAAATGAAAATTTTAGTTCAGTACCGTGCTAGACGAATACAAAAATTGGAAATATAGACTTTGAATTTTAGAAATGATTTCAAACTAATAAAAATAAAAAGTGGCCTAGAATGGCCGCTTGCAGCACTCGTAGTGCCGACAATTGTCGTGTCCCCGGCAACGGCGCCAAAAACTTGACACGAATTTTCCGTGCGTCGAACGCAAGTGTACGCGTCAATGTAATATAGGCCTTTGTGAGGCCCGAGTCGAACTCAGGGACACTGAATTATCAGAGACTACTATTAACTACTCGCAATCAGCTAGACCGGTTAAAAAGTTGGAAGTTGTTGTAAAATTAAAAGAAAATAAAACAAAACAATCGATTAAAGGTTTAGTTTAATCAATTCAAGTGGAGATCTTTAGGATTGTGGTTTCACCGCGGGTTATCATTGTATGAATTTCTATATAGCAACTCAGATTTATCTCTCTTTTTGGGTAATGGCATGTAGTCAGAATTGCCCACTTTTGTGGTACAATTCACTACCTATGTCTAGGTCGGTTCCACCGTCGTAGTAACCTATACCCTAAACTAGGTGCATTAGAATCGACCTCTGGGTATCCACCATTAACCTTACACCACCTTGTTCAAGGGATTTGTTAATTAATGTGAATTTCGTCTCTTTTCAACTGTTAATTCTTCTTTCAAAGCAATGAAGGGCATTAGATTATTATTATGGTGATCAAGCATAACAATATAATTGAGAAAACGAATTCATACCACGGATTTAAGAGATAAATGATGAATTACTATGGTAAAAATGTCATACAATGCTTCCCCGGGCTACTTTCGGTCCTAAAGATAAAGGGAATTAGCCCTGCATGTTCATCTCAAAGCAAAACATGGTAGAGAAAAAGGGACACATGGAGAAAAATGTGAATATGTAAAGAAACCCCTAAACGGAGGAGATCCAAGCGTTCCTCAGCGTGGAATACACGATCTACAGCCTTTTGGCGGTGGAGAACGTCTTCTTCGGCCTCCGGAACGGCTGGGGCATGCTTCTGGACTCCGTTCTTCTCTCCACACCTTCTCGGGACGTGTGCAACGGCTAATGACGTGATAGATTGCTCTTAGCCGCCGTCATTAGGTATAATCCCCGACTTAGGTTGCAAAAATATCACAGTCATCGGATTTAGATTGATCTGAAGCAAACTTATATCTGACGGTGTTGATACCATCGACGCGAGTCGATGGTACCGACTCTGCACGGTATCGGCCGGTCTTCTTTTCTTTTCTTTATCGCGACTGATGCTAACTCGATATCATCGACGAGGGTCAATGGTATCGACATTCTAAGGTGTCAGTTTTTGTCCTTTTTTGTCACTGTAGCTCCACTTGTCGATAGTATCAACTTCTGGGTTGATAGTATCGACTATCTTCTCACCACCAACCTGATGATATATCGATACCATCGAATCTCCTGTCGATAGTATCGACTCTGCGATGCTCCTTGCGGCTGGTAACCTGTGGTCTCGTCAATGGTATCGACCACTGTCGATGGTATCGACAGCAGCAGATATTCATTTTTCCTGAAATTGCAACACAAAACCACATAAGCCGAAATAAACCATATTATTGTAATCATTTATGCTCAAAATACCAAAATAAGGGAGATTTGACACTGAGAAGGATCATAACCCAAAGTAAATGAATCATGCAATATTAACCACCAAAATGACCAATAAATGCATAAAACACAAGTAAAATATGTCTATAAATGTGACTCAAAATCATCGCATCAGATACATTCTATTCAAAACCGGTGACAAGAATCAACTATTTTACTTGTCAAATAAAAATTCCAAAAAGGCATGAACTTAGGGATCCAAATCATGATATCCACCTCAATCAACACTCAAACTTTACCAAAACACTTGGAACTCTCAATATAACTCAACATATGGATTCTAATATGTTATTAGACATTTAGGGATTCCAAAAGTCCACTTAATCACATCCTACACACCTAAAGAGAAATTCCATCCTTGAAATTAAAGCAAAAAAACCCAGTCCAATTGAGGTTCTCCTGACCCATATCATGAGGGTAGTGTCATGCTCAATCTCTATGAGCCTACTCAAATCTAGGAGTATCTAATATGCATATACTTTATCTTTCCTCTCTTAGTCTAGGGTTCCTGGATTACCTCATTAGTACTAGTGATAGATTTACAAGCTCTAGCCACATAAGCACAAACCAAACCATGATATGATATTATCTTTCCATAGATCTCTAACCATGAAACATGCTTACCCAAAACTATCTCTATATATATGCAACCACTAGATTCCCACACGAACCACCAACTCGAGCATGAGGCTTCACAAAAACTAAAACACTTACCTCCTCTAGGGTCTTTGGACTCTCTATTCCTCACCCAGATGGTAGGTTCTCATATTCATGTTCACATATGCACATATAAATAGCCTCTATGTGTCTCTAGGGTTTGGTCCTCCCAATGACATCTGAGGTTCAACAAGACTATAGGAATCATGCACAAAGCATCACAACTCAATCACTTAGGATTATTCTAGTTTAGGACATATCATATTACATATTTCTCATCATTCTCATATCTTGGAGTTTAGGTTCTCTGACCTTCTCCCACTGAGTATCACTCTCTCTGGAGATAACCCTAAAACTGGTCCTAACACTAGAGGTCCTCCTTTGTAAAAGAGATTGAGGCCTTTGCTGACTCACATCCTTGTCTTAAATTAGCTTATCTTAACTTAGAAAAGCACACATACTTGCATCATCAAAACTTATCTCAAATCCTCAATACTAAACTTTCCTCAAAGACAAACTTTTATCATCATCAATCAACTTATATCATCTATGTAAGACTTAAGCCATATCATCAAAACTAATTTCATCTATTCATCTATCATATATTCTAACAAGGCTCTAGACATATAATTTAGAACTACTCTCTCTTTTAGACTGATGTCATTCACTTTCACTTAGGTTGAATGACCACCTCCTACTCGTAAATGTGTGATAAAATATTATATAGTTTTCTCTGATAAAACAAGCGTTAGAGAAAACTATCAAGGTTCGATCTGATTGGAATAAAAAACCAAATCTAGAAAATGAGTGTCCCACACATAGTAGAGAGTACAGTGTCCTGAAAACTGATGAAAGGGGTGAGAACATGGTGTAGACTAGTGTAGCTACCCTAGACAATGAGCGCCATATGCCTAGGATTTCTCTTCCCATGATGTACGTCATTTCCAAATAATGCAACGTCCCATACCGCTGCACTACAAGGAAAGAGCGACATCTAATAACCTACTATACAACAAGCACCAGTCTAGACCTAGTTCTTAGACATCTAGGTGCTAACCTAGAGGCTAGGTCAGACCTAGTCTCTAAAAAGACAACTAATCTAACCCTAATGATGTTTTTTAGTTTAAGGTTCTTTAGTTTTGAGTTGCATAATGAGCAAATGTCAAGCTTTGCTATTGTTCAAGCTCTAATACCACCTGTGACGTCACCAGATTTTTTGAAACTTAATCTGATGTGTGACGTTCAAATCAAAACCTAACCTCAGTGAGCATCCCAATTTGAGCACCACACACTAGGCTAAGAAGAAGAAAATCAGAGGAAGTCAGAAGGAAACAATTAGTAGAACATGCACATGAACAATAATAAAACCATACAACACATGTTCACCATTCAACATATAATTACAACATGAATTGTTAGAACATTTGATATTATATATTGAACAACAAACTTTTACATATACATGTACTACCACTAAACTACATGATCTTAAGACAACAGGTCTACATGTACATCAGCTCACCACACAACTCTCAACTATCATGGATCTTCAAGAGCATAACCACAACCTAAACAAAAGATTACATGTGGTACACATCAGCACAATATTCAAGAATATTGTACTGAGTACGCCTACATGTCTTTTTATATACCTCTCATTACTAGCTTGGAAATAAGATAAAACTAATACTTGGTAGTTATAAAGAAATATAAGAAAAGCATATACTTGCACAAAGATGTTCATTAACAAAAGAGAACACATATTTTAGGAACATTTTCCATTATATCATCCATGCATTTTCCACCTTAGGGAATAATGCATCATATCATCTACCAACAAGTCTGAGATGTAAGGCCTTATGATCTACTACCAAAGAGTTAGATCATTGTACAATGTGATCTGCTACCAAAGAGAATGATCGCTTTCCAACACTATGCTACCAAAAAGAATTAGTGATATCATATAATGGAATTGATATATTATGTTTCATGTGTTCATATCCATAAGTATGGAAAATCAAGCAAGATAATATACAAGAACAATCATTTCATCTAATATCATATGTCAAGTATTTTACTACACATATAATGCAAGCATATTGCATAATAAGCCAAGTAAGAGGTAATGGTGTACCTTGATCAAGACATTCCTAATCACACATATCACATTCATGATGTCAACTATCACTCTTGGTCAAACCCTGATTAAGGCAAGATCATATATACCATCATCGGATTCTCATCATCATTAGCCCTAGTTATATCCCTTTTAGGGTTTGCCTAGTTCATTAGGATATGTTTATCAATACTCATCTTGTCACCTCATATTTATGTTACTGATGTCATATCCAGATTATACTTCAATTATGTGTTGGATCAGTATATATCATATGTATGTTATGTTGCATATAGTTATATTCATGGATTAACCCTAGGTTACATTTATTATTCAAATTCGGGTTAAAACCCATGTATTAAAGGTCATCTTCATATAACATGAATTCTATGCATCTAACTACTATCAAAGTTACATATTAGCTTCCAGTTACCGATATGAGCTTACTTCATAATTTCCATGGTTTCTTGAGCATCTTTGTAATTATTGCACATTAATTAGGGTTATTATCCCTAATTAGCCATATGAAGCATATTACATGATTTTGTGCATCAACATCATAATCACTAACCTCATATGGATTACAAACATGAATATGTATTTACTGACATATTATCATAATTTTAGTCCATCATTTGATATTTATTACACATGATATAAGAATTATACATCTTACTTAATATTTATCTTATTTAAGAACAAAAAGACTGATATGATGGTTCCATGTTATTCTACACAATTTTTGAGAATTTTGGTATGCTATTTGTATTTTTATGATGCTTGAGCTAATTACTGTGAATTATTGAAGATCTATGTAATTCTGCGATTTTCTTACCTTTTGGCCAATTTGGAGCCACCACGTGTCCTACTTGGGTGCGGCTCCTTCTCCTGATTTGCACTCACAGACCCTCTTTGGTTCAGTATCGAGCTGGCCGGTTCAGGGGCTGGTTCGCTTGGTCTGGTTTGGGTTCAGCACTCTTGACTCGGTCCTCCTTTCTTTCCCATTCAGCATTCTTTCTCACAATCTGGGTCGCGGCTCTGTTCTTCCATGGATAGGTCCGCCGCCTCCAAGTTCTACCTTGGTGAGAAATCCACAGGGATCAGGTGCTCCCTGTCTACTCCTTTGGCCACCAATAGCTCCTCCTAGCCTCCCTTCATGCCGTCGGTCTCGAATTTCCCTGTCTTCGGCTTCTCCTCACGGTCTGGGCAAGTTCGCCGGCTATAGCTACTGGTGCAATAGAGGAGAAGAGGGAAAAAGCCTCTTGGCCTCCAAGCTTCCTCTACAAGGCTCCACTAGCAGCGCCAGGTCTTCCCAAACTCCATGGATGCTCCAAAACTCAGAGGGGAAGCCCACTGTAGCCCTCCCTAAACACGGTCCTCTCCTCCGATGAACCTCTCTTTGTGAGCTACACTATCGCCATCACAAGGTCTCGAAACACACTCCCCTACTCAAATCCCTCTTAACTCCCTTCAACCTCCGGTTCCTTTCTCTATATCCTCCTCTTTTCCTATTGCTAGCATCAATGGAGATAGAGGGAAGAATAGGTTAGGGGTTGTCCCTCGACACTTTTCCAAAAACCATGAGAGGGGTCAAAATGAATGTGTCTTGGAGGCAAGTCCAACTGCCCATTCAATTTTCTAGTATGAGCTGCAATCACATCATGAGGTGGGGAGTAGGTTGCTTCCTTGTCCTCCCCCACGTTCCCCATTGCGACTGGAGGTAGGAGGAGAACTCCTAGTCGTCTCATCATCACCCAAGGGCCAAAGCCTCTCCACACAAAACTAAATCTATGGCTGACTTAAGTCAAAGGTTCTAGCCACTAGATGAGCTCCAAACGATAAGGATCCATCCACGCAGCCTGACCTCAACTAAAGGGGGTATGACATGGCTGTAAAATCAAGACTTACGCTAAAGCTATTAAACTTAGGTCTAATAAACACCAACAAAAAGCACATCATTTCACAAACTTCAAACATAAATAACTTCTTATAGGATACTCTAATTGCCACCAAATTTTAACCATAACTTCACTACCTCTCAATATACATTCTACTCAAAATTGGTGACAAAAATCAACTATTTGGCTTGTCAAATAAATATTCCAAAAAGGCATGAACTTAGGGATCCAAATCATGATATCAACCTCAATCAACACTCAAACTTAACCAAAACACTTGGAACTCTCAATATAACTAAACATATGGATTCTAATATGTTATTGGACATTTAGAGATTCCAAAAGTCCACTTCATCACATCCTACACACCTTAAGAGAAATTCCATCCTCGAAAATAAAGCCAAAAAAAAAAAACCAATCCATCACAGGTTCTATCATTTTCAGCCAGAATGTAGTCTTCATTGTCTATCTACACAATATGTTTGAAACTCCCTCCACACTCCTCAACCTCCTCTTTTAAAACAAATAGTTGCTTTAGTTTACTCCATGGTGAGTTCTTCATAAGAGGTGTGGTAGTTGAAACATATCTTGTAAAGGTTGATGTTGTTAAGATGTAATTTTACAACTATCATATATACCTAGTTTTTTTAGGGTTTCCACACAACCATATTTGGTTTCTTTGAAAGTATTCCCATCCATTAATTCCTTCCATCATTCCATATGGGCATCATCCCATGGAATACAATAATTATCTGATTGTTCTAAAGGTTTATAAGTTGGTTCTTGCATTGTGTTTTCATGAGCCCCAAATGGCCTAACTTTAGATCTTCAAACAATTTATTGTGTTTCTTCTAATTTTACTCCTTGTACTCCCTAATGGCTTCTTAGTTTAGCTTCTTCCTGCCACAACTAGGGAAGGAGTGGAGTATATTCCTCTTCTTTGATTGGCCAATCTCCTCAGAAGAGACATGATTTATGGTTTCATTGCCTCCTGATTCCGCTGAATTAGAGGACTCTTCTAAGATTGGTTCCTATAGATGCTTCATTCTATCTACCTTTGTATATTTCTATTCTACTTATAGGGGTAGGTTCTTCATGAACTTCTAGGTATCTAGTGACTTTATACTTCAATCTCTCTACCTTGTCCCTTTGTTCCTTTTGCATTTTCTCCTTAAAAGCATCTATCTCCCTCATCCTCAAAGCTAGTTCAGATGATAGATGTAACCTTGGAGGGTTTCTATTATCTTCCATTTAAGCTAATTGTTATGTAGATATGATATATCTCTCATGCAAAGTTAAGGAAAGAATTTATTTTGCTAGAAAAGAGAATATGTAGATTAAGAATATATCATGGAATAGGCTTGAAAAAACATAGAGAAGTAGCACAAAGGGAATTGAATGTCGGGTCAGATGTTGAAAATTGATGGTTTCCAGAATGTGAGTTGTGAAAGTTTCTAAGACTGATCAGATGGATATATAAAGGTGCAAGACATTGATGGTTTTTTAGAGGAACCTTCAGAAGGTTTTAAATCTTTGGGTAATAGAGGGAGATGGTGCAAAGGAAAGTGATATAAATATACCCCTCATACTAAAGGTTTATAAGGTGGAAAAGTCAGTGGGAACCAAAGGTTTCATAAATTGATGATTTCTAGAGGTGCCTTTAGAAGGTTTTTGTTCAAGACTTAGACTGACAAAGTGAAGGCTTTAAGAACCATAGATTTTCAAGGTTCATAAAACAATGGAAATGAGAAGTTGGCAAAAACAACAGAAGACGAATGGTAAACCCTCAGAGATAGCACTAAAAGAATAGAGATTTCTCAAAGTCATGATTAAAATGAGAAAATGATTAGGGGGATTAGGGGCTTACTTTGATAGACAATGTGTAGTGTTGATAAAGGAAGATCCCATCTTCTTATCATTCACTGACTCTTCCTTTTTTCTTATCTCTAGAGGAGATATATTCTTCAACAACCTCTTCCCTACTGCGCCTTGTGTGTGTGGTACTCATGGCAGAAAAATAGGGATGTAAATCACAAGAGAGTGAAAAAGATAGTCACCATGTGTGGATATGAAGACCACGTCATAGGTGTGTCGAATGCAATTTGTCGGTTGTTCGATGGTGAAGATTAATGATTAATAATTAAAGGTTCTTGGGTTGCAAATATGACATGTGTAGGTAACATCGATTAGGGTTTCTTTAATCAATGAAACTTTGTAGGTTAGGGGTTATCTAGTAAGTACTTTGATTGGGCCCCTCTCTTTCATTTATAATCTCGATTCTATCACTATGGTGGGTGCCACCGAGCCTTCAGTTGAGGATTTTGTCATTCTGGAATGGGAGTTGACTATCAAAGGTGTGCGAGGGTAGTGTCTTCTAAAGGTTTGGCAAGATACATCTTCTAATGCAAGAGAGAAATAAAAAATGGATTTTCTTTTAGATGGTTATGCCAACAAGGATCTTTTGAAGGTTATAAAGTGATTCATGAAACTGATGTTAATTAAATTTAACACATTTCAAAGGTGCAAATTGATGAGAAGGTGTCCCCACCTACCAAAGGTTGTGCAACGTCTCCCTTCTGAATGTTGATTAGGCTTCAAAAATTGATGGAAATTTGAGTTGTTTGCTCCTTACTCTAGGGGTAGAAAACGATGGAAGAGAGGATGTAGACAAGCTAGCCATTGGTTCGATAGTGTGACTATTGAAGGAAGATATGGTTTCTTCATAACCAATCATTCCTTTATGTGATCAACCAAAGGAGGGTCTGTTGGTTGATTCTACCCAATAAGCCTGAAATCACTCAGTTCAATCCAATACCATTGACTAGATATTTATTCTTTATACACTACAATTATCAAAATGAAATTGCATCAAAGCAAACCTTTAAGAAATTGAGGCTAAACATATTAAAATTGAAAACATGATGTAACATACTGAATCTTGGATTTAATTGCAAATTAACCCATTTTCAAGATTTTTATTTCCTACATATCCTTCTTGTCCATTTCCCTAAATTTTCCTAGCTATTCTATCATCTTTATCCTCAATGTTGAATTTGAGCAACCCTTGATGGCTTCAACCATATTTACCCACATTCATGACAACGAATGGGTTTCTGCACAAATATCTCAACTAGTGTGTTAATTAGAGTCTAATAATGAAAAATGACCATTTATGAGATATAATAGTGGATTATATTAAATTAGAGTTTTTATGGATTTTGGGACAAGAAATGAGTAATAATGTGGAATTGAGTTAGTTAATGGGATAATAAACCTCTTTTGTTTTCTCTCTCCTCATAACTGGCAATAAAACATTAAAAAAGAGTATGTGGTGAGATATGACTCTAGAAATTAATATATGTTGTATATCTCGAATTTCCACCCAAATATTTAATTAGAAAATATTTTCAAGTTAATTCACCCTTTAAAATACATTAATATATATATATATAAATGGCCAATATGGTGATTAAGGGCCAAGTCTTTTGCAAAATGAAAATCTAACTACATAGCATTAATCTAGGCATTAGTATTAGTGTATGGTCAAATTTGGGGTCAATTGATCATTGTTTGACTCTCCAAATGGATTGAATGCGTTTTCAATAAAGTTGGACTATGGTTTAATTTGATTTATATTTAATGCATTCAATTCCCTATAGTTTGCAATTTTAATCACTATCACATGTTACTTCAATTTAGATTGCCTCTCAAGCATGCGATCCGAAGGCTGAGGTTTAATCATAAGATCTAAGATCTGATCTGATAGTCGTAGCGTCATCCTCTTCCTCCGTTTCATCTTGTTCTCCCTCTACGATGCACAATTTCTCAATTTTCTTTCGCCTTTAGATCTGTATCCCTCTACCGTTTCGAACGAGCCCTAGCTCGTCCACTCCCTTGGACCATAGATGAAATGCCCAATTGGGTTCTTTCCCCTCATATCCACCGCGGAGTTATAGAGGAGCCTATGGCTCACCTCTCACCTATATAAGGCCACATAGAGAACCCCTGAACCACAACCATTCATCATCCTCTTCCAATCTGGCCTCCAATATTCCCAAACTCCTTGTCGTACTCGATCTTCAATTCCTAAGACAAAGACCTCACCCCAGCTCTCTACACCACCCCAGACGAATTAACCATCTTGTAAGCATCCTTGACCCCAACTCTCCACTTTGGCATTTCTATTTTGGCTTGTGACGACCCATATCACTGTACGCTATAGGCACCTTTGCTTCCATGTTTTCTTGGTGCTCCCTGCTAGCACATGTTGTGTTTCAGGCAGTTTTTTTTCAAGTTTTAGTGCCCTCATCTTCACGTGGAGGCCGCAAACCTATTCGTGTGAGTCATTTGCCATGTCAGCATGATCGTCGCATATTCTTTCCTCTTTAGCAATGCTCCATCTCTAGACGAGTAGTTCTAGAGTCCTAGTGCCCCACTCCACTTCCTTGATGGATCTCCGGTCTCATCTGGGTTCAACGAGGGTGTCAATGATCCCAACTTGGGGGGATTGCTTCTCCTATTTGTCTTCATATCGGAGGTGGTACCTCCAGTCAATGCCCCTTGCACCATGACCATGTGTGAAGAGCATGGGTCATGAAAGGACTCAGGTTCTCAGGTTGTTTTAATTAGTTGATCAATGTCTGATGGGCATTTTGGTCCATTCACACGCTTGCTTTGATTTCTTTGCGACGATATATGTTTCATGTGAAATGACTAAAATGCCCCCACACATTTGATTATTATGTCACAACGCCTAAGGTTGTTTTGTCATTTCACCTATTATTTACATTGGTTTATACTATGATCTAAATGATTGTCACGCTATAGTTTTCCAATTTTTTGATTGGCTAGTTTTATAAAATTCATAGTAAATCGTAGGTTGCTCAGCAAAATACGGATAAATACTTGTTGGAAAGGATTTTTCACAAGGAATACTAATTTTAAGGTTTTTGAGTAAGTATTTGTATCCCTATTTCAATGTTTGTCATAAACACCATTTTAATTATATATAAAGCCTTAAAATATGTAACTAATTCATTTTAATTCCAAATTTAAGAAATAAATATGTAGAATCCAAGTAATCGATTAGTCCAAGTTTTGAGTCCTAAATCGATGGTTTTCATAGGAGGCCCAAAATTAGGGTTTTTCACATAATATGATTTATAAACCCTAATACATGTGTATAAACTTGTATCCAGGGTAAAAGTGGCATTGGACACAATTAGTTGGTGAAAAGTCTTCTCCAGGAATCTCAAGAGAGGTATGTGCATTCTAAACCCTAAGTTGGGCATATTTTATCCAATCCTACTTTCCCAATGAGGCATGAGCCTATATGTTAGTTACAACAATGCTTGTTTATTTCACTTTAATTATTCTAGCATCTTAGACCCCACTTGCAAAGTTTTCAAATCCTTAAGTTTTCCATTAAATTATTCTAACATGATGATATAAATGACTAATATACTAATGTAATGTACATCTGTACAACCACCCATAGTGCACATGTGTAAATTTGCCCAGGGAAATGTGATAATTCTCCCCACTTTATATATATTTGGGTGCTTGGGAAAGTGTAAATTCTCCCTCACCTAGAGGTTGACGTTAGGTAGATGCCTCATCCCTATGGTAGTTTGATGTAGTCATATTAAATCATGCATGCAACATTATTATTACTTGACTAGGAAGAATTCTTATTTATTTACTTGACTCATACTTTTGACCCTCTTAGCATAGTAGTTCTTTATCATGTAATACTTTACTTTATGTTTGTCCTTATTCCTTTAGTTGATGCATACCTTTATTCTCCTCTTGTTGGGTGATCCCAACCAACCATGTTTAGGATCAGAGTGCGCAATAGGAGCAAGGTGAACACACTAAGACTAGGAAAATGAGTTCATTTGTTAAATCATGGACTATTTGTTAAGTTATTTTATTGGAGACATATTGATGTAGTTGAGTTTCCCTCTACTTAGATCCTTTACTTCTATAAAGCATGTACACCCTTTTGGGAAAATGTTGATGTACTCTTTATTAAATTGAATATAGTCAAAGTTTTAACTTCGGTGCTATTCGTTGGATTTTATTTACCATTTTTTGTAGAGAGGTGTTTCACTTCTTTACAACATGGTATCAGAGTCAATGGTCGTCAGAGTCTTGACTATTTCAATTTGTCTCCTTAGTTAGAAACCCTTACCTCATATAGTTTCCCTTTAGTTCACCTTAGAATTAACCCTATTGTAAAAGGTTGATTTAGGACCAGAAGAATTTCATATTAGAAATATCTTTAGTCAACTTTTAGGTGATTAGCCTATAAGGTAGCTACTAGGACATAAGTTAAAAGCAAGGGTGCCTAGAAAGGGTCAGGGTCTGGGGGATGGCTAAATTTTCCTCTGTGCCACAAGTTTGGTTTACACTGACTCCCAAATCCATATGACATTGGCCTGGCCTGAGCTGATATTATTGTCCAAAATAGCATACCTTTAGGAAAATAACCTCATTGTTGAGTATCCTTAGTGTTATGATTTCCATGTGTAGGGGTAGTTTACTCTATGCTAGACTTAGAAGTTTGGTAATAGTGAGTAGTAAAACAATTAAGTGTTGGATCTTATACATGAGTTAATTAGACTCACTCTTTTACCTCTAGTTTAATCTGACTTAGTAGGTCAACCCTTTTAAGTGGAGAAGTAGTAGTAGTACCTTGATAGATTTTGGAATTGCTGATTTCAAGGATGAAATCTTGTTAAAGGGATGGAGTCCTACAATACATTGAAATCTTGCTACCCTATAAAATTGGAAACCCTAACTCTAAAAACAACATATTAGTGAGCTTATATGATTAGTATTGACCAAAAAAATTGTAATTATATTTTAAACTATTTGTTTATATACAAATGAATAGATAATAAGTCATTTAATAAATAGTTCATATGCTTTAACCCCAACAAATACTTAATATGAGTAACTCACTAATTGTGAATACACATAATGTTGACCATGTCAATCTAATGACATGATAAATGGAAATAATGCATAATATATAATGGTCATGCTGACCTAAATCCTAAGATAAAATCATCTAACCTTAACATATATACATATTTATGTATATACCCTTAATGCCTTCATGATACATTAGTGACATTAGGTGTCATCATCAATAATATACCTTGATACATATAAATGGAATATAACCACCTAATCATAAATTGATATATGAATCAATTCATTAAAAGGCAATGTGTTCCATCATATTCACTAAAATACATATAATGACTCAAATGTTATAAGGAGTAATTAGATTTACATAAGCATGATTATTAAGTCTACAATAATTCCAAATGCCTAATGTGATGTCAAATGTATAATTTATATTATGAAGTGTAAGTAGGAGAAAATGGTTAGTAATGCCATTAATGTGAGTATGAAAAGTGATGTGACAACTAATGTAGCATGATGATATAAATGACTAATTAACTAATGTAGCATACAATTGTACAACCACCCATAGTGGGATGTGTAAATTCACCCAGGGGAATTTGATAATTCTCCCCACTTTATATATATTTAGGTGCTTGGAAATGTGTAAATTCTCCCTCACCTAGAGTTTGATGTTAGGTAGGTGCCTCGACCCTATGTTAGATTAATGTAGTCATATTAAATCATGCATGCAACATTATTATTACTTGACTTGGCAGAAATCTTATTTATTTACTTGCCTCATACTTTTGACCCTCTTAGCATAGTAGTTCTTTATCATGCAATACTTTACTTTATGTTTGTCCTTATTCATTTAATTGACACATACCTTTATTTGCCTCTTGCTGGGTGATCCCAACCACCCAGGTTTAGGATCAGAGTGCATAATAGGAGCAAGGTAAACCAACCTAAGACTAGGAAAAGGAGTTCATTCTTCAATCATGGACTATTTGTTAAGTTATTTTAATGGAGACATGTTGATGTAGTTGAGTTTCCCTCTACTTAGATCCTTTACTTCTATAAAGCATGTACACCCTTTTGGGAAAATTTTGATGTACTCTTTATTAAATTGAATATAGTCAAAGTTTTAACTTCGGTGCTATTCGTTGGATTTTATTTACCATTTTTTGTGGAGAGGTGTTTCACTTCTTTACAACATGGTATCAGAGTCAATGGTCGTTAGAGTCTTGACTATTTCAATTTGTCTCCTTAGTTAGAAACCCTTACCTCATATAGTTTCCCTTTAGTTCACCTAAGAATTAACCCTATGGTAAAAGGTTGATTTAGGACCAAAAGAATTTCATATTAGAAATATCTTTAGTCAACTTTTAGGTGATTAGCCTATAAGGTAGCTACTAGGACATAAGTTAAAAGCAAGGGTGCCTAGAAAGGGTCAGGGTCTGGGGGATGGCTAAATTTTCCTCTGTGCCACAAGTTTGGTTTACACTGACTCCCAAATCCATATGACATTGGCCTGGCCTGAGCTGATATTATTGTCCAAAATAGCATACCTTTAGGCAAATAACCTCATTGTTGAGTATCCTTAGTGTTATGATTTCCATGTGTAGGGGTAGTTTAGTCTATGCTAGACTTAGAAGTTTGGTAATAGTGAGTAGTAAAACAATTAAGTGTTGGATCTTATACATGAGTTAATTAGACTCACTCTTTTACCTCTAGTTTAATTTGACTTAGTAGGTCAACCCTTTTAAGTGGAGAAGTAGTAGTAGTACCTTGATTGATTTTGGAATTGCTGATTTTGAGGATGAAATCTTGTTAAAGGGATGGAGTCCTACAATACATTGAAATCTAGCTACCATGTAAAATTGGAAACCCTAACTCTATAGACAACAGATTAGTGAGCTTATATGATTAGTATTGACCAAACAAATTGTAATTATAATTTGACTTGTTTGTTTATATACAAATGAATATATAATAAGTCATTTAATAAATAGTTCATATGCTTGAACCCCAACAAATACTTAATATGAGTAACTCACTAATTGTGAATACACATAATGTTGACCATGTCAATCTAATGACATGATAAATGGAAATAATGCATAATATGTAATGGTCATGTTGACATAAATCCTAATATGAAATCATCTAACCTTAGCATATATACACATATATATATGTATATACCCTTAGTGCCTTCATGATACATTAGTGACATTAGGTGTCATCATCAATAATATACCTTGATACATATAAATGGAATTATAACCACATAATCATAAATTGATATATGAATCAATTCATTAAAAGGCAATGTGTTCCATAATATTCACTAAAATACATATAATGACTCAAATGTGATAAGGAGTAATTAGATTTACATAAGCATGATTATTAAGTCTACAATAATTCCAAATGCCTAATGTGATGTCAAATGTATAATTTATAATATGAAGTGTAAGTAGGAGAAAATGGTTAGTGATGCCATTAATGTGAGTATGAAAAGTGATGTGACAATGTTTAGACTTAATAACTTATTGGATAATATTGTCAATTTCTTACAAAATAATTTGTGATAATTTCTATGATGGTAATATGAGAATAATGGGGAATAAATTCAAGTTATTAAAGATTGTGACCTAATACATTAATAAATATCGAGATGATTTAGTAAACCCTAATTGTGCTTAAAATTCTTAAGTAGTAATGAAAAATACATATGATTTGTACATAATGTTGAGATATAATTCTTTATACAAATAATGTGAATGTAACCTGATACAATCAATAGCATATTAAGGATGGTGTAACTTCATAATGGAGATAATGCTAATAAGCTAAAAATGGTAATTGTGTTATATTTGATAAAAAAAGTAATATGAAAAGTGGAAACCCTAGTAAAACTTGAATCATGAGTATAGCATGTGAAGTACCATAGTTTAGAATTAACCACATAGTTACTTAATGTTGGGATGTTACGTACTCACCCTTCTCTCCTATTGAGATTTTTGGGACGAAATCCTCTTTAAGGAGTGGAGTGTTGTAACATACTAAATATTGAATTCAATTGCAATTTAACCCATTTTCAAGATTTTATTTCCTTCATATCCTTCTTGTCCTTTTCCCTAAATTTTCCTAGCTTTTCTATCCTCTTTATCCTCAATGTTGAATTTGAGCAACCCTTGATGGCTCAAACTATATTTACCCACATTCATGACAATGAATGGTTTTTGCACAAATATCTCAACTAGTGTGTTAATTAGAGTCTAATAATGCAAAATGACCATTTATGAGAGATAATTAGTAGATTATATTAATTTAGATTTTGTATGGCTTTTGGGACAAGAAATGAGTAATACTGTGGAATTGAGTTAGTTAATGGGATAATATGTCTCTTTTGTTTTCTCTCTCCTCCTAAGTGGCAATAAAATATTGAAAGAGAGTAATATGGTGAGATATGAGTCTAGAATTTAATATATGTTTTATATCTCGAATTTCCTTCCAAAGATTTAATTAGAAAAAATTTTCGAGTTAATTCACCCTTTAAAATACATTAATATATATTTTAATGCCCAATACGGTGATTAAGGGCCAAAGATTTAAAAAAATGGAAATCTAATTGCATAGAATTAATCTAGGCATTAATATTAGCTTATGGTTCAAATTTTGGGTCAATTGGTCATTGTTTGACCCTCCAAATTGATTAAATGAGTTTTCAATAAAGTTGGACTATGGTTTAATTCGATTCACATTTAGTGCATTTAATTTCATATAATTTGCGATTTTAATCATTGTCACATGTTACTTCAATTTAGATTGCCTCTCAAGCATGCAATCTAACAACTGAGGTTTAATTATGAGATCTAAGATTCGATCCGATGACCGCAGTGTCATCCTCTTCCTCCATTTCATCTGTGAGTCAGCACAGTGATTAACTATGTGATCTCGTTTTCCCTCTACGATCACCATTTCTCAATTTTCTTTTGACTTTAGATCCATCTCCCTCTACCGTTTCAAATGAGCCCTAGATCGTCAACTCCCCTGGACCATAGACGAAATGCCCAATTGGGTTCTTTCCCCTCATCTCCACCACAGAGTTACAGAGGGGCCTATGCTCACCTCTCGCCTATATAAGGCCACATAGAGAACACCCAAACCACAACCATTCATCCTCCTCTTCCAATTTGGCCTCAAATACCCTCGTACTCCTCGTCCTACTCGATCTTCAATTCAAGAGATGAAGACCTCACCCCAGCTCTCTACACCACCCCGAACGAATTAACCGTCTTGTAAGCATCCTTGACCCCAACTCTCCTCTTTGGAATTTCTATTTTGGTTTGCGACGACCCATATCACTGTACCCTATAGGCACCTTTTCTTCTATGTTTTCTCCGCACTCCCGGCTAGCACCTATGGTGTTCTGGGTGGTTTTTCTTTGAGTTTTGGTGCCCTCACCTTCGCACGGAGGCCAAAAACCTATTAATGTGAGTCGCTTGCCATGTTGGCATGATCATCGTATATTCTTACCTCCTTAGCAATGCTCCATTTCTAGCCGAGCAGTTCTAGAGTCCTAGTGCCCCTCTCCACCACCTTGATGGATCACCGGTCTCGTCTGGGTTCGGTGAGGGCGTCAGCAATCCCAACTTGGGGGGATTTATTCTCCTATTCTTCTTTGGATCAGAGGTGGTAACTCCAGTCGACGTCCCTCGCACCAAGACCGAGGGTGAAGAACCTAGGCTGTGAAAGGACCCGGTGCCCATGTTGTTTTAATTAGCTGATCAATGTCCAATGTGCATTTTTGTCCATTTGCATGCTCGCTTTGATTTATTGGCAACGATATATGTTTCATGTGAAAAGAGTAATATGACCCCACACATTTGACTATTATGTCATAGAGCCTAAGGTTGTTTTGTCATTTAACCTATTATTTACATTAGTTTATACTCTGATCTAAATGATTGTCACGCTATAGTTTTCCTATTTTCTTATTGGCTAGTTATATAAAATTCATAGAAAATCGTAGGTTGCTCATAAAAATACGTATAAATACTCATTGGAAGGGATTTTTCACAAGGAATCCGAATTTAAGGTATTTAGTATCGATTTGTATCCCTATTTCAATGTTTGTCATAAACACCATATTAATTATATAAAAATCCTAAAAATATGTAACTAATTCATTTTAACTCCAAATTTAAGAAACTAATATGATTTATTAATCAGGAGAATCTAAGTAATCAATTGGTCCAAGTTTTGAGTCCTAAATTGATGGTTTTCATAGGAGTTCCAAAATTAGGGTTTCTCATATAACATGCTCTATAAACCCTAATCCATGTGTATAAACTTGTATCTAGGGTAAAAGTGACATTGGACACAATTAGTTGGTGAAAAGTCTTCTCTAGTAATCTCAAGAGAGGTATGTGCATTCTAAACCCTAAGTCAGGCATATTTTATCCAATCCTACTTTCCAATGAGGCATGAGCCTATACATTAGTGACAACAATGCTTGTTTATTTCACTTTCATTATTCTAGGGTCTTGGACCCCACTTGCAAAGTTTTCAAATCCTTAAGTCTGCTATCAAATTATTCTAGCATGATGATATAAATGACTAATTAACTAATGTAGCATACAATTGTACAACCACCCATAGTGGGATGTGTAAATTCACCCAGGGGAATTTGATAATTCTCCCCACTTTATATATATTTGGGTGCTTGGAAATGTGTAAATTCTCCCTCACCTAGAGTTTGATGTTAGGTAGGTGCCTCGACCCTATGTTAGATTAATGTAGTCATATTAAATTATGCATGCAACATTATTATTACTTGACTTGGCAGAATTCTTATTTATTTACTTGCCTCATACTTTTGACCCTCTTAGCATAGTAGTTCTTTATCATGCAATACTTTACTTTATGTTTGTACTTATTCATTTAATTGACACATACCTTTATTCTTCTCTTATTGGGTGATCCCAACCACCCATGTTTAGGATCAGTGGGCGCAATAGGAGCAAGGTGAACCAGCCTAAGACTAGGAAAAGGAGTTCATCCTTCTATCATGGACTATTTGTTAAGTTATTTTATTGGAGACATATTGATGTAGTTGAGTTTCCCTCTACTTAGATCCTTTACTTGTGTAAAGCATGTACACCCTTTTGGGAAAATTTTGATGTACTCTTTATTAAATTGAATATAGTCAAAGTTTTAACTTCCACTGCTATTCTTTGGATTTTGTTTACCATTTTTTGTAGAGAGGTGTTTCACTTCTTTCCAACATGGTATCATATCAAATGGTGGTCAGAGTCTTGACTATTTCAATTTATCTCCTTAGTTAGAAGCCCTTACCTCATATAGTTTCCCTTTAGTTCACATTAGAATTGACCTATGGTAAAAGGTTGATTTAGGACCAGAAGAATTTCATATTAGAAATATCTTTAGTCAACTTTTAGGTGATTAGCCTATTAGGTAGCTACTAGGAAATAAGTTGAAAGCAAGGGTGCCTAGAAAGGGTCAAGGTTTGGGGGCTGGATAAATTTTCCTCCGCGCCACTAGCTTGATTTACAAGGACTCCCGAATCCATATGACACTGGCCTGGCCTGGGATGATACTATTGTACAAAATAGCATACCTTTAGGCAAATAACCTCAATGTTGAGTATCCTTAGTGTTATTATTTCCATGTGTAGGGGTAGTCTACCCTATGCTAGACTTAGAAGTTTGGTAATAGTGAGTAGTAAAACAATTAATTGTTGGATCTTATACATGAGTTAATTAGACTCACTCTTTTACCTCTAGTTTAATTTGACTTAGTAGGTCAACCCTTTTAAGTGGAGAAGTAGTAGTAGTACCTTGATTGATTTTGGAATTGCTGATTTTGAGGATGAAATCTTGTTAAAGGGATGGAGTCCTACGATACATTGAAATCTAGCTACCCTATAAAATTGGAAACCCTAACTCTATAGACAACAGATTAGTGAGCTTATATGATTAGTATTGACCAAACAAATTGTAATTATAATTTAACCTATTTGTTTATATACAAATGAATATATGATAATTCATTTAATAAATAGTTCATATGCTTGAACCCCAACAAATACTTAATATGAATAACTCACTAATTGTGAATACACATAATGTTGACCATATCAATCTAATGATATGAGAAATGGAACTAATGCATAACATATAATGGTCATGTTGACCTAAACCCTAAGATGGAATCATCTAACCTGAACATATATACATATATATACATTATATATATATACCCTTAATTACATCATGATACATTAGTGACATTAGGTGTCATCATCAATAATATACCTTGATACATATAAATCGAATGTAACCACCTAATCATAAATTGATATATGAATCAATTCATTAAAAGGCAATGTGTTCCACCGTATTCAGTAAAATACATATAATGACTCAAATGTGATAAGGAGTAATTGTATTTATATAAGCATGATGATTAAGTCTACAATAATTCCAAATGCCTAATGTGATGTCAAATGTATAATTTATAATATGAAGTGTAAGTAGGAGAAAATGGTTAGTGGTGACATTAATGTGAGTGTGAAAAGTGATGTGACAATGTGTAATATAGTTGTATGAAATTAATGTGACATTATTTAGACTTAATAACTTATTATATAATATTATCAATTTCTTACAAAATAATTTGTGATAATTCTGTAGGATGGTAATACGAGGATAATGGAGAATAAATTCAAGTTATTAAGGATTGTGACCTAATACATTAATAAATATCAAGATGATTTAGTAAACCCTAATTGTGCTTAAAATTCTTTATTAGTAATGAGAAATACATATGATTTGTACATAATGTTGAGATATAATTCTTTTTACAAACAATGTGAAT
Organism: Alisma plantago-aquatica; assembly: GCA_963693085.1. Taxonomy (NCBI): domain Eukaryota; kingdom Viridiplantae; phylum Streptophyta; class Magnoliopsida; order Alismatales; family Alismataceae; genus Alisma; species Alisma plantago-aquatica. Next base: position 805,548,663 of record OY856409.1, read on the forward strand.
GTAACCCGACACAATCAATAGCATATTAAGGATGGTGTAACTTCACAGTGGAGCTAATGCTAATAAGACAAAAAAAGGTAATTGTGTTATATTTGATAAAAAGTAATATGAAAAGTGGAAATCTTAGTAAAACCTGACTTATGTGAAGTACCATAGATTAGAAGTAACCACCTAGTTGCTTAATGTTGGGATGTTACGTACTCACCATTCCCCCATGTTGAGATTTTGAGGATGAAATCCTCTTTAAGGGGTGGAGTGTTGTAACATATTGAATCTTGGGTTCAATTGCAATTTACAATTGCAATTTCCTTCATATCCTTCTTGTCCTTTTCCCTAAATTTTCCTAGATTTTCTATCCTCTTTATCCTCAATGTTGAATTTGAGCAACCCTTGATGGCTTGAACTATATTTACCCACATTCATGACAATGAATGGGTTTTTGCACAAATATCTCAACTAGTGTATTAATTAGAGTCTAATAATGCAAAATGACCATTTATGAGAAATGATTAGTGGATTGTATTAATTTTGAGTTTTTATGGCTTTTGGCATAAAAAATGAGTAATAATGTGAATTGAGTTAGTTAATGGGATAATAAACCTCTTTTGTTTTCTCTCTCCTCCTAAGTGGTAATAAAACATTAAAAGAGAGTAATGCCATGAGATATGACTCTAGAAATTAATATATGTTGTATATCTCGAATTCCCATCCAAATATTGATTAGAAAACATTTTCAAGTTAATTCACCCTTTAAAATACATTAATATATATATTAATGGCCAATATAGTGTTTAAGGGCCAAAGCTTTTACAAAATGAAAATCTAATTGCATAGCATTAATATAGGCATTAATATTAGCCAATGGTTCAAATTTGGGTCAATTGGCATTGTTTGACCCTCCAAATGGATTAAATGAGTTTTCAATGAAGTTGGACTATGATTTAATTCAATTTACATTTAATGCATGTAGTTCCCTATAGTTTGTGATTTTAATCACTATCACACGTTACTTCTATTTAGATTGCCTCTCAAGCATGTGATCTGCTGAATGAGGTTTAATTATGAGATCTAAGATCCGATCTGACGGCTGACGTGTTGTCCTCTTCCTCCGTTTCATCTATGAGTTAGTAACTGCTTCATAGTGATTAACTCTGCGATCTTGTTCTCCCTCTATGATGCACCATTTCTCAATTTTCTTTTGCCTTTAGATCTATCTCCCTCTACCATTTTGAATGAGCCCTAGCTCGTAGACTCCCTTGGACCATAGACAAAACACCCAATTAGGTTATTTCCCCTCATCTCCACGATGGAGTTACAGAGGGGCCTATGGCTCACCTCTCGCCTATATAATGCCATGTTGAGAACCCCCAAACCACAATTGTTCATCCTCATCTTCCAATTTGGCCTCCAATACTCCCGAACTCCTCGACCTACTTGATCTTCAAATTATGAGATGAAGGCCTCACCCTAGCTCTCTACCCCTCCCCATACAAATTAACCATCTCGTATACATCCTTGACCCCAAATCTCCGCTTTGGCATTTCTATTTTGGCTCGCAATGACCCATATCATTGTACCCTATAGGAATCTTCACTTCCATGTTTTCTCGGTGCTCTCGACTAGCACATGTGGTGTTCCGAGAGATTTTTCTTCGAGTTTTGGTGCCCCCACCTTCGTGTGGAGGCTACAAACCTGTTGGTGTGAGTCGTTTGCCATGTCGGCACGATCATCGTAGATTCTCACATCCTTGGCAATGATCCATCTCTAGTTAAGTAATTCTGGTGTCCTAGTACCCCTCTCCACCTCCTTGATAGATCATCGGTCTCGTCTGGGTTCAGCGAGGGCGTCAGCGATCCCAACTTGGGGGGATTGCTTCTCTTGTTCATCTTCAGATTGAAGGTGATACCTCCAGCTGACACCCCTCATGCCATGAACATGGGTGAAGAACTTGGGTTGTGAAAGGACTCGGGTGCCTAGGTTGTTTTAATTAGTTGATTAATGTCTGATGGGCATTTTGGTCCATTCACACACTCACTTTGATTTATTAGCGATGACATTCGTTTCATGTGAAAAGACTAAAATTCCCCCACACATTTGATTATTATGTCACAACAACTAAGGTTGTTTTGTCATTTCACCTATTATTTACATCGGTTTATATTCTGATCTAAATGATTGTCACGCTATAGTTTTCCTATTTTCTGATTGGCTAGTTTTATAAAATTCATAGTAAATCGTAGGTTGCTCAGAAAAATATGTATAAATACTCGTTGGAAAGTATTTTTCACAAGGAATCCGAATTTAAGGTTTTTAAGTATTTATTTGTATCAATATTTCGATGTTTGTCATAAAAACCATTTTATTTATATAAAAAACCTTAAAATATGTAACTAATTCATTTTGAATCCAAATTTAAGAAATAAATATGTTTTATTAATCAAGGGAATCCAAGTAATTGATTGGTCCATGTTCTGAGTCCTAAATTTATGGTTTTCATAGGAGGTCCAAAATCAGGGTTTCTCACATAATATGCTTTCTAAACCCTAAGCCATGTGTATAAACTTGTATATAGGGTAAAAGTGACATTGGACACAATTAGTTGGTGAAAAGTCTTCTCTAGGAATCTCAAGAGAGGTATGTGCATTCTAAACCCTAAGTTGGGCATATTTTATCCAATCCTACTTTCCCAATGAGGCATGAGCCTATACATTAGTTACAACAATTCTTGTTTATTTCACTTTCATTATTCTGGGGTCTTGGACCCCACTTGCAAAGTTTTCAAATCCTTAAGTATGCCATTAAACTATTCTAAAATGATGATATAATTGACTAATTAACTAATCTAGCGTACATATGTACAACCACCCATAGTGGACATGTGTAAATTTGCCCAGGGGAATGTGATAATTCTCCCCACTTTATATATATTCGGGTGCTTGGGAATGTGTAAATTCTCCCTCACCTAGAGGTTGAGGTTAGGTAGGTGCCTCATCCCTATGTTAGTTTAATCTTGTCATCTTAAATCATGCATGCAACTTTTCTATTACTTGACTTGGAAGAATTCTTATTTATTTACTTGCCTCATACTTTTGACCCTCTTAGCATAGTATTTCTTTATCATGCAATACTTTAGTTTATGTTTGTCCTTATTCCTTTGATTGACACATACCTTTATTCTCCTCTTGCTAGGTGATCCCAACCACCCAGGTTTAGGATCAGAGTGCGCAATAGGAGCAAGGTGAACCAGTCTAAGACTAGGAAAAGGAGTTCATCCTTCTATCATGGACTATTTGTTAAGTTATTTTATTGGAGACATATTGATATAGTTGAGTTTACATCTACTTAGATACTTTATTTGTATAAAGCATGCACACCTTTTGGGAAAATTTTGATGTACTATTTATTAAACTGAATATAGTCAAATTTTAACTTCCACTGCTATTCGTTGGATTTTGTTTACCATTTTTTGTAGAGAGGTGTTTCACTTCTTTACACATGCTAAAGGCCAAATTATGAACACTAATACTTAAAGTTGTAGAAGGGTTTAGAAAGCCTTGTGTTGCCTCCCAAGAACCTCTAATTTATAGTTTTTAGCTTGACTATCTCTGTGATGATTAAGGTTGGGCTATTGTTGGTTCCTTAAGCTGCATTTTAGCTCTCTGGATGAACACCTCATCTTTGTAGTATATTTCACCCTATGGCCATTGACTGGAAAGGGTACTTCTCACTATATAGTACAATCATTCATGATGGATATATCTTAGTGATTATAAATGATCATGGTCACCTTGATATCATATTTCTTGGGAACAATTTGATGGTGGAATTGAATAGGAGAACTTTGTCTCCTTCGTTGACTTCTTTTATCTTTAGGTGTGCATCATGCCACACCTTGGTCCTTTTCTTATAGATGTAAACATTTTCATAGGCATGCAACCTTAACTCCTGAAGATCCTAAAGTTGTAAGAATATCTTTTTCCCTTCCATGTCTGCATGCATGCTAAGGAACTTGATTGACCAGATAGCTTTTTTCTTTAGCTCCATTGAATGGTGGCATGAATTTCCATATATTAATATAGACAGAGTGGTCTGTCTAGGTGTCTTGTATGGATTTTGTTATGCCCATAAAGAATCATGCAAATGCATTCCTAATCCTTTCTCATTATGTTCACAACCTTCTCTAGGATTTGTTTGATTTGCCTATTGTATACCTCAACTTTCCCTGACATCTAAGGGTGGTATGGGTTGGTGACCTTATGTTTCAATCCTAACTTCTTTAGGAGAGCTTGACATTATCTTTCTACAAATGATATTCACCATCACTAATGACAGTTTTGAGGACCTTATATCATGGAAAGATAATATTTTTAAATAGCCTCATCAAGGCTTTTGAATCACCAGTAAGGGTCACTACCTCTTCTACACAATTGGATACATAATCAACCACAACCAATATGTACTTCTTGTTACATGATGATAGAAAAAGGCCCATGTAATTGATCCCCCATCCATCAAAGATTTTTACCTTTATCTAGTAAAAAAGGGGCATTTCATTCATTCTTGATATGTTCCTCATACATTAGCACTCATTACAAGACTTCACATATGCATGAGCATCTGTAAACAAGGTTGTCCAATAAAACCCTGAGTGAATAATCTTTGAGACAGTCCTATCAACACCTAAATACCCACCATAAGGTGAAGAATGACATTCATATAGAATTTGAGGCACTTCTTCCTAAGGTATACATCTCCTACAAAGATTGCTAGAACATTTCCTAAATAGCAGGGGGGTCATCTCTGTATTAATTTATAAGTTTAGAGAAGAGCCTCTTCTTTTCATTATAGGTGATGTCTGGTGACAATTGCTGATAAGATAGGTTTACATGTGTCGGCATACCACGACACAATAAGATCTACAAAATTGGTCATAATAAGAGCTTCATCAAGGTAATTTTCATTTATAGGTAGAAAGTTATCCTCCCCCAAATTGATCACGGATAAGTGGTCGATTACCACATCCTCTGATACCTTCTTATCTACAATCTCATGATATAACTCATGTAACAGGAATGCCCATCTTAGTAGACTAGGCTTCATGTCATTTGTCATCATCAAATACTTAATTTCCCTATCGTTCGAGTACACAACAACCTTTAAACCTATCAAATATAATTGTAATTTGTCAAAAGCAACACTATAGACATCATCTCCTTTCCAATATTTATAGTTAACTTGAGCCTCGTATAGGTTCATGTTCACATAATATATGATATAATGTTTCTTATCTTTTTTTGTCCTAAGAAGACACCCACAACATAATCTCTCGCATCGCACATCAACTCCAATGAAAAATCCCAATCTAGTTCTTAGATAATGTGCATAGTAGTAAGAGAATTCTTCAACATATTGAAGGCTCTTAGACAACTCTTTTTGGAATAAAAAAGACATCTTTCACAAGGAATTTTGACAAAGGCTTTGAGGTCGTGAGAACTCTTTAGTAAAATGTCTATATTAGCATGTGTGGCCCATAAAGCTTCTCACTCCCATGATAGATTTGGGAGGTGGAAGTTCTATTATAGCCTCGATCTTATGAAGTCAACCTCTATTCCTTTATTTGAGGCTTTGTGTCCCAACACTATTCCTTCTTGCACTATAAAATGGCACCTCTCCCAATTAAGAACAAAAGGCTTCTCTTTGTAGTGGTTTAAAATAAGGGAGAAGCTTCCTCAGATAGTTATCGAATGACCTGCCACAAATGGAAAAGTCATACATAAAGACATCCATTATATCCTACAAGAAATCATAGAAGATGGATATCAAGCATATTTGAAGACTTGAAGGTGTTTTGTACAACCTGAAAGCCATACATATAAAGGCATATGTATCATAGAACAAATGAAAGTAGTATTTTCCTAATTTTCTAGGTGTATCAGAACTTGATCAAAACTAGAATAACAATCTAAATGACATAATTATGAATAATGAGTGCTCTAGAACTTGGTATACAAAGAGGAGGGGAAAGTGGTCTTTCTTTGTTGCTTAACTAAGCTTCTGATAGTCAATATACATCCTCCAACCCATGATAGTTATAGTTTCTATTTCAACACCATTATCTCCTTTGGCAGCATTCATTCCACCCTTCCTAGGTACCACGTGTACATGGCTCACCCATTTGTTGTTGTTGATTGGGTAAACAATCACTGCATCATGATGTTTTATGACTTATTTCTTTACTACCTCTATCAGGTTTTGATTAATCTCCTTTGCCCTTGGGCTAGAGGTATCACATCTAATTTAAGGTGAAGGTGATGCATATAATCAACAAGGCTTAACCCTCTGATATCATATATAGAATATCATATCACTTTTATCCTCAACTTAAGCTTCATTAAGAGTTTTTCTTCTTGATCCTTATACAAAGTAGAGCTTATCATAAGTATTTTGCATTCTTCGGTATCTAAGAATTCATTTTTGAGAGCTTCTGGAAATTACTTCAGTTCAGGCTTGGGTCATGAGACTTCCTTGTCTGCTGGAGTCCTCTCAAAAGGAGTCATATTTTGTGGTCTCAATGACATCTTATTTTTCATCTTTCCTCTCACTTTCTTCAACATCTAGACAATCTAGGATTTCCACAACCTCTGGATCTTCAATGTTAGGAATTTGATCAGAAAGATCTCACCTTAATAAATCAACAATAGAGTTTTGCTCTTGGAATTCTTCACACATCTAGTTGTAGTTGTTCATGAAGTATACTTACTCAAAAAGAGATGGACCTCTCATGGGTTTCTAAACCTTGAAGTCAATATCATTGCTTCCAACTTTGATCATGATGATACCAACCTCAACATATATTAAGATTGTTCTTATACATAGGAAGGATTTCCCAAAGATCATGGGGAAATTTGGGTCTTCCACAATATTAGTCACCAATATATCATAGGAACTAAGAATATTTCAACACATATGGGCACATGTTTCACTAAATCAACAAGCTAAATCCACATAGTTGTCTTCTTCATTTCAGTAAGCCTAAGTCATTGGACAAGAATGAGAGACATAAAACTTATGATGTCCCCCAAGTTAGTAAGTCCTTTACTCTCTTCATTATCTTCCACATTGAATGGGATTGTGAAGGCTCCAAGATCCTTCTTCTTAGTAAACATTTTGCCTTGTACAAAGACATGAGACATATCGGCAAGCTTGACCTTCTCCACATCATCACCTCATCTTCTTTAAGTAATTAGATCCTTTAAGAGATTGGCGTAAGTGGGCATTTCTTCTACCGCATCCAAGAAAGGGATTTCCAGATACATCTTCTTCACCACCTTAATAAACTTCTTGTACTTCTTATTAAGTTGGGACTTGATGAGAATGTATAAAAAAGGTATTCTCAATGCATCTTGTCTTTCAACAAAGGAAAACATCTCAGAAATGAAGTCAAGTTGTGTCTGGATCTGATTCTGACTCATGCCTTGGCTTTGATTCTGATGCCAATTGTGATTTTGTCCTTAGAAATTGTTCCTATTCTACTGATAAGTTGTGTTGCGGGTGAACCTAGGTGGTTCACCTCCACTACCAAAGCCATATGGTCTTTGAGGTGGATTGTTAAGAATGTTTAGCTGGTGAGAGTTTTCTACAACGTTCTTGTTTCCATAAAAAGATTCAAGATGATCAAGTCTCTTAAAGTTGGTGTAAGAGACATTTTTGGTTGACCCATCTTGGTTGTCCTTTTCTTTGTGAGTGTAGAATCAATTCTCAGTGCCACGATCACTCTCTCCATAGGCGACACAGTTCAACATAGTTTCAATACAATTCCTTCTTTGTACCCAATGTCTTAACAACGATAGATATTTTGTCAATTTTTGCAGTAAGATCTTCGAGTGCTTTAGAATCAGTACTGGTCCCCACAATAGAGAAAATACATGTTGGATCTCTTTTGTATCCCAGAATGGCTTGCAAGGGAACAGTGTTATTGATTATCTATTTTAATATCTTTGAGTTATGCCCAATGAAGTCACTTATATCGACATCATTGAGGGTTGTTCTCTCTCTAGTAGTTCACCCATTATAGAAGGTAGTCACCATGTATCCCTCATCAAAGTTATGCTGAGGGTAATCTTTTTGGTACTCCTAATATATTTCCCAAGCTTCACCTCAAGTTCTCACAGAGCTTCCACATGAAGTTAGTGATCTTGTTTCTGAAGCATATGGTTTTATCTATAGGGTAGAACTTTGTGACAAAGACATCAACTAGGGCTTCCCATCCTTGAAGACTATTATACTTTAGAGGCAAATACCCGGAGAGAGAGTTGTCCCTTAGAGAGAACCTCAAACATGTGTATTATATGACCTCCTGAGGGATGCTATTAGTCTTGACGGTATCACAAATGTTTTTAAAGGCGATCTATGTGGTGGTAGGGATTATCTTCCAGTGAGTTCCCCCCAAAGGTTATATGTTCTATCATGTTTAGAAAGGATGGTTTCAACTCAAAGTTTGCAATGTTAAACTTGGGCAGAACGAATGGTTGCCTTGATTCATTGTCTCATGTGGTAGCCAAATACCAAATAGATAGGCCTTCATCATCATTAGGAGGGGGGTCTTAGGGTTGTGAGATTCTAGTTCAAGTTCTATCTCCTCCTCTATGTGTGTTTACTCATGAGGAGGATCGTCTTCATCCCATATCCACTCCCTCATCCTCTCCCTCTTCCAGCTAGCCATGACTCCCTTTGCAAATTAATAAATATTTACTTCACACTAAACTCCTAAAAGAAATAATATGGCCGAGGTTAGAAATAGGATATGTCAAATGAGTTTTCAAGATGTATAGTATTATCAAATCAAATAAAATGTGAAGTTAAGTCTATAGCTAGACTTAAGGCACTGACATATGCTGTATAGACCTTGTCCTCAACAATTTTTTATTGCCTTGTCCCCAACAACGGTGCTAAAATTTGATCACCTAAGACTGTGCATCTGAAACAAAGGTGGATCTAGAGTAATCAAACTTTATATTTTCTAACTCGATACTAAAACGCCCACAACGATGATTGGGGCCTTGTGCATTGAACATGGTCAAACACATGGACAAGGGGTGGCAAGTGTTTAGGATCTAAGGTCTTGACTTAGTTACATCTAGCCAAAAAGTGAGACAAGTGTTCCTTACAGAATAATGGTAACACGAAAAGGATAAGACAACAAAAGTAAAGTAAATCTATATTAACAATTCAATACAAAACTTGGATATTTTGATATGATTTTCATATATGGATAAAACTTGGATTGAGGTTCACCGCTTAAGGATTCTTGCCAACATGCAATATTAACACTCATTGTTTACCCTTACCATAGTTTACAAGCAATCATCATTAGTTTCTATTCTATCCTCTCTCAATATTAAGTTAGATCTATATCATAAGTTTGTCTCTCTATCGAGATGACAAACATACACTCGAAAATACATCCATATGATCATTAGATTTAGTATTCCAACATTATCATGCATTCATACTACTACATAACTCCAGATATTAAAAAAAACTACTCTATGGGGCTTATCAATCAAACAACACAAGATGGTAACTAATCATGAAAGTGAGGCATTGAAGACCAAGAGTATAGAGATAAACATTTCTAAGAGTATATACGATCAATGCATATGAATATTTACTTGTTGAAATAACCTTACAAGCTACTCCCAACCCAATAAAACGGTTTATCCACTCATGTTAATAAGATATAGTTCATATTTACACATGAATGAATCCATAACAAGATGGAGGTATATGAAAAATATGGGAGAAGTTGGAATAAAATACATCAAATAGTAACATCAAGGGTGTTTGTGGTCGATGGTGGTCTTTTTCTTCACATTGGTGGTGATGTCAAAAAAGGTGGTAGTTACAGTCATCCTTCTTCTTTCAAAGAGGGTCATATGAACTGATGGAAGAAGGGGTGATAGAGGGAGACCTTGGATATTTTCATTTGTCATTGGAGATTGAAGGAATAACTCAAAATCTCATCCTCCCTCTTTTGAAGGTTGATGGTAGATGGAGATCGAAGCACCACTTTCTCATTGGAGATAGAGTTGTTCTCATGTAGTAGCTCAAGGTGGTTATGATTAGATTTTTCTTTCACTCCAAGATCACTTGGCACATGCCTCGAGGCACATGCTTAACCGTCTATGTTAGAGGTGGCTTGTAGGGCATCCATCAATAGACAAGGGTCTACCGATCCATTAGTAATCTAAGCCCTGTTGAACCACTAATAGTTGAAGCCTGGAAAAATCATCGATAGGTGAGGTCAGTAGGTGAGCCTTTAGTGGATGAGATCGCAATACAAACCTTTAGTAGACTAAAGTCTTCTAGGCCTTTAGTTAATGAGGGTCTACTAGGCAATTGGTAGGTGATGTCAGTGATACTAGAGTTTGAGGATTGCTGGTAGGGCCTTAGGTTGACAATCGACTGTTGATCCTTTGATTAGTGCATGCACTCTTGATTTGTCAGTTATTGGCTCAGGGGACCATGAGTAGATGACAATCGATGGTCTACCTACACATGGAGGATTCTAGGTTTTGGGTTGTGACTCCTACCAACTAATGGCAGATTCCATCAGGTTTTGGGTTGTGAGTCCCACCAACCAATGGTATGGCTTCCTAGCTGGTAGTCGATGGTTTTTATACAAAAAAAGAGTAGTTACTACTTATTCAAGGCAAAGAGGAAAAACATGAAGATAGATGCAGGAATATCTGTATAAGCCTATTCTAATGAGGGAAATGAATGATAAAAATAGGCATGTAACATCCAAAAAATTGGATGTTATCAAATAGGTTTTGGATATGAGGGTGAGATTAAGATATATAACCAAACACATTGTATATTTCATTTTTCTTGATAAAATTTTGATAAAATATGAATTCACTTAGCATTTGAACATCAACACACTCTATTTCGTTGTTGATAGTTAATAATTTATACATAATCAAAGAAGACTTATACAATAACCAAAGCACTCAGGAGTGTAGCGGTCTCTCTCTAAGGTTCACTCCAGCTTCTCTCTACCCCAGCAATGTCGCTGGGGGGAGGGAGTGTCATCTCTGGCGCGCCCTCCCCCCGACCTCCAATCATTGACAACAATTGAAGCTTTGAGCTCTCCTGGAGGAAAGGCAGTCAAAGGGTGTCGTTTCGGGTGCGGGTTGGTGAGGGATGAGTAGTGCCGCGAGGAGCAGATCTGGGACAGAGGATTGGCATGTCAACCCGGTCAATTCCACATCATTCAAGCATGACGGTTGGAAAGAGCTTCTCCCACCAGATCTTGGCTCTTCGTCGCCGCTCTACCTCTCTGGTTGCCCTAGATTATGATGGGTTTGACCCCGCCCTACCCTCTTCCTGATGCTTTCGGTGGCAGATGGAACCGGTACTAGGTCGACAATGTCTCAACCAGATCGGCAGCACATTCCCTTCAGCTTACAAGGGGTCGTTGCTCGGGTGGAGTTCCCTCTGGCGTAAGGGTGGTTTCTGGTTCCCCTTGTCTGGTGACTAGGCTCCAGCCTCTCCCCCCACCGGTGGGTTTCCCCTATGTAGTGTTTCTTTTGCAGGCGTCCGACTTGGTTTGTTTGGCATCCTTTTACTGGATGTTGTGCTGCTGGTGCTGATGCTAGGCTCTGCCCAGACGGACCACTTGGTAGTGCTCCTTTGTGGCTGCAGCATATGCATAGGCGGTGGGCCTTGAAAGGGTACAGTTTGCCCCATCGGTCCTCCAATGTCAGCTCCTGTCTCGACTGTATCGACACTTGGTGGTGGGAGTAGCTTGTCATCATCTTCATCGATGACTCCACCAACAAACTTGTTGATGACAAGCGACGACCGCCTGACCTTGTGTGGCTCCTCTGTAGCTATGAATGCATGCACTATAGGTGCTTGATCAGGGGATTCTATGTTTATAGGAGTTCATGTGGTTTGATTTTAGGGGGCAATTCTTCTTGTTCTCCTTTCGAGCCTTCTACTATTGCACGTAGATACACCTTCAAGGTGTTCGTTGGTTTGCTGCAGCTAACCATTGCTTCCGCTTGGATGCTCGTATCTTGAGCTGGAGCCTTTGATTCTTCTCCTTGGTGTAGCATAGATGCGCAAGGTCTAGCAATTTGGTGGTTGTCGATTGATGAAGAGGTGTTGGACTTCTACCTGGATTTCACATCTTCAGGGAATGAATCAAACTCCAGTGGAAGAAAGGCAGAGCTCAATTCAAGGACATTAGTTGACAGCCAACTCGTGGAAGGATCCTGATGTTTCTCATTTGCACCTCGGTTGTGTCTTTCTATGTTTTGGGGGATTTGATTGGGGTGTATGCTCTTTCTAGATCCTTGTGATAGCTGGCTAAGAAAGTAGATACACTAAGACTTTATCCTAGCAGGGTGGTTGGTGATAGCCTTTGACGAGTTGTGGTTATTTTTTGTGGGTATGCTAATGTATATAATCATGGCTTGTTATAGTCTTTCTTCTGGAAGGAGTATTAGGATCCAGTCGCTAGTTAGTTTGTTTTCCTTAGCTTGTTAGTTCCTTTTGAGATCTCTAGTCCCCCTACGTGGGGTAATGATCTTTAGATTTTTCTAGTTATTTCTGCATGATGTGATGGGGTACTAAGTGCCCAAAGTTTTGGTAATACTAGCAACACGCATTTTAGACCGACCAAAAAAAAGACTTGTACAAGTTTTAGACACTATCACAAGAAATGAAATTTCATTGCATGGAATATTATAAATTCCCTTTTACATGATTAAAGGGCCTAGAGTAAATAGGGATTAGGATGATCTAGACTTTCTAGTAATAATATCTCAAAGTGATCCTTTCTCAAGATGACTTTCTTGATGTGTTTCTATCTCCATAAGCAACATGTCAACCTATGTTTTTTTAAAGTTGGCTGGGTTACTATCTCACTAAGAGGAGGATCTCTACTTTGTGCATGTGTCCCCTCCCTCACATGATTGAATTGTTGTTTTGATTATTGATTAGCTTTTAGGAAAATAAGTGCAATAATTAAGAGACTTGTAATATTGCACTAAAGTACAATCAAAGGAATTAGAATCTATGTCTTAATATGTGAACAAGTAATAGAAATTGATAAAACATAACACTAGGAATGCTACACATTTATGAAAAAAGGTTGATTTATCATTGTCAACAATTTGTTTTCCTTATATAACACTATCTTCTAATACATTGAATTTGAAATTATTATGGTTATTACATCAGTTATCATCTCTTTGATTTATGCACATATTGAACCACTTGGATCATGCCGTTCTCATTAAAGACTCTCAACTAAACCAAGGACTCAAATTCTTATGATAGACTAGAGATCCTAATACTAATAAATTATCCATCTACTATGTAATGGGGCTCTATATGTCTAGCCTCGAGGTCATATAAGTTAGTCAAATACATGTGGTCCCTTGTCCTTAGTACTAGATAGGGACATTAGGCTCATTTTCCTTACTAAAAACTTTTCCAATGTAATGATCCTAAAGGAGCTTGCACAGTTGTAATCCCTAGTGAGAAGGATGCATTGATCCTCTTAGTAGACATACTATTGAATCTTGGTATTGTCAAACTCTTTGATTATTGTTGGGTAATATCACTATTAATAGAACTTGGTAATAATGGGATCTCCTATAACTATTGGGTATATGTTGGTATCATCAGACTCTCCAGTCTATGTTGGATACCTCCAACTATCTTAATAGGTCATCCTCATCTGGCTTAACACCTTACACCCATTGGTGCACCGTGGTTACCTCTTGTAGACGTTGTTGGTGGGTAAATGGTTTCCTCCACTACAATACATACCACGACACAAATTCTTGGTTTTTGTCTTATACTATATTGTAACTCATCTTAAATTCATTGTTAGATCTACTCTCTCATTTTTATATCTAAACATCATCAAAGAAATTCTTAGAATAAGTGAGATGTTGTAACTTGAATAATATATAACAATCACTTCCATACAAATTTCATTTACATCAACTTATCATTCTTCCACTATATTAATCTCATTTATGATTTCATTAGATCATTCTTGTTGTGGTCTATTTCGCATATAGAACATCAGGTGACATAAAAGTATTCTAATCCTTGTTACTATATTTCTTTGTTCTAGACTTGACTCATTCAGGAATAGCCTTAGTGGAACTACTCCACATTATTAACTACTCTAATTCATAAATACATTCATGCACACAACTCACCGAGAAATTCATTTATTCATATAAATAATTATCAGACACTTAAAAATACTTTCTTTGCTTGTATGTTTTAGTTTCTTTCTCTTTGAATATCACAAACTATGATGGTTATATCATAGAAGATATTCTCACCTTCTCTAAGGTTTCATGCCAAATTATCAATATGTAACTTCATTGATGACATCTCTTTCTATTTTTTCATTTTCCAACTATTACTAGATTATCTCATTAAAATTCATAGGAGCTAAATCAATTGTATTTAAGTACACATGTAACTCAATTTCACGTCATGAGAAAGTATTTGAACTAGCATATCTTTTGCATCTTGATTGAATAGATCTTACATAATAATTGTCAATTTTGGGCTAGCAAGTTGAGTTAAATGATTTTTACTAAAATCAACTATCTTATTCTAACAATTCTATAAACTAATTTGATCATAGTAATAAGAATCAATTTTATGATTCAAGATTACATATAAGAATACAATTAATGTATTTACTAATATATCTTGATGAAGTCACACACTCTCTTTATATGGATCAACCTTGTTGGGATATAATTCTAGCTTCTAATTCTTAAATTTGTGACTAGAGCAATATGGATCACTTTGACAATTCAAGGCGACATATAAGAATAGTTTTATTTTATTTACTAATATATGTAGAGAAAGGAACCCACTCACTTGATATTTATCAACCTTTTTGGGATCCAGTTCTAGCTTCTTACTCTTAAATTTGGGAAGAAATCCCAAAATTAACTTCTAACAAAAATTGTTATCTGCTTCATGTACATAGGTCAAGTCATGTATGGGGAAGATGAATATGGACTACATCAAGTCATATAGGAGTAAGAGGAGTATGTACTACATAGTCCTACATGAGAAAGAGGAAAATGGACTAAGAGAAGAGAAAATCTAATCATGTTTTGTAATATTCATTTCTTTCTTGAATAAAAATTAAGAGGAAATAGAAATCAAACTTATGCACTTACCCTACATTGAGTAACTTGATTATATCACATCTTAGTATCTCTTCCTCTTTTTTCCTTTATCACTCTCAAAATCACCCCAAAGATTGTCATACATTAATTCTAGGACTTGAAGGTGTTAAATTAGCCTAGCTAAATCTGATTTGTTTGTGTTAGCTATCCAGGTTCAACTTTCTCTAGCAACTACCTCCTCAAAGTGAATCTAAAGATCTTATTACCTACTATCTTTGTTGAATAACTAATAGTCTATTGGTTCGATAAGGAGGATGACTAGGTCTAAATACGTGTAACTTCTATTCCAAACACTTGATTATTTGTGTTCAAAACTTGATTTTACATTTTTTTTACTAAAATTTAATTTGTACATACTTTATCCATATTCTCACATGAATTAAGAATTATGATTATCCATGTAATTCTTGCATTTAGGAAACACTTTTTACATACACATTATTTCAATCAAAATTTGATTTAAAAACTCTTGTTTTCTAATCTGATCAAGTACTATCATTTACATTCTTAAATGAAATGTGTATTTTCTTATTAAAAACAAATTTAATCATTATTTTATTCATATCTGAGGAATCAACACAAAAATTGGATGCTAAGTGGAAAGTTGAGGTTGGGTTAGTGCTACCCTTAGGCTAAGAAAATGCCTAAGAGACGGGTCATGACATGTATGTTCATGTTAGGTGATTTGGCTTGTATATCTTCTACTCTTTATAGGATGAAAATTAAATAAAGATGTTGGATGGTGGGTCCTAATATCTTTGAAAATTAGGAGTGGGGCACAAAAGTAAAATACTAGATGTCTCAAACAAGTAATGTTCTAGCATGCTTTTGTATGTATAGAATTCAATTTTATTTCATAGTGCAACCATGCATGTGGCATTTGAAGTTATGTATGAAAAGAACTCTGATAGCCCTAATAATTTCCCTTTTCTCATAGGCAAACTTATAGTACATTCACTAGTTTGGACTATTCTTGTGATTTTACAAAGAGGTTGGATTGGGATCCCAATACAAAAACAAAGGGAACATGTTGAGTTCAAACACTAACTAAAATGTTTTATCTATGCCAATTGATTGATATACAAACCCTACTGTGCACACTCATACAATTACATGGGACCACATAATAGATTTTCTTATTGGTATGTATGCCCAGAGAACCAATCATATGATGACTGTAGTGGCATGTCTTTTAAACAATTTGATTAATAAATGCAATCTCCATCTATATGTTTGTTCTATTATGAGATAGTGGTATAACATGATATATATATCTAAAGAATGATGTTACTCGATGACATATGTCTTCAGGATGAGGACAAGAACAATGAGATACTATGTATGATAAGATTACATATAATCTTGTTATGTCCCTACTCAGATATTATTATTATCAAAGCTGATAGACAATAATAATACATAAGACTAGAGTGTGTGTTGGTTGATGATAGAATCTCCTTAGTCATGACATGTGATATCAAACCAAGCACATAGGTACTTATCATATAATAGTGTATTATATAGACCCACCTTTAGAGTGATACATGGAGACCGTAAAATGTAGTCAATATCAGCTCTCATAGTGATAGTGGAGATAGTGGTTCTTAGACCTAAGGTTACAACACTCATCACATGCTGTTCATTGTACTTTGACATCATCCCACATGACCTTGAATAAGGGTTACCATAAAGGTGATACTTGGGTACAATGTAACACATGGGGATTGATTGTGAGTGATGTAGATCAAATTTGTCCCTCCTGTTGGACATGGATACTTGAAAAGCGAGACTGAGAAGTGTATGGCCATACTAATGTGAATCAATATGTGATATGTGATCTCACATGCATCTCAGATAGTCTTCTCTAGTTCAAGGAACATGGATTAAATGTTGAAGAGGATGATGATTCCATGCCTTGAGTTCAATCTAGATATTAGATATGAAGGAACTATACGATCATAGTAACACAAATCAGAGACAAAGGAACTATACAATAATAGTAACACTAATACTTGAGTAGCAATGATGTATTGCTAGATACCACATATTTCTTGTGATGTCATAAGTTAGTTACGAACATTCACTGTCAATGTAAATTGGGACCTATAGGGTCAGACACATAGGATTCACCTGGAATAGGATCTTATTCATGAATGTGGTTTGAACTTGATTACTAAAGTGTTAGGTATTTAATTTAAACAAGATTGGTTATTAGAAGTTCAAAATGATCGATTCAATAAGTGAACTGATAGTTTCAGATGTATGAACCGACCAATAGGATGATCAATACTATTGGATCAAGGATTTATGCTAATGTCACGTTGTGCATTAATTGTCATATTAAAATCCCATGTACTTGCAAATAGGAAATAAGGTGAACCGACTGATTCAAGTGTTGGACTGATCATCTCACATGTGAACTGATCGGTTTAGTAGTGAGTCAACCGATTGATGGTTCGTAGGTTTTAGAAAATTCATGAAATTATGTCTCTCCGACTCTCATATGAATTGGAAACCATGACCATGTCCATCCTATATAAAGGGGGGCAGTCTAGGCTTTCAGAGTCACAAAAACTAGCTCTAACAATTGTTTTCCTCTCATAGTTGTGGTAACTAGAGAGCTCGATCAAGTCTTACCCCAAAAAGGGAGAGACATAAAGGAGAGACAACAAAGAAGAGAGAGTCAACACTAGCACATTGATGTTCAAAGGGAAGACTCCTTCTCGTTGGCTTTGGAGCGCAATGAGGAGTTCCTGATGGTCCACATGGACTACATAGAGGTGTGGAGGCAGTTGTCACCATTCTAGGAGGAAAACAATCACTATCACCTATGGTGGTTTCGTGCAGACGTTGTCCATGTGCTGCTTGGGAAAGAAGCATATCTTTGTAAGCATGTTCGTTGGACTTTCTCCAAGACCAGATATATGCCTTGAAACCCTCCTTCCAAATCCATAGTTGTTGACATATCCATTGGAAAAGGGGAATATGGCAACATAATTTTTATTTTTGTTGATATCTCTATAACTATATTTCCCTACAGTGATATTAGAGAAATGTCAATCTTCTATGTTTTGGAATTTAATTGATGTGATTGGAATTTCTTTATGTGAAAGTAATAATTCTTTCCTTCCTATTCTCCCCTCAAATGTAACTCAAAGTTTCCATATTAAAATGTAATAAGTCAAGTAGGAATGGGATAATTTTATTTCCTATCATAGAAAAAGAAGGTGTTCAGCACCAGACAAACTAATCAAATCAGAAGTCAAACTGATCGATTGGATGACCAAGGAGGCCAGATGATAGGAGGAACCAATCGACTGGTAACCCAACCCATTGGCTGGAGGAGCCCATACATTTCTTGAACCAGAGACTGGATGACCATTTCAAGTGACCAACTGACAGACCAAGAGATCAACTAAATGGCTCAAGAGTTGAATCGACTAATGAAGATTGATTCCAACACATATCTTCTTCAGCAACAGGTATCTATGTATGACGTGGACCTTAGGTGCTAGTAATTCCTTGTGGCTCTTAGGAATTTCATTAGTGTGGCCATAACCATCACTCATATTTTATAATTGCAATTTTTTGTTTGTGGATATAGCATGCATATGATACATATTATAAGTATGTGGTGATTAGACATGTGTATTATTTATATAAATATAAATCATTCAATCAAATATTAAGTCTTATATGATTCCCATAAGCAACACATATAAAATGCTTGATCAACTAAGTGTGGGCACGCCAAGTGTGGTGTGTTGTCTATCTCATGGAAGTGTGATAGTAGTTATGTGGGCCTACCAAACAGCATGCATTACTATCATGTTGGTTTTTAGTCAGGCTTAATTAGGTGACCTTAATGGGTCTAAGTGCCTAGAAGCATACAAATGAATGTGATAAAGATTTTGCACACCATCTATTCAAGAATTGCATAAGATGCAAGTGGAAAATGTTTCCTACCTTAATAATTCATTGTGGACACTGGTGTTGGCCAGGTAATAATTAACTACTTTGGTTCTTGGCTCACTAGAAAGTTGTACACTGCAATCTTCCACATTGATATGTCAAGGCTATCAATTTGAACAAAATATTGGAAGCGATAATTAATTAAAGGCCTAATTAATATTGTCAAATTTTATTTTAATCAAATCAAATCAAAGGTGTCATGACAAATTGCAAATTTCTTTTGTATAAACAAATGGCAACCAACAACACGTTTTCTTTGCGATCAGTCCTTGAGAAGGACAATTTGAATGGGAATAATTTCCATGACTGGTTCAGGACATTGAGAATCATTATCACACAAGAGTGCAAGCTCTATGTCTTGGAAACACCAGAGCTAGATGAACCTTCTCCCACTATGTATAAGTTTGATAGGGATGCTTACAAGAAGCACTCTTAATATGTCATTATTGTGAAGTGTCTGATGTTGTGCTCAATGAACTATGAGTTGTATAGACATCATGAGAATATGGATTTTATTGAGATGGTGACACATCTTAAGAACATGTACCAAGATTAGAAAAGATGAGGGAGATATGATGTCTCCAAGGCATTGTTCAAGTGAAACATTATAGAAGAAGATCCAGTAGGTCCCAATGTTTGGGTATGTGGAGACCCTTACAAGACTGGTATTTCTCTTAGGTCAAGAATTGACCACATATGTGATTCTACAATCACTTCTAGAGTCATACAACTAGTTTGTCATGAACTAGAACATGAAAAATATTGACAATCCGTTGTTAGAATTACTTGGCATGTTGAGAACCATTGAAGTGCAAATGAAGAAGGACAAACCCAAATTTGTGATGATGATCAACAAAGGAAAGGAGAAGTTCAAGGGCAAAGGAAAATCAAATAACAGTTCTAAAGCTGGCTAGAAACCCAAGTCCTCTGCACTCAAGGCAAAGGGAGGAGTAACCAAAGGAGTTAATTGTCACCACTATCACTAGCATGTACAATGGAATAGGAATTCCCCTCTCTACCTTAACGAACTAAGGAAGGTGGAGGGGATAAAGATCTCCACTTTAGGTATTTATGTCATCGAGATAAATATGTCTACTTGTTCATCTTGGGTACTTCGTACCAGATGTGGATCTCACATATATTCGAATATGCATGATCTGAAAACAAGTATGCCTTTAAGAAAGGGTGAGGTAGAATTTTGCTTTGTGAATGGAGCAAGAGTTGTTGCTACTACAGTTGAAACCTATCATTTATCTCTCCCCATGGGGCTTGTAATAGAGTTATAGAACTGCTATTTTGTACTTGTGTTTAATAGAAACATCATTTATATATCTTGTATGGATAAGGATGGATTCAAATTTCTTATAAAGAATGGTATATGTTATATTTCTAAAGATGAGATTTTTTATAGCAATGCCCCAATGTCCTATGGTCTTTATTTTCCAAATCTAGAGACAAATGCTTATAACATAAGTACCAAAAGATTAAAACTCGATCAGTCAAATAGAACATACCTTTAGCATGGTCGTCAATGGCACATAAATGAGAAACACATTTCCAGACTCCATAAAGATGGTTATCTAGACACTTTTGATTTAGAATTAATAGAGACATATGAATCTTTTTTACTGGGAAAGATGAAAAAGGCTCCTTTCACTAGTCACAGTGAGAAAGAAGGTGGTCTATTGGGATTCGTACATATTGATGTATGTGGACATTTTAGAAAAAATGCTAGAGGTGGTTATCATACTTCATTACCTTTACTGATGATTTCAATAAGTATGCATATGTTTACTTGATTGAACATAAGTCATAAGCTCTTGAAAAGTTCAAGTATTTCATGAATAAAGTACATAACCAATTTGGTAAAAGTATTAAGACACTTTCCTCTGATCGACATGGAGAATACTTAAGCCAATAGTTTGAGAACCTTCTCAGAGATTGTGGTATTGTATGGAATCCACCAGGAATACCACAACATAATGGTGTGTCAGAGAAAAGGAATCACAATTTTCTAGATATGGTGGAATCAATGATGTGTTTTGTTGATATTCTGACTTCCTTTTGGGGCCATCCTCTAGAAACTGCAGAGTTTATACTTAACCATATACCATCTAAACCGGTTCAAAAGACACCATATGAGATATGGTACGGGAAGTGTCCCAATGTATCTTTCATGAAGATTTAGGCATGTGAAGCTTATGTGAGAAACAAGTTTCTCAAGAAGCTTGGATCCAAATTGGATAAATGTTATTTTGATGGATATCCTAGGAAAACCAAAGGATACTACTTTTATACTCCATTTGACAACAAAGTGTTTGTTGTTAGGGATGTTGCATTCCTAGAAAAGGAATTAATTTCCAAATATATCAGCATGAGGAAAGTAGAACTCAAAGAGGTTAGAGACCAACAAGAAAACATTGAACCTGTAGAGGTACAAGAGGGACATAGAAAGTCATAAATTGTTGGAATCTCAAATTCCTCATGTAACATAGAAATCTCACAGATCTAGTAGGATACACCTTAAGCTAGAAAGATTTGGTTGTCTTGTGACTCAAGAAGGAAATGAATTGGTCATTGATGATGAGCCAACAACCTATCTAGAATTTGTTAAGGGACCAACGTATGAGAAGTTACTTGAGGCCATGAGATATGAGATGAAATCCATGTACACCAACAAGGTATGGACCTTGGTGGATCCACCCGAAGGGGTAAAACCCATAGGGTGCAAGTGGATCTTCAAGAAGAAAATTGAAATGGATGGTAATGTACAAACTTACAAAGGTCAATTGGTTGCAAAGGGTTTTAGACATGTTCAAGGTGTTGACTATGATGTAACCTTCTCTCTAGTTGCCATGGTTAAGTCCATCAGGATGATGTTTTCCATTGCAGCTTATTATGACTATGAAATTTGGCAGATGGATGTTAAAACCACATTCCTTAACAGGAATCTACTTGAGGATTTGTACATGACACAATCTAAAGGTTTTATAAATCCAAAGGATGCAAATAAGGTCCATAAGCTATGAAGGTCAATCTATAGATTAAAGCAAGCATGTTGGAGTTGGAATCTTTGATTTGACAAAATAGTCAAAGAGTTTGTCTTTAGTCAAAATGAAGATGAACCATGTGTTTACAAGAACGTTAGTGGGAACATGATTCTATTCCTCATATTGTATGTAGGTGACATACTATTAATGGGGAATGACATCCCTACTTTACAGATGGTAAAGATCTAGATAGGAAATACATTCTCTACGAA
This sequence comes from Alisma plantago-aquatica, assembly GCA_963693085.1. NCBI lineage: Eukaryota > Viridiplantae > Streptophyta > Magnoliopsida > Alismatales > Alismataceae > Alisma > Alisma plantago-aquatica. Next base: position 805,571,142 of record OY856409.1, read on the forward strand.
GGACTTAGACAAAGCATCCTATATATTAGGAATCAAGATATATAGAGATAGATCTAGAAGGCTTCTTGGACAAAGTCAGAGCACATACATCGAGAAATTGTTGAAGAGTTTCAGTATGGCAAACTCAAATCATGGAAACCTACCCATGTGTTATGGTGTTACTAACTCTATATATCAATGTCCCAATTTTTGTGAAGAAAGGGAACACATGAGTAAGATTCCATATGCTTTTGCAATTGGATCAATCATGCACACAATGTTATGTACTCATCCATATTTCACGTATGCCTTGAGGATGATAAATAGAAATCACTCAAATTTGAGTGGAGGTCACTGGACGGTCGTAAAGAACATCCTTAAGTATTTAAGAAGAACTAAGGATCAATTCCTTGTCTACGATGGTGAGGAAAAGTTGTTGGTAAAGGGTTACACGGATCCAAGCTTCCAAACTGACAAAGATGACTTTAAATTGCAATCTAGATTTGTGTTTTGCCTCAACAATGGATTTGTAAGCTGGAAGAGTTCCAAGCAAGAAATAGTTGTTATTTCTACAACAGAGGCTGAGTATATTTTTGCCTCCAATGCAACAAAGTAAGTTGTTTGAATCAAGAAATTCATTTCTAAACATGATATGGTTCCAAGCATTAACAATACAACAGAGTTATATTGTAAGAACAATGGAGCTTTTGTACAAGCTAAGGAACCTAGATTGCATCAGCATTCCAAACACATACTACAATGATTCCATCTCATAAGAGAGATTGTACAGTGAGGAGATGTGAAGATTTGTAGAGTGCCAAATGAAAGCAATGTTGTTGACCCCTTGACAAAAGCACTTTCATAAAAGAAGCATGATGGTCATGTTAGATCACCGGGGATTAAGTTCATGGGTGATTGGATCTAAGTGCAAGGGGAAATTTGTTGGTAGGTATACCCAGAGAGCCGATCATATAATGATTGTAATGGCATATCTTGTAAATGATTTGATTAATAATAAAGACAATCTTCATCTATATTTTTGTTCTATTATGAGATAATGGTATAACATGATAGATGTCTAAATAATGATGTTACCCAATGACATATGTCTTCAGGTTGAGGACCTGAACAATGAGATCATATGTATGACAAGAGTACATATATTCTTGTTATATCCCTATTTAGATATTATCATTGTGGAAGATGATAGACATCAATAATACATATGAGTAGAGTGTGTGTTGGTTGATGACAAAATCTCATTAGTCATGATATGTGATATCAAACCAAACACATAGGTACTTGTTATATAATAGTGTATCAGATAGACCCACCTTGAGAGTGATACATGGAGACCATAGAATGGTAGTCATAATTGGCTCTCATAATGATAGTGGTTCTTAGACCTAAAGTCACTACACTCATCACATGTCATTTGTTGTACTTTGACATTATCTAATGTGACCTTGATTAAGGGTTACCATAAAGGTGATGTTGGAGTACATTGTGACATGTGAGGATTGATTGTGAGTGATGTAGATGGGATTTGTCCCTCCTGTTGGAGTTGATATCCTATCCACTTGATAAGAGAGACTGAGAAATGTATGGCCATACTCATGTGAATAAATATGTGATATGTGAGCTCACCTACATCTCAGACTACTCTAGTTCAAGTTACATGGATTGAATGTTGAAGATGATGGTTATTCCATGCCTTGAGTTCAATCTGGATATCAGAGACAAAGGAACTATATGATTATGGTAACAATAACCATGGATTGTAGGTTGAAATTATTCTCCAACTTTCCAATTAGTTGGGTAGCAATGATGTGTTTCTAGATACCATTCATTGCATGTGATTTCATAAGTTAGTAATGGACATTCTCTACCAATGTAATTTGGGACCTATAGGGTCGCACGCATAGGATGCACCTGGAATAGGAGTTTACTCATGAATGTGGAATAAATGTGATTACTAAAGTGTTAGGTATACAATTTAAACAAGATTGGCTATGAGAAATCTGAAATGACTGGTTCAAAATGTGAATTAATCGATTCAAATGTATGATCCGACCAGTTGAAGTTGTGAACTAGCTGGTTGGATGATCAATACAATTGGATCAAGATTGATGTTGATGTCATGTTGTGCATTAATGCATATTAAAATATAATGTAATTGAAAATACGAAAGATAGTGAAGTGATCGGTTAAAGCGTTGAACCAATCATGCAATCAGTTCAACAGTGAATCGACTAGTTCATGGTTTGTAGGTTCTAGAAAATTCATAAAATTCCATCTCTTTGACTCCCAAATGAAATGGAAACCCTATCCCTAGACATCCTATATAAGTGGGGGAAGTCTGGGCTTTTAGAGATACAAAAACAAGCTCTGACAATGTTATCCTCTCGTAGTTGAGGTAACTAGAGAGCATGAGCAAGTCTTACCCCACAAGGGAGAGACAGAAAGAGAGAAACAACAAGGAAGATTGAGTCAATGATAGCATGTTGACATTCAAAGGGATGACTCCTTCCTATTGGATTTGGAGTGCAATGAGGAATTCTTATGGTTCGTGTGGCCTACATAGAGGCATGGAGGTTTTCATCACCATTCTAGGAGGACAACAACCACCACGGTCTACGGTGGTGTCACCCATATGTTGTCTATGCACTGCTTATGAATGAAGCATACCATTGCAAGGGTAGTCGTCGGATTTGTTCTAGGACCAGGTATATGCCTTGCAACCCTCCTTCCCAATCCATAGTTGTTGATAGATCCATTGGAAAAAGGGTTATGTGGCAACACAATTTTTATTTCCGCTTCCATCTCTGTAGACATATTTTCCTTCATCCCTAACTCATAAATTTACACAAGTTTGTAGTTTTAGAGGCCCCAAAACTAGTTCATGCAAATTTTCAAGATTGGTGCATAACCTATGAACTTTCTAGATGCATGATAAGCGAATCACATGTAATATTACATGGCATTGTGTGTAGATTTGTACCTCTTGAGCAACTGCACCATGCATACCAAAGAAGATGTTACTAGAAACTACCCTTTGGTCTTTGTTCCAATTTTCATATAAGACGCATAGGGAGAAAAATATAAAAATAAAAATAAGAGGAAAAAGAGATTTGGGGTCATCTAGTTTGAATCTATTATATTCTCCTTAAAATATGAGGTCTTCCATATATCAACATTAGCATAAAGAAGGGAAGAAAACTACAAGAACATCCTCAACCCTCTATGGACCAATGCTCAAATTTCTTGGGCTTGATTACATCTCTTTACTTTCTCCCTCTTTGAGTTCATATCCATCTATGTTTGGATTTTTTACCATATTACAAGGATTACATGCTACTTCAATGTGCTACTTGTAACATTGTTAGTGGGAATTTGAAATTTAGTAGATTTTTTGTATGTTAGGCTTATTTTTTTGGCTAAATATGTGATTCCATTGGTGTTCATGCTAGCCTATTTTATATTATTGGTTATATGTAGGTCCTCACATAATTTTGGCCCACAATATCTTGTAGGAAAGATCTAGAAGGATACATAGATTTTGTGCCATATTAGAAAAATCTTAGACGTGGTTTAAATCCTTCAATAGAGTAAGGTAATTGTGGAATGACTACCTTGAACCGGAATTCCGAATTTGTGTACATACCTATCTATTTTATACCATGATATGGTTATAGGAATGAATCTAGATGACTACCAATCCTAGTTTGACTAGTGATGTATTGATTTTTAGTCACTTTTCACATGTTGTTTTATGGGTGTTAATTGCATATATGTTCATTTTGAGACATGTTTATGTATTTTTTTCTACTATTAGCCTATGAGTCATTGCTGCATCAAATAATTACTAATTTTACCAAATGATGCTAATTCATCATCTAATTCAGACTTATCATGTTTTCCCCTTATTTCAGGAAAATTAGGCATTGAGTGACTGGCTCGGTGCCAATGTCACATATGTAGGTGGTAGCGACAGAGGACGAAGTTTCAACAGGGATATAAAGAAACCTCGGTGCTACTAAGAGAACGCTTAGTTCTACTAAGTAAAACATCAATGCTACCAATAGTTGGAGTTGGTGCTACCAACTCATGATCCAGAGAGCATTAGGAATTGAAAATAATTGTCTTGATGCCACTAACTTGCTTGTCGATGATTCCAACTTTAGCATTCAAGTTACACCAGAACTCGAAGATCGCAACTCAAGGCTATCGATACACATGTCGGAAGCACCGACACAATTTGAGCGTTACAAGTTAACTGGAAACTCGATGTCACCAACACCCTATCGATGGTAATGACATTGTGCGATCAATTCAGATATGAGATTAAGTTAGATCCAATGGTTGCGACTTAATGGCTGCCAAAGCCCACTTATGACACAAGGGGAGTGTGGCCGAAAGAGAAGATCATGTTTTATCATGTTGCAACAGAGCATGAAGTCAGGAGAGGAGGAGTAAAGGAGCCATAGACTAGACTCTATAGGTACTTCTATATGACATATTTGCGGCCTGAACACTGTAGATCAAGGTGTTCACTAGAGGGAATCAGCGAGATGACTTCTCCAATGATTCTTATATTGGTTTTTTAATGTTTGGCATGTTTTCTCCCTCTTCCTCTCTTTGTATGATGATAGAAACCATGCAAGGCTAACCCCAATTCCTTAAGACTCGGGAGTAGCCTAGTATTGCTTTGTATTCAAATTGTATGAATTGATAATCTATTTTATTCATTCTGGACATGAATTTATGATCTCCTATCATCGTTCTTATGCTTTATCACCATAATCAAAGTAATAGACTACTAACTGCTTCAGGAGAGGGATTAGGGATTGGACAAATTAGAAATCCACACACTCTATATCGTACCTTGGGAGAGGGCGTATAGCTATGAAAGAACAACCTAGAGATTTTGATAATGCACCTAACTAATTCCTAACTTGCTACATGAGTGGGATTTGTTTCAGTTTCATTATATATTATGCTATGGAAGTGGGTAATACTTGCTACATGTTTTTACTGTAGAGTTAAGGGTGAACAGTATTGATGAAATGGGATTTGAATGCAATGCATGTCATGGTGATAACACATTCCTAAGGAATCTATCCATTATTGATCACAACCAATTTTAGTTTAGATTAATTCTTTTCTCTTAGTGGTAAAACAACCAATCAACCAATTTCTAGGCCTAGCTGATTAGGTTTCAGTAAGTAGTAGCCTTTGGTGAATGTTTCCCTGAGTTCGACACTCATGACTCATAGGCATGTATTACTATACACATGCACTTGAGTTTTATACACAATTTTAGTGTGTCAAGTTTTTGGCGTCATTGTTGGGGAAACTACAACAATAGCACTACGAGTGTTGCGATTAGCCACTTTAGGCCGCTTTTCTTTATTTTAATTTCTATTTGTCTTTTCTTTTGAACAAGAGAATAATTAAAAAAGAATATTTTGTCAATTCACTATTCTATGTCTCACATTGCCATTTGAACTTTTAGGTACTATCACATGGTGCATACTCAGATTATGGACTATAGAGATTCCACTCCTCAAAGTCCAGGTCAAGAAGAGATCTTCACAAGGTGTGTGAATTTGGAGCTTCATTTGAGAAGCTCATTCAGACTACCCCACCACAAGTAGAGCAAGCACAAACAACAGACATGCACATAAATGGTAAAGATCATGTTGAGGATTTCCCCCAGGAATAGACGGTCTGGGAGAAGATAAAGCATAATCTTCTACAACTCAGTTAGGATCGATAAAACATCAATGTTGGCAACTACAAGATACATATTGGATTGGTGGCACTAATAAATAACAGTCATTTTACAGCCACAATATGGAGGACCCAATGGCGCACATGAACAACTATGTGGAACGATGGGACATGCTGAAGCTAGACAAGGTTCCAACCACAGTAATTTACCTAAATCTCTTCTCATATTCACTATCAGATAATGCCAAGGAGTGGTTCCTAAGTCTACCACCAGAGTATATCAAAAGTTGGGATGAGATGATAAATGTGTTCTTCAAGAGATATTTCCCACCATAGAAGACAAATGAATTGGTGGAGAAAATCCACAATTACAAGCAACATGCTAAGGAGTCATATTTAGAATGTTGGGGGAGATTCAAAACATGCTTCGGAAAGTCCCTCATCATCTGATTGTTCTATATGGACCAATGAAGACATTCTATTATGGTCTACACAGTGGGGAAAGGACTACTCTTGACAATGTAGAGGCAAGATTCTTCCTAAGGAACTAGGATACAAGATGTAACGAGATCTTGGAGAACATGGCAAAGAACCATTCTTGGGGAGAGGAAATATAAGCACCAACAACAATCAAGAGTGATATGGAATCAAGAGAAATCACATAACTTAAGGCTCAAATGGAGAGGCTCACAAGGAAGCTTGATCATAAATTAGACACATCATCCAGGGGTGAAAAGGAAGAGTGCATGTTCATGTGGAGGAAAAATAATAGGGGAAATCATGAATACTCATGGAGTCAGGATCCTAAATTCTACTGGTAGAATCCAAACAATTTCCAACATGACCTGTCACAGTAGCAACGTGGCAACCCTTCACAACAATATCAAGAGGATAGGGGTCCTAGTAAGATGGACATAATTGAAGACATGTTGGGAAGACTTGTGAGTCAGAATGAGGCCCCACTAGACCAGTCCAAAAGGGAGAAACAGAACCAAGGGGCTCAAATATGTGGTATTGAAAATAAAATCTCTCAATTAGTAGTGGAGGTGGCATCCATAAAGAAGCCCATTCAGTAGGATTTTCTTGAGAACACAGAGACAACTTATCAGCATCATCAAGTAAATGTTGTCTCTATTGTCAAGGAAATAGAGCATGTTACTGAGGTGACACCATATCAACACACTCTAAAGACTCAATATGTGCATGTGCCAAAATTTATATTTCCCAACCGTCTATATGTAAGACCAGGGGATGTAGAATGCCAGTGCATTATTCGCACACATGCACCTCAATAAATACAATGTCTACAAAAAGCAACAAGGACACACCATGTACATTGGTTTTGCAAGACAAGGAACTTTAAGGTTCCACCATTTCTATGTTCACGCTCCCAATTCTAGAAAAGGTGATTTTGCAACAAGAACAAGTGAAGGTTCTACTCATAGTGGAGCAGTAATAGTCAACACGAAAGTACCCCAGATCGAGAAGGAGAAGCCAAAGGTCACCCCATCCATAGGAGACATGCCAGATTATGGCCTTGGAGGTGGATTTGATGCAAGCTTAGGAGATAAGATCCCTAATGTGCCATACATTCCTCCACAAAAGCGTGTAGGGAAGCCACATGTGCCATTCTCGAATAGTCTAAAGACAAGAAAGGAGGACAAGAAATTTAAGAAAATCCTAGAAATATTTTGAAAGCTCCACATCAAACCAGTTGGTGGATATAACAGATCCCTACATATGGAAGATTTTTGAAGGATATAATAAAAAAAAATAGATAAAAGATGCATATGTCTTGCGTATTGATGAAGTGGTTAGTTTTCTCATCCATGGAAGGTTGTCAACAATGAGTAAGGATCCACGATGTTTGTACATTCCTTGTTCCATTGTTAACAAACATTTCCAATCAAGAACAATGTGACTCTTGGGCAAGCATAAATAACATGCCTCTTTGTACCTTCCATGAGGTGGAATTAAAGAAATCAACAAAGTCCTCTATGACAATCCAATTAATAGAGGGATCAATTGTGAGTCCTTATGGGATATGAAAGGATGTTTTAGTTATAGTTGACAAATAAATATATCATGTTGACTTTGTAGTCATGGGTATTCAAGAAATGTGAGGATACAAGATGTTGTTAGGAAGGCCATTCAAAGGTACATCAGATGTTATCATTTTCATGGGTAGAGGCTACCAAACACTGGAGATAGATGATTATAGAGGAGTCCAGACTACTAGACGATTCTTCACCACCATCTTGTGACCATCCAGGAGGAAGATAAGAATCTTGTCAAGCCTAGGACATTAAGCAAGGGTTCTTATGAGAGGCAACATAATTTCACTTGTTATTTACTTTTGTTTAGGTCTTTTCATTTGTTACAATTCATATATATTATATCAAAAATTTAGTTTAGGCAATAAAGATACCTTGATGTGTTCTGTGCAATGTATAGAAACTCATAGTGTTGGTATTAAGAATGGAACCATCATTAGCATCAACCACCCATCCAGGAAATAAAAGGTAAACATGTATACTTTGATACCACCAACAGGGAGACTGGTGGAACTAAATCCTTATCTATCAAGGACTTTTTGAGAGCCTTCATGCTAGGTAGAAACGATGCCACCATATCTAGCAATGACATTTTCCAAGATGAAATCAAAGAGCAACAGGAAAATATTGTTGATACCATCGAGATGGTTCTCAATGCTACCACCCATCTGGATCAAAGAAATTAAAGACCGACAAGCTCGGTACCATTGACATAATTGTCATTAGCACCAACAAAGACACATAAAGATGCCATATAACCATTCCAAGACTATTGACACATTCTACCCACCTGATCCACAAATGTCACCATGAACATTCCACCACCACCACCACATTGAGCATCTGGTACCCCCGTTCCACCTCTTAGTTTGATTTTTGAATATGAGTACATAGTCAAGTTCAAGCTTAGGGGGTGATGGAATGCCTTTATCTTGCTATATTTTCTATCGTAATTAGTCTTTCTTATTTTCAATGTAGGATCTACAATCTATCTAGTGTAATCATGGAGATTAGTTGATCATGATTGCATCACATCATTAAAACATAATCTATTTAGTGTAATCTTAATATTGATATAAATCTAAAAAGGATCAATTTATTTTAAGCTTATTTGTGAAGTCTAAGACAACACCAACTAGAAGAAGTGTTTGGGTCAGTCAGCTGAGGACCCTTTATATGAATGAAAATTTTAAGTTATCCAAGACTGTGTATGATTATGAGGTTTGAGCCCAAACCAACCTAATAAGTAACGCGATCTTAAATGGGATTTTTAAAAAGAAATTCTAAGGTCACCCTACATAGGTTGATAGGAGAGGGATATATCATAGTTAAGTAAGACATTGTCTCTTAGTCATGATTCCACCCATCTTTCATGATATCTCATTCCCCACCACAAGTTGATCAAATAATCACTAGTACATTTCTGACCTCTAGTGTCACTTTTCCTGACGTCTATTATATAAAAAATGACATTATACATCAAACAATGTCGGTTATCTAACACAAACTTCACCATTCATCAAGTCATGTCGATTAAGAAAGGACGTGAGTACCACTTTTTCTTTGATGTTGGTTTTTTTTTACTAAAATGGCGTCTAAATAACCCAAAAAATATAAAGGCAAAAATATTTGCCTCAAATTTTTTTTAAGATGAATGTTGGTTGTGTGGGAATCGATGACCGAAACCTTTGCGTGAAATAAAATTTGCCTCCAAAGTACTTCTAGCATCAGTTGTTTCTCCACAAAACCAATAATGGTTCACAACAAAAACTACAAAAAATTGCACTAATAGTATCAGTTTTTTGTCAAGAAACTAACTTCGGAGGGTTTGCTACACGTACCTACAAATAAAGTGTTCCCCTTGAATTTCACTCTAGTGTCGGTTCTTCTAGGAGAAACCAACGATTCAGGCCCTACTAATGCCTATTTTTTTCATTCAGATAATGCCCTCTGGCATCAGTTTCTTAAAGTAAACCGACATCTGTTACTAGGACATGTGTCAGTTTTTGTAACACAAATGACGACCAAGGCCATTACTCAGGACAAATTGTTTTTATTTGGATAATGGAATCTTGCATCGGTTTTTCAGATGTAAATGACATTTAAGTCACTAGTTAGGTGTCGTTACTTTGAAAGAAACTGACGTCTAAGTAAATAGTTGTGATTTTTAATAACAACTAACGACTATGTCCCACTTAATACCACCCGTGAAATTACTTTCACCCATTCTTTGTTTCATTATCCTAGCTTCACTATGTTGTGATGATTGTTGCTGACACTCCTCTGCTCCAGTCTAACCACCATCCCTAGTTTGCTCACTATTGTTGCCACCACTGGAGCTCACCATCACTAGAGCTTGCTGCTACCATTATTGTTGGATCTCACCATTACTGGAGCTTGTTGTCGCCATCACTAGAACTTGTCGCTGCTGCCTTATGAGCTAGCCACTATTGCTACTACTCATTCTTCCAATATGTGCTGCTTCTACTGTTGGCCACTGTCGCCAGCAGAGACCAAGGTATTTTTTATTTTTTTATTTAAATGACAATATACACTTCACGTTTCTTTCATCCTAAATGTTAATGAATTAGTAGGATTCCTATATGATGAACTAAAATATAGGGTTTCTATGGGAATCTTGTTTTTACTGTGACTTTGTGATACATATGGGATGATGAAATTGAGTTATGCTCTCTATTAAGTTGCATAACTAGTATAAAATTGAGTGGTCAATTATCTTATGTTATCTCTAATAGTGTGTACCTTATCGATTGTTATTTATATACAATGTTGCATGATTAATGTTTGGGTTATTAATAACCCAAATCTTATTAAAAGAATGTTGTCTAATGAGAAACACACATACTTGATGAGAGAAGATAACCTAAGTTTGAGAACTAGTAGGATAAATAACTGATATGAACCTTAAACATTAATTTTGGACACTATGAATCATAAACCTTGATTTTGTACATATATATCTTTTATCCTAGAAGCTCATATGAGATTTACTCATTAGGACTAAATCTTGGAAAGTCCCCAGTTTCAGGCTGTTTTTGAACACTTAATCTCACTTAGATGTAAGTGTATAATGTATATTTGGTTTTCAAGATGTTTCTTTAGCACTTCCTTGTTTGTTGTCTAAGTACACATGTTGGTGGACATTTTCCCATCTACATCAGTGTACTTGGAGAACTACAAGAAAATGCTACCAAAATTTTCTTAAAACTAAAAACACACCATGCACTTACTAGTGAGATTAGGTGTTTAAGAATGGGATAGGCGGTACATATATACATTACTAAACCCTAAACCATAAACCCTAATTTTTAAACTATAAACCCTAATCTATAAAGCCTTATCCCTAAATCCTAGATGATAAACCCTAATTTATAATCCCTAAACCCTAATCATGTAAACCCTAAACCCTAATACTTATTTTCTCTTTGGTTATAATATGGATAGATCATGGATGTCCATTCCAAATCGTTGCACCCCAGAGTTTATTACTGGTCTTGATCAGTTTGTAAGATTTACAGAGGAACATAGGAAGCGACATGGAGATAGGTTCTAGTGTAGGTGTTGCAGTAACAACTTGAAAGTCAAATTTGTTGAAAAAAGCAAAAGTCATGTAATGTGCGATGGGATTGTACATGGATATACAAAATGGGATTGGAATGGAGATATTCCAACCATGAGATCAGTAGATGTTGGTAGAAGTACTTGTGTTAAAGAAGAAATTTTCAGCGATGATGTAGATGTGAACGAACCAATTGTGATAGACATGGTTGATGTGATGCTAGATAGTTATGGGGAAGAGCCCACTGATCCACCTTCCTTATTACAAACATTATGCATGATGCTAGGAGATCGTTATACATGGGTTGTACTAAGTTTACAAAGTTGAGTGTTGTGTTGAGATTGTATACTTTGAAAGCTAACAATAGATGGAGCGACAAAAGCTTCACGTTATTATTTTCTTTGTTGAAAGAAATTCTTCCTGAAGGCAATGAGCTTCAATCTCAACATACAAATTAATGAAAATGGTGTGCCCAATGGCAATGAAGGCTAAGAAGATGCATGCATGCCCGAATGATTGTGTGTTATTTCAAAGAGGACTATGTTGATTTGAAAAATTGTCTAAAATGTGGGGCATCAAGGTATAAAATGACAATTTTGGGGAAGTCTGAAATTGATTCTCTTGCCAAGGTGATGTGGTATCTACCTATAATGCCACGATTTCAATGCTTATTTGTCAATCTAATGGATGTAGAGAATTTAAGGTGGCATGCAGAGGTAAAGAAAAATAATGATGGGATCCTATGACATCTGTCTAATTCCCCACATTGGAAGAAGATTGATTTAGTGTACCCTGAATTTGGTAAAGAAGTTAGGAATCTAAGACTTGGGATTTGTACCGATGGGATGAATCCATACGGCACATTGAGCAACCAACATAGTAATTTTCCTATTATGATTGTTATATACAATCTTCCTCCCTGATTGTGTATGAAAAATAAGTATGTTATGCTATTATTGTTGATATCGGTCCCTAAACAACCTTACAATGATATTGATGTTTATCTTGAACCTCTGATTGATGACTTAAAGGAACTCTGGGGAGAAGGTGTTATGACATATGATTCTTCGCATAGAGAGACATTTCATCTTCATGCTATGTTTTTTTGCACTATTAATGACTTCCCAACATATGGGAATTGGTCTGGATATAGTGTAAAAGGATCCAAAGCATGCTTAATATGTGGAGAGAACACTGATTAAATACAACAAAAATATGGTGGAAAGACTATATATCTTGGTCATCGAAGGTTTCTTCCAAAAGTTCATCCTTACCGAAGGTTGCATACAACATTCAATGGATCAAATGAGGAACGGAGTTCCCCTAAACTTATACTAGGGGAGGTTGTTTATGATAGAGTAACAGACTTTGTCAATGCATTTGGTACGTGATCATAATATACCATTCCCACATAGAGTGACAAATATTTATACAAGAAGAGATCAATATTATGGGATCTTCCTTATTGTAGTTCTTCGGCAGTTAGTCACTGTATCGATGTCATGCATGTTGAGAAAAATGTATGTGATAGTGTCTTTGGTACTCTGTTGAATATACTAGATAAGACTAAATATGGCATCAAATCCAGAATGCACCTATGTGAAATGGGAATAAGGAAAGAATAACAAAAAAAGTTAGTAGTGATCAAAAAACATATTTACCTCCTTCTTGTTACACATTGTCTAGAAAGGAGAAGAAATTTTTTTTTGAGTGTTTGCTTAATATTAAGGTACCATAGGGATACTCTTCCAATATTCGTAGATGGATGTCAATGAAGGATCTGAATCTGATAGGCCATAAGTTACATGATTGTCACACTCTAATGCAACAAATATTGTCTGTGGCAATTTGATCTATGTTGTATCCTGAGAAACTTGATAAGTTGCAAAGAGAAGTGATTGTTACCCTATGCTAGCTTGAGATGTATTTTCCTCCTTTATTCATTGATATTATGGTACATCTTGTTCTCTATCTGACTAGGGAAGTGAGAATGGTGGGACCATTTTTCTTGCATTGGATGTATCCTTTTGAACGGTACATGAGTGTTTTTAAAGGTGATGTTTGAAATTGTTATCGGCTTAAAGGAAGTATTATTGAGGGTTATGTGGCCAGGGAGGTTAGGACTTTGTAATGAATTTCTGAGTTGAAATGAATGTCATGTAAATGACAAGAATATTGAGAATTATTCAAGCAGAGGGACTTTAGGAGTACAAGTGAAAGTAATCAGTCGTGAGTTGTGAGAACAAGCACACTTGTATATTTTACACAACATCGATGAAGTGAGTAGTTATATCACCGAGCATACCCATTTCATCAAGAAAAAATATCCTCAACCCAATTCAATGTGGCTTGATAGAGAGTATAACAAGACAATTATTAGGTGGTTTGAAGATAAAGTCTTATTTCAACCATCTCAAACACCAAAAAATGTTGTTGAAAATATCAAATACCTCACTTATAGCAAAAAAATGAATGTTATGTCTTATAAAGGATTTGATAAAAGGATTTTCATATTACACAAAGTGCCAAGATGATAAGAGTGTCATCCAAAACATTCACATGGACTCTTATCCTTCATACTAGAAAAATACAATGAAGATATTTGGGAGTTTGACTACATAGATTTTAGAGTTGAAGTTGTTAGGTGTAATTGGGTTGATAACACCAAAGGAGTTGTAGTGGATGAATTAGGTTTCTCATTTGTGAATTTTGAAAAGATTGGCAAGGAGGGTGAACCATTCATAATGGTATCACAGGTGAAGCAAGTATTTTATATCGATTATCCTACAAATAAAAAATGGTCGATTGTTCTTTATGGTAAAAGGCAATTCATTGCAGATCCTATACATGAAAAAGAGTATTATAACAAGTATGATGACTCCAGTCCATTCTCAGTTGGCTTGCCAACACCAAATATTGAAGTTGATAATGACTTATATATGCATGGAGATCGCATTGAGGGAATGTTAATCGATACAAGATCCAAATATTAGAGGCATGATTTAATTTTTTTTTATGCTAGATAAGCATTTTACATTCTTTATCACTTATATTTCATTATTTGACTATTTTGATATGACATTATTTCAAATTGTTTCTGACCTTGAGTTTGATGATTGTGATGATGATTATCATGAGGATGAGCACCCTAACAATGTGCACCATGAGGATGAGCACCCTAACTCTACTGTAAGTTGTATTGTTTTATTACATAGATGTGCATTTTACAATGTCTATCTTGTTATATAGTTTTATCACATTTATAAGTTATATCTTTTTATGACTTATGTGTGCTTCTTGTCAATTTTAGCATGAAGATGTATGCCTTGAGGATCTTTCCTAGCTTGATGCACAACATCATAAGCGTGCAACAATATGAGGCATCACGATGATGAACAAGTTACTAGAGAATAGGGGTAACATGATGATTCTGGTCATTGAGTTTGATACAAGGAAATCATGTTGGGAAGAACCGCAATTCTTTTGTGTCATATCTAGGGGTTGTAACTCATAGAAAAACAAATGTAAATATAGAATCTTGGCATAAAGTTAATCCAAGCAAAAAAGACTTAATGCAGAAGGAATTATGTGTGAGATATTATCACTTACAATTCAGTTTTTAAAGCTATTTATAATTCTATTTCACTACTACAGAAAATGCTTTTTACAATGGGAGAAACACAATAGTTTTGTTGGTTGTGTTGTAGTTATCATACTTATCACAATAGGCCTATTTGTGTGTTGTATATTGTATATTTTATACAACACAAGTTATTTACAATATACCAAACCCTTTATAGTATATGTGATACTACAACATGTTCTAAAATGTTGTAATACATTATAGTACCACAACATACTCAAACTTGTTGTTAAAGACCTTAATTACACAACATACTGTGACCCATTGTAATATTCACACATGATAACATGTTGCAATAGACCATAATTACACAACATAGACTAATCTGTTGTAATATATCATAATCACACAACATGCGTTCACCTATTGTAATAGGTACAAGTTGTAATAGACCACAATAACACAACATGTTGAAACTCATTGCTATATACCAAGATCACACAATGGACTTTGACTTGTTGTTATATATTATAATTACACAACATGTTGTGACCCATTGTAATACCCACACATGATAAATCATTGTAATAGACCACCATTACACAATGTAGACTAACCCGTTGTAATATACCATAATCACACAACATGAGTTTACCTTCTGTAATAGCTACATGTTGTAATAGACCGCAATCACATAACATGTTGTTATATACCAAGATCACACAACAGACTCTGGCTTGTAGTTATATACAGTAATTACATAATAGACTCCAACCCATTGTATAATCTCATGTGTCATTATTTAACAATCCACTTAATACAAAAATACAAAATCTTATGGTTGCCTTGAGCCCTTGACTTCCTATTTTTTATTTGATGTGATGAATACATCCTCTCTTCCCCTCTCATTCATATTTCTAAAATATGTTGCTAGGGCATTTTGGTTACATCTCTAAACATTCTCTATCAGTCGAACATCATTTCCAACTGTTAATTAACCGAATGACTATAAATATCATAACAAAATAGTTGTCCTTTTACAAAATCCCCTAATTAGTAAATATGTATTTTATTTAAAATTATATGTTAAATATGAAAATTATTATAGATAAATTGTATTAATTATATTTTTTCCTTAGATGTGTATCGTAAGTCATTTTTTTTATTTTCAATTCAATAAATAATAGTAAGGCAAAAATAGTTGTGTAAACATTTAGTCATGCACATTTCTCCCCATTACAGACATTGACCCCCTATTCCCCAAATTATGCGTCAACTGCTCACTCCTGACTTATCCAATTTGTTGTATTTATCACATGGTATCTAGGGGTGAGAAAATAGTCAGGTTTGCAGTCCACATAATCTAAATTTTCAGTTTGTAGTCCAGTCTAGTCCAAACCCGACAAAACTACACTCTGGACCATGGACCGGGTTAGTTGAGTAAATGTTTGACCTGAATGAATTTAGGCAGATTAACACTACAAGAAACCTTATTTGTACCATCACCCTCTCCCAACATCCTATGTTTTTTGTTGGTATATATTATTTTTATCAAAAAATACAAATTGGTGTTGATATATCTATACTACTATAAAAATTGTGAATCTTTTCTTTAAATTACAATAGTACTACTAAGTAACCATATCACATCATTTTGAAAATCCTTACCTCTCCTTAACTCTTTTTATTCTCTCCTTTTTCTTTTGGAAATTTCACATTATTTATTTAATATTGAATTCCAAACCTAGACCCCTACCCCCACATTGTCCACTCCCTTTTCTCTCATGTTAGCTTTCTCCTCTTCTCCTCATCCAAATTGCTCCTTACTTTTCTCCTGCTTCCTCTCCCACCACCACTCTTTGTTTTATTTCTCTTTGTTCTTTATTGTAAATGTAACAACTCTTTATTTATTTCCCCTTAGTCACCCATGTCCTCACTAAAAAACATGCCTCAATGAAATCTTCTCCAACAAATTAACTATCCCCACTAAACATACACACTCCCCCATTATGTCTGCTCACTCGCACGCCTCTCCATATTTGTCACCCACTCCATTTCTTTTTCTATTCTCCGTATCCTCTCTATCCTTTTGTAAACTACACTTCATTTTCATTAATCCTCTTTTCCCTCTTTTCCTCTAACCTTTTTCATATTCACCTTTCTATTTCAACAAAAATTTCATCAAAAATATATGTTTGTCCATTTAATTACATGTCCATAACATTATTATAATACTGGGAATATTTTAGAAATGACTATAAAAAGAACTCTTGTATTGTATGAAAGAATTTTATTGATTTCAAGGGTCTTGTGTTGTACTTAGAGAATAAAATTAACAATCCCTTCATAGAATTATCAAATTTGACTTTTTCATTTGACGTTTTTCTCACTCATTTTCATTTTCTCAGTAAAAGATAAACTAGTCGTACCACTTTCCTCCTCCTCATTATCATCTTCTAACCATCTCCCATGATATCCTTTATCTTCCACACCATGACTCAATCACATTGTGACCCTCAATATGAAACTTCCATCTCTTTCTCGCTTTGAATGCTCATCGATTTATATCTTGTTCCCTCTATGTTTCTTCTTGTTTGTGTGTGCATGTGGTAGTCTTTTGTGCCATGCTCAAAGATGACGATCCAAATTTGATTCGTTGCACATTGCCAGACTTACTATCAATGTCACCTTCTTGGTTCCATATGGAGCGTGATGCTCCATGGTAATCCTCCAATTGTTCATAGTTTCTAATTTTGTGAACATGTCATCTGATGTGATCAGAAGGTAATTGAACAAACTAACATTGCAAACTGCATAATGGAGGTAAACATTGTTCTTAGTAATTCATAATATATAGAGACAGAGACTCCCCTTTGAATTATGCTAAAATTCAAACATCCATCACTTAACTATGTTTACAGTACAATCTCCCACATCCTGATTTCATCATCTTCATGTTTTAGTCAGAGTTTATTCATTAAAGGAATATGACAAGATAAAATTTTGGAGGCTAACTATTTTCATTCATTAGTGTAAAATCTTTGTTTGAATAAGTCATATACTTTGATTAATGTTGAACTACATTTTATCTTATTTCTATGATATAATGACAATATCAAAGGAAAAGAATTAATTAAGAGCACATGCAACGTTTATACAATGTGTTCGCCACAATAGTGAAAAGGCATACACAAGAATGTGTACTTTTGTGAAAGGTTTGTGCAATTTTGATGAGACGTGCATGTTTTTGCATGCTTATTTGATTGGAGGTGAGTTCTCTCTAACCAGAAGGTTTGTAGTGATTCAATTCTAATGGGAATTCTTTTTGATTTAGTTGTGGAGGAGCTCCGAGTAGTCATTTTGTACAGGAAGTTATAATTAGTGCTCTTAATTCAAACCAAGGACAACTATTCTAATGTTGAAGTTGGGTAATACACTGGATTGAATTGAATGTTGTCATGCTTATAATGCTTTAGTTTCCTCAATGAATATTTTACTAGATGTGTTTGTTTTTGATGCAGTGTGTTTGGAATCTTAATCTAGCTTATGAATTTGGATGTCATTTAAGGAAGAAGCATGAGATTTTCTTAGAATTCCTTAACAATCCAAGTTAATGTCGTATGCATGCATGTTTGACCTTTTGTGTCATTCGAAAAATTCTTTAGTATACACATTGCAGCTTGAAAATCTTTTTCTATATGGCTACACCCAGATGATAGCATTCTAGATATAACTTGTCACAAAATTTTTGAATGGTCAAACATAATAGATTAAATACAACAATCCAATATACTTTTGAACTCTACAACAAATATTCTTTAATTTTAGAACCTGTAAAAATGTTGAACTCTCACACTTTAAACATAATCATTTTTCCTTTTAAGAATGATTGTGGTTATATATTTTTTTGGACTTCAAGCACGTCCTTCTCTTTATTCCAAGATGTTGTGAAACTTTCCATTGGAATTCTAGGTTGTGGTCCTAATTTCCATGTTTTTTCTCTTCTAGGATTAATGAAATTTCATTTAATTCAATTTAATATAAAAAATTATTACATAGGAACACCCTGACAAAACATGTGTTTTCTTTCTACTCAATTCACATAAAATAAAGAGATAAGTGGTATTCATTAGTGTATTTGGTAAGAAGTTTAGGTATAATGTATTTCTTTACTAAACTAATTTTTTCATGCTCTGAGTACTATATTGCTTGCCATTATGAGCATTCATATTATTGTTTAGAATCTTATGCATATAATTTCACAATTTTTACATTTTCCTATTGGATCCTATAAAGAAGTTAAGTCTTAAATTCTTTTATTACAGTATTGTCTTTCATTATGGAAATGACGAGGAATATGGAAAGACATATTGATTCTATTTATTTTGAATCATCTTCTAACTATGGAAAAGAGAGATGTATGTTATATATATTTATGGAAAGATACTTACAATTCGTAGATACTTACAATCTTTGTAATATCTGTATAGAGTAAATATTAAAAAAAGATAAAATAATTTTATCAGTAGTATTATATGTCTATCATTTTATAATTTTTGAATACTTATGAGTATTGTGACTATTTTTTATTTATCATTATGTAGTGGTTTGGATATTTAAATGTAGTGTACTTTTAATGGTGTTATTAGTTTTATATTGTGTATCATTGTCACTGCTTTGATTTAAAAAAATATTAACATGTATCGTTGGAATATTTGGGTGAATTCCATTTTTCATAAGCTTTTTCTTGTATCTCTTTCTTTTATTTTGTATTTCTCTCTTTTGTACTATGTTTGCCTATAATTTTGCATTTTTGAGTACTACATCGGATATCTATGTGTATTGCTTACCATTATGAGAATTTATTTTATTTTTTAGAATATTTATGCATAGAGTTTCACAATTTTTACATTCTGCAATAATTTATTAGATCCTATAAAGGAGTAAAATCATCCATTCTTTTTGCTAGAGTAATGAATTCAATTATGGAAATGATAAGGACTATGGAAAGACATATTGATTCTAATTATTTTGTCATCTTCTAACTATGAATACAAAAATATATGTTATATATATTTATGGAAAGATACTTACAATTCATAATTTTTACATAGAACAAATATAAAAAACATAAAATAAAATTTACCAAAAATATTGTTTATGTAATATTAATTATATATGCAATGTTCTATATGTAAGGTTAATCTCACATTTTGATCTCTCTTGGTTGAATAAACCTAGAATATTAAAAGAAAATATGTTAGAATACTCTACAAGATCTATAGGGGTGAATATAGCTTTTTGATATTTTTATAATAATTAAAGCAATAAGAAATAGGAGGAAACAAGGAAGGCACAAGGATGTAGAGTGGTTCCTACCTTTGAAATCAAAGGTAGTCAGTCCACTACATGATTGTTTCCAATCAAGATTTTGAAAGCAATTTATTTTATTACCTCACGAGGATGTTACATAAAATACAATTACTTTCCTACTACACCCTTGAAGTAGCCTTCACCTGAAGTAGCCTCAACCTCCTTGAAGCAACCTTCTGAAGTAACTCCAAGTCCTCAGAGAAGCCTTCACCACCTTGAAGTAGCTCCACCACCTTGAAGTAGCCTTCTCCAGCAAGAAGTAGATCCAAGAACCTCCTTTCAACAGCCTCCTACCTAGGAGTAGTCAAGGAGAACAGAATACAATAAAAGCGAACAAGATTGGATGAAAGGAAATACGCGCTTTGATACTATACCAAGAGCATAGATCTCCTATCCACTATAGATGAATGCGGTTATGTGGTGGCTAGGAGATACTATCTATAGGACACAAAATTGGAACTCAAGGGAATAAGATTGCAAGTGTAGCTTTGCTTGTTGCTCACTAAGTTGATTCTCAACTTGTAATTGTGTGTGTGTTGGGTGTCCTAATACATGTCCAATTTATAGGAATGTCTTACAAGTGCTTAGGGATGTTGTAGAGAGTTTCTAGAGTGTTCTTAGTGCTCAACTAGCCGTTAGGTGTCCAATAATTGCATTGCAATGGCTAATTGTTTCGTGCTGAAAAGTGCAATCCAAAAACTGCCTCGGACGAGAAGTTTGTCGACCGAGGTGTGTCTCGATTGAGCATTTCTTCGACCAAGGTAGCGTTTGGAGTAAATGTATTGCAACGTTAATTTCCAACTTCCAACTACCACCTACTCTTAGTCTAATGGCTATGGAACCTGCTCGAAGGTCTATCTCGGTCGAGAATGTTGCCAACCGAGAGGTCAAAAATCAGTGCTTGTGACTTAGACTGAGGTGGTTCGTGGTTGAGAATTTTGTCAACTAAGGGTGTCTCGGTCGAGAAGTTTGTCGGTCGAGAATGTCCTTGTTTCAATATGTTGAATCATCTACTAAGTGTGTGTATCAATGTGTAATTGTGACTCTATCTCAGGGGAGTATCTATCTAGGTGTTGTAAGTGGATAGGAAAGATCCAATGCTTGATTTACATGATATCTATGTACTTGTACATTATATTTGTACAAGTTTTTACATTGATTACAATCATGAAAAGAAAAGTAATTTCAGCATGTTGATCTTCCAATTTGTATTGATCTTCAACTATCCACTGTCTTATTTGTTATCCCTAAAATACTCAAATAGCAATTTAGATCCACAAGAATGAAATGTTTGTCATCATCAAAACAAAAGGTTTTAATAATGTCCAATTTAGCCAACAATCTCCCCCTTTTTGAAGATGACAAATATTATTAAAATATAAATCAAAGGAATTTAAATAGCATGAGTTTCATACCAGAGTTTTACCTTTTGTAGACATTCTCTTGTTCATTCATGAAGTGTGTGCTAATTCTTCCTAAAGAGGTATGGGACATAGTATCCATCTCTTTAAGGAATATACCATCAATTTATGTGAATCCAAGAGAATATGAAACTCATTTAATTTGATTTATATTATTTTTTTTTTGATTTATAGTACTTCTCCCCCTTTGTCAATTCAAAAAGATAACCAAACATTTATTTATTATTACTCCCCCTGAATTGGATGCTCCCCCTCAATATGATACTCACTTGAAATACAAAGGTATATAAGAAATGTACAATGTAAGCCACAATATAAGGATTTTATTATCATAACCAGTAGATCAACAAGCTCAAATACATTGATAAGATAGTGCACTAAAAAGTGATTACAACCAACTCATTACATAATGCCACTTTACTGAAAAGAACTCAAGATAACATCAATTTTTGGATCTTTCCCAAGGAATGGAGTAGCACCATAATATTTGACAATTGTCTCCAATCTAGTTCACCTGTCTTGGTGAGAGAATAAGCTTCCAGGAAAGTAGGTGCTCGATCAAAGCAAAAATGGGCAGCAATGTCTTGAAGTTGCATAGGTGAAAATTGGGTGTGGGAAAGATCATGTGAAGGTGGAGGTGGACCTTGGGTGTAGTTGATGGATGGATTATAAGGGTAGAGAGTTCCATGATAGAGTGAATAAGGATAGGTGTCTGGAACATTTAGAGAGAGAGCTTGCATTCTTTGGTTTAGGTAAGTCATGGCATGATGGGTATAATCCATTTGTCTCCCTAGGTGATAGGTTGCCCCAGTGAGATAGGTGATATTATTGGCTAGGTTGTCAAAGGATTGGCTAGGAGGGGTTGGAGGTGGAGGAATTTCTTGAGTGGATGGATCCTCTTCGGTCCTAGCCCTTTTATGCCTAAAGTCGATTCCCATTTTTTATATTGTGTTTTTGGTAATTTTTTGGGGTCTCCTATCACTCTTAAATCCTAGATCCTCTAGGTTTTTCTTTAAACAATGTTGGGTGATCTGGCATACAAAGTCAGCATAAGGAGGGTTGTCGGTAAATTCAACCATGTTTCTAAGGATGAGGCAAATGAAGTTTGTGGGGATGCTTTTGAGTATGGCGTAAATTAGGTACATCCTGAAGGTTGGCACTTCAGATTTGTTAGTCTAGGATAGATATTAGTAGAAATATTTAAGTTCACTATCCTAGCTTTAGGAGTTAGGTTGATTGCATAATATGTTCCCCTTTCTTCATGGGATGAGGTGTTTGGAAGGAAGATGGCCCTCTTGATATCATTTAAACTAATTGTGGTTCATCTTGGGATAGTTTAGATAAGGGATTTCCAGTGGTTAAGTCAATAAACCCCCTATACTCCTCTACATTGATGTCTAGCATTTTGAGAATATCCTCCTCAGAAAAATGAAATCCAAACCCACCAACCATAGAGGAGAAAGAGAGGGAGTGGTTAGGGTTTGTGGCTAGATTTGCATAGAACTCGTTCACAGCTTGGGTAGAGTAGAAGCGGAAGGATGGAGTAACAAATTCAGAGAGATGTTGCATCTCAAATAGCTCATCAAGATTAACAATGGTGATGAAGTTGTTGACGTCCACTGACCGTCGAGGAAGAGTAATCTTCAAGGATAGCTACAGGTAGTGGTATCCATCACCAACGTCATTAAAGGGGATGTCGTTGATGACAGTCAGAGCTGGAGAGACTGTCCTTCCCTTCCTCACCACGACTTGCTTCTTTCCACGTGAAGAATATGAGGCCATCTTGAGAATATGAAGGTGCAAGAGGAGCTAAAGAAGATGGTGGATAAATGTAGCTGAAAATTCGCACTAAGAATAACTAGAGAGGGACTAGAGAAGAGAGCAAGTGAATTGGTGAGAAGAATGGCCATTTTGGGATCTATTTATAGCAAAAACATGCACTTTCTCAGTCGAAATTTTTTTCGACCGAGAGCCCAACGGCTCACTGTTGCAAACACTCCTGTCGCAACGGCTAGCTGGTCAGTTGAAATTTTAAAAATAGATGTTACTTTTGTTATGATCGAGAATTGCATCTTAGTTCAGTTTAATGGAGGGTTCATCAAGAGGCTCTCAGTCGAACTTTTTGTCGATCGAGACCATTGTTCAGTCCAAAATAGACTAAGTGGGTTTCGGTCAAGAAAGAGGCCAAACGGGTGATTCTCGGTCGAGAAATTCATCGACTGAGCCAGTTCTCGGTCGAAATTTTTTTGGATTGATTGGATTGCTGTGAGTGGTTGTTGTGAAGAGTTTTTGAGCTTGTTTAAGTAGTAGTCATGATAATATAATATTGAGACTTAGAAAATGATTATATATATAGAGAGAGAGAGAGAGGAATTGATAATTTTCAAGAGTTGGAAGAACATATATCAAAGAAGACATCTTCTAGGAGAGTAATGAGTAACTTCTTTCTAATATATTGAAATTGATCAAATGGAAGCGGTTTTGTAAAAATGTCATCCAATTGCTCTTTAGTATCAACATGATGAAGAGATATATTATTTTTAGAAATATGATCCCTTAAGAAATGGTGTCGAATTTCAATATGCCTAGCACAACTATGTAAAATAGGATTATGGGCCAAGTTTATAGAACTAGTGTTATCATAGAAAATCGGCATAGATGAGAATGCAAAACCATAATCATTTAAAACTTGTTTCATATAAAGTACTTGAGCACAACAGGAACCAACCGCCACATATTCGTCTTCAGTAATGGAAAGGGAGACTGTATTTTATTTCTTACTAAACCACAATACTAAGGCTTGTCCTAATAAGAAACTACCACCACTTGTACTTTTACGATCAAGTCGAAAACCAGCATAGTCGGTATCAGTATAAGATTTTAGATCTAGTGATTGTCCTTTAAGATACCATAATCCATAGTTGGTAGTACCAGTGAGATATCTTAAAATTCATTTAACAGCTTGAAAATGAGATTGCGTTGGTTTAGATTGAAATCTAGCACAAAGTCTGATGGAAAACATAATGTCTGGTCTAGTAGCAGTTAAGTATAGCAAACTACCAATCATGGCCCTATATAAGGAATCATCAATGGGTTCTCCATCTTCATACTTATCAATTTTGGCAGAAGTGGCCATTGGTGTGGTAGCATGTTTGCAATTTTTCCATTCCAAAGCATTTTAGGAGTTCATTAGTGTATTTTTCTTGGCTTAGAAAAATTCCAGAGAGCATTTGTTTTATTTGAAAGCCAAGGAAATACATTAATTCTCCCATAAGACTCATTTCAAATTCTTTTTGCATTATTTCACTGAATTATTTCCATAAAGAATCATTTAAGGCACCGAATATGATATAATCAACATATATTTGAACAATAAGGAAATCTGATTTGTATGTTGTAAAGAACAATGTAGAGTCTGAGTTTCCAATTGAGAAACCATTATCAAATAGATAGTTTTTAAGTCTTTCATATCAGTTTTGTGGTGCTTTCTTTAGTCCATAAAGTGCTTTCTTAAGTTTGTATACATGATCAGTTTTGTCAGGAATTTCAAATCCAGGTGGTTGAGCAACATATACTTCTTCTTCTATGATCTTGTTTAGAAAATCACTTTTTACATCCATTTGGAATAGTTTGATGTCTTTGTGAGCAGATATAGATAATAGCATTCTAATAGCTTCAAGTCTAGCTATGAGTGCATAAGTTTTATCAAAATCTATTCCTTCTTATTGATTATACCCTTAGCCCACCAATCTAGCTTTGTTTCTAACTACCTCCTCGGCTTCGTTAAGTTTATTTTGAAAAACCCACTTAGTTCCAATGATGTTTTGGTTGTGTGGTTTAGGAACTAAGTCCCGTACATTGTTTTTAGTGAATTGATTTAATTCTTCTTGCATAGCTATTATCCAGTATTCATCTTTTAGTGCTTCATTTACCTTTTTAGGTTCAACAATTGATATGAATGCCATATTTGCAACATATCTAAATGATGATCAGGTTTTTACTTTATCAAAAGGATTTCCAATGATTAAATATTTAGGATGATCTTTGATTAATGTAGGCATATGTTGTTGTGTCTCATTTGGTTGATCAATTTCAGAATTTTGATCATCTTTTGTAGATATAGTTAGATCTTTAATTTGATGAGTAATGTCATTTATATTTTCATTTTCTATTTCTCCATTTTGATTTGTTATCTCATGAAAGGTGATATGAATTGATTCTTCAACTATTCTAGAGATAGTATTGTAGATTCTAAAAGCTTTGCTAGAAGTTGAATATCCTAAGAAGAATGTTTTATGTGATTTGGGATCAAATTTGTCTCTATCATTGTTTGTGTATAGGATATAACATGGTGTACCAAAGGTATGAAAATAATCAACTCTTGGTTTATTGTTAAAGATGAGTTCATAGGGAGTTTTCTTAAGATGAGAATATATTGTTACTTAATTTAATACATAACATGCTATATTTACTGCTTCAGTCCAAAATGGTTTAGGTGTATTATGTTCAAGTAACATTGTTCTAGCCATTTCTTGTAAAGACCGATTTGTTTTCTACTATGCCATTTTGTTGTGGAGTGTGTGGGGCTGAAAAATTATGAGTGTATCTTTGAGATGTACAAAATTCTTCAAAGATGTGATTTTTCAAATTCCCCATCATGATCACTCCTAATTGTACATATTTTAATTTGTAGTTGATTTTCAATCTTCGAGCAAAATTGTATAAAAATTCTAATTGTATCATCTTTATTTGAAAGAAAATGAACCCATGTGTATCTACTATAATCATCTACAATTACAAATCAATATATTTTTCCACCAAGAGATTGAGTTCTCATAGGACCAAACAAATCCATATGAATAAGTTTCAATGATCTAGTAGTGCTAAGTAATGTTTTATATTTGAAAGAAGTTTTATTTTGCTTACCTAGAGTACATGGTTCACAATCTTTAGGTTTATCAAAAGATATTTTGGGTAAGCCGCGTACAAGATCATATTTAATTAACTTTTTGATAATATGTGAGCTTGCGTGACCTAATTTTCAATGCCATAGTTGTAAAGACTCATCTTTTGCAAGAAGACATTTTCCAATAATAGCTTGCATAGAATTAGGTCTGAGTATGTATAGATTTCCTATTCTCTTTCCTTTATAAACAACATTATTAGTGTTTTCAATTAGTAGTTTATAATAAGTTTTATTGAATAGCACATCATAACCACTATTACATAATTGACTAACACTGATTAAACTATGATGCAAACCATCAACAAGTAAAATATTTTTTATTTGAAGATTTGTACCAATATCACCTATTCCAACAACTTTTCTTTTGGAATTGTCTCCAAATGTGACTGTTCCACTTTTCTTTTCTTCAAATGTTTGAAAAGCTTCTTTGTTTCCAGTCATATGCTTGGAGAAACCACTATCAACCACCCAATCCTGGAAAAAAAATTGATTTTAGTACCCATGTGATGGTCCTTTTTGGTTAGAAGCATTTAATAAAAAATTGAATATAGTTATATGATTTAAATCTGAACAGAACTACTTTTGGTCGACAAATTTCTCGACTGAAGAGTGTCTCGATCAAAAATTTTGTCGACCGAGGATGTTGCTATTTTTCTAGTAGGTACAAGCTTGAAATAGTAACTTTCTTGGTCGACTATTTGCTCGACTGAAGTGTTTCTCGATCGAAGATTTTATCGACCGAAAATGATTCTATTTCAACAATTTTATTAATTTCAATTTGAGCATATATTACTTCAATTTTGCAAGGCAATGATGAGTTTAGTTGAGATAAGACATTATGAATGTTAAAGTGAAGTTTTAAGTCAAATCTCAACTAATCATTTTCAAGTTTCCTAAGTTTGAGGTCTTGGGACCCAAACTAAGTCAACATCCTTTTTCTTGTAGGGGCATGAAAATGAGTAATGTTCAAGACGTAAGCAATAGTGACAACAGATGGAATCAATTTCATATATCTTTATATCATTGCCATCATGGGTTGAGTTGTTCTTGGGTATGTATATCAATTTGGTCTTGGGTACTTGTGTTTATCTAGATTGGTTTTTTGATGAGATTTTTCTTTGGGTACATAACCTAAACCTCTTCTTCCAATTTGACCAGAAGAATTTTTTAGAATTATATCAAGAATATATTTGTTCTTTAAGTTACTAATTTCTTTTTGTAAATTTGCAATTTCATCCATTTTCTTTTTAAATGTTTAAGTTTGCTTGATCTAGATTAGAAGATAAACTATCTCTTTCTTTGACAATAGCATTATAATTCGAATGAGAGCATAAAATAGGTTGAGTTTGAAGATCATTTATTTTAGCAAGCGATTCAACCTTTTCTTTGCAAAGAAAGTTATAGTTTGTTTCTACAGTAAGCAACTTAATGTTATGCTCATTAATTGAAGATTTTAGGGTATTTCTTTTGGATATGAGACTTTCATTTTTAAAGGAGAGAGTATATAGTTTAGCATGCAAATATTCATTTGTCTTTGTAAGATTTTTTAATTTATTCTTGCAATCAACATATTTGTCATGTACTTCTTGAAGACTAATAACTAAGCTTCTTTAGATAGTTCAAGAAGGTTTACCTCATTTGAATCTTCATTCTCATCTTCCTTGGCAATAAGACATTCTATATTTTCTTCTCCACTTTCTCCATCATCACTCAACTCATCCCAAGAAGCTTTGTAGGCTATATCTCCCTTGTCTTTCTTCTTGTAAAAAGATTTCTTTCCTTTCTTTACTTTAGGACATTCATTTTTCACACCTCCCTTTTTTCTGCATTCAAAGCACCTGAGAGAAGAAGAGGAAGAAGTAATAGAGTTTTTGCTAGATTTATACCTCCTATATTTCTTACCATTTACGATGAGTGCATCTTCTTCATCATCTTCTTCACTTGTTTCATCACTTTCTTGAGTGATGACCATTGATTGGATCTTTGTTGTAGCTTTTAGGGCCATGTCCTTCTTCTTCCTTTTTGAAGTTCAAGCTCCAATCTTTATTCTTCCTCCAAGGTGTCCCTCATGAGTCTCTAGGTTACCAATGAGTTTCTCCATCCTTAATCTTGTGAGATCATTGGCTTCTTCAATGGTTGTCACCTTTGGCTTGTACTTTGGAGGCAAAAACCTGAGAATTTTGAAGACTTGATCTTATTCACTTATAAATTTTCCTAATGCACTTAAACTACTAATGATAGTAGAAAATATTGCATACATATCATTAATGGATTCATTTGGTTGCATGTGATATTGTTCAAATTTTTTGTTTAAGCATAACAATTTTAGAATTTTTAACTTGAATGGTTCCTTCATGTGTAATGAAGAGTCTATGCCATATATCATAAGAAGTTTCACATGAGGAGATTCTATTGAATTCACTTATGGAAATAGAGCAATATAGTATGCTTACCTCCTTAGCATTTAATTGAGCTTGTTTAACCGTGTTTGGATCCCACGTAGCATAATCAGTTTGGGGAAGTTCATATGGTGTAGACACCATCCTCCATTGATCCCAGTTGATTACTTAGAAGTAGAATTACATTCTTCTCTTCCAGTAGTTGTAGTTGATCCCATCATGGTGGTGGTGGAGACACATGGGTTCCCTCCAAATTGAGGTTGTTGAATAGGCCATCCCCCATCCTTCAAGACCTATTAAGTCTCCTTAAAAACCTGCTCTGATACCAATTGAAGGATCTAGAGGGGGATGAATATATCTTTTTGATATTTTAATAATAATTAAAGTAATAAGAAATAGGAAGAAACTAGGAAGACACAAGGATGTAGAGTGGTTCCTACCTTTGAAATTAAAGGTAGTCAGTCCACTACCTGATTTTTTCTAACTGGGATTTTGAAATCAATTTATTTTATTACCTCACAAGGATGTTACATAAAATACAATTATTTTCCTACTACACCCTTGAAGTAGCCTTCACAGGAAGTAGCCTCAACCTCCTTGAAGCATCCTTCTGAAGTAACTCCAAGTCCTCAGAGCAGCCTTCACCACCTTGAAGTAGCTCCACCACCTTGAAGCAGCCCTCTCCACCAAGAAGTAGCTCCAAGAACCTCCTTTCAATAGCCTGCTACCTAGGAGTAGTCAAGGAGAATAGAATACAATAAAAGAGAACAAGATTGGAAAAAAAAATACTTAACCAATGAGAACAATGCTTTGATCCTATATCAAGCGTATAGATCTCCTATCCACTATAGATGAATGTTGTTATGTGGTGGCTAGGAGATACTATCTATAGGACATGAAATTGGAACTCAATGGAACAAGATTGCAAGTGTAGCTTTGCTTGTTTCTCACTAAGATTGATTCTCAACTTGTAATTGTGTGTGTTGGGGTGTCCTAAGACATGTCCTGTTTATAGGAATGGCTTAAAAGTGCTTAGGGACGTTCTAGAGAGTTTCTAGAGTGTTCTTTGTGCTCAACTAGTTGTTAGGTGTCCACTAATTGCATTGCAATGGCTAATTATTTCGTGTTGAAAAGTGCAATCTAGAAACTGTCTCATTCGAGAAGCTTGTCGACCGAGGTGTGTCTCGGTCGAGAATTTCTTCAATCGAAGTAGGGTTTGGAGTAAATTTATTTCAACGTACATTTCCAACTACCACCTACTCTCAGTCTAACGGCTATGGAACATGCTCGAAGGTCTATCTCGGTCGAGAATGTTGTCAACCGAGGGCTATTCTAGGGTTACATGAATAGGTCAACAATCAGTGCTTATGACTTAGATTGAGGTGGTTCTCGGTCGAGAAGTTTTTCGACCGAGAATGTCCCTGTTTCAATATGTTGAATCATCTACTAAGTGTGTGTATCAATGTGTAATTGTGACTCTATTTTAGGGGAGGATCATCTAAGTGTTGTGAGTGGATAGGAAAGATATAATGCTTGATTTACATGATATCTATGTACTTCTACATTATACTTGTACAAGTTTTTACATTGAGTACAATCGTGAAAATAAAAGCAATTTAAGCATATGGATCTTCCAAATTGTATTGATCTTCAACTATCCACTGTCTTATTTGTTTATCCCTGAAATACTCAAATAGCAAGTTAGATCCACATGAATGAAATGTTTGTCATCATCTAAACAAAAGGTTTAATTAATTTCCAATTTAGCCAACATACTTTTGAAGCATTATCACATTGAAATATGATTTCCATTTATCTCATATTTATTTTATGTAGTGTCTAAAGCAGTCGAACACCACAAATTGTGGATATTATGTGTTGAAGTACATGAGAGACATCGTTGATGTGAAAATTAGAAATATTCCTGAATGTGTAAGCTACTAATCATTATGTACTTTTATTATGTTCAAATTTTCAAATACATTGAATAAATGATAATATGTTGTTATATTTGACATATGATTCAATATTATTCAAAGTATATTGGTCATTTCTTCAATGAAGAAGAGATCGATGAGGTCCAAAATGAGTGGGTGATGTGTGTTCTTGAGCACACATTAGATTATGTGACATGAGGGGGAGACATTTGTTCTTTAGTATAGATTAATGTGTGAAACCTTTGTAGTTAACTCTCAGTTTGATTCTAGAGTGCTTGCTCACTAATTTGTATTATTGAATCTTTGTATGGATGATTGATTATTTATTAAATAAGTTAAGTTTTTTTAAAGTTTGATGAAAAATTTGTTCAATATTGTGCATGTTTGTGAAATGAAAAAAAGTACATTTTCATATTTATTATATTTTTTTACATGTGGTTAGTCTGATCAATAAAATTGGATTGATGTGACCTATCAAACTTTAATCAAATACAACAGTTAATGATATTTTCTATACATTTTGTGTTATCCACACCTATTACAATGGGTGTGTCTAGAAAATAGACCCCTAATACAACAAGTGTGTCTAGTGAACTACAACATGCACTGCATGTTGTATAAAATGCATATATTACAATAGGCACACCACACGTTGTATAAACACCTTTATAACAATGGGTGTATTTATTGAAAGACAATATACTTCAACTATTATATAAACATATATATTACAACAGACGCACTACAGATTGTAAAACAACATATTACAACGGGTGTATTTAGTGAAAGACAACATGCTTCAACTATCGTATAATATATATCACAATGGGTGCACCGCATGTTGTAAAAAACACCCCTATTACAATAGGTGTGTTTAATGAAAAACAACATGCTTCAACTATTGTATAACATATATTACAATGGGTGCACCACATGTTGTATAAAACACCCATATTACAACCGAGCATTCATTGAAAGCTAACACATTTCAATTGTTGTATAAAATACAAGTATTACAGCATGTGCATCACATGTTGTATAACCCATAAGACCGTGCTATCTAATAAAATAGTTAAAACCTATTATAAAATGGAAAAATGAAATGTTGAAGAAAATGTTTTCTATAGTAGTATTTTTAAAAATATTCCATTAAGTATATAGTGACTTTTATAGAGCATATTTGAGCATGATGAAAAATCACATCATAAAAAGGTGATGCAACTCTATGGTAGGGTACCAAGGAATTACATGACAAATCTGACAAGAGAATACATACGGGAACACTGAGAAGAAGAAGTCAACCACTGAGCAATGGAACTATTTGACCTGAAGGTGTAGGATGTGTTTGTTGCTAAGAGACAAATCTATAAATTCAAGATATTAAGCCCCGCTCCTTATATTGAAATCATTGTATTACGTATATATGTAACAGATGGTTTGGACTAACCAGACTATCAGCAATGATCAAATAGAAAGGTGTGCAAAGAATGTGCACAACCACTCGATGGGTCCATGTGGCTATGCTCATCTTCACCGAAAGCTACTACATGTGTCTTCTTCTCAGCGGTCTACTCCTGGGATTGTTGAATCCTATACTACTACTAAACCTCTACTTCGCATTCATATATGGATAGTTGGGAGGAAATTAAACCTGGAAAAATACCCAACTTTGCAACGGCTAAGGTGGCTGCAAAAAAAATAAAATTCAACTCTCAGAGCAATTAATATTGATGATTGTTATGTTTTATTTGCCAAATACAGATGATGATGATTAGCAAGAGCTCCACGAGCAATGGAAACAAGGCAAGTTCATCCCTAAGGACACAAGGGATAAATTTATTATTGCTCTAGGTATCCCAGAGAATCTTGGGTGTGTTAGGGTTGTTAGTGTTGGAATCCGTATAAGAGCCTATTTGGACCATAAGAGCTTAAGCGCAAATCTGTCCAAAAGGGGGGAATCTCATAACAAAGGTACAAGAGATGATTCCAAAGGGTTTAGAGGAAGTAATGAGAAAGTATCATTCTGTCCAGATAGTATATGTGGAGCCCCACTCTTCATATAAGGTGAACCCTCCTCCTGAATTACCTGGTTAGATTATAAAGGACATACTCGACTCGCTAGGTCCTCATTGCAAGGGTATGGTAGTATGGATAGGAGACTTTGAAGAAGCATTTCCTATGATGGTCCATATTAAGGAGGATGATGTCGGTCAACCTCATGATACTAGTATATATTTACAAGATGTTTTGGAGATGTTTACTTATGCTTGGTTGAATACATATGTGATAGAGCTTTGGATATGGTGAGATATTATATAGCTAAATACCCTATTATATATGTGTTGTTTTGTTTTCTTATATATTAATGCATACATGATATATGTTTTGTAGCCACTTACATATAATCTGTAAAGAGTTCACACTCCCACATGTGGCATTTCAAGTTCCATCATTGATTAGTCGTGTGGTTGAAGAGCATGCATCTATTATCCAATATTGCTATGTACAATGTTGAGTAAGTTTACTTACTTTGCATATAATTTTGACTTAAGAATTACATTTCATTGTGAGTTTTATATTGTTTGACTCTTTTCACTTAGGAATAACCATTGGGAGTTATTGGTTATTGTCCCTACGATGCTAATTATGTATTATCTAGATCCTAAGGGTGGCGAAGTAGATAGTGGGGGGGACACGAATTGAAAAGGCCTTATTCACGTCAGTAAATTTTATATTTATATCCATTAATGTATATTATTATATGACTATTTACTAATGTAATTCAATGTGTTACATCAACATATAGGGATAATTCAAAAAGGATGAAGGAAATTTGGACAAGAAAAAGAAAGCGATAACTTGGTAGGATGTTGATGTAGTTTTCTGACTCCAATGCATTTTTACGCCAACTCTGTTTACTTTTATTTATTAATGTTTTCTATGTTGAAATTTATAGTGTATGTTCATGACAATGGTTGGGCATGTGGATACTACGTGATGCGGTATATGGAGATGATTGTCAGATATGCACTAGACATCAATTGCATACAAAATGTAATCTATATATATAATCTTGATCATCATAAGTAATGGTCTCATTTGATAATATATATGAAAATATCAAACTTTTTAACTATATATGTCATTCTCTTTTTAGGTGGTTGACACAAAAAATCCCTATACAATAGAACATCTAGATGGCATACAAGAGCAATTGGCATAAGCCTTCGTTAAGGATGTGAATTTTGAATTTCATTGGGATAAAGATTGAGCTTTATAAAATTTGATGTCACTATTTGTATATACATGTGATGCTTATGAATTCTTGAAATTTAAATTTGATGCGGTAAATTATTAACACATATGTGAATGATGATCTATATATATGTGTGTGAATGTGAAGATGAATGAATGAATTGTGTTTTTGTATGTCATGAAAATAGAATTGGTGCATATGTGAATGAAGTATCATGAGTGTGAATGAATATGAAGATGAATGAATAGAATTATGTTTGCACATGTGATGAGAATGAAATTGGAGAATGAGTAGAATTATGTGCATATTATGTTTGTTATTGTAGGTTTGGTGTCCTGTTGTTAAGATGAACTAATAGGGTGTTGTTAACCTATAGTTCCCAACTCTAGTTTTCAACTATAGGTTCTACATTCTACTGACCAACCGGATAGTAGGTCTACAAACCTGCTATTTAAAAGAAAACATAGTCTTCGGTTGTTACAAAGGAATTGTCATTGTAGGTATGAGTCATCGATTATAGGCATAAAACTGACATTATAGGATGCTAAATCGGTGTCAGATGATTTGTAAAATAAAAACTTAGGAAACATTGTCATTTTTAAATGTGACCTCATATAGATTTTGCAATGTTGGTTTGAGTTACTACGCAAAAAACTCAGACTCCTACTGTGTTAGTTTCTTTTATCATCACAACTGAGGCTGAATCTCCATCCTCAGTTTTCTTGTCCCCAAATAATCGATGTTTTAGACCTGTGAGTGTAGTGTTGCCCACTTAAGTGTCAGTTGTAAATTGACATTATAGGGTCATTTTAACCGACACTAGAGGTAGTTTCTGCACAAGTTAATCCAAATTGTTTCCTCTTGACTTCAGTGCATAGAATAGTAAGTAGTGTGATAGTTAGTTTCTTTTCAAGTGTGTTAGAAAAAAATAATGTGTAGATATGTGCATGTCATGTTATTGAGTTGAGAAATATTATTTTCATAACAAATCTCATGTAGATTGCATTTTCCTTTTGCATCATTATGTATATTCTGCAACATACATCTATTTATCTTGATCCACAAATAAAGAGTGAAAGAATCTACATCTATATCCCTCATGATGAAAAAAAATCAAAAGAAATAAATGATGAAGAAAGATCAAGAATTAATCATAAATCATACAAAAATGAAAGGGTAGGAAAAAAGAGAAATCAAATAATAAGGTAGAAACGATGTCTTGAACTCCATACTAATTTTTTTCAAGGAGAATGTGAAAATATATTACATGTATCCATCCTTTCACCCACACTCATCATTAGGATGAGAATTTTAATTTATTCGTCATTCCACCATAATAGCAGGCATTAGGAGTGATGCATTTTCATGTCCTTCATTCTATAGATGCATCATATTTTATTCATGCATGTATAATTGGACATTACTTGTATTATTCTTATTTCATAGACACCTATCCCACTTCCACACATTTCTCTACATGGTAGGACATATATATAATTAATCCCCTCATCCATTTCTATATGGGGAATTGCTTTCAACATAATTATGTAGGTAGATCAGGGAAACATAGATAGGTGAATCAAATGATGCATCAAGTGTATTCCCTATTGACTATGATGTTAATTGTTCTATACCAATAGTGTTTCATTGATATAGTGCGGACATCTTTAATCAATATTTTTGGTATTCTAGAGTAGTTAATTATTCAAAGGTGGGTAATGGACAGTTTGGGATAGTCACGTGGGGGTAATTGAGAAAATTAGTTCATAAGATTTTTCCTCTTTTTGACTCCTTCAAATAGATCTAAAAGTAGCGTTCTCAATGGCGAGTAACATTCAATCTTAGGGGATTCGATGCGCTGATTTTTAGACACTTTCCACATGCTATTTTCAGACATCAATTCCATATATGTTTGTTTTGAGATATGTTTATGCATTGTTTTCCATCATTAGCCTATGAATCATTAATGCATCAAATATTTTGTAATTTTACCAAATCATGCAATTTATCATCTACAATTTGTACTTATTATGTTTTCCCTTATTTTAGGAAAATTGGGCACTGAGTGGATAGCTCAGTGCCATCAAAACATCTATCGGTGTTACTAAAAGAGTATGAAGTTTCAACATGGAAATCAAGAAATTTCAATGCTATTGGGAGCACTCTCGGTGTTATCAAGGATAGTGTTGATTCTACTGACACCAATATTTGGTGCTACTGATTCATGATCAAGAGAGCATCAAGAACCAATAATAATTGTCTTGGTTCCACTGACTCACTTGTTGGTGATATTGAGTTTAGAATTCAAGTTACATCACAACTCAAAGAGAGCACCTCATTGCTATCGACACACATGTCACTGGTACCGATACAGTTTGAGGGTTATAAGTCAATAGACAACTCGATGCCACTGACACCCTATCAGTGTTACCGATATTGTGTGATAAATTTAGATCTAAGATTAAGCCAAATCCAATGGTTGTGACTAAATGACGGCCAAATCCCCACTTATGACCTAAGGGGAGTGCTACTAAAGGAGGAGATCATATTTTATCACGTTGTGGTAGAGAAGGAAGCTAAGAGAGGAGGAGACAAAGGAGAAAGCAATAGACCAGATGCTCTGGGTACTTTCAAAGGGCATATTTGTGTCGGGAACACTCCAGATCAAGGTGTGAACTAGAGGGTATCGCCTAGATGACTTCTCCAGGGGTTCTTATGTTGGTATTCTAATGTTTAGCATGTTTTGTCCTTCTTCCTCTCTTTGTGTGATGATAGCAATCACGTGAGGCTAAACTCCATATTCCTTAAGATCTAGGAGTAGCTTGGTATTACTTTGTAGTTGAATTCTATGACTTGAAAATATTTCCTTCATTTTGTATGTGAAATTACAATCTCCTATCAATTTTCTTATGCATTATCACCATAATGAAAATAATAGACCACTGATTACTTTGAGAGAGGGATAGGGGTTGGATAAATTAGAGATCTAAGAAACCTATATCACGCCTCATAATAGGGCTTACAGTTGTGAAAGAACAAACTAGATATTTCAATAATGCACCTAACTAATTCCTAAATTACTATGGGAGTGGGATTTTTTTAGTTAGGTAGTGTATCACATTGCGGGATCAGATATTACTTGCTACATGTATTTTGTCAGGGTTAAGGGTGAATAATTATTAATGAAATGGAACTTGAATGCAATGTATGCAATGGTGAAACCATAGTCCTGAGGAATCCATCCATTCTTTATTACAACCAATTTTAGATGAGAATTAATTCTTTGCCTTAGTCATAAAACAACCATTCAACCATTTTAGGGCTCTTTTTTGTTTCTTTCATATTCCTTATGTCCATCAGAAAAATACGAGAATTTCTCTTAGTTGATTATGTTTCAGTAAATAATAGTATTTGGTGAATGTTTCCCTAAGATCGATACTCAGTCCTTATAGGCATGTATTACATGACATGCACTTCTATTTTACACTCAAAGTTTTAACATGTCAACTAGCATGCACCATGAATTCCCCAAGCACCTGTATGTATTATAATTTTATCTTCTATTTTGAGGCAATTCAGTGTTTGTATTTACAAGATCAATGAAGTTGTAGGGTCCATTGGTTATTCCTAATCAATATATTTTACAATAATATTGAATCAAAAGTCCCAATTAAATTAGGATTGGATCAACTAGAAAATGGGGTGTCTAGTTATACTAGATGCCTTAGACTTGAGGATGAATTTTGAAGGAAAACCTCCTAGAAGGTATGATAGTCATGGGTCAACCTTGTAATGAAAATTAATGTTATTGGGAATGGCATGGGGGTGACATGACACCACATGTCTAGTCCTAAGGTTTTATCAGTGGTTGATCCAATGTGGCCCTAGCCATGGGATATTATTTTACATTAAGAAAATTGAATGGTGGTAAAATATGTACCAATGGAATCACGAGCATATTTATGTTCCTATATTGTTTCCCAAAAGCTATCCATCATAGTTGTTACAGTTTATTTTAATTTCACCCATTTTTATTGATTAGAGTGAATTAATAAACAAAATTCACTAAATATTATCTGTGTGGATGGCCCTAACTCATCAATTGTACTAATGGTGTGGTTATTGTGATACAATGTACATGAAATTACATATATGACATGTATACACACATGTGATGTGTATACATTCTTCTGGTAGTTTACATGAGAATCTATTCCTTAAAATTTTTGAGTGTGGAATATAACAGACTCCTGGCATAACCTTCTTTGTTGTAGTGGTTGCAACAACTCTTTCCCATATCAAAATTCTACTAGAATGTCTACACATGGTCTTTGACTTATTCATGTCCTTGTTGTGTAAGTATACATTGGCTTATATCACAATTGCCATGATTTATCCTCCCAAAATGTAAAGTGAATGCATGTATAATTTCTTGTCTAAGAAAATGTTTGATATAATTGATCAATGTACTCTTCATATTCCAAAGTATGACATTATCTCATAGCTAATGAGTTGTGCTTGCCTCTTGACTAGGATTTTCATCTAATAGTGGAACATCACACTCTCATTCATATGGATATTAATTCACATGATCTTTGATGTAATGCATGTTGCTACTAGGAGGAAAAAGATGACTAACCCACAAATATACGATATCCAAGATAATAGTCACGTAGATAGTTGTTTGATTGATCAAATCACAAACTATAATTTTTTATAATTATATCATTAATTGAAGAATCTTCCTTATAGGGATGATGAGTAGACGTTATGGGCATCATATCCCTAAAGATTCAACCCATTATTTTTTTGCCTTCAATATGATCAGAACTTTTGTA
Organism: Alisma plantago-aquatica; assembly: GCA_963693085.1. Lineage (NCBI taxonomy): Eukaryota > Viridiplantae > Streptophyta > Magnoliopsida > Alismatales > Alismataceae > Alisma > Alisma plantago-aquatica. The sequence continues at coordinate 805,610,261 of OY856409.1, forward strand.
GTCAGTGAAGGCATTGAAAGAATAGATGGATGCCTTTATAGGGTTTTATTTTCGAATCATGCAATGTGTTTGGTGGTGTTATAATTTTATTTCTTATCATTGTGAGGGGTTCCATGAAAGCTAACATGATGAAGTTGAAAGCATGCATCAATTTGGGTGCTTTCCATTGGGTTTGCATGCCATCATATGCTAGTCAAAGGACTTAATATATTTCAGTATCACTTACTCCAGAATAGAACGGTGAAAATTTGGTGACAATCATTGCAAGGAAAGTAATAAAAATCACAAAAGATAAAGTCACCCTCATTTCATCAAAGTTGTGCTTTGTTTACTTGTTTCTCTCTAGGACATGGGTATAATCATCCTCTTCACAGAAAAGGTTGCACTGTTTCTTTTTCTAAATCTACAACAAAGGCATGCTTTTGCAAGAACCTTAGCCCATGTTTGGAACATGATTAGATCAGGATTAGGGCATGTTGTGGTGTGCCATGTTATCCTAATCTAGTCCAGTTTGAGTTGGTTTGTTGTTTCACACGAAGAAAGTCCCCCATTCAAGTTTTGTAACCCGTAGAATCTAGACCAAGTCAATCCAGCTTGGGATGGAATTAGAAATCTAGTATGACTCAACTCTTGTCTCATTTGAAAACCCAATCCCCTACCCTTAAGTGGAAAAAACCACAACCATGTTGTTGTGTTTCCTTCCCTCCTAATTCGAGGGTAGCAATGAGCCATCATTGGATCTAGGGTTTCCACTACATGGTGTCTTAAACACAACCTCCACTAGCATGAAGTCACATGTTGTCATTGTCACCGATGGAACAACTTGTCATAGGTAATGAAAAGAGAGGTCAGACTTGTTGAACTAGTCTTATCTTCTTGATGTAATCTTCCCTCTTTTTGACCACTGTTTTAATCTTCCCAAGGAAGACAAACATGAGAAACCCCTACCTCTAGAGAGGGACAGAAACAAACGTTATATGGGGTAAATGTTAGGGGATATAATCATGCTCCAGTTCCCCAACATTATCTGTATTCTCTCAGACGTGGTGAAGAGTTATCCATCCATTGTCAAGCTCTCCTCTCTTCTATGTAAGTAGGCATAACACCAATATCATCTTTGTTGCCTTCTTCATCTTCATTGTGGCATTTTAGTAGATAGTCTTCCCCTATTGTTACTAACAACATTTGACTTTTTTATTCACTTCTCCATGTGTAACTGTCACATTATATTTTCTCCTTAGTACTTCATGTGTCAATGTTGAGGTAGATTTCATGGCCGATCTTCACTCTTATATGATGGTAAATGAAGCATAGTATTTCCATTCCCTATGAAAACTTGTTCTAGTAGGCATCTTGTTTCACTTCTACTCTTGTTTTTTGGATGTATCCCCATTCCATTTCTCTGTGAACTATATTTCCAATAATTTCTTATTACCTAGCAAACATATTAAATGTCCAATTGCTCAAATAGTGGATATGTGTTCTTACCCTTACTACAAAAAGATAAGGTTGTATAATCTTGTGTGATTTGAACAAAACATAGTCATTTTTTGAGGTTGTTATTCGACATAAAAACTAGTCATGTGTAAGAGTCTCATGCAGATAGTGTTTCATTATTTGTAGATGCACCCACCCTTTATGATCCATGCCCAAATATTCTTGTTGGTCTCACTCAATCATGTCAAATAGAATAGATTTTTTTTGCAATGTGACACTGACATTGTCATTAGACCAAAAGTTTGATTTCATGTCAATGTATCCAACTTTGATTTATGTCGGTCTTACAGTTAGCATTATTATGGCTACTTATTGATCTTGATTCAACATATACCCACTTGTTACTACAAAGAGAAATTTGTAGCATTTGCAACATAACCACCACCACAATTTTATCAATCCTCATGTGGACTACCAAATGGGTGTCATTATGGTGGTTTCTTGAATAAGAAGGTCTCTAGTATTGTGGTGGACTACCAAACTAATGTCCTTTTGGGTGTCCATATCAATAAATTGCATGCTAATGAATAGAAACGTATGTGTGTTTATGTGTGCATGTCAAAGCATAATAAGTATAAATCAATGGCTCTTACTCATGAAATCTAAGCAACATGAAAATAGGACCCATATTATGTAAATATGGGTAACATAGAAAAGCATTTAATAATCACAAAATTTTCAAATAACATAGGACAAAATGACATTAAATTATGTATAAGGCATCATGAAGGCGTAGTTAAGTTTTTGCACTACCCACACACACATTTACTCTGGCATTATCTAGTCATTTATACAAAGAGTAGAGAATATCGGTCTCTCTTAAAATTAGAGTGTATACACCAACATAGTTATATATAACAAGATTGCATACAACACCATGATTAAGTTTGTACCTAATGTTTAGTCATGGAGAATTAAAATGGAACCTTATTATGTTGTATCAAGGTGGGTTTTTGGGATGTACTAGAAAACTAACCTAAATTATAGTTTTCAATGACATAAATTCCTCTTTAGTTGTAGTCATTTCAATGTGTTCTTTCCAAAGTGATTCAAAATAGGTGTCTCTCATATGTTAGACCCTCTAATCACATCCCACCCATAAAATCTTTACCACCATTTTCCCTCCCTCTATTTGGACTGTAGAATGATTTTCAAGTTGAGCTATCTATATTAGGTTTCTTATTGAATCTCTATAAGCATAGTTCATTACCATTAAGCTGTAATCATTAGTTTTGAATTTTCTTTTCATTTGCATGTAACAACCATCTCATTCCATTAGTAAGAGTACATATACAAAGTTATTTTTTATTAAATAGATGATTAATACATATAGCATAGGGACTACATCCAATTTTAGATCTATAGAGAAAATAGCTAATAAATACCATTTACAATCTTCATAGAGTAAAAAGAAAATCAATTGCATACCAAGTTCTAGATATGTGTGAGAACTGCTTCACTCTACCAAATTTAAAATTGACACTTAACATATAAAGATAAAAAAGATAATCGTTAACATTTAATACCAAACTAATAATTTAAGTAATATATAATTTATGATGCTCATACTTAAAATATCATTAATACATTTTACTTATTCGATTCATTTATTTCATGGTTTCTTACTTATTTGCAACAATACATACTTGGAATGTATTATTCAACTAAATTCCACCTAGATTACATAATAACTCAACATACAAGTATTAAGTTGAAACCCATATATTATGAGTAGTGTAACTAACTATCTCAATGTATAACTAGGATATCCACATTTGTCTATGGTGACATGCTAATGGTCAACACCTAGGGCCATGAGTGTTTGGTACAAAACCGGGGTTCCGAAAGTACACAAAGCATGTTAACCCAATAAATTAGTTTTGCAAGGATTATCTGACTTAATCATGCCATTGGAAAGCATGCTAAACCACTACTATCTTTGACCCCATACACGAATCCATTCCAGTCACTATGTTTGTGTATGGGTTAATTATGAATTATTACAATCTTTTGGTTCACATACAAAACTATTCTATTAGTAATTCTAATCACCAAGTTTGGATTAGACATCATTGTAATCAAATAGTAACGTCTTATTTTATTGGAAAATGTAGTTAAAGTAATTTTTTATTTCATTTAGGATGACACATCATATCCATGGATGCAAGGATTCCTAGACCACATTAGGGCTGATCAATTTATATATTATACCAACTTCAGTATTGACCTACCATGGCTTGACCTCCATTTTCCATGCATTTGCTAGCCATATTTCTCCATGATTAGTTAATGAAAACAATTGTGATGAATTCCTTATTAATAAATGTTCTTTTGTGAGTTGTTGATTTAATGACAAATTTACGAACTACATGATTGTCATTGGGTTTCCATTATGATTATTGTTTACTCAAATACAGTGTACACATCTTGACCATGCATGCCTACTATGTGTATGGGTCTGATTCCCCTTTTGGTATGCCTTTATTAACAGTGCATTGATAAATGCTATGGGTTAGATAGACCATTTTTAGTACATCCAAAGTGTCTTGGCCCTTCTTAAAACACTAGTTGTAATGCAAACCAAAAATAATATGTTACGTTTCATGATTACACCATGACCATTACAAAATACTATAGTATGATTGGTAATATGGTTCTCATGACACAAGCTTCGTGTTGTATGGTCCAGGGAGGTTGATGAGGGTCTAGTTTCTGCATTAAGACACCAATATGACATAGATAGATGTGTATATGGACAATTTACTCGAGAATCTCGAAGGGGTATGCTTTGTGATTGGAAAAAAAAACAAAATGAGGATGCTTGCCACAACATTAATGGTGTTAAGTGGGTCAATTTAAGGGATAAGCACATACTGCATGATACCCAATATTGAAGGAATACAATTTAGGTATTTCATACATTTCACCAACACTTAACATAAGATTTGAGTAATGCATGTAGATGAAACCTCCTAATTAATACTCTTTTCATATCAGGGAAATAAGGAGCTACAAACCTACTCAACTTCCCTTCTATCATTAGCATGATATCGAGTTGATGTGGGAAAATTTCATGGCTAGGGCAGTGTGCAATGTCCTCAATTAACAAACACTTGGCAATAGACATTGCCTCACAGGATGAAGTTCTATTAACCCATCTGATAATACACCTTCATCTTAACCACAACAATCATCTCAACATCAATTAGGTGAGAAAATTGGACTTTCAGGTGACATGGGAAACTTTACCTTTCAAAGTGAGGGAGACAATGTTGGGATGCATTACCTATCTAGTGTGACAAAGACACCTTGCGTTCAATAGTGTAGGAATTAAGGAGCACAAACACCTGAATGACTTGTTCTGTCAAATGATGTCATAGGTGAATTTATGAATGTGTATGAAAAGGTGCATGAACTAGGGAATGGGGTTACAACTATCTGTTGGAAAGGAGTATACTCAAATTTTGTGCATTTCAATGACATGTTTCCTGAAACACCATTGTTCATTTTTACTCTTGTCGCGAATGGCTTGAAGGAGAATAGATATCACACGGTATACCTCAGCCTTCATGAGAACCTCAATAAATTTTTGGTATGGTTGCATGACCTTTGTTATAGGTACTATGTAGGTTTCCTCCCAGAGGACAATGACTTCTTTCCACTCCAAGGCTTTGTCTCCAGCAAATGCCTCCAACAAAAGCAAAATCGATGATGTCACCATCTTATGTGCCTCAACAATAGGGAGGATGTTCATGAACCTTATCTTCAACTTTTACTGCCCCTTCTGGTATGTCTTCCATGTGGAAAATGTATATTGGTGTGTAAGAGTTAGTGCACCTCCTCTTCCTAGATTCCGTTCAAGCACTTCTACCGAGTTGAACTTTGGACAAGGTTGTGATACAAGTGGCCGTATAGGTCATGCACCACCATAGGAAGTTATGATGATTGGATTCCACTATCTTCCATAGAAGTGCATATCTTCCCTACACTATCCATTTTTAATCTTATCTTCCCATTTTATGACATGTTGTAACACTAACTACATTTGCAAACATTTTCGTATTGCTTTAGTTTTAGTTGGCACTCTTGCTGGTGTTCAATGTTTATTATTTAAATAGATCAAATTGGTTTTCCATGTTGATTTGTAATTACACCATTGCATGTACATTCAATAACACTTGTTAGAGTCTCTTTATACTTGTATAAATAGCTTGTTATCTCTTTAATTGTAGGCACCGTGGATGGTAATATTCATACAGAAACACCAGACTTGTTGGGAAACATGTCACATACCATTTAACAATTGGTCAACATAATAGTTGAATCAGGTGTAGATTACATAATGTAAAACTACAATATATTTAATGAAGAATCATGCCTGCAACTAATAGGAATCGTTTGGTAAATTTCTATGTATTATGCATTATTAAAAAAACTCAACATGGCATATGCTAAATCATTTATAACTTTAACTTACCAAGAAAATTTATTTTATTGGTAATATATTTTTGAAGTAAATGTATGATATAATGTGTGTTATACTTGGATTTTTCCTGCAATATACATTGGGATGCCTTCATATCCCTGTGGCCTCTCCTATAGCATATGAGTTACACAAATTCTATATATGTGGCTAATGACTAATTCAAAGAGAACAACCTCCATAGGTTGTATTAAACCTATGGGAGGGATCCTATTCGACAAAATTGTGGTATGATGTTGCATGCCCACTATGTTTAGTATAAAATGAGCACTATACCTACTATTAGGGATGCAATAATAACAGAATGTTTGTTTGCACTCAACAAACACTAGAATTGGTCTACTTCTTATAACATTGTATGTTCTACAAAATCAGACACCACTAGGTTGATAGTGAAAATTAATAACCTTAGGAAAAGACGAGACTATCTTTGCAAACGACTAGACCTCCCAACAAATAGTGGTTCCTTGATAGAGGAAGGATGAAATATGTTATTATTGTCACTTAGATAAGTTTTCACCAACTTGATCTTGAAGAAAGGCGTTGGGAAAAGAAGAGCTTTGAGATCTTTACAATCATACAATGAAGTAGCACTCTCACACAGACCCTATCTCACTCATATGGACGAATTGAAGTGTAATTAAGAGAGAGAAAGGGGCTCAAGTGGATTGGATGCACTAAACTATAGCAAGGGCTTGGATAGCATGAAGGAGCAACCTTGGAATGAACTCCAAGAGGTTCGATTTATAGTTGAGGGTGTCCACTAGAGGATAGGAACACTTCGGAACATTTTCTAGACATTTTGGGTGTTGCAATGGATATTATTTTGAGTTTTGCAACACCCCAACAATTAGAATCACTTTTTTGTGTTTTTATTACAACACAATCGGTCGAGTTTTCATAAAGGTAACTTGACTGATTGCACTACGCGGCAAAGCCAATTTGAAGCATCGATTGAGTTTGTCATGTATGCAACTTGACTAATCACTTGAAATTAGTTTTGTTGAATGCAAGGATCAGTCAAGTTCTATGAGTGGCAAACTTGACCGAACTAAAAAATTCTCAAAATCCATCGGTCAAGTTCTATGAGTGACAAACTTGATCAAACTAAAAAATTCTCAAAATCCATCAAGGGAGCGGTCTAGTTTGTATCTCGATCGATAAGCAATCTATAATGAATTTCAAAAAATTCTTTTTGAGTGATCAAATATTTGGATTAAGGTTCCTAATTTTTTCTCATCTTAGTTACAAGCCATATCATTGATACAAATGATTATAAAAATCATCTAATGTGGTTTGGAGTGTGTTCTACAAAAGTGCATTTGCATTGCTTTTGACTTGAACTACAACAAGCTAGGGAATGATAGATTTAATCATATTCATGTGCCTAATGCCTAAAATAAATCTCAAATAAACATATTAGATACACATAAATATAATGGTCAAGTCATTATAAAAATATGGATAATGTATAACACTTAGGTCAACATTCTCCCCCTTTTTCACAATGACAAACCATTCTCAACATATTGAAAAGGATATGAAAAATAAAAAATTTACCTTTGAGAAAGGATGTGAAACTTAAACCTTTACCTTGTGAATTGCAAGGGGATACATGAACAATCAATGTTAATTTCTCCCCCTCAATTCATGCTTGCCTATGCCTTCTAGGTTTGTCTTTCCACAAATAACATAGCACATCTATATACTATATAGTCCTCTTGAAAGTCACGCGATATTCATATAGTTGACAAGAAAAGGATCATATAAGCAATAAAACAATATGGTTGAGATCACACTTCTCTCCCTTTTGGCATTATCAAAAAGGTAAGGGGGTAGAAGATATAAAAGCGTAGGTCTTCTCCACAAGCACAAACTAAAGATAGCAACCACATATAACATACACCAGAAAGAGACAAAATAGAGTGAAATAAGAAATCCAGTGTCATAATCAAAATATGGAATAACATATCTAGAACTCATAAGATAGAGACAATCAAAGAGTTAAGGTACATGTAACATCCCAGAATGTGAGGCCTCATATAAAATGATCTTAAAAGGAATGATTGGACTACCCATATCACTAAAGTGTACCTCCTTTTTGGGGAGCTCATCTCTAAAGAACTTCATAGTTAAGCGTGCTTAGCTTAGAGTAGTACGAGGATGGGTGACCAGTCAGGAAGTGTATCCTGTCTTGTGTGTGAGTGTGGAAAAAGCATGCAGTTAAAGGCTAGTGGTGGTCTGTGGGGCCAGACGTCATTCCTAAAACTCTACTAGAGCCTCGGGCAGTGGGCTCGAGTATTATAAATGGTATCAGAGCCATAACCCCTCCAGTAGGTGGGGCCCACATGGGCATGTGGCATGCCAGTCTTGAGCCATGCAGTCCAGGCATGTTGGAAATGGCTATCCATGGTGATGTACACTACAAAAAACTGGGCCATTATTCACGGGAGAGTCCTGTCACAAACCCCTCTCTACAGGCCCTCAGAAATAGGGATGGTCGAGGGTCTGGCCCTCACAAATGGTCCGTGAAGAGAACTCACGTGACAAACACCAGTGGCCCTCACGAATACAATTGTGAGGGACTATTTAGCCTTCATAAATACATTTTTGAGGGACTATTGAGCCTTCATAAATACATTTTTGAGGGACTATTTAGCCTTCATGAATACATTTTTGAGGGACTATTTAGCCTTCATGAATACATTTTTGAGGGACTTGATGGTCCTGGAGAATATATTTTTGAGGGGCTATGTGGTAGTCATGAATGCAATTTTGATGGTCAATCTGGACCTTCATCAATATATTTATGAGGGACTACTGTAAATGATTTGGTTATTGATTATTGAATGATTTATTAAATGTTAATTAATTGTTACTATAGTGAATATCAAATTTTAAATGAAAACTTTGTATACATAACCTCAAGCAATATTTTTATACTAATTCACATGACATCATAAGAAGATTCAACACCAAAATGACACATAAAATTGTTAAATCACCTCAAACCAATTTTTGATATTGAATCAAAATATTATCCATACATTGCGTGCTCAACGTTGATATAAATAAAGAGTACATATGGTTTTAAAATTTGAGATTGATGACAATCAACATATCATGCTAGAAACTCTTAAGATCTATAATGTCTCCATATTCCTTCAAATGGTGTTGTGTTCTTCATCAATGCCACGCCTCATACGGTTAGGTACTTGAATATTCTTCTCCTAAAAATGACAAATCATTATATTAATAGAATTTAAAGTTAATACATAAATCATAGTACAACAAACAACTTACCCTTATATTTCGGTTTTGGTCTACTCCAAGGTGAATTGTCCGTTGAAATCCATCATCAAAAGTAATTCTACCCTATCAATATAAATACAAAAAGGAATCATAAGAAACATATAATTAGAAAAAGTAGATAGGTATACATGCAAGTTATATGAAACCATCCTCAATATAAGCAAGCCAATAGCTGGATGTGGAAGAACATCCTCAATATAAGAGATAGATATCTCTATAATGTCCAATTCCACATTGGAAAGGGGACTGATGTGAAGTGTGGAGTATGGAAGCTCCCTGAGATCAGAGGAATTGAGCAGATTCAAAAAATCTGCAGCAGCGTTGAGCTGGGAAGTGGAGATGATATCTGCATGCTCGGGAAACTAAAAACTATCTCTCTAAAAGACGCTTGGGAGGTCTGTAGGTCTAAACATGAGGTCTTGCCTTGGACCAAGTGGTTGTGGAAGAGTCGAGCACCTAAAAGAGCAATACTTTGCTGCTGGAACAGAAATGAAGTACACCTTCTAAAGAACAGAAATGAAGCTCTTCTTGCTACTCTTACCATTTATCACATATGGCCACAAACCAATTCAGACCCATATTACAACGCAGAATAATAAGAATAACAAATATATGTTTTTGAACAATTCCCAACAATTTGGAGCAGCTTGGACAGCCAAAAGTTAAAAACAAAGTAGATAGAGTTAGCCCATACAGAGAGTGGCCATTCCCAAGGTTATTAATATCAACAGCCCCTTAAGAAAATGACTCAAAAGAAGGGGACAAGCAGGGGACAAGGGCATCTGGAGAAGAAATAGTAGGCAATAACAGTATTCATCATCACAATTACTTCCATCTTTAATTTGAATTGATAACTATAGGAGAATCAAGGACAACAGAATTAACATGAAGAAAATGAAACAACAGTAAGAGGAAGACAAGTACGAATTGGTGAGAGAAAATGGGATAAAAAGAGCATGCAAATGGTAGAAGTTCTGTAGGAAGAAGTCAGAATAAGACAAACCAAGGGCAGTAAAAGGAGATTGAAAGAGGAAGAATCAACAAAACAAAATAAAAAACAGCAGTAGCAGGTGCTGAATTAGAAAATATAGAGGAAGGAATAGGTCAGTGAAAATAAATGGAAACATGCAAACAACAGTGGCTAAGAGAGGAGATTTAGGAGGAAGAAATCAGAAAAAGAAAATTAGATATGTAAATAGTAGTAGTAGATTTCGTAGCAGGATGTATAGGACAAATTTGAAAAAGAAAATATGCACATGCTTGCATAGTAGTAGGAGGGAATATAGGATGAATAACTCAGAAAAAACATAGCAGCAGGACGCAGAAATAAGATGCAGGAGAATGGATAAAAAAAGAAAAGAGAAAGAAGCAAAAACAATAAAAATATGAAAAAGTAGAAAAAACTTAACAAACAGCGCTATGAGGACATACCAATTTGGCCCAAATCAATCCTCATTTCCCCAAATCAGACCTGATTTTCCTCAGACCAGACCTAATTTGCCAAAATTTGACCTGATTTACTCTAAATCAGACCTATATCAACCATGCAATGACTGAAGGTGATCTAATTTGACCAAATCTAGACTCGATTCATGCTAGTTTAGCCTTTAAATTGCATAATTTGGGCCTAAAATGCCTTAAACGCCCACTTCATGTAGATAAGCTGAAATGAATTACTTACAGGATTTAAATGCTGATTTCTTGGTGTGAAAGACACCGATGAAGATTTGGTTGGTGTGTTCTGCATTTGAGGATAACTTTGTCGATTATTACCAGAAGAAGGGGACCAACTTTCAACTGCAGCCTTTAATAAAGTGTACATGTTAATATTCTTATGTGTATGAATATTGAAAATAATCTATAGCTGTAATGAGTTACCTGTGGCGGAAAGATCCGTGGATGTCCATTGCCTTGTATGGAAAGCATGCCTACTCCATTCTCCCTTGAATTGGCTTGTATGGAAAGTTTGCCTACTCCATTCTCCCTTGAATTGCCTTTTATGGAAAGCATGCCTACTCCAGTCTCCCTTGAATTGCTTGGTCTAGAAAGTCTTCCTAAGCCATCCCCGCTTGAATTATTTTGGTTGGGAAACATGCCTACATCTGCACCATTACTTGTATTGTCTTGTATGTGAAAAGAACCCACATCCGACCTATTTGTGCCACTTTGCATGTGTAAGACACCTGTAGTATTCTGATTGGGGTATTCAGCTGCACAATCAACATTAATACCGCCATCCTATAACAAATACATCAACAATGTCAAAAAATAATTATATATTACATTGACATAGACAACTGAATCTGAGTTACCTGTGATTGATTATACCAAGTCATTAATTGGGAGACGGAGTTCTTACATCCATTTACTGTTTCTTCAAGTTCCTTAAGTTTATCCTGAAATAGAAAACAAATTACAAACATCAATCTAATAGACTAGTTGTAATTAATAGTTCAAGTTTAGATTCTCTCCAACATACATCCTTTGCATTGCTTTCCTCAAGAAGCATTTCATATCTTATACGGGCATCTTTTCCCCTATGTCCTATCTCTTTGTGCCCAATTCCAACACCTCGGATCCTAGCCTTTTTGGAAGGATTTAAAACATGCAAATAAGCAACACGTGTTAGATTATCAACACTTCTAGGATCTATTTCTTCTTGGTTTTCTACTTGGTTTTCCACGATATCAGAGATTTCAAGCTGTAATTAGAAAGCATCATAAAAGGAAAGCTTAAATTGAGATATCTAAGCATATGTAGCTTTGTGACATCATAGGAAAGCAAATATCCATTTTCTAACCACTTGTGGGCTTTTTTCGTAAACTTTTTCCAAAAATTTGTTAAGAGGCACAACGGGTTGATCTTCACTGACCTACACATGATAGATAACATAATAATTGTCCATGTTATATGTTCAACTCCTACTAAGAAAGACAACTGTCCATTATTAATACCATTTCTGCCCGATAACAACTCCATGGCTTTGATCCTGTGGTATGATCCATCACTTTTTTTGCTCTGTTTGCCTTGTTGATCTCGGAAATTTTCTAAACCATAAGAAACATATAATTAGAAAAAGTAGATAGGTATACATGCAAGTTATATGAAACCATCCTCAATATAAGCAAGCCAATAGCTGGATGTGGAAGAACATCCTCAATATAAGAGATAGATATCTCTATAATGTCCAATTCCACATTGGAAAGGGGACTGATGTGAAGTGTGGAGTGTGGAAGCTCCCTGAGATCAGAGGAATTGAGCAGATTCAAAAAATCTGCAGCAGCGTTGAAGTACACCTGCTAAAGAACAGAAATGAAGCTCTTCTTGCTACTCTTATCATTTATCACATATGGATACATAGAAACAGATGTGTTTTTGAAGATAGTAGGAGCAAACCAAACAGTGTGTGGCATTGCATAAATACTGATTATAGAAGTTTGCATAGATAAATTGCATCCTTCTTTTTGACTTTTGATATCTATCTTTATAGATGTATTGAGCTTTGGTCCCCTTTGTAAATTTTGTGAGTAATGAAAGAGAAACGCGCTTATTGATAAAAAAAAAAGTTATATGAAACCATTGTACCTTAGACTTCTCGGTTCCCCATTCTTTAACAAGATTTTTAAACTGGTCCATATCTATGGAAGCATTTTTCTCAACTTTCTTCATCATCAATTCTGGTTCAATCTTGTACTTTTCATAGTAATCTTTCTTTACATGTGCCCTCCACACTGATATCCCTTTGCTAATGTGTTCATCAATGTGATTCCATGCATTAGGGTGACTGCCTAAATCAAAGTATTTCTACAAAAACATAGAAAATATTACTTTAGATATAACAATCATACAATTTGTTGGTCTTTTTATGAAAAAGATTACCTCAATAAATGATTTTCTATCTGCAAAAGCTTGTTCTGGTTGTTCGTTCCACTTCAAGTCTAGATGACATATGTGTGGTTTCCTTGCTAGCATATGACAATAACGATTCAATTTGGCACCATTCTCCCCAATAGCATTTCCTTCATCATCCCATTGGACCTTGTGACGTGGCTGCCCTTGCTTAGGAAGTAGGCTTTGCTCACTTGCAGGCCCACGTCCATACTTCCTATTCTCCTGTTCATCCTCAACATTTTCTTCAACTATTACATCATTTTCAATATTGTTGGACAGTAGAGTAGGTTCATCCTCACATTTTTCTTCAATTGTGGATGGAGGGACAGCAATAGGTTGACTGGGTATGTTGTTACAACTAGATCTAGTGAATATTCTTCCTGCCATCCTTCAATTGACAAGGAAAAAAAATTAGATTATTAGTGCAGAAATGTCAGTAACAAAAGTAGTAGCTACATTTGAAAAACAAATAAATTGCGGAGAATATGAGACACCAACATATGAATATTCAGCATTTGAAAAACATATAACTTGTAGGGTACCTTGGTTTCATATCCCAAAAAAGAATAATGATGTCCTACTTGCTGGTATATGAAACAAGACTAAATAAATTGCAAAGAATATGCCATATAGTAACAGTTTGCCAAAAAATGCAATACAACATATTCCCCAAGTAAATTATTCTAGACTTGCAAACAAAATAGACAGATTAATGAACTAAACATTAGCCCCATCATTCTTTTTTTTAGTTCTATCAACAAAAGATCCCCCGGTGTCACTCCTCGTCCAAGACACATCACTAGTTACACCACCATCAGATTGTAAACCAGTCAAACAATTCTCAATAAGAGGTACTTCAGAATAATCTTTAGGAGGATGCTTTAGCACTGTGCACCAATCATCATCATTAGGATCCTTCACATAAAAGCATTGCAATGCTTGAGAATCCAGGATAAACGGTTCCTCCTTTTTTTTATCCTTGAAGTGTTGATTTGTGTGAACCCATACTCATCAATTCGCAACCCGTTAGAAGTGCTTTCCTCATACCAAGAACATCTGAATAACGGAACTTTGATTCCTGGACCATAAGTTAGCTCAATAACCTCCTCTAAGTAGCCATAGTACGTGACTTCAGCATTTATAGGATTTTGATCTCTACCACTTGAATAACTTGAAGTGTCAGCACACAAATACACTCCACTATTTTGTGTAGTACATGTACTTTCAATGGGCTTTGAACGGAAACGATATCCATTGACCGAAAATCCTTCATAAGACATTCCCTCAGCACAGGGGCCTTGGGATAACCATCTCAAATCATCTCTAATATTGTTCAGCCTAATCTCTCGCATTTGCATTACCTTCATAAAAAAGTAAAACATTAATGTAATCTACACTAACTTGAACATTAAGACTGACAACAATATTTATGTTTGAGACTTACATGCTCTTTCAACCACTTAGAGAACTCCTTTGCATGTTTTGTTTCTAGGGTCCGTGGGGCAATGTTGGGTTCCATATCTTGAAGAATACACATGTGTTCACTGCTTTATAAGAAGTGTCTAAATTAATGTACAACATATATACAAATATCAGCAAGAATTTTAGGACGTAATTAAATCTTACCTTCTGTAAACATCCAATTCCTCTTTATTGAAAAGGACATAACGATGGGCTTGTTCCAAAGTGTGGATGTCGAAATTTCTTGACACTCCAACTCTAATTGGAGATCCATCAACATTATGAGGAGTGCGGATCAGTTTTGTCTCAAAATTATGCAAGTACCTACCACAAAATGTCAAACTTTCTTCAGCTAAATAGCAACTAGCAATACAACCAGCCGGTTTAGCTTTGTTTCTTACATACTTCTTCAATTTCTTCAAGTATCTCTCTATTGGGTACATCCACCTAGTTCGGACAGATCCGGCTTGCCTGGCTTCATAAGCTAAATGAATGGGCAAATGCATCATGATGGTAAAGAAAGAAGGAGGGAAGATTCTCTCCAACTGGCAAAGAGTGACAACAATTTCTTGTTCCAATTCTTTGAATTCCTCCACATCAATAATGTTAGAGCAAAGCTTGTTGAAAAATGAGCACAAATTAGCAATAGGCTTGTACACATCTAAGCTTATGCAATGTCTCAAGGCAACAGGTAGAAGTTGATGCATAAGAACATGACAATCATGACTTTTCAGCCCAACAAGTTTTCTATCAGATTTGCTAACACACCTAGATATGTTAGAAGAATAGCCATCAGGAACTTTCAACTTTTCTAACATAGATAGGAACTTATCTTTCTGTGCATTAGTCATGGTGTAAGATGCTGGAGGCAAGTAATAGCAGTCACCTGCATCTACTGGCCATAAATCTCTTCGAATGTGCATTTTCTTCAAATCTTGACGAGCTTGTAAGTTGTCTTTACTTTTCTTAGAATCACCCAATAATGTGTTTAAAATATTCTCGCACACATTCTTTTCTATGTGCATCACATCCAGATTGTGTCTAACAGATAAATACTTCCAATAAGGTAGCTGAAAAAAGATG
Organism: Alisma plantago-aquatica; assembly: GCA_963693085.1. Lineage (NCBI taxonomy): Eukaryota > Viridiplantae > Streptophyta > Magnoliopsida > Alismatales > Alismataceae > Alisma > Alisma plantago-aquatica. The sequence continues at coordinate 805,625,988 of OY856409.1, forward strand.
CTTATCTTATTCCAACCAGGAGGTAATGGTTGAATTTGATCTCCAAGCCTCTTGCGCTTATTCATTTTTCCAAATGTGATATTTTCATACCCATCAAATTGCCTCAGTATATCTTCTCCAGATAGTGGCTTAGGTGGAAGTCGAAAATCTTTTTCACCATCAAAATTTTTCCTATCACGTCTATACGGATGATTCATTGGAAGAAAATGTCGATGGAAACCATAGCATTGCTTTTTCCCATACTGTAACCATTTTGATACAGTCTCCACATTACAACAAGGACATCCCAAATCTTTCTTACCTTTAGTGCTCCAACCAGATAAGTCACCATGTGCTGGGAAATCATTAATGGTCCATAAAATCATTGCCCGCATAGTGAAGTTCCTTTTTCTATATGCATCATAAACTTTGACTCCAAGCTCCCAAAGTAGTTGCAACTCCTCAATTAATGGCTCCAAGTATACATCAAGGTCATTGCCAACCATATGTGGACCTGGGATTAATAGGGACATCATAATAAATTGTTCTTTCATAAGAAGCCAAGGCGGAAGATTGAGAGGTGTCACCAACACAGGCCAGATGCTATGTGATGCACTCATATTGCCAAATGCATTAAATCCATCTATTTCTAATGCCAATCTACCATTGCGTGGTTCAGCAGCAAAGTCTGGATACCTGGCATCAATAGACAACCATTCTGGTGTGTCTGAAGGATGATGAATACGACCATCCTTGCCTTTTACTTCTGATGGCCAAATCATGTCTTTAGCAATAGATGAAAACATATAGAGCCTCTCTAACTGAGGTATCAAAGGGAAGTGATACATGAACTTAGCAGCTACCTTCTTTCCCTTTGTTTTGTATTGCTTTTCATTCCATCTTGAAGCACCACAAGTATCACAATTTTCTTTTGAAGCTGCATCTTTGCGAAAAAGCATGCAATTATTTGTACATACGTCTATAGTAGAATGATCAAGTCATAAATCCTTCACGATCGCATTTGCTTCATAGTACGTCTCTGGGAATAGACAATTTTCTTCCGGAAATCCTGAAACAATCAACTGTAACAACTTTGTGAAAGAATCGTTGGACCATCCAGATTCCTCCTTCAGAAATAGCAAGGCAACCAAATATGATAGCTTAGAATGACTTGTGCAACCTCTATAGAGTGGTTGATCTGCCTCTTTTAGTATCTTGTAAAATCTTTGTGCATCTACATTTGCAGGTTCCTCTGTAGCTTCAGTAGAGTGGTCATTTGTTGTGTCACCCATACCAAACAAATCCTCCAACATCTGATGCATATTGTCGGTGCTAGGCATGTTTGGTGCCACAACAGGATTGCTCCTACCAATCACCTCCCCATGAAACGTCCAAACATCATAGATATGCACAAATCCTTTTTGTAATACATGTGAGAATACCTCCTCCTCTGTTTTAAGGTATCTGTTCAAACATACCTTGCAAGGACATATTAATTTCCCCTGTCTAGTTGGTCTCTGATGGATAAGAGCAAACTCAATGAACTTTCGTAACCCTGCCTTGAATACATCACTGCGCACTCTGTTCCCAATATACATCCAACTCCGATCTATTAGAAAATCCATCTACATGAAGGAAAATATATAATAAGTAGAGGAACAGCTATTTGAGATGTAGTCATGTAGGAGATGTAGTCATGTAGGAGCAAGAATAAGTAAGAAAAAGTAGCAATAAGAGGGGACATAGAAGTAACCAAAATTTAGATGCAATAGCAGGAACAGGAAATGAAGGAGAAATTGCAAAAAAAGAAAAGAAAAGAAGCTAGAATAGGAGACACAAGAGGAAATAGAAAAAAATCAAAGAAACAGTAGTATAAAAGGACTGATTTTTTTGCAACAATTGCAGCAAAAGGGGGTCAAATATACAACATGAAAAAGGAAAAAGAGAAAAGGGGAGGGAAGGGAGAAGACATACATGAAGTCTATCAATATACAAGAAGCAAAAAAAGAGGCAGAAGAAACATCCTTCAAGAAAAATCCTTCAAGAACTGCAATAGCATAGGTACCCACCTAATCAATAATAGTTCACAGATCTATCCATTAACTTTTGCTCACATGTCTCAACATATACTCGATTACAGGGGCTACTTATACTGTCAGACTAGCTACACTGCTTCTCTTCTCAAACTAGGCGATCTCTCTACTACAAAGGAGTATTTTGACGCATGGCTATTTAGACTCTACCAAAGGAGATTCAAAGCTGCGTGTGGTCCTGATGCTATGGGTTATGTCCAACATATCACATAGAATCTCAATATTGTAGCAGATCTCTATGCATAAAGGAACTGACAGTCTATTTCTTCTTAGATATGATATCAACATATTGTTATTACTTATAACAAGCATTATGAGACAAATACCTAACTGTCCCTATAAGTCAGCTGAAATACTTAAACATATAAGTATATGATATCATGTATAACATCTCATAAAATTAAGAACTGAAATACTTAAAATAAGTCAGCTGCATAAGACTTAACACCAACCAAGATAGAACATATGACATGCAGACCAGGACAATAGGGACAATTTCATTGTTTGGTATCTTGTTAATAACACAACACTCAAATTATGATAGTAGGAGACTGTAAACCAGCAGAACAATAGACTAGCAGAAGAAAACAGTTCATATATACCAACCACTACAGAAGAAAAGAAGTTTCCTCCCAAGAGAAACATTGTAGAAGTGTCTATCCCATCTAAAAAGATTACTTTCATTGATAGCTGCTAGATATCAAAAGAGGAAAATACCCACTTCCGAAAAATGGCAATTTGGATACAGAGATGAGTAGCAATAGCCTCCAACCTGGGAGTACAATAAATACCAAGAAAGTTGACCATAGATATCAATATTTTAGATGGAATCCTTAAGAAGGTATTTCTCATGGATCAATTTGATCCATAGACTACCTTAAGAAGATGGTTACATCATCCCACTTAAGAAGATGGATATCATTCTTTCCTTCACACTATCCCCACAAGAAATTTATAATAATTATTTCCACTTCATCACAGATAGAAGTAGGAAGTGAAAAGGAAGAGGACCAGAATTTTTGATTGGCGGACATAGTAGAATTACAAAGTTCTAGTCTCCAATGGAAACTGAAATGATATGTAAATAAGTATGGTATCTTTAAAAATCAAATGATGGGCATAGAAGCACTAAAGGATGGGCGTGAAATGAATGTAACTTCTGGTTCACTTGTATGATATGTATCATTATAAGTTAGTAGCATACCATCTTTGTGCACGCTTAGCATCAATAGAATGTCTGTCATGACCATGGAAAGCTTCAGACATGCATTCAACAAAAGGTCTGCTCTGGTTGAGAAGTCTAGCCAGAAGCCTCAAGAATGAATGGGTGTTCTTAGTAATGTGGGTTCCTCCTTGATCCCTTTTTTGTTAAAACAACATTTGTATATTTATCGTTTTTTGTTTTCCCCCTCCATCTAAAATAATTCCCTTTCTTTAACATGTGGTTGTGATGCAGGCCCTAAAAGCCAATAACTATGATAATGATCCTCTGCTAAGTGCAGCTCTGTACCTGGAGATTAATTAAAGGCTGACTGCCCAGGGCTCCCATGGCACACATCCATTCCTAATATAATAGTTGGCTCTTAGGAGATCTTTGGCATGGATGGAATATGCAGAGAAGTTCACCACAGCTGAGCATCCTCCATCCATGCCAAAGATCTCAAAAGTGCCAACTATTATATTAGGAATGGATGTGTCCCATGGGAGCCCTGGGCAGTCGGCCTTTAATTAATCTCTAAGTACAGAGCTGCACTTACCAGAGGATCATTACCATAATTATTGTCTTTTAGGTCATACATCACAACCACATGTTATAGAAAGGGTATTATTTTAGATGGAGGGGGTAAAGGAAAAAAGACATATAATATATCCAATTGTTGTTTTAGGAGGAACCCACATTACTAAGAACACTCATTCGTTCTTGAGGCTTCTGCCTAGACTTCTCAACCAGATCTGAGATGTTGACAATGACTTAGTGTGCCTCTGTAAAATGCAAAAACACCAGGCTATATTATACTTACAACCAAAAACAAAATTAAGTGGTGACTAGACTCTTACATATTCTATTTGACCCATATAATTTTAATAAATCATTACACTTAGTTTACTACATGTCTATTTTTAAACATCAACCCATTCTCAGTCCATAGTAATATTACCCATTTATCAAACATCACAATGTGAGTTCTGAATGAAGGCTATAAGGTTTGAGATTTAATTTATATGGCTATTTTATGTAAAGAGGAGATACATTATAGGAAACTCAAAATTTGGATACGCAAATGAAGAAAGAAGCAAACACTGGCAGTAATTAACAGATTACAGTAAACTATTGGGATACACATATGAAGAAATAAGCAAGCATTGGCAGTGAACAGTACATTACAGTGAACTCAAATCTGGGATACACATGAAGAAGGATGCACATTGGAATCGTTACCTAAAACTAAATGACCAACACATGATTGAATCAAACAGCATAACAACAAGCAAGCACAACAGTTGCAAGAGAATAATAAAATAAGTAGTACAGAAAAAAGATGCAGTTTTAGTAGCAGTACCTTTTCCCACGCTTCCGGTCAATGGACAGAAGCAACGAGATTAAAACTGAAGAAGAAGAACAATGGACGTTGCAAGAGAAGAACTGGAGCAGAGGCGGTTGGGCAGCTTATGGGCGTCAGATCAAGGAAAAGAGACCAGTAGATTGATCCAAGGTTGAAGTATTCTTCAGAGCTCCTGCTGGGCGCCGCCTGAGTCGGGTGCCGCTGGTTTCGCTGGGATCCGGCACGATATGGCTACTCCTGGCCGTGGAATTGGAAGCCGGCCGACGATTGGAGTTACGACCTGCTGCAGTTGGGGTGGTAGGAGCAGTTGGGGCGCCGTCCGAGAGGTAGGCGCGGTTGCAGCTGGGTGCGACCGGTGGGATTTGGGAAATGCTAAGCGGCTGGGGTCGTGGGGTTGCTGAGGCTGGGCGGCATTAAGCTGGAGTAGACCCTGGCCGTGGAGTGAGCGAGGCCTGGTCGACGGACTGAAGGCGTGGTCGATGGAATCAAGGAGGCGTCGAGGACGAGTGGCAGGTGATCAGTGCTTCCCTAGTTCGTCATTGTGCAGAGGGACGAGTGGGGAGGGTTTTTCTTTTCCTTTTTAATTTTTATATCCAAATGTTGTATTTTAGAATGGAGGGAAGGGAAATGAGATGGAGGGAAGGGATATGAGATGGAGGGAATCATTTGTCATGGTATTTTTCAAGGAATGATTAGTGACTAATGTATTTGTGAGGGATTAGTATTTGTAAAGATGTTAAAAAAATGGTTGAGGGATTTGGTCCCATATTTGATGGATGAGCCCTCACAAATAGCCATCATTATTCACAATCTATGGTTCCTCACAAATGTTCTTCAACAAAGGCCAAATTTTTTGTAGTGGTAGCCACCCTTGTGTTGGTATTCCGTGATCGGGAGATGGGTGTCCATGGGCCATTCTGTGTCTACACTTAAATGAGGAAGTATTATGAGGCCATATAGTTGAGCCTTGAAAAGGACATCAAGATTCAAAGTGGGGGATATTGTAACATCCCAGGATGCGAGGCCTCTGATAAAATGATCTTAAAAGGAATGATTGGACTACCCATATTACCAAGGTGCACCTCCTTTTTTGGGAGCTCGTCTCTAAAGAACTCCATAGTTAAGTGTGCTCAGCTTGGAGTAGTAATAGGATGGGTGACCATTTGGGAAGTTTATCTTGGCTTATGTGTGAGTGTGGAAAAAGTGTGTAGTTAAAGACTAGTGGTGGTCTGTGGGGCTAGTCATCATTCCTAAAACTCTACTAGAGCCTCGGGCAGTGGGCTTGGGTGTTATAGTACATATGATTAAGATTACAACACTAAGCATGTCCTCTCGGAAGAAAAAGTACAAACCAATGAGAAACAACGAGATGATAAAATAGTATGCCTTAAATACATAGTGTTCAAACATCTAATACATGATAGTCTACAAAAAGATATATATATATATATATGAACACTCTAAAGATTATACAACTAAACATATATACTATCTATGACATCATCTACATCGTCATCCTTGTCCGTGGGTTGGTAATCCTCGTCATCATCAGATGGTGCAATAGAGGTAGTAGTTGAGGCCTCATCATCATCGCCAGAAGAACCATCAAAGCTGTCTATAGATGTGTTCTTCCCTGAGTCAAAGCAGGTCATGTGATGAAGAATGTAGTGAGACCACTTGACTCTGATATTCTTTAGAAGACAGTACATTATCACAGTGGTGTTTTCTACAATCTCTATTTGATTTTTCTTTGTATGAACATTGCAATTTACCACAAATGCAATAAGAAAGTTTTTTTCTATCAAGGGAAGAGGATGGCAGGGTTGATTTCTTCCTATAGGGGACATTGGGCTTCTTCAAAAACTTATGAATATCAGGAAGTGTAAGATCATAGCTTTTGTAAAAATCCTCACGGTCAAGCAGGTCATGATAGTCAGGGTAGTCGGACCTCCATGAGTCGGTAACCTTAGTACCATTGAAATAGATATTCAAATAATCTTTAGAGATGGTAAATTCGGTATCAGATATCATAGAAGTCAGAAAATTATGAGTATCGGGTGATGGCACATTTCTAGTGTAGTTCCATTAGAGATTTGCATAAAACTCATGGACTGCCTTAGTGCTAGTGATAGAATTTGAGTAGCATAGGACTTCTACACACAATGCGCTAAGGTTATGGGTCAAAAACACCTCAGCGACCTCCTTTATATCCTCGTTCATGGTGATATGAGGTCCATATAAAGATTGAAAAGGGAAGGGATTCCTAAGAAGGAAATCCTAATTGAAAATTAGAGCTTGTTAAGACAAGAAGGAGGTGCCATCATAGGAAATGGAGTGAGGAGCAGAGGAAGAAGATGGTGCTCCAACAAGGACGACTCTTTTCCTTCAGTTTGAGGCCATGAAGGTGGATGGATAAGAAAAGATCACCAAAGAAAAAATAAACCACCACTAACGGGTCATCTAGCTACCTAGGTTGTGGTAGGAAGAGGCACGCAATGCCAAATGAGGTATGGGAGAGGAAGGGTGAACCTAGGGTTGAAGAACTAGAGCATCGGAGCTTGGAATCGGTCGATTTTTCTCTAGTTGAGAGGGAGAAAAGTCGATCAATATCCTATTTTAATTTGGTCATGTTGCATGATCTGTCAAGTTCTGTGGGTTGGAAACTCGACCGAACATGCAAGTCAGCTGAGTTCTCGGATAGCAATCAGTCGAGTTGTTAGAAGGATATAAATATCCTTCCAGGCAATGTGGTCACGAAGAAAGTGATGCAAACCTCTATACATTTAGCTCTACTATGCAATATATTGTAAGATAGGTGAATTGTACTAGTATTATCACAATAGATAGGAGAAGAATCAAAATGAATGTTAAAGTCTTAGAGGATTTGTTTCATCCATAGGACCTGGGCACAACAACTCCTAGATGCAATGCATACAACCTCTGTAGTTGAAAGATCCACACTGTTTTGTTTCTTAGAGAACCAAGAAACTAGGCATGGTCTTAGGAAGAAGCAAGTATCACTTGTGCACTTTCTAGCAATCAAGAAACTTGCATAATCAACATCACTATAGGCAGTAAGAGTAAAGCCCCTTGACTTGGGATACCATAGTCCAAAGTTTTGAGTTTTGGCTAGATACCTCAAAATCCCCTTAACTTCTATGAGATGTGATTTCCTAGGACTTGATTGAAAGTGAGCACACAAGCCAGGTCTAAAGGCAGTCAAACAAAATAAACTTCCAATAATACCTATATAGAGCTTCTCATCTACCTTTTCTCCTTGCTCATCTCTTTCAAGATTGACGGTGTTTGACATGGGGGTGTCCATTGGCTTGGTATTCTCCATCCCAAAGCTCTTACATAGTAAACTGGTGTACTTGCCTTAGTTGATGAAGTTCTCATCTTTTGTTTGTTTAATTTGAAAGACAAGGAAGAAAGTAAGATCCCCCATCATGCTCATCTTGAACTCACTCTGCATAAGAGTAGTAAACTCCTTGCAAAGATCAATGCCATTTCCATCAAAGATAATATCATCAACATAAATTTGAATAATCAAGAAATTTCTAGAAGTGTGTTTTAGAAACAAGGTAGAATCAACAGTGCCCATGATATAGCCATTGTCTAGCAAATAATTCTTTAGTTTCTCATACCAAGCTCGAGTCGCTTGTTTGAGGCCATAGAGAGCTTTTAACAAATAAACATGGTTTGGAAATTTATCATGTTCAAAGCCTGGAGGTTGAGCAACAAATACTTCCTCCTCAATAGTATCATTCAAAAATACAATTTTAACATCCATTTGATAAAGAAGAAAATTCTTATGACTAGCAAACACAAGCATCATTCTAATTGACTCAAGTCTAGCTACATGTGCATATGTTTCATCAAAATCAATACCTTCCTGGTGGTTGTAGCCTTGATCAACTAACCTTGCTTTTTTTTCTTACCACTTTTCCTCTTTCATCAAGCTTGTTGTGGTAGACCCACTTGGTGTCAATGATCTTTCTATCACTTGGTCTTGGCACAAGAGTCCATACTTTGTTCTTCTAAAATTGTTCCAACTCTTCTCGCATGGCTAGGATCCATTCATCATCCTTGAGAGCTTCTTTGATATCTTTGGGCTCAAGTTGATAGATGAAGGTGTTGTGTTCTTTGTTAAATGCAGCCCACATCTTTGCTCTTTCAAAAGGATTAGCTATGATGAGATCTTTAGGATGATGCTTTGCAAACTGGTGAGTTGGTTCCTTCTTTTCTTCTTCTTTCTGTTCTTTATCACTAACACCTCCTTTCCTTCATCAACAATTTTGAGATCTTTCAAGTGAGGAATCACCTCATCTAAAAAATCATCATTAACAATATTCATGAAAATAGAGGGGTTAGTCTCAACAAATATAACATTAATAGATTCTTCTACTTTACACAATTTAATGTTAAATACTCTATAAGCCTTGCTAGTAGTGCTATAGCCAGAAAGAAAGCATTGTAAGATTTTGGATCAAACTTTTTGATGGAATCATTGGTGTTTAAAACAAAACAAGGACAACCAAAAATATGAAAGAAATTAGTGGAAGGCTTCTACCACGCCATAGCTCATAGGGGGTTTTCTTTAAGGATGGATGAGTAAAAAACTAGTTTTGCACAAAACATGAAGTATTGACGACTTCGGTCCAAAACTTCGTTGGTGTCATACTCTAGAAGCATACCCCTAGCCATTTCCTGTAGTAACCAATTATTTCTCTCTACAACCCCATTTTGTTGAGGTGTTCGAGCTGAATAAAAGTTATGTGCATACTTGGATTCCTCACAAACCCGTTCAAACAAATAATTTTCAAATTCTCCCCTATGATCACTACAGATAGAGATGATCCAACAAGAAGCTTCATTTTTAACTCATTTATGAAAATTTGAGAAAACATCAAGACTGTCACTTTTTAAAACAAGAAAGAAGGTCCAATTATATCGAGAAAACATTGACAATCACAAGACAATACTTGCTACCATGAAGTGATTGCATACATATTGGTCTAAACAGATCAATGTGAAGAAGCTCAAGAGATATTTTGGTGCTAAGGAGTCCTTTGGATTGGAAGGATGACTTGTTTCCTTTCCTTGGGTACAAGGTTGGCATTCCTAATCTTTTTTAAAATCCAACTTAGGAAGTCCCTTTAACAAATCCTTTTTACTCAACTTCTTTAATAGATGCATATTAACATGACCAAGCCTACGGTGCCATAAATAAATATCATTAGAATTGGAAATAAGACATCTACCAACAATAGGCTTAATAGATTCAAGAACAATAACATAGAGATTGTCATTTCTGGTTCCCTTATATATAACATTGTAAGAGAGAGAATCTAGAAGCAAGCATTCAAGTGAGGTAAAAAGAACAATATGACCATTATCACAAAGTTGACTAACACTTATTAAATTGTGATGTGGCCCATACACAAGAAGAACATTCTTGATGCATAGTGAATCACCTACATCACCCTCGCCTATCACCTTACCCTTGTTGTTGTCACCAAATGTTACGATCCTCCTTACTTCTTTGTGAATTGGTTTCAATGGCTTATTTCATCTTTCATATGTTTTGAGCAGCCACTATCAACAATCCATTTTCCTTTTACCTACAATAAAAGAAGATGGCAGTGCCCAATTCAAACCTTAGATCTAGTGTTAGCTTAGGGACCCATTTCATCTTTGGGTTGGTCCCCTTCTCTCTATAAGGACAATAAGTAGGGTAATGTTCATCACTCTTTCAATCCACACAAACCATAGGGTTCTTAGAGCCAGAAGACTCTCCATGGAAGATAGGAGGTCCCTTACTCTTTTTCTTACCCTTTCCCTTGATCTTTCTCTTTAGATATCCCTCTACATATCCCAAACTAATTCAGTGATCTAGAATTTCATTAAGGGACTTTTTCCCTTTGAGGAATTTCTGTAAGGAAGCTCTTAGTTTGTGATTATCATCACTAAGAGTAATGATAATAGAAGATAAGCTAGCAAGATCATCTTTTGCATGAAGTAAGTTGGCCTCCAAACAAAGGTCTTTAGTAAGATAAGAATCCTTTTCTAAAGTAAGACTAGCAAATTCATGACTAGGCAATAAAGGCCTAAAAGAAAGATCATTAACTTGATCAAGCAATCTAGCATTTTCAGTTTTGAGGATAACAAGCTCATCAAAGTAAATTCTATTTTGATCCTTATTAGCATCACAAGAAAGCTTAAGATCATCATTTTTAGTTTTGAGTAAAGCAAGTTTATCTACTAGGGCTTGATTTTCTTCCTTAAGACTATTGATGTTCTAAGGTAGATCACATTCTCAACTTCAACTCCATTGTATTAGAGCTCATGATCAAGAAATTTCCCTTGCAAGGAATTAATGTTACCAAGATGTAACTTCTCATTTTGATCAAGAATATCAATTTTAGCATTCAAATCATATATGATTTTATCCAACTTCTTCTTTTTAGACTTGCATTCATAATAAGAAGAGCAGGTAGTATGAAGCATATCAATAAGAGTTTCCTTAGATAACTCATGCAAGCTTACCTCACTTATCTCACTTACCTCATCAATGTCTTCACTTGTAGAGGCCATGAGTATAAGGTGGCATTCTCCTTCATCGGGGCTTGAACCATTGGAGGAGGATTCCTCCCAAGCCGAATGAGCTACATCCTTGCTCCTTTTATCCTTCTTGTCATTCCTCTTGTACTTGACGTCCTATCTTATAGTCATCCTTCTTCTTGTGGCTGATCTTATCGTAGGCCTTCCTTGCCTTGGGGCAATCATTCTTGTAGTGCCCCTTTTGACAACATTCATAGCATCTGGGAGTAGAGGATGAGGAATACTTTCCCTTGAAGTGTTTTCCCATGGAGTAGTTTGTTTCACGATTACTAGGGTCATCATCTTCACTTGAGGATGGAGGAGAGGACCGGTAAGAAAGTTGTTGTTGGAGAATCATTTCCTCCACTTGAGCTTTGAAGACATTGACTTTGATCTTCTTTTATTCCTTCTCCTCTTACTTGTCATCTTTTTCTTGCTTGTCTAGCCTTGGCTCATGAGCTTGAAGGTTGTCAATGGGCTTCTTGGTGGCTAAGTCACAAGGCTTCTAACTTCTTCAATGGAAGTCACCTTGGGTTTCCATCTCTTGGGAAGGGACCTTAGGATCTTGTAGTTGATTGTTCTTCTATCCAAGGTGTGGCACAAAGTAGCAAGCCCATTGATTATGGTGTTGAGTCTTGTGTACATCTTAGCCACTTTTTCCTTTTTACCCATCTTGAATTTTTCAAGAAGTCCATTGAGCATGTAGATTTTTTACTCTTTGACTTATTGTGTGCCTTCATAGGTAATGTACAACTTGATCCAAATCTCATGGGTTGTGTCCCAAGATGAGATTCGGTTGAACTTTGAGGGAGTGAGGAAAATATTGATTCTATTTATTGCCTTGGCATTCAGTTGCATCTTCTTGAGTGTAGCTTCATTCCTAGTAGCTACATCATAGTTTGACTCCTTGTATGGAAGAAACATCACCTTTCACATGTCATAGTTCATCCCTTGAAGGTATAACTACATCCTTCGTTTCCAATAGAGGAAATTTGTGATGTTGAAGATTGGGGGTCTCATGGAGAAGCCTCCCTCTAGGTTGAGGGACCCAAGTAACTCTCCCATCTTCTTGTATCGTAGGAGATGTATCGAAGAAGACCGTGGCTATGATACCACTTATTAGATTAAAGGACTCTAGAGGGGAGTGATATAGAGCTAAAAATACGTGTACAAAGTTTGTTATACCTTCAAGTTACTTCAACTAGGCACAATTACAAATAGTATATTTTATGGAAATATAAACATGCATAGTAAGGATGAGAGAGATTGAAACAAGAACTTGAACAAGCTATTTTAGAGTGGTTCCACTTTCTAAACTAGGAGAGAGTCGGTCCACTACCTAGAAAGGTCAAGCCCTAGGATTTTGCAACCTCAGCATACTTGCATTCCATTATAAGACATACAATTGACCTTCCTTTTTCGAGACAAGGATACCCAGATTACCTTTGAGGTCAAGGAAGCCAATGACCTTACAACCAAGGTCTTACCTATCCGGATATAGAGTCTTCTACCTCCCCAAGGTCTTACCCACTCTTGCAAGTAGCTAGACACCTTCACCAAGGAGATACCCTTTTTTCAATGAGTCTTTCACCTTGAAAGATTTATCCACTCTACTCCCAGATCTTCAGCTGTGTCCTTCTCTCAAAGAAGCTTTACGCACCTTCTTCTATAGCTTGAAGAAGCTTGCACCTTCTCCTTCACTTGGAGAAGCTTTCACCAACTTGATATTGAAGAAAGGGGTTGGGAAAGGAGAAGCTTTGAGAGCTCTACAAGTATACAATAAAGTAGCTCTCTCACGGATCCTATCTCACTCACATGGATGAATTAAAGTGTAATCAAGAGAGAGAAAAAGGCTCAAGTGAGCTAGATGTACTCAAAGCAAGGGGCTTGAATAGCATGAAGGAGCAACCTTGGAATGAACTCCAAGAGGTCCTATTTATAGTTGAGGGTGTCCACTAGAGGATAGGAACACTTAGGAACTTTTTCTAGCTATTTGGAATGTTGCAATAGATATAATTTTGAGTTTTGCAACACTCCAATGGTTAGAATCACTTTTTCTATGTTTTCCGTACAGTGCAATCAGTCGAGTTTTCATAAAGGTAACTTGAATGATTGTATTATGATATAAAGCCAATTTGAAGCATCAGTCGAGTTTGTCTTGTGTGCAACTCAATCGATTTCTTGAAATTAGTTTTGTTGAGTGTAGGGATCAGTCGAGTTCTATGAGTGGCAAACTCGATTGAACCAAAGAATTTTCAAAATCCATTAAGAGATCAATTGAGTTTGTGTCTCAACCGATAATCAGTCTGTAATGAATTTTGAAAATTCTTTTTGAGTGATCAAATGTTCGAATTAAGGGCTCCTAATTTTTTCTCATCTTAGTTACAAGTCATATCATCAATAAAAATGATTACAAAATCATGTAATGTGATTTGAAGTGTTTTCCATAAAAGTGCATTTGCATTGCTTTTAAATTGAATTAGAACAAGCTAGGGCTTGATAGATTTGATCATTTTCATGTACCTAATGCTTTATATCAATCTAAAATAAACATATTAGATACATATGAATGGAATAGTTAAGTCATTATCTAAATATGGATAATGTATAACACTTAGGTCAACAAACACTACAGGCCTAAGTGTCAATTGATAAAGTGCAAATGTCATCGTTAGTCAAGTCTTGTTGATTAAGAATGAACATAGGTATGTGTAACTTCCATTTCTTTGTGACAAATTGACGTCTCAGATAAATCACAAAATTTGATTTTTTAGGGGGGAAATTTGATATAGGCACATTGCCCGGTTGCATAAAAACTGACGACAAAAGTTTCTAGTCATGTATCTGACAAAAAATATTTTCTCTCAAATTGAGTTATTTCGTCGATTTTATTGCTAAAAACTGATGATCAATGTATTAATGAAGTTGTCATATTTCAATAGGGATAAGCACATATGCCATCAGTTTATTGGTGGATAAGAGAGTGAATAGTGTCATCAGTTCCCTAGACAACTGAAAATACATGTTTTAGTGAGGTTGGAGTTTTTTTAATATGATAAGTACATATAAATTCGGTTTATTCAGGGATAACTGATGACAAAGTATGAACTATATTGCCAGTTTTTCTAGAAATTATCCGAGTTGGCATTTTAATAGGAATAAGTACATATGACATTGGTTTATTGGTGGATAACTGATGATAGAGAATGAACTTTGTTGTCAAAAAATTTGAACAACTGACGACTAAGACCTCTATCGTCATCTTTTTAGAGCAATCGACAACTAAGTTCTACTTAACAACACCCATAACACTTTATTTTTTCCATCATATGTTTCTTTCTATGATTTACTTGTTCTCTGACAATCAGGATGTTGCTCTTTACCGTCGCTCCTCTACTTCTATGCCGCTATGACCATGAGCTCTATCGTCACTGATGTTGTTTACACTATGTAATTCATTGGTGCCATCTTCTCACTACTGCAGAACTGACCTTTGGTGTCGGTTATTTAAGGCCTTTGGCGACGGTTAAAAAGTGACACCTATGTGGGCAACGTTAAAAGGTGAACCCTTAGGCGTCGGTTTTAAAACTGATGCCAAAACCCTTCGCGCCACCCAAAACGCGCCAGCAGGGGCACTATAGGCGTCGGTTATTAGTGATAAAATTGATGCCAGAACCCTTCACGCCACAAAAAGGGTACCAGCAGGGGCACTATAGGCGTCGGTTATTAGTAGGGCAACTGATGCCCAAACCCTTCACGCCACAAAAGGGCGCCATCTAGGACACCATCGGCGTCGGTTTCTTAGTAATAACTGACACCATATCACCTGCCATCACGGCCGTTCTGGCCACCATGGCCGTGTTGTCTGGACACATTAGATGTCACTTTATACATAGGTACGTGTAACATTCATTTCTTTGTGACAAATTGGCGTCTCAGATAGCTCACAAAATTCGATTTTTTAGGGGGGTGGGGGGAATTTGATATAGGCACATTGCCCGGTTGTATAAAAATTGACGATAAAAGTTTCTAGTCATGTATCTGACAAAAAATATTTTCCCTCAAATTGGGTTATTTCGTCAGTTTTATTGCTAAAAATTGATGATCAATGTATTAATGAAGTTGGCATATTTCAATAGGGATAAGCACATATGCCATCAGTTTAGTGGTGGATAAGAGAGTGAATAGTGTCATCAATTTCCTAGACAACCAAAAATACATGTTTTAGTGAGGTTGGAGTTTTTTTTAATATGATAAGTACATATAGAGTCAGTTTATTTAGGGATAATTGATGACAAAGTATGAACTATATTGCCAGTTTTTCTAGAAATTATCCAAGCTGGCATTTTAATAGGAATAAGTACATATGACATTGGTTTATTGGTGGATAACTGATGATACAGAATGAACTATGTTGTCAAAATTTTTGAACAACTGACGACTAAGACTTCTATCGTCAGCTTTTTGGAGCAATCAGTAACTAAGTTCTACTTAAAAACACCCACAACACTTTCTTTTTCCCATCATATGTTTCTTTCTATGATTTACTTATGCTCTGGCAATCAGGATGTTGCTCTTTACCGTCGCTCCTCTACTTCTATGTTGCTACTACCATGAGCGCTATCATCACTGATGTTGTTTCCACTATGATCTACTCCTTGTCGGTGCTACTGGGAGTGCCCCTTTCATTGTTGTTGACGGTGCTTGAGCCGCCACCGCAATTGTTGCTGCTAGTGTTGTTGCTTGAGGTGCTTGATTTCACCATCTCCTCTGTTGTTGTTGCTTAACTCGTGTTTTTTACCTTTTAGTTATAATTTTGTTGTATGTTTGTTTGTTTGGTTTCTTTGGCTATAATTTTAAAATGCATACATAGTTGTTTGTTTGGTTTGGTTTGGTTTGTTTATAATTTTTCATATAAATTTCAAATATTATGTTTATTATCATTATGCATGTTTGGAATGTAAATTATATATATCAAACATTTTTTATGAGACCAACCCACAAGCTAATTAATGACGATATAAATCATGATAAATGACCATATATGTGTGGAATAGAGATCGACCTTAATCTATAAACCCTAATTTCAAAATCATGGCATTGGCTAGAAATCCTTCCGAAATTTATTCATAAAATTGATCCTTCTATGAAAGGCTACATACGGAAGAATGCAATTGTGAGATACTCTGATTTTTAAAGATATTCAAAATTATTTTTAAAAAATATTGTGTTAAGTATATGAAATCTTGCAGATAATCTTTGACCTTGATGAAACATTGCAACATAAAAAGGTGGTGCAACATTGTGGGAGGATATTAAGGAATTATAGGTCAAATCAGATAAGAGAATACATAATGAGTAACAAGAAGAAAAATTCCTCCACTGAGCAAAGGTTGTACCTTGACCTGAAGTTGTGGAAAGCATTTTTTACTTCAATACAAATCAAGAATTCAAGGTAGAATACTCCTCATTTAAAATACATTATTATGGATTCAATGTATTGTGTAATTAACATATGTTTTGGATTAACCAGGCTTTATGGAGTGCAAAGAATGTGTCTAGACACAACTTGAGTCTAAAACAAGGCATCACCAATAGAAACTCAAAGCATCTTCTCCTAAACAACCTACTTCTAGGTTTGCTAAGTCTTCTACTACTCCCACACCTATATTTCTTCACGGGGAGTGGATAAGTTGGAGGATAAACTGATCTAGAGAAATACACAACCTTGAAACCATACAAAAATGGTAAAATTCAACTCTCAGAGTGCATGTTCATTTTTTACATTGATTGTTATGTTTTATTGACTGATTCTATTGATTATGATTAGCGGGAGCTCTACGAGAAAATAAAAGAAGACAAGTTCATCCCTGAGGGACAAAGAGATGAATTGATTATTTCTCTAGGTACTCTAGAGCGTCCTGTCTACGTTAGGATCTTTGGGGCTGGTGAGGTATAAGATCTTTTTAGGTCATTAGAGAAGTGCAAATCTATTAAGAAAGGAGGATTATTGCAAGAGTAGGTATAATACATGATTGTGAAGGAAATAGAGGATGCAATGAGATATTTTTAGACTTCTCAGTCTCAACCTCCTCAAAAATTACATGTGTAACCCCTCTGATCTTATGAGTTGGACCCCCTATGATAGAGATTGTTGGGAGTAATCCCATGGATCCGCCAGTGGCATGTTCGGTGTATGTTTTTTGTAATATAATAGTCTTTCAGATGAAATTATAAAATGTTTGTGTTTACATATATGTAACAATATATAAGACTTTGTAGGGGTTGAGGCCATGTCATATTATATTGTTAGAACCTGCCTTCTATATCGTTGTACTGGGAAACACTTACCCGCCCTTCCAGGTGACATGATTCATGATGCTCAAATGCATGTTGATGTGGTTTGTGCATCTATCATGATTGTCTATGATGCTTGAAAATAGATACCACTTCCATTTGGCCACCCCAAGCACTAGACGATAGGTGATACAGAAGGCAGTGTGGTTGTGTGACCCAAAGAAGAAGTTGTCAATTTAGATGCATGTTAAATTTGAGTTAGTATTTGTGGTTCTTTTATACTTGTGTATATAATTGGTAATTTATATGAGAATATATACAAATCATAGCACCTAAGAAACATCATATAGTTCCTCCTTCACTTCCTCCTCCAGATACTCAGTTACCTATTTGGATTTCAAGGAACCTCTTCGACTCTCTAGGTCCCAAGTGCAAGGGGTTGGCACTATGACTATGTGACTTACAAGAAGGGTCGACTATGATGATCCAAATCTAGGAGGACATTGTAGCTCAAGATCATGATGTTAGTGTATTCGTGGTAGATATTGTAGAGTTTTTTACTTATGATTGGTTGGATACAACTGTCATAAAACTTTAATTATGGTGAGATCTTATGGCTAAATATCTTGTTCTATACATGTGAAAATAGGTGTTCATATGTTTTATTATATATTAATGCATGCATATATGTTTTGTTGCTACTTATATAGGACATGTGGATAGCTCATGTTAACCAATGTAGAATTTATAGTTCCATATTGATTAACCATGTAAATAAAGACACAACATCTATTAGTGATTACTTCTCTACCGCAATTAAATATTTTGACACTGCGAGAAAGAGTGTGATTCTAGCTCCTTTCAATGTTGGGTAAGTTGTGGGCATTATTCTTATAATTTTGACTTACAAATTACATTTCATTATGGAATTTGATTTTTCTTTTGTGCCTTCTTTTCACTCAGTAATAAGCATTGGGAGTTGTTGGTAATTATCCTCAAGACACTAACTATGTATTATCTAGATCATTGGGGTGATAAAGTAGGGTATGGGGGAAATGTAATGAAAATGACCATACATGAAAGTAATTTTTTATATCTGTCATCATATATTAATGTCTACATTATTAAATGATTGTTTACTTATTCAACTAAATGTATCACTTTCACTTATAGGGGTATAAAAGCATTCAAAAAGGCTAGAGCAAAGGTATATAAAAAAAAGAAATAATTAAGTTGGAAGAATGTTGAGGTAGTTTTTTGACCTTAATGCATATATATGTCAACTATACTTATTTTTATCTATTAGAATTTCACATAACTATGAACTTATAGTATCCATTACAAAATAGTGATTGACCATGCAAATATTATGTGATGTGGTATATGACATGATTGTCAGACGGGCGACACTAGACGTCTGTTGTATACTATAGGTAATATATATAGTCTTGATCATCATAAGTTAACTTTCTCATTTGATAATATAAAAAATTAAATCAAAATCTACAATTATGTCATTCTCTTTGTAGTTGTTTGACATGACATAGCCCTACAAATGAAGAGATAGATGATATATGAGAAGAGTGTGCAGACTCCTTCGTTAATGAAGTCAATCTTTAATTTGATTGGGATAAAATACGAGTTTTCTAAATCTCGGTGTCATTATTTCTATATACATGTGATGGTTATGACTTTTGCAACTTAAAATTTGATGCAAGTGAATTTTTAGTGCATATGTAAATGATGTGTGTATATATGTAGGTGTGTGAATGAATGTGAGGAGGAATGAATACAATAAAAAATACATGTGTACATCTTATGAGAATAGAATTGGGCAACAGAATTTTGGTGTATTTTCTAAATTGTGTATGTGCATGGGAATGGACTTAAGTGTTGAAGATAATGTATGTGGGTGGATTGGTGTTTATTATTGTAGGTTTTGCAGGTATGTTGGCATGTTTTTAAGTTGAACAAAGGATGGAACATGTAGTTCTAATGAGCTACGTGTAGTTCTGATGAACTACAAGTTTTACATCTTACTGAACAGCTGGACAGTAGGTCTATAGACCTATTATAAAAAAATACATGTGGCATTGACTGTTAGAAAAAAAAAACCAACTTGTAGATCTATTGCGTCAATTTTCTCATAAAACCGATGACACATCTATTCTAAAATAGTCGTTCCACCCATCATGGTCATTCTACCCACCTCGCAACACAATTGTGTTGTCTTGCACAGTCGTGCTATCAAGTCGTAGTATCTATATGCATTGTCAGTTCTTCAATATAAAACTGATGACACATCTTGTGTATGGTGTTGGTTCTTTTCCACACAACTGGCGACATAGAGTGATACCACGACATTGATATTTCTCAAAGTCATTGGTTGAGTCATCAGTTTCTATCTACATAGCAACTAACACTAGCTCTACATCATCGGTTTTCCCTTTTCCTCGAAACTGGTGCAAAAGGTCCTTAGCTATAGTGTCACCCACTTAGGTGTTGATACAAACTGATATTATAGGTCTATTTTGACCAATGATATAGGTGGTATCTGTACTAGTGTGTGTTGTACTTTGTTATCCGTGAACAATGTCTTCAATTATAAGTTTTAAACTCAATTTTATTAATAAATGCATGAATTTTCAAACTATAGTTTGAGAAATTCATTAAGTGTTAATGAAATATACTTTGTCAAAGATCAATAGATACTTCACAAGTTCAGATTTACATGTGTGGTAATGTTGTTGCGTTACAGATGAACATCAAAGATAGAGGATTGTATGACTTTGGAGTTCTACGTATTATATTTGGTTGGAAAGATGGGTTTGCTAATACAACCACAATGGTAGAACTGCACTAATATATAAATTATGGGTTTGTTGTCATTAACACAAACAAGCCACATTATAGGGTAGAAATTGGTGCCAATACTTGCAGTGGGCAGTCCATCTCCCCCCAACTTCAATTTCTACATGTGGAAATGAAGTTAGTGAGTGACTAATGCAAGTTAGTATGCGGTCAGGCAATGAACTTAAAGGACTTTGTTGAAATTGATCACATCATATAATATGTTTAGCATCATATCAGTAAGATTACGATGAACTATGTGTCGTAGTGAATTAGTTGTAGGAAACCAATCACATTTTCAAGACTCCTTCCCCTACAAAAAAGTTGTGGGTCTATTGTAATTTTATAAAATATGGACAACATTTCATTCATGTTGATGGACTATGCTTTTACATTTGTCAAAACTACCTTATATGTAGGTTGCATAATATGGTTGCATATATAAGTCTTATTCAAAGTTTAGATGTCACTATGGACATCAAGACTAGGATCTGTTAGCACGACTTGGATTTAAATTGAACTTGTATAGAATGACAATTTCAAAGAAATAACTAATTTGAAGAAAAGATAGTAATTGCTTATATTACATTGGTGCTTTTCAAACTATTTTACAGTCATTTCACATAAAAATGAATCGCTTACAATAGGATGGTGAGATAGATGCAACATTAGGCACTGTAGTATGATGTCAATACATATTGGCAGAATGTGTGGCCAATTCACACATTAGGCTTGACGGAATGTCCTTACGGATTTCCACACATCAATGGAGAGGATTGATGTGTCCATGAACAAGTTCAAAATGAGGTGGAAAGTTCTAAAGTATGTAGGCGCAATTCCACCCACCTTCTGGACCAATCATCGCACTTACCATATAGGCCTATAGTTACAACCTCATCAACTGAGAAACTCTCAACTAAATGCAACAGTTGTTCACGATGGAGTTACCACACCAAATAACATTGAGCTAAACATAGGTATTGTTGGAGGCTTTGATGGCAATGATAATGAATGAAGGTCACAATTATTACTATTTAAGCATTGTACTAAACACATGTGTGCGTACAACATCTTCATGTCGACTTGATGAAGTTTTTCGATGCACTTGATTCTGTAGTTGGTCAAATATTTTTGAATTTCTAGATGTAATGTTATGTACTCTTATTAAAAACTGAACAGTATTAGATTGATGTCACAGTTAGTGGATTATAAAGTGTGTTGTGTGACGAGAATTTTTATCCTGCGTTGTTTGGCTGTTACCATTAAGTCATAGGATGAGCTCCGTTCTCTAGAACTATCCATACAACATCATACGTTTCATATATTCATCACATTTAGGTTGAATGTTAGAAAAATTATGCCCAACACGATTACGTAACCATTGTAGTTGGTACTACCAAACTGAAAATGTCCAACTATTTTAAAAAGTGACCTTGTCAAACGACTTACGAACACAAGTATTAGAGTAAAAACATCCTAGACAACACAAATTTAATAGGATACCATGGTTGCACTTGAATATATTAACGAACATATGCATTCGCATCAAAGATTATTAAAATTGACTTCAAATTCACAGATAAGACAAAAATTGTGATCAGAATTTAAACAATACGAGTTATCTATTTTTTACTTCAATTAATGCCGACAAAACATTATAACTAGATTTTGTACTACACTGACTGGTATGCAGTGTCGAATATAGTCCAATTAGATTTTTTGTTATCCAAACAGATACAGACCTGAACCAGACTAAAATCAGGTGAGGCTGTTAAAAAAAAAAAATCAGACTGCATCTAGATTAGACTAATCTAGATATTCAGACAAACCCCAACTAGTCTAGTCTTGATTACAAAATCACAGTCCCATTCCAAACAAGGGCCAACGGATCACCTTAGAGTTTCGCACACAAGACCATGACTTCAAATGGCTTTAATAGAATATGACTTCGGAATGGCTTCTCGCTTAAGAAGCCTCTTTTTATAATGTTCTTACCCAAGGATCAAAGGCAACAAGTTTCCTGAATTATATACAGATATAACAACGAAAAATTTAATCAGGTCACATATTATCTTACACTGCAAAAGAAACAGTTTTGCATCTTGAACTCTGTTCTGTTTCAAATTTTAAAGCATAGATCAAAGGTATTGCCATAAAGACATAGTTGAGAGACGATATTAACATTAACATAGGGATATCATCCAGGACCGGTCCCACAAAATTCCTTTAGTAGGGATAGGGGACAGAAACTGAAATCGATGACCAATATTTATATGAAATTACCAGCTAAAAGCAAACACTTTTTTTTGTTTAGAGCTGCTAAAAGCAAACACATGACATAGTCCTAATCTCAAAGAACAGAATTTCTCGGAAGAAACAACATAATTTGATGATCAGAAGGGAAATGGCAGCGTTCATTTCTTTCTGGTGTCATGTCTCTAATCGTAACACCTGACACTTAATTTTAACCTTTATGTTTATATTTTAAATGATATATACCAATAAGATGAAGCTCAAAGATCGGTGGCCATAAAAAACCTAGAAAAAATACAGTATATGAACAGGACTCTCCTTGCTTCCCACTGGGAAATGACATCACTCTAATCGGCGTTTCCTGGAAGCAATCTCTGAGACGAGCTAGTGGTGCCAAAACGAGAGACAGCAGGAATTATCCGCGAAGGAGACAAAATCTCAGCAAAAGGTGTATCATAGGAATCTGAACCTAAGCGGCTTTGTAGCCATCCTCTGCTACCAGAAAAGCCATCACTGACAACCCAAACATTTTTGAAACCAAGAGCTGTCAGCGTCTTTGCCACACTTTTTGCAGTATCAGCGTACCTGTATAGTATGTAAAAAAATAGAACATCAGTAGTAGCTAGGGGGAATGCTGAGGCATGCCATTTGTTAGATAAACATAAAGCGTTTCTGATCAATGGGGGCCATTATTCAAGATGGCACAGGGCCGTGAGACTCAACAAATGGATGTCAAATTTGTACCCAACCATGAATAAGTCACTGTCAAGCTCTCAGTCAAAAAGGACTTATTCGATGTCTAAGATAATTTTGTATTCTTCAATCACCAACGTTCTCCAAGACGGGGCACTAGAAAGATGGACCGTTTCTATCTTGTCAATAAATTGGTTTTACTAAAAATTACTGTAGCTCATTCATTTCTTGCAGTTCTATTTCCACTCCATATCAAAATCCAAATTAATGTATGATGCTATGAATCAACTGGGTCAGCTATGGAGCAGAAAAGAAGTGCAAGTAATAATGGACTCTTGCGATTTCATAAATCGAACTTTGTCAGAAAGGGAATAAAACATAAGCAAATATTTATAGGTAAGGATCATACGAGTCAATGATGACTATGTTGGAGCCCTTGTTTATCCTCTTAAGATATGAGATCTTTATAGCCACTATTTCAGCCTCTACCTTCTTGACATCTTTTACAAGACTCTTTATCTTGCTTGGGAGTTCTTCTAATCTGTAAAATACCAAAAATTCTTAAATACATGAAACACTAGAATACCAGTTTACCAAGGAGCCAAGGGGGCAAGTACATACGGCAACGAGAGTAGCTTGTTCTTTGCACTAGAGGGAAGTCGAGGAACTCCGGATTTGGACTTGTCCTTCTCTGACCTTATGTCAATCATCAAATAGTTTTGTGCAGAAACTAAATCTAGAGTCTGTGCAGGACTAAGATTGCCTGAAACACCAGAAAGCTTAAGAATGAGGGATTAATAAAAGATAAAAAGCAAACATAATTTCAGGTTGAGACTGAATCATAATTCATAAAATTAGAGAAAATTCAATCAGTATTAAGCAGAAAAATGGAGGCAAGTTGCAGCAGGATTAATTGGGTTGTCGTCCAAAACCTTGATAGCAATGTTCAAAATTTCGTCGAAATTGGTAAAATTTCGCTAATTATTTTGATGCCGCCAACGATCGGACAAAGAAATTGCCTTACATGTCTGTACGTAGGGAATTTCGCCAGAAAAAAAAAATCGACAATTATTTCAAATTTCGATGAAATTAGGTAAATTTCGATGAAAAAATGCCCATTTCGTCCGCATTTTGACCAAATTTTGAGAAACACATCTATTATTTCGAGAAATGGGGTACGATGTCTGCAGATTTTACTATGTGATTCATTGGGCTTGTTAGGGGCAATCTAAGTTATATTTCTTCTCTTCCTAACCTAAACCTCTCTCTCCTATTTCTCTCACTTCTATAAAGATCTACAAAGGAAATATTTAAAAATGTGTGTGGGAGTGATATCTATGACTATGATGACCCACTAACTTTCATTTTTGAGGTCACATGATTTATGTTATAGTGCGCAAAATTAGCATGACTATCGAGATATTTTGTATGTATGCCATTATCAATCACACCTCTAACTACATGGTTGCCTCCTATAGGCTCTCGCTACAAAAGCACACGACGATGAACAAAGCTTGAGTTAATCCATTAGTATGTATTTTATCACTTGTAAGCATATGGAGATTAACAGTGAGACATATCTATGCTTGTATAAAACAAATAAACATGAGCCAATATGTTGATAGGTATAATCAACAAGGAGGATGACAACCATCATGGTTCAACTAGATGCATAAACCATAGTTGTCTCATGCTTCCTCAGTACTCACATACCACTACGACATTGTTTATGTACTACGTCCTGTCATCCTACTGAGAGGTCCTACCATCCTAGATCATGCTATGTTTCTATAAATTTGTGTCTTTAAGTCTATATATTGTGCTTGCAAACTATGATGACTTAATTCATTCATTTCGCCATTCAATTGACCTCAAAATCTCCATCGAAATGGCCATTGAAATTGTTCATCTTCCTTCACTCACACATGAGGAGCCCCACCCCCTCACATATCCAATATGAAATATTATTGCATATTCGAGTAGATCTACACAAGTAGGTCGTTCTAGTAAAATTTCGCTAAATAATTCGATCATTTGGTCGTCGAAATTTGTCAAAATTTATGTTTCTGTGGATACCGAAACGGCGTCGAAATCGGACATTTTCTTCCTTGCTTGATAGTCAAGATCGAACTGTGACATTCTCTTTAACCCTTACCCTTAGCCATCCCCCACTTCCCACCCTGACCCTCAAACACACACAATTCAAATCAGTTTATAATTTGTCAAAATTTCAAAATATTACGTTTTAATCTCTTATTATTCACAAATTTTTCGTGTTTGACATTTTCTTCCCGTTTTATACATTTTTTACGTACTTTCTTGTTTAATACTATTGAAGACTATTGACTTAAATATGTGTGATTGTCTGTATATGTATGTGTGTAAGATATGTATGCAATAGATTTATATATATGTACTTATATATGTGCAGTGTACTATTGTGTATACATATATATGTGTGTGCAATATATATATGTGCAATAGATAGACATATTTATGCATACATGCATATATATACACACATGGACTTGATTCCAAAACTCGAATCTCTAATGACGTTAGATGTCAAATTTGTGTTCAAGTTACACTGCCTAAGGAACCTTTTAGATCAGTAGAAAGAAATACATTTTTGATTGAACTTGTTTGAACCGATATATGTGATCTAAATATTGTTGTTACTCGTGACGGTATGCACGACTATGTAACATTTATTGATTATTACTCCAAATGTTGCATTTACTTGCTAAATACTGAAGATGAGAAAATGAAAATACGAAGAATTTAAAAGTCACAAGTAGATAACCAAAACAAGAAGAACCTTAAAAGGATTAGATTTGATAGTTCATGCGATTATACCTCTAATAAACTGAATAAGTTTCATGAGGATTTTATTCGTGAAACCAAAGTCTCATATAACCCACAATCTAATGGTGTAGCCGAAAGAAAGAAAGAACAAAACATTGATCGATATGGTTAATATAATGTTGGCTGAATCTAGAGTACAACAAAGGATGTAAGGACTCTTTTAACGGTTGAGTATGTGTTAAATTGTATCCCTTTGAAACACATAGAGAAGATAGCTCAACTAGGAACCCTGTGGGGGTACTCGGCCAAAGTTATAACTTATGATAACAATAAGATCAAGCTTGGACCCAAAACTTTTGATACCATTTTCATTGTCACTGTTGAAAATAACAATCCAAATAGATTTCTAGTTATAAAGTCCATACTAGCGTTCCTTGACCAGTTGGTGAAAGTCCTGTAAGTGTTGAATTTTCAGAACCCATTAACTCCTATTACTGAAATACAATTACTTGAACCAAACTCCTTGAATTTTGAAGTGGTTGAGCCTCAACTAACTTTGATCAGGACAAAGGGGCTAAAGTAACCAAGAACTTTGGTTCCAAATTCAGTCTTTATTATTAGAAGACCCTAGGACCTACAAAGATGTCATGAAATCCTTAGTACAGATTTTTGGAGGGAAGTTGTTGATAGGATATTAGAATCCATGACTTGGATTCTACCGACCTTCCTCTAGGTTGTAAGACTATTGTATGAAAATAATAGAAAGAAGTTAAGGAGTGGCATCACCTACATTCGTATCCTTGTTGCCTTGGCTGCAATCCATATTCTTGAAATCCATCAAATAGATGTAAAGATTGTCAAATGGTTTTGTGGTCCAATGACAATAACACAAAGTTGATAGACTAATAAAGTCTTTATATGGTATAAAACAAGCACCTAAGTAGTGATATGACAAGTTTGATAAGAAAATTATCTCATGGCTTTGTGCTAATGAATTAGTAAATGTATTTACTCCAAATATGTTGGCAATGCATTTGTGATTATGTGCATCTTTGATCCAATACTACAATTGATATTGAATCTTTTCTTTTTTAAGAATCTTGATATGAATGTTTAAGAATTTTTGATGTTACTCTTAATATTAAATTGGAATAGATTTACATCAGTATATTCTTGAAATCATTCTCACATGTAGTAAAGTTTTACATAGATTTAACATGTACCATTGTGTGCATGTTAATACACTTTATGATCCTTCTTTACATCTTAAGGCACACAAAAGTAATCCTATCGATCAAAGTAGATATGCTCAAGTCATAGGAATCCTAATATACTTAGCCGATTATTCTACACCTAATATTGCTTATGTTATTAGTAGGATAAGTAGGCACATTAGCATTCATAATGTTGATCACCGAAAGGCTTTGATTAGAGTCTGAAGATATATCTTGAAGGTACCATGAGTTATGTTCTTCATTACACTGATTTTCCAGTCGTGTTAGAAGGCTACACTGACACAAAGTGGATTACTAACTCTAGTGAGACCCAGTCAACTAGTGGTTTGTGTTTCTCCTTGGTGGTGCTACAATTTTGAGGATCCATGTAACCGACCCCAACATGGTTGGGATTGAGGCTTAGATGAGGATGATGTTGATGAAACAGTTTAAATGTTGTTGTTTAGAGTCCCATTGAGGCACAATTTTCCATCCCTTTAATTTCTCTAGAAAAGAAATGCATTGCGCCTTCCAAAGACAAACTTCCTCCAATCTACATGAGTGATCTAACTATTCTCAATTCTATTTGGATGCACTCAGCAAACCATGGACATTAAAGGGATCCTCCAATCATGGACATCTGTCCTCAAAAAAGAGGCTTTGCTAATAAAGAGCATACAAAACTATCCACCAATCATTCATAATTATTCAAATAGGGAACAGTGCTAACTAAGAAACACTCAAAAGAAGATGTAAAGCAAAGCAGACACAAGATTTTATAAAACTTAAATCCCACTGAAAATAAACGATCTTAATCTAGTGGATCATAGTATAAAACAGAAATAGGCTTTCATGCCTGGTATTAACAACTGTTCAAAGAGCACTATAATATTGATAGCGATATAAAATGTGGCTTTGATTATTCTGAAAATATTTATTGCTGAAAAAAAAAACAGATACTGGGACTGGCTAAAAAAATGTATACCTTTATATCCTCGGAAGTTGAAAGAGAGTGCTGAGAATACTGGTGGGGTAAGAAGATACAAAAGAAATAGTGCTCCTGCTCCTCCAGCTAAAACTGTAGGATCATATGCATAAAGCGTCTCAAAAGTGGCTGAAGCAATAGGTTTGGCAACTTGAATTACCTTTGTGCTTTGCCCTGCGGCATCAACAACTGTCTACAGAATATAAGAAACCTGTGAGCATATGAATCTTTATCTTCCTCTGAATTTATTATAAACAAGCTATGCATATTCAGAATCTGCCCAGTTTTAGGGGGAAATCAGTTGCCTTATTTAGAGTATTGGATTGAGGTTGCAGTTGAAAAATCAGTTCAGTCACTAATAAGGGGTGCTAGTTTACATGTCTCTACATATCTTTTCGGTTTTAAAATACTAGAATGGCATAAGAGATGCATAATAACCTTCAAAAGCACGCTCATCAAACAACTTTGGCCACCACCAGTTTGGGCTTTGTATTGTTCTGACTATTTTTCGTTTGGGGTAAATTACCCATACAGTATCTGTGTTGCACTACATGAAATGAATTTTTCTATCATTCCAAATGCAACCCACGAATATCCTTCCTTTAATAAATGCCACAATTACAGCATGGTGGTTACTTTTAGGTTATTTAGGGCCTTAAAAACCTCTTTCTACTTCCTCCAGAAACACCACCAGGTATTACCATAGGCTGTCGCCACTGTGGCAAATGACCTCCTATGCGACCTCCCTTCTTGCTCCTCCTCTGCCGTTCAGATATCCACCCAACCTCCCAACCAGTGCTCTTATACCGCTCATCTTTTTCCCCCTATGTCGTGTTTGTACTACAGTTCTTCCTTCTTAACAAGAATTTGTGCGTTGTGATTGTCTTTTGTAGGATATACTAGAAAATAAAAAGAATGCAGCCATGGGTAGATTTACGCTTGCTATGTGACCACTGTCAAAACATGTCTTACTTTTTGGTCTCTACTTATACGAACTTGCCCATTATTAGACACTATGACCAATCATTTTTAGAGCAATCAAATTACCAAAACAGGACAAGGGATAGAAAAGGAACCTTGGCAGCAGAAACCAGAGGGGCAGTGTCAAGGCCAGCATTCTGCAGAGATTCTTGGGCCTGCTTCGTAACTTCAGAAACAATTGGTGAAGCAATTTTCAGGGCTCCCTCCCCAGCCTTCTGCACCATTGGTGCAGCCACGTCAACGGTAGGCTTCAGGGCGTCGATCAGAGAATTGAAGGCAGAGATCCCAGTATCGATCACTTTACCTACCTCATCGATCGTTCCTTCAACCTGTCCGGATACAGAATGTTACCAAAAAATGACATAAATCAACAATTTTTGAATAGGTGTAGTAGAAAATCCAGAATTGTTAAAGCGGGTAGAATTAGGAAGTTATGAACTGTACAAGAAAGAAGATAGCTACTAAAACATTTACATAAGGACATTTGAGAATAACTAGTGAATCTATACACGCAGAGGCATAAATTAGAGGATTAGAAGCTGTAAGATAGCTAACAAAATCACTCGAACAGCACTGAGTGCCGTAATAAAGAAGAAGGAAAAAAGATGAAGACGCAGATTGCCTTGGACAGAGACGAAACAATGTCTTCTTTGGGTAAGCTGAATGCCTTCGCTTCAGGACCAGGCGTCGAGAAGAGGGCAAGCAGCGAGACGGCAGTAGTGGAAAATGTGGGGAGGACCGCAATGGAAGACGGTTTGAGCCGGGACTTGCTGATTCCATTTGAGTGCTTGCACGGCGGCGGAGACGGCCTGCTGACGGACGTCGTCGAGGACACTGCTCTCAGAGCCATACTTGTGGTCTCCGTCGGCAGCTGTCCCCTCCGCCCACTCAACCAAACCTTAGCTCGAAGCCTCGTACACTGGCTTCCTTATCGATCTCTGCCAGGCCTTTTTAATTGATGTAGCCGTTCTTTCGCACACTGTGATTCCAATTGTAATATTCCTATATAAGAAAATAAAGAGAGGGAGATTCCGATCGTGTGGAGGCAATCGCAGCTTCCGTTGCTTCCGTTGGCTGGAGATGGATTGTGTAGGGCCATGCACATGCCGGGATCGATTGGACCACATGGGATTAATGGCTCAATTTGAGCTTTGGTTTCCTTGGGGTTCAGCGGTATCCATAAGTTAGTGAGAGGAGAGACCATATATCAATGAAACTGATGGAAATGTTCGAGTTAGGTAGGTTCTAAGGTACGTTCTGTACGTCCCAAAGGTACTAACTATTTAGTAGTACATTCATGAACAGATCCAAGGTTGGATGATAGGCGAACCAATTATACTTTACGGTCATGATTAAGTAGAGCTATATCCGTCGTAATTGAGCCACTTTATCGAACAAATTTGAACCAAAAGCGTCGAGCATAGCTCAAAGTTGCCAAAATGAATGTTCGCTTTGAATTAACAAATTCCAAAACCATTCAAGTACAATTTTACTTAGGTGTGGGCATAATCTGGAGTAGCTCGGTTTACAACCAAAACTATAAGCCAAATCGTACATATCGGTTTACAAAGGATTTCAATGTTCGGTTTGACTTAATCTGACCTCACCCTATTTTCTAAGAAATTGTATAGTTTATTATTAGATTATTTGTGTGGAAAATACAGTCATTTATCATCGTCTTTAGCATTGGGTAATATAAGAATATATACCATGTTATGCGTTGACATATTCAAGCAAACTTTAAATTATTATGCCTCATATCACATAGTTGAACTTTTTTCATCAAACTTAAGGTTTATTCAGTAAGAAGTAGTTTAATATATTGACACATTGATAATTTCAATAATTTTGGATCCAAATCAAATTGTTTATCCCACTCAAATTGAACCAAATTGGTTGGTTTGGTTTGAACCAGATGGTTATGATCTAATTTGAGGTTAGGTGATTTCCTAATTTTACCAAAT
This sequence comes from Alisma plantago-aquatica, assembly GCA_963693085.1. NCBI lineage: Eukaryota > Viridiplantae > Streptophyta > Magnoliopsida > Alismatales > Alismataceae > Alisma > Alisma plantago-aquatica. The sequence continues at coordinate 805,657,269 of OY856409.1, forward strand.
CATAATGAAATAATCCACAAATATTAGTTCTACTTGATATACACTTGTTTGAGAAGGTGGTTTGTTTTTAGTTTTGTTGATGCATATTATTATATGTGTTGACGTCCTCTTTTTAAGTGATGTAGTTGCAAACTAATTTTTGAGTGGTAAACTGCCCAATCACTCGTTACGATTTCAAATAAATTTTGTGGAATGGCATCCAATTATTCAATATCTACTCAAAATATGAGTGTCTTTTTGTAGTTGTTTTTTGTATTTCTCATGATACTATTGATCAACATTTGAGATGGTAGTAGAGTAGATCTAAATCTAGAAAGGTTATTGCATTTATTGTTAATATAAAAAAATTTGTGGCAGTTAACTTTCCTTCCTAACGATATAGACAAATTGTAGGAAATGTAACTATGTACATGCTACACATTATCTTGAAATTCACATGGTCTAATATGGTGTCTCACTAATTTGTATTGCCTATTAGATAACATGTGTGCTCAATCATCACGAGTGTCGAAACTAGTGTGTCTGGGAGATCTCAACTTGTTTGTCTCACACTATGATATTCATTCACTCCTCAAATGAATAAATGTGTGAAGTACCATTGCTTTAATAGAGTGTGTAGAGTATCATTGTGTTTCAGTTGTCAATATAAATTGTACTTCCATTATAAATATGTTTAACATTCTAGCATCAAGATTCACAATTTTAATTCCATATGAGGTAAAACATCATATTTATATAACAAGTAGATGAATTGTTCACATAATTTGTTGATGTCTTACATGTCTCACCTATGCTCTAACTTTTACAAGTCAGTTCTAGCTTAACTAGCTAATCTTACAATAATTAAAACACTAACCACATTTTATATGTCTGTTAGTTGGTTTTATCATGTTTTCCTAGTTTATCGGTTGACAAACTAGTTTAAAAGTATACACCAATTCACCTATGAATAGGAATATAATAGTAGTGTGTAACTGAGCCAAAATTAATGTTGGATATGTAAACTAAATTTAATATTAAAAGAAGGTAGAATGATACATCAAAATTTTATACGCATCACTGGTGAACCAAGTTTATACTTAAAAAAGGTTTTAACATCACAACGAGTGTCATTATTTTCCTACAAAAACCAAGTTATGTTGCTATCAGGTCACCGCGACCGAGTTGCATGATCAATCAAGTCAATGCTACTCCATATCGACTAGGTTCACGATTAAGATTGGACATTGTCAGTCTGTAATTCCAAATCCCAACAACGGTCACAATGACCCTTTATGTCAATGTCCATTGTAGGTCAACCTCAACAGTTCAACCAATCACAAAAATGATTATATCTAGAGATTTAATAAACATATAAGTATATAATCTTAAACCTAGGTTCCTCTTATCATTATCCACCTAAACCAAACCCTAGAGTTGAAATCTAATAATCTAAGGAGTTGCTTTGGGGAGAAAGGAAATAAGTGTGAATAACGGACCAAGAATAAGAAAACTCAAGCTAGATTTTTTGAGGTAAACCGGTTCTGTTTGTTTTTCTTCGCTTCTATCCCTAATATAAGGATACGTGATCAACTGATAATTGTCCACCTTTCTCCTATTTTACTATTGTGGAACCAACAAGATGAAATTTAATTTTCTAATTGTATGATTGCATGAAAATGTTTAATGGTGATGGGTTTCTATTGTATTTAGTTTCAGAATGTCCATTTATATACATGAGTTATTAAGACGTTGACTACAGAGGCAAAGATATACTCAAGTTTGCTAAAAATTACAATATTAGACTAAATTCTAGAGAGAGAAAAAATTCACATTTTATTTTGATTCTATATATGATTTTAAGATGAGAATGCATGGATACTTTATGTAATTTTGAATATTTACATTATGATAAATCAGTATTTTAAATTATGAAACAGAATACATGAATGATCTATGTTGAATACATATTCACATTAAGAAATGTATAGTGGATGATTGATTAGTGAAAGTAAAAAATCAAGTAGACTATGTATGCCCTAAACATTATAGAATTCACCAAGAGATCTACACCATGAATACTTAAATGAACACACTCACTAGTAGAGTCTAAGATGATATAGATGGAAATTGGTATTGTCTATTTTTTTATATGAGGTTAGTGAAACTGTATCCTTCTTATGAGGCTTAAGTATAGGCTAGTTAGTTAAGGTTTCTTATTAGGGTTAGTTCTACAACTTTACCATCCCTATAGGTTTTAGTTCTGAATTGGTACTCTAGAATCTTCCTAAGCCTAGGTGTTGAAAAGAAAGAAAGAAACATTAAATTTTGCATTAAAATGATTAAAAAAGAAATGTTACTATAATATGTTTTTGTGCATTCAAGACAATAAATAGTACCCAAAAAAAACAATCTCCTTATACCTCAATAGCTGATATATCCATTTTCATGAGAATCAGATATTAATTACCCACTCCATTGAACTAGGAAAGAAAGGGGTTGGAAAATAAAAGGGTTGTAAATGATGTGGGTATGGAATGGGTCCAGCCATACACATATCCTTACCTAATTAGTTTTAGTGGGTATGAGTGCATGTATAGACCCATATAACAAAATACTTGACATGCATCATGTAAGGAGTGGGATCCCATAGGTATCCACTCCCTACTAAAAATAAAGAGGGTAACATCCACCAATAATTTTTTTTAAAAGGGGATGAAACCAAATTTATTTAACATGATTGTATCATAACACAAGTAGCAGCAGAATTGAAAGATATATCTAACCATTACAAGATAACTTATCATCTAACTTTCACCACGCAGGGTGACATAAAGGAAAACTAATAACGCATGTAGATCTAGTTGAGGATCACCTAACAACTTCAAGCAAAGTCTCCCAAGAAGTCAGCTTTCCTTGATGTGGTTCAGGTCATCCTAAAACTCCTTCTCCTTGTCCAACACCTGGGGTTGGAAGCGTACCCCACAAAAAGAAAAAAAGAAGAGGATATCAGCAAAACGCTGGTATAAGCATGTTAAAAAGAAATTGAGCATTATATCTTAGGAAAAAGGTACAATAAGTAGAGAAGGCTTTCCATGTAAAGAGATAATAACTACCCAATCGGGCATAAAAGGAAAGATTATCAAACATATGATAAAAGGAATACTTGCCATTAAAATAGTAATAAAATTGGTGCCAAAAAAGCACACAAAATATTTTTAGGGCACAAAACCCATAACAACATGCATGTAGGTGAGATAAACATAGCACTAGAACAACATATATAACAATTGGCAGCCAACCCTCATAAAGTTGAAACCTGATAGAGATTTGGCACATAACCAAACTCCCAATATATTTAAAAATTTGGGCCAACCCCCATAAAGCTGAAACCCGGGTATGGGGCACATAACCACCATCCCAAAATAAACAATAAGGGCACATAACCCAAAACCAATGCAAATTATATTACTCTAGGGCTATTGAGTCACACAGCATGCTTAATAGTGAGGCAAGTAAAAAGGTATAGTCATATTTCACAATTTAATCACCACATAAGTGATCATCATAAACAACCACCTCAAAGTGGGCATATAGTAACAAATTGAGTTCCATAATGAACAAGGCATAATAAATATTCCAAAAGAAAGTCAAGAAGATATTATGATCACAAGATCAGTAGAAAGTAGGGTACTTCACATGAAGCATGATTTCAAAAGAAAAAGATATAATTTTTAAGCTATTGTCCATAGGACCAAGAGAAAGACAATTTAGGTTTTTGCTCAATAAAGAAAAATAGGAGATGCTAACATACCTCTAACAGAGTCTAAAACACTTTCTAAAATCCTAAGCAAGATTAGAGTCTACTTGTCCTATTATAATAACTATATACATGTATTAGCATTATATGCATTCATTAAGAACTCAAAACCCTAAAGTTGTCAACTTTTTCTAAAAACCACTAAATTAGACTTTGAAAACATCACCATCATCTTAGTTAGGGTTTTCTGATCAAAATGACATATAATATTATGTATTTTGAAGTTATGGACTTTTAGATGCATTTTTGGTGATTTTTAGCTTAATTGATTCGTATTCTAGAAAATCACCTTCGATAAAACTCAAAATAAATCTTTGGAACTATTTTTATTAGAAAGAGAACATTTTTCTGAGTTCAGAACATATTTTAGATTTATTTTTAGACTCACGGTTTAGAAGATATGAATTTTTAAAAATGAACCAATAAGAAATTGCCACGTAGACACTTCGTACCAAAACTGAGGAAGAGAGCGGGGGTAAAATCATAAAAAGCCACGGGTTGTATTCCCCAACCCAGCCCATGCCATGGTTGTGAGCAAGCAGCAACTTGCTTGGGGAAAGATTGAGCATTTGCGCTATACTCAACCAAATTCGATGTGCAAGTATGCGATGGAAAGCTTAGAACATGAGGGATTCAATGGTACCTTTAATTATGCCGAAGGTGGAGAGAGCAGAGAGATATAGGCGCCACAAGGCTTGGTACTTTGGCCTCCGTTCTGGGTCAAAACGTCGATGGAACGAGAAATTAAAGGGTACTTTGAGTTGTAAAGATGACAACAGATCTAGGAGTATGGATAGGCAAAGAAGTCTAGGTTAGGGTTTAGCAAGGTGGGGTGAGAGAGGTCGTCGGCTTGCTTAAGGAGTTTCTCGAATTTTCGTCCAAACATAAAAATTTTGGTATAAAGTTGTGCGGAAACTCGAGAGGAATCCAACGCAACTTAAATCACTTAATTTCGTTGAGAAACGAGGGAGATAATGACAAACGAAAAATCAAATAAATGTATTTTTATTTCCTTGTTCAAACCAAGGTAGAAGACAACCAGAATCTGTTGGATCCAAGATCCACGGTCAGCGATGAGCGCACAAAAAGCCAAATCTCGCATATTAAACTATATTTTCGATTATAGTGTTATATCCATTATTAAATAAATCTCTCTCTCTTCTTTTGAGGGCTCAAACGATTTCCAAAATTTACCAAAATTGACACCTTGACTGATTTTGACATTAAGAATCCGAATATAGAATTAAATTTAACTTTTGACAAATTTTAATGAGTCAAATAAATTAATTATTATTTTCTCTTTCCTCCTTCACTAAAGGCATTAGAATTATCCAAAAATTATAAAACATCATCCATAAGTCATATTAAGTATTTTGGATACGAATTTATCATTATTTCCATTTTTTGAAGTTGTTTGTTATTTTAAATAATGAGTTGAAAGTTTTGCACACTTTCTCTCTCCTTAATTTATCTTCTCATCAAATATTTTCCAAATTGATTCAAAATTCATCCAAATGTCTATTTTAACATTTAGAACACGAATTTGGAATTATTATATTTTTTGAAGACTTTTATTCTTTTATTTAATTCATTTACATTTTACCACTTATTTATCCTTTTAATTTATTAGAGGTATCTATAAACTTTCTAAAAATATAAAACTTGGCCTATAAGCAATGCTAAACGTGTGAAACATTATTTTGGTCTTGATTAATTTTTTTAACATATATTTAATATTTTTTGTCTTAAAACCATTTTCTCTCTCCTGAATAAAATAAAATATTTAACATTGACCAATATTATATGCAAATTCACACATAGACTCATTTTGATATGTAGATTACGAATTTGAGAGTTATTTCCACTTTTGAAGTCGTTTAAAAATTTATTTAATGATTTGGAGAGGAGTGGGACCCATTAGGGGGACCACTCCCTATCAACATTATCTTGAGACTGCCATAGCAAAACCCATATATTGAAACACGATAAATAGATAGAAGGGTAGCTACATTGTTCTCAAAATAACATGGTAAAATGAGCATAAAGCAAAAGCAGCAGAAAGTAAAGAGTTTAAGTTATTACATAATCTATTTATTTCAAAGAACTTGTCCACATGGACATAAAAGAAAACACCAAAGAAACTAAACTAATGAGTCGTTTGCAGAGGGCAACCTAGGCATCTCAGAAATTTCACAAACTACTGTTGGATAGGTTCCTCGAACACTGGGTCCTCAAGTGCAGGCTCCTCCTCTAAGGTCACCATGGGATCCTCTTCACCTGGGTGGAAGGGAACATCACCCAGAACAAGGAAATAACAAAGAGGTCAGCAAAGGCTGAGTATGTACATATATAAAATATTATGGGCATTATTTAGGATTACAAGTACAAAAGAGATGTTCCCACAAGAAAAGGGGTTATTTGCAATTAGGTATGTTCAATAGAAAAGTAACAAAAGAAATGAAGCAAAAGAAATGAGGCATATTAAATTCAGAATACAAGCATGATAATAAAAGAGTGTCTTGCCATAACATTCATCCACAGATTCTTTTTAAAACAAGAATATTTGCATGCATAACAATGTAGACTAAATACACCTAAAACAGGGCTATAACACCATAGGATCATGGCCTAAAAACAAACAAGGGTGGAAACGCACACCCCGGGCGGAATACACACGCCCTATATAAATATGGTTGTACATAAGTACCGCTATTCTAGATATTCTAGTCAAACATGTAGCATGCATAAAATAGAGTGACAAGAATGGCATTTTAGTCAATTTCAAATAAAAAGATAATATAGTAGAAGGGGTCCAAAAACCCATTATAAACAAGGTATCACAATAACCAATTGAATATCATGAATTGAGAGAAGGAAAAGTAATAAATGTCCAAGCAAGTGATTTTCAAGTAGAATAACAGTTCAAGAGATGCCTCATTAAAAGAATGTAGATTTTAGTCAAATAATGCCCAAAATAAAATAGAGGATGTACATACCTTATGATCAGACCTAGTTATTCAGTAACACCTCCTAAGTACAGGGTCAGGGTTGTCTCAACCTAGTCATAATATGTGTGCATCCGATTAATATAAAATGTATTAAATCTTTTACTTACAAATCGACCCTACTTTAGGTTGTGAATCTGGGCGTGAAACATGTCCCAACAAATCAGGCATTTTTTTATTTCTGATTTCAAAAACTAATATATTTATATTTTTAGTTATCAATAATCCATTATGAATATTTCAAGATATCACATTTCTGATTATTCGATAAAATCAAATGCACAAGGCCTGATATGCCCTCACACCTGATTATTAGCTAACTGGGTGGGACAAGGCATATATGCAATTGAACTATGACCAAACCCGTGCAGTTTAAACCAGATCAAGCAGTGCTAGGTCATGCAGACCTAAAATTGTATCAACAGTATCACGAGAAAAACACATATAACACAAGCTTTCTAGCTCCTCAAAATCTGTGCCTACTAGTATTAATATTAGTCAGTGCAAGTTTAATAAACCAGACCGTGTAGCTCTGACTAATTCTGTACCGTGCAGCTTTAGCTGCTTTTAACCATGCAGCCTGAAATTTATTCATACGTGCAGATCAGTCAAATAGGCCAATGTGCTATCAGTAACCTGCGGTCTGCATAAACAACAGACTGAGCAAACAGTCAAATCCCAAATTGTGCATCCATCTCCAGGATGAAACTGTACAGATCATCAATAATTCAAACCGTGCGGATTAGTTGCTTAAGACCGTGCAGCCAACAACCAACAGGAATCGTGCAAAGAACTTATAACCAGATTGTACTTATTAGTGGCAATTATAAATGAAAGTGTGCAACCAGCAGGAAGGGAAACCGTGCACATAGAACATTAGCAAAAACGTGCAGCAGATTAATTCAGAGCTAATCGATGCAAGGGGGAGGTGAGTTTCTACTTACAGAGAAACGAGATGGCCGAAATCAACAGAAAACTGCCCAAAACCCGCTTCCAGGCGCCGCAGTGTCATCTTCTTCAACCTCTGGCCACTGTTGCTCGACGCCAAGGAGGAGGAAGGAAGGGGAAAAGGAAGAACAGGGCGTTTTGTGGGATGAGGACGGCAGATTGACACTTAGGCCTCACGGACGAACTTAGTGCGTCGCTATTCGTGGTGCTGGCCGCGCCCAAAGGGCCCCTGGCTACTGGCCGCAGCTCTGTGCAGCAGGTCAGTTGCAGATGGGGCGCCGCCCTAGGGCAAGGAAAGGGGAAGGGATGGAGGAGGAAGGAGACAATTTTGTGCATACCATAACACGAGAATGATTTTCTAGAAGGCAACCACTTCTCAGGCCCATCCACTATCTGCGACGGACCTAGTGGCAACCTGAAGGTGAATCCCGATGACTCTACCCAACGATGAGGAGTAGAAGAAGATAAAGCTCGACAGCCTACAGATCCTCTGCCAGCTACTGCTAGCGGCAGGAGTATTCTCACCGCCCAGGCCGCTGGGCACAGGTTTGGCCGAGATACAGGAACCAAGGACTTGCGGAGTCCTTCTCGACGGCGCGGAAAAACAGGGGAAAACCGGCGGTGCTAGTCGACCCATAGAAAGAGGTCGAACCACGCCAAAACAAATGAACCAATGGAAAGAACGGGGGTCCTAGATGGTTACCTTGCGGTCTATTGGATTGAGGTGAAGCGACGCGGCAGCTACTCGTCGTCCTTGCCGGAGAAGAAAACCAACGCCGGCAGCAGCTCTAGAGCACTTCGGGTGCAATTGACTGATGAGGCCGGATGAGGGGGTGCCGAGGCTGAAATCTAGAGTGAATGGTAGGATGTGGTGGCTTCGGGTGGGGGAAAAGCGAGTGAGGAAAAATGGCAGCGGCGGCTGCTCGGGGGTAGAAATAGGCATCTCTAGCTTAGGGCTCCATAGAGGATAAGTAATGGGTCGCTAGACTCAGGGGATCGATGGGAAACTTTTGGCGAAGAAAGCGTGAGGAGGCGCTCAGCCTGGCGTGCGCGAGAGACTAGGGAGGCATCCGTGTGCTGTGCCTGGCATCCATGTGAAGATCGGAGGTAGGGGATGACTGAGTCCCGCTACCTGGACTGGACCGTTCACCAGCTGAACCGGTCCTTGGACCAAGGTCCAGACCGAACCAAGAAAACAAAAGAAAATCAACCAAGAAAGGGTTAAAAGCACACATAACCTAATAGGGTTCAATTGAGGGTGCATATGATGTCCAAGAGACCCCAAAATTTGAGGGTTAACTAATCAAGATGTGAGGAACTCAATTATGAGCTTAGATTTGTATTTTGGGGTACTACATCTATAATTTAACCTGTGCACGTTAATCATTCAATTATTGAAATGAACTAAGTCTAAATGTCAAAGATGGTCAAACCTTCCACCTAAACTTGATTATTGACCTATGTGATACTCAGGTCTGTCCTAGTTCACAAATCTAGGGTAAAGTGATCTAGATCATCATTATTACTTATAGGCTAGCTAATTGAGGTATTAAGATAGCAATTCCTCATGCCTTCAACTCTATGGAACACAACTCGAGTCAGACTAGGGTTTGAGGGTCAAAAGTCACCTAATTCAATACAAAGTACGAAGAAAGATTCCCATAATGTAAATATTAAAGTAAGGGTTAAAGAAAAGGAAAAGGTATTTTGTACCTGGAATTGGGGATGTTACAACACACCACCCCTTAAAAAGATTTCGTCCCGAAATCTCAATCAAAGAGGGAGGGGTAGGTCCGCAACATCTCTTCTTTCAACTCCCAAGTAGTTTCCTCAAGACCATGGTACTTCCAGAGAATCTTCACAAGTTCAATCTCCTTGTGCTTCAATTGCTTTGTTCTGGAATCTAGGACCTTCACTGGAAACTCTTCATAGGATATATCTTCTCGTAACTCAATAGGTTCAATAGTCAGCACATGAGTAGGATCCTTCACATACTTCTTCAGGACAGATACATGGAACACGTTGTGAATCTTGTCATAAGTGGGAGGTAGAGCTAGACAGTAGGCACACTCCCCAACTCTATCTAAGATTTCAAATGGTCCCACATAATGAGGACTCAACTTTCCCTTGACTTTAGACCTTGCAATAGAGTGAATTGGCTTTATCTTGAGGAACACATAATCACCAACCAAGAAGCTCACATCAGATCTCTTCTTATCAGCATACACCTTCTGTCCATCTTGGGCAGCCTTCATCCTTTTCTTAATCAAGCAAATCTTATCGGTCATCATCTGCATGTCATCACTCTTCATCAGTGCTCGTTCACCCACATCATCCCAGTGTAGTGGTGAACGACAAGGTCGGCCATAAAGTGCTTCAAAAGGTGGCATACCAATGCTGGCTTGGTAACTGTTATTATAAGCAAATTCAGCCAACGGAAGGTATTTGTCCCAAACACCTCCCCAATCCATCACACAAGCACGTAACAAATCCTCCAGAATCTGTACTGTCCGCTCAGACTGGCCATCCGTCTGAGGATGGTACGCTGTGCTGAAACGTAGGTCAGAACCCATCTCCTCTTGTATCTGCTTCCATAAATGAGAAGTGAACTTTGGTTCTCAATCAGAAACTATCACCTTTGGAACTCCATGCAGGAGAACAACCCAGTCCACATACAATTGTTCCATGTCAGGAACCTTGTAGGTGCTCTTGAACGGAAGAAAATGAGCCGACTTGGTCAGGCGATCAATAAAATCCCAAACCGCATCATACCCATGCTTAGATTTTGGAAACCCAGTGACAAAATCCATAGTGGTTTTCTCCCATTTCCACTCTGGTATCTCAAGTGGATGAAGAAGACCACCGGGACGCTGATGTTCGATCTTCACCTGTTGGCACGTCAAGCACTTTGCAACATAAGTAGCAATATCCTTTTTCATCTTTTTCCACCAGAAACCCCACTGTAAGTCCTTGTACATCTTTGTGGTACCGGGATGAATCGTGTACTTCGACCCATGGGCTTCACCCAGAACTCTCTATCTCAGATCAGCAACATCAGGTATCCACAGTCTATGATGGAAACGGATAGCACCATTCACTCCCACGGAAAACTAGGACTATGGTTTCTCTGTCATCAGCTTCATCTCGGCTAGCTTAGAGCTATCTAACTATGCAGTAATAACCTCAGAAATCCAGGTGGGAGTGACAGCCAAACTAGCCATCTGCACTCTCACCTTCTCCACAGAAAAGTCGTCACCATCATCAGGTAGCTCAGGTCTCCAACTCGAAACCTGTTCCAAGCCTCTCCATAAGAAGCAACTGATGGAAGCACAAGTTGCATCCTTTTTCCTACTCAGAGCATCAGCAACAACATTGGCTTTACCGGGATGATAAGTGATGGTAAAGTCATAGTCCTTGAGGTACTCCATCCATCATCTCTGGCGCAGATTCAAGTCCTTCTGAGTCATCTGGTAGCGTAGGCTCTTGTGGTCACAGAAGACTTCAAATTGTACCCCATACAAGTAATGTCGCCATATCTTCAGTGCATGAACTATGGCAGCCAACTCCAGATCATGAGTAGGCCAATTACCCTCATTAGTCTTCAATTGGCGTGAGGCATATGCAATCACTCGTCCTTCTTGCATAACGACTCATCCCAACCCTAGTTTAGAAGCATCGGTGAAGATAACATAGGGCTTACCCTCAACAGGTAAAGCGAGTACAGGGGCAGACGTCAAACACTTCTTCAACGCTAAGAAACTCTTCTCACACTCAGGGGTCCAGATAAACTTTGCATCCTTGTGTGTCAGCTTTGTCATAGGAAGTGCCAACTCGGAGAAATTCTGTACAAACCTCTGATAGTAACCTACCAAGCCCAGAAAACTGTGTATCTCTGAGGGGTTCTTCGGTGATTGCCACTTTGTCACAGCTTCAATCTTGACAGGAACTACCGCAATATGTCCCGTAGAAATAACATGGCCAAGGAACATCACTTCGTTGAGCCAGAACTCGTACTTGGAGAACTTTTCATAGAGATGATGTTCTCATAATGCCTGAAGAACGATCTGTAGATGCTCATGGTGCTGGTCTATAGACTCGGAGTAGATAAGCACGTCGTCGATGAACACCACCATGAAGTTGTCGAGGTAGGGACGGAAGACCTAATTCATCAGGTCCATGAAGGCGGCAGGGGCATTGGTCAAACCAAAAGGCATGACCATGAATTCATAATGCTCGTAACGAGTGTGGTAAGACGTCTTCGGTACATCATCATCTTTCACCCGCATCTGATAGTAGCCACTACACAAATCCATCTTTGAGTAAACAGTAGCAGACTTTAGCTGGTCGAACAAATCGTCGATGTGTGGTAGAGGATAACGATTCTTAATCGTCACTTGATTCAGCATACGGTAATACATGCACATCCGCAAGGACCCGTCTTTCTTCTTCACAAATAGCACAGGTGCTCCCCAGGGAGAGATACTAGGGCGTACAAACCCCATGTCTAGGAGCTCTTGCAGCTGCTTCTTGAGCTCAGCCAGCTCAGCAGGTGCCATTCGATAGGGTGGCTTGGAGATAGGTGTCGTGCCTGGTACGAGGTCGATAGAAAACTCAACTTCTCGTGATGGGGGAAGTCCAGGAAGATCGTCAGGAAAGACGTTAGGAAAATCCCGAACCACATCAATGTCCTCTATGTCTGGTGGTAGGGAATTGAGGACGACCGATGCCAAGTAGGCCCTAGAGCCCTTGGCAATGAGCTTCTCTGCCTTGAGTGCAGAAATGATGAACTTTCGATGTCCTTACTTTCTTCCTTTGATGCAGAAATGCTCGCCATCGGGGTGTAGCAGACTAACCTTTTTATCTTCACAAAAAAGAGCAACTTTGAACTTCTTGAGCCAATCCATTCCCAAGATTACGTTGAAGGCCGTCATATTGAGGATGATGAAGTCTGTCTCGAACAACTTGCCAGAAATACAAAGGTCTACAGTAGGGATTTTCAGGAAGGTAGAAGACATTTTACCCGTAGGAGTGTCAACATCTAGGATATAGTCCATGTACACCGTTTCTAACTCTAACAAGGCTACAAGCTTAGAAGATATGAAAGTGTTTGAAGCTCCAGAATCAAATAATGCTTTTATCGGCTGTTGAAATAAGTGCACAGTACCTTCAATAACTCCGTTAACATCAGTGGCTTCCACGGCGTCCATGGCAAAGACACGTCATGCACGTTTCTCAATAGGTGGGCGACGTCCTTGCTGATTATTGTTCCTCAGTGGTTGTTGCGGATGAGGTTGTTGTTGCGGCTGCTGGGGTGCTCGCGACTGAGCTGGTGCAGCAGCTCTCTGGAGCTTGGGACACTGTGGCCTGATGTGACCCTCCTGGCCACACTTGTGGCACGTCAAGTGCCTCACATCTGGTCGAGCTGCAGGTTGCACTGTAGGGCACCTACCAGGAGGGTGGTGACGCTGGCAGCGGTTGCACTTGTCACGACGATCATCACTGAAGCTCTTTCGCTTGATGTGACTCTGAGTCGAAGGTTGAAAGCATGGATAAGCCTCCACAACGAGGGCCTTATCCACCATCTGCTTGAAGGTAAGAGGGAGTTGTAGAACAAGAGCTCGCCCAAACTGGTAGCTCAGTCCCTGTAGAAAGAGTGTAGCTCGGCGTTCCTCTCCTAGACCTATATCATAGTGCTCCAAAAGTAGGAACTTCTGAACATAGGCAGAGACAGTCATGGTTCCCTGCTTCAAGCTGTAAAATTCCGCCTTCTTTTTCTTTAAGGCGGCGGTGCAGATGTACTTCTGACGGAAAAGAACCAAGAATTGTTCCCATGTCATGTCGGAGGCGTCGCGAGTGCGGGCGACCCCGTTCCACCAAACGTGTGCTGGCCCGTCCAACATGTAGGTGGCGAAGCAGACCTTCTACTGAGGAGGGAACGCCATGCCCTCGAAGGTACGCTCGATGGCCAAGACCCAGTCGTCGGCCTTGTCCACCATCTCGATCTCTCCTTCGCCCTTGAAGTAGGGCGGATGCATCTTGATAAACTTCGTGAGAGAGTACTCTTTGGGTTTCTCAGGAAGAGGAATGGCGTTGACTCACCCCATCACAGAATTGGCCAAAAACTGACGCAGAACCGCCAATTCTTGTTCGGCAGTAAGCGGAGGTGGAGGAGGAGCCTCTGAAAAAGGATGAGGTGCGATGACGACCCGGTGGCCCCCAGAAGTGGCATGTGCATCCGGTGTCGTCAACGGCGGCTCGATGAGTGGTATCCTGAACTTTGGGTTCAGCGGTGTAGTGTACCCATCTCCTTGTCTCTCACGGGACTGGGAGGACTCACCATGCTTGTCCCCAAACAGATCGGATCTCCTGAAAAGGTAGATAGGGATAAGAATCCTAAAGCAAAATTTGAGATACTAGATTGCCGACTGCTATTGCTCTAATACCATTTTGTAAGGAGTGGGACCCATTAGGGGGACCACTCCCTATCAACATTATCTTGAGACTGCCATAGCAAAACCCATATATTGAAACACGATAAATAGATAGAAGGGTATCTACATTGTTCTCAAAATAACATGGTAAAATGAGCATAAAGCAAAAGCAGCGGAAAGTAAAGAGTTTAAGTTATTACATAATCCATTTATTTCTAAGAACTTTTCCACATGGACATAAAAGAAAACACCAAAGAAACTAAACTAATGAGTCGATTGCAGAGGGAAACCTAGGCATCTCAGAAATTTCACGAACTACTGCTGGACAGGTTCCTCGAACACTGGGTCCTCAAGTGCAGGCTCCTCCTCTAAGGTCACCACGGGATCCTCTTCACCTGGGTGGAAGGGAACATCACCCTGAACAAGGAAACAACAAAGAGGTCAGCAAAGGTTGAGTATGTACATATATAAAACATTATGGGCATTATTTAGGATTACAAGTACAAAAGAGATGTTCCCACAAGAAAAGGGGCTATTTGCAATTAGGTATGTTCAATATAAAAGTAACAAAAGAAATGAAGCAAAAGAAATGAGGCATATTAAATTCAGATTACAAGCATGATAATAAAAGAGTGTCTTTCCATAACATTCATCCACAAATTATTTTTAAAACAAGAATATTTGCATGCATAACAATGTAGACTAAATATACCTAAAATAGGGCCATAACACCATAGGATCATGGCCTAAAAACAAACAAGGTTGGAAACGCACACCCCGGGTGGAATACGCACGCCCTATATAAATATGGTTGTACATAAGTACTGCTATTCTAGATATTCTAGTCAAACATGTAGCATGCATAAAATAGAGTGACAAGACTGGCATTTTAGTCAATTTCAAATAAAAAGACAATATAGCAGAAGGGGTCCAAAAACCCATTATAAACATGGTATCACAATAACCAATTGAATATCATGAATTGATAGAAGGAAAAGTAATAAATGTCCAAGCAAGTGATTTTCAAGTAGAATAACAGTTCAAGAGATGCCTCATTAAAAGAATGTAGATTTTAGTCAAATAATGCCCAAAATAAAATAGAGGATGTACATACCTTATGATCAGACCTAGTTATTCAGTAACACCTCCTAAGCATAGGGTCAGGGTTGTCTCAACCTAGTCATAATATGTGTGCATCCGATTAATATAAAATGTATTAAATCTTTTACTTAGAAATCGACCCTACTTTAGGTTGTGAATCTGGGCGTGAAACCTGTCCCAATAAATCATGCATTTTTTTCTGATTTCAAAAACATATATATTTATATTTTTAGTTATCAATAATCTATTACGAATATTTCAAGATATAACATTTCTGATTATTCGATAAAATCAAATGCACAAGGCCTGATATGCCCTCACACCTGATTATTAGCTAACTGGGTGGGACAAGGCATATATGCAATTGAACTATGACCAAACCTGTGCAGTTTAAACCAGATCAAGCAGTGCAAGGTCATGCAGACCTAAAATTGTATCAACAGTATCACGAGAAAAACACATATAACACAAGCTTAAGCGTGATCTACCGAAAATCATGGAGTGGAGTTTTCTAGGTCCTCAAAATCTGTGCCTACTAGTATTAATATTAGTCAGTGCAAGTTTAATAAACCAGACCGTGCAGCTCTGACTAATTCTGTACCGTGCAGCTTCAACTGCTTTTAACTGTGCAGCCTGACATTTATTCATACGTGCAGATCAGCCAAATAGGCCAACGTGCTATCAGTAACCTGTAGTCTACATAAACAGCAGACCGAGCAAACAGTCAAATCCCAAACTGTGCATCCATATCCAGGATGAAACTGTATAGATCATCAATAATTCAAACCGTGCGGATGAGTTGCTTAAGACCGTGCAGCCAACAACCAATAGGAATCGTGCAAAGAACTTATAACCAGATTGTACTTATTAATGGCAATTATAAATGAAAGTGTGCAACCAGCAGGAAGGGAAACCGTGCACATAGCACATTAGCAAAAACATGCAGCAGATTAATTCAGAGCTAATCGATGTAAGGGGGAGGTGAGTTTCTACTCACAGAGAAACGAGATGGCCGAAATCAACATAAATCTGCCCAAAACCCGCTTCCAGGCGCTGCTGGGTCGCCTTCTTCAACCTCTGGCCACTGTTGCCCGGTGCCAAGGAGGAGGAAGGAAGGGGAAAAGGAAGAACAGGGCATTCTGTGGGATGAGGACGGTAGATTCGCACTTAGGCCTCATGGACGAACTTAGTGCATCGCTATTCGTGGTGCTGGTCGTTCCCAAAGGGCCCCTGGCTACTGGCTGCAGCTCTGTGTAGTAGGTCAGCTGCAGATGGGGCGCCGCCCTAGGGCAAGTAAACGGGAAGGGATGGAGGAGGAAGGAGATAATTCTGTGCATACCATAACACGAGAATGATTACCTAAAGGCAACCACTTCTCAGGCCCATCCACTATCTGCGACGGACCTAGTGGCAACCTGAAGGTGAATCTTGAGGACTCTACCCAACGATGAGGAGTAGAAGAAGAGAAAGCTCGACAGCCTACAGATCCTCTTCCAACTACTGCTAGCGGCAGGAGTATTCTCACCGCCCAGGCCGTTGGGCACAGGTTAGGCTGAGATACAGGAACCAAGGACTTGCAGAGTCCTTCTCAACGGTGTGACAAAACAGGGGAAAGCCGGCGGTGCTAGTCGACCCAGAGAAAGAGGCCGAACCACGCTAAAACGAACGAACCAATGGAAAGAACGGGGGTCCTAGATGGTTACCTCGCGGTCTATTGGACTGAGGTGAAGCGACGCGGCAACTGCTCATCGTCCTTGCCGGAGAAGAAAACCAACGCCGGCAGCAGCTCCAGAGCACTTCGGGTGCAATTGACTGATGAGGCCGGATGAGGGGGTGTCGAGGCTGAAATCTGGAGCGAATGGTAGGATGTGGTGGCTTCGGGTGGGGGAAAAGCAAGTGAGGAAAAATGGCAGCAGCGGCTGCTCGGGGGTAGAAATAGGCATCTCCAGCTTAGGGCTCCATAGAGGCTAAGTAATGGGTCGCTAGACTCAGGGGATCGATGGGAAACTTTTGGTGAAGAAAGCGTGATGAGGCACTCAGCCTGGCGTGCGCGAGAGACCAGCGAGGCATCCCTGTGTTGTGCCTGGCGTCTGTGTGAAGATCGGAGGTAGGGGATGACCGAGTCCCGCTACCTGGACTAGACCGTTCACCAGCTAAACCGGTCCTTGGACCAAGGTCCAGACCGAACCAAGAAAACAAAAGAAAATCAACCAAGAAAGGGTTAAAAGCACACATAACCTAATAGGGTTCAATTGAAGGTGCATATGCTGTCCAAAAGACCCCAAAATTTGAGGGTTAACTAATTAAGATGTGAGGAACTCAATTATGAGCTTAGATTTGTATTTTGGGGTACTATATCTATAATTTAACATGTGCACGTTAATCATTCAATTATTGATATGAACTAAGTCTAAATATCAAAGATGGTCAAACCTTCCACCTAAACTCGATTATTGACCTATGTGATACTCAGGTCTGTCCTAGTTCACAAATCTAGGGTAAAATGATCTAGAACATCATTATTGCTTATAGGCTAGCTAATTGAGGTATTAAGATAGCAATTCCTCATGCCTTCAACTCTATGGAACACAACTCGAGTCAGACTAGGGTTTGAGGGTCAAAAGTCACCTAATTCAATACAAAGTACGAAGAAAGATTCCCATAATGTAAATATTAAAGTAAGGGTTAAAGAAAAGGAAAAGGTGTTCTGTACCTAGAATTGGGGATGTTACAACACACCACCCCTTAAAAAGATTTCGTCCTGAAATCTCAAGCAAAGAGGGAGGGGTAGGTCCGCAACATCTCTTCTTTCAACTCCCAAGTAGTTTCCTCAAGACCAGGGTACTTCAAGAGAATCTTCACAAGTTCAATCTCCTTGTGCTTCAATTGCTTTGTTCTGGAATCTAGGACCTTCACTGGAAACTCTTCATAGGATAGATCTTCTCGTATCTCAATAGGTTCAATAGTCAGCACATGAGTAGGATCCTTCACATACTTCTTCAGGACAGATACATGGAACACGTTGTGAATCTTGTCATAAGTGGGAGGTAGAGCTAGACGGTATGCACACTCCCCAACTCTATCCAAGATTTCAAATGGTCCCACATAACGAGGACTCAACTTGCCCTTGACTTTAGACCTTGCAATAGAGCGAATTGGCTTTATCTAGAGGAACACATAATCACCAACCAAGAAGCTCACATCAGATCTCTTCTTATCAGCATACACCTTCTGTCGATCTTGGGCAGCCTTCATCCTTTTCTTGATCAAGCAAATCTTATCAGTCATCATCTACATGTCATCACTCTTCATCAGTGCTTGTTCACCCACATCATCCCAGTGTAGTGGTGAACGACAAGGTCGACCATAAAGTGCTTCAAAAGGCGGCATACCAATGCTGGCTTGGTAACTGTTATTATAAGCAAATTCAGCCAACAAAAGG
Organism: Alisma plantago-aquatica; assembly: GCA_963693085.1. Taxonomy (NCBI): domain Eukaryota; kingdom Viridiplantae; phylum Streptophyta; class Magnoliopsida; order Alismatales; family Alismataceae; genus Alisma; species Alisma plantago-aquatica. Next base: position 805,675,995 of record OY856409.1, read on the forward strand.
TATTTGTCCCAAACACCTCCCCAATCCATCACACAAGCACGTAACAAATCCTCCAGAATCTGTACTATCCGCTCAGACTGGCCATCTGTCTAAGGATGGTACGCTGTGCTGAAACGTAGGTCAGAACCCATCTCCTCTTGTATATGCTTCCATAAATGAGAAGTGAACTTTGGGTCCCGATCAGAAACTATCGCCTTTGGAACTCCATGCAGGCGAACAACCCAGTACACATACAATTGTGCCATGTCAGGAACCTTGTAGGTGCTCTTGAATGGAAGAAAATGAGCCAACTTGGTCAGGCGATCAATAACAACCCAAACCGCATCATACCCACGCTTAGATTTCGGAAACCCAGTGACAAAATCCATAGTGATTTTCTCCCATTTCCACTCTGGTATCTCAAGTGGATGAAGAAGACCACCGGGACGCTGATGTTCGATCTTCACCTGTTGGCACGTCTACTGGAACTGGTTCATTCACATCTACGTCATCGTAGGCAATTTCTTCTTCCACACAAGCACTGCTATCAACATCCAAAGGTTTTGGGTTTGAAATCCCTCCATGCCAGTGCCATTCTGTATAGCCTTGTACAATCCCATTGCACATGACATGACTATTGATTTCGTCACCAGTGCTGACTTTCAAGTTGTTACCACAATGCCTACATGGAGAGTAGAACCTATCTCTAGGTTGTTTCCTATGTTCCTCGACAAATCTAATAAACTGGTCAAGACCAGAAATAAACTCTGGGGTGCAGCGATTGCGAATGGACATCCATGATCTATCCATTCTATGATCAAAGAGAAAACAAGTATATATTACAACAATATTAGGGTCTAGGGTTAACAGATTAGAGTTTTTGCATGGTTAAAACTTTAGGCCAACAAATACATGTGTTGTCATTCTTATATATAATAAATGTGTACCACCTATCTCATTCTTGAACACCTAATCTCACTAGTAAGTGTATAATGTGTATTGGGTTTTCGAGAAAATTTCGGCAGCATTTCCCTGTTGTTCTCTAAGTACATATGTACTTAGAGAACAAACGGGGAAATGATACCAAAATTTTCTCAAAAACCCAATACACATTATACACTTACATCTTAAGTGAGATTAGGTATTCAAGAATAGTCCCAAACTGGGGACTATCCAAGATTTACTCCTAATGAGTAAATCTTGGACGGGTTTCTAGGCCAAAAAATACATGTGCTGTCATTCTTATATACAATAAATGTGTACCACCTATCCCATTCTTGAACACCTAATCTCACTAGTAAGTGTATAATGTGTATTGGGTTTTCAAGAAAATTTCGGCAGTATTTCCCCACTGTTCTCCAAGTACATATGTACTTAGAGAACAAACGGGGAAATGCTACTGAAATTTTCTTGAAAACCCAATACACATTATACACTTACATCCTAAGTGAGATTAGGTGTTCAAGAACAGTCCCAAACCGGGGACTATCCAAGATTTACTCCTAATGAGTAAATCTTGGACGGGTTTCTAGGCTAATGAGTACATATCCACTACATGTATTTGCTCACTTACATTGCATCACTCACAATTAGAGCATTATTTAATAATAAATCAAGAATTCAATAGTTTCAAACATGCAATAATTCGGAATTAGAGCGATAAGATTCACCTTGTACAAACATACATGGCATAATTCAGGCACAATAGCAGGTGTGGTCATTGACCCAATTTAACAATATAAGAATAATTTTAGAAGAGTAATAACCAACACCAACCACGGTCGTGTGGGCTGGCACGGCCGTGGCTGTGTTGGCCAACCACACGGCCGTGTTGGGTAGCACGGCCGTGTGGTCGGCCAACACAGCCACGGCCGTGCCAGCCCACACGGCCGTGGTTGTTGTTGGTAAGGAGAGGGAGAAGGAATAAGAAGAAGAAGAAAGGAGGGCCTACTGTTGGTAGCAGCGTGGAGACGGAGGCGGCGGTGATCACACTAGCGGAAGGAGACGGCGCGGAGGCAGGCGAGCAGAGAAGGAGAGGCGCCAGCATCGAGTAGAGAAGGACAAGACGATGGCGGTGAGCAGAGAAGGAGAGGTAGGCGGCAGTGGCGAGCAGCTGCAACAGCAGTAGGCGGCGGCACAGAGGCAGGCGGCAGTAGGTGACGCAGCAGCAGGCGGCCGTGACGCAGCAGCAGGTCGGGAATCGTCAGAGCAAAATCGTGCAATCTCAATGAAACAAAAGAGAAAGGGGGAAGAGTTCACTGTGTGTGGGGGCTATTAAGTTACTAAACGGCGTCGGTTATTCATAACAACCGACACCTTTATTATTAGGTGTCGGTTATACAAAGACAACCGACGTCAATTGGACATTCCTTTACCCTAATTTTTTTGGCGGGGATGGCGCGCGCACCCTTATCAGCGTCGGTTATTCTAAGAAAACCGACGCCCATATTGTAACTTTTAGTGCAAATTTTATCTTCATTCAACATTGGTTATTAGGTAAAACACTGACATTGTATCTGATACTTTGGCACATTTTTTTTTGCTCGAAAAAATTGGATTTCGCGGGCTACTTTAGGCGTCGGTTGTTTATTCTAGAACCGACGCTAAATAGAAAGCGATACCCATGTCTGGCCACTCGTATAAGATATATGTTGGTTTGTGTTGTAAACCGACGATGTAGGTTTTAGGCGTCGGTTCTTATTTAATAACCGATGCATGGAAAGTGACTTCATAAGCCATTTATGTAGTAGTGAACCACCTCAAAGTGGGCATATAGTAACAAATTGAGTTCCATAATGAACAAGGCATAATAAATATTCCAAAATAAAGTCAAGAAGATATTATGATCACAAGATCAGTAGCAAGTAGGGTACTTCACATGAAGCATGATTTCAAAAGAAAAAGATATAATTTTTAAGCTATTGTCCATAGGACCAAGAGAAAGACAATTTAGGTTTTTGCTCAATAAAGAAAAATAGGAGATGCTAACATACCTCTAACAGAGTCTAAAACACTTTCCAAAATCCTAAGCAAGATTAGAGTCCACTTGTCCTATTATAATAACCATATACATGTATTAGCATTATATGCATTCATTAAGAACTCAAAACCCTAAAGTTGTCAACTTTTTCTACAAACCACCAAATTAGACTTTGAAAACATCACCATCATCTTAGTTAGGGTTTTCTGATCAAAATGACACATAATATTATGTATTTTGAAGTTATAGACTTTTAGATGCATTTTTGGTGATTTTTAGCTTAATTAATTCGTATTCTAGAAAATTACCTTCGAAAAAACTCAAAATAAATCTTTGGAACTATTTTTATTAGAAAGAAAACATTTTTTGAGTTCAGAATATATTTTAGATTTATTTTTAGACTCGCGGTTTAGAAGATATGAATTTTTAAAAATGAACCAATAAGAAATTGCCACGTAGACACTTCGTACCAAAATTGAGGAAGAGAGCGGGGGTAAAATCATAAAAAGCCACGGGTTGTCTTCCCCAACCCAGCCCATGCCATGGCTGCGAGCAAGCAGCAGCTTGCTTGGGGAAAGATTGAGCGTTTGCGCTATACTCAACCAAATTCGATGTGCAAGTATGTGATGGAAAGCTTAGAACATGAGGGATTCAATGGTACCTTTAATTGTGCCAAAGGTGGAGAGAGCAGAGAGATATAGGCGCAGCAAGGCCTGGTACTTTGGCCGCCATTCTGGGTCAAAACGTCGATGGAACGAGAAATTAAAGGGTGCTTTGAGTTATACATATGACAACGGATCTAGGAGTATGGGTAATTATAGGCAAAGAAGTCTAGGTTAGTGTTTAGCAAGGTGGGTGAGAGAGGTCATCGGCTTGCTTAAGGAGTTTCTCAAATTTTCGTCAAAATACAAAAATTTTGGTATAAAGTTGTGCGGAAACTCGAGAGGAATCCAACGCAACTTAAATCACTTAATTTCGTAGAGAAACGAGGGAGATAATGACAAACAAAAAATCAAATAAATGTATTTTTGTTTCCTTGTTCAAACCAAGGTAGAAGACAACCAGAATCTGTTGGATCCAAGATCCACGGTCAGCGATGAGCGCACAAAAAGCCAAATCTCGCATATTAAACTATATTTTCGATTATAGTGTTATATGCATTATTAAATGAATCTCTCTCTTCTTTTGAGGGCTCAAACGATTTCCAAAATTTACTAAAATTGACACCTTGACTGATTTTGACGTGTAGAATCCGAATATGGAATTAAAATTTAAATTTTGACAAATATTAATATGTCAAATAAATTAATTACTATTTTCTCTTTCCTCCTTCACTAAAGGCATTAGAATTATCCAAAATTATAAAACTTCATCCATAATTCATATTAAGTATGTTGAATACGAATTTGTCATTATTTCCATTTGTTGAAGTTGTTTTTATTTTAAATAATGAGTCGAAAGTTTTGCACACTTTCTCTCTCCTTAATTTATCTTCTCATCAAATATTTTCCAAATTGATTAAAATTCTTCCAAAGGTCTATTTTAACATGTAGAACACGAATTTGGAATTATTATATTTTTTTGAAGACTTTTATTATTTTATTTAATTCATTTACATTTTACCACTTATTTATCCTTTTAATTTATTAGAGGCATCTAGAAACTTTCTAAAAAAATAAACTTGGCCTATAAGTAATACTAAACCTGTGGAACACGATTTTGGTCTTAATTAATTTTTTTCAACATATATTTAATATTTTTGGTCTTTAAAGCATTTTCTCTCTCCTGAATAAAATAAAATATTTAACATAGACCAATATTAGATGCAAATTCACACATAGACTCATTTTTATATGTAGGTTACGAATTTGAGATTTATTTCTACTTTTGAAGTCGTTTAATAATTTATTTAATGATTTGGAGAAAAACTTATCTTTTCCAATTCTGATTAATGCAAAGATAATTATTAATTTTTAAAAATTGTGAAACTTGTCATTCAAGCAAATTTTAACTCAAGGAAAACGAATCTCAACTTATTTTAAACCAATTAGTGTTCCTTTTATGAATTTTATCCCATTATCCAATATTACTAATATTCCTCTTATTAATTAATTCCATATCACATTAACATGTTTAAAGCAACATTATTCATTCTTTTTTTTCTCTTCCATGCTCCATAAGGCAAATGAATGATCTAGAATGAATCTACACCACCATTATCCCACATAATATTATTTATTTCATATTTTGTGGAATTATTACTTATTATTCTCAATTATGAACACTTTGCTTTTATGCACATATGCTATATTCCTTTTATTACTTTTATGATTAATTTGAAGGTATTGGGTAATATTAATTTATATTCTATATTTTAATGTGATTTATGCTTGCGCTAATATATTTAAGGTCACTAAATAGCATATACTAATCCTTGTCTGGCTAAACCTCCAAGAACTAAGGGTTCTAAGCTATTAACCCTGGAATAAAATCTTGATTAATAAACCTCCAAGAATTCTGTATGTTACACATCGTACTTGTACCTAAAATATTCATTGGTACATAGTGAAACTATGTGATTAAGTAGTTTTGTATACGATGTCATATTGTTATCATAAGAAAAGTTACATTATGTTGTGTTTATTTTAATACAATAATATATTTCTTTGTATATGGGTGTAAATATGATATTATTATAGTATAACATAATACTTTATAGGTTGAAGAGGGTCAGGTTTATTGTTTACATATTTGAAGTCAATGTCATAGTATTTGAATTATGTAACATACCTTGTTATTATTTTGGTTTTATATTTAGGTCATTTTAATCGAGATTTGTAACTAAAATGATTTGTTCTCTGTTGGATGACTTACTCTCAACTATAATGTTAATTAGGGTAGTACATAATCTCAACTATTATACGAATTAGAGTAGTAAAGTTCAAAATGGATAATATATTATTTAAAAAGATCCATACATATAGTGAGTACATGGGTCTAGCAAGTCTAGGTCCAAGCATAGCATCATTGAAGACACATAAAGACAAGCCTAAGGGTATATGAGTATGTAGGTATTTGGGTAAAAAATCTAAAAATTTTATGGGTTTTAAATGGTATGAATTTGCAGGTGTGGGGGTTTCCCTAGATCCATTTACTGCCCTAATCCTTGAAAACAATATTGATGAACAATATTTTAGATTTTGTAATAGTTTATTGTAAGGACCCTAGCCCACATTTTGGGCTAGCCCTATTTGTTTTGCTTAAGTGAGTTGCTTATCTCCTTTCTCTAATCATCTGAGATGTAATTAGGTCATGTTGGAGGTTTGTGTTCCTTGTTTGAGCTTGTTGCTTGATGCTTGTCTTTTGTGGAGAGGTTTTGGTAGAACTTGCAATTTACCCAAAGAAGGGGTTGATGTACAAATTTTCCACCTCTAGAGTGTTCCTTATCTCTCTTGGCATCATCTAGAGGAGAGAGGAAGTGTTGGGCACCTTGTTTTGGCCTTGGTTGAGTGGTGACATCCTTGGTGATGTTTTGGGTACAAGTTCGAGGTGTGCTTTGCTCTTAGGAGTCTTATCTTATGATGGAGAGCCTTGGTGAAACCATGTATCGGTTTGTGGTTGCCTTGAGGAGTCTTAGTATCAGTTAGGGTGTCTTGAGGGACATCCTATCAGTTGGTGGCATCTTGAGGATCCCCATATAGGGTTGTGGTGTCTCTAGAGGAGTGCCATATCGGTTTGTGACCTAGGGTTCCATCCCTATCGATTTGTGAAGGGGGTGGATGTGTGTATTGGACATGACCTAGGAAGGTGACCAAGTGGGAGAGACATAGGTCCTATCACCTTGTTGCATGGTGTTACAAGTGTCCCTTTTTCTTGGACAAGTGTCTTCTAGGGTCTTAAGGTGGTGACACCTTCCCCTTGCTCTCTCTCTCTCTCTCTTTCTCTTTCTCTCTCTCTCTCTCTCTCTTCATCCATGTATATATACCTCTTCCTTCCCATGTAAGAGAACCCTTTTAGAAATCCTTGATTTCCCTCCTTGGTGGTTGACCTTGAGCTTGAAGAGCACTCTCCCTTGGAGCTTGGTGGGTGAGCTAAAAGCTTGTAGAGCTCTCTTTTATCTTCTTCCTTGGTAAGCCATGATTTTTAGCTTTCTTTCTCTTCTTCTTCTTCTTCCATGGATCTTGGCATCTGCTTTCATCTCTTTTTCTCTCCCTTAACCTCGGTTCTATCTTCTTTCTTGGAGGTGTTGTGGATGATCTTCTTCTCCGTTGAGCTCGTGAAGCTTGGAGCTTGACCTTAGAGCTTAGAGCTTGGTGGTTGTTCTTGAGGTAGGTTATATAACTCTAACCCTACTTTGTTATTATCACCTTTCTACTTGTTATCTTGCTAGTTATCTTTAGCTCATTATTTCTTGCTGGTTAGTAGCTTTTCTTGGTAGCCTTACATTCTACTTTTAAGAATAGAGTTTTGTCAAGTTGCTGCCATAAGTTGCTCTTCTCTTTTGCCTTGATAGTATCTTCATCTTCAGGCATAAGATGACTAAACAGATATAATGTGCTAAACCGACATGCTTGTAAACCGATATGCTAGGCCAATATGCTCTTGTGTAAACCAATATGCCTCTTATGATGTGGCTTGTTATGATCTAGTGATGCCTTGAGAGGAAGAGTGTTGAGTCTCCATGCTTCTAGTGAATATGGAAGTCAACATGGGTAACCCTAATCTGATACATGTGTAACCTGACACACCTTGCAAACTGATACACCCTAAATAGATACATAGAGTTGGTGAGGGAAACATCTTCCTAGAGGTTCACTTGATACAACCAACCCTAATGGTCGATATCTTATGGAGATCTATGTGACTGATACACAAAGGAGTATATAGGTTGATACCCTAGTTGGTGGGTAGTTCGATACCCTAATGGATGGTGAGGCCGATACCTTATGAGATGGTATAGCTGATACACTTTCTTATGTATCTCTTGACTAGTATCCTTTGTTGTGCCTTAGCCTACACACTCTCATGGAGGTGTTTAGCTCGATACCAAGTGATGTTGAGCCGATACAAAGTGATGATGAATTGATACTCATCCTTGAGTTGGTAGGTTGATACCCTATCTAGGGTAGTTTCCCGATACCTAAGCTAAACTGATACCCTACCTTATCATGGTGGTCGATACCCTACCTTAGTGTGGTGGCTGATACCCTACCTTAGTGTAGTGGCTGATACCCTACCTTAGTGTGGTGGTCGATACCCTAACCCTAATCGGAATCTTGTGATGTGTAGTGATGCATCTTGAGGATGTTAGGGTTACATGGTGTGATGTGATACCTTATAGTATAATCATGTGTGTGATGTTGAAAGCTAGATCCCTTTACATGTTTCATAATAATGATAGGAATATGTTTTTCACATCTCTAAGTATACTTCATAATAATGAAGGAAGTGATGATCTAAAGATGGTCGATGATCCAACCCTGTAAACCCTAATTGAGTAAAGTGAGCCTAATTGTTCTGATGTGAAATGTGTGATGTAAATGTATAGCATGAGTTCAATGAGATGATGATGCTTTTCCTTCTTGCTATCAGTTTCTAACCATGCAGGTGATACGGATTGATGTACATAGCCTGGTATGAGCTATGGTGATTATGATGTGATGGACATTGGTCCTTGTGATGGACATGTGGTCCTTGTGATGGACATGTGGTCCTTGTAATGGAAATGTGGTCCTTTTGATGGGTAGTGGTCCTTGTGATGGACATTAGTCCTTGAGATGGACATATAAGAGATAGCAGGCATAACGTGATGATGTGATTCAATATGTTCTGGTGATGAGTCATACCTTGATTATGTAGATCTTGTTTAGAGATTATACATTGTAACTTGATTGATGCTTTAAGATATTAAGTTGATGTAATTAATCAAGTCAAACCTAATAATGTAATTTTCCCTATGCCATAGATCCATTCCAATGTCACCTTTATTGCTGGATGGTGAAACGAGTTTATCTCGGAATGATATTTTTTAATATTCGGGGTACAAGTCAAGTAATTCCTTGTATCCTTATATACATGATGTGTGAGACGGCCATGCATGAGCCAATCTCAGTGTGATATGGATGGCCATGCATGAACCACTCCTTTTGTTCGAACGGCCATGTGTGAGCATGTTCTTCTAGCACTATACATGTACCAAGGTGGGCTAGTTAAGTTTATATATGTGGATGGCCATGCGTGAGCCAATCCCTGATCTTGGCTATATGCCAATGTTGTAGTTGACTGATATGTCTCTATGGTGTTTTCTCTTGTGCTGACCAAGAGGTGTGGTGAGGTCGTGGATTCCGACTCTTCCATTAAACCTTGAATGGCACTCACTTTGACTATACACATATAGTGGTTGGTTGGATTTGGATGGTACAATTCAAATCCTCGGGGCATAATGAATACGTAATCAGCCGTGTAGTATAATTGTATAGGATCAAATACAAAAACTTTGGTTGAGGCCTTGCTTGATCTTTATACAATGTTGTTGGTAGAAAATATACATGTTCTTCATATTCCTTTTTAAATTATTAAGATGTTACATAATTCAACAATAATTGGTCTTCCTGTTATTTATATTGCTGCTCAGTTTATCTTAACTAGGATAATAATAAAGTTTGCAGAGAGTTATATCTCTCGCTGGGACTGTGTGTCTCACCCCATTGGTTAACAACCTTTTTAGGTGGACGAGCACGTGGAAGTAGAGGTCATGCAGTGTAGGTTGAGTAGCAACCAGAGGAGCAATAGTTGATAAGGTTGGAATTTTTGCTGGATGTCTTTTGTTGGTAGAGTCTTAGAGTCATCCCTATACACTCAGGTCTTTGGGAATGTTTTGTAGATGTTTTGTGAATGCAGTCTCTTTATGTGTCCTTTGTATATTAGATATGATGGAATCATGTATTTATGTTCTGGAATAGTACCTTTGTTATAGGTTGATAGCATGCCTTGTGAATGATTTGAGGCATGAAAGGGCACATGTGTAAAGGTTCTTGTTTTATGGAAATTTTATAAAAAAAGGTTTTAATTTTTAGTTTCTACGAATAAGTCTGTTAATCTCTTTTTCATGGTTTTGTTTTGAGTAATCTCATTTCGTTGTGGCATGGGGCATCACAATTTAGGTTGGTATCAGAGCTTTAGGTTCACAAAGTCTAAAGGGACCTAGGACTAGGGTTTGTGTCTGTTCTAGTGTCTTACAGTCTGTCTTATAGTCACGTCTACTTATGCATAAGAAGAAGTAAAGCTCAAATATGTCTAGAGAACACGAAGAACATGATGTTGAGAGAAGTTTTGCTGCAACAGGTGGTGGTGCAAAGAACCAGGAACATGAAGATCAAGTGCCTAAAGTCCCCCGATTTTACCCTGCCATGATAGAAAACCATGCCTTTCAATTGCTTTTTGGGCAGTTCATGTCCACTATGACTCATATGGCGGATAGGATGCTCGCACCTTAGCCTAGGGCACCTATTCCCCATGTTGAATCTTTGGGTACTGGGAATACATTTGAGCAGTTTCATCGTGTCGGGGTGGTTGAGTATGCTGGAACAGCTGACCCGACGGATGCAGATTTGTGGTTGACTGAGCTTGAGAAGGCCTTTAAGATCTTGAGTATCCCCAAAAAGGATAAGGTGAAGCATGTGTTGTACCTCCTAAGAGGGAGTTTTAGCCATTAGTGGGCCATATAGAAGGATAAGAGACATGGGGTTGTGGTTGGATGGGAGGAGTTCTGATAAGACTTTGTTAGTCGGTACTTCCCACATACATATCTGAATGAGAAGACCAGTCAGTTTGAGAGGATTCAACAGGGGTCCATGACAATCACCAAGTACGAGGCAAGGTTTATGGAGTTGTTGAGGTTTTGTCCTCACATGGCTGCAATAGAAGATGAGAGGATTCATCGTTTTGAGAAAGGGTTGAATGCTGACTTATCTACCCCAGATGCTACTTTGGAGAATCGAGAGAGGTTTGTTTCATTTGTAGAATATGTTTGAAGGATAGAATTATCTATGAAGGAGAAGCAAGAAGCAAGTACTAAGAAGTGGTCTGCATAGTTTCAGGGGCAGTCGACAGGTGGCTTCAAGAAGTCAAGGGTTTCTGCACCGCTAGCGTCACAGAGGTTTAGTGCTTTGACACAGTGGTCATTAAGTAAGGGAAGAGACCATAGTTTTCATCCCTCAAGATCCCAGAGTGTTGCATCAGCATCAGTGACAGAACCATCTAGGCCTTGGTATGAGAACAAAAGATGTTACAAGTGTGGGCAAGTTGGCCATACCAAACAGTTCTATCTAGTGAAAGAGGATGAAGTGATTCAATATCTGAGGCAGAGCCAGAAGGGCTCATAGAGACAGCAGAACAGTGGTGTCAGAGGAAGAGGACGTGGTCAAGCATCTAAAGCTGGATCGTCTACTCAAGGAATATGAGGACGGGGGTCACAATAGGCAATGACTAAATTCTACGCGATGAGTCAGCTAAAGGCGGTGGTCAACCTGTGAGTGGTGATAGGTCAGATGGAGTTATTTCATTGTGATTTGTCTTCTTCTTGCTTTATATCTATTTTGGTTGACTCGGGTGATAAGCACTCTTTTATTGCATAGGAAGTGCTTAGTAGTTGTTTCTTGCCTATTAGTCAAAGGAAGTATAGCTTGTTACTAGAAACCATGTTGGTTAGTTCTGTAGCGTTGTAGGATGTGCGTCCTTCATGTGTTCTTTCTTTTTTGGGACACACCATTCAAGTGGATTGGATACCACTTGACATGCATGGATTCAATGTGATCCTTAGAATGGATACTTTGGAGAAGTATAGAGTGGTCTTGGATTGTAGTTCCAAGAAAGCGACATTTGTAGATAGAAGTGAGACGTGGATCTTTCAAGGAGATAGGAAGATTCTCCCAACGTGTCATGTATCATCTATGGTGGCGAGGAAGCTTCTGAGACAAGATTGCTCGGCATTTTTGGCACACATGATGGATACAGAGGTGAGGATTCTTAGCATCCAGGAAGTGTCGGTGGTTAGGGAGTTCGAGGATCTGTTTCCTGAAGAGTTTCCAAGTGTTCCCCCACCCCGTGAGATTGATTTTGAGATCAATCTAGTTCATGGTATGCAACCCATAGCTCAAACACCTTATAGGATGGCACCGACAGAGATGGTTGAGTTGAAGAGACAGTTGCAAAAACTACTTGAAAAAGGTTTCATCGGGCCGAGTACGTTACTGTGGGGTGCTCCAGTGTTGGTTGTGAAGAAGAAGGATGGATCTATCAGGTTGTGCATAGATTACAGGTAGTTGAACAAGGTCACAATTAAGAATAAGTATCATTTTCCAAGGATAGATGATCTATTTGATTAGTTGCATGGTGCAATGGTGTTCTTGAAGATAGATCTATGGTCATGATATCATAAGTTGAGGATCAAGGAGGATGACATGCCAAAGTCAGCTTTTAGGATGAGTTATGGTCACTACGAGTTCATGGTTATGCCGTTTGGGCTGACCAATGCACCAACTATGTTCATGAATTTGATGAATATGGTGTTTTGACCGTTCCTTGATCATTGTGGTTGTATTCATAGATGACATCTTGATATATAGTCGGGATAGATGGCAACATGAACAACATCTATGTCAGGCATTGACAGTGTTGAGACAACACCAACTCTATGCTAAGTTCAGCAAGTGTGAATTCGGGTTGAGGGAGGTAACTTTCTTGGGGTACATTATATCTGCAGAAGGAATATGATTGGACCCTAAGAAGGTAGAGTCTATGATAGAATGGGATCAGCCAAATATGCCGACAGAAGTGTGCAGATTCTTAGGTGTGGCAAGCTACTATCAGAGGTTCAGTAAGAACTTCAACGATATCACCCTACCCCTAACTAAGTTGACAAGAAAGGATGTGTTGTTCGCTTGGGATGACAAATGTCAATGAGCTTTTCAGATGTTGAAGGAGAAGCTGACAAGTGCACCAGTTTTGGTTTTGCTCGAGTAAGGAAAAGGATACATCATCTTTTGTGATGCATCCAGGCATGGTTTGGGGTGTATTTTGATGCAGGAAAAGCAAGTGGTTTCTTTTGCTTCTCAACAACTTAAGAAACACGAGGAGAATTATCCAACCCATGACTAGGAGGAAGCTGCAGTAGTACGTGCTGTGAAGATTTGGAGGCACTACTTGTATAGTGAGAAGTTTCATATCTTCACAGATCACAAGAACCTTAAGTATATCTTTTCATAGTAAGAGTTGAATATGAGGCAGTGTTGTTGGATGGAGTTGATTAAAGATTATGATTGCATGATTGATTATCATCCAAGAAAGGTGAATGTCATGATAGATGCCTTGAGTAGGATATATTCATATGTAGATAGAGGTCAGTTGAGTTTTTTGATGTGTCACAAGTGAAACATGTTGGTCTCCTTGCGTCAGATGAATGTCTAGTTGGAAGTCTCTTTATTAGTCAGTTTGCTGGCACAATTCTAAGTAAAGCCTACGTTGAGACAATAGATCAAATAAGCTCAATAGAAAGATATTGTGACACAATAGATTAGATCAGAGTTCAGTAGCGAGGAGAGTGATGGTTTCCACGAAATGGAAGATGGGATAGTATGTTATCATCATAGGATAGTAGTTCATGATGTGGATAATCTGAGGAATATGGTAATGGAAGAATTTCATACATCTATGTATGCTATGCACCCATGTAGTACTAAGATGTACCACAACATGAAGGATATGTATTGGTGGCCATGATTGAAGAAAGATGTAGCTGAGTTCATTGCAAGATGTACTGCTTGTCAGCAAGTCAAAGTTGAGCATCAGAAGCCTACAGGAACACTACAACCATTGCCTATACCTCAGTGGAAATGGGATCGTGTGACTATGGACTTTGTGGTTGGTCTACCTAGGACAGCCAAAGGTTATGATTCCATTTGTGTGATCATTGACAGATTGACCAAGTCAGTGCATTTCCTTCCCATGAAGACAACATTCACAGTGGAAAAACTTGCCCAAGTTTATGTTGATGAGATAGTGTGTTTGCATGGTGTTCCAGCTAGTATCGTATCTGATAGAGGTCCTCAGTTTACAAGTCACTTTTAGGAGTGACTACACACAACCTTGGGTACATAGTTGAAGTTCATCATTGCGTTCCACCCGTAGATAGATGGTCAGTCTGAAAGGACTATTCAGATCTTGGAAGATCTGTTGAGGGCTTGTGTTCTTCAATTCTTAGGAAGTTGGGATATATACCTCGGTCTGATAGATTTTGTCTACAATAACAGCTATCAGAGAATTATTGACATGGCACCACATGAGGCATTGTATGGTAGACGTTGTAGGTCTCCATTGTGTTGATATGATACATGGGAGTATCAACTTCTGGGTCTTGAGCTTGTGCAATAGATGATACGGAAGATCAAAGTGATACAACAACAATTGAAAGTATTACAAGATAGATAGAAGTCGTATGCAGACAATCATCACAAACCTTTGGAGTTCCAAGTGGGAGACAAACTATATCTTAAGGTATCTCACTGGAAGGGTGTTTTGAGGTTTGGGAAGAAGGGTAAGTTGGCTCCCAGGTTTATGGGACCTTACCTAGTTGTGCCATGTGTTGGGAGGGTGGCCTACAAGTTATAGTTTCCACCTGAGTTTCACAAGTTGCATCCATTATTCCATGTTAGTATGTTGAGGAAGTGTCATCCAGATACAGAGATAGTGCTACATCTTGTGGAGGTGGAACTTGATGAGAATATGACCTATGTGGAGGGTTCGGTGTTGATCCTTGATCGGAGGGTGAAGAAGTTGAAGAGGAAGGACCTTGTTTTTTTAAGGTTCTTTGTCATCATTGTGGTGTTGAGGAAGCCACATGGGAGCTCGAAGAGGAGATGAGGAGGAAGTATCCTTCTCTTTTCTCTTAGGATTTTGGGGGTGAAATCCCTGTTAGGGGTTATGGCTTATATGGATCCTAACCCACATTTTGAGCTAACCGTGTTTTTTTTTCTTAAGTGAGTTGCTTAGCTCCTTGCTCTAATCATCTGAGATGTAATTAGGGCAGGTTGGAGGTTTGTGTTCCTGGTTTGAGCTTGTTGCTTGATGCTTGTGTTTTATGGATAGGTCTTGGTACAACTTTCAATTTACCCAAAGTAGGGGTTGATGTGTAAGTTTGCCACTTCTAGAGTGTTCCTTCTCTCTCTCTTGGAATCATATTGAGGAGAGAGGAAGTGTGGGGTGCCTTGTTTTGGCCTTGGTTGAGTGTGACATCCTTGGTGGTGTTTTAGGCACATGTTTGAGGTGTGCTTTGCTCTTAGGAGTTTTGTCCCAGGCTTGAAAGCCTTGGTGAGACCTTGTATCAGTTTGTGATTGCCTTGAGGAGGCTTGGTATCAGTTAGGGGTATCTTGAGGGACATCCTATCGGTTGGTGGCATCTTGAGGATCACCATATCGGGTTGTGGTGATTCTAGAGGAGTGCATTATCGGTTTGTAACCTAGGGTTCCATCCCTATCAGTTTGTTAAAGGGTGGAGGTGTGCATCGGCCATGACCTAGGAAAATGACCATGTGGGCAAGACATAGGTCCTATCACCTTGTTTCATGGTGTTACATGTGTCCCTTCTTCTTGGACAAGTTTCTTCTAGGGTCTTAAGGTGGTGACACCTTCCCCTTTCTCTTTCTCTCTCTCTTCGGCCATGTATATATACATCTTCCTTCCCATGCAAGAGAACCCTTGTAGCAATCCTTGCTTTCCCTCCTTGGTGGCTGACCTCGAGCTTGAAGAGCACTCTCCCTTAGAGCTTGGTGGGTGAGCCAAAATCTTGTAAATCTCTCTTTCATCTTCTTCCTTGGTAAGCCATGTTTTCTAGCTTTCTTTCTCTTCTTCTTCTTTCTTCTTCTTCTTCCATGGATCTTAGCATCTTCTTTCCTCTCTTTTTCTCTCCCTTAACCTCAGTTCTATCTTCTTTCTTGGAGGTTATGTGGAGGATCTTCTTCTCCCTTGAGCTCGTGAAGCTTGGAGCTTGACCTTGGACCTTAGAGCTTGGTGGTTGTTCTTGAGGTGAGTTATATAACTCTAACCCTACTTTGTTATTATCACCTTTCTACTTGTTATTTTTATAGTTATCTTTAGATCGATATTTCTTGCTAGCTAGTAGCTTTTCTTGGTAGCCTTACATTTTGCTTTTGAGAATAAAGCTTTGCTAAGTTGCTACCATAACACTACTACAGAAACAGCCTTTGGCGTCGGTTGTTTAACCCCCTTTGGTGTCGGTTTCTGAGCGACGCCTATGTGGGCTCCGCTAAAGGTCGAACACTTCGGCGTCGGTTTTTTAACCGACGCCTATAATACATATAGGCGTCGGTCTTTTAGTAGATAACCGACGCCAAAAGGGTTTGCGCCACAGAAAACGACGTCATCTAGGACACATTCTGTGTCGGTTATCTACTAAAAGACCGACGCCTATATGGACTATAGCGTCGGTGTTTACTTGGTAACCGACGCAGAAAGTGTTGGCGCGAACCCATTTGGCGTCGGTTATCTACTAAAAGACCGACGCCATACTTCAAGACGACACGGCCGTTCTTCCCTGCACGGCCGTGTTTAGTACTATAGGCGTCAGTTTTATATGAATAAGCGACGCCTTTTCCACCACGGCCGTGCTTTCCTGCACGGCCGGGTTGTTTGTAATATTAGGCGTCGGTTTTGTCCAATAACCGATGCTGTAGGTCTTTGCTGACGGTTTTCTGTAAATAACCGACGCCTATATCTATTTTTTTTATATCAGTTTGCAGGCCTGTTGTGGCTGGTCAGCAGGATGAGAACCTGCAGTTCAGTTTTCTGAACTGCAGGTTTATGACATCCATTGATATCAGCCTACAAACAGGCCACAAACCTGTAAAAGTCCCAAGGAAAATTTCACACAAGTAGATACATTCAGACATCAATTCAATTCTCACATTCACACATATAGAAACATTCAAATACATGTATTAACATTAAGAAATATTCATTTACAAAGTATCATTCATTATCGCTATCAACATCCCAATTATATCTTACAGTTGCCACTGCTTGTATGGCTTTTGCCCATTCTTCTCTTATTTCATTTAATGCTTCCATCGTATATGGAGCATGTATATTTTTTAAGCGTTTACCTATAGTGTGGTCAGTTTTAAACACCTGCAAAGAGAATGATGTATATATATAAGTAATAATATAAAAATAAGATTAATATATTTCATACTAACTAATGAGACTATATATAATACCTCATGTATGGTATTGATGTCCAATGCGGCATGTTTGATAATCATATGCATAAATCGCATCACATAGTATGTGCATGCCCAGCCATTGTCTTGTGTAGCGCACTATAAATTGAAACATACAAAATAATACAACTAAGCACAATTCACATCAATAATATATACATTGGAGTCGGGAACTTACTTGTACGTTCTGCCAATTTATTGGCTGGTTCTTTTTCCTTGGGACCGTTCCTCTAGCCTTTTTGAATGCATCTAAACCCCTACATGTTAATATAACACAGTAAATTACAAAAGTAAATAGTAATGTAATACCAGATGTTAACAGATACAAAAATGAAATATTTCTCACCAGAATAATGGCATTCTCATTATGTGTCCAATTTTAGTGTTTAATGTACTTCCCACATGATCTAGATAATAAACAGTGAATGTCCCGGGGACAATAACTAGTAACTCCCAATGTTTACCGCTAGAGGTAAAAAGTTAACAATTAATAACTCAAAATGCACAATAAAAATGGAATTTTCTTAAGTACAAATTATAAATAAAGTAAACTTACTTGACATTGAATGGAGCTATTATTATCGTCTTCTTTTGTTGACCAAAAATTGTAAAAGCATCTATACAGTATTGTTGAACATTATCAGGGTCTTTAGCTACCATACTAATCAATGATGGAATCAAAAATCCCACATGATCAAATGCAAATTGTTTGCAATGATCTTCGACTAAGTAGCTGCAAAACATGTATTACGTATGCATTAATATATAAGAAACCAGATCACCAGATCTTACACAAGGTATATGGATGTATAAACAAGATCTCACCTTATCCATGTCTCTATCATTGATGTATTCAGCCAATCATACATAAACAGCTCAATAATATCTTGTATAAATAAAGAGCTATTGTATGATTGACCTGCATAATCTGCATCTAAAGAAACAATTATCGGGCAATGTATATTATGTGCCCGTAGCCAACATGCCATTCCCCTACAAGCAGGACCTAACGGGTATGTTAGGTCAGTTGGAACCCAAGTTGGTAATGCGGGAAGTGGAGGTGGAGGCCTAGGTGCTCCTGGTGTCTTCTTTTTAACCTGTATATATAATTTCAGATCAGTTGACATCATATATACACATTAACAGTCTAAATCAATGTAAATTTATCTTACAATTTCAGTAGTGTAGATGACATCTGCTTTGGGCCACAATATGACCCCGCCTTCTGCCTCAGCAAGTGTATCAATATCCGGGTGGGGATATGGCAATGTAGCTTCCCTCCAATCGGGTAACACACGTAATGGGCCCACACGAACGTAGCCCTGTGGCATTGGAGTCCCGTGAAACCTTTCCCTAGGAAGGGACGGGTAAGCCTGTGCCTCTGCAACAACATAATCTTGTATTCTTAAGCGGCATGGCTTCAATGCCTAAAAATTTACGTAAAGAATGTTATACATATATACATATCATCTTGAAAACATATCATCTTGAAAAGACTAGCTAAAATGTCATAAACAATACTTACAGTAGACGTGTTAGGCGATGGGTCTCCAGGATTACTCGCAGTCTGTGCATCAGGAGAAGAGTGGGTCGTCATAGGCTGATTGGAAGCCTGAGATGCCTGCCACCGCAGCAATTCTTCCTTGACCTTCTCAGCAACTACATCGTTGACCTTCTTAGCAACTATATCCTCGACTCTCTTATTCTCCTATACATGGATAAAAGAAACATTAGCTTCTTATTATTGAATTTCCTTTTACAGTAACATTCTAAAAAAAGAATAGGTTACCTCTTCTTGAGAAAGTCCCGCTCTGGGTTTGCGCTGGGATGGCCCAAAGAATGCTTTGATGCCCACACCAGCGCCTGGACCCCTAACACGTCCAAGATGCTCTGGGTTACCCAGAGCAACTGTCAATTCATCCCTTGTGCCCTGAGGGGTGAACGTTCCTTGTTTCCTCTGCTCGTGCAGCTCCCGCTAATCACCATCAACAAAAATTGGTAAATTAACACCACAAATAATCAATATTCAAACGATTGCTCTAAGAGTTGTATTTTATCATTTTCGCAGTCGCCTCAGCAGTTATGGGCTTCTTTATTTCACCCTTCTTGTTTTGCCTCCCAGCTATCCGGATATCATGGCGAGGCATGGGTGTGGCAGACTCCTGAGTAGCCGCAGACTCTGCATGTAGTCTTTGGCGAACGCTTGTATAGCCTTTTGGACCCATAGTGTGGTCATGCACATTCAGTGCACGCCTTGCTTTTTGTGTGTCACTGAGGGCCTAGTTAGTATGCACATTAATGATTTGGTTAGTATCCCTAAATGTTAATCTTGAATAGGTGAATACAATGTATATTAATTAAATTGGGAGTGACACCTAATACCTTGAATTCTTCAGATTTTCTTGAAGCAACAAAATTGTCCCAATCTTCTTTGTCCAAGAAGTTCCATTGTTCAAGGGCTAACTTCTTTTTCTTATCACCCTCTTTTATGTATTCTCTGTTCAGATTTGTCCTATAATTCCTAAGCATCTTTCCAACGCGTTGCATCACACTTTTACGATGCAACTTCATGTTTTTAGAACTTACAGGATATGTTTTTATAGAAATACAGGATATGTTTTTAGAACTTACATTGGTATCCTCGCCATGCTCATCATGGACATCATGCTCATCATGGACTTCATGCTCATCATGGACATCATGCTCATCATGGTCAGCCATCTGAAAATGTCATTAAAAGGCAAACATTTAGCATTTGTATTAACTAGAAAAAGGCAAACATTTAGCATTTGTATTAACTAGAAAAAGGCAAACATTTAGCATTTGTATAAACATACATGTCTCTAAAATTGTGATCTTTTATCAATTAACAATCCTTCATTGTGATCTCCGTGCACATATAAGTCATCATTAGCTTCAATATTTTGTGGAGTTGGCAACCCAACTGAGAATGGACTGGAGTCATCATACTTATCATAGTACTCTTCTTCATCTATAGGATCTTCAATGAACTGTCTTTTACCATGAAGAACAACCGACCATTTATCATTTGCAGGATCATCGATATAGAATATTTGTTTCGCCAGTGATGCCAATATGAATGGTTCACCCTTCTCGCCAATCTTTTCAAAGTTCACCAAAGTGAAACCCAATTCATCCACTATAACTCCTTTGGTGTTATCAACCCAATTACATTTAAAGAGCGGAATTTTGAAATCTATGTAGTCAAACTCCCAAATGTCTTCAATGACACCGTAATATGACATTTTAGCTTCACGTGGACTCTTATCCTTTGCACTTGCAAAGTACATAGTCGACGCTTGAAGAGTGACCCCACTATTTTGGACGACACTCTTATCATCTTGGCACTTTATGTAATATGTGAATCCATTAATGTCAAACCCTTCATAAGACATAACATTCGGTTTTGGTTTAAAGGCGAGGCATTTGATAGTTTCTGTAATATCATTTGGTGTTTGAGATAGTTGATGTAAGACTTTATCTTCAAACCACTTAGTAAAAGTCTTATTATGCTCTCTAGCAAGCCACATTGAACTTGCTCGAGGATGTTGTCTCTTTATGAAATTGGTATGTTCCTCGATATAAACACTCACTTTGTCCATATTGTGTAAAATATACAAGTGATCTTGTTCCAACTGCTCACGGCTGATTACTTTCACCCGTGATCCCAAAATTCCTTTGCCCTCCTCAATATTCTTGTCATTATCAGGAGTGTCATTACCACTGAGAAAGTCATTGCAAAAATCCATAACCTCTCTCGCCACATAACCTTCAATAATACTCCCTTCAGGCCGATAACGGTTTCGAACATCACCTTTAAAAACGCTCATGTATCGTTCAAAGGGATACATCCAATGCAAGAAAACTGGTTCCAACATTTTCACTTCCCTAGTCAAGTGGACAACAAGATGTACCATGATATCAAAGAATGAAGGAGGGAAATACATCTCAAGCTGACATAGGGTAACAACCACTTCTCTTTGCAAATTATCGAGAGTATCAGGGTCAATAACTTTGCTGCATAGACTGTTGAAAAAGAAACAAAGTCTGGTAATTGCAAACCTTACATGCTTCGGCAATATAGATCGAATTGCCACGGGCAATATTTGTTGCATTAGAGTGTGACAATCATGAGATTTAAGACCTATCAACTTCATATCTTTCATTGATACCAATCTACAAATGTTGGATGAGTAACCATGTGGCACCTTAACATTTACCAACCATTCACAAAAAGTTTTCTTCTCCTTTCTAGACAACGTGTAACAAGCGGGAGGTAAGTATGTTCTTTTATTACCCATTTCACGTAATTCTGTTAATTCTGACCTTATTCCCATTTCACGTAGGTCCAGTCTAGATTTTATCCCATCTTTAGTCTTGCCTGGTATATTTAACAGAGTACCAATGATGCTATCACAGACATTTTTCTCAACGTGCATTACATCGATACAATGCCTGACTGTCAAAGAACTCCAATAAGGAAGATCCCAAAATATTGACTTCTTCTTGAATGAAGAATTGTCACTCCGTGTGGCCATACTACATTGTGATTTCTTACCAAATTCATTGACAATGTCTTTTACTCTTGCATAAACAACATCCCCTGGTATAGGTTTAGGTGCACTCCGTTCATCATTCCATCCATTGAATGCTTTGCGCTTCCTACGATACGGATGGAATTTTGAAAGAAACCTTCAATGACCAAGATATACAGTCTTGCCGCCATGTTTTAGTCTTATTGAATCAGTGTTTTCTTCACATATAGGACACGCTTTAGCTCCTTTGACACTATATCCAGACAAATTCCCATATGCTGGAAAGTCATTAACAGTGCAAAATAACATAGAGTGCAAACGAAATGTCTCTCTTGCTGAAGCATCATAGGTCATCACACCTTCAGCCCAAAGTTTCTTTAAGTCATCAATCAAAGGTTCAAGATAAACATCGATATCATTTCCGGGTTGCTTAGGGCCCGATATCAACAACGACAACATAACGTACTTATTTTTCATACACATCCAGGGAGGAAGATTGTATATAACAAGCATGACTGCCCAAGTGCTATGTTGGTTGCTCAATGTCCCGTACGGATTCATCCCATCTGTACAAAGCCCAAGTCTTAGATTCCTATCTTCTTCACCAAATTTGGGGTACAATAGATCAATCTTCTTCCACTGTGGGGAATCAGACGCATGTCGTAGGATCCCATCATTATTTTTCTTAACATCTGCATGCCACCTCAAATTATTCGCATCTTTCGGATTTGCAAACAAGTGTTGAAACCGTGATATTATAGGTAGATACCACAACACCTTGGCAGGAGAACCAGTTTTGGACTCCCCCGAAGTCGTCAATTTATACCTTGACGCACCACATTTTGGACAATCTTTCAAATCTACATAGTCCTTTTGAAATAATACACAATCATTCGGGCATGCGTGTATCTTCTTGGCCTCCATTCCCATTGTGCACAACATTTTCTTTACGTGGTATGTTGAGATTGGCAGCTCGTTTCCTTCAGGAAGCATTTCTTTCAACAAAGTCAACAATGAAGTGAAGCTTTTGTCGCTCCATCTATTGTTAGCTTTCAACTTATACAATCTCAACACAGTGCTAAGCTTCGTAAACTTAGCACAGCCTGTGTATAACGGTATCTCAGCATCATGCACAATGTTTCTAAAGATAGGAGGTGGATCGGTGTGCTCTACCCTACAACTATCCAGCATCGCATCAACGATGTCTGCTGGAACTGGTTCGTTCACATTTACGTCATCGGAGGCAATTTCTTCTTCCACCCAAGCACTGCTATCCACATCTACTGGTTTCGATTTTGAAATCTCTCCATGCCAGTGCCATTCTGTATATCCTTGTACAATCCCGTTGCACATGACATGACTTTTGATTTCCTCACCAGTGTTGACTTTCAAGTTGTTACCGCAATGCCTACATGGACAGTAGAACCTATCTGTAGGTTTTTTCCTATGTTCCTCGGCAAATCTAATAAACTGATCAAGACCAAATATAAACTCTGGGGTGCAACGATTACGAATGGACATCCATGATCTATCCATTCTATGATCAGAGAAAACAAGTATATATTAGGAAACAAGTATATATTAGGAAAACATTAGGGTATACACTTACATCCTAAGTGTATAATGTGATGTCATTCTTATATATAATAAATGTGTACCACCTATCCCGTCCTTGAACACCTAATCTCACTAGTAAGTATATAATGTGTATTGGGTTTTTGAGAAAATTTCAGCAACATTTCCCCATTGTTCTCTAAGTACATATGTACTTAGAGAACAAACGGGGAAATGCTGCCGAAATTTTCTCGAAAACCCAATACACATTATACACTTACATCCTAAGTGAGATTAGGTGTTCAAGAACAGTCCCAAATTGGGGACTATCCAAGATTTACTCCTAATGAGTCAATCTTGGACGGGTTTCTAGGCCAACAAACACATTTGATGTCATTCTTATATATAATAAATGTGTACCACCTATCCCATCCTTGAACACCTAATCTTACTAGTAAGTGTATAATGTGTATTGGGTTTTCAAGAAAATTTCGGCAGCATTTCCCCGCTGTTCTCTAAGTACATATGTACTTAGAGAACAAACGGGGAAATGCTGCCAGAATTTTCTCGAAAACCCAATACACATTATACACTTACATCCTAAGTGAGATTAGCTGTTCAAGAACAGTCCCAAACCGGGGACTATCCAATATTTACTCCTAATGAGTCAATCTTGGACGGATTTCTAGGCCAACAAACACATTTGATGTCATTCTTATATATAATAAATGTGTACCACCTATCCCATCCTTGAACACCTAATCTCACTAGTAAGTGTATAATGTGTATTGGGTTTTCGAGAAAATTTTGACAAC
This sequence comes from Alisma plantago-aquatica, assembly GCA_963693085.1. Classification (NCBI taxonomy): domain Eukaryota; kingdom Viridiplantae; phylum Streptophyta; class Magnoliopsida; order Alismatales; family Alismataceae; genus Alisma; species Alisma plantago-aquatica. Next base: position 805,700,173 of record OY856409.1, read on the forward strand.
ATTTCCCCGCTGTTCTCTAAGTACATATGTACTTAGAGAACAAACGGGGAAATGCTACCGAAATTTTCTCAAAAACCCAATACACATTATACACTTACATCCTAAGTGAGATTAGGTGTTCAAGAACAGTCCCAAACTGGGGACTATCCAAGATTTACTCCTAATGAGTCAATCTTGGACGGGTTTCTAGGCCAACAAACACAATAATAGATATGTACATGTTAGGGTTTCATCACAATTGATGTTAGGGTTTCATCAATGTTAGGGTTTAATCAAATCAAATTAGGATGCTAGAATGGATTTAAATCAAATTAGGGTTTAAATCAAATCAAACACGGCCGTGGATGTGTTGGCCTACCACGGCCGTGCTGCCCAACACGGCCGTGGTAGGCCATTCTTCTCAGTTCTCAGTGAAATAAGTGGTGAAACCAAGATTTAGATGCAATATTAGGCGAGCAACAACAACTGACCTCCCAGCAGTGGTGGCGGTGACCGGCGAGCTCCAGGCGGTAGGGCAGGCAGGTGCAGCGGTGGCCGGAGAGCTCCAGGCGGTAGGGCAGACAGACCAAGGAGCAGCGGCGTCGGCGGGCGGCGGCAAGGAGGAAGGCGACGCGGCGGCGAGCTCCAGGCGGCAGGGAAGGCAGACCAAGGAGCAGCAGTGGCTACGGAGAAGGGGGTGCAGCGGAGAAGGGGACGCGGAGAAGGGGAAGAAGGCAGCAACAGTGGCGGCGGAGAAGGGGGTGCGCCGGCGGCGCGGCGGCGCTGTCGTGGAGGAAGAAGGAGCTTTCGTGGAGGAGAAATAGGCGGCGTGGTCGGGCGACAACAGAGAAGAAAAGGGAAATTGGCTCGCAATGAAACAGAAGAAAGGGGAAGAGTCGGGCGATCGCGGGATATTAAGTTCCAAAATAGCGTCAGTTGTTTCAAACAACCGACGCCTAAACCTCTTTAGCGTCGGTTGTTTGAACCAACCGACGTCCAATTGGACGATATTTTTCACGAAATTGTTTGGCGGGAACCACTTTCAGCGTCGGTTATAAAAGGTTAACCGACGCTGAAAGTGACACTTTTCGCGCAAATTTTCATCGCGCATAGGCGTCGGTTTCTATCTACATAACCGACGCTGAAAGTGACACTATTTTTTTTGCTCGAAAATTGGATTTCACGGGCGACTTTAGGCGTCGGTTTTTTATTAACAACCGACGTTGTATTCAAAGAGGTACCCGTGTCTGGCTGGTCTTCGAATATAGACGTCGGTTTTCCTAAATAACTGACGTCTAATAGTGTAGGCGTCGGTTTTCCTAAAGAACCGACGCCCAGAAAAGTGACACTGAATGTTGTTTCTGTAGTAGTGTAAGTTGCTCTTCTCTTTTGCCTTAATAGTATCATCATCTTGAGGTAGTAGATGACGAAACATATATGATGTGCTAAACCAATATGCATGTAAATTGATATGCTAGGATAATATGCTCTTGTGTAAACTGATATGCCTCTTATGATGTGACATGTTATGATCTACTATTGCCTTAAGAGGATGAGTGTTGAGTCTCCATGCTTCTAGTGAATATGGAAGTTGACATGTGTAACCCTAATATGATACATGTGTAACCCGAAACACATTGCAAATTGATACACCTTAAACTAATACACTTAGATTTGGTGAGGGAAACATCTTCCTAGAGGTTCAACTGATATAACCAACCCTAATGGCCGATATCTTATGGAGATCTATGTGACCGATACATGAAGGAGTATATAGGTCGTTACCCTAGTTGGTGGGTAGGATGATACCCTAATGGATGGTGAGGTCGGTACCTTATGAGATGGTATAACTGATACACTTTCTTATGTATCTCTTGACTGACATCCTTTGTTGTGCCTTGGCTGACACACTTTCATTGAGGTGTTGACCCCGATACCAAGTAATGTTGATCTAATACAAAGTGATGATAAATTGATACTCATCCTTGAGTTGGTAGGTCGATACCCTATCTAGGTTAGTTTCCTTATACCTAAGCTAAATCGATACCCTACCTTAGCATGGTGGTCGATACCCTACCTTAGTGTGGTGGTCGATACCCTACCTTAGTGTAGTGGTTGATACCCTACCTTAGTGTGGTGGCTGATACCCTAACCCTAACCGACGTCTTGTGATGTGTAGTGATGCATCTTGAGGATGCTAGGGTTACATGGTGTGATGTGATACCTTATAGTGTAATCATGTGTGTGATGTTGAAAGCTAGATCTCTTTACATGTTTCATAATAATGATAGGAATATGTTTCCACATCTCTAAATATACTTCATAACATTGAAGGAGGAGATGATACAACCATGTAAACCCTAATAGGGTAAAGTGAAACTCTAATTGTTATGATGTGAAATGTATGATGTAAATTTATAGCATGAGTTCTATTAGATGATTCTTTTCCTTCTTGTTATTAATTTCTAACCATGCAGGTGATAAGGATTGATGTACATAGCCAGGTATGAGTTATGGTGGTTATGATGTGATGGACATTGGTCCTTGTGATGGACATGTGGTCCTTGTGATGGACATGTGGTCCTTGTGATGGACAATGGTCCTTGTGATGGACATTGGTCCTTGAGATGGACATATAAGAGATAACATGCATAATGTGATGATGTGATTCAATACGTTCTGGTGATGAGTCATACCCTGATTATGTAGATCTTGTTTAGAGGTTATACTTTGTAACTTGGTCGATGCTTTAAGATGTTAGATTGGTCTAATTAATCAAGTGAAACCTAATAGTGTAGTTTTCCCCATGCCATAGATCCATTCCGGTGTCAACTTTATTGTTGGATGGTGAAATGAGTTTTACTCAGAGTGCATATTTTTGAATATGTGGGGTATAAGTAAAGTAATTCCTTGTATCCTTAAATACATGATGTGTGAGACGGCCATGCATGAGCCAATCTTGGTGTGGTATGGATGGCCATGCATGAGCCACTCCTTTTGTTAGAATGGCCATGTGTGAGCATGTTCTTCTAGCATTGCACCTATATCAAGGTGGGCTAGTTATGTTTATATATGTGGATGGCCATGTGTGAGCCAATCCCTGATCTTGGCTATATGCCAATGTTGATGTTGACTGATATGTCTATGCAATGTTTTCTCTTGTGCTGACCAAGAGGTGTGGTGAGGTCGTGGTTCTGGCTCTTCCATTAGACCTTGTGTGGCAGTGACTTTGACTATACACATATAGTGGTCGGTTGGATTTGAATGGTACGATTTAAATCCTCAGGGCATAATGAATATGTAATGTGACTTTGATTATACACATATAGTGGTCGGTTGGATTTGAATGGTACAATTCAAATCCTCAAGACATAATGAATATGTAATCAGCCGTGTAGTATAATTGTATAGGATCAAATACGAAAACATTGGTTGAGGCATTGCTTGATCTTTATACAATGTTGTTGGTAGAAAATATACATGTTCTTCATATTCCTTTCAAATTATTAAGACGTTACATAATTCAACAATAATTGTTCTTCCTATTATTTATACTGTTGCTCAGTTATCTTATCTGTGATAATATTAGAGTTGGCATAGAGTTGTATCTCTCACAATGACTATGTGTATCACCCCATTGGTTAACAACCTTTTTAGGTGTACAAGCATGAGGATGTATAAATCGTGCAGAGGAGGTTGAGTAGTAGCCAGAGGATTAGTAGTTGATAAGGTTGGAAGTATTGTTGGATGTATTTTGTTGGTAGATTCCTAGAGTCATCCTATACACTTGGGTCTTTGGGAATATTTTGTAGATGTTTTGCGAATGTGATCTCTTTATTTGTCCTTTGTATATTAGATATGATGGAATCATGTGTATATGTTCTGTAACAGATGCTTCATTACAGGTTGACAGTATGCCTTGTGAATGCTTTGAGGAATGAAAGGGCACATGTGTAAAGGTTCTTTCTATATGACAATTTTATGCAAAAAAAACTTTTAATTTTTAGTGTTTTTTGTTAATAAGTCTGTTAATCTCTTTTTTGCGGTTTTGTTTTGAATAATTTCATTTTTCTATGGTGTGGGGCATCACATTTACTTTATTTCTAAAGCTACAATCTATCTGCTCTTTGACCTTACTTATATAGAAATTAATCAACACCTTTTCCTATTTCATATATGTGTTGGTGTGGTTTGGATGGGGTTTGTACTTGTTCTTTTCTCATAAAAGTAAGGATCAAATCCATTTTTTAGTCCAACTCCTTCCAAGTTGGTATTCAGAGTGTTAGTAATTGATAAACTTACTATCTCACTATTTCCATGTACATCCCTTATTGTTGATCTTTTTTTCAATAGGAACAAAATGTTTGAGGGCAAGGAGAATGGGTCCTATTATCACCTATCAATCTAGTGGGCTACTTCACCCTATCAAACCCACAATATGACATGACGCCATTAGACCCTATATTAAGGAGTGGGATTGTATAGGGGATCCACTTCCTACTAAATCATACATAACAAACACATACAAAATGTTTGCAACTAATGAATAACGTTTTTGTTGAACCATGTGTGTCTCCTTTATTAATCACTAAAAATTAGAGAGTTCATCCTCTATACAAAGCACCAGGCTTAAAAGAAAATTGTACAATGAATAAAGGAGAGAAATTATATATACATACTATTTACATCATGAAGGAGAAATCCCTAAACAACTCTAGGATTTCATCTCCTATTATTGAAGATGGAATTGTTCCTTTCAAGCCAAATTTGGTAAAGAACAAATAAGGCAGTCAATCTGGCTTTACTGTGGAAATCCATAACATCAGTAAGACAGCTGGGGATTCTACCATAAATATTCTTAATTCATCACATAGGGTCGAGAAGAACTCACACAAGAAGAACATATGAAGAATACTCTCCCCATCATGCCAACAACATACACAGACAAATGGCAATTGCAAAGGGAACCTCTTCACAACATCTTGAGTAGCCAGTCGATTAAGAAATATTTTCCACAAAAATATGGATATCTTCTTAGGAATTGTACGGGTCCATATTTCCTTGGCCCAAGACTTACATATGATTTTGTCCCTACAAATGTTTCAACCATCCTTAAGAGAAACAATATTCTTGCCATAATAGGATAAACTATCCTCAAGGCTGACATAAGGTTTAGGAGGATCTATAAAAACATGCTCACTTCCTTCCTACGTCTCACGTCTGGAAAGAACCACTCTCCATTCTTAATACAAGTTCCAACTTTATAGTACTCCCCAGCTCCTATCCTTCTTACCAATTGAGCATCAACATGGTCAACTAGACTAGTGTCATTATCACACCAAGGGTCCTTCCACAGTGGAAAGCTACGACCATTGCCCATAGTGAAGTCAACATAAGGAAGTAAAACATTTATGTACTTGAGCAATTTCCTCCATAGACAAGAGTTATTGGACTTAGGATTAATAGACCAAATAGATGGCAAGAGAGGTACCTCACATGCATGCACTTAACACACAAGGAATTCTTGTCGCTAGCTACATCTGAGAGGTTCTTAACAATTTCAGCAGACAACCAATCAAGAATACAACAATATCCCAAACCACCTTCCACCTTTGGCTTACAAATTTGAGACCAAAGAATCAAATACAAGTGCCTCTTTTCTTCAATATCAGCCCAAATAAACCTTTCGAACTTTCTCTCGGAAATAGTAATAACTAATTTAGGAAGAGAGAAGGTAACAGACTAGAAAATATGGTAAGAGGAAAGGGTAGAAACCACAAGCTCAATCCTTCCTTCCATATAGAGGAGCCTACATTTCCAAGACTCTAGCTTTGACTCAACCCCATCAATAATAGGACCCACATAGATTTCATAAGTGTCCTTGTAAATAATGGAACACCAATGCATCTAATTGAGAATTTTTCTAGCTCAGTGTTCATAATATACTTCTTCTTGAAATTGGCACTAAGAAAGAGTTGACTCTTACTAGAACCCAATTTAAGACCAGATAAAGAAGGAAAGATATCCAAAATATCTCTAATAGTACTAGCATTAGATCTACTCTTGAGAACAAAAAAATCACTGATAAAGATAATATGTGGAATACTAACTGAACACACATGAGGGGAATAAGATTCTTACAATTGACTTCATAGGCAACAATGATTGACAAACCTTGTGTTGCTATGAAAAATGGGTGGGGTGCAATCGGGTCACCTTGCCTCACCCCATTAGTAGCCTTAAAGGGGGTAGAAGGTGATCCATTAAAAAGAACATGAAAGGAGTCCGACAGTAACATACTTCAATCCACTACAACTAGCAACCTGGAAGGCCCATAATCTTCATAATAAGAAAGATAAATTCTCTATTAATAGAACCATAGGCATTAGGAAGATCAGTCATGATGCACACTTTTGCTACTACACTTTCTAGGAAAAGAACTGAGAACCTCATTTTCCATAAGAATAACATCACCAATTATTTTGCCATGAATAGAAGCATGTTGTCTCGAGTCAATAAGATCCAGCAAAATCATCTTCAATCTATTATCCATAAGTTTTGTTATAATCTTGTAGATAAGATTTGATAAGGAGACATGCCCAAAATCTTTCATTAATTCTATGTCTTTAGACTTAGAAATCAAAGTAATGAAGGTTCTATTGCAATACTCTAAGGGATCACCATTACTAAAGAAGTTAAGAAGGGCCTTCATCACATCAAATCCAACAATATCCCAACAAGATACAAAAAACTCAGCAGTGTATTCATTGGGGCTAGGAGTTCTATCTTCTTCATTTTTTTCACAGTATCAATCATTTCATGTATAGTTGCCCACTTTTTGAGACTCTCTTTATGCCCTTGACTAAGAGTCAGAAACCTCCATTCATGTTTCTAGTTCAGAGCATCATTATTGGTAAAATTAAAAAGATAAGAGTAGAAGGAGACTATATGTATAGAATTAGAATTGGGATTTGAGAAAAAAGAACCATCAATATTCAAAGAATGAATGTTATTAGTAAGATGGTTTGTTTTCAAGGAAGTGTAATATAATTTCATATTGGTATTCCCATCCTTCAACCATTACACCATGGATTTCTACCTATAAATATTTTCCTAATTAACAAGACCAAATTATAGAAGTAGAACAAAATGTCATGACTACCTACAATTTACAAGATTACATAATGATCTCCCACTAGGGGATTACATGAAGCTCACAACTTCAATATCTAAGTAGAGGAATTCCCAATATATTTCCAATTTATCTCCCAAGAGATAGTTCTACTAAGCCAAGTCTAGGTCATCCTGTCATGTCCACCATGTCCTTCACCTAAGAGGTTCGAAGCATACCTCACAAAAAAGATAGGTGGAAGTTGTCGGCACAAAATTTTTGATATGTGTATATGAATAGGGATTGAGCAATATGACGAAAAAAGGACAACAAATACATTTTTTATCAAGTCTTTCAAAAATGAGGGAATTTGAACATCCAAATGGATATAAAAAAGAAAACAATATAAGGTATGCAAAAAATGTGCTTGCCATATTTCAAAATATCACCACGTGCCACATAAGCACAATTAAATAAATTAGGGCACACACACCATCCATGTAATCAAAAATTTAGAACGCAAGTGACATAAACTCAACACTAGTGAAAATATAAAGTCAGTGGTGGTTGGGGCACATAACCTAAAACATGATCGAGAAGGGCACACAACCAAACTCCCATGGCATACAAGTTGGGATATGGGGCATAGAATCCTCCATCCCATATAAAAGTGTAAGAGGACTAAAACCTTAGTGCATGGAAAGAGGACTAAAACCTCAATAACTAATAATATCACAAAGAGGCATAAACCCCAAAAACCAAAGCATCATACACAATAAGCATGTATTAGTGTACAAGAAAGTGAAAGTATAGTCACAAAATATATTAAATGAGATTTCCATTACACAAATGGATAATATCCAAAATCCACCACAAAAGTGGGTAAAATGGTTCATCTCCACAATTTAGATTCATCATAAGACCACAAAAGTCATCACTTGAAAATTCGAGTTTCATTTAGTTAAATTCCTCAAACTAGGGCTACCACATGTAAAAAGATGAACAAGATACAAATTATTGTCCAATATGAATAACCATCAATTAAGTAGATCACAAGATCAACATCAGTATAGAACCATTCCCATGAGTCAATTTCTCAAAAGAGAGAGAAACTATAAGGATAGTATGTCTTAAAACAGCCAAGAGAGAGAAAATATAGGTAATTACTCAATTTAGATTTTAGAGGATGCTACTTACCTCATAATAAGTTTAGATATGTCCAAAGTCAAATCTAGTTCCACATGAGAGTCACAATCCATCTATCAAATATATATGGAACTAGGGTTACGTTCACACATTAATTATATAAACCCTAAAATTCATCTTTTCCTCATCGGTGAATTAGATTATCAAAATCACACCATCTTATGGATTATATTTTCCTCAGTCAATATCATATTTTACTTTATTTTTTTACTTGCATATTATATATGGATTTTATAAATTATGAACAATTAAGAAAATCCTTGCAAAACTACATATTTACTTTATTTGATTTAAATGATGAAACTAATATCATTGGGTGGATAATAATATCCTAACTCTAGAATGTATTTATTTTATTTTTATTATCTATAAATTATTTAGTATCAATTTTCAAAGTACTTATCAATTAGAATACAAAGAAATTCCACACATGCAAGAATATCGAAAACAAGGGAAATATGGTTCATGTGGCCCTATCAACACTATCCAAATGTAACATCCCTAAACAGATTCAGTTGCACGCTCACATGGTCAAGGAATAACTAGTTAGCAAAAAGACAAAAAATACCCCTTAAGGCAAAATCAATCAAGTGCTCAAAATAGGGGCATACCTACAAAACTACACCTACCATTGTTCCTTCTCCAATAAAAAAAACCCTAGACTAGGGCTCCAGTCAAGACTCAATCTCGAATACCATGGGTCATCACCATAAATCATCATTTCCATCACCTTTCTCATGGTGCACCAAAGTTGAGGATCCCAAACAAAAGGGTGTGGCATGGCCAGAGTTTCCAGTTGTGGTCTTCATTGTACAAGACGGACGAAGAAGTAAGAAATTGATGGAAAAGAATCTAAGGCAAAATAGGTTGAGCTAGAGTCGGTAGCAACTCCGTATGGACACCATGAAGAGCCTCAGATGGTTGGATTTTTTCCTAAAGGCCTTCACCTTATTGTTGGTGTAGAGGAAATTTATAAAGGAAATAAGGGATCACAGGGATGCGAGAAACTAGAATAGAGTATGTTACAAGAATGAAAACCAGAGATGGTCTGGGGTTGATTTTTTGGGGTCATTGTGGAGGTTCAAGATAAATTTATATGGTCTTGTTGGCCCAGAGAGGCAAGGGTAGAAACAGAAGAGGGAAGCAAGGTAAGAATAGGGGAACAAGAATTATGGGTGTGGTTTGGGTGTGAAAGACATGAAACCCTAGAATATATATAGTCTTTAGGTATGGAAAGAGGCAAGTAGAACAAGGGGAAAGAAAATGGAGGAAAAGGAGGAAGATAGGTGGAGAGAGTAAAGGAAGAATTAGAAAAGGAAATGAGATACATAGTGGAGGAAGTAGTTGGGGAAACAACCTCCTACTCAAGGTAAGAGACAAAGTGATAGTCGTTGAAGTAGAAATAAACACCTCATAGAAGAGCACACATAAATACAAAAAGGAAAAGTTAGCATGACTATAAATAAAAACTTTAGGGAAACAATAAAAATCAATTTAAAGTTGAACATTTATTTTCCTATTTTATTTGAGTGTACAATCCAAATCTAGTTAATGTAAAATTTTATATTGAAGCTAATTAAGATATTTAGATTTGATTGTGTCATTAATTTCCACTTTTGGGATTGTTCATTATTTTCTATAATATATTTAATTTAAGTTATATCTTCTCTAATAAGTGAAACTAAGGCGTCTAGGATGATTCATTTATATCAAATATGGAACCCAAGATAATTGGGATCCAAGGAATATGATTTTGTTGTTATATTCGAGATTTTAAGTTTTTTTTATGAGTTATAACACAACTAGGGTTTAGGCTATTTATCTTCATATATATTAGTTTATATCCTTTTTTCATCAATCATAAATTAGAGTCCTATTAACTTCATATTTCTACCAAAAGAGTTACCTTATGTTATTATGCATGAATTAGGCTATTCAACTCAATTATCCATTAAGTCCATGAATTTCAACATTAGGTTATATAATAATACACTACTCATATCTATTGACATGAAAGCTCTAATTGTTATTTCATTTCATGTATTAAGCATAATATAGCTCTCACTAGACATATCTTAGTCTCCATGTGCATATTTATTAACAAAGGAAATATATGTGGCATATTTCATGAACTCACTTACATGTTAGAACATATTTAGGTCATTATATTCATAATATTGTATCATGATATGTGATGTTGATTATAGAACCTAATGTCACTTAATGTGTTATATATGTTTTCAATCATAGACATGTTAGTGTTACCTTTGAGTTATTCATGTCACCATATTCATTAGGGTTACAAACAAATGCATTAAAGTACAACTCCATCCTTTTTAGTAAAAATCTAAAGAACCAAGCATACTAACTTCCTAATCATGGGATTAGATTTTGTAGAGTCAAGATGCTAGGTTTCAATATGTCACAACACTAACCCTTAAAGAGGATTCAGTCTTGGAATTCTAAACTTAACCAACTACTCACCACACCTTAAAAGGTTTAACCTAATAAGTTAAACTAATAATTACCAAGGTATTAGGGTTACATATTCATTTTAGTTGTGTTGAATAGGTGTCTTTATGATGTGGATATGTCATGCATAAAACAAGATGATGATAGGTACCTAGGGTTGAGTTTTAGGTCCTTTGGGTTTTAAGCTAACAACCCTAAGGTCCACATGACCTTTCAGTAAGTCATTGGTTACAACCTTTGTACAACTTAAGTGGAGATAAAAGTGTAGGTCGGCTAAACCTTTTGTACATGCCGTATCTTCTAGTCATCACTTGATTTCCGGTGTTTAAGATTTCTATGCTTACTAATTTTAGGGTTTCCTTACCAAGACTTCACACATCTCTTAATTTTGATTTAGTTTAAGAAAACATCGATAAAGTTATATATTTACATATAATAGTATAATGGAAAATAATTTTTTTATTATAAGAAACCATGTGATGCAACACAAAGATGGTGTTCAAATTAAATGTGAGAACTATGTCACAAGTTTTCCCTATTAAGATCTTCATATCCTATTACTCTTCGATCCTCAATATCTAACATCATCCTTAAGTCAAATTTCATAAAATCTGAAGAGATATGGCATTAACCAACTTTATAATGTAAGAGCATGTAGGTCACCTCACCTTAGTGTTTACTCATCAAGATCCTTTATGTTTACATCAAAATGATTCCAAAACTTTCTTCCGTCATCTCATGAATTCATAGGTAAAATGTAGGATAAAACATCTCACTTAGATGGTTTCTGTGTAGGGGAGGGCTTCTATTTAGGAGAGACAAAGTTGAAATAGTTAGAATTGAACTACCTTGGCTCTTATACCAGCTTGTAAGAAGTGGGATCCAAGAGGGGATCCACTCTCTACTAAATCAAATAAGAGTCGCCATCCACAACAAACACATACAAATATTTGCAATGGATGAATAATGTTTATTAATCTTTCATATATATAAAGACCAAAGTATCATAGTGGAATATAATATCATGACTGTCTACAATTTACAAGATTACATAATAATCTCCTACTAGGGGATTACATGAAGGAAACAATTTCAAGACTAAGAAGAGTGATGTCCAATCTATTTCAAGTCTATCTCCCAGCAGATAGATTCACTAAGTTAGGTCATGGTTGTCATGTCATACCCACCATGTCCTTCAACGAAGGGGTTGGAAGCATACCCTACAGAAGAAGACAAGTCGAAGTTGTCAACACAAAAATTTTGATAAGTGCCTATAAATAGGGTTTGAGAAACATTATGGAAAGAGAACAACAAATATAATTTTTATCAAAGCTTTCAGAAAAAAGGGATTGTGAATATCCAAATGCATATAAAAATAGAACAATATAAGGTACATAAAAATGCACTTGCCAAATATCAAAATATCACCACTTGCCACATAAAAACAAAAAATAGCACACAAAACCCATCAAAGTAATTATAATTTAGCATGCAAGTGAGATAAATGCAACACTAGTGAAACTATACAGTCAGTGATAGTTAGGGAACATAACCCAAAACCTAACAGATAATGAAACACAACCAAACTCCCATGGCATATAAGTTAGAGTTTGGGGCATATGATCCTCCATCTCAATATATAAAGTGTAGGAGGAATAAAATCTCTTAGTACATAGAAGAAGGACTAAAGCCTCAGTGCCTAACAATAGCACAAAGGGGAATGCCCTAGTGGAATAAAACCCAAAAACCAAAGGATTATATAACTCTAGGGCTATTGAATCAACAAGCATGCATTAATGTACAGGCAAGTGGAAGTATAGTAAAAAAATATACTTAATGATATTTCTATCACAAAAATGGGTAATATGAAACATCCAAATGGGTAAAATAGTTCATCTTCACAATTTAGATTAAGAACATGGAAGTCAACACTTAAAAGTTAGGGTTTCATTTAGTTAAATTCCTCAAACTAGGGTTACCACATGTAAAAAGATGAACACGATATAAATAAGAGTCCAATAAGAATACCCATAGAATTAAGTAGACCGTATGACCAAGATGAGCATAGAACCATTCTCATGATTCAAATTATCAAAAGAGAGGAATTTTAAGGTTGTATGTCTCAGTAAAACCAAGATGAAGAAAGAATATAGATAATTTCTTAATATAAATTTGATGGAATGCAACATGGCTCATCATAGGTCTAGTGATGTCTAGAGTCAACCCTAGTTCCAAATCAAAGTCACAAACCACATATTGAACTTATATATAGAATTAGGGTTAAGGTCACACATTATTTACATATACCCTAAAATTCATCTTTTCATCTTTAATAAATTAGGTTTTCAAAATCACAATATCTTGTGGATTATATACTATGTGAGTCGAAATGATATTTTGGCTTTTTTAGTTATAGATTATTAAATGTGAAATTTATAAATTCTAAACAATTAAGAAAATCTTTGAAAAGTCACATCTTTACTATATTTGATTTAGATGATGAAAATAGTACCATTGGGTGGATAATAATCTCCTGACTCTAGAACATATTTTATTGTATTATATTTATCTATAAGTAATTTATTATGAACTTTGGAAATACTTACCAATCAGAACAAAAAGATATGCCAAGCATGCAAGAATTATAAAACAAGGGAAATCTAGATGACGTGGCCCTATCAATAGTGGTCAAATGGACTAGTTCTACACAGAGTCAAGTTCACGGTAGGTCCAGGTACTCACTCATTCTGAGAGTAACCAGTTGGCTAAAAGACATAAATACCCCTTCATGCAAAACCTATCAAGAGCTCAAAATAGGGGCATACTTGTACAAATACACCCACCATTGTTCCTTCTCTAAATAAGAAACACCACATAATGCGGCTTCGGTCAAGAATTAATCTAAAATTTCATGGGTCATCACCACAAATCTAAATTGTCATCACCTTTATCATGGTGCGTCAGAGTTGAGGACCCCAAACAAAAGGGTGCAACATGGAAGAGGCTTCCTATTGTGGTCTCTATGATACAGGTTGGAGTAGGAAGAAGGATATTAGGGGAAATAAGTTAATACATAATAGGTTGAACCACAGTCGGTATCAACTTTTTATGGACACCATGAAGAGCCTCCAATGGTTGGAGTCATGCCCAAAGTCCTTCACCTTGTTGTTGACATCAAGGAAACTTCTACATGAAGAAGGGATCATAGGGATGGTGAGAAACTAGAATAGGTGATGTGACTAGCACATAAGCCACTTATGGTATGGGATTGATTGTGGGGGTCATAGAGGGGGTATCGGGATAAATTGATATAATCTCAGTGGACTAAAGAGGTGAGGGGAAGAAACAAAAGAGGAAAGCAGGGAAAGAGCATGGGAATAAGACATATGGGTGCAGTTAGGGCATGAAAGATGTGAAAACATAGCATATATGTAGTATTTTGGTGTGGAAAGAAGGAATGAGTGTGAGGAGAAGGGAAATATAGGAAAAGGAGGAAGGTAAGTGGAGAGGGGAGAGGAAGAATCAAAGAAGGAAAAGAGATACTGAGAGAAGGAAAAAATTGGGGAAACAACATCCTACTCAAGGTAGGAGACAACATCCTAGACATTGGATGAAAAATAGATGGCTCACAGAAGAGCTTGCATAAATACATGAAGGAAAAGTCTGCATGACTGGAATAAGTGAGAAACTTTAGGGAAATAATATTAATCAAACATATTTCCTTTCTGAATTTATTTGAGGGTGCAAACAAAATAAAGTTAATGTGAAATTTGACAACTAAGCTAATTAAGATATGTAGAATTTTGATTTTCCATTAATTTCCACTTTTTGGGTTGTCTATTATTTTATTTAATATTTTAGGTTATAAGTCATATTTTCTCTCCTAAATGAAATTAAGACATCTAGGATGAGTCATATGAAGTCAAACTTAGCACCGAAGCTAATTGGAACCTAAGGAATATGATTTTATTTGCTATATTTGGGTTTGATGGTTCTTTTTATGGTTCATAAAAATAAGGATTTAGATGGTTTATTTTTCATATATTATTAGTATATATATCCTATTTTTAATCAATAATTATAAATTAGAGTCCTATTAACTTTACATTGATATCAAAAGAGTTACCTTATGTTCAACAACAATAAGAGGAAGAATTTTGGCGATGATAATAGGCATGACAAGTGAAACCATTGTTTGCATTATCATCCATGGGGCGAGTGTCCTATGGGGAACCGTGTGGCATAGAGATACACTAGAAAGGTGATCAGTCCCCAGTGTGGCTACGTCACACACATCATGCCTTAGTGACCCCAATTACGAACACCCAGCCTAACTTAGCTACCTACATAGTAGCTGCAGCAGCATCCACACCGATCCCTAAGAAACAACTACAAAAATCAAGAATGATGGTAACCACCTATTTAGAGGTATGCATGGTGAATATTTTCCATTAATTATATGGAGTATGGAGAATATAATGAATTAATCGAAGGTGAAATGAACTTAAACCAGCATCCCATTATAGCTTGAATTAATTCTAGATCATAAAATTACTTTCATATTTTCCTAGTTTGTAACAATGTTAGACTAGAACCTATGTACATGGACCATATCCTAGAGGGTGAAACCCCTAGTGGTAGGATCCACTCTTCTTGTATCGAAATTCCCCCTATCAACCTGTTTATATCTATGGAAGATGTTTGAGTTGGACTTTATCCTCCTATACATGATGGTATCCAACGTCATCATAGGCATGGGATTTGCTGAAAAGTTTGATGTGATTTTTGTGTGAAGAAAAGAAGGTTAGCTTGTTTCACCTTTGTGTTGAGTGCTACATCAGAGGTAGAACAAGTGTTGATCAAAATTTTATTGTCTCATACATTAAAGTTGAGACTTTCATCTCTCACAGATATAGAGCCTGTTGATGTCAGTCTTTCTCAAACCCTCCCCACCATGTTCATACAATATTGTGTTGTAAATCTTGATCCCACTGCCTAAGGCTATAGTAGAGATTCAAGAATGACGGTTGGCCCCATAGACCACCACTAGCCTTAACTGTGTGCTTTTTCCTCAGTCACGTACAATCTAGGATAATGTTCCTGACCGGTCACCCATACTAGTCCCTAGTACTACTCCAAGTCGAGCATGCTTAAATTTGGAGTTTGTAGTAATGGGTTCCCTAAAAAGGAGGTGCACCTTGGTGGTATGAGTAAACTAATCATTCAATTTAAGATCATTTTATTTGAGGCCTCAAATCTTGGTACGTTACAATCTCCTCCACTTAGACTCTTGACGTCCCCATCAAGGATAAACTATATGGCCTCATAATACTTCACCATTTTAGTGTAGATCCAAAATGGTCCATAGACACCCAACTCTCGATAAAATTTACTAGCACAAGGGTGGCTTACATCACCATGGATATCACTTTACAACATGCATGGACCGCACATCTCAAGAATGGTATGCCACATGCCCATGTAGGTCTACCTACTGGAGGGGTTATGGCTATGATACCATTTGTAAAGCTTGGTCCCACTGCCCAAGGCTATAGTAGAGTTTGAGGAATGATGACTACCCCAAGGACCACCACTATCCTTAATCATGTGCTTTGCCCCATTCATGCACAAGACGGGATCAACTTCTCCACTGGTCACCCATCCTACTACTACTCTAAGTCAAGCATGCTTAACTTTGGATTTATTAGTAACGGGATCCCTAAAAAGGAGGTGCACCATGGTGGTATGGGTAGTCCAATCATTCCCTTTAAGATCATTTTAATCAAGGCCTAAAATCATGGGATGTTATAGATTTGGTACAATATTTCCCTGATGGTTTTCCTGACAAAATTCCCGGTCTCCCTACTACTCATGATGTTAAGTTATACATTGATGTTGTACCAAATGTCATTCTCATTGAAAACTAGTGCACCACATGGCACCTACAGAGGTTGACAAGCTCCAGAAATAGTTGTGGGAGATCCACGGCATGGGTTTTGTATGCTCTAGTGTCGCTCCCTAGGAAGCTTGTGTTCCTCATGAAGAAGAAAGACAATTTGATGTGAATGTGTATGGATTAGCACATGTTGAATCAAGTGACATTAAAGAATTTCTACCCATTTTTGCACATCGATGACTTGTTTTGTCATCTGAAGCCAACCACCATATTATCAAAGATGGAATTGCATAGTGGATACTATTAGGTGTGTGTGAAGGATGGGGGCATATCAAAGTTGTCTTTTCCCATACACTACATGCATTGTGAGTTCTGAGTTATTCCCTTTGGCTTGACTAATTCCCCAACCGCCTTCAAGAATCTAATGAACCGGGTCTTAAGTCCTTACCTAGATGGAATACTTAACTGCTCTGAGTCAGTGGATCAACACCATGAACATCTATGTATTGTTTTTTATTCTTTGCAAGAACACCAACTTTATATGAATTTCTCTAAGTGTGAGTTTTAGCTAAAAGAAGTCATGTTTATGGGCCACGTGATCTCTGCGTGTTTAGTTATTCTCCATCTAGCTATGATTTAAGTTGTGACTAAGTGTAAATCTTCAAAGAATCATGTTGAGATATGTAGTTTCTTGGGTCATGCAGGTTACTAAAGAAGGTTTAAAATTTATCATAGCTATCCCTCCCTATGCCAAAATGGCCCACAAGGATGCTAAGTTTGTTAAAGCCCTAAGTGTGAGAAGGGTTTTAGAGATAAAATTTGTTTGACTTCTTCTCCTATGTTGACCCTTTCCCTTGAGAGTAAACCCTACATCATTTTTATGACACTTCTAAGCAAGGGTGGGTACTTTCTTGTGCAAGAAGGAAGAGTAATTGCCTACACAATATGTCACTTTAAGAGAAATGAGGATAACTAGCATACTTAAGACTTATAGCTTTTTGTTAAAGTTCTTGCTTTGAATATCTAGCAACATTACATGTATGTCAAGGTTTTCTCAAAAATTGCAAAATTATGCAATATCTAATGACTCACAAAGAACTATGACAAAGAAGATGGACAGATTACCTGAAAGACTATGACTTCACCATCACACACCATCCTAGTAAGGTGAATGTTGTCACATACACCCTAAGCTAAAAGAAAGAGTATATTTCTACTTCTATCCATTATTTCTTTTGAAGAGATTGAATCATGTTTCAAGTTGGAGGTAAAAGATGATAGATGGTATGATGTTATTTTTTTGGCAAAGTTGAGAGTGCATATGAGTATTCTATCTATCACACCCTCATGGATTTCAAAATGTTTTTCCACACAGTTAGAAGTCCTAACCTTGAAGATATAAAGTTGTACCAAGAAACGACAACCTGAGTTACATGTTGGTTTGTACAGTTCCATCTATATGTGGAGTGGATTATTAGCATGCACGGAGTTTCTAAGGTGATAGTTTCTAATTTTGACCCAAATTTATGTGTTATGACCTAAATTTCAGTATATCTTACCAACCATAGATAGATGGGCACTCTGAGCAGATAGTTTAGATTTTGGAGGATTTCTTACATGCATGTGTGATGGACCAAGCAGGTGTTTGGGTTAAGTATATTTTGTTGTTGAGTTTTCTTACTATAATAGTTTACCAAGATATCATTTGACTGCCATTCAAATAACTCTATGGTTAACCTTGTCATTCTCTACTACATTGGGATGACATAGAAGCATGTACATTGGTTAAGAATTATAAAATCCATATGATAAAGTATAAGATAAGTGTGATAAAGATGCAAATGAAAGTTTCCCAAGACCAGAAAAAGATGTGTGATGCTAAGAAGTGATTGGATGTGAGTTTCATGGTGGCTGACTATAAAGATGAATCCCATCCAACCCATTACGAGTTACAAGATTTACTGGAAGCTTAGTCCTCGATTTTTAGGATCATTTGAGATCTTGGATAAGGTTGGGGAGTGTGAATATCATTTATCCCTTCCTCCTACCAATGACAAGTTTCATAACGTGTAACATGTGTTTTTTCAATTGAATTATGTGAAGGACCCCTCAAATATTCTTTCTATGGATCCATATGGGATATGATAAGATCTGGCCTATGAGGAGTTCCTGGTAAATATTTTGGAATCAAAGCAAAGTAGGTGAAGAATGAAGAGATTGAACTGGTGAAAGTTCTCCTAAAGTATTATGTACTTGAATAAACAACCTGGGAGCAAAAGGATGAGTTGGTTTAGACTTACCCCTATCGTTTGCTTGAGATTTTGAGGACGGTATAAGTGTTGTAACATATCCAAATATATGTATATAACCTAACCCTCCCTTACCTCATGCTCTTTTAAATTATTTTGACCATATTCTAGTTTTATATTCAACGTGCTTGAAAAGACAATGAAGAACACGGAGGAAATATGGTTGACTTAGTCAACTAAATGATCTTCTGCAAAATAGAGTTGTGTCATACCAACACACAACCACATGTGCAAATCATCCAAGATGATCCCATGCTAGAAGATTGAAGTGTTCATGAAGGAGTGAGACCTGAGAGGGGATCCACTCCTCACCAAATCATAGTCATGCATATGAGAAACACAAACAAATTCCATAATGGCTGAATAACTATTATTTTATCCTTCATAAATGGATATCATAAAGACCTAGGTGTAGCACCAAAATAAAATATATTGACTATTGATAGTTTTACAAGATACATAATAACGTCCCAGTGGGCTTATATGAAGATAACAACTTCAACATATAAGAAAAGGGAAGTCTGAACTAAATCAAGAATATGTCCCAAAAGTCAACTCTAGTACGCAAAGTCCTAGTCACCATGTCCTTCACCTAAGGGGTTGGAAGCATACCCCACAAAAAAAGACAAAGTAGAAGTTGTCAACATAAAAAATCTATATGTGAATATAAATATAAAAATCTATATGTGAATATAAATAGAGATTGAGCAATATTATAAAAAAAGGGTAATAATAAACTTATCAAGGCTTCCAACAAAGAGGGGATTAAAACATCCAAGTGGATATCAAAGGGAAATAGTTTAACAAATACAAAAGATACACTTATCATTTAACAAAATATCAACATGTGTCACATAGGCAGAATTAAATAAATTAGGACACATAATATATCCAATTAATAAACAATTTAGCATGCAAGTGAGGTAAACACAACACTAATGAAATATACATACAATGGCAGATAGGGCACATAACCTAAAACTTGATACAGAATGGAACATAATCAAACTCCCAAATATGTGAAGGTGGGCATATAACTGGGGTGTGGGTTACATAGCCTCCATCACAATAATATAACATGGGTACATAACCTAAAAATCCAAAGCACGGATATAACTCTAATACTAGTAAATCAACAAGCATGCAATGATGTGAACAAATAGGGCTACATTTCACCAATAGAAAAATATAGCTCAAATCCACAAATTAGAGTCCAACTATAGATAGGATGAACAAGATACAAATATGGGGACCAGCATTCATATTCAACACGTTAAGAAGATCAAAATCAATCAACATATAACCTCTCACATGAGTCAAAATTTCAAGAGAGAGAGAAATTGTATATGGTAGTATGTCTCAAAGGACCAATAGAGAGAAGACATAGGCAATTTCTCAATATAATAAAGAAGGAATGCAACATATATCAAAGGTGCATGTTAATTGCCAAGGTCCAAACCTAGATCCATATCAGGTACCTATTCACCTAATATCACAATGAATATATATATGTATATCATTATTTAGTGTGTATACTTCAAACTCTAAATTATCAAATCTGATTAACATTGGATTTAGGTAATTACATATATTTAGTTGGGTAGAGAACATTTTTGTTCTGACGAGTATTTATTTATATTTTTCTAATGTTCCTACAATTAATTATGAATTAACTCTATTTACTTAAATCTTGAAAAAAAGTAAAATCAAAAGGCTTGGATACCATCTCACCACACATCACAAGATTAATGTGTCACAGGTGATAACATGATATTTTGTGGAGATTTTACACCTATTTTATTTCTATAATGGCATCCCTTTTATGAATTATTCTGTCTATTTTTTATGACCTTGAACTAAAATTGGATTTGAGCACCTAAGCTAATATCCCCTCTAACTCCATGTAGACCATCATTAGTCGCTACTACAACACCTTCTTCATGATCGTGACGGTCCATCCAGACTAGCATCCCAACCCATCAAGCATTTTGACTTAGACAGTTTCAATGTCTATCTCAAACAAGAAGAGAAGGTGCATGTCATGACAACAATTGTCCATCAATGGTATGCAGTGATACCAACCATAATGACAATTACATACTGCAACAATGGTCTCAACCGAGATAGACATTGTGACCAAGATAGTAGTTTTGACCAAGACAGTTGTATAGCTGTTACAAAGGTTGTGACCGTGACAGAAGAGGTAGTCATGGTAGAGAACATGACTAAGACAGTAGTTTTGACCATGACAATGGCTTCAGTCAAGACATGAGTATGAACTGCTACACACTTCTTAAGTCGATGGGCTACACCTATAAATAGACCCCACCTTCACCATGAAATTAGGGGTTCACATCATTAGGAGACGATGAAGTGTTGTCACCTTCCACATCCACTCATCATCCTTTCCATTAATCTTGGATCTATGAAGATTAAAGTTGGAGGAGAGAGAAGATCCGCCATCACCTTCTTCAAAAGGAGGAGTTGTCATCCATCTGATACACCAATGCCAGATCTAGATCTGAATGAGTATAGTTGGTGTATCGCCTTCTTCTCTCTTTAGACCTATCATTTCTCTATACATTGTTCATCCACCCCTTTATCTATCTTCATGTATCTTCACCCTTATAATCTTGAAATGTTGCTCATGAGGATGAGTGGATAAACACATAGTTTGGGTTGGGATTAGCCACTAAGGCTCTCCCAACGTGTATGTACTTGTATCCTTTTGGAATATATAATCCTAGAAAAAATTATCGCCATTCACTTGGTCTTAATGCTTCACTTGCATGATTAGCTACCATTTTGTGATGTTTGATTGTTATTACCTTGAAAGAGTAGCACTATCCATATCTAACTATTTTGGAGTTACATGAATGCATGATGTTGGAATGTTAAAGCTTTTGATCATATGGTTATCTTTGTGATTGTTTGTTTGCCATCTTGAGAGAGAGAGAGAGAACCTTATAATGTAGATCTATCCTAAGCTCGAGAGAGGAGGGGATAGATATATATATGATGATTTCTTATAATCTTGCTAAGGGTATTCAAAGGGTGTGAGTATTGTGTGTTGGTGAAAGATCTTAGTAGGTGAAATCCAATCCAAGTTCCCATCCATATTCTATTACCACGTGCTTGTTTTCTTTGTTCTCTTATTTTTCTTTATTTGTTTTATTTGTTTGAAGTAATATCATTTCATGAGGAGCACCCTTTAAACCTACCCTTTTTGGTTGGTGTAATTGAGATAAGATTTGTGTTCTTGGTACTTTACGACCCTTGTCCCTACAGACCAACCCTGATTACCCCATATAATAGTTGTGAGGGCCTAATATTTTGGTTACAAGTTTAAGAGTCTGACTACTCTAGATCTGCTCCGTTTTGGACATGTGATTTAGGCAGGTCAACAGGGCACCAGACATCATTTACACAAAATCAAAATATTTTGTGATTATTATGAAATCATAGGCAAAAGGATGATATTGTCCATTAAATTGTGATGACATTGAAATCAAATCAAAACAAGGGAAACATTATACACCATTCATTAGTCATCTTGCTCGCTTTCTACATGCATTGAAAACATATGATCATTAGATCTTGAATGAAAAACCCAAAACACAAATCGATGGGGAATCTCATGACAAGTCTCAGCTCATAGATTATGTATCTTTCATTGGTCTCAACAAGACCTCAATTGGGGTGTGAGACGCCTAGAACCACCAACATGGTATTCTTCCATTATTACTCGATGGAGGATCATAGATACAAAAAAATAGTTTGATAAATCCATGGATGAAACTTCTCCAAAGCTCATGGAACCAGGGTGAATCTAAAAGCATGAAAACAATCGACAATGTGAGGACAAACTACCAAAATCACCAATCATAGTGCTAGACATGAGGCAAGATGGTGAAAAGGGGGGAAACATGATGTACCTATAATTGGGCCAAGGGAAAACTCCTCGAGCATCACAATGAGATGTCAATGAAGTTTGGATGACCAATGTACCTCCCAAAGGCCTCAGGTGTCATGTCAGTGCCCAGGGATGCCTTCAAGAAGATAGAGTTGGGAGAGGTAGATGTGAATCTATAGAGGATAGACGAGAGTCTAGAATAGGTTAGTGTGAGTGGAAGGATGGTTGTGAAAGGGGCATATATTAATGAGGAGGCTAGGTAAATTTGGGAGTATAAATTATGAAGGAAATAGAGTTCTGGATGGTTTACAATGAAGTTGTGGTGATGGAAATGATTCAAGGGTCAAGGATATCCAAATGTAGGAAGAATACAATAAGAATGAAAATGAGATACAATGCAGGAGGAAATGGGAAGTGATGGATAAGGGAGAGGGCGAAGAAGCCTTACAGACTGCAAAGTTTAGAAGGAGTTAGACTTGAGGTAGAAGAAAAGGCAATGACTCTTGGATGAAAATTTGACATATGAAAACAAAGTACAAGAAAACAAAAGGGTAAGCCATGTGACATCGTGAAATTAAGACATAATAGGAATGACAGAAAACTTGGAAAATTTTGATTTTAATAAAACCAAACCATAATCCAATTCACATCAGGATTAATGATTAATAATTATCTTATCTATCTAAATTGGGATAGAAAATATTATCCAATTGGGTTGAACTTGGTAGAAAAGCTAATTCAACCATGTAGATTATGATTTTGGAGTAAGATTTCACTTTTACATTATCTTATATGATTTTTAATACAATTAGGTCCTAACTCTATTATCACATTATTTATTGTTACATGCTAACATTTATTATCTCGAGTCCTATTATCCTAGTATCATTATCATACGGGCTATGGTGCATTATATTGCTAGAATTTCCATATATTACTTATGTATCCATTAAGTTTGTTATTATTTTTTTTGGAAAATGATAATATAAGTTTGTTATTTTATATTTACTTGTATAAATCACATTAGTTATCTCCACTTATATTAAACATTCAATTATTATCACATCATATATAAGGAACATTATAGAATAGATTACTCATTCATTCATATGTAGTCACATATGGTTACCAACTAACCACATTTAAGTCATATAGTATATTATAAGTGAACCACATGAAATGTGCTACATGTATTGAGATCAACTTAGCTATTAAAGAATATTTATCTCATTAGGTTTTCATTTATCATATTAAGACATGTTAAATGGTTCAATGCACCTATTGTTACTAATGTGTTCATATATGGCATAAGGCATGTATAGATTAGGGCTATCTTGTTACAACTTAGGTTTTAGGTCAACATGATTACTATATATCACATACACCTCATCAGCATGCATGTAATACAAGGTTAGGTTCCATATATAGAACTCTCATCTTATTAGTATTCACTTATCTAAAGCATGATTAGGGTCGCTTGTATCCATCATTAGAGTTTACATCTAAGTTACTCATAATATGCACATGATATGTTCATTAGGGTACAAACATGGGTATAAGGGTATATCTCTAACGTTGTTTGGTCAATTATAGATATTCAAATGTACTAGCCTCCCAACCTTAGAATTAGGGTTTCTAGAGTCATGATAGCCAAATTTTAGTATGTTACAATTTCAATATAGAATTACAAAGATGTGGCCAATGAAGAAACATAATTTCATGATGTAGATAGTTGATGGCATCCAAGTGATCTAAGTAATCATCTTCTTTGATTGATGACGATGTAAGAAAATGAATTCTAAATGATGGATCAATGTTTGGAAACTTGGAATCAGGAATGGAAAAGATGGACACCGACATTGAATAAGGAAGTGAGATCTAGAAAACATGTTAAGTACACAAAAATCCAAAATGTAGACAATGCTCTTCTTCATCTTTTCTCTTCTAAGCTCTAAACTCTGCACCTCAACTCTTCTCCTCATCCTCCTCTTCTCATCTCCTCTATTTGTCCCCTGCAACTAAGAATGAAAGTGGTTGGGTTGGATAAAGACAAAGAGAAACTCATGTTTGATAAGACTTCGATAGAAGTTGGGGGCATAGTGTGGAGAGGGAATAAACAACTGGAGAAGGATTTCTTTATATGGCTGGAGAAGTTGTGTGATTGGTTGTTTGAGAGGCTTGAGAGGAATCGACCTCACGCTTAAGAAAACTTGATTTTTTGCTTGAAATTGATGAATCCTCACATGTGAGAGAGGTTGATCTTATACTTAAGAGACAAATGTATCACACATGTGAGTATATGATTTCAAGTTGGTGCCTTGGAGAGGTTGAATTGGCAAGGAATATATAGTAGAAGAATCGACAAATAGATTCAATGTTGTACGTGATCTGATTACAAGATCTGAAGAAGAAAATAAATGGATCCTAGTGTGGTCCAAAAAGGAAAATTTGTCAAGCACTTAGGCTGACATAGCTAGGGGGTGTGGGACAAGCCCCGAAAAGCATAGACTAGGTCAAACAAAAGGCTCAATTATATATTCTATAAAGATTGACTAGACATGCCATGTGGGATGGATGTCATTTTGTATGAAGACTTTCTAGAGAGACTTTGACTTTTTACATGTCATGTGGACTGACAGACATGATATGTTTGAAGATGCATGGAATCTTCAATTTGGGACATGGCATGTTTGAAAAATGGTGCATCGTGTTTGCAATGTTGGAATATTTGAAATCCTAGCAACGATACATATTTTGAAAGGATGAGACACCATGTGTGTCAGTTCCAATAGAGTTGAAACCCTAATGGTGGCACACTATGTTGGACACCTACACTATGTGTTGATTTTCAAAGATGATGAACTACACGGTGTGTAGGTGACTTACACAATTTGTAATCTTCTTGTTGGATGAAAAACCATCATTGTGAATAGTGCTACATGCCATGTTGATCTTATTACATGACATGTGATGTGCCACCAGTGTAGATTTGACCTATAGAACTTGGAGACAAAAGATGTTGGATTTATGCATGGTGGAGTGGAGATGAATATTAGATGGTGGAAATGACTTCCGCCATGCATATGATCAATGTGGGGTTTTTGATGTTGTAGAGAAATTCCACTTGTTAGTTTGGTTGGACCTTGATCTGTGACAATGATGCAAGAAGGGTGATGATTGGTCGATTTCATTAGGATTTCATGCTTGGGGAGGACAAACCCAAGGAGGATGAACCTGGCAAAGATGTACTAGGGAAAGGCAAATACATGGTGGTGCTAGATGACAAAGAAAGATAATGAGATGATGAATATGTTCTACAATTGATAATGAAGATGATGACTACCCTTTAGAGAGATAGGGTGATTGAGATGGACCTAAATAGAGGGTGATGGATATGGCCCTACGGATAGGGTGACAAAGATGTCCATGTGGGCATCCAGTTTGGACCGGGCGATTGTTTGTGAGAAAATATGTTGCGCTCTTTCCCTCTACAGTTAGGATTGATGCTATGATACCATGTAGAAGGAAAATTATATGGATGATACATTTATAGTGTGTTTATATTGTATCAAATACAAGAGAACCCCTCTCCTTTATATAGGATAAGGTGGACATGACTCTAGAGTTTTAAAGTTAACTAGACTCTAGATGAGCCTACATACTCTGGCCTATGTATGATATGATATGATATGACTTCTACTTATAAAAATGCTCTTGATAACTCTAAATTGAATCATGTTCATGTATATTCCAATGGATTGTGTTGTGTGCAATCCATGTAGGCTAGTTATCTTTTAATCAATTTGAGCTCACCCTTTAGACAAAAATTTGGGATACTTTCAATTTTTTTTGTTCAGTTGATACTCCAAACATTATTAAAACATCTAGTATTATAGAGATTGTCTTTTTAAACCTTTAGAAACAATGATATGTGTTAAGTAAACAATAAATGGGACAACCTAGTTTGATTTTGACAATCCTCGCCATGCCTTATGTTTTATCATTTGACTATGCATTTCAATACACATCACAAATATATGTAGGGGGACAATGGATCCCCTTGTATCATACCCCTTCTAGCCTTGAAGGGATCCAAATTTTCCCCATTGCATATTACACTTGTTCTTCTCCTATGATCGGATGCATGAGATAGCTTTAGATATCACTTCACTTTTCCTTTTTCAACATGTCATGAACAAAGTTATGATTGAGAATATCATATGTTGGTGAGATCTATTTAATTTCCATGTAACTCCCATACTTCTTCTTTCCATATGCTTATTGTGCCATGATTATGTTATTTGTGATTCTTCTTTCTAGGACAAAGTTGGATTTCATGGATGCAATACAAGTTGACATATATGTGGCTATAATCATTCTACTGTCACTTTGGATTCAAGCTTCAAACATGTGTTGTTCAAAGATATTGGTCTAATTTTCCCACATATTGATGCATTCTTGACCTTCCGTATAGGGATGATAAGTGACTATGATCAATCTAATTTTTACTAATATATCTTTTGCATGTACTTCCATCCTACTTATTTATATAGATGATATTACTACTTCCAGTAATGATGACCAAGGAACTTCTCTTGCATTACATTGTCATTAAAGAGTTGGGGAAACTTCAATTTTTTCTTGATATAATGGTTGATAAAAAGTGAGTTGTCTCTCTCTCTGAACAAGGTTAATACACTTCAAATCATTTGGAGGAAATTGGGATACTTGGTTTCATACTTCCTGTTTCGGCTATCTAGCAAGATAGTGATATATATTCACTTCATCTAAGTTATTCAATGACAAACTTTTCTACGAATGAGTTTTTAGGAAACTTATATGCTCAATCATTACTTGTTGTGACTTTGCCTTTGTTGTAGGAGTGCTTATTCAATTTATGGACACTTCTTGGAAATTTTATTTTGATGATGTATGTTATGTTCTTTGTAATCTTCAAAATGTCCTTAGTCAAGGTCTTTCTGACATAAAAAAGAATCACTCAAAGGTTGAAGGGTTCTCATGTGCTAATGATGTTGGATGTTATTCTGATCAAAGATCGACAACATGCTATTTTACCTTTGTTGGTAAAATTTAGTCACATCTTTTATGTGTTATGTTGTTTGAACTATTGATATTTTCATAAAAGCACTAACGTCTCCAAAATTTATATCATGAGCTGGTTATGATTACCGAATCTGCTCCAACTAAGATGTATTTCATTATTACAAATTATATCTCAATCATGTATTTACTTTTTATATTATTCCTACCCCATGTAAGATGGATTAAAATTTTAAGTTGACCTATTAAGTAAATGACACTAAATAAGAAATCAAATATCTTCCTTCATGAATATATACAATTTAAAATAAGTCAAATGTGACAAATTTGAGAAGAGAAAATATCAATAAAATGATGCACCGTGACTGAATTTTAAAATATATTGAAATAAGATGTCTATAATACATTCAATAAAACATTTTACAGTAGTGTACATTAAAAAGAATTTGAGTGAGAGAAATGCACAGCCATTTCATCTTGCAACATGAGGCAACCAATGATCAATCTTACAAAATATAGTGAACAAGTCTTTAGAAAAATCTGTTGAACATCATTAGACTTCCATAACAACCCTTGAAGAATTCATATAGTTACTCAAGGAAGCAACGCTTTGTACAAAAAACTTCAAAGACAATCTTTGATTTAACTTTTAGCATACAAAGTGAAACCAAAATTTCATGATCAAAATATATATAAAAAATATAAGTAAATAAGTAAACCTAGTTTGACATCAAATAGGTATTATTTTCAAGTTTTACTATTGTATTAGCCAGTATTACGGTAAAAATTGTGGCACAAAAAAAGGTTTTTTCTTCACCAGTTTTAGAACCTAGTAAAACCAACTTTGCCATAATTGTTGCTAATAGACTTATATTTGGACCAAACCTTCATCCAAGGTGCTATGATGGAACAACATTTACTTGACATCACATGTTTTTCTAATATCCTTTTCGTAAAAGCATTTGGATGTCATTTAACGTCCATATTCCTCCACAACTCTTCAAAGCACACAATGCTCGTACAATTCTATATTTCATCCTTGACAAAACCATTACCCATTCTATTGGCACATTTGTATGAAAATGAACAAAAGATGCTACGTTGTCCCGACTCTTTTCATCCACCAAATTAGAGATGATCTATATCATAAATAAAATATGGGGGAATTTTATTCATCCCAGTTCCCAGTAGGATATCTATCATATAGAAACTATAGGGGAATTATATTCATCCATTCTGAGTAATCTATCTAT
Organism: Alisma plantago-aquatica; assembly: GCA_963693085.1. Classification (NCBI taxonomy): domain Eukaryota; kingdom Viridiplantae; phylum Streptophyta; class Magnoliopsida; order Alismatales; family Alismataceae; genus Alisma; species Alisma plantago-aquatica. Next base: position 805,729,373 of record OY856409.1, read on the forward strand.
TTAAGAAAAAGTATACAAGAAGGTAATTGACTAACTACAAAAATAGATTCCCAAACGTATAAAAGTTCTACAAAAAGTTTATATCAATGAGATAGTGCTAGTAACTCGCAGGTAGGAGATCTACTAGGATAGTAGCCTATAGATCCCACATACAAGGGGGGCATAGACCAGAGATCCCTAAAATGTATACATCGGCTAGGGTAGATTTGTACTCAAATAACCTATATGCTAACCTATTAGCTCCTTTGAACAAAAGGGAAGTCTACCAATTACAAGAGTGAGTTTGCCTATGAACTCAATCAGCTTGATTCCTTAGCCTCCAAAGTGTCATCCATACATGTCAAGATGACCTAGCAATCTCCATTCGTCACACTGAACAACCAACCTCCTCGAGCGTAGACCAAACATAAGATCCAAGGCATCTAGAAGGATACCCATTTGATCCAGGTTAGCAGCCACCTTGGGATCTACAAAACCCACAAAACCTCCCCACAAGAACCCTTATTTATTCCACCTATTTCTAGACCCTTATCCTGTAACTCCCCTCTCTTCCGAATCACGCAACCTACCTTCAACTTAAGTCATACCTCTCGAGGTTCCACCCATATAACTGGCCTGAGGACAAAAGAACAAAACATGAGGTGCAACAAAAAAACCTCTCTCTCCAAAGATCTAACATAGCCGTTGGGACCCCATCTAACCTAGGGAAAACACTCTCATAAAAAAACCTTCCATATATGACACAATCCATGCCAAATCCTCTTGTTGTCTATATTTCTTCCATCATACCTACTGGCACACCTATTTGTCCTTATGCACCATAGTGTAACAAGTGGAAGGATCCCTCTAAGCAGACCAAGCCATGATCTACTATTAGCTTGGGCACAATAGCGGTTAAACTCTTGTGTTAATGTTCTCCCAGTGCTAACTGATTCAACATTTCCCCTTTATCTGAACATGTCTAGCTATGTACCCATGAAGAAAGAGATGGATCTTGCAGCACTCACATCTTGAAGCAAAAGGAAAATGACAAATTTCAGTCTTGTCATCCGTTGGGATGACTCTATGTAGGAGTTTCCATGTAAAGGTTGAGATCTTGAGAGGAAGGCTAGACTTCCAAACCCACGATGATCCATTTCCTAGCCAAGGGGACAAAGGATACCTTTCCCACCTTAGAATCTCTATGGCTGACCTAAGAGTGAAGATATCGTCCTCATTGGGCATCCAAATCATCTTAACCTCTCGTGATGAGTTAATATGGTTATGAACTTTCCTCACTCCATCATTGTCCACCAGATCCCCAAAATAGTTTGGTTCCTTGTTCCATCATTATCAAAAAGATCAAGAACCTTGATCAAAGGATCAATGTATGTGTTATCTATGCTCCATTTTTCCATCCAGTCCTTCCCCATAGGGAACCCCAAAAAGGAATGCCGCCCTCAGACAATACCCATCTAATGTTCTTAATCACCAATTGAAAGTTCTCCCATGTTCTTTTCCAATAGAAGGACAAGCTTCTCCCCTTATTGATGTTCCATGGGTGGGTAGAACCTAGGTCCCATCTAGACTTACCATATTTCACAACGCAAAATCTTGTCCAAAGTAAGGTGCCTTGCAGGGCATTCCACCCCACTTTCATTAGTTAGCTTGGTATCTATCTTGAAATTTTTGGATACCCCAACCCTTCTTCTTGTTTGGAACAAACAACACATCCCATCTAACCCAATGACACCCTCTCGCATCCTCTCTAGATTCCCTGAGGAAGGATGTCATCCTCGTCTTATTCCTCAATGTGGATATAGGCACCACAATTCAAGTTGTGGGTAGGTATGGCCATTAAGACTGGTTAATGAGGGTAAACCTTCCTGAAAACTAAAGCAAACGGTCATCCCGAGAATGCTAGTTTGTGATTTTGTTTGTTAGATTGTTGAAATGTCGGTTCAAGATTTTTCGGTGGTACTCCTAAGTATTGGATTGTGTCACTATCCTCCGCGTAGCCTAACAGCCTAAGTATGTTGCTTTCCCTATTTTATGATGTTTTCCTATCATAAAACGCATTTTGTCTTTGTTCATCTTTTGTCCCATAAAGGATTCATAATCCGCAAAAAATCTTGAAGGTTGGTCCATGACCCCCCCCTCCCCAGGTTGAAGAAAAAAAATTGTTCATCTAGAAACATGAGATGAGAAGGAGCAACCCCTCCCCCTCGTATCTTGAACCTCACAGTCCTACCTCCCTCCACCTCTCTTCTGACATATCTTTCCAGAATTTTCGGAGTAAGGATGAAAAGAACCAGTCATAATGGGTCACCCTTCCTCAAACCCCTAGTGGATCGGAAAAGACCATTGGTCATGCCATTTAAAGAAAACGAGAACCAGGACCCCGCACGATATTTGTAATGACTTCGATCACTAACATGTAGCCCAAAATCTCTAAGCGTACTCTCAACAAAAGACCATTCCACTCTATTGAACACTTTAGATGTGTCTATTTCAAACATCACATTTATCGACCCTCACATCCCATGTTAAGGTTTTATGATCTCTTGAGCTTGTTGAATGATGTCCCTTATGTTCCTACATTGAACAAAGGTTGTTTGTTCTAGGGAAATTAGCCTCGGGGTAAGCAGAGATAATCTAGACAAAATCATTGTAGAAACTATCCTTAATGATACATTACTCACACTAATAGGCCTAGAGTCCTTGATGCGTCGCAGGGTTGTCTGTCTTAGGGAAAAGGATTACTATCCAGCAATCTAGATGAATAAAATCTAACAATATACTTGACTTGATCATGGCTTTCCAGGATCATCAAGCTGTATTCATAATAAGAAGACAGGCCCAGCCCGACAGCAGCCGACCAACCCAGCACTGCCTTCCAGCATCAAGCAATCAACAAAATTTTCTATTTCTAACCCCTGGCGCACAGTTCCGGGAGACCTTGCAGCTTGATTGACTCACCCTCATGAGGATCCAGCTTTTTGTTATTTATATTTTTGTCATAGATGAAGGACTTGCGTTAAGAGAGTGCCCTCCCACGACGAAATCATGTTTTCCCTAACTCAAGAGCAGTAGCACAAAGCCTAAAAACTCTCCTCTTGGGAGTCTCTTTACGCATCTATACCACCTTATTTTTGTAAGAAGCAGTCCGCGTTGGGTTTTAGGGTTGTAAATGGGTACGGGTAGACCCGCGGACCCGCAAATTCAGATCCTTAAAAAACTCATCACGGGTCTTATTTTTTATACCCGCATACCCTTGGGCCCGTATACCCTTGGACCCGCATATAAGCGGGTCCAATAATGGGTATGCTTGGACCTAGACCCGTTAGATCTGTGTACCCGCTATACATAAGTAACTACTTAAATAATATGTTATATAGACCATATTTTACTAGTTTAACTAATATAATTCTTGATATTATATCTTACTCTAACCAAAATAAGTTTGAGACTAGTCATATAGTTAAGAATTAACTATTCTAGTTACAATAATGAACATCATATGTAAACTTAAAATCCAAATGTCTACTCATTTATATCACTTTCTACATAAGTAACATTATGTGATGACTACAAATATGTAAAGGATTAACTCAATTAATGTTAATGTATAAAATATAGAATTATCTAATATAACTATTGCATGTTAATATACTATATAATAATAATATCTTGTTGTATTAAAATATATAGAACAATGTCATTTCTCTTACATAAATAATATGATATTTTATAGAACCGCTTACCCACATACCCGCTATTATTGCGAGTACGGGTATGGTGCGGGTCCAGGTTTTGTATTATGCGGGTCTAGAACCGGAACCGAACCCGCTAAATTAGATGGGTATGGGTATGGCCAGACCCGCACCATACCCGCACCATTTACACCCATGTTGGGTTTCTCTTCCTTAGTATGAATGACTTCTAACAATTATTTATTAGAAAAAAGGGAAACGATACACACAGTAAAAGCGGGACGAGAAAACGGGCGACCATTGTCGTTTTGTCTCCATAGCCCACTTACCCACTCACCCACCTAATCTCATCTGCCTGTCAGTCACCTGTTGTTGTTGCTTTTGCAACGTGAGAGGGAGAGAGAGGGGATTGGAGAGAAAAAAGTGGATGTATAAGAGAGAGAAAAAGAAAACATATTTTTGTTAATAACTTTTAAATGGCAATAATTTTTTTGACGAAATAACATCATTGCACTCCTTTCAGAAAATACTTTACAACAAGATCAAGTTCGAAATATTTTAAAAAAATAAAATATATAATCTAAAAAATGAGAGATAATGTAATAGTAAAAAGTCAAAAATGACGAGAGAGAAATTTAATTTTTACTTATAGCTCTCAAACCATAATGAATTTATAAAAATAAATAAAAACTGATGGATTGTGAATAAAAATTATTTTAAAATAAGACTAATGTAGACATATTTTGATAATGACATGAGGAGAGAGAAATAAACCCATGTTATAACATGTTATCCCTGTTATAACATGTTATGCATGTATTATTATTCCATATTATACGTATAATTTGTCATGGGATGACATACAATTTGACATCGGATAACATGTTATAATTTAGGAAAAAATAATACAACATGTTATAATACAACACATGAAATAACATGTTATAACATAGGAAAAATAATTTTACGTTATCTCACGTTCAATTTATTTCTTAAAGAGAGAGAAAATATAAAAATATGTTATCTTTGTCCAAATGTACATTATATCATGTCCGATAGTACGTTATCGCATATTCAATTTATTTTTTTAAAGAGAGAAAAAAATGAAAATAGGAGAGAAGTAGTGTCATATGTTATCTCAAATCCAAATGTAAGATATCTTAAGTTCAATTTATTTTTCAAAGAGACCAAAAATATAAAAATAGGAGGGAAGTAGTTTGTATGTTATCTCTGATCCAGATGTATATGTTATCTCCATCCAATTGTACATTATCTCGCATTTGATTTATTTTTTAAAAAGACAGAAAATATCAAAAATAGGAGGGAAGTTGTGTCGTATGTTATCTCCAGTCCAAATATATGAGTTATCAACGGTCCAATTATTGCATGGATAACATGATATACGGTGGATAACATAGATAACATGTTATAACATGGACAACATAGATAACATGTCATAGAATGGATAGCATGGATAACATGACACAATATGGATAACATAAATAACATGAATAGCATGACATAATATGGATAGCATAGCTAACATACATAATATGACATAACATGGATAACATAGATATCATTGATAACATGGATAACATATATAACATAGATATCATGGATAACATGACATAATATGGATAACATAGATAACATGACATAACATGGAAAAAATGGATACCATAGATAACATTGATAACATAGATAACATCGATAGCATTGTTCTCTAAGTTTTAACATGTTGTCCCATGTGTATATATATTTCGTTAAAAATCATTATCAAAATATGTCAACATCAGTCTTATTATAAATTATTTTTTGTTAGTAACTCATCAGTTTTTATTTCATTTAAAAAGTCATTACAATTTGATAGCTATAAACAAAATAAATTTCTCTCTCCTCATGCTTTACCATTTACAATCACATTATCTCTTCTTTTTAAATTGTATATTTTATTTTTTCAAAATATGTCGAACTTGATCTTATTATAACTTATTTTTTGAAAGGGGTCCAACGATCTTTATTTTGTCAAAAAAAAATATTACGGTTCAAAAGTTATTCATAAAACTAACTTTACCTTTTTTTTCTCTCTCTGATAGTCACTCTCTCTACTCACTTCTTATCTCCGCTCTCCCTCTCTCCCACGTTTTTCTCACTCCTTCTCTCCCCACTTTTCCTCTCTCTGACTTTTTTTCTGTGCAACAATTTTTTAGGCAGCGTGAGAAAATCCCAGTAGAAAATGACACTTTGGTCGTCCGAGTTCTCGTCCAACCTGGTCGTATATATAGCTAATCTCTAGAAGAAAAAAAGCTTCACCATAATTGCAGCACATCGCAACAGCTTTATCTTTTGCACGTTGCAAATTATTGTGACAACTGACCGGTATCTCAGGTTGTATATATACCCATTCAGATTGTTAGTCCAAATAAGACCGACAACTCAGTTAGGTCCGGTCCAGTTCGGTCTTGGACCTCCTCTATTTTTCAATATTTTGACTGTTAATTGGTCTGATGTTATCCAAAACAGGTGCAGACTGGTCTCAGCCGACTAGAACTAACAAAATAAAATAATATCTTTGTGTTATAAACGAAATAAAATAAATATTTATAAAATGACTAATATTTATGAATGGTTGTTCGAAGTGAAGTGCATGATGGTCAATTGTTGAAATAACAAGTTAAACATAGCTTATTAGAAATATTATTAAGGAGAAATGATAGAGAGATATGTATAACTAAAATTATGTTTCATTGTATCATATAAAACTATCCATTATATTGTAAAATATTAGATAAAAGATATTCTTAAATAAATGTGTGGATAGTAAACGAGGATGGCTACATAAAAGCATAAAGCGTCCAAATAGATTACGTTAGCTATATATCTATGTTTTTATCAACACAGCGATATAGTAAATATAAATGATTAATCACACCAACACATGATCATTCATATTTTTTAATTAGCAAAACTTTTGATCGATTCACTATTAATTCCGGTTTAGTATTTTTCCCGGTATAAATCGGACTGATTCTTGTGACAAAAAAAATCTTTATTTAGGTCTCGGTCCGTCTAGTCCAGTTCGATCTGAATTTGAACCCATGTGCACTCGGCTCTTTTCAGAAAAATCTTGTAGCTATCTTGAAAAGCAAATGAGCAAACATTAATTGGCATTTGTCAAAAAGGCAGAAAATCATATAAAAATGGTCATTCAGGGCACGCTGGAGACCAAGTCCGGTAGTTTCATGTCACCTCTTAACAAAGATGCATTAATATTTGAGTTTAACTCCCGTGACGCGCAACCCACTGGACGCGTGGTTGACGCACAAGGGAATACCATCCCTTGCCAGCCTGCTGCTACCTGCCACCTGCCACTCGCAGCAGCCTGCCACCCGGCCAGGCGGGCAGTTGTCAGTTTTTTTTTTACATTTTTTTTGTTTTGAGCATAACTTTCAAAATATAAAGAATTTTTTAATAAAATAAAATGCATTAGAATTCTTCCAAAAAATACTTTCTAATGAGACTCATATTGACATATTTTAAAAAATATATATGTACACAAATATGTATATTAGTGTTGTTATCACGCCCACTATAGTCCTTAATGTCCAGTTTTTCTTGAATGCGCTCACTATACTGTTTAAATGTGCTTACTTTTATTTGAATGCGTCCACTACTTCCATCATCAATGCGCCCCATTTTGTTTGAATACGCCCACTATTGTCTAAAATGCACCCATTATTGCTTGAATGCGCCCACTTTTGTATGAATACACCCACATAGCCCTTAATGCGCCCATTTTTTCTTGAATTCGCCCACTTTTACTTCATTGTGCCACTTTTACTTGAATGCACCCACTTTTACTTGATTGCGCCCACTATTACTTAAATGCGCCCATGTTTGCTTGAATGCGCCCAATTTTGTTTGATTGCGCCCACTTTTATTTGAATGTGTCCACTTTTATTTGAATGTACTCACTACTTCCCTCCTTAATGCGCCCCATTTTGCTTGAATACACTCACTATTATCCAAAATGCGCCCATTATTGCTTGAATGCGCCCACTTTTTTATGAATGCGCTCACTTTTACTTGATTGCGCCCACTATTACTTAAATGTGCCCACGTTTGCTTGAATGCGCCCAATTTACTTGATTGCGCCCATTTTATGCGCCTACTTTTATTTGAATGCGCCATCTTTTGCTTGATTGCCGCTTTTACTTGAATGCACCCATTTTTACTTGATTGCGCCCATGTTTGTTTGAATGCGCCCAGTTTTACTTGATTGCGTCCACTTTTGTTTGAATACGCCCATTTTATGTGTCTACTTTTATTTGAATGCGCCCACTACTTCACTCCTCAATGCGCCCCATTTTGGTTGAATACGTCCACTATTGTCTAAAATGCGCCCATTATTATTTGAATGCGCCTGATTGTGCCCACTATAGCCCTGAATACGTACAATTTTGCTTGAATGCGCCCACTTTTGGTTGATTGCGCCCTCTTTTACTTGAATGCACCCACTTTTATTTGAATGTGTCTATTTCTAATATTTATGTATATTATTTTCTCAAAAATATATTAAATATTAGTTTTGTTTGATTGCATTTCCTGTAACAAATCCAACGCTTTTTATTTCATCAAAAAATTCACTACGGATCAAAAGTTACGTGCGAAATACATTTTTCTTCATATTTCCATCTAAATCTTTCTAAAAAACTATCAAATCAGCCTCTTACCTACCCCTGCCACCTCACCCCTGTAAAATCAACTCCACCCACCCAAACCCACCTGCCAACAGGCCCCATCCACCAAAACCGGTCACATGCGGCAGGAGGGGAACGTCAAAACGCGCGTCATCCCCCCTGCGCGTCCTGTACCAATTTCCGTTAATATTTTAACCAGGGGCTGCAATTAAGTTGGGTCGACCGAATTATATTTTGGTTACTCGGGTCAACATTTTTTAGCTAGAACTTAAACTTATAAAATATAAGTTTTCAGATCATAACATTTGATAATAAATACGGAAAGAACAACTTAAGAAAATACTATAATTTTTCTAATCATTGGTAACCATTAAGTACAATGGATAAATTTCAATATAAACAAATTTACAATTTACAATGTAATTGAGAAACACATAGATTTTTTATAATTTGTTAAAGAGTTTTAAACACAAATTCATAAAACGATTAACATATTAAATCATACAAGCTAATACAAAATTATATAAAATTGCACAAATAGACTTTATAAACCATCGAGTGGTCTAATTAATATGTATAACTTTATTTAAATATATAATTGTTTATTACAGATTAGATTTGGGTCTAAAGTTGAAACTCAAATCCGACCATAAATCACGTTGAGGTCAATTTCAGGTCGGGTTAAGAACCGTACATTTTCAGGTCGGGTTGAAAACGGTACATCTTAACGCACTTACAAAGTTTATATTTTGTTCTTGTTTTACCAATCCTAATTTTAGCCAGTCTTGCCATTGAGTAGGGTTGTCAAAAAAACCAATTTTATATCAATTACAATCGTGTTGATACAAAATAGCTTAACACAAAACAGACCTGCAACCAAATTTTTAGATAAAGTGACATGTCTTAAATCAGACCCGATTTCATAATGTGCAACTGGAACGGAACTCAGATCATAACCTTTTATTGAATATATAGAACTAGTATCTTCTATTTTATTCAACCCAATTCAATCCAGATTTGATTAAATCACCACCCAGAACTAACCCCCATTTCAATCAAACATCAATATTCAAGCCCAGATAATAAAATTCAAAACCAATTTCTTCAAACCAATTTCTTCAGCTTCGGACGGGATCAAGTTCACAAATTGACAGCCCTGCATCGGATGGGATCAGGCCCACGAATTGACAGTCCTACACTGAAGGTAGGCCTGTAAATAGATATCCTGAGTCCGCCGGATTCAAGTTTGAATTTTTTTCTTTTTAAAAAAAACCAACATCCACATGATCTGGAATTAATATTGGATATGACTATATCCAAATATCATATCCAAATATCAGATATGACTATTATCCATTCCGAAAAAATCTGAATCCGAAAAATATACACAGATGTTGTTAAATATATATTATCTATGTATGAAAATATGAAAATATAGATATTTTATCATATATTCATAATAATATCAATATTTTTATATATAATATATCTATTAAGAATGGATTTATAATTTCATATCGGATATTCAGATCGAACTCGGATATTATTATATGATATCCTACAGATGTCAGAACGAATATATTTTTCCGAATTTGGTATCCGTCGATTTTTGTTTACAGGTCCACCGAAGGGCGGCAGTTCAACCAACACGCTATACGTTGACCATTACCCGGCAACACAGAATGGCAATCAACAATCATGGGAACAGACTTTGCTTTCCAATAGTCGTTCATCACAGAACACGCATGGACGTAACTAAAACTTACGCATAACTTGAAAATATTGCAAGCAAATATTATACAATTACAAAAGAAGCGAAGATTCGTGTTCGCTGACAAGCTTTTATGTCTTTACCGAATAATGGACAAAGAAAATCCTAAATGGCAGCTCTTCTAATATGTTGGTTAAAACACCAGAGACATCACTTGCCAAAATCAGGCTGTGTGGTGACCGACCTCACCCATGCCCATTTATGGTCTCTAGTGTCGACCACATTTCTTGCAACAGCAACATCTTCAACAGGTATATAAGCGTAGTTCCCATTTATTGGCCCGGATACAAAACCAGTGTAGCCAGTCATCACACCATGAATGGCTGAGTGCGCCAGCAACGTGCAGTACAGATTATCCGTTGCATTTGCTGGAACAGCTCGTATCATGTAAGTAGGATCAATGTACTTCACTGTTAAAAGCTCCCCAGGATGTTTTTCCTCCCACCATCTCTTCAGCTCCGACTTCAACCAGAGACCAACATCAAGGAACACCAGGTTACCCGACTCATCCCTCTCCTGTCTCTGTTTTTCAGTTCTAGGGATCAGAGTCTGCCCTGCCCCTTCTGCTACAACTATGACGGCATGGCCATTTTGTTTCAGCCTCTGCTCCAAGAATTCAAAGAGGCCACCTTCTCCTTCCAAAAAGAACTCGTTCTCTGGGACTAGGCAGCAGTCGACATCGCGGCTGCTCAGTGTGGAATGCAATGCAATGTGGCCAGTGTTACGCCCCATGAGTTTTACGAGGCCGATTCCATTAACAGCACTTTCTGCCTCGACATGAGCAGCGTTTATGGCCTGCTGTGCCATCTCCACGGCAGTTTGGAAACCAAATGACTTGTCGATGATCCCAATGTCGTTGTCGACAGTCTTGGGTATGCCAGCGACGGATACCATAAGCTTACGGCGGCGGATCTCATGAAATATCTTGACTGTTCCACGCATGGTTCCATCTCCTCCTATAACGTACACCTGTTATTGAAAGAAAATGAATTTAAATCCAGTTGAAAAGGGAGTCCTATTTCATCTGTTAAGACGTAGAATGAAATCTGAAATTACACGGATAAAACAGCAAATATCAAATTCAAATACTCACACTATTTAATGATGGAAGTTCCTCAAACAGGTCAAACTAACTAGAAACATAGTTAGAATTTCATATACAACACACAAAGATGGCTTACACTAAAAGTAGAAACATGAGAAACAAAGGCATATAGTACGATTGAAGATTGGAAGGGTTGGTAAAAGGCAAATCATATGCATCCATGCGTAAAACTGAGGCACAGTTTCATGTTTTTGGGAGAATAGACATATACTCTTTTAGCGAAAATTTTGTTATCAAGCTTTTATTATACCACAATACAGAGATATCACTACACTGTAGATTCAAGAATCTTTTTAGGTGCTCACTTGCTACCTCATCTATCATCTGATCGTAATTAATGTTGGTGCTATTAGGCGGTGAATTTCAACACTTCTATCACCTTAACTGATGTTGGTGAAATTTGGCAGTAGATCTAAAGATTTGCTTGCAGCCGATGAGCCTGATCTTAACTTCATAATTTAAGAACATTAAGGCGTCTCTAGCCATGCCTACTCCCACAACAATCTCCAATACCAAGTCCAGTCAGTATTCTTCCATCTGACGACCACCACCATCTTCACCATGTGTAGTGAGTTACATGGACCGTGCTTTTTAATTCAACTCTGTTATGGCTCATGTTAAAAGAAAATCTCTTCTCTGGTTATCCCCAAGTCAATTCAGGTCTCGTCTCTTACTCTTTTAAACTGTTCTCGAATTAAAATAGAAGTTATCAGAATTGAAGCACTTGCCATCGTAGATGTCCACGCCATGTAAGGCGACCCTTATTTAGCTTGTCCGTAATACTCTCCACCCCTATTTTTACTCCTTATATATAACTATTTCATCTTACCATGAAACTGTAATAAAATTAAATGAATACCTAAAAACCAAAATTAATGTCATCGTTGTCCTATTCTAAAATGAAACACCAGTTTGACTCGGGACAAAGCATGGACCCCAGACGTCCACATGAACAACATCAAAAATTTCTTTAGAACCAAGTTCTTTCTTAGCAGGAAAGACATGCCTCGTTTGTTTTCCCAAAACACAAGATGCACAAGAGAAATTGTTTTCAGATAATGCAGAAAATAAAAGTTTCAATTTAGCAGCAGACGGATGGCCCAGCCGGAAGTGCCACTAAAGTCCTGTGACTGATATAGACAAGAGAGCTGAAGCTGTAGGCGGTCCATCCAAATAGTATAGTCCATCTGGTCCTTCATGGCCCGAAGCAATCCTCGTCTTCGTGCGGAGATCTTTCAAAACACAACCAGAGGGATCAAACTTAATGGAGCATTGAAGTTGTTTAACAATTTTACTGACAGATTATAAATTAACAGGAAATTGTGGTATGTATAAAACGGAGTTAAGATTCAGCTTGCGAGAGAGAGGAACTGTGCTAACGCCATAAACAGGCATCTTCGAGCCATTTGCAACCATGATCGATGGAATATTAGAGGTTTTAGATAGAGTAGAAAATAAGTGGATGTCGTCTGCCATATGAACAGATGCACCAGAATCAATGCACCACTAATGGTTACCAGCAGAAGGAGACGCGAGCATTGCACAGGAACCAGCAGCAGATGTCAAAGGCAGTTGAGTCATGCGCTCCTAGAAGAACTTTTCGAATTTAGAGCGAAGCTATTCAGTGGTCGGAGGGGCAGCTGGTGGATCAGATGCAGCATCATTTGTAGTTTCTGTAGAGGCCTGGTTCGCCCAGGCTGGCTTGCCGTGCTTGATCCAGTACCTATCTTCAGTGTGATTATCACGACCACACCAGTTGCGGTAGCGAGGTCTAGTGGCTTGACCTCGTCCAGGAGAAGCAGAGGAGCCTCGTCCGCCAGTAGGTGGACGTCCTCCACGATCGCGGCCACGTCCAGAATCAACAGCGCGAGCAACTAAAGCAAGGTGCTCAATAACAAGAGTGGAGGATATAAATGGTAGCCGTTGAACTCTCTTGAGGATGTCATGAAGAGTAGGCAGAGGGTCACTAGACAGAATTTGATCGACCACGCCCGAAAAAGAAGCAGGTAGGGCAGCCAGGAATTGAACTAGTTGTAGTTCATTGCACTACTTTTGAGCCTCTTTGATGTCAGCAATCAGCGGATGGTAGAATTCATATTCATTCCAGAGAGTAGAACATTGGTTTTAGAAATCCTCAATAGAAGCATTTGAAGAGAACTCCTTCTTGGCCAGGTTTTTGAAAATTTCAAAAACCCATTTAGGATTTTGCTGATGGGAGTAAACATGAGACAGTTGGTCCCACATTGCTTAAGCATCATGAAGGCATAATAGAGATTGACTAATGCACGGCTCGGTGCTATTGAGAAGATAGGACATAACACCAGAGTCGTCTTTGAGCCATTGAGCATAGGCATGTGAGCTTTTTTCATCAGCAGTAGCAGCAGGGGCAGGAGGAGGATCAGTGGTAAGATGTGAATATCGGCCTTGAGCCATAACATAGAGAACAAAGGACGCCGACCACAGATGGTAGTTTGAACCATCGAGCTTGACAGTGGTAACACACAGCGAGCAAGGAGGCTCAACTGACGCCATGATGGGCAGAAACAAGCAGTAATGAGGTGGCGGCGCAGCAGCAAATAAGGAACCAAATATGCGGCAGTAGCAGCAGCAACAGGGATCTAACGCATCATATTAAAAGAAACCCGTGTCGGGCAGATAGATCGATAAAGAAACATATGTCGTCATGAGGAAATCAATATCCCAACATGAGGTGCAGGCAGAAAAAATAACCGGAGAGTTAGGAGAGACTCAACGTGGGATGTCTATGGCTGTCTAGAAGTTTGTACATGCAAAAAAAAAGGATGGGGGGAACCGAGAAGAAGGGGGCAGCAAGGAGGGGAGTGGTGGTGGTTGTGGTGGAAGAAGGTGGAGGAGAGGAGGGGCAGCCCGGCAGTGGAAGGGAGAGGTGGAGGGGGGGCAGGCGGCGGGTGGAGAAGGGGGTGGGTGGCGGCGGCTGGTGGGAGGGGGGGTGGTTTTGCTGCTAGTGGCAGCGGTGGCGGGTGGGGAGGGTTGGGGGTGGCGGCTGGCTGGCGACTGGGGGGGGGGGGTGAAGTTTCAGGGCATAGGGGCAGGGTGGGAAAAAAAAACTTGAGAACCGGACCTGCTCTTGATACCATATAGAGAAACTGATAATTGTTTAATGAGTGTTTAAAACAGTGTACAATACAGTCTCTTATATAACAGAAGAGAATAGAGACTAAAGCAGAGGTGAGCAATATGGGACTAAACTACAGAAGTGAAAGCATAAGTGAGGCACGTGCTATGCACATGACACTCAACAAAACATAATAGAACACAGCATATCTCTATACTTGCAAAATTCTTTCCATTACATAGTTGTTGACACAATCTATTGTTCAAAGGGGAATATGGAAATAAAAAAATTATTTTCATTGTCGTATCTGATATCATATTTCTCTACAGTTGATGCCAAAGACGTGGGGGAGTGCACATGTCGTGCTAAGTCAAGGGCTATCATATTTTATTCATAACTTATTTTTCTATCTTGATTCTATTTGTAATCCAAGTTGGACATGAAATCCTCCCATGCTCAAGCCTGCAAGGGAGAATTAGAAGTATAAGTCATATCATATAAGGACTGGAGTCTATAAGCCTATATAGGGTCTAGTCAAGTGTGGAAGTCTCTAGAGTCATGTCCGCCTTCTCCTATAGTCCTATATAAAGGAGAGGGGTCTCTCTTGTACAATTACAACATTGTGTATACCATCTATCCATTATTTTCAATGGTAATGAATGTGTGTGATACTCACTTTCATTATGGTTCATGTCTTCAATCAAGATTCTACCTTTGATGTGCAATTCAATTGTATGCAATTATATTAATTAATTTAATTTCATATGCCATCAATTATACACAATCATGATGGTAAATCTAGTAATATGTACATATAAACCACAATCTCATCTAGGCCAAAGCAACTTTATATCAGTCTCACACATAACTAATTAATTTTCATGGCTGATATCATAATTTAGAAACATGAGAATGATATTTTTCATCCCCTTAAATTGCATGGTTACATAAAAAAATTCAACCAAAAATGAACTTTACAATAATGGAGGGATAGTTTGAATTTTTTATTTTCCATTTGCTTAGACATGCATGGAATCATGTACACAATAAGCACTATTAGTTTATTATACCTATCGTAAAAATGTTAAAAAATATATTTGTGTAACTTTCTAACATGAAAGTTGGGTTGAGCGGGTATCCTAGTGTGATAACAAGCCTATTCTACAAATATATCATCGAAAAACAATTTCAAAGGATAATTATATTAAATAATAGATGGATTAGTTGAGATCATTTATAGGACTAAACAAAATATATGTCCAACAGAATTTGTTAAGCATGTACCAAGGTTGTCAAGACCGAACCAGTCAGCGAACCGGTGAGGCCTCTGGTTGAACCAGTGGTCTGACCAGTTCAACCGGTGACATCAGCATGACGTCACTAATAGTTTAAAATATATAAATGCCTTTGATACTCATGGAAAATATCCTTGCAAAAGTTGTGAAACATGAATAATAGCACAACTACTCAGAATAACTTGATAAACAGACCAAATAACAAATATTATTATGTTCATGGACATACATATACCAACATTTATATAGTATTCAAAATTAATTAACAAAAAATAGTAGGAACAATACATTTATTCGCTAAGTTAGAGAATCGGCCGGTTGGGCTAAAACCGGACCTATTCGCTGGTTCACCCGTTTGATGCCGGTTAGACTTCATTTTCGGCTTTGGGAGGGGACCGAACGGGTAGAATGACTGGTTCTCGGTACAACTGGCCGAATCGGTTCGGTTATGATAGCCATGGCATGTACATATATTAAGGATTGACGAAAATTGTATTCCCCAAATTTATTTACAGTTCAAGTCTAGTGATGAAACGTCATGTGAGAAGGAGCTAAAGTAGTTTACTAGGTTTACTGATGATACTTATAAGACATGACTTTCGGATCTTAAGCTTGTGCTAACTCAACGCGTTATCTTCATTAAGATGCAAGTCATTTTCTTTATAAAATATCAAATTCAGCCTATCTTCCACCGTCCAAAGGTGGGTTCAATATTCCACTAAGAAAAGCCTTTTACATACTTTTGATAAAAGCAAACAACTATGCAACATGCTTTCTTTGTCAGGGTAGGGATAATAATGAATAAAAGACGAGTAGCGTGAGATAATAAAGGAAAAGAAAGGAACATCGCATAAGTTTCAACCCAATTCGTGGGATAGAAATGATTTGCCAGAGGGGCCTAGCAGGATTCTCAAATAGGTTATTCCTTGGCTGACTCATTCTCAAATAAAAGACAAGTAGCAAAGTCAATCATTTAGACTACAGCAGTGGAACTGAATAAAACTTATAGTTCCAGCACGAAGCTGCTACCTCGACTAACATGTTTACTACTAATTAAGTTATAAAAACACAAGATATGAATACAAAAACAAAGAGGTACAGGTACCTCCTCTATTCCTCACCTGATTGAAACCTCTAGCCTCAATAGCATCAACAATCTTTTCGAGATCAAAGCCACCTCTAGAAGTAGCAAGCACAGTTCCTCCCTTCTTATGCCAATCCTCTACCATTTTTGGCTCGAGCTTAATAGGGTCAGCTGAGTAGAAACCCCGATAGCCTGAGTGCACCCCATAAATCTCCCTCACGCCATACAGCTCCCAAAGCCCGACGACGAGCTCTCTGATGACAGTGTTCATCCCGGGGCAGAGTCCCCCGCACGTTACAATCGCCGCCCGCACCGTGGCAGGGTTAAAGCAGATTGTCTCCCGCGGTCCCGCCCTGTGGTAAGCCACGAGGAGGTTCGTAGCTTCTTTTTCGTCCCCGGTCTCGTCGGCAGCGATGACAGAGACATCATCAGCTCCAGATAGGTCGAAGACGATGTGCTCGAGGATGACGTCAGAGGAGGAGACATAGAAGCCCGGCCAGATGTGATAGTAGGGGTTGCGCTCGATGGGGTTTGGGAAGGCAGGGAGGTCTGATATGTTGTCTCGCAAGTGGGCCAGCTTCTTCAGGCTTATGGAGGTGAGGGCGAAGCGGTTGGAGGACAGCCGCTTAAGCTTGTCGTCGCCGCCGTTGCTCCCCATCGTGCTGGCGGAGGCTAGAGTAGAGGCGTTTACGGCGGGTTTAGGGGCTAAGGCGGAAGAGTGGTCCAAGTCCATCGCGACGCGCCCAATTCAGGTACAGATGGGAGGGATGGAGGTAGCCGGAGGTGGCGAGGGGTACAAAGTGGGCAAGGGGAGCGGCAGTCGAGACTGAGTGTGAAAAGAGTAAAGAAAAGCGGAGTGGTGGCAGACTGGCAGTCTGCCTTTAAGATGCGTTTGTTAAGTGCTGAATGGAATGATGGTGACACAAAAATATTATTGGTTTGTCAAGGAATAATGGTCAATCATGGTGAATTTTGATCTATTTTTATCTCCGTGAAAAAACACGGTGTGAATCATGGTGAAAAAGTTTCTTTAGACAAATGTCGTGAAAAAGCACTGAGTGAATTATGGTGAAAAAGTTTCTTTAGACAAATGAAAAAGCACAGAGTGAATCATGGTGAAAAAGTTTCTTTAGACAAATGTACAAAAGAAACATTTTAATAAATATAATTCTTATTTATGTAGGTTTTTTTATAAAATAATTTCCTCTTTCCATTATCATAATCACATACCATACAACATTTTTAAATTTTTCACCATCATCATCCCTATAACTAAACAACACATTTTAATAATTTCTCTATCACCCTCACCGTCCATATCACCATCACCATCACATTCAATTTTAGCACCACGTACATCTTAAAGGACACGTCAAATGTGAGAATCTGCGCGAAGCAGAATGCGTCGTGGCGAAGCTACTACGTGTACGGTCATGTGTTTTGAAGTAGGATTGAGTTTTTCAATTGAATTTATTCCCATTTCACCCCTCGCTTTTGCAGAAATTTCTAAAACCTCTTTTCCCTAATTCTAACCACCCCCTCTCTACTACTTTCCGTCACCAATCGTAACTGCAACGAACAGGCTCCTTCTCTTCTTCATTGTAATCACTATTGTATATCAAACATGATATTTATTTATTATATTATTACTAATTCATATATCAGATTACATTAGGGGTATTTAAAATATATGACATTTAAAGTCTATAATTTAATTTTTTATTGTTAATTACATATAAGGCTGTCAAATTTCGGGTCCCGGTTGGATCTGTGTAAAAGAATTTAGTTGGATTTTTTTATCATTAGATAGAAATAGTTTCGGCAAGAATTACGTTCACTTTGTCCAAATCCACAACCGACCATGTTTAAAATCGAAACCTATTCATAAAATTTTGACTAGGAACACACTGAGACTCAAATTTAATTCAGTCTATATGCTAGGTGCGTAAAATTTTATACACATATGACCTAGACTTTCTTACTAATCTAATCCGGAATAGACCTAGACTCAGATTTGACCTAACCCAAAACGGACACGGGTCATAAAGTGAGAGCCTAAAACATACATGGACCTAATTTTGATTTGTTTGTGTGAACCCAGACCCAACTCGAAATGTCAAAATGAGAACCTAGAACTATTTTTTTGGGTTAAGTGTGATATGTGAACAACTTCACATGAATCGTTCACAAACCTACATAGCTATGTTGGTTCTCAATTGGGTATTTGTTTAAAAATTCAGGCCTGTTAGGTGTTTGTTTGAACCATTAGAATGTCATCTGGAAGCAATTTTTTTCTCAAGTAAGGCGTGATACGATTCATGGATTCGAACATATTCTTGATAGTCTTAGTTACGTACATCTTTTGTTTCTTTGTTGAGTTTTTTTTTCAAAAATTCAAATCAGTATCATGTCTATTATTTCTTAGATTCAAGTCATTATGGAATATGCATTATTTGTAAGAAAAAAATCTTATATATGAAGTGGTGAACCCAGTCGCGTTGAACTCGGGATCAATTATTTTTCACCCAATATATTCTTTGTTCATATTCAAAATAAAAATACTCGAAAAAAAAAATATTTTATAATATCTTCATTATTCTCATTCAAAATTTAATTTAGATTTATATGTATGTATATATACATTTGGCATGCCTTGGTTGACTGATATTTGAATCTCAGTAAGTTTCATGCCTAAACTTTAAAAATTTAGGTAAGTTCTGGATTCTAAACATAAATTCGGGACGATTTCGGATTTAGAAAGAGTACAAAATCCGAATCAAATACGATTTTAGATTTGGACAGAGTGAACGGTCTGACTGTCAGAAAATTATATTAGTCTTTTCTTATCCGGAACCAAACGGGACATGGAATTTTGATAATTTTATATATAATTAACAATCAAAAATAAAATATCTACTTTTAAGTATCATGTACTTTCAAAATTCCTTATGTAGTACACTATATAAATTAATAATAATATAAATAATAATTGTCATTGTCGACAATTAAGAGAGATCAATTCAAATGAACAAGTGAAGAGGCTAGTTTTTTTGTCACTGCAGGAGGTGACGGAATAGGTTTCAAAGGGGTTTGGTTGGAATTAGAAAAATGAGAGGGGGTTGCTAGGGACTTCAGCAAACATGAGAGGAGTAGATACAATAAACTCTTTTCAATTTGGGTAATATCCTTAATCTGCCTACATTCATTCAATTTGCGTAACTATGCTTAATTATAGAAAATATGAGTTTAATTGTGTTCATGCACAGCTGGTTGGGATACACTTTTGATGCACGAGA
The DNA here is from genome assembly GCA_963693085.1 of Alisma plantago-aquatica. Classification (NCBI taxonomy): domain Eukaryota; kingdom Viridiplantae; phylum Streptophyta; class Magnoliopsida; order Alismatales; family Alismataceae; genus Alisma; species Alisma plantago-aquatica. Next base: position 805,749,413 of record OY856409.1, read on the forward strand.
AATCACTCCCATGATTTTCCATTGTCCCCCTACAACCTACTGTCTACTCCCTACCATGTGTCATCTGAAACCTCTGTCTCTCTCTATCTTACACACACCTACCACCTCACTTGCCCTTTGCGATCTATTAGCACCTCTCTCTCTCTCTCACACACACAAAAACCTATTTTCCCTCTATCTCCATTTGTTTCTCTATCTTTCTCTCTATCTCACTCACAAACTCCTCCCTCTCTCCCCCCATCCCTCTCTCTCACATCCTTTTCACACATTTGGTGCCTACTTTTGATGATCATATGATTGATCTTTACATACAGTGTGCATCTTCTTTGGCTAATATGTCTTACATTTTTCTATATATGAATCATATTTAGCTAACACATTGTGCATCCTTTTGGATATTTGGTGCCTACTTTTGGTGATTATGTATATCCTTTTGCATTTGAAACATTCATCTTTCCTATGTTGATTCCCCTAAAATTTTTCTATAATGGTCGAAAATTTGATGCCTCATTATAATGATTATGCACATGTTTTTGCATGATCATCTATTTTGGAGTAATGAACATATTAAGTTTTCTTATATGTAAATCATAGCCAACGTTTTTTCATCCTTTTAAAATTATCACCTACTTTTGGTAATTACACACATGCATCTTGTAACGCCCACCAAGCTCATATATGTGAGAAGAAGCAAACCCTATGTTGTCCATAATATGGGTCACTTGGGTTGGAGGAACATTACAAAACATGATATTCAATAGCAATAAGATAAATGAAATATCATGCATTAACTCAAAAAATAGATTCATACATTGTTCGTTTAAAAGGGAAACATAAACTTCTCATCTTCATCTCAAGCCTAACACATGTAGACTAAGCAAATCCAAAGCATGGAATAAAACTAGACTAGATAATCTATGGAGTGGTAGATGACACCCCACCAAGATAAAGTCTCCTTGATGTCAGCTACACTTGAAATCTCACTTCAAATCCCTCTTGCTCCTTGATCTAGGGACATCTCATCCCACGACCATGCGAAACAAAGCAACAACGTAGGTAAGCGACACTATGCATGTTATAAGAACTAAAAATAAGCATATACTTGGACTAAAATAACTTGACATGAGCTAACATTAAGAATTCTCATTACACTTTAGTTTTCTTTACATCAATGAATTAAGAAACATTATTATATGCATTCTCTCCATCATCTCCCACATGGGGCACATCATGCTCGGAAAGCCCATCATTGCTAGGAAGCCCATAATGACCATAAAGGTCCATCATTATGAGAAACATATCATAAATTACTTAATTCTCTTAACTTAATCATTAACATATTGTTCTTATCTTTCCATCAATGTAAATTGTCCTCATCCAATAATTGCACCAAAGTGCTCATCAAGCCGGTTAAGGCTCATCTTAGTTGCACCAAAGTGCTCATCAATGCTATAAAGACAAAATAACATAAAGAGGAACAATTCACAATTGAAGTACATTATCTTAATCATCATGGGATTTCACCCTCTTAATCTTAAAATTATCATTACATGATTTACATGAGTCTTTCTTCAATTTCTTAACCATTACATGATCATAGCATTAAATTAATAAGCAATAGTGATAAGCATAGGACTTCATGATTATAGAAAACAACAATAAATAATATAATTTGAGGCATCATCATTATCTTGATTTCATTAACATGGAAATTTAAAGCATAAATCCTAAAACATACATAATCATGCAATTCATCTAAAGTACTCATACATAGTGGCATCACCCACTTACCTGGAGCAAGGTAGATACCTAAATTAGTATCTTTGATCTTGAACGAATCCTATGTTCCTGAAATTACATGATTTCTATTAATTATCATCATTAATGCATCTTAAACCCTAATTTGAGTCTTTTAAGTAAAATTGTTCAGAGGCAACAAATCTAGGGTTTAAAACCCTAAAAATCAACTTCATTATCGAAACAATTTTCCAATGAGTATTTTTGGGTATTTTTCTTATCATCCTATGATTTAATGTGAATTATCAAATCATCGACCAATTAGAAATCATAGAAAATCTATGTAGGCCTAGGGCCCATATCTAGCTGGCCAAATTAGGGTTGGCCACACAAGCAATGGGGCCTCGTTGGGGTGGACCAGCAGTCAATAAAAAGATGAAAACCCAAAACACACACGTGAGAATAATCATTCAATTAAAATAAGATGGGTATCATGGTAAACCTACCCTTGCCTTTCTTCTTCATACTCAGCATGAGGAACATCCTTAGGTCGTCAGGTGCCTAGACCTCCAACCAAGGTGGAAATAAATGAGCTTTGTACAACACAAGATCCTTTTACCAGTGCATCTGATTCGTGGGGCATCGAAAACACACACTCTACAATCTTGGGTGTGAAAGGACCTTCGTGGCCCTGATCAGGTCGTCAGAGTGATAGAAATAGGGAAATAAGTGCATCGCTCATTGTGATGATTTATGGTGCAAAATTGTCATCCAAGGATGGGAAAAACTATGTCGAGTTCGGGCAAAGCTGATACACTCACTTCCACGATCGGAGGGTCACTAAGGCACAACTGGGCTCTATAGGACACAAAAACCCAAGGCAAACTTGGGTGTAAAAACTACAGGGGAGTAAAGGTAGATGCCCATAAATGCTTACTGAATCTTTAATTTCTCTAAGGAAGGTGGAGAAGCCACACTTATGACTCTAACTTACTAACTTAATGGTCCCTGACAACTCAGCCTAAGCTCTAATACCAAGTTGTTACACCCCGATCTCACAATTTCCATTAATCATGAGATTAGGGCATACATTGAGGATTTCTCATAATACAAAGATCACCCTTAACTTTTTTTCTTCTTTTTCAAACTCTTTATTTTTCTCGCATCCAATCACATAAACAACTTTGCAAGAGAATCAAACTTTGATTACTTTAATATGATCTCAACATTAATGATACACATCCATACATTCATTCTGTTTCTCATACTTCCATGTACATACGACATGATAATCAAATACATTCTCTCTTATTAAGGAAACAAAGATACAAACATCATTTATAACTCTCTCACATCTATATAAGGACCTAGAGTGACATGGACCGACTGAACTTAACTAATCTCATACTTAACTCATGTGGTAGATCTACTCTGATGCTTTGACCCTCTTCAAGTCCATGTGGTTTCCCTAAAAATTTTGAGTAGAGGGGTGAGCCTACTCGCTCAGTGAATGAGTACTTCAAAGAAACAGTCTAAAGCACAGATATAATTACAGATATACTTTTGAGCAACTGATATCAATTATAGCAGCAGTAAGATTTAAAGAGATTGATCATTTACAATCATAAATATGGCAGGATACTCTAGATATTAACAACAGTAAATCAATATATGAGCATGCTTGATTAATTCCAAAGAGAACTAATAATTCAGAAACATACAAAGAATAATTGTTGGGAAACTGTACTTGAATCTTTTTTAGCCTTTCTTACTTATAAGAAACTCTTTAAAACTTATATTATCATATTTTAGCTTATGCCTTGATCATATGCAGTGTACTCTACTTATGAAGACTCATAGCAAACTACGATCTCACCGTACAAGACTTAGCTGACACGCCCGGGAATGCTAAGCCTGACTACGTCACTGGTCTGCAATAGGAAAATGGTTCTCTGGTCTCGGCACACCTACTATGCCATAAAAACTGAACTCCTCATCTAACCTGCGCACACAGGTAGAGAGTCAATCCACCTATTGGCTTTACTGTACTCTAGTGCCACCAGGATCTCTGGTTGATGTTGGATACTACATTCTGTATTTTAAGGAGACTTCCACTAGGGCTTCGTCCCCCGTAACACATGTTAGTACGTTCCGACCCCGTATACTGGACACTGTCAGGGTTAGGTCTTTTCATCCCTACGGCGCAGACCTCTCATAGGGAATCTACAGTGTTCATGGCTCTTAAGTCTATTATTATATTATTCTTGGAAAGCTCTTACTATATTGTATCTTTTCCCTTACTTATACTTGACTCTGGTATCTCTATGGTACCATGTCTATTTATTTGAAGTTTATAACACAACATGTATATCATTCTAAACTTGACAGAGCAATATACTCAAAACACAGTAATATACTGAGAAATCAACATTTTATACCTACAGGCAGACTAAAATTCTTAAATAACAGAATACATGTCCACTTGATACTTTATACACTAGAATCATGCAATTGAACTTCTTAATACACTGATAAGAGTTAATTACTTGACATACGAGTAATCATCATTTGCACCTATAAATTATTTGTACTTTCTTGGAAAACGTGCACCTCAACCCAAATCTTGAGTTATGCATCACCACATCTCATACTGAGAACATTGATATCAAAATACTTGATTCATTGAACACCCTATCCTTAGGGTTTCATTTACCTCATACATAGAACTGAGCTGAATTTGGGTTTCCATGCCATTCACTGAGATAACATGCATCAATAATAAAATTGAATAAATAAAGTCTATCATGTTAAGAAAATTCGTTCAAATGGGTTTCAGGATATCTATTCGCAAATATCCAACTTTCCTCGCATCTAGGGTTTCATCCTCTTTACTGAGATATCAAACAAACACTATTCACCTTAAATGAAACCCAAGATAGTATCTGACATATATGTACTATGAATTCAGATAAACAATCATTCATAACTAAGGAGATCCAAATAAAAAAATTTCTCTATTTAATTATACAACAATTTCAGTCATAGACAAATTCCCTATATTTCAGTTTACTCTTATAACCTCTGTGAATACTTAGGGAATTCTCATTAGGATGTATTGTATACATTTATAATATGTTTTTATCATCTAAAATTCATCCAAATAGAGGAAGAATCCATTTCATATCATTTTGCAACAACTTAGATCAAACACACAATTCAGGGTTTGCAGTCGCATACTAAGCAATTAAAGATTATGGATGATTTAACCAATTTTCGTACAATAAACTATTTAAAGGAAGTTCCCACTCACACTAAGGTGTGTACTTAACTCGGGTATCTATATGGTACCTTGTCTATTTATTTGAAGTTTGTAACACAACATGTATATCATTCTAAACTTGGCAGAGCAATATACTCAAAACACTGTAATATACTGAGAAAACAACATTTTATACCTACATGCATATTAAAATTCTTAAATAACAGAATACATGTCCACTTGATACTTTATACACTAGAATCATGCAATTGAAGTTCTTAATACACCGATAAGAGTTAATTACTTGACATACAAGTAATCATCATTTGCACCTCACATACTAAGCAATTAAAGATTATGGATGATTTAACCAATTTTTGTGCAATATACTATTTAAAGGAAGTTCCCACTCACCCTAAGGTGTGAAAACACCTTAAAATGCAGCTCATCCCTAAAAATCTCGATCTCATATCAAATCCCTAGCAATTCACCTGATTCTTCTTCCTTTCAACTCAGAAACCCTAAAAATGAGGGATTATGAAGAAAGAGTGAGAAAAGGGGAAATTTTGACACCATTTCAGATCAAATCAGAGGAGGGATGGAATCTTGACATGTGAGAGAAGATTCACCATAAAACTATATCCAAAGAGGCTAAACTTACATGATTTCATCATTCCTCGGACCGCAAAACCCTAGGTCAGCATCTCCATCACTTTCTCCTCTCAAACCCTAACTCTCCCTCTCTCTCTAGGATTTCATTTCTCTAGATTAAATCACGAATTATGAGAGCTCCTTGTTTGTTAGGTTGACCATATAGAGCAATTGAGATGCTTGGGTCAATTGCACATTGACCCCTCACTATAATTTCTCTTATTTCAACTGAATTTTCTGTCATAAAAATATTACTGTAATTCATCTACTGATAAGGTCTAAACACATCCAAAAACTATGAAAATTTTACATGTTGTTTATGATTGAGTTACAGATCTCCATTTAAAATTTCATATCATTTGATTTACTAATAAATAAATAAAAATAAAACACTACACTACTGAAAAGCACTCTATCAACATTTTGGTCAAAGTATAGTTCGATTGAGAACCACATTCAAAGAACACTCAAATATTCTGAAATTTTTCTACAATATGAATGATTGAGTTATCCATATCATATATAAAATTAAATTAAATAAAAAAATTATAGAAAATATGAAAAATCATTTACCACACTTCTATCCTGGTCAAATTCCATATTCATGTACTATCAAAACCCTAATTTTTGTCGATTAGGGTTTACATTTCTCAAACCCTATTTATTCAAACTAAAACCATAGTTAGAGTTTCTTCTTAGGTTTTAAACATCAGAATTGATCCACTATCATTAATAAAGTCTAAAATATGTTCAATCTAATCAAGCATGTCATCATTCAGGTAAACCCTAGTTTACCAATTAAGCACAAATGTGGTCATTACACTGTGACTATTAGGCGGTTGCCAACAAAGCAAAATTGAATTCATCGGCGTGACTCAAAACACCATCAATCAAATTGGGAGAGTAGAAATATTGCTTTGACTATGGTGGATGTTTGGACCTCGTATATATAGATTCTATGGTTTAGAGAGTCTTCTATGAATCTGGGGTGAGGTGAGGAGTCGAAGCCCTAAAGGGTGTTTCATCGATAGACCCCTAGAGGAGGCGAGATAAGCCTTATTCAATTCAGGAGTCTCTGGTGGATTCAAAAGAACAAGAATCATAGTATAACATGGAGAATCGAGTGAGAACGGAGTTGGAGAAGAAAACATGGTGGGGTCGCCTGTTCGCCATCTCCTACTCAAGGCAGGAGACGAGTCCAGAGCCATCTGATGAGTTATCCAACGGTTGGGAGTGACTCCACTTAATACAGGCACGTGTGACATCTGAATATAGACAAAAAAAATCAACGCAATCATAGTGTGCCATTTAAATAAAATGTGATCTTAGGTTAAATCATCAAATATTTGATTAATGCACCACTAAAACCATATGCTAACTTCCCTAATTGATTTAAAGGGTCAAATGAAGCCCTTTTGACTCCAAATTTGAACCACAATCTAATTAGGATCTCTAAAATCTCCCTATCCAATTATATTTAGGTTTTCATTAACTTTTGTTTATCAACCTCATATAGGTTACTATTTTAATGCATATATTATTAAAAGGTGATATTAATGAAATTATCCTTTCTTTAATGAGTTGATTGAGCCAAAATTTGATGTTAGGAGAATATTTTGTTATATTTGGGACTTAAAGGTCACATTACATTCTATTTGATAGATAAAATCTTAAATTTGCAAATGAGGGTTTTGGATTAAGGATCATTGATAGGTTTAAGATTTTAAGGATGTTACAATTCTACCCACCTTAAATAAATTTCGTTCTCAAAATTTTTGTAGACCACTACCCACCTTAGGGTTGATCATTTTCTCTTAACATCATAATATATTAATAAAAAGCTCATGACTATACAAATATATGGTCTAAGGATAAGGTCAAAATCTAAAAATGACGATCTAAATCATACCTTGATCATTTTCCTCATCCATGTTCATTGCAAAGATTCTCACATGTTTCTTAGGAGTTGCATTCTAGTTCTTGGCTTCCTTCCTCTGTATCTTAGGGCAATCTTTCTTTATGTGTCCAGGCTCTCCACAATAATAGCATAATCCAGTACCAAACTTGCATGACCCTCCATGGACCCTCTTACAGGTCAGGGACTGTGTTTTCTCTTGGGTAATAAGGGATTCAACCTCAGGAGCCTTCCTCTTGTTGTTGGGAGGTTGATGTTGATATTGATTGTTCTTCTAAGGAACTTCCTTCTTGTAAGACCTTCCCGGGTGGTCTTCTAGCTCTAGGGCTGCATGTGACGTAGCTTGAAGGGTTTTGTGGCCTCTTCCTAATAGGGCAAAGCTTAGGTCGGGCTTGAGTCCTCAAATAAACTTCTTTGTCCTGCATCGCTCATCATAATCATGATCGTACTTCTACAAGATCCTAAACTTCATGGAATACTGGGTCACCGTCATGTCACCGACCTGAGCTAGATTGGCAAACTCTAACTCCTTCTTCTCTATCATGGATTCAGACACATAGTGCTCCTAGAAGTCTTCAACAAATCATTCTCATGTGAGTGCATGTGCATTAGCCACTCTTGAGTTGAGGAAGTTCTCACACCATGTACGGACTGCTCCCTTCAGCATGTGGGTTGCAAAGCGAACCCTAAACTGTTAAGGGCATTCCATGTCATGAAAACAATGCCCCACGCTCATAATCCATTCTTCTCTCTTGGTGACGACATCACCCTCTCCTTCTCCAGCAAAGGATCCGGGCATGATCTTCAAGAAGTCCACCAAGGTCAGCTCGTGGTGTCTAGGTTGACGTTGTCCTTGTCTTAAGGCATTAGTGAGCAGTTGTACTAAGTCCTACAAGGTTGCCTTAGGGTTCCTTCTTGATCCACTTCCCTCACTAGAAGAGCTAGCACCATCTTCCCTATCCTTTTCATTGACAGACTTCTTAGGAGCCATCTAGAAAAACAAGGTATACCTAGGATTAGAACATGTGAATCTTTATCTTAGTGGCCATCTACTCATTGCTCTGATACCATATTGTTGTTGGATCCTAGATGGGTGATTGGATGCTCTAGAGCGGGGGTGAATAGAGCTTAATATACTCAAACAAAATTCATTAGACCTTCAAGATATATCAAAAGATAAGGTTGCTAAATTAGAATTTTGAGTGCAACTAAAACATGCATAGCAAGGGAGAGAGAGATTGAACATACACCAAGTGACAAGCTATATGAGTGGTTCCACACTTCAAACTAGAAGTGAGTCAGTCCACTACCTAGAGAGGTCAACCTCTAGGATTTCTTAACCATTGCACTCATATTCATTCATAAGATTTACAATACATGACCACCAAAGGACTTACCCATCCAAGCACAAGAGTTTTCCACCTTACCAAGGACTTACCCACTTTGCCAAGAGTCTTCAGCCTTCTTCAAGATCTTACCCACTCTAGCACAAGTCTTCCGCCTTCAAGGACTTTTCTACTCTTCTTGGATCTTCAACCTTTGTCTTCACCTTCACTCAGAGAAGCTTCTACCAAGGACTTACCCACTTGAGAAAGGAGTCTTCTGCCTTCACCAAGGTCTTACCCACTCTTGCTCCAAGTCTTCAGCCTTGATCTTCACTAAGGGACTCCTTCCCTTATTCTTCTTCACCTATCTTAGCCAAGAGAGAGAACCTTTGTCTTCATGGTTGAAAAGAGAGATAGGGAGGTGGTGGAAGTGAGAGCCTCACAAGATATACATGTAGGACTAGCTCTCTTATAGATTTTCCACTCACTCTAATGAATATAGCAAGTGATTAAGCTTAGAGAGAGAGAGGATGTTATAGGAAGCACTCAACTATATAAGAGGAACCTCACATAAAATTTTGCATTGAATGCTCAACCTTGGAATGAATCCCAAGGGGTCCTATTTATAGATGGGGATGTCCCTTAGCCTTTGGGAACACTTGAGAACGATAACTAACCGTTTTGTGGCTTGCAACTGATATATTTTCACTTGTTGCAACTCTACAATGGATAGAAACACTTTTCTATATTTTTCCGTACAGTAAAATGGGTCGAGTTTCTATAAAGGTAATTCGACCGATCCCGCTAAGAGACAAGACTAATTTATGCCATCGGTCGAGTTTGTCCTGGGGTAACTCGACTGATTCACTTAAATCAATTTTGGTCTGTAGAGGGATCATTCAAGTTTAGTTAAGTGTAAACTCAACCGATCAAAAGTCATTTTCAAGATGCAATCTGGATCGGTCAAGTTTTCAACTCGACCGATGAACAACCTGATGTGAATTTTGGAAAATAGCTTTTGAGTGCTTAAACATTTGATCTAAGTGCTCCTGATTTTTTTAAGCTTAATTACAAGTCATACAATCATTACAAGTGATTTGCAATATGATTCTAATGGATTTACATCATATTCTAAAAATGTGCACTTGTCTTGACTTTGACTTATCTTTTCTCCAAGTTGAGATGTGCAAGTTTGAGCATTTCGAGTGTGTCTATATCTAATCTAAAATCACTCAAGTAGAGACATTAGATGTAATTAATTGGAATGGTTTAATCATCATCAAAATAAGGGTTTAGTCCATTTAGATCTTGAGTCAACATTCTCCCCCTTTTTAGAAGATGACAAACCATTCCATGAATGTATTGAAAGCATTTAAGTAAAGTCATACCTTTGGAGAAACCTAGGGGTTTCAATAGAATTGAGTTCATATGCTCCCCCTCAATTGATGCTAGTAGAGTTCTCATACTCCCCCTCAATTGATGTTATTTCTCCTACATGGTTAGCTTTCATAACATTTATAGAATATTATGTCCTCTACTCATATATGTTCTACACATAAATGTCTTCTCCCATTTACCTTCTCCCCTTTACATGGACATGCTTTTTCATGTAAGACATGCCTTCTCCCTATTTTGTCAAAAGAAGACATACCTTTCTCCCCCTTTGTCATTTTAAAAAGTGGGGGTGTAACAACCCCGCTCCCCGGTAACCCCCAATTAAGGGAGACCAAGAGGTTAGAGGCATTATCCCAAAATAGGATCAGTGGTTTTGCAAATAATTAATAAATTCTACAACAACTAAGCTTTAAAATGGAATAAAATGTTCTTTTCTCATACCTTGCAAAATATAGGAGCTGAGGGACTTTAACCCATATAACATCTATCAATCTAAAATCCTCCAATCTTTATTAAGCTTTATTCCATCATTGTCACTTTAAAGGAGTATCCATTTTCTTAATAAACCTAAAACATAGGCAAATGAAACGACGGTCAGTATAACAAATTATACTGGTATGTTGGGGGACCAGTAATCGTGCATTTAATTGTAACAACATATTGCAAGCAATTATGATTTAACAAAACAACTTTACGTTTTAAACATGACTACTCAATCCTTACATACCCTAGCCTCTGTGTTGTCCCTGCAGTGGACATGGATACTACCTCTCATATGGTAGATCTCAACTAACCCCCATGATGCTACCTTACAGGTAGATCAATACATAGGGTCGTGGAGTCGTATGGTCCTACCCAAAGGCAGACCAACACATCGACTCATGATAACCTGATGATCCTACCTCATGGGTAGACCATGTACTAGGTCATCTATCTCATCATTATCAGAGCTACAGAGGAGGACCAGGATCTGAGCTAGTCATGCACGTATATTTATGGTGATAGTCATAGTCACTTTATAGTTGCATGAAATAAAAGTCAATCAAGTAATTATTTCCAAGAAACTGTTAAAACCTTAGGAATCAGTGGGAAACTAAAGTGATTTAACCATAAGCATAACCACATACCTATTTTGAAGCCTCAAACATAAACAAGATATCCAAATCCAACTAGATGTCCAATCAAGCAAGGTGAGCAACCAAATCAAGCAACCCTTGATCCTGAAAACATGTATAACACCTAATTGTTACCATCTCATCCCAAACAACTCTTTATTGACTTGAGATACCTTTCTAATGTTTCTAATCCGAATCAGGGTTCATTAGGGTTTATTAGATCTAATTCTCCATCTTTATCCTTTTTAGGTCAACAAACACTAAAATAGCTTTTCTACTCATAAATACCCCTAATTACTCAAATTATTCATATTAAGGGTCTTTTATACTCAAATTGGCTTTGGAAAACATATCTGTCTTATTCATGGATTTTCACAACTAAAACCAATAAAAGCCATAATTATCAAAATTAGGGTTTCTAGGCCCATTAATGCATATACATGTACATAGAACCTTAAATTAAGCCAATTATGCATAAAGATCACCTTTTTAGATCTAATTCTTCTTTTTAATGGCAACAGGTTAATATTTTCTCAAAATATCCCAAGAACATTATTAGATCTAATTATCATCAAATCATAGGGTTTTTTATTAATAAAACCATTAAAGATGACATCTTTATACACTTTTCGTATTTCAAGCGTATTTAGGCCTCAATTATATTTTTATTGAATTCCTTGAGTTCTCCTTATCAAAATTCATATATCATATGCCTTGACATGAGCTACCAGTAATTAGTTAGGATTTTCACAACATTACTTACACCTGGCCAATAGTAGAGCGCCACATGTACCTTTCATTTTCTTTTCTTGCAATTCCTTCTTCGGGCTCACAGATCTCTGGCTTGGGTCTACTTAGACCAGAACCCAGACACCCGCCTTGCTCATCCCTTCTGTCGCCTGCATCCGCACTCCGTAGGCACGTGACTCTGTTTCTTTGTAGAAATAGAGTGTCACTAGCACTGCTATTCTGGTGACTCAGCGAAGGTCATCTCCTCGTAGCCAAGGCACCTTGAACCTCCCGCCTCCTTTGGATCTCCCAGCTCCAAAGTCCCATCTCTGAAGGGTTCCCATACGGCCGAGATTCAGGACCTTCGGTCGAACTCCCTCCACGGTACCCTTTGTTGTGGCAAATATGGACGACGCAAAGAAAGGGGTAAAAGGCTACCTCATGGGAGATTGACCGCAGAACTTATTTCGGTGCATCCCTCCTATAGTCTTACCTACCTCAGGCAACCATAGGGCCCCTTTTATAGGTGCAAGAAACTACGAGGTCCCCCTCTACTGTTAATGGAGTTCTCACTCAGACTGCATATTGGGAAAACTTCCTTCCCACAAGAAAACACTAAAACCTTGGAATCATCAAGTCCAAGGATGTTGGCTAAATTGGACATTCTGATAATCCCTTTGTTTCAATGATGACAAACATTTCATTCTTGTGAATCTAATGTGCTACTTGAGTGTTGCAGGAATTAGGTGGATGACAAACAACTTGGAAGATCTATATGCTCAAATTGCTTTAATTCATGATTGTAATCAAATGTAAAAACGTGTACAAGTATATAATGTACAAGTACTTAGATATCATGTAAATCAAGCATTTAGATCTTCCCTAGTCAATCACAACACTTAGATAGGTCATCCCCTATAATAGTGTCACAACTGCACACTCATACACACACTTAATACTTAGTTTAAAATATTGAAACATGGTTATTCTCAGTCGACAAACTTCTCGACCGAGACACTCTCGGTCGACAAACTCTTCGGCCGAGAATGACCCAAATAGCCGTTAGACACAGCAGACAAATTAGTTGGGAGTTGGATCAGAATGTTGTAAGCACTTACTCCAGATAGTCCCTCGGTTGACAAAGACCTCGACCGACTGGGATCTTGGTCGATAATTCCTCGACCGAGAATGTCTCTATCTGCAATTTTTAGGATTAATTAACTAGCCATTGTTAAAGCAACTAATGGATACCTAACGACTAGTTGAGCACTTAGAACGCCCTAGAAAGTGTTTAGAATGTCCTTAAGCATCCATAGGCCATTCCTATAAATAAGACAAGCCATAGGACACCTAAAACACACATGTGCTACACTTGAGCAAAATACTTGCAATTGGCTATTCATTCTTGTGAGCAATTGAGCAACTCCAACATTGGCTATTCATTTCCTTTGCTCCAAATTCGTGTCCTATAGGCTAGCATCTCCTACCCAATACACCAACACTTCCATATACATTGGTTAGGAGATCAAAACGCTTGATATAGGAAATCAAGCCTTGTGCTACAAGTGGGTTGGAGGCTGCGGATTGGAGAAGGTTCTTCTCGGCAGAGAAGGTGGACTTTGGACTACTTCAAGAAGGCTGTCTCAACGGGAAGCTACTTCAAGAGGAAGGCTACTTCAAGGGGGAGCTTGAGGTTACTTCAAGGAAGGCTGCTTCGAGGTTGGTGAGACTACTTCTAGGTGAAGGTTGTCCGAAAGGTTTGGTGAAAGTGTTGTAATTTTATGTAGCATCCTTGCGAGGTAATAAAATTAAATACTTTCAAAATCCCGGTTGGGTAAGCAACCGGGTAGTGGATTGACTGCCTTAGTATTTGCGAAGGTTGGAACCACTCTAAATCCTTGTCCCCTTGTCTAATATTTTTGTGGTTGCTTGCTTTGGTTAAATTATTATTAAAATATCATAAAACCATATTCACCCCCCTCTAGTGGTTTTTCAATTGGTATCAGAGCAAGCTTCAAGGAGCTCTAATCGAGTCTTGAAAAATGAAGGGTGGTGGTGTCTACAACCGCAAGCAAAGGAAAAGCATGCACCAATCTTCAACAAGTTGCAATTGGTGCTTAGGAACAAGGAACACTACATCTAGCTGTCCATGGAGGTCAAAGAAGGAAGATGTGCATAAAGAATGCCTTATTGCTACAATAAGTGAAGAAGAAGAAGAGGTAAGCCTTTTTTATTTACCTAAAGAAGAGTTAATTGCTAGTCTTGAAGAGACACATAATAAGTATATTGAGTGCAAGAAGAAATTAAAGAAATCTAATAAGGCAAATGATGAGTTACATGCTAAACTTCTTGCTCTCACATCTGAAAATGAAGATCTTAAAAAGGTTATTGAAGATCATGATATTAAGCTGAAATCTGTAGAAGCAAATTGCAATCTTCTTTCCCTAGAAAAGTTAAACTTGCAAACTCAAGTCAATGATCTTCAAAAACAACCTGTTTTGTGTACACATCTAGATTATGATATTATTGTGAAAGAAAGAGATTCTTTGTTATCTAATCTAGATCAAGCAAAGTTAGATATCAAGAAGAGAATGAATGAGATTGTTAAGCTGGAAAAAGAAGTTAGTAGTTTGAGTAATAATGATACTCTTGACAAAATCTTAAATGATTCTTATCGTCAAATTGGAAGGAGAGGACTAGGTTATAAGCCTAAAGGAAAATCTTACCAAAAACCTAGTTGGAGAAAGACACAAGTGCTGGAGAATCAATCTATGTATGTATCTAGAGGCAAATATACATATGTACCCAAGAACAACCTAGAACAAAATCATAGAAAGAGATATGAGGTTGATTCTATATGTTGCCATTATTGTTTGCGTCTTGGACATTATTCTTTCTCATGTCCTTACAAGAATAAGGATGTTGAGTTAGTATGGGTTCCAAAACCCCCCAAACGAAATGAACAAAATTAAGTTGAGATATGACCAAAGACTCTAAGTTGTATATCTCTATGTCTATCTCAACTTAACATTATGAGATAACAAATTTATTCAAGTAATTAACATTTCTAACTTGAAAATATACATTTTAAATAAATCTGCAGAGACACATTTTTGAAAATTTGTCTTAATTAGGGTCCCCAAAACATAAAGATTTGAATATGATTAGTTGAGATTTGATCTAAATGTTACTTTGATATTCATATGTTTTATCTCAACTAAACTGAGTTTTCAAATTGCATAATGGAATGACCTATGATTTACTTGTAAACAATTACTGAAAAATAGTACAGAAACATTCTCGGTCGAGAAAATGTTCGACCGAGAACACTGTCGGTCGAGAATTAGTCGACCGAGCAGGTTACTGTTTTAATGTTTGCAACAAATCTGATAAAACATGTACAAACAACAACATTCTCAGTCGAGAAAAACGTCGATCGAGATAAATTCGGTCGACAAAAAGTTCGACTGAACCAAGTTCTGCTGAACTTGTTTTAATTAATCCATCTTTGCTATCAATTTGTTGTTAATGATTGATTTAATATGCAAATTAAGAATGAATCTTGGAGATCATCTTTTAATCAAGACATATTGATCTTTCGCATCATGAATTGTTGAATGAAGGTATAACATTATGTATATGAAATCCTTAAACATATTTGCAAAAGTGCTATATGAAGACTGACCTTGAATATACTTTCTTCATTGATTGAAAAAGTTTATTAAGCATGTTCATTTACATGGTTTGTCTTAAGATTGAAAACTTATGAACCTGAATAAGATTATTTTGGTTTATTCTCTACATGGTTTGGCTTAAAACTGAAAATATGAACCATGATTAGTTTAATCAAGGAAATTACTATTTTATCATAATCCACATGGTTTTTCCTAAGTATTCCTTGGTCTATCTATATAGGAACCATGTATATTGAATTCTAATTTAAAATAATCATAATCATTATATTTATATGCTTTAATCTTAATCATTGCATTGTGGATATGTTTCTACTGTTCTATCATAATTATTGTGCCATGATCATTGTGTTTCATTGGTTTGTCTAAAATAATCTTTGATCCATATATACAAACCATGAATGGATATTATTCTTGATCATTATGATTAAGCTCATATGAAGATGCCATTTTGCATAAATAGTAAAATTTCATGGCACAAATGCATTTTAATTTGAAAATATGTAGAAATTGCCTCTTGGTTGAAATCAAGTTTGACCAAGGGGCGCTTTGGTTGAAGTCAAGGTTGACCTAAAATAATCTTGACAAAATGCTTATTTGTACATCATTTTACAGCACTTAATCTTAGTATATTGAAAACAAAATTTTTAGTGCATAACTTCTTATGATCTAATGTTTATTGTGATCTTAGAATCTTTAAAACATCTTGATTATAAGATTAAGGGGTAGTTCACTAAAACTATCTTGACTATAATATTAAGAAGGAGCTTACAAAGTTTTGATAACGTCATAAAGAAAAGATGAAACATGTTGACCTTAGTATTTTTAATCTTAGTTATGAAAATAAAGGAATATAAATTTCATATCTTGTTCTTAATGGAGTTCTCTAAACAAATCAGGGCTTAACATCCTGTGCATTTGGATAGAGATACTTTTCATGTACTCTACTATAAGCTTAAAAGGGTTCTCATGTCATTTTCAGGGCTTAACTTCCCGTGTAAAATGGATGAGAAATCAAAATACATATGCCATAAAAGGATCTCATATCATTTCAAGGCTTAACATTCTTTTTAAATGATTGAGAAACAAATTGTGGCTAAATTCAACAATAAATGGTTTACATTTATATTAATCCCTATTTTTAAACTGAATATCTTAGTTGGGGGGAGCATAGCATAAAATTAAGGAGGAGAAATAAAATTCATACAAAATGATTTTCTTGGATATCTTTTTGAAATGACAAAGGGGGAGAAATAATATAAACTAAAAACATAAAGTAAAATGAGTTTCATAAAACTCGGGCCAGAACACACTTGCAAAATAAGAGAATGGCTACAAAAGGTAAACTTCAGGTATGAAACTCATATGATTTATATTTCCTTATTTTATATTTAGGAAATGTTTGTCATCTTCAAAAAGGGGGAGATTGTTGGCTAAATTGGACATTATTATAATCTCTTTGTTTCGATGATGACAAATATTTTATTCTTGTGAATCTAATGTGCTACTTGAGTGTTGCAGGAATTAGGTGGATGACAAACAACTTGGAAGATCTATATGCTCAAATTGCTTTAATTCATGATTGTAATCAAATGTAAAAACGTGTACAAGTATATAATGTACAAGTACTTAGATATCATGTAAATCAAGTGTTTAGATCTTCCCTAGTCAATCAGAACACTTAGATAGGTCATCCCCTATAATAGTGTCACAAATGCACACTCATACACACACTTAATACTTAGTTTAAAATATTGAAACAGGGTTATTCTCGGTCGACAAACTTCTCGACCGAGACACTCTCGGTCGACAAACTCTTCGACCGAGAATGACCCAAATAGCCGTTAGACACAGCAGACAAAGTAGTTGGGAGTTGGATCAGAACGTTGTAAATACTTGCTCCAGACAGTCCCTCAGTCGATAAAGACCTCGACCGACTAGGATCTCAGTCGATAATTCCTTGACCGAGAATGTCTCTGTCTGCAATTTTTAGGATTAATTAACTAGCCATTGTTAAAGCAACTAATGGATACCTAACAGCTAGTTGAGCACTTAGAACCCCCTAGAAAGTGTCTAGAACGTCCTTAAGCATCCATAGGCCATTCCTATAAATAGGACAAGCCATAGGACACCTAAAACACATGTGTGCTACACTTGAGCAAAATACTTACAATTGGCTATTCATTCTTGTGAGCAATTAAGCAACTCCAACATTGGCTATTCATTTCCTTTGCTCCAAATTCGTGTCCTATAGGCTAGCATCTCCTACCCACTACACCAACACTTCCATATACATTGGTTAGGAGATCAAAATGCTTGATATAGGAAATCAAGCCTTGTGCTACAAGTGGGTTGGAGGCTGTAGATTGGAGAAGGTTCTTCTCAGTGGAGAAGGTGGACTTTGGACTACTTCAAGAAGGCTGTCTCAACGGCAAGCTACTTTAAGAGGAAGGCTACTCCAAGGGGGAGCTTGAGGTTACTTCAAGGAAGGCTGCTTTGAGGTTGGTGAGACTACTTCTAGGTGAAGGCTGTCCAAAGGGTTTGGTGAAAGTGTTGTAATTTTATGTAACATCCTTGCGAGGTAATAAAATTAAATACTTTCAAAATCCCGGTTGGGTAAGCAACCGGGTAGTGGATTGACTGCCTTAGTATTTGCTAAGGTTGGAACCACTCTAAATCCTTGTCCCCTTGTCCAATATTTTTGTGGTTGCTTTCTTTGGTTAAATTATTATTAAAATATCATCAAACCCTATTCACCCCCCCTCTAGTGGTTTTTCAATTTCGGTGCATCCCTCCTATAGTCTTACCTACCTCAGGCATCCATATGGCCCCTTTTATAGGTGCAAGCAACTACGGGGCCCCCTCTACTGTTAATGGAGTTCTCACTCAGACTGCATATTGGGAAAACTTCCTTCCCATAAGAAAACACTAAAACCTTGGAATCATCAAGTCCGGTTTCCTCTCCTGAAGCCAAAGGAGAAAGAATCGGAGAAAAAGACTGAGTCTGGAGAGGGATCGAGAATTTAGAAATTTACATGTACTGTTCAGCCAATTTCCTTTTAAGTGAGAGCTTGAGGATGATCCTCCAACCATTGATCAACAATCCAAGGGCCACAAGGATGTGTGGCATAATAAAGGCTTTCCTAATCTGATTTGAATGTGACCTTTATTGTATTCCATTCACTTTAGAGATTTTTACAAAAATCATAACTCTCTCCTCGATTATCCTTTTTCATCCAAATTTTAGAGGAAAGTCCTTAATGACTTAAACTACTTGTATGCCAACTTTGGGACTCAAAATCAAAAGTATGAGTTACTTTTTTCATATGCAAGTTATTACTTATTAAGGCATATTTTATGCATATTTTCTCTCTCTTACTCTTTTATATTCCTTATTTGGATTCCTTTTACCTATAAAAACCTTGTGTATTCGAAATCTCATCCATGATGAGTCAATCACACATCTTTCCACATATTTCTCATATTTTCATCATTATCTCAAATTTCTTCTAAATAATGCATTATTTTGATTTCTACTTTTTTTTTCTTTTAATCATATTGGACTCATCAACAATTATGATCCACGAAATCACATTTAGAAAGGAGATATTACAAAGGAAATCCATTCAATACAAATAAATCATACAATTCCCATAATTATACATTTATTGGGGAAATTGCTTTTCCAACCATATGAACCCAAAAATTGGGGTTGTAACATCCTTCCCCTCTTATAAGAATTTTCCCCTCAAAATTCCACCAAACATACAAACAATTTAGGATAAGACTTCCCTATATCCATCATTGGCTCCCATGTGGTTTCATCCTCTCCATGGTGCTTCCAAAGAACCTTTATCATCTTATATCCTTACATCTTAGTTCTTTCACCTTGGTATCTAGAATCCTCACAGGTGACTCAGGACATTTCAGCCTCCCTAGGGAGCTCAATAGGTTCAATGCTCAGCACATGGCTCGGGTACATCACATAGTGCTCTAGATCAAACACATGTAACACATCATTCATCATATTATCCTGAGGGGTAAGGTTAAACATAAGCATCTCCACCAATCCATCTCAAATAGACCCATGTATCGGGGGCTTAGCTATAGCTCATAGGGGTCGGGTTTCATAACACATATTCACCCATAGTGGACTGCATGTTAGTCTACTTCGTATCAGCTCACGACTCCTGTCGATCATGGGCTTTCTCAGCCATTATTTGATCAAAGTGACTTCATCTGCATACACTATGGTCTTACTGACCTTCACAAGGTCCTCTCACTGACATCATCCAAGTGAAGCGGTGACAGACACAACCTCCCTTACAGAGCTCCATGCATCCCGATACTGGCTATGGTGGTTATCGTCACAAGAAAACTCTTCTAGGGAAGGAACTGGTCCCATGTATCACCCTGAACAAGCACACATGCTCTCATTAGACCCTCTAAAGTCTGGATCATACTCTCTCGACTGTCCATCAGTCAAGGGTGATAAGTTGTACTCAACTTCAAACTAGCACTGAGTTCTTCTTACACCTACTTCCACAACATGGAAGTGAACTTGAGGTCATACTCAAGAACCTTTGAACTTGGATCATGATGTAGTTGAACTATCTCTCATATATATATATATATATATATAGTTAACCCAAAACTGTCATATTGACAGTGCTCTCTCTTAGGCAAGGCATTAAGTCAACTCGGTAATGTGATCTACCATAACCCATATTGCATCATGACCTCTCTTGGTCCAAGGGAGACCCACCACGCTGTCCATGGTGATCCTCTCCCATTCCCTCTCAGGGACTTCTCATTATCTGTAGCAACACACTGGGTTCTGGTGTTCGACCTCCACCCTCTGGCATGTACGGCGATGGGGCACATGCAACACTATATCCTTCTTCATCCCAGGTCCTCAAGGACCACATATAAACCTTAACCATCTTGGTAGTACCATGGTGTATGGTGTACTTAAAATCTTGAGCTTCTGGCATGACATGATTCCTCAAGGGTGACCTCAAAAACCCTAAAATACTCTAGTAGCATATTTCACCACCTTCCTTTCCTGAGAAGTGTATCTGAGGTTCTCACAACTATCCTTTTATCTCATCAAGATCTGGGTTGGCTAACCGAGTAACCACTAATTTGACCAATGATTCAGGTTATATCTGAGTGTTATCCACATAGGTCTCATCTTCTAACGATCGTAGGGTTTACCAAACAACCTTTTCCGGTCTCTCTACTGGCTATGCAAGATAGATGTACACCTGAGCTGTGTTCTGTTGAGAACATCTTGTTACCACATAAGCATCCTTACATGCTAGGTGATGGTGAAGACATAAACCCTCATATACTTCACTCATCATCCTTATCTTGGGTCTAGGTCTAACTGAGTCAAGAAACTTTGAGCTCATCATCTCAGTTATCAAACCTATCTTATAGATTCCAACTACCTCCAGGAAGTTACATTATTCATATCACCTTTGTTCTCTTTATGTTTTCAACCATCTTTCCAACATACTCTCATAAGGTGTGGTACTTCTTCTATCCTCAATCATCGTAGAAGGGTTTCAACTCATATCACTTCCATCCTTAGTATATGGCATGCATTTTTCCCTATCTCTCACACCCATAACAAGATGAAATAAGCATTTGGCTGTAGTCCAAATACAAAGTTCATCCCATTCCAAGAGTAGAGATGGTGCATCACACAACGCCATTACACTTTCCAAACTAAGTTGAAACATACCTCTCATGTCTCCACATCATAAACATCTCCAATCTATGTTTACATCCATGGAAAGGCTATTCTCAAACACTCTTGGGTCTTCACATCACTCTTACGTACAATCCTTAGTCATTACCTCAAGGTCTCTAGGGTGTCGGTACTTTTGGGGTGATCTGACCCTTATGCATCTAAGGAGCACCTCTCACTTTTACCCCTTAGGCCCCATGAACTCATGAAGGTGGCCAACCTCATAACCCATGGGCCTCGGGCAAAGGTAGTTGTTACCTCCCGACCCTATGGTCTTGTGCATTCAAGGAAACAGACAACTCCTACCTCCATCGATCTTATCCCTTTCTGACCTTAGTGTTGACTTAGGATTCTACTCTAGCTCGTGATTTCTGTGTTGATACTCATGCACATCTCATCCTTGAATCCTCACCCGAATCTACATCCTCTCTTTAGGTATACAAGTCTAACTTGGCATCCCTCAAAGGGATCATAGCGACCTACCTACCTCAGTCTGGACCCATATAGGCTACCTCCATGGCAACATATCTTCATGCCCCTTAGAGATGGTCACACATGGGTCTATAGATTCATGCTTATACTATGTGCTCTCTACTTATCTTATAGAACTCTTATAAGTATCCTCTTAAGGTTACTTCAAACCTAAACAAGATTTGGTGCTCACCCTACGTAAAGGGTTCCTTCCCAGGACGGGAGAAAACCATCTCTTGATAGTAACAAAGGTCACAAATGTCCTTACTTTCAGGGTTTACATCATCATGTATATGCTTAGATCCTATAATGATACTTATGCACGTACCTAGAAAGAAGACAACCTACTAAACCATGTTGAGTTCCTCGGTAGGTCATACATATTCATCATTCCTCAAGGCTGGACCAATATCATACATACATACATCACCAACTTGTGTGAGCGGTTCATCAAACACATATCTCAGTTCGAGTGGGTTTCCTTTTTCTATAATACATGAGGGGTGCCAAACTCAAATACTATGAACTCAATCAGCCTCACGAACATCATGTGCACCAAGTACTGTTGCTTCCCCTCTTTGGTCCAGGAACCCAGGTTCATCTCTTATACATTGGCTATCTAGCTGCATGCTCAGCCATTCAAACATGAACCGAACCTATTCCAAGTATGGCATACACATCATAACACTCTTCCACGTGAATAACCTTTAGCATCCACCAGTTATGATGCCTCTCAACTTGTTACCATACCCTTTTCAGGGTCTAATGAACTCTTCTTCATGCTCCTAAAAGGTAGATGCTCATATCATCTGTACATTTGTTCACGAAGGCTCTTTCTCATTCTAGGGTTTTGTTCCTCTAAAGGTATCCAAGGTACAACAAGCCTCCAAGGATCATGCATGAGGCAACCACAACTATTTACTCTGGGTCATCTAGACCAAGTCATATCATATCCAACTTCACATGATTCCTCATGTCTCAGAGTCAAGGTCTCCAACCCCCTTCATCAGGTTTCACCCTTTGTCTAGAGCTAACCCTATGACTGGTCCTTCCACTGGAGGTTCTCTCCCAGAAGGTGGTTCAAGCTCTTAAGGTTACATATCTACACCTACCTGGGTGAAAATTATGATCCAAAATCTATGTCTGACCAAGATTATCCAAAGCTATGCATGCTCATCTCATGAACACCAGGCATAACCCTTCAGGTCTAGGTCTACAACTTGCTATCAACCTTGCTTTCGTTCTCTTCTACGTAGGTGCATGCCTCCTTTCTACTCGTATATGTCTTCTAGGGTTCCTATAGGGTCACCACTAACCTTCTCAATGAGGGAGATATCCCTCACTCTAACAGGCACGACCATCCAAGGTCGAGTCAACAAAAGGTACTAGGTCAAACAACCTCACATAGCACATGCTTTCTCATGGGTAACCAAAACCTTTACACCAAGCATATATGTCAAACCCACGTGCCTAAAGGTATAGAAGACTAAGGTATCCAACTCATCTTGTCATCTCCTTCTCTAACTACCACTTAGGGTTGGGGTTAACATCGTCCTCAGATGATGCATCCAGTCTCTACCTCTTCCTGGATGCCTCTGCCTTCAAGGCTAACTCTCTCCTCATCCTCCTATAAGAAGGTCTAACTTCAGCATTCTCTCGAGGGGTAACCAAGAGCACAACAACAAATACCATGCAACCTAAGCATGTAACTAAACTCAGTCTGAGTTTCTAATTATCAAAACTTATGTCCATGACATCTTTCTTACATGTTTTTTATTATTTGGTGGATGATTCCTTAATCTTTATTACTCTTATCCCAATCACAAGAGGGGTGTGGAGAGAGAAAAACCCTAAGCACTTAGAATCCTATATGAGTTAGGGTTGAGAAGGGAAGAAGACAGATGAGAGATTCCTAAAGATATCTTATTTTGAGTCAAGACCTCAGACTTTGGCTAGGTAGTCACACCGCATCTGGGAGTCCTCGTGAACGACTAGCGGGGTGGAGGAAAATATTGCCAGCCCCCAGACTGTGATCCTTTTCTAGACATCTCCGTCATCAAAAAATCCTCTAATAACTTCCTCGGCTTCTAAAGAGTTTGTAAAATTTAATAATTATTAGAGATTAAATGGAAAACCATTGCTCTGATACCAAATGTAACAACCCCACTCCCCGGTAACCCCCAATTAAGGGAGACCAAGATGTCAGAGGCGTCAACCCAAAACCAGATCAGTGGTTTTGCAAATAATAAACAATAATTAATAAATTCTACAACAACTAATCTTTAAAATGGAATAAAATTTTTCTTTTCTCATACCTTGCAAAACATAGGAGCTGAGGGACTTTATCCCATATAACATCTATCTATATAAAATCCTCCAATCTTTATTAAGCTTTATTCCATCATTGTCACTTTAAAGGAGTATCCATTTTCTTGATAAACCTAAAATTCCAATAAACAAAGCAGAGGTTAGTATAACGAATTATACTGGTATGTGGGGGAACCAATAATCATGCATTTAATTGTAACAACATATTGGAAGCCATTATGATTTAACAAAACAACTTTACGTTTTAAGCATGACTACTCAATCCTTAAATACCCTAGCCTCTGTGCTGTCCTTGCAGTGGACATGGATACTACCTCTCATATGGTAGATCTCAACTAGCCCCCATGATCCTACCTTATAGGTAGATCAATACATAGGGTCGTGGAGTCGTATGGTCTTACCCAAAGGTAGACCAACACATCGACTCATGATAACCTGATGATCCTACCTCGTGGGTAGACCATGTACTAGGTCATCTATCTCATCATTATCAGAGCTAAAGAGGAGGACCAACATCTGAGTTAGTCATGCACACATATTTATGGTGATATTCATAGTCACTTTATAGTTGCATGAAATAAAAGTCAATCAAGCAATTATTTCCAAGAAACCATTAAAACCTCAGGAATCATCGGGAAACAAAAGAGATTTAACCATAAGCATAACCACATACCTATTTTGAAGCCTCAAACATAAACAAGACATCCAAATCCAACTAGATGTCCAATCAAGCAAGGTAAGCAACCAAATCAAGCAACCCTTGATCCTGAAAACATGTATAACACCTAATTGTTACCATCTCATCCCAAACAACTCTTTATTGACTTGAGATATCTTTCTAAGGTTTTTAAATCTGAATTAGGGTTCATTAGGGTTTCTTAGATCTAATTCTCCATCTTTATCCTTTTTAGGTCAACAAACCCTAAAATAGTTTTTCTACTCATAAATACCCCTAATTACTCAAATTATTCATATTAAGGGTCTTTTATACTCAAATTGGCTTTGGACAACATATCTCTGTCTTATTCATAGATTTTCACAATTAAAACCATTAAAAGCCATCATTATCAAAATTAGGGTTCCTAGGCCCATTAATGCATATACATGTACATGGAACCTTAAATTAAGCCAGTTATGCATACAGATCATCTTTTTAGATCTAATTCTTCTTTTTAATGACAACATGTTAATATTTGCTTAGAATATCCCAAGAATGCTATTAGATCTAATTATCATCAAATCTTAGGGGTTTTCATTAATAAAACCATTAAAGATGACATCTTTACACACTTTTCAAATTTCCAGAGTATTTAGGCCTCAATTATATTTTTAGTGAATTCCTTGAGTTATCATGATCAAAATTCATATATCATATGCCTTGACCCAAGCTACCAGTAATTAGTTAGGATTTTCACAAAATTACTTACCCCTGGCAAATAGTAGAGCGCCACATGTACCTTTCATTTTCTTTTCTTACAATTCCTTATTCTTGCTCACAAATCTATGGCTTGGGTTTTCTTAGACTGGAACCTAGACACCCACCTCACTCATCCCTTCTGTCACTCCCATCCGCACTCCGCAGGCGTGCGACTCTGTTTCTCTGTAGAAACAGTGTCACTGGCGCTGCTATTCTGGCGACTCCGCGAAGGTCATCTCCTCACAGCTAAGGCACCCTGAACCTCCCGCCTCGTTTGGATCTCCCAGCTCCAAAGTCCCATCTCCGAAGGGTTCCCATCCGACCGAGAGTCAGGACCATCAGTCGAACTCCCTCCATGGTACCCTTTGTTGGGGCAAATCTGGACGACGCAAAGAAAGGGGTAAAAGGCTACCTCATGGGCGATTGACCGCAGAACTTATTTCGGTGCATCCCTCCTATAGTCTAACCCACCTCAGGCATCCATAGGGCCCCTTCTATAGGTAAAAGAAACTACATGGCCCCCCTCTGCTGTTAATGGAATTCTCACTCCGACTGCATATTGGGAAAACTTCCTTCCCACAAGAAAACACTAAAACTTGGGAATCATCAAGTCTGGTTTCCTCTCTTGAAGCCAAAGGAGAAAGAATCGGAGCAAAAGACTGAGTCTAGAGAGAGATCGAGAATTTAGAAATTCACATGTATTGTTCAGCCAGTTTCCTTTTTAAGCGAGAGCTTGAGGATGATCCTCCAACCATTGATTAGCGATCCAAGGGCCATGAGGATGTGTGACATAATAAAGGCTTTCCTAATCTGATTTGAATGTGACCTTTATTGTATTCCATTCACTTTAGACATTTTTACAAAAATTATAACTCTCTCCTCTATTATCCTTTTTCATCCAAATTTTAGAGAAAAGTCCTTAATGACTTAAACTACTTGTGTACCAAGCTTGGAACTCAAACTCAAAAGTATGAGGTATTTTTCTTAATATGCAAATTATTACTTATTAAGGCATATTTTATGCATATTTTCTCTCTCTCTTACTCATTTATATTCCTTATTTGGATTTTGTTTACCTATAAAAACCTTGTGGATTTGAAATCTCATCCATGATGAGTCAATCACACATCTTTCCACATATTTCTCATATTTTCATCATTATCTCAAATTTCTTCTAAATAGTGCATTATTTTGATTTCTACTTTTTTTTGTTAATCATATTGGACTCATCAATAATTATGATCCACGAAATCACATTTAGAAAGGAGATATTACAAAGGAAATCCATTCAATACAAATAAATCATACAATTCCCATAATTATACATTTATTAGGGAAATTGCTTTTCCAACCATATGAACCCAAAAATTGGGGTTGTAACAAGGGGTATGAAGAAATAAGAAACACCACTTGGTAAAGGAAAGAGATAACAAAAAGTTATAAAAGGAGAGTAGAAGAGCACAAATAGGGTCTTGTCCAAGTATAGAAATAAAAGCAAGTTAAAGAAAGCACTTGAACAACCCAAAATGCAAGATAAAGAGTTGTAGAAAAACCATAAATCGCAATTTTGACCCTCAAGATAACCGAATTTGCCCAAAAAGTGTTAGGGATCATGGCAAAGCAATGAGTCTTGCTTAGATGTCCGTTTCTGCATTTAAAAAACACTACTCTTACACCAAAAACTGAAACTGGAGCAAAATCTGTATAAAATCCAAAGATACTCCAATTTATACATACAATGTAGCTTTATGCATCCTACATCACAATGTTATGCATGTAACTCAAGATAGTAGATATGCAATTCAAGGAACAAGCTTAAGCATGTATGAGATAAGATACAAGCATAGCATATAGTAAAATATCACTTGATGAAAAAGGCTAGAACTACATGTATCTGAATTACTAGTAGATGATATTACTAGTTAGGACTACTAGTAGGATCTAGATCATAGAAAGAGATGCACAAGTTAAAGAGAAAGTTATGAGCAGATGGAGAGATATATCCAAACAAAGAGAGATGCTATTTTAGAAGCATGAAAGGATATAACTCACTGATAAGTATGCATCATTACCAAAAGATGATCACCACTAAGAACCTCAAGGTTGTATCCAAACAAGATATACAACTATATATATGTAGCAAGTTTGAGCATAGCGGAAGAAATTTGATACAGAACCTCGAGATCCAAAGAGATCATCATCAAAACCTACAAAATAACTAAAAGCAAGTAATTGCAAGATATAAATATACCAATTTAGAGCAATTAGAAAGATAAAGTTGTAAGCAAGAAAGGCAATTTAAAAACATGGCAATGAACACATATAAAATGTACCAAAGGGAGTGCCACATAATAAAGCAATTGGTTGAGAAACTCTAGTTGAGAGGGAAATTCTTATCCAAAAAGCCAACTGTATATTTTGTACACAGTGTTGTCGGTCGAGTTCTGTGTATTGACAACTCGACCGATGATAGTTGTTGGCAACACTCATTGGTGCCTATCAGTCAAGTTTATATCAGGACAAACTCGACCGATAGAGCTTCTGTCAAAAAGCACATGTATATATGAAAAACATATCTAGAGGCATGATAAGAATATAAGCTATATCCAACCATGTGTAAGCAAGTTAGTAATGCACTACGAAAGCATTAGAAACAGTTTTTGAGAAAGAGTGTGAAGAGAAACACAAAATACCACTTTTGACTAAAAAAATCATATGTATAGTACACACTAAATTGGCAAAACACACTATTATTGGATATTAACAAGCATAACATTACCTCTATGCTTACCATTGCTTTTCCACTTCTTATCACCTCTACACATCTCACCTTTCTTATTTCATGCGGATTGAGAAGTCAATTTACAATTCAATAGCTCAAATCAACCCATTTCCAAGTACCAACAAGAAGAAAGATGGAATGGTCCCCAATCATGTTTTTAGGTCTGGAGGGGTTAGTTTAGCAACCCAAGTCCTATTGCTCTTGGGTGCTTTCCTAAAAGGACAACAAGTAGAATAATGACCAATATCATTGCAATAGTTGCATGTGCCCATAATCTTGGAACTAGAGGATTCTCCATGGAAGATGGGAGGTCCTTTACCTTTGTTGTTCCTTTGACTACTATCATACCCCAAACCATGTCTACCAATTTGTTTAGTAGTATGGTGTAGGATATCATTAAGATTCCTTTTACCAACTAAGAATATTTGCAAAGAAGAACTCAAACTATCATTATCATGTATAAGAGAAGAAATAGTAGAAGACAAATGATTGATATTATCTCTATCATGCAAAAGATCATTTTCTAAGCAAAGAGCTTTAGTTAAATAAGAATCTCTATCAATATGAAGAGCAACTACATTATTCTCTCTACTAGTAGAACTAGAACATGATTCAAGCACATTGATTTTAGCGAGCAAGGAGGCATTTTCTGTTTCAAGTAAAGAAATCTTAGAAAGATAAACACCATTTTCATATTCTAATCCTTAAAAAGCAAAATCTTTGTCCTTGTTTTCAGATTTAAGAACATCAATATCATGCATGATAGAATCAACAATTATGGGTATGCTCTTCATTAGAACTAGGCATAAGAGGTTGAGCTTCTAGAAATCTAATCTTATCAAGTAAACTAGCATTTTCAAGTTTAAGAGAGTATACTTGGATAAGACAACCATTTTTGTCATCAAGCAAGCAAGAATAAGCATGTTCAAGATCATCTAATTCTACATGCATATTATCAACAATTCTAGCAAGCTTTTTCCTTTTTTTAGAAGACCTAAGAGAGGCATGAGTAGCATCAATGATAGTAATTAAAGGTTATTTATCTAAAGAGTTTAGATTTACCTCATTTGAGTCTTTTCTTGTAGAATCCATAAGAGCAAAAAGGCATTCTCCTTCTTCACTAGAGCTTGAGCTTGTTCCTCCACTTGAATCTTCACTTGATCTTGAGTTGGAGGAGTCACTTGAGCTTGAGTTCCATTTCTCCTTCTTTATATATTTCTCTTCTCTTTCCTTGTGATGATGGGTCTTCTTGCCTTGTAGACAATCTATCTTGAAGTGACCCTTCTTTCCACACTTGAGGCATCAGATGGAGGAGGAATTCTTGCCTTTGTAGAATCTACCCTTGGAGTACATGGCATCTTCTTCAACATGAGAGGATGGAGAGGCTTGTCCCATAATAGCTTCAATTTGAGCCTTCATTTTAGCCTTCTTCATTCTCTTGAGCTCTTTCTCCTCTTATCTTTCAACTTCTTCTCTTTTGTCAAGTGTGGCTTCATGGGCTGGTAGATTTTCAATGAGCTCTTTAATGGGGATATCATCAAGAGATCTTACTTCTTCAATGGAAGTCACCTTGGGTTCCCATCTCTTGGAGAGAGTTCTAAGGATCTTTGAGTTGATCTCTCCTCTACTCATAGGATGACCTAGAACAGCAAGACCATTCAAAATGGAGTTGAGCCTTGAGAACATGTTGGCTATCTTCTCCTCCTTTCCCATCTTGAAGTTCTCAAGCAGCCCTTTGAGCATGTAGACATTGCTTTCCTTTACTTGAGTTGTCCCCTCATAAGTGATGTATAGCTTTCTCCATACCTCATAGGTCATCTCACAAGAAGAAATCCAGTTGAACTCGGTGAAGGTCATGGTGGCATAGAGGATGTTGATTGCTCTTGCATTCAAGGTGTATTTCTTCATGGTAGCTTCATTCCATTCTTCTAACTTTGTCATTGGTATCTTGTATGGATGGTTCACCATTTGTCATAGTTCACGTCTTGATCCTTAGATGTAGAATTGTAGCCTTATTTTCCAATAGAGGAAGTTACTCCCATCAAAGATTGGCAGGTAGATGAAGTATCTCCCACCATGGTAGTCACCCATCTTCTCCTATTTGTTAAAGTATGCTTGGAGAAACCCACTCTGATACCAATTATTAGATCCTAGATGGGTGATTGGACGCTCTAGAGGGGGGATGAATAGAACTGAATGCACTTAAATAAAATTCATTAGACCTTCAAGATATATCAAAAGATAAGATTGCTAAATAGTAAGTTTGAGTGCAACTAAAACATGCATAGTAAGGGAGAGAGAGATTGAACATACACAAAGTGACAAGCTATGTAGAGTGGTTCCACACTTCAAACTAGAAGTGAGTTAGTCCACTACCTAGAGAGGTCAACCTCTAGGATTTCTTAACCATTGCACTCTTATATTCCTTCATAAGATTTACAATACATGACCACCAAAGGACTTACCCATCCAAGCATAAGAGTTTTCCACCTTACCAAGGACTTACCCACTTTACCGAGAGTCTTCAGCCTTCTCTAAGGTCTTACTCACTCTAACACAAGTCTTCCGCCTTCAAGGACTTTTCTACTTTTCTGGGATCTTCAACCTTTGTCTTCACCTTCACTCGGAGTAGCTTCCACCAAGGACTTACCCACTTGAGCAAGGAGTCTTCTGCCTTCACCAAGGGCTTACCCACTCTTTCTCCAAGTCTTCAGCATTGATCTTCACCAAGGGGCTCCTTCCCTTGTTCTTCTTCACCTCTCTTAGCCAAGAGAGAGAACATTCATCTTCATGGTTGAAAAGAGAGATTGGGAGGTGGTGGAAGTGAGAGCCTCACAAGATATACATGTAGGACTAGCTCTCTCATAGATTTACTACTCACTCTAACAAATGTAGCAAGTGATTAAGCTTAGAGAGATGAGGCTGTAGGAAGCACTCAACTATAGAATATGAACTTCACATAAAGTTTTGCATTGAATGCTCAACCTTGGAATGAAGCCCAAGGGGTCCTATTTATAGTTGGGGATGCCCCTTAGCCTTTGGGAACACTTAAGAATGAAAAACTAGCCATTTTTGGCTTGTAACGGACATATTTTCACTTGTTACAACTCTACAATGGCTAGAAGCACTTTTTTGCACTTTTCCATATAGTGAAATTGGTCCAGTTTCTATAAAGGTAACTCGACCGATCCCGCTAAGAGATAAGACCAATTTAGGCCATCGGTCGAGTTTGTCCTGGGGTAACTCGACTGATTCAAATCAGTTTTGGTTTGTAGAGTGATCGGTCGAGTTATGTGAAGTGTAAACTTGACCGATCAAAAGTCATTTTCAAGATCCAATCTGAATCTGTCGAGTTTGCAACTCGACCGATGAATAACCTGATGTGAATTTTGGAAAATGGCTTTTGAGTGCTTAAACATTCGATCTAAGTGCTCCTGATGTTTTCTAAGCTTAATTACAAGTCATGCAATAATTACAAGTAATTTACAACATGATTCTAATGGATTTACATCATATTCCAAAAATGTGCACTTGTATTGACTTTGACTTGTCTTTTCTCTAAGTTGAGATGCGCAAGTTAGGTAATTTGGAGTGTGTCTGTACCTAATATGAAATCACTCAAGTAGAGACATTAGACGCAATTAATTGGAATGGTTTAGTCATCATCAAAATAAGGGTTTAGTAAATTTAGACCTTGAGTCAATAATTGCAACGCCCCCCAAGTTCATATATGACAGTGGAAGCAAACCCTATGTTGTCCATAACATGGGTCACTTGCCTTGGAGGAACATTACAAAACATGATATTCAATAGCAATAAGATAAATGAAACACCATGCACTAACTCAAAATTTAGATTCATACATTGTTCTTTGAAAAGGGAAACATAAACTTCTCACCTTGGTCTCAAGCCTAATACATGTAGACTAAGCAAATCTAAAGCATAGAATAAAACTATACTAGATAATCTATGGAGTGGTAGATGGCACCCCACCAAGCTAAAGTCTCCTTGATGTCATCTACACTTGAAGCCTCACTTTAAATCCCTCATGCTCCTTGATCTAGGGACATCTCATCCCACGGCCATGTGAAACCAAGCAACAATGTAAGTAAGCGACACTATGCATGTTATAAGAACTAAAAATAAGCATATACTTGGACTGAAATAACTTGACATGAGTTAACATTAAGAATTCTCATTACACTTTGTTTTCTTTACATCAATGAATTAAGAAACATTACTATATGCATTCTCTCCAACACTGCCCACATGGGGCACATCATGCTCAGAAATCCCATCATTGCTAGGAAGCCCATAACGACGATAAAGGTCCATAATTGTGAGAAACATATAATAAGTTACTTAATTCTCTTAACTTAATCATTAACGTCATTGTTCTTATCTTTCCATCAATGTAAGCCGTCCTCATCCAATAATTACACTAAAGTGCTCACCAGGCCAGTTAAGGCTCATCTTAGTTGCACCAAAGTGCTCATCATGCCATAAAGACAAAATGACATAAAGAGGAACAATTCACAATTTAAGTACATTATCTTAATAATCATGGGATTTCACCCTATTAATCTTGAAATTATCATTACATGATTTACATGAGTCTTTCTTCAATATCCTAACCCTTTCATAATCATAGCATTAAACTAATGAGCAATAGTGATAAGCATAAGACTTTATGATTGTAGCAAACAACACACAATAATATTGTGGCAACAACATCCGAACAAAATGTTATTTACTAAGCAGAAGCGATCATTAACAGCGGATTACTGAAAATCACTAAAAATTAAAACCTTTTTCAAAGAGATCCAATTCCAGGAAACTCTTATAACAAGAACCAAAGTATTACATATGCATTCTCGTTCACAAGTACATACCCTGTACCATCTCTTCTCGAGAATTACATACAACATTTGCTTTGCCAAATTATACATAAGAAACATAAAACCTCGAGACGTTCAAGCCAAAATCTCAGATTGATGATAAAAGCACTATCTACTGACTCCAAGGATCTGAGAGTACAGAGAAGACACATAGGACTTTCTATATAAAACATGACAGCCAGTGCCTCCACCTGAGATATCACCGCTGTCCCTGATGCTGCTGCTGTTGCTCTTTCCCTACTATGGGGTTCCTATTTCTTCTTCTACGTTTACCTAAAAAGTTGGATCCCACGGGGGTGAGACAATTGAAAATTGTCCCAGTGAGAGATATAACTCTCTTCCAGAAACATTATTATTGCAAGTAAACAGTAATAACTGAGCAGGGTTCTTTTATATTAACAACAATATTAATCATTATATGAACAAAATAAGATAATCTCCTTTCTTAAGGAGAACATTGCATCTACCCATGGTAGAATTGTACATCATCTATCTATTTTACAAGGAATTTAAGGAATAATTAATATATCATCTATAAACTAAAGATTCATAAAGAAATGTAACATCAGCCAATGATTTTCGTATTCAATCCTTAAGCAAACATGCTATACAGCTGATTACATTTTACAAGCACACTTATGCCCTGAAGAGACGAGGTATACCGCTCATACTCCAACCGACCACTGCGAAGTTGAAATCGGTGCCATACAAGTTCAAAGGTAGAGCCGAATACCATGACCTCCATTATCTCGGTCAATACGAGATTAAATGCAGGACATCTTGTGTCTCTGCTAAATAGCTTTCTAGGGTATACTGGTAACTTCACTATAGAGTTACAGTGGTGTTGTACTCTCTTCACAATCAAGAGATTTTATCTCACATCGATCCATCATTAATATTATCAGGAGATTCGTGATACATCCATCCTGTTATCAGGGGATTAGTGATACATCTACCCCGACATAAATAATGAAGGATGGAGAGATTTAATGTTTATCTCACATCAATTCCTCCATTAGGGCGTAAGGATATTTTCACCCATCACCCCCACATATTCAAAAATATGCATTCGGGGTTATGCCACGGAGCAACCCGTTTCACCATCCAGCAAATTCTGACACTGATGGCTATATGGCCAGGGCACTACATGATAAGATTCCACTTGATTAATTATGTGCATTCTATATTATTTTAGCAACAGTCAAGTTCTCAAATATTATTATGACAAATGCTACAAAGAAAAGTATAATTCATCTATCAAGTACTTTTCAAAACTTTATAGAACATTGGGATCTTAATCCCTTGTCACATCATGGGCATTCTCCTCCCTTAACATCTCATCATCATGATTATGGAATATGGGTATTCAAACCCTCAGTTCATCAAAGAACACTTGTTACCACTTATCAGGTAACTAATACCTTCAGGTCATCTTACCAAGGAAAACATGATACTTGTTACACAATCATCTCACATGGCTCTCAAAGCCCATTTAGTCTCTTGTTAACTCTTACTAGGCAACAATACATATAATGGCTCACAAGGCCCATAAAGCATTTAAATAATTAACACATCATAGCTCATACCTGGCTATGCTCATCATGTCATGATCACGTGTATAATCATTACATGATAATAGTTATATTAATTACATATCAGCACTTATGCAATGTAAGAGTAGCATCACCATTCCCTTATTTGGGTTTAAGATTTCTCTTACATATCATCACCCTCCATTAGGGTTTTCCAAAAATAACCATTTAGGTTCTCAAGATCATATTATTAATGATCAAGCCCTAATTCATTGCTCCACACGGCTAGGATCCAACATTAATAACATAAGCATTTAATCATGCTTATTTATTCTCATCATTTATCATTGAATGAATTATCAACACAAGGTATAAGTTCATCTCTCCACTTTACCAGAATATGATTACATCATACTTTATTATTTTGGCTTAACCTTTTCATAAGGCATATTAGCCTACACTTATCAAAGTGCATTACATCTCAATGTAACAATTAACCTGACACACTTCATGTGTTACTCATCCAAGTATATTGGATTTAGAATACATCAAGGTGTATCAATCTTGAGGTGCTGGAAGTGATATCTATCATGTCTTGATGTATCACTTCCCTCATCACCTTTATCTTAAGTTCATCAACTTATCTTGTATTAGGGTATCTCCCATCCTAATATTTTATGCACCAGTTCATCACATTCATCATGAAATGTAATGTTCATTAGTCACTTATTTGAAATATGCAATCATTATCAATGATATGGACTCATCTCAAATTAAGGAACTATTGATATAAAAATATCCATTATCAACCTCTTTAGGTATTTCACTTATCAATATATTAGTCACTATTCCATTATTAGGAATAAGATTTTCTATCTTTTATAAATTAGGGTTCACATAACATCTTCCCATATATGGGTTTCACATAGCATTATCTGAAATTATGGTTATGGTTTATCATCATATTGCCCAAGACTAGGGTTTCATCTCTATAACCCAAAATTAGGGCTTCACATACCTTTACTCTGTATCAAGGTTAAGATTTCATATCATGGTGTTACATATCATTACACATCATTACCTTAGGTTAGAGTTTCACATCACATCATTGCTTTAGGGTTTCACTTGACATCACCCTCAATTAGGGTTTCACATGTCATCACCCTTGATTAGGGTTACTTACATCACCCTCAATTAGGATTTCACATGTCATTACCCTTGATTAGGATTTCACATTACATTATAACTTTAAGGATTGACTTTAACATCACCCTTGATTAGGGTTTCGCATGACATTACCCTTAATTGAGATTTCTCACATCATCACCCTAGATTAGGGTTACACCAAGCATTGCCCTAAATTAGGGTTTAGGTTCATCAACCACCACAATTAGGGTTTCATGATCTCTTTATCAAGGATCATACCCTAATTACATATTCTATTTATTTTGAATGTGTTGAGGCTGGATTGCTACATGATTATTATACATGTATGAATTTCTCTCTCTCATCCTCTTTAGGATGTTCATTACTCCAATCTTGATTAGATTGAGTCAATCCTTTATTCAAACACATACATTTAGGATTAGCATAGTGTATTGAGTCATTGCTTCCATAAGCATCAAAGGTTAACCCCTCTAAGGTACCAATCATCTAAGTACATTAGGGATTCAACCATTGTACTTATCTTTGATAATCATCATTATCAATCATGGGATCAACTGATCTTTCATCACTTTAAGTCTTCAATCAATTTTGTATATGTCGAACCTCCATTTGGTTTTGACCTTTGAATCTCCAAACGGTTTGAATTCAATTGCCCTCCAAACCATTTTGAAACCATTTGGGCATCTAGGATTTAGAACATTTGCCCTCCAAATTGTTGGGTTTTAGGGGAGGCAGAGAAGGCAGTGGAAACAAAAATTTTCTCCCCCAAACCCAGAACAAGGAAACGCGTCAACGTCTATACAATAGGAAAGGATGGTTTGTGGAATCATACCTTGTCTCGAGGCTTTCTCAGCGACAATACCTCGCGCCTTGCGCGATCTTCACCTCCTATCTTGGATGATGTCTGTGCAGCTCCTGGTCGCACCGGGACTGACGACTCTTGGTCTCATCGAGACTGTCAGGATTGATAGTTGTCCTCTGAGTGGTAGAAACCTCCCGCCTCTGAAGTAGTCCACATGGACCACGTGGAACTCCAATCTCCTTGTCCCATAAGGAATTGGAAGGAGTCGCACCCTCCTGTTGGCGTACTAGTCGCCAACACACTCTCCTGCCACCAGTCACAACTGCAGTTGACTTTCCCTTGTTGTGCCTCCCTTATCAGGTAGCACTTGCTCGGGCTCTCTCGGTTACCAAAACCAGAGAGAATGAAAACTTTGCAGAACAACTGGTTTGCACTGAGTTGTACCTTGAGAAGCCCCCAATACCCCTATATATAGGAGGGTCATGGGATAGGGTTCTCCATCCCGGGCAATGCAGGACTAAAAGCAGGAGTAGAAGGGTTTGAGATTTTCCACAAAAAACAACCAAATCGCAACCTGAACCGATCGTTTCACAACTGAAACGGTCGGTTGGGGACCTGAGCCGGTCGGTTGACACCTCAACTGATCGGTTGGGACCCATGAAACGGTCGGTTCATTTATGAACCGGTCAGTTCGTGGTCCTGACCAGTTCCCGATTGACTTTCCTTCTTTTATTTCTAATTGGTATCGAATACCAATCCTATTTCCCAATCAAATTGGGCAAGTGAAACGAAAGGAAAATTCCCACCAATCCTACTTTCCCAACTTGCTCGGTTGCACCAGTTGAATCGATCGTTTCAACTCTTGAAGCAATCATTTCACCCTGACTATGAGCCGATCAAATCAACACTTGAGCCGACCGGTTCACCAAGCTCAGTCGATCGGTTCATCACATGAGCCGATCGGTTGGGAGTGCAGATTGTGCAGAATTAGTCAATTGCGATTTCAATCAATCTGATACTCGAATCAATGTGTCCAACACCTTGAACATTATGACATTGGGCTATCAATTGATTGAGTGTTTAATTGAACTACTAAACTCCTTTAGTAATCAATCTAAACATTGTTTGTGGACAAAACTCCTCTTCCAGGTTAAATCCTATGTGTGTGACCCTACATGTCCATTTCACATTGGCAATGAAAGTCCATAACACTTATGACTTCACAAGCAAAGAGCGGTGCCTAGTCACACATCAGTGCTACCCAAGTGAAAGTAGAAAGTTGGAGAACAACTTTCAATCCTACAATCCGTGAATGGTGTTACAATGAATGTATAATTTCTTTGTCACTGATACCTCGAATGAACTCGAGGCATGGAACAGTCATCCTGTCAACGTTCATTCACTTTCTTGATCTCAGAGAAGATTGGAAGAGATATGTTTGACATCAATATCACATATTGATTCACACATGCGTGCGCACGCCTATTTCAATCCTACTCATCAAGTGGCCTTGGATATCAAACTCCCTCAGGAGGGACAAATCCCATATCTATCACTCACCCCTCAAAAGCCCCATGTGTCAAAGCCACCCAATCATCATCTTTATAACAACCCATATTTCAGGACTGCGTTTGATGATGTCAAAGTGTGCCCAACGACATGTGTTGAGTGTAGTGATTTCAGGTCAAAGAATCACACTCACCACCATCACTGTGAGTACTGACTGTGACTACCATGTCATGGTTCCATGTGTCAAACTCATGGTGGGTCTGTCCGGTACACTTGTTCTCTAACAAGTACCTATGTATTTGGTTTGATATCTCTATATCATGACTAATGAGTTTCTGTCATCAACCAACACCACAATCTAATCTTGTGTGTCATTGTTGTCTATCAACCTTCCACAATGACATCCGACTAGGGACATAACAAGAATGTACAAACTCTTAGCATCCGTATGATCTCATTGTTCAGGTCCTCAACCTGAAGGCATACGTCATTGAGTACTATCATTCTCTAGACATTCAATCTGTTCTGTCACTATCTCATATGACTGAACCAGAAAGAATTGGAAGCTTGCCTTTGATGTTTATCAAATCAATCTTAATGTATCCCACCAATCATCCCATGATTGGCTCTCAGGGCATACATACCAACACAAATGGTTTAGAAATCGTTTGGGCACTCATCATTAGAAACTGTTTGAACATTTCAACACTAAGATCGATTGGACAAACCAATAGTTGAAACTGTTTGAAAATTGAAACCACTTGGTCATTCAAACGGTTTTGAAACTATTTGATTTCAAATGGTTTCAAGACCATTTGGACTCAAACGGTCTCAAGACTGTTTGGTCCAAAACATCTTGAAACCGAATGAATCATTTTGGGTTACTTTCAATTAATTAAATAGGGTTCCAATTATTCAACCCATCAATTATTGTAATCATTGGAATTACTTCAATTGAAACAATTGAATCACCATTCAATCATGACCTCAACTGACCTCAAACAGCCTTGAGGTCGTTTGACCTCAAATGGTCTTGAGACTGTTTGACCCATCCAATCACTGAAATTGATTGAATTCAATTAGGGATTCTTCAACAAATTGATTTAGGGTTTGCATTCAAGAAGCCCTAAAGTATTGCCCCATTTTGAAATTAATTCAATTGAAAACCATTGGATCATCATCAATTTATAACAACACCTAACCTCAAATGGTTTTGAGGTCGTTTGACCTCAAACGTTCTTAAGACCGTTTGATCCCAAATAGTTTTGAAACCGTTTGGTTTCAAATGATCTTGAGACCGTTTGGTCTCAAGTCATTGAAACCGTTTGCCCAAGATATTAATTGAGGTTTGTTCTTAAGATGATATCATAATATTCAAGCTACAAACCTTCGAAACTTGATGTGATCTTCATGGTGATTTCATCAATCAACCAAATAAAATTTTGGGAATGAAGAAAGAATCAACAATTGATAAAAGAGTGAAATCAATAACAATGTTTGAGAGTTCAAGTTATATAACCCGCCTTCAAAGAAGCTTCAAAGATCCAAGCTCCATGTATTTAATGGTGGAAGAAGCTTTCTCAACCATCCCAAGCTCGTGCTCAAGTCTTTGAGTGAAAAGAATGGCCAAAGTTGAAGATTGAATGGAGAAAAGAAGAAATCAAGCATTGATTTTCGATTTCCACCATGAAATCAAGGTTAAAGAAGACCATGGAGCTTACCTACAGGTTGGAGATCGTCCTCCTCCTTCTCCTAAGCTCCCTTGGTTGTTGGTTTAGCATTGAGTGAAAGAAGGGTCGAAAAATCCTTTCAATTGAGTTGTAAATGGTGTTTTTATAAAGAAATTCAATGAGAGAGAAAGTAATAATTAATTCCTTTATTTTCTTAAATTGATGCCACATCTCCCCGTCAACTACTTGCCCACGAAGACATCCTATTCCCATTTGCAATCCTATTCTTTATCTATGAATTAAAGGAAAAGAAATTAAGCACCTTAATCATAATAATAATAATATCCATATTTGAGTGGATATTACTTTTTAGTTTACTAATGTGAGTGGGCTCTCCACTCACTTAGGATATTTCGTGGCCTTTTCAAGGCACAAAGACGTTCACACTTATGAAAATTCAACCATCCCATTTTTTGTTGAAGGGAAATTCAATTAATATATTTATTTTTGCATTAAATTGAATTAGGGTTTCAATTATGCTTAAATCTTGATTATTTTAATATCAAGATTCTCTCTCCTCCAAAGTGATTCAAATGAGATGCCCCTCTCATTTTATTTTCTCTACATGATGCCAATAAACATGAGGGACTCTCTAGAAGAGGTATTTTGCGTATTGAACCCTAGGTTTTGGGAAAATTGCACATTACACCAAAACTATGTTTTAATGCACAAACATTGCTTAACAAGTTCTTTCTTAGTACTCAGGCTTTCACAAGCCATACCTCTGCATCATTCTCATTCTTATGATGCTTCATCACCTAAGGAACATTTTATCATGTGACATTTGCAAGTTAACCTCTCAACTTGGGTAATTTGCACTTTAGTCCAAAACAAACAAAACATTGTTTCAACATTATTAAAAAAGGACTAAAATTGAAACATAAGTTCCTCTTGAGCCTTAATTAATTTTCAAAGAATGAGAGCAAGCATATAATTAACTTTATTAAGCAAAACATCTATGGTTAAAGCATAACCCAGGTCAGGGATGTTACAAATATAATATGAGGCATCATCATTATCTTGATTTCATTAACTTGGAAATTTAAAGAATAAATCCTAAAACATACATAATCATGCAATTCATCCAAAGTACTTATGCATAGTGGAATGACCCTCTTACCTAAAGCAAGGTAGATCCTAAGTTAGTATCCCTGATCTTGATTGAATCCTATGTTCCTAAAATTACATGATTTCTATTAATTATCATCATTAATGCATCCTAAACTAATTTGAGTATTTTAAGTAAAATTGTTCATAGGCAATAGATCTAGGGTTTGAAACCTAAATATCGACTTCCTTATCAAAAAATCTTTCCAATGAGTATTTTTGGATTTTTTTATCATCCTATGATTTTATGTGAATTATCAAATAATCGACCAATTAGAAATCATAGAAAATCCACATAGGCCTAGGACCCATATCTAGTTGGCCCAATTAGGGTCAGCCGTGCAAGCAATGGGGCCTCTCTAGGGCGGACCAACAGTCAATAAAAAAAGACAAAAACCCCAAAACACCCTCGCGAGAATAATCATTCAATTAAAACAAGATGGGTATCAAGGTAAACCTGCCCTTGCCTTTCTTCTTCGTACTCAACATGAGGAACATCCTCAGGACGCCAGGTGCCTAGACCTCCAACCAAGGTGGAAATCAACGAGCTTTGTACGACACATGATCCTTTTACCAGTGTATATGATTCGTGGGGCATCCAAAAGCACACACTCTACAATCTTGGGCATGAAAGGACCTTCATGGCCCTAGATCAGGTTGTCAGAGTGACAAAAATAGGGAAATAAGTGCATCACTCATCATGATGATCTAGTGCACAAAATCATCATCCAAGGATGAGAAAAACTAAGTTGGGGTTGGGCAGAGCCGATACACTCACTTCCGCGGTTGGAGGGTCACTAAGGTGCCAATGCGACTAGTGCCGGTGAGGAGAACAACTAGGATCTATAGGACAACTCGAGGCAAACCTGGGTGTAAAAACTACATGGGTGTAAAGGTAGATGCTCATAGATGCTTACTGAAGCTTTAATTTCTATGATGAAGGTGGAGAAGCTGTGACTATCAGGCGGTTATCAACAAAGCAAAACCAGATTCATCGTGGTGACTCAGAACACCAACAATCAAATTGGGAGAGTAGAAACATTGCTCTGACTATGGTAGCCGTTTGGACCCTGTATATATAGATTCTATGGTTTAGAGAGTCATATATGAATCTGGGTTGAGGTGAGGAGTCCAAGACCTAAATGGTGTTTCTTCTATAGACTGTTAGAGGAGGCGAGATAAGCCTTATTCGATTCAGGAGTCTCTAGTAGATTCAAAGGAACAAGAATCACAGGATAACGTGGAGAATCAAGTGAGAATGGAGTTGGAGAAGAAAACACAGCTGGGTCACCTATTCTCAGTCTCCTACTCAAGGTAGGAGACAAGTCCAGAGCCGTCCGATGAGTTATCCAATGGCTGGGAGCAACTCCACTTAATATAGGCATGTGTGACACCTGAATAGATGAAAAATCAATGAAATCAGAGTGTGACCTTTAAATATAATGGGATCTTAGGTTAAATCATCCAATATTTGATTAATATACCACTAAAACCATATGTTAACTTCCCTAATTGATTTGAAGGGTCAAATGAAGCCCTGTTGACTTCAAATTTGAACCACAAGCTAATTAGGACCTCTAGAATATCCCTATCCAATTAGATTTAGGTTTTCATTAACTTATATTCATAAATCTCATATAGGTAATTATATTAATGCATATGTTAGTAAAAGGTGACATTAATGAAATTATCCTTTCTTTAATGAGTTGGTTGAGCCAAAATTTGAGGTTACGAGAATATTTTGTTATATATGGGACTTAAAGGTCACATTACATTCTATTTGAAAGATAGAATCTTAAATTTGCAAATTAGGGTTTCAGATTAAGGATCATTGATAGGCTTAAGATTTTGAGGATGTTATACATTTCTATGCAATCTGCCTCTTCTTTGGGTTAATGTGTCTTCTACTTTTCTTTATGTGAATGATATCTAGATAATGTCTTGTGCATATTTTTAGAGTTTTAGCACCCACTTTTGAAGATGTGAAGTTTTTTTATAATGCACTTTTTATTTCAGGTACTGCGGATCCTTATTGGGTTAATACACCTACTATTTTTTCATATGTGAATCATATTTAGCCTATACTTTGCATATTTTTTAGACCTTTGATGCCTATTTTTGGTGATTATGTGTGTACTTGGCATGAATGCGCATCTTCCTTGCACTAATGCCCTTTCTATATCATTCAGAGATGTGACACCTACTTTTGGTGATTACTTGCATGCTTTTGCATGAAATGTGCCTCATTTTTGGCCAATGTGCCTACTATTTTCTTATATATGAATTATAGCCAACACTTTGTACATATTTTTGGAGATGTGGTGCCTACTTTTTGTGATTACATGTATTTTTTGCATGAAATGCACATCTTTTTTTTCTAATGCACCTACTTTTCATAAGTTAATTGTATCTAGACAATGCTTTGCACAACTTTTTGGAGATTTGGTGCCAAATTTAGGTGATTATGCACACTCTTTTGCATGAAATGTGAATATTCTTTCACTGAAGCACCCAATATTATTTTATATTAGTTCAAGGCTCCTCATTATATGTTTTTACATGAAATTCTCTTTTTGGCGCTAATGTGTATAGTGTTGTTTTCTATGTGAATCATATTTAGCCAGCATTTTGTTCTTCCTTTTGAATTTAGCACCTATTTTTTGTGATTGTGTGCATGCTTTTGCATGCAATGCATTGCTTCTTTAGGATAATGCACTTACAATTTTCTTATGTGAATGATATTTGGTTAACGCTTTGTGCATCTTTTTGAAGATTTGGTGCCTAATTTTGGAGATGTGGGGCTAGTTTTTATGATTAAACACATTTTTTGCATAGAATGCATATTTGTAACATACTCAATTCTAGGCATATAGGTTAATCCTTCCTTCTTCTATGGTTATTATCCCATGTATTTTCCTAACTCAAAATGCATTAGGAATAATTAGAGTAGAACAATATCATGAATTCATATATAGAGGTTAATTGTAATACATTCATTACCAGACTTAGTGTACAAGTATATCTAAATAGTACAATTGACACTAATTTGACACTCTACAAAATTTCTATGTATAAGATGAAATAAATGGATTTAATGTGTGGGGTAGTGTCACAACTAAGTAATTAAGATGAGTAAACATGTTAAATGGTTTCTGAATATCCAAGTAATGATATATGTTATGAAATGTTTTGAAAATAAAAAATCGACAAAAATTTTAAATTCCTTGCATCCTAATTATCTAACCTACCTATTGGACTAAAT
Organism: Alisma plantago-aquatica; assembly: GCA_963693085.1. Taxonomy (NCBI): domain Eukaryota; kingdom Viridiplantae; phylum Streptophyta; class Magnoliopsida; order Alismatales; family Alismataceae; genus Alisma; species Alisma plantago-aquatica. Next base: position 805,793,991 of record OY856409.1, read on the forward strand.
TGAGTGTTGATGCACCCTTAATCATGATTTAGAAGGAAAGATATAAGTTAAATTGATTTATCTCAATCAAATGTCACACTCCTTGTGACCTATGTTTTATTTCATTTACTATCTCACCATTTAGCTAAAGTCAAGTTTTATATCTATCATGCAAACACCACATGCCATCTTCCTCATCGTGAACCCTAGTCATCTTACACTCTCTGACGTTTTATCCATTGGTAGGGATTTTTTTTCTGCTTGTCTCCTCCTCCCTTCTATTTTACTAATCACAAACAAGTTTTCGATTCATCATTTCCTTCACCCCACTAACTTTTCCTTCCTCTCCTATTCTTCCCTATTTTGTTATTACCTCACCAGCTAGAATCCTCTACCAACCCTAATTGATCCTTTTCATCTCTCTATTCCTCCATCTCATTTCCTTCCCCATTGCCACATCACCAAAATCCTTCCACCCTACTCCATATCTTCCCCTCGACTCTTGGGAATCACTTAGATGCTAGAAGCCATGATGACCTGACTGTGGTGGTCAATACATTGCTAGAAGGGACCAAAGAGATCTTTTTGACTTATGTGCAGGATGTGCTTCCCAGCGATCGCTGGAGTAGTTCGATTATGCCTTTGGAGCCTCGTTAGCAACTACAAGCCATGTGGTAAGGCTCAACAACCTGCAACCTTCTCTGTCGCTCAACATTCTCTATGAATTCTGGTTTTGTGCTCCGATCTCCTTGGTAGCATATTAGGGTTCGTTGGTATTTACACTAGCAAAATGTGACCTTGAGTCCCCCAAGTTTGATATTGCTTTCAATACAAGTCTTTTTTTATTTGATTTGGTATTCATTTTCTTCCTTATACTACTTTTATATTGTAATGTCTTCTGCCCATGATTGCTTCCCTCTTTTCAGAGGCCATACTAGAAACCTTCCCCCCATGATCACTTCCCTCTTTTCATAGGGAATCCTACATACAGTTTGAAGCTCTCTTTCTCACCTAGTTATCTAACCATGGTAACTTACTTTTTTCATCATCCTCTGGCCTTTGTTATCTTTCTCTACAATTGGAATTTGTTCTTCACATATTTACCTAAATTGTCTTGGATTCCACACCTCTGTAGTCAACTAGAAGGTAAGAGTTTGTTTTAAGATTTGTTTGTTCACAACTGGATCATCCTCTAGGTTGGTTCCATCATATGCTTCTTACTTTTAGCGTTTTCATTCTCTCTATAGTGCTTAGAGATCTAGTGATGAGCAGGGTGTATTTGTCGTTGGTTTCTATTTCCTTGGACCTGGTAGGTTTGTGGGATCTAATCGAAGCCAATGAAGCCTCTTTTTCCTATGACCCCTCACCAAATGTCATGAAGTCTGGTATAGATAGGAGTTCCATCGAAGTCTCTAGGATACGAGTCTCATAAGGTAGAAAGACATGTAGAGTTCAGTTTTTCCCTTGGATTCCTTCATTTTCCTTTATGCAACTAGAGAGTATTTGAGTCATTTTGTATTTTGTCCATTTTAGCCACACGGGTTCTTGGAATTGCAGAAAATCATTGAGGAACCCTGTCATGCATTAAGGTTGTAAAAACCTCACACATGGGTATTCCAGTCACTTGGGTCAGTTTTATTTATAAAATTCCAATATATTTGTCTATCAAAATAATTCATAACTAGTTGTTTGGAGGTCAAAAATATAAAATAAAATATATTTTGGACTCAAGAAATTATTATATACCTAGTAATGTAAGTTTCATCACCTAAATCAATTATAATAAATATTTGATTTTCAAAGATTTTTGAATTTCTAAAATTCATATCTAATGATCTCTAAGTCACAAAAATAAGCAATTCATGTTATGAACTCAGTAAAATGTAATCTACAATATGGTGTGGTTTTGATAACCTAATTCATTAATGAACAAAAAGACAATTTTTAAGGTTTATGCAACTAATGTGAATTTAACCCTAATTTCATATGTGCATCTATAGGTGGCTTATGACCCCGATGAGCAATTAAGATTGACTGTGGCTCTTATAGACTCAATGTGAGGTATGTTGCATCTCCTCAAATCCATATTGAGTAATTAATATAATTTCTATCACGATGGTGTATGTTGTGTCCCTTATTATCATATTGAGCAATCACTCATATTTTCTTTCTCTCTTGGTCCTTTGGGACATACTATCTTATACACATTCTCTCTCTTTTGAGAGGTTGACTTATATGAGAAATTATGTGATGATATGGGCCATTTTATCATCTTAATTTGTTGGATATGCTTGTTGACTCTAAATTTGTACTTTTCCATACTCTTTCATGTTATAATCTATTTTGTGGTTTTGAACTAAATTTCTCTATTTGAGACATTGATCCCTATTTGTGAGTGATGGCCTCTTGTGGTCTTGATATGCATCTAAATTGTGGTTATGGATGGATATTTTGTTATGGGTTCTCTGAGCCCACTGATATCAATTAAATGATCTCATCCCTTTATTTGATCTTGACTAAACTTAATTCTTGCCTCTACATGTGTGCATCTAGAATAGACTAAACTTATTTATAGTAGTGGTACCTCTGTACCACCATAACATTTGGATGTGTGTATTTCATCTCAAGCACATATATTCCACTCATATATATATAAAGGGCATGTGAACCCACCTAGGGTATCATATTCCATCCAATACTTTAGGCTTGAGATTTTATGGGTCTCGGCCCTGCTCAAATATTTTTAGTTTTAATGTTTGATACGCACTGTTTATGATGGTGATATTTTGTTGCGATATTTAATTAAGAAAGAAATATTTTATTGTTTATCTTCTTAAAATGTTCTCTTGATATCCATTTGGATGTTCTTTTTCTCTCTTGATCTGGAAGCCTTGATAAAGTTTATTAATAATATATTTCCATTATTTGTCTCAATCTCTATTTATATACTCATACCAGCTTTTATGTTGATAGCTTCCATTTGTCTTATTATGTGGGGTATGTTTCTAACCCCTAGTTTAAGTACATGAAGGACTTGACATGTATACATGGACCTTTAGAGGAGTTGACTCTGAGAGTTTGGATATCCCTCTTCCTAGAGAAGAAGTTGTTTCTTTCATGTAAGCCCCTTAATGGGGGATTATTATGTAAACTTGTAAAATTGAACATAGTCATTACATTTATTTATGTTTCCATACCTTGGTCTTACATATCATTCATTTGAGAGAAAGGATATACATATTCTATCATGCTTGTTAGTGTGTTTGGTTTAGACAGATTTATTCTTCAAATTTAGTGAAGAGTGGATCCCCTCTCGAGTCCCACTACTTATAGGAAGGTAGTAAGATGATGTTTGGAAGGACAAAATATTAGTTTCACAATCATACTCTCTATTTCCTGAGTGCTTGAGAATAAGGGAAACTTACATTGAAGGGGAACCGATGAAAAAGTAAGAGGACATAAAAAAGGCTAGTTGAATGCAAAAGTAAAAGTACAGGTTGGTAGGATATGAGATGAGATAAGTAATTTGCATGTCATCCTGACTAGGCTGAGTTTATAATAAAAAGGTTCATAAAAAAACTTGATTTAAAGAGAATTATCTTTTGAACAATGGTGAGTATAAGAAAAACCCAGACATTCTAATAAGAATAACATATCTTACTCCTTATATGTTGATTCTTGGTATTTTTATATTCTTGAAAACTCTAGAACATTTGTATAACCTTGAGAAAGTTGTTATCCTTGTTCAGATAAGCTTTGCACTCATCCTTATCCAGCTCCACATGAGCGCTAGACCATGTACTATATAAGGCATGTTTGTTCTAGTATTACTACCATAGCTAAATTGTCTTTCATCCCTATTATCCTTAGTTGTTATGATATTGTTCGTTTGCTCATGTCTAGCTCCAATAGTAACAACTACAAGTTTACTTATCAATGTCATGTTAACGAAATGATAGTTGAGTGTCAAATCTTCTAGTGGATATGCATATTAGAAACTCACATCAAAGCATAGGTCATATCAAGCTTGATTTTGAATTAGCTACCTTTTGTATCAATGTTAACCAGATTTCAAGAGGGAGGTTCTTCTGTGATCATCTCTATAAAAGAGTTATGGATATGTTACAAATTGAATAAGGTGATAGGTTGACTTTTCTATGGTGTAGTCCTTCTCATCTCAGTGTGTTGTTAAGTCAAAGTCTGGAAAGATACATTATACTCCTATTTACTACTACATAATGGGGATACAACGTCCGTTATATTTGTAAGAGAAACCAACTGTGTTATTTTTATTTTTGGTTTAAGGTCAGTAACCGCCGCAGTTTGCGCACATGAGAAAGTTGTGATTTATTTTTGTCATTGGTCTCTTCTTAAAGAAACCGACGTTATATGTCACTTGTGAACTTGGAATTTTGTACAAAATTTTTGGAAGCATTTCATTTGCCTCCAAAAAAAATATATCGTTGGTTCTTTTATTTCTAACTGACGAGATAAAGATGTGCATGTGCCATATGGCATGCGGAAATGAATTACCTTTATCATCCGTGCTTGCCCAGGGAGGCCGATGAGAAATATGTTTGTATCATGTGTCTCACAAAATTTTCCCATCCTCAATTAAGTTTTGTCTTCAGTTTCACTAACCATAACCACAAAGAAAAGTTGTGTTAAGAATCGTTGGGTCCTGAGATTCAGTCGTTGGTCTTTGGCACGTAACTGACGATGAATATATTTGATTTGTCGAAAATTTTATTTAACAATGGATGAGAATATCCTTCATCGTCGTTTTTTTTACAACCAATGTGGTATATCTTACTTAATCAATGAGAAACCCCTCTTTTCCCTCTTCCCCTACCCACATTTCTCTTGATACACTACTTTGGTGATTCCCCTCTTCTGCCCCACTACCGCACTGTCAGACCTCTACTGCTTTTCCAAACCCTACTGGCCGACAGAGCCCACCGCTAGAGCCTCTGCCGTCATTGGAGATGAGAGCCCCCGTTGTTTGTAGCTCCTCCCACTTCACATGCTCCTCCTACTCTAATGCTCCTCTGGCTCCTCCTTCTCATCCCCGGATAGAGCCTCCTCAACCGTTGCTTCCTCAGTTGCTGGAAGAAGAGGTATCCCCTTCTCCCTCTCCTAATCCTTCACCTCTCATCCTTCCCCCTCCTCCTTCTCCTTCTTTATTTTTTATCAATTGGGTTGATAAATAAGTAACACTGGCATGAAAAATTGTGATGAATGTTACTATGGATGAGTGTTAGGGTTGAAAAAAATTGTGATGAATGTTAGGGTTGATAAATTTTTGTGATGAATGATTTAAATGTTACTATGGATAAAAGAGTGCATTGTTTGCTATGAAAATTTCAATGAAACTTCCTTTATTATTTATGTTAAATTCATCTTTTATTGTTATCATTTTGAATGTTCGTATGGATAAATAATCATACCTTGGAATTAATATACTAAAGCTGATATGACTTGATCTAAATTAACTTTATTTACATAAAAATTGATACAGATTTACCTAATTAAACCTAAACCCTAATTTTATAAATAGTAAAGAAAATTGTAAACCCTAACTCATATAGTATCTTGGCCTAGAAACATGTCTAAGATTTACTCATTAGGAGTAATCCTTGGATAGTCCCCAATTTGGGACTGTTCTTGAGCACTTCATCTCACTTAGGATGTAAGTATATAATGTGTGTTTGATTTCAATAAATTTCGACAATATTTTTCTTTTATTCTCTCATTACATGTGTAGGTGGGTAGTTGCCCATCTACATCAATGTACTTGGAGAACTTTGGGGAAATGTTGCTGAAATTTATTGAAATTGAACACGCATTATGCACTTACTAGTGATATGAAGTGCTCAAGAATGGGATAGGTGGTACATATTCATGAATGTGAATGCTACTAGATGTTAAGTGCATTGTTTGTTGTTAGCAATTCGAATGTTAGTATGGATAAGAAATCACATCTAGGATCCAAGGCACTAAAATTGATAAGAATTGCTATAAATTAACTTTAGTTTACATTGAAATTGATATAAATTTATTTTATTAACCCTAAAACCTAAACTTCTAAAAAGTAAACTCTAGCTTGTAAACGCTAACCCCCATACTCTATTAGACTAGAACCCCATACGAGATTTACTCATTAGGAGTAAATATTGGATAGTCCCAGCTTGGGACTGTTGTTGAGCACTTCATCTCACTTAGGATGAAGTGTATAATGTTTTTTCAATTTCAATAAAATTTGACAACATTTCCCATGTGTTCTCTGGGTACATATGTAGTGGGTATTTTCCCATCTACATCGGTGTACTTAGAGAACTGTAGGAAAATGTCGTCAAAATTTATTGAAATCGAACACACATTATACACTTACTAGTGAGATGAAGTGCTCAAGATGGGATAGGTGGTACACATTCATGAATATGAATGCTATTACATGATTATGGCTCAATTATTCAAACATATTTTTTTCTCCTGAAATAAACTTACTATCTAGAACCCGATGAGCTACTCGACTCCCATATGATCATATAGAAATTGATCGATCATGGATGTCGATACCAAATCATTGCACTCTAGAGTTTATTAATGGTATTGTTGAGTTTGTAAAATTTGCAAGAAAATAATCTGGAGATAGGATCTATTGTCCGTATAGGAATTGTAGCAACAACCTAAAAGTTGACACTGTTGACATGATCAATGATCATGTCTTGTGTAATGGGATTATACAAGGCTATATAGAATGGTAATGTCATAGAGAGATTCCTTGTATGAGATTGGTAGATGTGGGTAGTCGTATTTGTGTCCAAGAAGAAATGGTTGACGTTGTTAATGAGAATGAACCAATTTTGATTGACATGGTTGATGCGATGCTAGACACTTGTGGGGAAAATGTTACATCTCCCTTATTTAGAAATGTTGTGCACTATGCCGAGAACCCATTATACTGATGTTGTACTAAGTTTACAAAGTTGAGCACTGTGTTGAGATTGTATACTCTGAAGGCTAACAAATAGATGGAGCGAGAACAACTTCACTTCTCTATTGTCTTTGTTGAAAGATATTCTCCCTAAAGGCAATGAGCTTCCAATCTCAACATACGCAACAAAAAGTATGTTGTTCCCAATGGGAATGGAGGATAAGAAGAAACATGCATGCTCGAATGATTATGTGATGTTTCAAAAGGACTATATCGATACGAAAGAATGCCCAAAATGTGGGGCGTTTAGGTATAAAAGGACAACATTAGTTAAGACCAAAACTGAGTCTCCTACCAAGGTGATGTGGTATATGCCTATAATACCCCATTTTCAACGCTTATTTGCTAATGTTGTAGATGCACAAAATTTATCATGACATGCAGAGGTAAATAAAAACAACGATGGTATACTACAGCATGTGTCTGATTCCCCACAATGGAAGAAGATTGATTTATTGTATCCTAAATTTGTCAAAGAAGCCAGGAATTTAAGACTTGGACTTTGTATTGATGGGATGAACCATATGGAACATTAAGCAACCAACATAGTACTTGGCCTATCATGCTTGTTGTATACAATCTTCCTCCTTGGTTGTGTATGAAGAATAAGTATGTCATTTTGTCATTGCTGATATTGGGCCCCAAACAACCTGGAAATGATATTGATGTTTACCTTGAACCTCTAATCAATGACCTAAAGAAACTATGGAGAGAAGGTGCGATGGCTTATGATGCTTTGCACCTAGAGATGTTTAATTTACGTGATATGTTATTTTGTACTATTAATGACTATCTTGCTTATGGGAACTTATCTGGCTACAACATCAAAGGATCCACGACATGTCCTATATGTGAGGAAAATACAGATTCTATTAGATTAAAACATGGTTGTAAGAGTATATATCTTAATCGTCGAAGGTTTCTACCAAAGGTGCATCCTTACCGAAAGTTGTACAAAACATTCAATGGATCAATTGAGAAATGGAGTGCCCCTAAACCTATGTTAGGGGAGGATGTTTATGCAAGAGTAAACAAAATTGTAAATCATTTTTGTAAGATATTGTGTACTACCCCCATAGGTGAAAAGTCTTCATTGAAAAAGAGGTTGATATTCTGGGATCTTCCTTATTAGAGTTATTTGACAGTTTGACATTGTATCGATGTCTTGCATGTTGAGAAAAATGTTTATCATAGCATTATTGGCACTTTGTTGAATATACCTGACAAGATTAAAGATGGAATCAAATCCTAAATGGACCTACGTGAAATGGTTATAAGGAAAAAATTAACAAAAAAAGTTAACAATGGTCGTCGCACATATCTACCTCCTGCTTGTTACACCTTGTCTACAAAGGAGAAGAGAACTTTTTGTGAGTGCTTGTGTAATGTTAAGGTACCACAGGGATACTCAGCCAATATCTGTAGATTGGTATCAATGAATGATATGAATCTGATAGGTCTAAAATCTCATGAATGTCACACTCTAATGCAACATATATTACATGTGGCTATTCGATATATCCTTCCTAAGCATGTAAGATTTACAATCAGAAGGCTTTGCTTCTTCTTCAACACTCTATGTAGAAAAATAATTGATTCTGAGATTCTAGATAAGTTGCAAAGAGAAGTGGTCGTTACCCTGTGTCAACTTGAGCAATATTTCCCACTTCATTCTATTATATCATGGTACATCTAATTGTCCATTTGACTAGGGAGGTGAAAATGTTGGGTCTAGTTTTCTTGCATTGGATGTATCACTTTAAGTGGATCATGGGTGTTTTTAAAGGTGATGTTCGAAACTGTTGTAGCTTTGAAGGGAGTGTCATTGAGGGCTATATTTCTAGGGAGGTTATGGACTTTTGTAATGACTTCTTGAGTTGCAACAAAACCATTGCTAATGTCGTGAACCATGATGTTTATTATGGAAAAGGTATTTTAGGAGAATAGGAGATAAATATCAGTCATGAGTTGTGGGAACAAGAACACTTGTATATTTTACACAACAGTGATGATGTGGGTATTTATATTATCAAACATCACCAACAAGCTCAAGAAAAGTTATCTTCGAGCCATTTCAATGTGGCTTGCTAGAGAGAATAATTGAACATTTATTAGGTGGTTTGAAAAGGAAGTATTCAGTCAATTATCTCAAACACCCAATAATGTTACAAAAACTATCAAATGGCTCATGTATAATTCGAAGATCCACATTACATATTATGAAAGGTTTGACATAAAGGGATTTTCATAGTACACAAAATGTCAAGATGATAAAAGTATCATCCAAAATAGTGGGGTCACCCTTCATGCGTCTTCACTGTATTTTTTCAGTGCTAAGGAAAAGATTCCACATGAAGGAAAGATGTCTTATTATGGTGTCATTGAAGACATATGGGGAATTGACTACATAGAGTTTAGAGTTCTATTATTTAGGTGTAAATGGGTTGATAACAATAAAGGAGTTGTACTTGACAGACTCAGTTTCACAATAGTGAATTTTGAGTGGACAAATGAGAAAGATGAACCCTTCATCACAGAATTATAGGAAAAATAGGTATTGCAAAAGAAAATTGGTATGCCATTCTTTATGGGAAAAATAGTTCATTTCAGATCCTATTGATGAAGTAGAGTAATATGACAAGAATGATGATCCTAGTCCATTTTCTATTGGATTACCAAGTGTTAATGTTAAATCTAACATTGATGATTATACACCTAAACATCATACATAAGGGATATTAGTTTAAGGTATACTGCTCATATGTGATTTGACTTTTTTTGCATTATGTAATATATTTATTTGTTCATATGTGATCTGACTTTTTTCAGTGTTGACTTTTTATATGTGAGGTTCATTTGTTTACTTTTGATTTTATAGATGGCATCTGACCACAATGATCACGAGCATGAGGATACTGAGCATCCTAACCAGGATGTTGATGGTGCTCTCCCTCCAAAACATAAGAGAGTTAGAGGGATAATTGTGATGAAAGATGCCGCAAACAGGCAATGGAGGAAGGTCATTGTTGAATTCAATGAAGCAGGCAAGCCACTTGCTAAAGAGTTTGTCAGCTATTATGGGGTTCATGCTCGAAGCAAAGTCAATATCCATGTTGAAGATTGGAGACAAGCGAGTATGGTCCAAAAAGACCTCATCTGGAGGGAGTTAGAGGTGGGATAAATGAAGTTATATTTTTATAGTCTTTGTCCTACTCTTTTATTTTAACATTTCTAAATAGTATTGAATGTTGAACCTTTTTAGGACTAGTATGAACTTGATGAAAAGTTGCATCGCAAGTCTGTTATGTAGCTCATTGGGAGAAAACATAGAGATTGGCAGACAATCCTCAGAAAAGACTATGTCTTTGGAGACAGCAAGGAGATCTGGCTTAAATGGAACTATATTAATCAAGATGATTGAAAGGAATTTGTTTGACAGAGAGAAACAAATGCATTCAAGGCATTAAATTAGTTACATTTTTATGATTTCTTATGGTTACTTAACAATATCACTTGTATGAATTAATCAGACCCTTCATGTCGCTCAAAAAGAGTGGCATGACAAGAATGTGCACAACCATTGGTTGGGTTTAGGTGGTTATTCAAAACGCCACATGTTGAGAGAGCTGCTAAAAAAAGTAAGAGCTACAATGACAACAAGAGAAAGGGGAAGATGGAGAGCAAAAGAAAGAGCAAGAACAAGAGCAAGGGAAACAACAAGGGCCTTCTACTTCTACTCCTTCTACTGCTGAGTCTTATCATGCTTCTAGACAGGTGCCTCACTATATTGAGTGGATAGATGTGAGGAGAATCAAAGACATAAAAATCCTCGTCCAAGCAACATGGGAGGCTACAAATAAAATGGTAAATTTCTTGGTTTCAAAATAATTGACCATGTTTTTTTACCGAATTCTTTAATGATTAGTCTATTTTTTACGATAATTAGTTGGAACTAGCTGCCCAAGCAAAGGAGGGAAAGTTCACCCCTCAGGGGACACACGATGAATTGACGGTGCTCTAGGGACAAAAGAACATCCTGGACATGTTAGGGGTGCTAGAGTTGGGTATGGGATAAACTCTTTTTTTGGCGCATCCCATCATAAGCGCAAACAAGCCAAGAAAGTACTAAGTACAACAAATGCCCCCAAAATTGACTGAGTTACAAAAAGAGCAATAAGGAAAAGATAACAAAAGCACCAAAACCCTTTAAAACTCCTTCGAGTCCTAAGTTCACCATATCCAAACCATGGAATGGTCGTGCCACAATGACCATGTTTCACATTTCAATGTCATTTCACCTTAAAACCCATGAAAACCTACTAAAGGTCAAAATCTCCCACATAGGATCTAGAATGGCTATTTTGATCACAAAATACCTGTGGTAGATTGGCCATTTTCACCAATTCAATATCCACTCAATCCAATTTCAAAATAAATTCAACTCTCACCCATGATGACCATTATGTAAACCTATAAATGGATATCCTGATCTACACATTCGTTCCAGATTCAAATCTAAGATTTTAAAGGAAAAAACTCCAACATTCACAAAATTCAGATTGGATTTCAGATATCAAATTTTGGATCCAAAAAATCCAGACCTGATATTGGATATTGATGTATCCGATCTGAAAAAAATCTTAATTCGACAAATATATACATATATTGTTATATATACTATTTAGATACAAATATGAAACTATAGACACTTTATCATATATGCTTAATGCAATATCAACATTTTTACATGTGACATATATGTTAACAATAAATGTATGGTTTTTTATTCAAATAGGATATTTATCTATTCAGATAATATCCTTTTGGATTGAATTCGAATATTAACATATGATACATGTCAGACATTGGATTCAATATCATATTGACCTTTTTTTTCAGATTTAGATATCAGATATAGTAGAATTTGCTTTGTATTTGGTCTATTTATAGGTTTAAAGTTATGAAAATAATGATTATGCTAATTCATAGACAGAATGGTCATTCTACTCAGAATGAATGTGCTGCCATAAAAATGGTTATTCTACTTTGGAACAGTTGCTCCACCTAGACTACCCATACAACCACCCACAGACAGAACGGCCATTCTACCTTCATAATAGTTGTTCCACCCTAAAACCCTACTATCTCCCATAGTGCATTACCTAAACTACCCCCACTTAACCCTAGCTACCATAGCTTCCTATATATATTAGTGGTAGTTAGGAGGAGTAGGTTAGCTCCCTTAGACATTCATTTCATCTACCTACCTCCTACCTACCTCATTCTATCTATCATTCATCATCTTGTAGTCTAAAATCCTATCTTTTAGGGTTTTGGTCACTTTCCACCCCATTTCCATGTCATTTCAGTTTGGATGAGTGAAGTGCTCAAGCTGTCCAATGTTGAATGAGGAGGAGTCATATACATCGATCTCCAAGGAATATCTCTCTCTTATCTTCTCCGTTTTTACATTTTCTTTTATTATGAGTCGCTAAGCCCCCTTGGTGGGTTGTTTGGGCAAAAAGTGTATTGAAACCATATTCGGGAAATATATTTCTAAACATTATGATTTCATTTGTAGATGCCATCTTCTTGCTTATTTCCTATTTCCCATCTATTTGTATGGTGATTTATGCTTTAAAACCACCTAAGTATATGGAGAATGGTGTATGTGTGGCTATTTGGAGAAAAGCTCCTAATTAGACCTAGTAGATCGTTAACTAGCTACCTCTCTTCTTCATATATCCCTCTACCCTTCTATACCTAGTTGTGAGATCTAAGTGTTCAGTTGTGCCTACCTTTATATACTTAGAAAAGAGCTTATCAATAGGTTGGATGGAGGGTAATAAGAGGTGAAATATCCTTCTCCTACACTTTGTACCACCCCTTGCTGCTAAGTACATTAGGAGAATTACTCCTAGAAACCTAGCCTAGTGTGTGGTCTTGATTAAATTATACACATTCCCTAGTCAACTCAACCTCACAAGGTTGTATAGGGGTGATAAAAACTAGTTCAGTACATACACCATGTGTCAACCATGGTCAACTAGTAGTATTGAATAATTCATCATCATCCCAATTTGTTGTTTGATTTGATCACATGGTTTGATTGAATGTCTTACATGATATAACTCTAATAAGGTTGAGAATCAAATTAATCCCCAAATGGCCCACTTCCTCATTAATTGCTTGAAACCATATTTGCTCTTACTCGATTAACTAGACTACTTGTTAAAGATAGTTTCTTTCTTTATCCTGTATAACTAAGTGTTTTCTTAATTATTAATTTAGGACCGTTCTTATAGTGTAGTGTAGGTTGATAGTCCTTGGTTGCTTGCTTCAATGTAATTTTATTCCTTGCTTAGTTAGTTAATTTAAATGTGTAGGGTTAACCTAGGTTTAATACTTTCCTCTCTTTCTTGCATGATCATTTTATTTTAACTCAAACCCAAGATTAAGGCATCGAAACCTTACACTTTGTATCGGAAACCTAGTAAGACAAACCTACATCTAGTTCCCCCATCTCTCCCTGTGGATCGACCCAACTTACCACATTCTCTATACTACAACCCAAGTCATGCACTTGTAGATCTTTTATTAGGAGTGTGTATAAATTAGGCAACTATAAATCTTTGTATAAGTTATATGGGTCAACCTTGGGTCAAGATATTTGACATGGACACTAACGAAAAGAGTTGGATCGATTGAGTGCTCTCCGTATGTATACACCCCCAAAATTTTCATGTTTTGGTACTATAAAGAAGTTCATCTTAGAAATAATAAAAAAATGCTCCAAATGGCATCTCATGCCTTCCATGGATTATTTTACAGAATAGAAGGGGTGTTTGTAGATATAAAATTTGATACCATAAATTACACTTCACCCCTTTCACTCCCATTAATATGTAGTGTTGATGTTATCTCTATACTTATTTTGGAAATCTTAAATTTAGGTTTTATATGAACCAATTGAAATATGACATGAAACCTATTTTTGTTATGTTGGGTGGGTCTGGGCCAAAACTTTTCAATTATACAATGACTCACATCCTAGTTGACCATATAAGTTTGTGCATAAGCCTACCCAAACCTAGTATGTTGATTAGATGTCCATCACTATATATAATTGGAGTCTAAAGAGATTTTGGACATAGTTATGTTTCTCTGAAGTGTACCCCTTGTTCCATGTTCTAAACTCATACCATGACAATTAGTGTTATACGCACCATGTCATGCCCACCTCCTGGATTAACTTAATTAACCCATATGGCATGGCTAAAGAGGTAACTAACCCCAAAGCAGGTCAAAAAGCTAAATAAGTCTCTTTAGAAACTTGATGAGATCAACAAACTCAATGAAAGCATAAGCACAAGGCCTAAAACTACCTTGGATGGGCTCAACCAAAAATAAGCATTATTTATGTTAATAGATGTATGGGTGATCTCACCTCATAAACATTGTCTAACATAAGTAGATCAAAGCTTTAAATATATGAAGTTTTGCATCTAGAATGTTTCTCGTATAAAAATAAGAGGGGACTCAAAGCATAGAATATTGTGTGTGTATATATATATATGCATATGTATATATATATATATCTTAATACAATGTGTTCACATGGCATAACTGTGGGGATTTTGGGGAGAGTGACAGGCGTAGTGGAAGAAATATAATTTATATAATCCACAATCCCATCACATGGCATAACTATGGGGATTTTGGGGAGAGTGACAGGCATAGTGGAAGCAATATAATTTATATAATCCATAATCCCACAACAAAATCTCATCAATACCAATATATTGTGAGGTAAGGGATGTGAGATATACCTTTGTCACATAATAGATCCACATAAAATACTCACCAAAATAATAGACACTAAGAATAGGTTTCTTGACATAGTCATTAGGTGGCAACATCTCTACATAATCCACACAGATGATGGGATTTCTCCACTTCCCACTCTAAGAGTTGAGGCGAGGGAGCATCCTTTTTGTGGGCAGTGTGCTAGCATTGCACAATATTACCTTATCTCTCTCTTCTTGTTAGTAATGATGGCTACTCAAAAGGTGTAACCGAAACCCTGGCTGCCATAACCCTATTTGTAAGAGAGGCATGGAAGCAAGGTTTCTAATAAACATTATGAAATGAAAAAGACAACAGCCACCTGTTAACATCTGGAAGTGGACATCAAGTTGATCAATTAGCTTGGTCGATCAATCGAATGGGTTGGTTTAGGACTTATTGGATCCAATTGATTGATCCACTAATCCAACCCAATTGATCCATTAGACTAGACAATCGATCAACTGGGCTAGTATTCAAGTAATTGGGTGGATCTCATTCTATTCAATAAATTGGATATCCCACTCGATCGATTGATATGTCTAATCGGGTGACTGGACTTTCCAGTCAATTGAATGGACTTTTTGTTATTCCTTGTCGATCTAATGGATTAGCTAAACCTTTCACTAACCAATTAATCATATGTCCACAATCATACTCCTCTTTCCTATGTTTCCAATGTGTGTGAAATATAGGCTTCAAGTTACATTGGTAGTGATATCTATTATCATATTATGATTTCAAATACAATGTTTGATATCTAGCAAGACTTCATTGCCACCTAATTAATTCAGGAAGTTGGAGAACAAATTCAACCTAGTTTTGTGACTAGTGTTGCATTGATCTTATAATCCCTTTGTCTCTGATATCTAGTTGAATATGAGGCATGGAAATGCAATCCTCTTATTGTTCAATCTTTGTTTCTTGGTCTAGAGTAGATTGTTTGAGATACATATGAACTCAACATTATATATTGACCCACATGAGCATGGCCTTGCATTTCATAGTCTCACTCATCATGTGATTGGGATATAACTCCAATAGGAGGGGAAAATTCTATCTACATCACTCACAAAAATCCACATGTGTCCCAATGCATCAAGCCTACATGTATGGCAACCCTTATTTAAGATCACGTTGGGTAGCATTACAGTAAATTGAACAACATGGGGTCCTTGTAGTGACTTTAGATCTAAGGACTACAATCACCACTATCACATGAGATATGATACTAACAACCATTTCTGGATTCCATGTATCATACCCAAGTTGTGTTTTTCCAATATACTTGTTAATAACAAGTACATATGTGCTTGACCTAATATCCAATGTCATAACTAATAAGACGTAGTCATAATCAAAATACATACTAGTTTTGATATATTATTGTTGTCCCACTTTCTAAAATAATATCTGAATAGAGACTTGTACAAGAATGGATACTCTTAGCATGCACACGATTTCATGTTCAGTTCATAAACCAAAATCACATTTCATTGAGTCATATGTTCTTAAGACCAAAATCACATTTCATTCAGTCATATGTGCTTAAGATGTTATTATATATATATATTCATTATCTCATATTTTTAAAATTCCAGCTTTTGACCATAGTTGTTTTACTAACTAGGACATCGTCCCCCTTAAAACCCCAAATGTTTTGGTAAGTGACCTTTTAATAAAATTATCGAGGAAATGGAAGCTAAGTTATACATGATCGTTAGATAGAAAGATGCCTTTGGATGCCTGCAAGTTGATCATGGTTAATATTTTCTTCTTGTTATTCCCATTGATGGTCTAGGATGGCATATATCAACAGTAGAGTATGGTACTTTCTCAAGTGTTATATTATGATTCCTTTGTTCCCAGATGACGAGGTATGTACATTTTTTTGCAAGGCATGTCTAGACACTTTTGGGGAGCATGTGAATCATTTGTAGGGAGCTCCCAAGTTTTAAGTTCAGACATGATCTTATTAGGGTTATTCTCTACAATGTTCTCAAATGAGTAGGAGTTGCTACCAAGAAAAAGGCACATGTGAACATCTTAACTGATCTGTGTGAGGGAAAATTGACACCGCAGACCAACTGATGTCTTGATACTTAGATGGGTGGGAGGAAATAATGCATGTGTGGATCTGACTGAAGTTCCCCAATTGGTGGGTTTGAGGGGTGGAACTTTTACTATGAGGCATTCAACACTCAAAGCTGCATTGGATAAAGTGGTCAATCACAAGAAAGTGTGCATAGACAATCAACATGTCTTTATGCCTTTTGAATTTGATACTTTTGAATTCTTAACTCTGGAAGTTGTGGAGCTTATCAAGAGGTTCCAAAAAGTTATTCATACTAACATCATGACCCCCAAGTAGTGTTTTAGAGGATTGATTTTTCTATCCAGAAAGGTTTGGCGATGGATCATGTTTCTTGCATGCCTTCCCTATCAATGTAAATTATTTTCTAATATAATTTTGAAACTTTTTATTTGTTAATATTCAAATAAATTACATAGTGTGCCACTACAATCATCATATAACTATATCTCAAGGCATACTACCAACAATAATAACCAACAAATAGCGCAAAATGAGACATGCGGTAAGCACAAGTAATACAATGACTTACAAATGGAACCCAACCAAGAATGAGTGTGCAAGAACTTTAGATAACTAACACAACCTCACTTGAGATGTTACCGCCTCAAGTGAGTGGGTACTTCTCTCATTAAGGATAAGGATAGACAAGGTGTCACATCTCTTTTTTTACCTCAATCCCAATCCCAGTACCCAAATATAAATTGTTGAAATAATTAAGCATTCATCTCAGATAGCCCAAAGGAATCAGACACAAGCATCTACATAAAGAAATAAATCTCATTTCAATGAATTGAACCAAAAGTTTAACATGAGGGTCCATAGGGTAACAATGAAAGAAAACTAACATGAAATGGAACATATAAAACTATCTAGATAACAGTTACAACCCAATTAGAATAATGATTTCCCATGATGATGATTCATTTAGTGTTGCATTTTCTTGAGTACAACAAATAATATAATTGAGATGTCATAGTTCTTCAAGGTTTTGCATTACCTAATAGAAAATCAAGACCCAAAATCAATGAACAAGAATTATGCACAACCTAATAAAAACAAGAAACAATTTATATGTATATATATTGCAATAAGTAGCATTTGGAAGTGCTTATAAGAGAAAATAGAAAATGATTCAAGTATATGATTTCTCAATAGGTTAACATTTTAATTTCAATTGTAGTGTATTTCCTACAAGGGTCGATCATTAACCTCACATTTATGAGAATGGGTGATGATACCAAAAGGGTGCCACTTAACCCTAAGGGAAAATTCGAGATACCACTTGACTCAAATGGAAAGGAAATATACAAAATTGTGACTTGACCCCTATCAAATATAAGGAAATGACTCAAATAAACGATACAAAATATGAGAGGAGTAGATTAAAAATCTTGATTATGTTTGAAAATAATAAATTAAATTACTTATGGAAAATAAAAACTCTTATGTATAAGGAATGGAGTAACTCATTCAAATAAATAGGCAAGTTTTCCAATAAGAGTACATAAGGGTATAGCACGACACAACAAACAAGTCAAGAGGATATACACATACCTTCATTACATTTTTGAGTAATAAGGTTTTAGAGATGTAATAGTAAAAGGCTTGGGTCAAATTTTGGTCAAGTTTTGAATGGGAATCAAGATTGATTAGACCCTTCAGGAGGAGAAAAACCCAAAGGTGTGGATCATGGTCTTTGGTCAACATTGACACATTCACATTCTCAACGATTATTGACCATAACAAGGGAGAAAGGTCATAGAAGCATGATAGCCACATCGATGGATTGGCTGTATAGGAAGAAGGTAAATAATAAGAAAGAAAGAGTGAGAGTTTGGTAATGTGTCATCTAGTATCCATGGTGTGAGGAAAATTCAATGGAGGGTCTATTTATAGGTAAAAAGGGACTAAGTGTTGGTTGTTCTCCCTATGTGTTGTACTATTTCTAATAATCCAAGAATTAAAAGATTTTTGTTGTAATTTCATACTTGATCCTTTGAATTCATCAATCATTAAATGCAAATGACTAGCTATATGTTAGGATGAGTTTTAGTTTTTTCCAACATTCCCTTTTTGCTAGATGTTGTGGGGGGGGGTAAAAAGTAGGTTAGTGATGTATGAAGCATGCCACCATAAATGCCACCTATATATTTCTCACACCTTACATATCCTTACTCTTGCCTTCATTTTTTCCTTTCCCCTTGGCACTTAAGAGATTTCCTAAAAGGCAAGATATATTTTGATTATGTGATGATTTAAAAATAAACTCCATCAATAGCAAAAGGAAAGTGTCCAAATATCATAATATATTTATAATCTCACACATATACATATGATCTTCAAACTACCAAACTTTTGAATCATAATTCCAGGTGAAATGAAATTCTGATAAATGTTTCCATATCAAGAAATATTTATCTTGGCCATCTTTTAAACTAAAAAAATCTCTATTTTCCATTTAAATAATTCCTTTCTCAAGACTTGTTTCAAAAGATGTGTTTTCTCAAAGTAATACTAGCAAGACATATAAGGAACGTTAAGTACAATTTACTCTCCAAAAAGTTTGTTGCTAATGTGATTTCTTCACTGCCTATTTTGGCCCTCTAATTTGAGACAAAAAGAAGGAAAGATAAAAAGACAAAGTTACATTTCTGAAAGATGAGGTCAAAAAAGAATTTCTTTATCAAAAAACTTTCCTTGTTTAATTAATTTGATATATGGACAATGTTTTAACTTGGACATAAGTCTTTTTTTGGGTGAAACTTGGACGAAAGTCTTAAATAAAAGTATTTTAAGTAATAACTCTATTGATATTCCCAAACCAAACTTAGATACATCCTTCTCTCTAAAACAAAGAAAAGTAAGCATGTCTTTAATATCTGTGACAATGATTCTTGGCCAAAAACAAGTCTCAGAAAACATATTAAATTAGTGCTCCTCGTAAACGTTCTCCACTCTAATCATATATATATATATATATATTCAAAACCACAACTCTAGTGTAATGAAATTTTAGGAATGACTTCATACCCAAGAAATCTTGGTGTTGGCCAAAAAAGAGACCAAAGTAAAATCATTTAACCTCTAAAATATTTTTTTACCAAATCTTTCTTGAGAAGGCATATCCTTAATATTAATTAGAATTTTTCTTTAAAAGGAACTTAAATAATTCCATTTGGTGCTATGTCTCTACAACTACTTGTCATTATCATCATCATATAAGTCTCAATCTCAACCATTTTTAGGTTGGATATATATCCTTCTTTTCCAATTAGCTCTATTATGTGTCATACTCTGATTAAGATGTAAAGATTCAAGATCTCACTTTATAAGCTCTTTGTAAGTTAATTTAGGTATGTCTATGCTTATTTTAATTGTATTTAGCTCAACAACCTTACTTCATATAGGTGCATTTTGTATCTATGTGTTGCATATGTCCATATCAACTTAGATGACAACTTGTCCTCGATGCTCACCAACGCCACTTTGTACATGATATATTCATTCCTCAAGTGGTTTTTTCTTTTCTTCCCACACATCCATATCAGCATACGCATTCCAATAACATTCATATTGTTGAGACATTATTTCTACATTTCCCAACATTAACTCCCGCATAGCATGACTGGTTGTATAACAGTTATATAAAACTTCCTTTTTAACCTGATATGGATCTTATGGTCACATATTACTTCAGTTTCACTCCCCCACTTCAACCATCCTATTGTGATCATGTGACAAAGATCATCTTGAACCTCACACTCCCTTTTCACAAAAGAACCTTAATAATAAAACTTATCACATATCGATACATCCATTCCATGCAACTTTATCCTCAATTCAAAATTATAAATTTGCTAAAATTGCAATACATATATTTAGTTGTGATTCTATTGATCATAAAACCATTATATTCTAATACGTTTCTCCAAAGTTCAATTTTATCATTCAATATTTCTTTTCTTTCATCAATCAACACAATATCATCAACACATAACATGCACCAAGGGATATTATTCTGAATGTGCTTTGTCAAGTCATCCATAACAAGAAAAAATAGATATAGGATGAGTATAAATCGTTGATGTACCCTAAAGGTGATGGGAGAAGTCTATGTATCTCCTCCAAGTCCTAAAAATTGTAGTTGAGAAATCATACATGTCTTTAATCATGTCAATGTGTTGGATGGGCACACCTTTTTTATGCAAAACCCTACATAACACTTCCCTAAGACTCAATCATAAGCCTTTTCCAGGTCAATAAACACCATATGAAGATCTCTTTTGTTTTCTCTATACTTCTCCATAAGCCTCCTCATCAAAAAAATTACATATGTTGTTGATATTCCCGACATAAAACCAAATTGGTTGTCTTATTATTCATTATTTATCTAATACTTTGCTCAATAATCATCTCCTACGGCTTCATAGTGTGACTTGTCAACTTGATACCTCTATAGTTTGTGTATCTCTGAACATATCCTTTCTTCTTGTAGATGGACTATAGTGTTATTTCTCCATCGATTTGTCATATTCTTTGTCTTCATAATCTTTTTAAAAAAATTCATTAGCGATGTAGCTCCTTTATCCCCCCATATTCTTCCATACATAACATTCTTGACATCAAATAGTGAAAAGCACCATGTGTAAGTGATACCTCATGTCATCTGAGTCTCATACACTATTCAAGTATCTCAATTGAAAATCTTGTGAAAGTAGTTTCTCCATAGGTTCTTTATATTATTATCCTTCACTAACACTTTGTCATTTTCATTCTTAATTCTCTTTACTGAACTCATATCTCTTCCTTTCCTTTCTCGTATATGAGCCATTCCATAAATACATTTCCCTCTTCTCTAGTATCCAACTTCTTATTTATCTCATCAAAATACATGGACCTTGTCTCTTGAACTGTGTACTTAGTATCTTTCTTTGCTTGTTTGTATCTTTGAAAAGTTGCATCATCTCTAGATTTTGGAAAGATCCTATAGATCTCAAGTTGAGTTTAATAGCCTTATGTACATCATCATTCCATCACCAAGCCTCTTTCTATGGAGGCTGAAACCCTTTGGACTCTCCAAAAACTTCTTTGGCAATTTTTGTTATGCACGAGCTCATACTTCAACACATAGAGTTAACATCAACTCCAAGTTTCAGACTCTCTCTCCTTGATAAGCTTATCATAAAATGTTAATTCCTTTTATCCTTTAAGATTCCACCACTTGATCCTTCTATCTTGGCATTTCTTATGCTTACCTTCATTGACATTCGTGTTCACACTATGTTGAGTGGTGAGCTTTTCCATGGGGATCACTTTAGAATGCTTGCACACTTTTTGATCCAGCCATCTTGTAAGGAAGTAATCTATTTGGATACAATTGCATCCACTCTTGAAAGTAACAATATGAGGATCTCTTTTCTTGAAATGTATATTTTCCAGAATCATATCATTAGCAACTGCAAATCTAAAATCCTCTCTCCTCCATTTCTAGTTCCATATCCAAAACCACCGTGAACTCTCTCATATCCATCATTTATATTCCCCACATGGCCATTTGAGTCACTCCCAATAATTATCTCATCCTCAATTAGGTATTCATTGTATCAGTTCATCCATGTTATTCCAAAAATCCTTCTTCTTCTCCTCACTAAGACCAACTCGGGAGGCATAAGTGTTGATAATGTTATAATATCTTTCCCCTAAGGACAACTTTGACAACTATGATTCTATCACCCATATGTGTGATCTTGACGACATCATCCTTCAACATCTTATCAAAAATAATTCCAACAACATTTTTATGTTTTCCAATACCTATATACCAAATTTGTACCCTTTGTCTCCAATCTTCTTGCATTGTTCCCCTATCCACTTGGTTTCCTGCAACCAAATAATGTTAACTTCTCTTCTAATCATGTCATTTACTATCTCCAAAAACTTCCCTATCAAAGAGACAATAATCCAAGATCCCACTCTATTCTATTTTTTCTAAACTCAATTTTTTACATGCCTCCTTCAAAAATGTTGCCCTTGCACACATTTTACTACATCTAGGAAATGACGTAGAGGGACTAGCTCCTTTACCCACATCTATCCAAACTATGGAAACCATTTATTTTCTTTCATCACAAACAAGCATCATTGTGTTAAAACCCATTGCATATTTATCACTGCACTTAGGTGTCCGTGCAACGTGTTGCTAGGTAGGAAATCTCCATTTTTTTTAATAAGGATCTATGTCATAAAAAGACTGACAAAGTTTTATGTCTATCTTTACAACTTCTCAAATTTATATTATTCTTGGAAAATCTTTGAATTGGAACAAGACATCAAAAGATAATAAATGTACCAAAAATCTTCTCATTGCTTGGAATTTCTTCTGTCACCTTTTTAGAAAAATTGGCCATTCTATTCATCTCATGATCGAGTGTCGATCGTGAGCCCTCTTGTAGACCCCAAGGGTTTTAACCAACTAGTTGTCCTCACTTGTTCATTCTTCAAGATGTCACTAAAATTCCTAAAATCACATCATTATCAATTATGTCTCCAAATTGAGAGTCTAGTATTTATTTAATGATGGTGTTTCATTGAGTACGATAGAAGGCATATGAGTAAAATTGAAAAAATAATATGTGAAAATCCATTTTATCACATCCTTCCCTCATTAAAGAAAAGTTTGTCCAAAAAGTCAAAAATTCTCATAAGACTTGGACCATATATTCTATATCATATTTTCTTCCATACTCCACATAATGATCATGATGTAGTCCTAATAGTCACTAAGAATGTTGTATTGGTTAATTAGAGGTCAAATGATCATCATAATACATTGATACAAATGTAAAGTATGATTTTAAGTCATATCAATATTGAGTGAAGATCTAAAATCATGGTTCAAAAGTTTAAGGTTGGGGTATTAAACCCTATATTCAATATTGACATCATTATCAACATTATTATCATTGATTTAAAATTCCAGATTTAAACTCCAACAACATTTCAAGCTTTGAGTCTAGGGTCATAGAATGAAAATGTGTTCTTTAATACAAGTATAGAGTCGCCAACCAAAAAATTGGATGATGAAGTGTAGTTTGACAAGATATATCTCTCTAATTCAAGTGTAAAGTCATGATTCAAATCAAATCATTATTAAGTAAATTTGTGACTAAAGGGTAAAGATTTAGATATCAACTATTTTGAGTCCAGTATTTTGAGGGTAGGGAATTATTTCCTATCTAGAACCTAGGTGTGGTCATTCATCCAAAAGAAACATTCTATAAAAATTCTGAGATGTTGATATAAATTTTACTATCAAGGTATTCAAAGTTGATGAATGATCTAGACCCATCTCTGATACCAATTGTCATAAATCCATTTTTACCCCAACTGCAATCCCATTGTCTGGATAGCAATGTTAAGGGGATTTAAGTGCATGTCTCTTAGTGCCCTAAAGGAATCATACACAAGCATATGCATAAAAAATATTATCTTATTTGATTGAACTGAACCAAAAATCTTACATGAAGAATTGTAGGGAAACAAGAAAAGGAAACTGACATGAAAGACAATTGTTTAAAACTATCTAGATAACAACTACAACCATATTGTGATAATGACTCATCATGATGATAATGTGTTTTGTGTAGCATATTCTTGAGTCTTGCAGGCAACAAAGCAGAGATATCAGAGCTCTTCAAGTTTTTGTAGTACCTAAAACAAAAATCAAGACCCAAAATCAATGCTTAAGAAAAACATGAAAAAATTTATCTGTATGTGTATTGCAAAAAGTAACAACTTGGAAAAATATTTACAAGAGGAAGTAACAGATGATTCAAAACACTAATTTCTCAATAAGTTAAATTTTATTTTGATTTGTATTATAATGTAAAAAGGGTTGATTACTCACCTTACATTTACAAGAGTGGGTTATTATACCAAAAGAGTTCCACATAACCCTAATGGAAAGGCGGAGATGACACTTGACCTGAAGGGAATGATAATAAACAACATTGCCACTTGATCCCTATCAAAGACAAGGGAAAGGCTAAAAAATGAGGTATGAAAGGACTATATAGAATTGTTTATTATGTTTTAAAAGCATAAAAATTTATGTATAGAAAATCAAAATTCTAACCTATAGGGAATAGAGTAGCTCATTCAAATAGATATCCAAGTTTTCCAACAAAGTCCATAAAGTTATAGTGTAATGCAACAAACAAGTCAAGAGGATAATACACATACCTTTATTAGATTCCAAAGTAACAAGGTTCTAGAGATGCAGTGGTCAAAGGCTCAGGTCAAATCTTAGTCAAGGTTTGAATGTATTCACAATATTGATTAGACCCTTGGGTAAGAGGAGAAACTAGAGCCATGTATTGTGTTTTTCGTCAATATTGATGCAGTCACACGCTCAATGATTGCTGATCACAGGGAGAGATAAAGGTCACATAAGTGTGGTGGTCGTGGTGAAGGTCGGTTGGAGAGGAAGAGGGAAAATAAGAACAAAAAGAGAGAGGTAGATAATGCGCCTTATGAGATCGTAGGTGTGAGGCAAAATCAATGGAGGGTCTATTTATAGGTAAAACAGACAAAGTTTTGGTTGTTCTTCCTGTCTATTGTATTATTTCTATCAATCTAAGAGTCAAGAAAGTTTTTCTATATTTTTGGACTTAACCCTTTAATTTCCATCAAGCATTGATTGGGCCAAGTTTTGCAGAAAAAAGTATAAAAACTCTTACCTCAATCATAACGACTTGTACCCTCATCAGCTAAAGATGGGAAGTTTTGCATCCCCTTTTTGAAAAATCTATGGAGGTTTTCCCCGGAAGTGATCCCACAAGGTACATGGATTGTTGGCAGGGGCAACATGTAACTCCTGGGCACACTGCCTAAGGCTCTAGTAGAGTTTCAGGAATGACAATTGGCCCCATAGACCACAACTAGCCTTAACTGCGTGCTTTATCCTCACTCATGTAAACGCTAGTAAAAACTTCCTGACTAGTCACCCATCCTAGTACTACTCTGAGAAGAGCACGCTTAACCATAGAGTTCTATAGTGATGAGCTCCCTAAAAAGGAGGTGGACCTTTGTTTTATGGACAATCCAATCATTCCTTTTAATATCATGTTATCTGAGGCCTCAAATCCTGGGACATTACAATATGCCCCACATAGATTCTTGACATCCTCATCAAGGCTCAACTATATAGCCTCATAGTGTAGACCCAGAATGTCCCATGTACACCCAGCTCCCATCCATGGTGTAACATATCAGATCTTGGACCCTACCCTATAGCTTTAACCTTTGGGCATAGCCAAACAAGCTTAAGGTTTAGACCTAAAAGATGTTTAGTATAACTCTAATGAGCTAATGCACACATAAATCACCCTAATGTAACCTACTATTCTCACATTATTCTTAAATCAATAATAGACACATAAAATATGTCACATGAGATAAAAATGAATTATATAAAATTCTTTTGGTAATAATATTAAGATATGTAATGTAAATAGATGAGCAATAATGATAATAGTGAAAAATATAATAACCTAAGTAATAATGTGATATTAATAGCCACAATTATTAATTGTGACATAACTCATTAAATAAAACCCCATAAGTGAAATCTAAGTTAAAAATCATGTTCCTTGGGTCCCAGATGAATCCAAATTCATCACGATTTTCAGTCGCCATTTTGGGCCCAATTCGACTAAATACATTCAATTTCATCTCCTTAAAACTTACAATGTGCAATTTTGCTTGGTTGATCAGATTATCAAGTTATTAACTAGTTTTATATGGATTTCATGCAGATTATGCAGTTCATACCATCAACTGGAACTCACCTTCACTCAAGATCCTCTCAGCCTTGGTCTTGACCAAATGGTCTTGGTCCATTCAGTTTGCATCCACATGGTTTACCCTTCTTTCTCCAAATAGTTTCACCTATATGATCCTCCTCGCTACCAGCAAACGGTCTTGAGACCGCATGGGCAGCAAACAGTCTTGAGACTGCGCAAGCCCAAATGGTCCTCAAACCGTGAGAAGCAAACGGTCTCCAAAATGTTTGGGAGATCAACCCCCAAAACTAATCAGATAAGACCGTGAAAATCCCAGGACCGTTTGATCATCTGAAACCATGGGACGACATACGATCCTCAAGACCGTGTGGTGACAAAATGTCTTTAAGACCATTCAGCCAGCATATACCTGCAAGACTATTTGGGGCACAGACCGTTAGGTCCTGAAGACCGTTAGGCCAGCTGAGGGCACAAGACCGATTGGAGGCAGCAAACCATGAGCAATCGAGACCGTTTGGAAGTGAAGACCGGTTGGAGTAGAGACCGTTTGGAGGCCGAAGACCGTTTGGATGCATCAGAGCAAATGACTGTGAAGCCCGTTAGGACTCGAAGACCGAGAAGGCCACGAGACCGGTTGGGCGCAAGACCGATTGCCCAAGACCGTTTGGGGGCATGACAAAACTGTTAGAAACTAAGACCGGTTGAAGCAATGAGGAAGCAAGACTGTGAAGAGAAATCGATTGGAGATCAAAACGTGAAGATCCTCACAAGACCGTTTGGATGAAAGCAGCAGACTGAGAAAATCCTTACAGTCTCAAGACCATGAGGAATTCTCATGATCCCAAACCGTGAGAAGACTAAATGGTTTCCAAAACCATTAAAGCAACACCGTGAGGATATTAAACAACCTCCAAGACCGTTTGGACGTGATTCCTCAGACTGTTAAGAAAAATCAAACGGTCTTCCAAACCGTTTAAACTCAAGACCGTGAAGAAAGTACTAGCAGATCCAAACCGTTTAAGACCCGACCCAAGCCTATAAATAAGACCAACAAGGTCCTCATTTGGGCATCATACCGAGGATGCTGACATGCTGCCTGAATGTAGGTTCGATCTCGATCATCCACGCCATTGCCACTTCACCTACTGCTCCTGCTGCGAGCAAGGAGGTCAAGATGAGAAAGAATGTGGAGAAGAAGATCTGCCCGATCTGCCTTGGTGGTTCTTCCTCCTCGTCTAGATCTGCTCCGACACAACATAGAAGACCGCATCATCTTCACTGAGGTGCGACTACCTTCTACATCATGTTCATGGCAGAACCTTCCCTCTCTCTTGTTCTTCTTGTCTCGTGCATCATGAGCGAGTAGTTCCTTTTCGCTGGGGTGCGGCAATTAGCCCCGCTGCCCATGCAAGCATGTTCTCTTGTTAAACATTCCATGGCAATGAATATAACTTTTCATTTTCATTGTTAATCGTTAGTGTTTGTAGATTGATTACCTACTTGCTTTTATCTTATTCTTCCCTATGTTACGAGAACTTCAATATGTAGGGTAGAATGTCGATTAATGAGGTTGACTCCCAAACCAGAAATAGAATGGGATTCCTTAAAGTAGTAAGTGTATGATCCATGAGGGGACGAGCCATCTAGCCCATGGTGACACTTTTGTGGCCTAAACATCCTACGGGGAGGGCCATAGCTTCAATTGGATATATGTATCTTCGTTGTTAATCATCGATGTTTGCTTGTAGATTAATCGCCTGCTTGCTTGTCGATTAGCACAATTGACTCCCTGACTAGAAATAGAAAGGGATTTCTTGAGGTCGTAAGTTTATGATCTATGAGGGGATGAGTCATCTAGCCCACAACGATGCTTCTGTGTGCCTGAACATCCCTTAGGGAGGGCCATAGCTTCTGTTGGAAAACTATATCTTCGGAACCGTAAATGCATGATTCAGATGGCGAAGAGACATCTGATGCCTAATGTGATGCTTACGCAAACCTAAACATCCCTCAGGGAGGGTTTGCAGTAGTTCTATTTGGATAGTTAGATCTTGCCTGGATATTTTGTGATTGGATGTGTTTGCATGTGTAGAGGTGGTGAAACCCGGGACCATCCTAGTAATTTCCATATCATTAATCTAGATCAACTTTAATTCTGCTCTTTACTTTCCTACTTTTAGTTTAATTAACCTTAATTCCACCAATTGTTTTAAATATTAGCCTTACTTGAACTAGACTCGGCTAGCAACGATTCTTAAAAACATTGTCTCTTGGGATTCGATCCTTAACTATACTGTGATAAGACCCATCCACTTGCGGGTGGATTATTACACGAGGTTTTGGTAAAAACTCAGGGATTTCAACCCTGAGTGAATTTGTTAGTGCGATAATAAACCACATCAAATTCTGGCACCATTGTTGGGGATAATGGGTTATTGGGTTATGACCAATCCTATGATAATAAACCACATCAAATTATGGCACCGTTGCTGGTTTAGTTTCTGATGAATCCAAATTCATCACGATTTTCAGTCGCCATTTTGGGCCTAATTCAACTAAATACATTCGATTTCATCTCCTTAAAACTTACAATGTGCAATTTTGCTTGGTTGATCAGATTATCAAGTTTTTAACTAGTTTTATATGGATTTCATATAGATTATGCAGGTAATACCATCAACTGGAACTCACCTTCACTCAAGATCCTCTCAGCCTCGGTCTTGACCAAATAGTCTTGGTCCATTCACTTTGCATCCACATAGTTTGCTCTTCTTTCTCCAAATAGTTTCACCTATATGATTCTCCACG
Organism: Alisma plantago-aquatica; assembly: GCA_963693085.1. NCBI lineage: Eukaryota > Viridiplantae > Streptophyta > Magnoliopsida > Alismatales > Alismataceae > Alisma > Alisma plantago-aquatica. Next base: position 805,823,518 of record OY856409.1, read on the forward strand.
CTACCAACAAACGGTCTTGAGACCGCATGGGTAGCAAACGGTCTTGAGACCAAGTAAGCCCAAACGGTCCTCAAACCATGAGAAGCAAATGGTCTCCAAACCGTTTGGGTAATCAACCCCCAAAACTGATCAGACAAGATCGTGAAGATCCCAGGACCGTTTGATCATCCGAAACCGTTTGATGACATACAGTCCTCAAGACCGTGTGGTGACAAATGGTCTTCAAGACCATTCAGCCAACAGATACCCGCAAGACCATTTGGGGCGCAGACCGTTAGTTCCTCAAGACCTTTAGGCCAGCTGAGGGCACAAGACCGATCGGAGGCAGCACACCACGAGAAACTAAGACCGTTTGGAAGTGAAGACCGGTTGGAGTAGAGACCGTTTGGAGGCTAAAGACTATTTGGACGCATCAGAGCAAACGACCGTGAAGCCCATTAGGACCCTAAGACCGCGAAGGCCACGAGACCAGTTGGGCACAAGACCGATTGCCCAAGACTATTTGGGGGCATGACAAAACTGTTAGAAACTAAGATCGGTTGAAGCAGCGAGGAAGCAAGACCGTGAAGAGAAACCGATTAGAGACCAAAACATGAAGATCCTCACAAGACTGTTTGGATGAAAGCAGCAGACTGAGAAAATCCTCACGGTCTCAAGACTGTGAGGAAGTCTCACGATCCCAAACCGTGAGAAGACTAAACAGTTTCCAAAACCGTTAAAGCAAAACCGTGAGGATATTAAACGGTCTCCAAGACCGTTTGGACGTGAGTCCTCAGACTGTTAAGAAAAAGCAATAGGTCTTCCAAACCTTTTAAACTCGAGACCGTGAAGAAGGTACTAGCAGGTCCAAACCATTCAAGACCCGACCCAAGCCTATAAATAGGACAAGTAGGGTCCTCATTTGGGCATCAGACCGAGGATGCCGACAGGCTTCTTGAACGCAGGTTCGATCTCGATCATCCATGCCATCACCACTTCACATGTTTCTCCTACTGCGAGCAAGGAGGTCAAGACTAGAAAGAAGGTGGAGAAGAAGATCTTCCTGGTCTACCTTGGTGGTTCTTCCTCCTTGTCTAGATCTTCTCTGACACGACGTAGAAGACCGCATCATCTTCATCGAGCTACGACTACCTTCTGCATCATTTTCATGACAGAACCCTCCCTCCCTCTTGTTCTTCTTGTTGGCTAAATTGACATTAGCATAATTCCTTTGTTTTGATGATGACAAACATTTCATTCTTGTCGATCTAACGTGCTACTTGAGTGTTGCAGGAATAAGGTAGATGACTAAAAATTGGGAAATCTATATGATTGAACTATTGTTATTTCATGAATGTAATCAATTGTAAAACTTGTACAAACATATAATGTACAAGTACTTAGACATCATGTAAATCAAGCGTTAGATCTTTCCTAGCTAATCACCACACTTAGATAGGTCATCCCCTTCAACATTGTCACATATGCACACTCATACATACACTTAGCACTTTATTTGAAACATTGAAATAGGGTCAATCTCGATCGACAAATTCCTCGACTGAGACACTCTCGATCAACAAACTTCTCGACCGAGAAAGACCTAAGTAGGCATTAGACACAACTGACAAGGTAGTTGGCAGTTGGAGATGAACGTTGCAAACACTTGCTCCAGAGAGCCTGTCGGTCGACAAACCTTCGACCGAGTAGGTATCTCGGTCGACAATTCCTCGACCGAGATGGGTTCTGACAGCACTTGCAGAATTAATTAACTAGCCGTTGCTAAAGCAACTAAAAGTGTACCTAACGGCTAGTTAAGCACTTAGAACCCCATAGAAAGTGTCTAGAACGTCCTTAAGCACTTGTAGGTCATTTCTATAAATAGGACATGCCTTAGGACACCTAAACTCACTTATTCTACACTTGAGCAATCTTTGAGCATACACTTCCATTAGCAACCTATTTTGAGCAATTAAGCAATACTTGCAATTGGATACTCTTCTTCTTGCTCTAATTTCGTGTCCTATAGGCTAGTATCTCCTATCTATAGCAATCACACTTCCATATACATTGGTTAGGATATCTACACGCTTGATATAGGCAAATCAAGCCTTGTGCTTCAAAGGTTAAGTGTAACTTCCTTTTCCTTTCTTGTTCACTCTTATTGCTTGTACTCTCCTTGCTACTCCTAGGATTGGAGGCTACGGATTGGAGAGGGTTGTGATCTTCTTGGTGAAGAAGGAGGCTTTGGACTACTTCAAGAAGGCTGGTGCAATGGGAGGCTACTTCTAAGAGGAAGGATACTTCAAGGGGGAGCTTTGAGTTACTTCAAGAAGGCTGCCTCAAGTTGGTGCATCTACTTCAAATTGAAGGCTGTCCAAAGGGGTGTAAGAAAGTATTGTATTTTATGTAAAATCCTTGAAGAGGTAATAAAATAAATACTTTCAAAATCCCAGTTGGGTAAGAAACCGGGTAGTGGACTGACTACCTTAGTATTTTCTAAGGTAGGAACCACTCTAAATCCCTTGTCTCCTTCTTGCGTTTTCATTTGTGGTTGTTAGAGAAAAATAATTATTGAATCATCTTTAAAACCCTATTCACCCCCCTCTAGTGGTTTTTCAATTGGTATCAGAGCAGGCTTCAAGGAGCTCTAATCGAGTCTTGAAGTATGAAGGGTGGTGGTGTCTACAACCGCAAGCAAAGGAAAAGTAAGGACCAATCTTCAACAAGTTGCAGTTGGTGCATAGGAACAAGCCACACAACACTTGGTTGCCCATGGAGGTCAAAGAAGGAAGATACACATAAAGAATGTCTTATTGCTACAATAAGTGAAGAAGAAGAAGAGGTAAGCCTTTTTGATTTATCTAAAGAAGAGCTAGTTGCTAGTCTTGAAGAGACACACAATAAATATATTGAGTGCAAGAAGAAATTAAAGAAATCTAATAAAGCAAATGATGAGTTACATGCTAAGCTTCTTGTTCTTACATCTGAAAATGAAGATCTCAAAAAGGTTATTTAAGGTCATAATATTAAGCTAAAATATGTAGAAGCAAATTGCAATCTTCTTTCTCTAGAAAAGTTAAATTTGCAAACTCAAGTAAATGATCTTAAAAAACAACCTGTCCTGTGTACACATCTAGATTATGATACTATAGTGAAAGAAAGAGATTCCTTGTTATCTAATCTAGATCAAGCAAAGTTAGACATAAATAAAAGAATGGATGAGATTGTTAAGCTGCAACAAAAAGTTATTAATTTGAGTAACAATGATACTCTTGATAAAATTTTAAATAATTCTTATCATCAAATTGGAAGGAGAGGACTAGGATATGAGCCTAAAGGAAAATCTTATCGAAAACCTAGTTGGGGAAGAACATAAGTGCCAAAGAGTCAATCTATGTATGTACCCAAAGGCAAATACATACCCAAGAACAACCTAGAACAAAATCATACAAAGAGATATGAGGTTGATTCTATATGTTGTCATTATTATTTGTGTCTTGGACATTATTCTTTTTCATGTCCTTACAAGAAAAAGGATGTTGAGTTAGTATGGGTTCCAAAATCCCCAAACTAAATAAGTAAGATTAAGTTGGGATATGACCAAGGACTCTAGCTGTATATTTCTATGTCTATCTCAACTTAACATAATGGGATAACAAATTAATTCATGTATTTAAAACTTCTAATTTGAGAATATACAAATATGCAAAGACAAATCTTTGAAATTTTTCCTTAATTAGAGTACTCTAAAGCATAAAGACTTAAATATAATTAGTTGATATTTGATCTAAATATTACTTTGATATTCATATGTTCAATCTCAACCAAGCTAAGTTTTCAAATTGCATAATTGAATTGAAAATGAACTTTGTTTTTACTTGGAAGCAATTACTGAAAACAGCTCTGAAACAGCATAGAACTTTTCTCGGTCGAGACACTGTCGACTGAGAGAACTTTCGGTCGAGAAATAGTCGACCGAGCAAGTTTCTGTTGTCAAATCTGAAATAAATCTGCTGAACTTGTTTTCAATTAACCTAGTTTGCTATCAATTTGTTATTAATGATTAATTTAACATGTAAATCAAGAATAAAACCTTGAAAGACGATTTTTAAGTGAGACATATCGATCTTTTGTATTATATAACATTATGAATATGAAATCCTTAAACATATTGCAAAAGTTTTATAAGAAGACTGATCTTGAACCAACTTTATTCATTAATTGAAAAAGTTTATTGTCTGTTTTCAAAATTGAAAGCATGAATGAAATTATTTTGGTATTATCCTCTACATGGTTTGGCTTAAAATTATGAACAAGTTTTAGCAAAGAAAATTACTGTTTTATCACAGTCCACATGGTCTTTGTTAAGTACTCCTTGGTACACTTTTATGGGAACCATATGTGTTGAAAAAATCATAATCATTGCATTTATATCTTGATCACTGTATTGAGGATATGCACTTATCATAATTTATGTGCCATGATTACTGTGTTTCAATGGTTTGTCTAAAACAATCTTTGATTCATATGTACAAACCATGAATGGATGTTACTCTTGATCATTATGTTTCAGATCATTGAAAATGACATTAGCTTAAAAGCATCTTGACATAATAGATAATGATTATTGCTGTGACAAACCAAATAGTGTATCTTAGAACAAGAACATTGATGTTTTATCTAGTTGTTTTGTTCTAAGAAATCTAAAGCACAATCTTGACTTTAAGATATCTATCTTGCTTTCAAAAATACATAAAGAATACTAAAATTAATCTAAGGAATTGAAATGCATACACCCATAGCAAAACGTCTTCATACCAGGTATCACTTATTGTGCTTCAAATTGATATTTATTTAAAGCTATCTGCAGAAATTATACTTCAAAAATTGAGTAGTGAAATATGAAATCTGCAAAATTTGCCTCTTGGTTGAAATTAAAATTGACCAAGGGGCACCATGGTCGTAGTCAAGGTCGACCTAAAATAAGCTTGACACAATGCTTATTTGGACATCATTTTCTATACTCAATCTTAGTAAAATGTGATTTTAATAAAAAGGACAAATTAAAATTATGACCACAAAAATTGTCAAAATATTGGTAATGATAATCAAATTATTACCCCTGTAGAAAACCTATACATGCTCTACATACTTAGTCTATCACTTGGTTTAAAAACTAGCTTAAAATTCCATTCACAGCAAGTCTGTCGGTCAGTAAAATGTCTCGATCGAGACAAACTCGGTTGACGAATTTGTCGACCGAAAACATCTTGGTCGGATATCTCTTTCGACCGATAAACTTCAAGTAAGAACTATACGGGCAAAACTCAAACACACTTCCGGTCGACAAATTGTTCGACCAAGCAAGTGTCGGTCGACAAATTGCTCGACCGAGGGTCGACCGTTGGAATATGACCGTTGCCGGTCGACCGTTGGGCGACCGAGAGAAGCATCTAGGAAATGCCCGTTGTGGTCGTCGGTCGACAATTGGTCGACCGAAATCGGTACTGATTTGCTATAAATAGGACAAAAAACGGGCCATTTCCTCACACCTTAACATTCTCACTTCTCTAGCTTCTCTCTAGTGCATTTTTGTGCAAATCTTTAGCTTCTCTACATCTAAGTCGTTCTTGCTACATCTCCATCTCAAAGCAACGAAATGGCTTCATCATCTGCACGTGGAAAGAAGCAAGTTGCAGCTAGGAAAGGAAGGACAATCTCTCCACAACTGTCGATCATCAACGACATCCCTTTCATCGACGCAGCTGCAGGCGACCGCTACCTCAGGCTCTCCTCAAAAACTCCTCTTCCACGACGGCCAGTTGACGTCATGGACTTCCACGACATTGTCGACTTGGAGGAACTCTTCGAGGTGAAACATTTGACTGACTTTCTAAATCCTTCCTTTCCCTCCTACTCTTCCAAAATAGTTAATGAATTCTATGCCAATTTAACCCCACATCCCGACCATGATTCCTTTTCTTCCATGGTTAATGGGTATGGATTCCATTTTACTGAGGAGGGTATTCTTGATATGCTTAACATAGGCGTAGAAGAATATAAAGACTTTCTTGACCTCACCACAGGAAATCCACTCAACAAACTATCCCAAGATAACACTACAACTAGCCTTAGTGATGTCAAACGAGCCATCTTTCAATCCAATACAACTTGTCATGAAGATAGGGGTACCTATTATGCCATAAATCTAAAACCTGAAGCTAGGACCATCAATCCCATTGTTTCCACTAATATCCATCCTAGAGCAAACAAATCTGAAGTACCCACCTTTCGTATGTATCTTATCTATGCTATTCTCAAAGGTATTCCCATAAATTTTATTCGCATCATCCTTAAGAATATTCTTGAGTTTTCTGGCAATCCACCTTATGCTGACTTTGTGTGCCAAATCACTCAACACTTTCTTAAGAAGAATATTGAGGATCTAGGTTACATATGGGATAGAAGACCTCAAAAGATAAGAAAAAATACGGTAGAGAAGATGGGAATTGACTTTGGTCACAAAAGGGCTAGGACTGAAGGGGAGACATCCACTCAAGACATACCTCTACCACCTCCTTCTACCAACCTACCCTATGATCCCATCACAAACACTTTAACCTACATTGATGGATCCCAATATCATCTGAGTAGGCAATTAGATTACAATCACCATGCTATGACTTACTTAAACCAAAGGATGCAAACTCTCTCTCCTAATCAACCTGATGAATATCCTTCCTGGCATGATAAATCCATACAATCCTTCCTACAACTACTACCAAATTCCACCTTCACCATCTCCTGATCTCACACATACTCAGTTCTCTCAAATGCAACTTCAAGACATTGCTGCCAATTTTCGCTTTGATCGTGTTCCCACCTTCTTGGAAGCCTATGCCTTAACCAAGACAGGTGCATTAGAGTGGCAGACATTGGTCAAGTATTATGGAGCTGAGCCCTTTCTTGGGAAAGACCCAGATATTGATGTAATACTTCGGTCTTTTCAGTGAGATTATGAGTATTCCTTGTAATAGTTGTAATGGGATGGTTATCTCTACAATGATTGTAATGGATATCTTTTAAGCAAGCATGTTTTATGAGCTATCTTGTCAATTGTAGAAGCACTAAGTTATTATTAATAAAAGTGTTTCTTCTATGGCTTCATTTGAACAAATACATGGCTATTATAGTAGAGCATACAAATAAAGGGGAGTAATATATGCAATGGATTATAAAGGGTAAAATTTTTGCAAAATGATTGAGAAATAAATTGTGGCTAAAATTAACAATAATTGCTTTGCACTAATCCCTTGTTTTTAAATTGACTATCTCTTTAAGGGGGAGCATAGCATATAATTAAGGGGGAGATATAAAATGATTTTCCTGGATATCTTTTTGAAATGACAAAGGGGGAGAAATAAAATAAAATGAGAGTTTCATAATATTTTGGCCAGCATTCACTTGCAGAACAAGAATGGTTACAAAAGGTAAAATTCAGGTATGAAACTCACATGATTTATATTTCCTTATTTTATATTTAGGAAATGTTTGTCATCTTAAAAAAGGGGGAGATTGTTGGCTAAATTGACATTAGCATAATTCCTTTGTTTCGATGATGACAAACATTTCATTCTTGTCGACTAAGAATTAGGAAATCTATATGCTTGAACTATTGCTATTTCATGAATGTAATCAATTGTAAAACTTGTACAAACATATAATGTACAAGTACTTAGACATCATGTAAATCTAGCGTTAGATCTTTCCTAGCTAATCACCACACTTAGATAGGTCATCCCCTTCAACAGTGTCACATATGCACACTCATACATACACTTAGCACTTTATTTGAAACATTGAAATAGGGTCAATCTTGGTCGACAAATTCCTCGACCGAGACACTCTCGGTCGACAAACTTCTCGACCGAGAAAGACCTAAGTAGCCGTTAGACACAGCTGACAAGGTAGTTGGCAGTTGGAGATGAACGTTGCAAACACTTGCTCCAGAGAGCCTGTCGGTCGACAAACCTTCGACCGAGTAGGTATCTCAGTCGACAATTCCTCGACCGAGATGGGTTCTGACAGCACTTGCAGAATTAATTAACTAGTCGTTGCTAAAGCAACTAAAAGTGTACCTAATGTCTAGTTAAGCACTTAGAACCCCCTAGAAAGTGTCTAGAACGTCCTTAAGCACTTGTAGGTCATTTCTATAAATAGGACATGCCTTAGGACACCTAAACTCACTTATTCTACACTTGAGCAATCTTTGAGCATACACTTGCATTAGCAACCTGATTTGAGCAATTGAGCAATACTTGCAATTGGCTACTCTTCTTCTTGCTCTAATTCCATGTCCTATAGGCTAGTATGTCCTATCTACAACAATCACACTTCCATATAAATTGGTTAGGAGATCTACACGCTTGATATAGGCAAATCAAGACTTGTGCTTCAAAGGTTAAGTGTAATTTCCTTTTCCTTTCTTGTTCACTCTTATTGCTTGTACTCTCCTTGCTACTCCTAGGGTTGGAGGCTGCAGATTGGAGAGGGTTGTGATCTTCTTGGTGAAGAAGGAGGCTTTGGACTACTTCAAGAAGGCTGGTGCAACGGGAGGCTACTTCTAAGAGGAAGGCTACTTCAAGGGGGACTACTTCAAGAAGGCTGCCTCAAGTTGGTGCATCTACTTCAAAGTGAAGGTTGTCCAAAGGGGTGTAAGAAAGTATTGTATTTTATGGAAAATCCTTGAAGAGGTAATAAAATAAATACTTTCAAAATCCCGGTTGGGTAAGCAACCGGGTAGTGGACTGACTACCTTAGTATTTGCTAAGGTAGGAACCACTCTAAATCCCTTGTCTCCTTCTTGCTTTTTCATTTGTGGTTGTTTGAGAAAAATAATTATTGAATTATCTTTAAAACCCTATTCACCCCCCTCTAGTGGTTTTTCACTTCTTGTCTCTCACATCATGAGCAAGTAGTTCCTTTTTGCTGGGGTGCGGGGATTAGCCCCGCTGCCCATGAAAGCATGTTCTCTTGTTAAACATTCCATGGAAATGAATATAACTTTTCATTTTTGTTGTTAATCGTTAATGTTTGTAGATTGATTACCTGCTTGCTTTTATCTTGTTCTTCTCTATGTTGCGAGAACTTCAATATGTAGGGTAGAATGTTGATTAACTAGGTTGACTCCCAAACTAGAAATAGAATGGGATTCCTTGAGGTAGTAAGTGTATGATCCATGAGGAGATGAGCCATCTAGCCCACGATGATGCTTCTGTGGCCTAAACATCCTGCAGGGAGGGCCACAACTTCAGTTGGATATCTGTATCTTCATTTTTAATCGTCGATGTTTGCTTGTAGATTAATCCTCTGCTTGCTTGTCGATTAGCACGATTGACTCCCTAACTAGAAATAGAAAGGGATTCCTTGAGGTCGTAAGTGTATGATCTGTGAGGGGACGTGTCATCTAGCCCACGATGATGCTTCTGTGTGCCAAAACATCCCTCAGGGAGGGCCACAACTTCAGTTGGAAAATTGTATCTTCGGAACTGTAAATGCATGATCTGGATGGAGACGAGACATCTGATGCCTAAGGTGATGCTTACGCAAACCTAAACATCCCTTAGGGAGGGTTCACAATAGTTCTATTTGGATAGTTAGATCTTGCCTGGATGTTTTGTGGTTGGATGTGTTAGAGGTGGTGAAACCTAGGACCATCCCAATGATTCCATATCATTAATCTAGATCAACTTTAATTCTGCTCTTTACTTTCCTGCTTTTAGTTTAATTAACCTCAATTCCACCAATCGTTTTAAATATTAGCCTTACTTGAACTAGACTCGGCTAGCAACGATTCTTAAAAACTTTGTCCCTTGGGATTCGATCCTTAACTATACTGCGATAAGACCCGTCCGTTTGCGGGTGGTATTATTGCACGAGGTTTTGGTAAAAACTCAGAGATTTCAACCCCGAGTGAATTTGTTAGTGCGATAATAAACCACGTCAGTCCCAATTGCCTTGGGAGTCAAGTTTCACATTATTCACAAAATAATAATTAATTTAATTCAATTTAGAAAGAGAAGATATGTGTTTTCCTCAAAATATCAAATAAAATAGTAAATGAATACAAAATGTGGACAATAATCTTAGATTCATAATCTAAACATTAAAAATAGCCTTTGGGTGAATTTTCATGTAATTTGGATCATCTTTAATATCCATGTGAAACCAGGAGAGCGAAAGTGTGTAAAACCTTCAAAATATTAAATAAATATGCAAACAACTCCAACATATAAAATTGATGGAAAATTTGTATCCAACACATTAAATATGACTTGTGGGTGAAGTTTCATCAAATTTGGAGAATCTTAATGTCAATAATGCATGAGGAAAGAGAAACTAAGATTTGATTAATTAATGCATCAAAAGTCTTCAAAAGGAAAATCTAATTATATAATCAGAATCTACATGTCTTAATTGGCCTATGGGAAATATTTTACCCAATTTGGATAATATTTGGACCCTTTATTGAAGAAAGAGAAAAGGAAATAAAATATATATACATTTTATTAAAAATCAGATTTACATTTAATGTTTTGTCACGCTATCACACTATATTCTTACGATATTTGAATTTTCTTGGTGCGTTGGCTATTCACAGTTGTTAGATTGGGCGGTTAAGAAGTTGTCTCCTACCTTGGGTAGGAGACCGTGTTCATCGTGAACAGTAACCCCAATTTCCTTTTCCTTGTATCTCTCTAGATTTGCAACCATTTTGTCCAATTTTCTTTCCTTTACTTTCGTTTGGAGATTTCACGCATGATGACCCCAAGATATAGGGGGTTTGGCCACCCGTTTTCTCGATCGACCCCGATGCCTCTCCGCTCCTCTGTTTCCCTCCTCTTTTGTTTTTCCTTTATTTGCAGGGCCTTTATTTCTTGGTTCTTGTTTCCCCAACCCCCGTCATGGTCCCTAGATTGGGTTGGCTCTAACAATTTGGCCTCTTTGGACTTCGCTCAAGGTTTCCCTACTCTGACTGCTTCCACCAGTTATCGGCTAGTCGGCATGGAGTTTGGGACCTTCTCAGTTGCCATAGAGGATCCATTTTTGATGCTAGTGTTCCCTCGAAGCTTTTGATCCAACCAATCGGGTTTCGGGGTGAGTAACTCACTTTTCCCCCTTTAGTTCGTCTTCTTGACTGTGTGCCTTGGCATAGAGCCAATTTGGGATTCTCTTTCCCCTGAGTTCTAAGTTTCTAGGCTTTCAAGTTTGGTATTGTTGTGCGAGTTGATTGGTGCTTTGTCTTGGAGTATGGGTTGACGAATTCACAAGTTTTAGTTCCCAAAACCTTGTCTTTTTCACCACTGCTTGTGGTTGTTTTGTTGCAAAGAACAAAGAAGATGATCCACCATGAATCCTCCTTGCTACCCATGTTCTTCTCCTCTCTTAAGTTTTTCTCGCTAGGGGCATGTTGGTAAATTGTCCCTTTGTTTTCCTTTGTTTTGAGGTGAGTCAATGAACTGCTGAATGGGCTTGACCAAGTGACTTAGCCGCCACCCATTGGGCCAAGTCACCAGTCAACCCTCTCTCCCTCTCTCTCTCTGTGCCTCTCTCTCTTTGCTTTCTCGAATTATTGATGATGTAGCAGTTTCCAATTGGCCGAATTTCAATAAATCATAACTATTTATTCCTTTGTCCAAAAATAAAAATAAATATGTTCTAAACTCAAAAAAATGTGTTCTTTCTAATAAAAATAATTTCATAGTTTGGCTTCGAGCTTTGTTGAAGGTGATTTTCTAAAAAAATGATTTCATTACTTAAAAATCACCAAAAATACACTTTAATCATCATAACTCCAAAATATGCAAAATTATATGTTTCTTAATCAGGAGAACCTAACTAGATCAATGGTGATTCTTTTATAGTCTAAATCAGAGTTTTGTGAAAAGAGTCCAAAATTAGGATTTTCTTTACATTAATGCATATGACAAACCCTGATACATGTGAATAATTTGCAATTAGGCAAAGTTGATTTTGGAAATAACTAGATTGATGAAGAGTGTTTCTAGGACATAGATTTAATGTATGTTTACATCCCTGATTATTCTTTTTGAGCAATTCACATATATTCTTATTTCTCTTGGTCCTATGGACATTAGCCAATACACAATGTCTTTTCTTTTGAAAATCATGGTTCATGTGAACTACCTTATTTGATATTGATCTTGTGATCATGGATATTCTTTTAGACTCTCTCTTAAGATTTGTGCATGTTGGGCTTATTTGATGATATGCAATTGTTTTTCCACCATGGTATTGGATGTGTAGATGGCACATTATGGGATGGTATTCAGATGGATGTTCTCATCCTTCTTGTTCTCTTATACTCATAATCTCTTATATTCTTGCTTATATTTTGTTATGCATCATGTGGTGACTACTAGTATAATGTTGCATGTGTTTTTATGTGGATGTTAAATTCCCACATATGAATGCAGACATTAAATTCCTTCATATTTACATATTTGGGCAGATGTTAAATTTTTGTTCTAGAAGATGTTGATAGACCCTGCCACCCCATATTTAGAGTGGATGTACAGAGTTCCCACTCACCCCACATTTTTTATAGATGTTTTATTTCCTACCTACATGTTTATATTATCTAGTTTGTCACAGGTCAAACACATGGATGCCTTTTTATATACTCTCTTACTTCATTATTATTTTCTTGTTCATATTCTTTTATGCTTGATTGGGTAGTACTTTATTTTTCTAAGGGAAGCCTTTTATTTTTATGTCCTTTATTCTTTTAAATTGCTCAATTTTCTATTTAGTATGCACACACCAGCCTTTGCTGATGTCTTCTATTTTTCTCTTCTTGCTGGGGTATGCCTTCAACCCTAAATGAAGAACTTGGATGATATGGCATGAAAATATGGACATAGCTTAAGGAGTTAAAGCTTGGAGACAAAATTGTTATATTTTATATTTCCCTCTACTAGATCCTTATGATGTACCCTTTATGTAAACCCTTATGGGAGATGATGTTAAGGTACTTTTGTAATCTTATGATAAATTGAATATAGTCAATGTTTCTATTCTGCTGCTAAACTTTGGTGTTATGATACATTCATATTAAATAAATTGGTTTCATCCCTTTGGCAAAAAAATTATGTTGGGGTTTGGTTTGGGATGTTGCCTTTTTATCTTAGTAGGGAGTGGTTCCCCTCTGGGATCCCACTCTTTACACATAACTACCAACACAAGGGTGGCTCCATCTCATCTCAATGGATAACCCTTTCCAACTTGCCTGAACTGCACCGCTTAAGATTGATAATGCCACATGCCCATGTGTGCCCCACCTACTAGAGGAGAATTGACTCTGATACCATGTTTAACATCTGGGCCCACCACCCAAGGCTCTAGTATACTTTTAGGAATGACGACTGGCCCCACAAACCACTACTAGCCTTAACTGTGTGCTTTTCCCTCACTCATGTGCAAGCCAGGAAAAACTTCTCGACTGGTCACCCGTCCTAGTACTACTCTAGACTGAGCATGCTTAACCATAGAGTTCTTTAGTAATGGGCTCTCTGAAACGGAGGTGCACCTTGGTGACATGGGTAGTCCAATCATTCCTTTTAATATCGTGTTACCCGAGGCCTCAAATCTTGGGATAATACATAGCATTTCTTTTTGGTACAATGAATGGTGTGGTCAGCCCCTTGTCTCACATGCGATCATTTAGGCATATACTAGTTTGGATTTCAAAGTCACAAACTTCTGGATTGATGGGATTGGTTGCAACTGGGTAGTGTTGGCGCATATTGTTTACGAGGATGGGATAAGTCTTATTTGAGATTCTCTAGCTATGGTATATGTGGTTGATGATTAGCTTTCTTGGCACTATACTGATGATTGTTCCTTTTCATTGAAATTGGCCAAATAGATTACTGTGAATTTATCGTACCTTGCCGTCTGTCACAAACCTTAGTTTTGGAATTATGATGCCTTGCCTAGATTAGTTACATTGATATGGAAGGCGATCCTAGATTAGCTATTACCACTGATGATAATGTCACTAGATGCCACATTCTATGACGTAGATGATGGATCACCTCTTCCTTAGAAGTGAGACAACTATTTTCTTCTGGAACAAGGTAAAGAGGTTCTTGAAAGACAAACTACCTGGAACGCCACCAATCCAGGCTCTAGGAAGAGAAACATTCTACTTCTAGTCTATGGGGCTGGTTGTTGTCTTGCCTCATCCCTTTCATATTTTGGGTAGTTTGGAAGTCGTGATGTTCTTGCAGGTTTAACAATAAGAAGATGAATCTCCTTCCATTATAGGATGTCATCATAGAGGAGATAAAAAAAAAGCTTATCTGTAGAGTCTTCATAAAGCTTGATTCCCCTACTTTCTATAACACACTGATTGAAAATGGTGTTGTGACCCCAAGAATCAAAATCTGGTGGTTGACCCTCATTAGATGGAAGCCCCCTGACATGACTAACTTAAAGATGAATTTGACGGTTGGTAAAGTTTTGCATCCAGACAAAGAATATAAGTTTTGGGTTGCAGGTTGTATTAGAAACTGACATGGCTATATTAGGATCATGTTCAGATATTGAATCACTGGTACCAACATGTTTGAAGCCTTATTGAAAGACTACATATAGTAGCAATCAAGACAGTTGATGATCATCTCTTCATTTTTTTATGGAGATTGATGAGCAGTGTATCATTGACAATATTCGGGGAAACGTCACTTACCCATGGCGCCTCAATGCATGTATTAGGGATCTTAAGATGCTCGTGGAGGAGATGAACATCCTTGACATTTCATGTCATAGTTTTTTCAACTCGGTTGCAAGAGAGTTGGGCATTCAGGGCACATACCAGATCGAGCCTTATGTGATTTGTGAGCCAATGTTGTTGTCGATGCGAGTCAAAGGTGTTTCCATCTTAGAGAAAAGGGGTATACCTTACATATATAGTGATTGGATAGATACTTATTCGCCACATATACTAGTAGGATGATAGATATATAGTACATGTGCTCAGGGTCTTTTTTGTCATTTTTTGTGTGAGGGAGTCGAACACCCTTATAAACAGAGATGTAAATCCTTTTTTACTATTTTTTTCCTACAAGACGAGGGTAGTATGAATAGAAGTACCTTCTGACTTAACTAAAAAAAGTATTGATTGTGAAAGACTCGGATATGTGTTAGGATGAGTTTCCAGTAATGTTTCTTCCCTTTGTTCCTACTTCATTATACATTGTAGGGATGGGGGAGAAAAGTAGGCTAGCACATATAAATCATGTCACTGTAAACCTCATTTATTTATATCTCACGTCTTCCTCATCCTTCCTCTTGTTTCCTTTATTTTGATTTTACATTGACTTAAGGAATTTACAAAACAACAAGATATGTTGCACTTACTTAATGGTTTCAAAAAAATTATGATCAGCCGTAAAAGAAAGTGTCCAAATATCATAATGTAATTATACTATCATATATATACATATGATCTTCAAACTACCCCAACTTTCAAATTATAACTTCAGATGAAATAGAAATTTGATAACATTTCCACATTGACTAACTTTTAAACTAAAAACTCTCTCTCATGTTCATTTAGTAAATTCATTTCTTGAGGCTTGTTTAAAATTGCATCTTATCTCGAATTAATACTAAGAACTCATCTAAGGTATAAAAATACTAGTTACACTCCAAAAGTTTGTTTGTTATTTGATTTCTTCACCGCCTATTTTGGCTCTTTGATTAGAGAAAAAATAAGGAAACCTAAAAAGACAAAGTCACATTTTTGACAGATAGGGTCAAAAAGAATTTCTTCATTAAAAACTTTCCTTGTTTAATCAATGTGATACATGGATAACTTTTTGAGTTGGTCACAAATCTTAGATTAAGGTAGTTAAAGTAGTAATTGTATTGATAGTTTAAAACCAAGTTCACAAATCCTTCTCTCCAAAGTAAAGAAAATTAAGCATGTCTTAATTATCCATAACACTAATTCTTGACTAAAAATGAGTTTCAGAATATATATTTAATTACTATTCCTCATAAAAAATTCTTAAATCTAATTGAAAATTCATATATCCTAAACCAAAACTCAAAATGCAGAAAATTTTTAGGCATAGATTGATGTCTAAAAAATTAGTATTGGATAAAAAGTATACCAAAACAAATTAATTTGACATATAAAATAATTTTTTTTACCAAATCTTTCTTGAAAAGGCATATCCTCTATGAGAATTGCTTCTTGACATAATTTCCACTTCATGAAATCTTCATGAATGACATATTTGGATGTTTTCCATTTCATATCACATGTGGTGTCTCTTAAATAGATTTAGAAGGTACGCGGTTGATAGCAAGTTCCACGGTAAACTTATTTCTATTTTTCCTCCAAAAGAACCTAAACAAGCTCATATTTGATACTATGTATTTCCAAATTCTTAGATTTATTTTACTATAAAAATATTTACATTGGAAAAATACATTAAAATCCAATTAATTTGCCAAAAGCCTTCTCATTACTTGGATTTTCTTTGATGTGTCACTAATATTGCTCAAATCACACCACTATTTGTTATTTCTACAAACTGAGAGTTTATTATTAACTTAATGAGAAAGAAAAGTCATTGAGTCCAAGAAAAAGCATAAAAATAAAATTTGAGAAGTTAATATATGAAAATCTACTTTATCAACAAAATGGATGTTTACATACTATTGCATGAACTATCGAATAAGAGTAGCATGTAAGCATGACAATATGTATATTCAACAAGATAAGTAAATAACATCAAAAACACTGCCACATATATAACATACCAATGTTTCAAAAAGCATTTTTATATGGGGCATATGTGTCCGCATATGTGGTACAACCCTCTTTTGAGACCACATATGCATAAGTACCCCGATATGCAGTCCTGCGGCTTTTCTTTATTAGAAGTTCTACATACTTTTTAAATTTATTTGTACCAATTTAATTTAAACTACTTATATACCCACACAGCCACATCCACATATAAATATTAATACATTTCAATATCTATCTATATCTATACATATTGTAGTAATACGTAAATCACATACTTATATTTAATACACAAACATCATGAAGTATATTCTATTCTACGCATATGCATTTTGATATACAGACATGCATATAATATGTGTGTTGGCATCTACATACACAAGTTTTCACATATATGCATTAAATGTATATACATTTACATGTCAATATGTATATATCTACATATAATACACATACATGTTTTACATATACTATTTATAGGTATACATATATTAATAGTTATACATATATGCATACACTTATATGTGCATGGACACATATATGAATAGTTATATATACGTGTGTACAAATATATTATGGGCTTAAGAGAGAAAGATTTCTCCCCCCTCTCCCACACCTGTGGCAGAGGCCGAATGCCCGGGAGGGTGTACACAAATATTATACATCTATATTTGTATGGATACTTATAAATATTCATAATTTTGTGTTATACAAATGAAATATATAATTTCTATGCTTCTAATATATTTCAATTCTATGTATAACTAATTTCTTAAAAAAGCCCAAACATGCATATACTCCCAATTACCACATATACTATATAAAGTGACCTATCTGCACACAAAACACATACAACTTCCTAAAACTATGTAACATATCATGTTTTCATTTAAATAATGTCACATCTATTTATGTATCTTCTGTTTAAATGTTTTAATCACATTAAGACCATGGCACAATTTCCTATTATATTCACCACATATGTATCATAACATGAGATTGGAGTCTTTCTCTCACTGTATGATCCCATCATCAAGGGATGTTCCCAAATACCTAGGGTTGAGGGGTCACTGCCAACATATTGGGACTTCTTTAACCCGAGCTCATCATTGCAAACATCTTCATAACCATAAGACACATGTGTTGACCTAAGTGTTATACATTGTCCATATTTTGATGATGACTTAACCATTCCATTCATATGTATCTAATATATTTGTTTGAGATTGATTTTAAGCATCAGGTACAAGAAAAGGATCAATTCAATCAAGCCCTAGCTTAATCTAGTTCAAGTCAAAAGTAATGCAAATGCACTTTCTTGAAAAACACCCTAAAACCTTTAGGAAAATTTTTATAAAAAAGATGAGAAAAAATCAGGAGCCCTAAATTTGAACATTTAATCACTCAAATGACATTTTCCAAAATTGATCACAAGTTGTTTTATAGGCCGCATTTCCTTCCTATAAACTAAACTAATGCCTAGGATATCTCTTGGCAAATGTCTAGGTTTGGTCGAGCTTTCGATACACAAAACATGACCGACACCCTACACTAGCAAAACAAATTTAAGTAATTGACCGAGTTTCATCCAAGATAAACTCAATTGATGCTTCAAATTTTCTTTATCGCATAGTGCAATCAGTCGAGTTACCTTTATTGAAACTTGATCGACTACAGTATAAGGAGTGTGCAAAAAAAGTGATTCTAACCATTGGAGTATTGAAAAACTCAAAATTATATTCATTTTAAGACCCCAAATGGCTAGAAAGCATTCCTTAGTGCTCCTACCTTCTATTAGACATCCCCAACTATAAATAGGACCTCTTGGAGTTCATTCCAAGGTTATTCCTTCATGCTATTCAAGCTTTTAGCTATAGTTGAGTCTGGCTGTTGTCTTGTGAATAAAGACTGAATGGTCAAAATGAGAACGACAAAAGCCAAAGGTGACTAAAATTTGACTGAACTTGTCAAACCAGGCTCATGAACTTTGCTTGAGACCATAGATAGCCTTATTCAGCTTACATACTTTGGAGGCAGACTCCCCCTGAGAAAAAAATCCAGGTGGTTGCTCCATGTATACTTCTTCATGTAAATCTCCATAAAGAAATGTATTTTTCACATCAAGCTGATAGAGTGACCAATCTTTATTCACAACTACAGAAATTAGAATGTGAACAGAGTTTAACCGCGTAACAGGAGAGAAAGCCTCAAAATAATCAACACCGTATGTCTGTGTGTAGCCCTTAGCAACAAGACGGGCTTTGAGATGTTCAATAGTGCCATCTGAATGATATTTAATAGTAAATATCCAATGACAGCCCACTGTAGGGCAAGAAGAAGGGCGATCCACAAGATCCCGTGTCTTGCGATCACATAGTTCCTGCATTTCCTGGCCCATTGCCTTCTTCCATGCTGGAATAGCAAGAGCCTCTATAGCATTTTTTGGAATACTGATAGCAGATAGTGCAGAAGTAAAGTAGGCAAAGTTGTTATGCATATTATCAGAAGTGTAGAAATGACTGATAGGATGCTTAGTACATGAGTGTACACCTTTCCTTAAGCTGATAGGAAGGTGCAAATTAGAGGTTACCTCAGTTATACGACATACAAGATGACCTTCCTTTTCCGGTCCAAGGATACCCAACCTCCTTTCAAAGGACCAAAGGAACTAATAAATCAACCAAGGACTTACCTATCCTTTGAGCTAGAGTCTTCTACCTCTACAAGACCAGAAACCCAACCTCCTTTCGAAGGACCAAAGGATCTAGTAAACCAACCAAGGACTTACCTATCCTTTGAGCTAGAGTCTTCTACCTCTACAAGGTCTTACCCACTCTTGCAAGCAGCTAGACACCTTCTATGAGGAGATCCCCTTCTTGCAACAAGTCTTTTTCCTTGAAGGATTTACCCACTCTACTCCTAGATCTTCATCCTTGACCTTCTACTTCCACTTGGAGAAGCTTTAGCACCTTTTTATTCAACCTTGAAGAAGCTTTGCACCTTCTCCTTCACTTGGAGAAGCTTTCACCAATTTGATCTTGAAGAAGGGGGGTTGCAGAAAGGGAAATTGGAGATCTTTACAAGTCTTGCAAAATCCTAGATCTTGACCTCTCTAGGTAATGGATTAACTTTATCCTAGTTTGGGGATTGTAACCACTCTACATAGCTTGTTCTTGTGTTTGTTCAATCTCTCTCATCCTTGTTATGTATGCTTAGTTTCACTACAAATTCAATATTTGCAATCCCACATCTATAAGTAACTTGAAGGTCTAACAAGCTTTGTGCAAGTGTTTTTAACTCTATTCACCCCCTCCATATTCCTTTGATCCAATAAGTGGTATTAGAGCCACGGTCTTCTATGACAAAATCTCCTACGAGACAAGAAGATGGGTGAAAACCCACTTGGGTCTCTCAACTTATAAGGTGGTTTCTCCATGAAACCTCCAATCTTATATGGCACAAACTTCCTCTATTAGAAAAGGAGGATGCAGTTCTACCTTCAAGGGATGAGCTAGGACATGTGGAAAGTCATCATCATCCCCTACGAAGACCCTACAGGAGATGTAGATACTTGGGTTGAAGCTACACTTAAGAAGACACAACTCAATGCAAAGGCTATAAGCATCATCTGTGTTGCCCTCACCCCTTCTGAGTTGAACTGGATCTCCTCTTGGGCACATTCCATGAGATATGTAACATGTATTGCATCACCTGCGAAGGCACAAAGCAAGTCTGGGAGTCAAAGATCTACATGTTCAAGGGTCTGCTTGAAATCTTCAAGATGGGCTAGAAGGAGAGAGTGGTTGAGATGTACACACGACTTAACACCATCATCAATGGACTTGCTTCATTGGGCCACACAATGGATAGAGGGACCATCAAATCCAAGATTCTAAGGTCTCCCCCCAAGAGATGGGAATTTAAGGTGAACTCTGTTGAAGAATTTAGAAGCCTTAGTGATATTGCCACTATAGAGCTCATCGACAATTTTCAAGCTCATTATCTAAGACTTAACAAGCAAGAGGAAGATGGAAAGCAAGAAGGGAAGGAACCAAAGAAGATCAAAGATAGTGCATTCAAAGCTCAAATGGAGAAGATCAAAGATACTGCATTCAAAGCTCAAATGGAGAAGATCAAAGATACTACATTCAAAGCTCAAACAGAGGCTCTTGTTCTCCAACAACAACTTGCTTGCCGGTCCTCCACTCCTTCCTCAAGTGAAGATGAAGCCCCTAGTGAACATGAAACTAAATACTCCAAGGGGAAGAACCTCAAAGGAAAACCATCATCCTCCTCTACTCCAAAGTGCTATGAATGTGGGCAAAAGAGGCACTACAAGAATGAATTCCCCAAGGCTAAGAATTCCTACCACAAGGGCAGCTCCAAGAAAAGGGAGGACTACAAGAAGGATGGCAAGAACAAGAAGAAGGACAAGAAGGAAAGAAGAAGTAAGGATGCAGCCCATGTTGCATGGGAAGAGTCTTCTTCAAGTGATGCAAGCTCCAATGAGGGAGAATAGCACCTTGCACTCATGCCCTTTACTAGTGAAGACATTGGTGAGGTGAGGTAAGCTTGCATGACTTATCTAATGAAACTCTCATTGATATGCTTAATGCCACCCACTCTTCTTATTCTAAATGCAAATATAAGAAGAAGAGGTTAGGGAA
Source organism: Alisma plantago-aquatica (assembly GCA_963693085.1). Lineage (NCBI taxonomy): Eukaryota > Viridiplantae > Streptophyta > Magnoliopsida > Alismatales > Alismataceae > Alisma > Alisma plantago-aquatica. The sequence continues at coordinate 805,845,013 of OY856409.1, forward strand.
GATCATAGATGATTTGTATGCTAAGATTGATATCCTTGGTCAAAATGAGAAATTATATCTTGATAGTATTGATTCTTTGCAAGGGAAGTTTCTTGATCTTGAGTTCCAATACAATGGAGTTGAAGTATAGAATGGTATCTATCTTAAGAACATGAATGGTCTTAAAGAGGAAAACCAAGCCCAGCTTTATGAGCTTGTCTTACTTAGAACTAGAAATTATGATCTTAGACATGCTTGTGATGCTATTAAGGATGCAATTATGATTTACCTTGATGAGCTTGTTATGGTTAGAACTGAAAATGCTAGATTGCTTTCTCAAATAAATAATCTTTCTTCTAGACATTTATTTCTAAGTAATAAAGTTGTTAGTCTTACTTTAGAAAAATATTCTTATCTTACTAAAGTCCTCTATTTGGATGCTGACTTACTTCATGCACAAGATGATCTTGTTAGCTTATCTTCTACTATTATTACTCTTAGTGATGACAATCACAAACTAAAAGCTTCCTTGCAGAAATTCCTTAAAGGGAAAAAGTCCCTCAATGAACTTCTAGATCACTCTACCAAACAAGTTGGTACTAGTAGTTTGGGATATGTAGGTGGAGCTCCAAAGAGAAAGAGCAAGGGTAAGGGTAAGAAAAAGAGCAAGGAAACTCCTTTACATAAGTAATTTGTCTCTAAGAACCTTATGGTTTGTGTGAATTGCAAGAGTGATGACCACTACTCTACTTATTGTCCTTATAGAGATAAGGGGACCAACCCAAAGATGAAATGGGTCCCCGAGCTAACATTGGATCCCAAAGTTTGAGTTGGGCACCGACATCTTCCTTTCTTATAGGTAAAAAGAAAATGGATTGTTGATAGTGGTTGCTTAAAGCACATGACAGGTGAAATCAAATACTTCAACAAGTTCACAAAGAAGAAAGGAGGATCGATGACATTTGGTGACAACAACAAAGGTAAAGTGACATGTGAGAGTGATGTAGGTGATTCACTATGCATCAAGAATGTTCTTCTTATGGATGGCTGACATCACAATTTAATTAGTGTTAGTCAATTATGTGATAATGGGTATCTTGGTCGTTTTACCTAAGTAGAATGCTTGCTTCTAGATTCCGTCCCCTATAATGTTATATATAAGGGAACTAGAATGGTAATATCTATGTTATTGTTCTTGACTCTATTAAGCCTATTTTTGGTAGATGCATTGTTGTCAATTTGAATGATATTTCCTTATGGAACCAAAGGTTTGGTCATGTAAATATGCATCAGTTGAAGAAGTTGAACAAAAAGGAATTGGTAAAGGGACTTCATAAATTGGATTTTGAGAAGGATGAGGAATGTAAACCTTGTACCCAATGAAAGAAAAGCAAATCCTCCTTTAAGTCCAAAGGAGTCCTTAGTACCAAAAGAGCTCTTGAACTTCTTCATATTGATCTATTTGGCCAATGAGAATACAATTACTTTGTGGTAGCAAGTATTGCCTCATGATTGTCGATGACTTTTATCGCTATACTTAGACCTTCTTTCTTGTTTCTTTTCTCAACTTTTTGTAAATGATTTGAAAATGAAGCTTCTTTTCAGCCTCTATCCGCAATGACCATGGGGGAGAATTTGAAAATGACATGTTTGAACAGTTTTGTGAGGAATTTGGGTATTTCCATAACTTTTCTTCACCTTGAACACCTCAAAAAAATGGGGTTGTAGAGAGAAAGAATAGGTCGCTACAGGAAATAGCTAGGACCATGCTTCTAGAGTATGATACTCCAAAGAAGTTTTGGGTTGAAGTTGTTAGCACTTCATGTTTTTTTGCAAAATTGGGTTCTCACTCATCCATCTTTGAAGAAACCCCCCTATGATTTATGGCGTGGTAGAAAGCCTTCCATCGATTACTTTCATGTATTTGGATGTCCTTATTTTGTTTTAAACACCAAGGATTCCCTCAACAAGTTTGGTTGAAATTCTTACAAGGCTTTCTTTCTTAGTTATAACACTACCAGTAGAGCTTATAGAGTTTTTATCATTGAACTGTCTAAAGTTGAAGAATCTATTAATGTTACGTTTGTTGAGAATAACCCCTCTATTTTGAAGAATATTGTTGCTGATGATATTGTAGATGAGGTGATTCCTCACTTGAAAGATATCAACATTGTTGAAAAGCAAAAGAGGTGATAGTTGATGAAGAAGAGAAAGAAGAAGAAAAGAAGGATCCAACTCCCCATTTTCCAAAGAATCATCTAAAAGAGCTCATCATAGGATATCCTTTTGAAAGGGTGAAGATGTGGGCTTCTTACAAAAAAACCAACAATGCCTTCATCCCCCAACTCGGGCCAAAGAACGTCAAATAATCTTTCATGGATGATGAATGGATCCTAGCCATGCAAGAAGAGTTGGAGAAATTTTAAAGTACAAAGTGTGGACCCTAGTGCCAAGACCAAATGATGGGAATATCACTAGCACCAAGTGAGTTTACCTCAACAAGCTCAATGAAAGTGGAAAAGTGGTAAGGAACACAACAAGGTTAGTTGCTCAAGGCTACAATCAATAGGAAGATATTGATTTTGATGAAACTTAAGCAGCTATTGCTAGACTTAAGCCTTTTAGAATGTTACTTGCCTTTGATAGCTATAAGAATTTCTTGTATCATCAAATGGGTGTTTGTAACATCCCAATTTCAGAGTAAATTCAAACCTTAATGTGATTCGCCTGATAAGAGTCCACTAAGGGACCAAATAAACCTAACCATGGTTTAATATATAAATGATCTCAGAAAAGATGATGCACATATAATCGATTAAATATGTAAAGTTAGTAATAGGATGCATATGAATATGAATGATTGTTTCATATGGACAATAATAGACATAGTGTGATAATAATTAGATGTTTAACATGTGTGAAGATAATTGATATGCTTTATGTAAGTTCATATTGAATTGATCGACGTTATGATTAAAACATCATAAATGATATAGAATAATGCTATGTAGATTTTATGAAAGTAAAGTGATGCTAATTAGACTCATGATCCTAAATGTTGATAATTAGTGTAATGTACGGGTCTCAATAACTTGCTATGAATTTTGAGATGATTTGGATAATCCTAGATAGTACATTATTATTGGAGAAGATGATGTCTAGGCATTATGTTGTGATTGATAATTCAATTTGTTGATCTATATAGTGGGACATGTGAAATCACACACACTATAATGGTGTAGTCTAGGTAGTGAATTAGGTTGTGATAATTTTGTACAAGAAGGTTATAGTTATAAGAGGTGTTGATCAAATTTTGGGACCAATCTAGATTAAGGAGTAGCCTATAGAAATTATATAAGGAATACAACATTTTAATGCATTGTTAAGTAGTGAGCCAAGAAAATGAAAGCCTGAACCGTGGTCCATAACCAACCCTTTGGTTCTACTAAACCGAGTCAGTTAGTCAAAGAACGCTGGAATATGAGAAAGATTAGATCGTGCAACCGTCTATTCTTCCGAAATAGGAAACTAACCATAGTTTTGGTTGTCTCAGACCTCATTGTGAGACTGATAAGTAGGGGGGGCTATATAAATCTTAGGCTTTGGCACCGTAAAGGAACAAAAACTTAGGGTTTTGAGCGGCAGAAAGAGATAAATAGAGAAACCGTGAAGAAGAAAGGGAGGAAGAAGAGCCTGACGGCGCCTGGGTTTGGGCCGCCCTGACTTTCAAAGGACCGAACCACCAAGGGTGCCTCTCGGCACAAGCCCAGTGGCCAAGATCGGTGAGGATGAGGATGCATCGAGGTGAGGAATCATATTTCGAACGAGATACAACATTCGAGATAGCAGGAGGGATGCCAAAGCACCTGGGCGGTTGCCCTGTTCTTGGTGCAGGAGATAGGGGAGATGAGACTCCCAGTCAAAACCCAGCTAAGTCAAGTCTGGGGACCACTTTCTCACCTACCTCAGCATCGGACAGAGTCTTGGTGGCGGTGTGACCCAAGTATGGTCACTTGATCGATCCCAGACGACCGAGCTTGCTAGAGAGGAGGCGGGGGTCGGCGCTCTATTTTCACAGTAAAATAGGGGCGTGTGATCCCTGTTCACGCCCCTGTGAGTGGACGAGAGGGTGGGTCGGGCGCCTCCTTGCTGGGCTGCCGACCACAAGGCCCAATTATCCTAAAAGGTAAAGAAAAGCAAAGTAAGACTTGTAATCAGATTTTGATTTGTTATAACTTTAGGAATTCATAAGGATTGATTTGATTGTCGAAATAGGGTGTTTACGGGCTTGTTGGAAAGCTAGAGATATGAAGAACATATTGAAGGAGGTTTCAGACTCTTAAAGTATCTATATGAGGTAATTTAATTTGAGGAAAGGTTAGATAAGTACATTATGTGCATATATGTTGATATTTGTTAAATCAATGTGATAGGTGTGAAACTCATCATTAAACTTCAAGGGAGTGTTACACCACAAGTTTTATAGGATTTAGACCTGACTAGAGGGATCCAAGATGAAGATTTTATACTCTATGACACAGGTAAGTGGTTCATGCCTATGAGTACTCATGTTTTAAGTTCAGTATGTTTACATGTCTCCTGATAAGGCTTTTATAATTTATATGGTCCAATGTTCTAAGATTTTAATGCAGACAAGAATATTCTCATATCTCTATCATTATGTAAGTTCAGATATCCAAAATCTCAAATAGAGACATGTTGCTCAAAATAGTTGTGACCCATGGACCAAGTCCATGAGAAAGTTAAATAATCATGTTCCTACAAGATTTCTTAGAAATGTTCGAAATTAATGAATAAGATTGTAAGATAAGATATGCAAGTAATGTAGCCATACTTAGTTGGTGATTTGGGATAGTTTTGTATTGAGAATTTAATTACAATTTAAGAATATGAATTTTAGAATATTCAGACATGGTCTCCTTTTAGAAATAAAGGTACTTTTGGGATCACAATGTATTATAAAAATGAGTTCATGATGGCATTATAAGATAATGACACATTAAGTTATGATTAGGTTGCAATACAATATTTTATAAGATTTCTATTTTGATATTTAAGGTTTAATATGTAAGTTCATATGCAAAGTTTTAGGGTAACGTCATATCTTATAAGAAGGATTGAACCATCTTGTCAGAATTGATATTTTTAGATATGTTGTACTTATGATACTTTCATAAGCTTGACTTAAGATACTCTGTATACTTAGTATTTATATATTCATGTCAGATCCTTTCTCATAAGACATTAGACTCATTTATGATATAATTGGTATAATGAAGTAATCTTACCGAATAAGAGTTTTAGAGTAAAGTTTACCCAGATAATGAGATACATGTTCAAATCTAGCAATGAATTCAGTTTAGAACTTAAGAATAAGAGATTTAGATTCAGACTTAGACTACTCACTGTGTGTAGCCAGATTTTGAATAAAGATACATGATATGGGTTATAGGCCCAATCTCAATTATGTTGTAATTTGAAATACATACCCAAATTCCATAATAGAATCAGTTGAGATTTGAAAGAGTAAAGATTCAAATTCAGATTCAGATTTAGAATTTAGTACATGCTCAGTACTCAGTAACCAATCTCAGATAAGTTCAGTTATCAGTTTAATATAAGATAAGTTCAGATTCAGTATTCAGCTTCAGTTCAGATTAAGAATTAAGTAAGTAAGTTTAGACTTAAGTTAATTAAGTTGAAACCTTCACATAAGACATTATATGATAAGTCCTCATTCAGTAGTCCCGGGACGATTCATAGGCATCTGTTGCCAATTCAGAGGATTGTTTACTCCAATTCAGAGGTGTTGCGGCACCAATTCAGGGCGTAGCCACACCAATTCAGAGACACATCGGTGTCATTCAGGGCATGTAGTGCCATTTCAGGGTACTTCGGTACCAATTCAGGGCGTAGATACGCCAATTCAGGAGGACTTATTTTATAATGGTGGCCACAAATAGATAAAAATCGTAAATAAAAGATACTTAATATTAGAGCATGTCTATAATCTCATCCACAAATGTGATGAGAGGAATTCAGATAATATATTTATGATCCAGAGACTTTGGTGTAGGCCATGAGACCTAGAGTATAGGCCTCCAGAAAAGATAGAGTAGAAAATAAGAGTTTAAAAAATGAGAGATAATATGTTTCTAGAGTTAATCAAAGTTTAATGTTCATTTTGTATTTATGATTTCAAGAATCTTTTGTAATATTTTAGTTCTTTAGCGATGTATATTTTAGAATATTCATGCCACTTACTCTAACGACTATTTTTCCCAATGCATGGCTGGGGACGCGGTGTCCGCAGGTTTTGGAGCAATTGAAGAACAAAGGGACCAGTAAAGGCCTAAGAGATTTTCAAGCTCAACCTAGTGGGGTGCCATCTACCTAGATGATCCTGAGTATTGCCATCTTTTTATTATGAACTTATGCATAAACATGATGTAGTTTTATGTTGACAAAAAGCTATGTGTGAATCAGTTTTACTCAATGCAAAGTGTTTCATTTGCTTTTATTGCAATGATTATCATGTTTGTGACACTCCCAGATGAATATATATATATAGCTTCCGCCCATGTGTTATGAAAATTGGGGTGTTACAATATGGTATCAGAGCAATTTGGTAAATGGCCACTAGGCAAACATGCTTCTCATAGACACCCTAGAGTGAAGAGGAAGGTTAGGGTTGAGGGATAGAATCCAAAGGAAGAATACCATAACCTAGAGAGATTAAAAACTCAACCTAGTTTAGATCTAAAGTAGCAACCTAAACCTAGATAATGAGATAGCCTCTCCATTCTCAATGGTTATGGCCAGCCAATTGAGGATTAAAGAGGGATGTCTTAAGCAGTAGACCTTTTATGCGTCTCTCATTTCTTACTGATCCATGTAGTATGAGACACATGTATCAGTGGGTGAGTGAGAGATAGCATCTCAGGATCCCACATCTCTAGGTATGTGCCTGATCACCACATATCTAGGAATGTAGGAGTTACCTAAAGGACCATAGATTAGACAGTCATGTACAACTAATGTTAGAAAGTCATGACACAGTTGAGACGGATGCCCTAAGTATAAATCCAAGTTTAGTTTCACAAACCCTAAGTATGAGTAAAGTAGTAGACCAAGGTAATAGATAATGCCCACATAAATATTTTATGAAATACATTACATATCTCTTTCAATGCAAAATTTTGAACATAAGTGTACCTTAATATGTTAATTATTAATAAATGAAGAGGTAAGCAGAACCCTAAGGTGGGTAGTACTGGAAATTTCGAGGACAAAATTATTTCAAGGTGGGTAGAATTGTAACATCCCAATTTCAGAGTAAATTCAAACCTTAATGTGATTCTCCTGATAAGAGTCCACTAAGGGACCAAATAAACCTAACCATGGTTTAATATATAAATGAGCTCAGAAACGATGATGCACATATAATCGATTAAATTTGTAAAGTTAGTAATATGATGCATATGAATATGAATGATTGTTTCATATGGACAATAATAGACATAGTGTGATAATAATTAGATGTTTAACATGTGTGAAGATAACTGATATGCTTTATGTAAGTTCATATTGAATTGATCGACGTAATGAGGAAGTCTCATCTTATATCCAGTAAGAGGATTTTGAGGTATCTAGCCAAAACTCAAAATTGTGGGCTATGGTATTCCAAGTCAAGGGACTTTACTCTTATTGTTTATAGTGATGTCGATTATGAAGGGTTCTTGATTGATAAAAAATGCACAAGTGGTACTTACTTATTCCTGGAACCATGCTTGGTTTATTGGTTTTATAAGAAACAATCCACAATGGCTATTTCAACTATCGAGGTTGAACATATTGCAGTTGGAAGTTATTGTGCCCAAGTCCTATGGATGAAGCAAATGCTCCAAGACTTTAACATTCATTATGATTCTTCTCCTCTCTATTGTTACAATACTAGTGCAATCAATCTCTCTTATAATCCCATATTGCATAGTGGAGCTAAACATATGGAGGTTCGTCATCACTTTCTTCATGACCACATTTCCAAGAAGGATATCTATATCACGCATGTGGACACAGAGAAACAGCTTACATGCATTTTCACAAAACCACTAGCTAGAAAGAAATTTACTTTTATTAGATCAAAACTGTTCATAACTTCTCTTGATGATATTGACATGCAATCTAGCTAGATGTTATGATACCTATATGTTTCCTGCTTATAAATGGTCATATTTTACTTGAAAGTGCTATAATTGCCATATTTCATGCCTTATTTCGCTTGTTTTTGGCTATTTTTTGCAAACACATGTTTTATCACAAAGTAGTATCCATTGATGAGTGAAGTGTGCCTCAATATGTTTAGAAACATGATAGACTGGATAAATAATTTTATATAGCACTCTAGAGGCTTAGATGTAAATTTTCTATGTTTTGGACAGGCTGACCATTCTTTTGAGTTTAACTTGGTATAAACTCGACCAATCCCTAGATGAGGACTGGTCTATAATGCAATATCAGTCAAGTTTCTGAAATAAAGAACTCGATCGACACCATGATTGGACACAAATTAAAAAGGGCATCGACCAACTTTTCTCCCTCTCAACTAGAGAAAGTTGATCGATAGCCAACCTCCAATGCTTGTCTTCAAACCTTAGGCTAACCCAACCTCTCCTTCACCCTTCCTAGCATCTGATCAGCCCTCCTTGCCTCTCCCAACCATGATCTAGGTGGTTAGGTGACCTGCTGCTTGCATTTTCCCTCTCATTTGGTGGTCATCTCCTCTCAATCCAACTTAAATGGCCTCCAATCGTAGGAAGAGATCCAAATTAGTTGGAGCTCCATCCTCCTCCACTTCTCCAAGGTATATCTCCTTTGATAGCACCTCTTTCATCTCAAATCAAGCTAGGAATAGGTACAAGGAACTCCTTCCTAGGCCTCCCTTTCCTTTTTGTGCTTTGTTTGAACCTCATTTTGCAATGAGTGAGGTGATTAAATAGGTTGCTAGGGTGTTCAAAGCACATCATCTCAGTGCTTTGTGTGTAGAGCATCCATGCTTCTCAAATTCCATGTCTAGAATGAAGGGCGTCCATGAATTTTATGACAATTTGACATGGAACTACACCACTGTCGTGCCACCACCCAACACCCAGGTCATCATGAATTCCTTGATAGCTGGTACCAAGATAATAATCTCTAAGGATTAGTTGTATACCTATTTCTCTGGTACTGACGTTATCACTATATGGATGGCTTCCTATCCTCAATACTATGATTTGGTGGACCCCCAGAGTTTCTACAAAAAGGTTTGACCATGTGCTTACCCTTCCCGATATCCATAAGTTTTTCAAGAAACCTGATGTCCCATACCTGAAGAAATACATCCTACCCTCCTCTTCCCTCAAAATCAAGAGTGGACTTATTGCATTAGTGATAAACTACAATATCCATCTAAAGAAAATCAAATGGGTATTACCAAGAACACTACTGTAACAATGTACTCTCTTGAACAATGTTGGTGTCAAGTGGCTTGTTATCTTGTTCACCATATGACCTTCTTTGACACAGGGAAGAACACCACTGATACCCACCCACAGAACCCAAACCTGATATATGGCTAGTTTTCTCACCATGATGAAAAATCTATTTTTCATGACCTTAGCTACAAACCAAGCCAAAAAGGGTTTGCATCAGTAAGACCACAATCAATAAGTCTTTTCACTATGCTTCCTCTACTACACCAGATACTTCCACCTCCACCTAGGCTCCTCCACATCCACCACCTCGACTTGATTGTGCCTTGTTTTCAATGTCAAATGAATCCTTCATGGGATATGTGATACACCAACAGGAGTACAACCTCCAAGTTTAGGACCACATCCACCAGGATTTAGTTCAAATCATGTCAAACATGACTGATCATGTAGTCATCCCTACCCCACCTACCAGCCCTACCCAGGCGCTGACTATGCTTCTTATGCATATAGTCAGTTCTACCTAGAACCTCCACCTACTTCTTATACTACACCTCCTCCTTTTGATTATGTACCTACCCCCGTTTCTTCTCAGAGGCTTTGCCTCCTGGCCCTACTTCTACTCTTCTAGATAAATTTAATGGGACTTCAATTACCAACTTTGGGCAAGATAAGACTCTAAGAGAGTGTGGCATCTTCTGGGAAGAGCCAAACTGTCATTGTCCTGGTCCTCATTTGTTTGTTCTTTTTTATGATGGGGAAATGGTTGACAAAGACACTGATGATGCCATTGATTGTGTGGATGTTGATGGTTCTGATGATGGCCCTGATGATGGTGATGATGTTGGTGAGACTACACCTGGTGCCACTGCTACACCTTAGATGATGATGAGGACTACTAGCCCGAGGCTAAAGATGACAACCCTCTTGACATAGGCGGCCTAGACGTTTTGTTCTTAGTCTATAATTTGCTTATTCAGATCAATTTCTGTAGACTTTTTATCTATTGGACATCTGGGCACTGTATCTAAGGATTACTATTTTCTTATATCGTTGTTTTCTTTGCTGCTTTTTAGTTTTTATCATGAGAGGGAATATATAGTATAGCAATATGAACTTTTGTACCTTGACTCTATGGTTGACTATATCTTATGAGTTCTAGGCATGTGTTACCATATTTTTTATTATGATTCTTGTATGCTTGTTCTCTCTATTTTGATGGATGGTGCTTGCTTTCTTATTTCTTGTGAGGTTTGTGCCTATGGATAAGGCTTGTGTTTGTAGTTCTCCTACCACCCTACCTTTTTGAAATGACAAAGGGGGAGAAGACATGAAGAGATCATGTTATACATGTGCTACAGTGGAGAAAATGAGCTCTGGTACATTTTGAAATGTGATCCTTTTCTAGTTGATTATCTATTATATCATGTGACTATGTGACACAATATAGACATGTGTTCTATGGTTATGATTTTTGGAAAAATAACCATATGAGGTGAAAGAAAAGAGAAATTGAGGTAAGCATGAATTGACGGGGAGCAATTGCAATTGTTAAAATCACGTATCCCCTTACAATTCACAAGGTAAAAGTTTTAAATTCTATATCCTTTTCAATAGGTTAAGAAATGGTTTGTCATCTTCAAGAAGGGGGGAATGTTGACCTAAGTGTTATACATTGTCCATATTTGATGATGACTTAACCATTCCATTCCTATGTATCTAATATGTTTCTTTGAGATTGATTTCAGGAATTACGTACAAGAAAAGGATCAATTCAATTTAGCTTGATCTAGTTCAAGTCAAAATCAATGCAAATGCACTTTCTTAGAAAATGCCCTAAAACCCGTAAGACATTTTTTGAAACCATTTGTATTGATGTTATGCTTGTAACTAAGATGAGAAAAAACCAGGAGCCCTAAATTTGAATATTCAATCACTCTAATGACATTTTCCAAAATTGATAACGGGTTGTTTTCTTGGTCGAGTTTCCTTCCTAGAAACTTGACTGATGCCTAGAATTGGTCTTGGCAAATGTCCATGTTCAATCAAGTTTCCAATACATAGAACTCGACTGACATCCTGCATTGGCAAAACAAATTTAAGCAATCTTCCAAGTTTCATCCAGGATAAACTTGACCGATGCTTCAAATTTGCTTTGTCGCATAGTGTAATTGGTCGAGTTATCGTTATTGAAACTCAATTGACTGCACTATATGGAGTGTGCAAAAAAATTGATTCTAACCATTGGAGTGTTGAAAAACTCAAAATTATATTTGTTGCAACTCCCCAAATGGCTAGAAAACATTCCTTAGTGCTCCTACCCTCTAGTGGACATTGCCAACTATAAATAAGACCTCTTAGAGTTCATTCCAAGGTTGCTCCTTCATGGTATTCAAGATCCTAGCTATAGTTGAGTGCATCCTGTCCACTTGAGCCCCTTTCCCTCTCTTGTTTGCAAATCAAAATTTCCACATGAGTGAGATAGGATATGTTTGAGAGAGCTACTCCATTGTAGACTTGTAAAGCTCTCAAAGCTTCCCTTTCCCCAACCCCCCTTCTTCAAGATCAAGTTGGTGAAAGCTTCTCCAAGTGAAGGAGAAGGTGCAAAGCTTATTCAAGGTTGAAGAAGAAGATGCTAAATCTTCTTCAAGTGGAAGGAGAAGGTCAAGGTTGAAGATCTGGGAGTAGAGTGGGTAATTCCTTCAAGATAAAAGACTTGTTTCAAGAAGGGGGTCTCCTTAGAGAAGGTGTCCAACTGCTTTCAAGGGTGGGTAAGACCATGTAGAGGTAGAAGACTCCATTTCAGAGGATAGGTAAGTCCTTGGTTGGTTTATTAGCCCCTTTTGGTCCTCAAAAAGGAGACTAGGTATCCTTGTCCCAGAAAAGGAAGGTCATCTTATATGTCTTATAATGAATATAAGTATACATTGGTTGCAAAATCCTACAGCTTGACCTCTCTAGGTAGTGGACTAACTTTTTCCTAGTTTGGGGATTGGAACCACTCTACATATCTTGTTCTTGTGTTTTTTCAATCTCTCACATCCTTGCTATTTGTAAAGACCAAGTCTCTACTAAAAACCATGGCAAACAAAAAAAACAAATGTGTGGCAGCGGAAGAAATAAAACTTGACTTTATTCAAAATATATAAAGAGTACATTATAAAATTTCCATAAAGGAAGTACAACTTTATACAAAACATAGGATCTAGGTAGAGGAAGACTTAGACTAAGCCAATATTGTCTCCAAACAAAAGAACTTAATATATAAAGGCAACTATGATCATGCAAGCTATATGCTCCAATTCTTCTTGTCCTATCCTTAGCCTTAGGTAGGTTCACCAAGCTTCCATGCGCACTCTGACACTAATCTGGGTGGTTGGGATCACCCAATAAGAGAAAGATAAAAAGTATGTGTTATTCAAGTGAAATAGGACAATCAAATAATCCAAAGCATTGCAATATAAAAGGATCTCTACACGAAAAGATTTTAAAAGAAATGAGGCAAGTATATGAATAAAAGAGAGAAAACTGCCATAACCAATCACCACAATAATAATCACATAGCATGCATATATTAAGACACAAAGTCATCTCAATGTAGGGTGAGGCACCTACCGGACCTCACCAGTGGCGGGGGGACTAAAACCCCAGTGCCTATATAAAGTGGCAGGGGGACTAAAACCCCAGTGCCTAATATAAAATGGCAGGGGGACTAAAACCCCAGTGCCCGGCAGGAGGACTAAAACCTCAGTGCCCTATGGGTGGTTTGTACTCATCTACACTACATTGTCATTTGTCCTAAAATACATCATGCTTAATAGTTCACTTGGCAGTAGTAAAAGATATAAAAGTAACATTTGCACCATAGCATTTGGGAATAAAACCCACGAATAAACCACATAAAGGAGCCAACATAGGTTATAGTAAGATTTAAGCATTTCCATTTAAATGAAATAACATATGTAGTAGCAAGATTCACATGATTCAAATGAATGAGCCACAATGGCATTATAAGCATAAAATAAGGAAAGAGCCAAATAAATTCATGTAGAAGGATAACAAGGCTAGCACATAATGAAGGTAGGGATGGATAAGAGCCCAACCTAAGGATAGGTGTGATTTGCACATATACATTCCACATAGATTTCACATTCATCATATATGTCACATACATAAATAGATATCACATACCTTAGTTTTCATTCATTACCATCACATTCACCAGTCTGATTGTATCCAATTCCATATTTCCCTAGTTGCAAGCATTACACATGTATTAGGTTACTTAAAGGTACTTTAAGTGTAAAATATCCACATTTATAAACCATGGATTAAAACTTTGGATTTTAGTTCTGTAAATAGGGCCAAACGATTCCTAATATTTTTCTACTCGAGAAAACATATTTTCTTTTCAAAAACAGAGTTAAAACACTATTATAATCATTTTATAACACTTTATACATATAAATTAGAGTTTGAATTAATTATGAGTTTTGGGATGGAAAATAGGGTTCAAAACTTAAAAATTCGGATTCTACATGATTTTATATTTCCAACTAGTATTTATTTATATTTTTCTGATAACCGAGCGATTTACTACGAATTAAACAAAACTGACCAATTAATTGCTAAATGGGTAAAAAAAAACAAGGTTTCAGATGACGAAACTGCCCCTGGTGAGAGGATCAGGAAAAGAGGGCGTGCGGGGGAAAAAAGGTAAAAAGCCACCCGAGCTTCTTCAAGCTCGGGCGCAACCATGGCGCCGAGGTGTATCTTGAGAACTTGGGTGTTTTTGCATTTCTCAACCAAAATCATCGTGCAGGTACTCGAAAAGAAGAGAATCGAAAGACGAACTCACCAGACCAATAAATTTCGACGAACGAGCACTCTAGCTCCGGGGAGAGGTGCCGCAAGCACAGATGAAAAAAAAACAACTCCACGTCGTCGGCTACACATGCGATCTCAGATGAAATTGATGGTTTGTGCAAGTTGCTAAGGGGTCGACAGATGTGTGTAGGTGGTCATATATACATGGAAAACTCAGAGGAGTCGAAGAGAAGGTGGAGATGAGGAGCTACGGCCAACCATAAATGGCGTTTTGCCTACATTGCACGGGATGCAAAGAAACTTGGCTCATTCGATGCGGGAGGTCCTCACGAACTCGTGGGTGAAGAAATCTCCGGAAAAGGTGAAGAGACGAGGGAGAACGAGAGAGATGAAGCGAGTCGCGGCTGCTCGCTTGCTCCTTCGGTTAACTGAAGGTAGAAGATGAAGAGCCAACCATTAGATGGGATCCACGTCCAACCTGGACTGTTGGATTGTGACCCACGATGGGCCGGACGTGCGTGATAGGCATTTACAGGCTGAACTTAGGCTTAAATGATGCAAATGAATGATATATCGATTGCTATTAAGTCACACTATATTAAAAACTTGTTTAATACATTTGGAAGGTCAAACGAGCTCCAATTAACCTCAAATGGTAACCCTAGGTTTCTAATGACGTCTAGATTCATGCTATATAATTAGATTTTCGTTTCACCCAACCTTTGGCCTCCAATAATTATTTTGATTATTAAAGCATATATTAATATAATGCTTGGGCAAATAATCATGGGTTGCTTTTATAAGCAACCCTTGGTTCCCAAATTCGAGATTTGGAGTCCAAGAGTCCTCCACTCACTAATAGCATGCATTTGCAAGTTTTATTAGCCCATATTAAGAGTGAGGTATGAAGGTGGGTTATTATTCACCATTTTAATTTACACTATATTAAAAGTGTATAAAATAGTTTTAAGGGGTCAAATCAACTCCAAAAGCCACCAAATTTTAATCACATGCTCATATTAAAGTCTAGAACAATGCTATGAAATTACTTTCTCGTTTTACTCATTATTTGGCCCTTAATAAATATATTGCTCATTAAAGTGTATATTAACATATTAAAATGAACGAGTTATAAGAAAAGTCTTCTTTCTATGAAACATGTGAGTAAATTTCGAGATATTAAGCACATTAAGATTTCAATAATCATTTCTCAATTAAATAACATATTTTCATGAATTAAAATCATATTTTGAGGAGAGAGAAACAATTAAGGTTAATGTTCTCATACATTAACTCAAATACACATTATTGCTAATATATTTATCCAAAAAGCTCCAAATTAACATTATATACTTATTATCTCTCATAAAACTCCATTTTGCATAATTAGTCCTTAATTATTTCCTTAAGTGGGTTATTTGTGCAAACACCCCTTTATTATCATAAATGGAGGTAAAAAAGGAATTTCACCATCATTAAGGCTCAAATTGCAAATAAAGTCCATAAAATGATCCAAATGGATGGAAAATTTATGAAAAAGGTCCAAATGGACTACAAGGCAAAGAAAAGCTCAAAAGTGGGTAAATTGTAGGAAAGACCCTGAGATTCAGTATGTTACAGCACACCACCCCTTAAAGAGGATTTCGTCCCCGAAATCACAACAAGAGGAAAGAGAGGGTGAGTGTGCAACATCCCAACCTTAAACTACCTGATGGGTACTAAAAGCTCTACACATAAGCCAGGTGTTACTAAGGTTTCCACAAAACCTATATCCTTTTATCAAACTCAACCTAATTAACATTTTTGCCTTATTAGCATAATATCCATCATGAAGAGGTATCATATTTATTATACTATCACTTGTGCCACATTTTATTCAAAACAATTACATATCAATATTATATCATATGTATTTACCTCATCAAGGGTTTTAAGCACAATTAGGGTTTACTAAGCCATTTCAACATTAATTAATGTATTAGGTCAAAAGCCTTAATAACATGAATTCATTTTCCATTATCCACTTAAAACTATCATGTAGAATTATCACAAATTATTTTGTAGAAAAAGTTAATATTATCCAACAAGTTATTAAGCCTATAGTAATTCCAAATAATGTTCATATTGCACATTGTCATATCATTTTTCATACTCATATTAATGACATCATTAATCATTTTCGTCCATTACAGTAATAAATTATACATATTTTACATCACATTAGGCATTTATGAATATTTATGTGAATCCAATTATTCATTATCATGTTTGAGTCATTATATTCATTTTAGTGAATAGGATGTAACACATTAAATATTAATGAATTAATTCATATTTCAAGTTATGATGAGGTGTTCATTAGATAACAAGGTGCTATACCTTACATATATTGATAACTTTGTGACTATAATCCATTTATATGTATCAAGGTAAATTATGTGATGACACCTAAGGTCACTAATGTATCATGAAAGGCATTAAGGGTATATATATGTTGTCAAGGCTATATGATTACATATTGGGGTTTAGGTCAACATGATCATTACATGTTA
This sequence comes from Alisma plantago-aquatica, assembly GCA_963693085.1. Classification (NCBI taxonomy): domain Eukaryota; kingdom Viridiplantae; phylum Streptophyta; class Magnoliopsida; order Alismatales; family Alismataceae; genus Alisma; species Alisma plantago-aquatica. The sequence goes on from OY856409.1 coordinate 805,861,865, forward strand.
AAGCATCCTTAGGGTGCATTATCCATACACATTTTACCATTAGGGTGACATAGTCAATGTTATGCATATTCACAATTAGTAATGAGTAACTCATTATTATGTGTATCAATAATATGTGAAGGTTCAAGCATATGAACTATCTCTATATGACTTACTACATATTCACGTGTGTATAAACAAACAAGTTGAATTACAAGTATAATGTGTTTGGTAAATTCTTGTTCTCATAAGTTATTATGTACATATGTCCACATAGATAGGGTTTCTAACTCCAAAGGTATTTGATTTTGCTTTTAATTGGGATTCCATCCCCCTAAAAAGGGATTTCGTCCTCGAAATCAGATTTGCAAAACCAAATAGGGTACAAACACCATTACCCTCACTCCATCCCTTAAAAGGGTGAACTAAGTCAAACTAAGCTAAGGGAAAAAGGTACATAAAACTCAACACTATAAGGATTTACTAACCAAGCTTCAGGGTGCAACATAGGGTACACTAAACCTTAAACATAGGAGTATAAGGTATTTAAGGATGATTTTTGTGTAAGAGATCAAATCATCACTTATGGTTTTCCTAAGGATTCAACAATTAGGCAACATGCCCAAAGATAGACTATTTCAATATGTCTATATCAGATCAGGCCAGGCCAGGTCATATGAGCTTAGGAGTCCTCATTACCAAGCTAGTGGGGTGGAGGAAAACATTGCCAGCCCCCAAGCTCTGACCCTTTCTAGACACCATCACTTCCAACTTCTTGCTCTAGTAGCTTCTCAATAGACAATTCACCAAAAAGTTGACAAATTTTATTTTTAATATGAAATTATTATGATCCTAAATCAAACTTTCATGCTAGGTCAACTCTAAGGTGAAAAACTTACTAAAGAAACTATATATGGTAAGGGTTCTATCTAGGAGACAATTTGAATTAGTCAAGAATCCGACTACCTTGATGCTCTGATACCATGCTGTAAAGACCAAGTCTCTACTAAAAACCATGGCAAACAAAAACACCAAATGTGTGGCAGTGGAAGAAATAAAACTTGACTTTATTCAAAATATATAAAGAGTACATTATAAAAATTTCTATAAAGGAAGTACAACTTTATACAAAACATAGGATCTAGGTAGAGGAAGACTTAGACTAAGCCAATATTGTCTCCAAACAAAACAACTTAATATATAAAGGCAACTATGACCATGCAAGCTATATGCTCTTATTCTTCTTATCCTATCCTTAGCCTTAGGTAGGTTCACCAAGCTTCCATGCGCACTCTGACCCTAATCTAGGTGGTTGAGATCACCCGGCAAGAGAAAGATAAAAAGTATGTGTTATTCAAGAAAAATAGGATAATCAAATAATTCAAAGCATTGCAATGTAAAAGGATCTCTACACTAAAAGATTTTAAAAGAAATGAGGCAAGTATATGAATAAAAGAAAGAAAACTGCCATAACCAATCACCACAATAATAATTACATAGCATGAATATATTAAGACACAAAGTCATATCAATGTAGGGTGAGGCACCTACCGGACCTCACCAGTGGCAGGGGGACTAAAACCCCAGTGCCTATATAAAGTGGTAGGGGGACTAAAACCCCAGTGCCTAATATAAAATGGCATGGGGACTAAAACCCCAGTGTCCGACAGGAGGACTAAAACCTCAGTGTCCTATGGGTGATTTGTACTCATGTACACTACATTGTCATTTGGACTAAAATACATCAGGCTTAATAGTTCACTTGGCAGTAGTAAAAGATATAAAAGTAACATTTGCACCATAGCATTTGGGAATAAAACCCACGAATAAACCACATAAAGGAGCCAACATAGGTTATAGCAAGATTTAAGCATTTCCAAGTAAATGAGATAACATATGTAGTAGAAAGATTCACATGATTCAAATGAATGAGCCACAATGGCATTAGAAGCATAAAATAAGGAAAGAGCCAAATAAATTCATGTGGAAGGATAACAAGGCTAGCACATAATGAAGGTAGGGATGGATAAGAGCCCAACCTAAGGATAGGTGTGATTTGCACATATACATTCCACATAGATTTTACATTCATCATAGATGCCACATACATAAATAGGTGTCACATACCTTAGTTTTCATTCATTACCATCACATTTACCAGTCTGATTGTATCCAATTCCATATTTCCCTAGTTGCATGCATTACACATGTATTAGGTTACTTAAAGGTACTTTAAGTGTAAAATATCCACATTTATAAACCATGGATCAAAACTTTGGATTTTGGTTCTAGAAACAGGGCCAAACGATTCCTAATATTTTCTACTCGAGAAAACATATTTTCTTTTCAAAAATACAGTTAAAACACTATTATAATCATTTTATAACACTTTATACATTTAAATTAGAGTTTGAATTAATTATCAGTTTTGGGACGGAAAATAGGGTTCAAAACTTGACAATTCGGATTCTAAATGATTTTATCTTTCCAATGAGTATTTATTTATATTTTTCCGATAACTGAGCGATTTACTACGAATTAAACAAAACTGACCAATTAATAGCTAAATGGGTCAAAAAAATAAGGTTTCGGATGACGAAACTGCCCCTGGCGAGAGGATCAGGAAAAGAGGGCGCGTAGGGGCAAAAAGGTAAAAAGCTACCCGAGCTTCTTCAAGCTCGAGTGCAGCCATGGCGCCGAGGTGTATCTTGGGAACTTGGGCGTTTTTGCGTTTCTCAACCAAAATCGTCGTGCAGGTACTCGAAACGAAGAGAATCGAAAGACGAACTCACCAGACCAATAAATTTTGATGCACGAGCACTCTAGCTCCGGGGAGAGGTACCGCAAGCACAGCTGGAAAAAAAACTCCACGTCGTCGGCTACACACGCGATCTCAGATGAAATTGATGGTTTATGCAAGTTGCTAAGGGGCCGACGGATGTGTGTAGGTGGTCATATATAGATGGAAAAGTCAGAGGAGTCGAAGAGAAGGTGGAGGTAAGGAGCTACGGCCAGCCATGAATGGTGTTTTGCCTACAGTGCATGGGATGCGAAGAGACTTGGCTCATTCGAAGTGGGAGGTCCTCACGAACGCGTGGGCGAAGAAATCTCCGGAAAAGGTGAAGAGACGAGGGAGAACGGGGGAGATGAAGCGAGCCGCGGCTGCTCGCTTGCTCCTTCGGTTAACTGAAGGTAGAAGATGAAGAGCCAACCATTGGATCGTGACCCACGATGGGCCGGACGTGCGTGACAGCTATTTAAAGGCTGAACTTAGGCTTAAATGATGCAAATGAATGATATATCGATTGTTATTAAGTCACACTATATTAAAAACTTATTTAATGCATTTGGAAGGTCAAACGAGCTCCAATTAACTTCAAATTTTAACCCCAGGTTTCTAATGACGTCTAGATTCATGATTTATAATTATATTTTCGTTTCACCCAACCTTTCACCTCCAATAATTATTTTGATTAATAAAGCATATATTAATATAATGCTTGGGCAAATAATCATGTGTTGCTTTTATAAGCAACCCTTGGTTCCCAAATTCGAGATTTGGAGTCCAAGAGTCCTCCACTCACTAATAGCATGCATTTGCAAGTTTTATTAGCCCCTATTAAGAGTGATGTATGAAGGTGGGTTATTATTCACCATTTTAATTTACACTATATTAAAAGTGTATAAAATAGTTTTGAGGGGTCAAATCAACTCCAAAAGCCACCAAATTTTAACCACATGCTCATATTAAAGTCTAGAACAATGCTATGCAATTAGTTTCTCGTTTTACTCATTATTTGGCCCTTAATAAATATATTTCTCATTAAAGTGTATATTAACATATTAAAATGAACGAGTTATATGAAAAGTCTTATTTCTATGAAACATGTGAGTAAATTTCGAGATATTAAGCACATTAAGATTTCAATAATCATTTCTCAATTAAATAACATATTTTCATGAATTAAATCATATTTTGAGGAGAGAGAAACAATTAAGGTTAATGTTCTCATACATTAACTCAAATACACATTATTGCTAATATATTTATCCAAAAAGCTCCAAATTAACATTATATACTTATTATCTCTCATAAAACTCCATTTTGCATAATTAGTCCTTAATTACTTCCTTAAGTGGGTTATTTGTGCAAACACCCCTTTATTATCATAAATGAGGGTAAAAATGGAATTTCACCATCATTAAGGCTCAAATTGCAAATAAAGTCCATAAAATGATCCAAATGGATGGGAAATTTATGAAAAAAGTTCCAAATGGACTAAAAGGCAAAGAAAAGCTCAAAAGTGGGTAAATTGCAGGAAAGACCCTGAGATTCAGTATGTTACACTATTTATGCTTAGTTGCACTACAGATCCAATATTTGCAATCCCATATCTTTAAGTAACTTGAAGGTCTAACAAGTTTTGTGCAAGTGTTTGTAGCTCTATTCACTGCCCCTCTAGAGCCTTTTTATCCAACAACCTGGTCTATATTTAATATTAACATCATCATATCATAACCTCTATGATCTTTCTCAAATTTCATGTCATAGTTAACATCTTCATTAACATACATGTTATCCATTAATAAATTATATATGTATGACATTATTTGGCTCAGCAAGAGAGGCATATGTACAACTCATGAATACATGAATATTGGTCATACAAAGAAATATTAAAAATATATGGCATGGATGCAAGAGTACACTTTTATAATTTCCATTACATGATAAGGATCATAGATTAAAGGTAAGAATCCACTAGAAAGATCTAACAACAAATTATCCAAGTTCATTATGTTTCCCCAAATTTATTTGTCGTTTACCTCATAAAACATACATTATAATAGTAAGTCCACATGCACAACTCACCATCCATACCTTAGAGTTTACCCTTCCATCCTAAGATATTTATCACATCCTAAGTTATCCATAGGGTTAGGTAAAAGCCCATAGAATCTCTACCTTTCTTGATCACCGTGGTACAAGGGTGTATGGATTGGGACCTGAGAGGGGATCCAATCCTTGCTTAATTTGAGGAGTAAAACATCTAAACCAAACACACTAACATGTACGCTTGAATAGGTATATTTTCTTTTCTCAAATGAATGACCAACAAGACCAGAGTTTAGCAGTGGAAATCTATGTAATGGCTATTTTTTACTTTTATAGAATTGTAGAATAATCTCCCACTTGAGGTTTACATAAAATAAATAACTTCTTTTCTAGGTAGAGGGATGTCAAACTATATCAAGTCTATCTCCCAGAGTCAGGTTCACTAATCCAAGTCCAGGTCATCGTGTCAAGTCCATCATGTCCTTCACCTAAGGGGTTGGAAGAATACCCTGAAAAGATGACAAAATGGAAGTTGTTAGCGTAAAAATATCAGTATGTGCATACAAATAGGGACTGATAAATACTAACGAAAAAGGACATCAATAAAATTTATCATGGCTTCCCAGATCGAGAGGGAAACTAATATCCAAATGGATACCAAAGTGAATATTTAAAAAATATAAACAATAATAAGTTTCTTGTCTTTTAAAAAGAATGTTACATCAATAAAACTAGAAACACTATAGTTTCATGGTGAGTAATAAGAAGACTAGTATATACTCAAAAACAAGGTAGGAATCTGTATATCCCATACAAAGGAGCAGGAAGACTAAAATTTAAGTGTCAATATATATAGAGTTTTGTAGGAGGACTAAAACCTCAGTGCATGGCACGGGGACTAAAACCTCACTGCTTAAAATATAATCTATTTTATGAGGACTAAAACCTCAATGCATTGGCAACATGACTAAAATCACAATATCTAAAATAAATATGGTGTCACTACTTCTAGTTATGACTAGTCAATCACTCATTTAAATAGGGCAAACAAGATTAAGTATATTCAAGCACCAACAAGAGAATGAGAACATGCAAATGATATCAAGTGGGGTCAGAGGGTGCATAAAAGAAGATCCAACAATTTCAATGATGAAAGAGAATATAGTAGCAAAAGGTATCCTTCAGATAAGAACAATTCAAGGAAATAGCTTCACAAAAAATATTAGGGTTTTCAAGTTTCAAACAAACTAAGAGAGATCAATGTAGGTCAGTTACTCAATATGATCAGTGATACACAACATATCTCAGAGAGAAAAGTTAGGTTAATTGCTCAATATAGAATCCATAGATAACATACCTCATATCCAATATACCAATATTCAAGCTAAACCTAGACCAATCTCAGGTCCACAAGCAACCTATTAAGCATCAAAATAGTTAATTACATGTATGCTTCAAACCCTAAAATTTCCTTTTAATTAATATTGATTTAGGTCTCTTAAACCAATACCATGATCTAGATGATTCTTTCATTATTCCAAAACACTTTTTTTGTGACTTGCATATCATTAGAAGTAGTTTCATAAATTCTAATAAATTAGAAAGATCCTTGAAAACCAATATTTATTAGATAGGAATTAGATTATGAAAGTGGTACCATTGAATGGAGAAAAATCTCATGATTCCAAAACACATGTCATTACATTTCTCTAAGCTATTAATAAGTTAATATGAATTTTGATATATAAGTAGATCTATTGATTTACTAAATAGAATATGTATTCCAATTACCAATAGACCTCCCTCCAATACATATCCATATTTTGAGGGATGATAGGGTGTATAATCCTTCAACCTAGGACCAAAAATCAAGTAATCAAAGATTAATTGAAAGTAGAAAATACCAAAAAACCATGTTACATGTGACAATATCAAGTTTGTGTGAGGGTGATACTGTAAGGTGGTTATCTTCCTCATCAAACCAATTGTATACATATTACGAGAAAACATAGAGCACCAAAAGCTCAAAGTTGACATCCAAACTTGTGAAACATAGCAAGATGATAGCAATGGAGGTGCTCTTTTCCATCCTCACCTCTTACCAAACCTAGTGAGCTATGGTAAGGTGGCACAACGATGCAAAATGACTAGAGCACCTTCTGCCATCATAACTGAAAGAAAAAGCTCATCTAAAGAAGAATCTGAGGGGAGTTCAGGTTTCAAGAAACCCAAAACACAAAATCAATGAACTCACAATTTCAAAGTGGAACTGACTGAAGCAAAAACTTAGGAAAAGAGGGCCAGAGACCAAAATTGCTCCAAGCGTCAAGGATAGTGAGGAATCAGAGAAAAACTTGTTGGAATGTATGCTAGAGATCCAATCATATGATGATTGTAATGACATATCTTGTAAAGGATTTGATTAATAATAAAGCGAATCTTCCAATTTATTCTATTTTATTCAGTTGTGATATAATGATTAACATAATAAATATATAGAGAATGATATTACTCAATGACATATGTCTTTGGGTTGATGACCTGAACAATGAGATCATACGGATGTCAAGAGTATATACATTCTTGTTGTGTCCCTAGTCAGATGTTATTGTGGAAGGTTGATAGACATCAATAACACATAACACTTGAGTGAATGTTGGTTGATGACAGAATCTCATTGAATCATGATATGTGATATCAAACCAAACACATAAATACTTTTTAGAGAATAGTGCTTCAGACAGACCCACCTTGAGAGTGATGCATGGAAACCATTACATGGTAGTCAAATCATGTCTAACATTGTTGGTGATGATTGTGGTTCTTAAACTAGAAGTCACTACACTGATCACATGTCATTTGGTGTACTTTGAGATCATCTACTATAACCTTGAATAAGGGTTACCATAAAGGTGATTCTCAGGTGCGCTGCGACACATGGGGATGACTGGGAGTGATGTATATGTGATTTGTCCCTTCTATAGGAGTATGATATCCTAGATACTTGATAAGCGAGAATGAGAAATGCATGGCCATGCTCATGTGACTCAGTATGTGATATTGAGCTTATATATGTATGGGATTAAGAGAGAAAGATTTCTCCCCCCTCTCCCACACCCCTGGCGGAGGCCGAACGCCCGGGAGGGTGGTAAATCAAGGCGGCAACTGGGATTCGAACCCGGGTCCCTTCATGAGGATACACCATGCTTGACCACTTGAACCACTCCTTGTCGACTGAGCTTATATATGTATGTATGTATATATATATATATATATATATATATATATATATATATATATATATATATATATATATATATATATATATATTTGTATCGGATAGTCTGTTGCTCTAGTTCGAGGAACAAGGATTGAATGTTAAAGAGGATGATGATTTAATGCCTCAAGTTCAGTCTATATATCAGTGACACAGGAAACTATACAAACACTATAACACCAATCATAGATAGTAGGTTGAAGTTGTTCTCTAACTTTCTGAATTACTTGGATAGCAATGATTTGTTGCTAGATACCACTCATTGCTTGTGATGTCATAAATTAGTTATGATATTCACTGCCAACATAACTTGGAACCTATAGGGTCACACACATAGGATACATTTAGAATATGAGTTTATTCATGAGTGATGTGTAACTTGATTACTAAAGTGTTTAGGTATTCAATTTAAACAACACTGGTTAAAAATTTATTGGTTGGACTCTGAATTGATGGGTTCAAGTGTTGAAACTGCTCAGTTGGAGTGCCATGTTGATTGAAACTACTTTGGCTGAATATTGGTTGAACTAGTGCATGAACGGATTGGTTCACTTAGTGAACCAATCAGCTCAAGGTCTCAAATGAACGGTTCATGAGATGAGCTGCCCAGTTCACGGATCAATTCTGAATGGATCAAGGACTGATGATATCATGTTGTGCATTAATTGGATATTAATTATCAATACAATTGTGGTTGGGAAGCATGTTGAAACAATCGATTCAAGGGTTGAACTGATCAGTTCACATGCCAATGGATCGGTTCACACTTAAATCGACCGTTTCGCTGCCACTCGTAGGATGTGAAAATTCATAAAATTCCATCTCATTCAACTCCCTCTTAGACTGGGAACCCTGACCCTAACCCTCCTATAAATAGAGGGGTATCGGGGGATTCTCAACACATCAATTAGATATGACAATTGTGTCTTATTTGGTTGTGATAATTGAGAGATCCCAAGCAAGTCCTATCGGGTAAAGGGAGGGATAACAAGGGAGAATAATTATGGTAGAGCAGGTTGGTGCTAGTACACCAACTAGAAGGGGAAAACTCTTTCTTATCTATTCTTCTAGAATGACAAGAGTTCGCAGTGGTTCGTGTGGACTACTATAGAGGTGAGGAGGCATTTCCTATTGCTCATAAATCGAAGTCAAATTGTTGTTCGTGGTTTGAGCAACCAGGAGGCCGCACAAACATTGTCGAGATGCAACTTGAAGAAAGGCATACACTATAATGAAGGAATTGTTTTTAGACTTGCTCCAGGACCAGGTACAACCTTGCAACCATCCTTACCATTACATAGTTATTGACATGATCTACTGTCATAAGGGGATTATGGCAGTCAAATTTTTGTTTCCGTTGCTTGTTTTGTCGCCATATTTTCCAACATTGATATCAGAGCCACGTCAATTTACTATGCTTTCAGATATAGTTGATATGATCATATTTTGGTTTTGTCATTTAAATATTGCATACAATGAGAATACTTAAATTTTATTAATTAAATTACACATATGATCCCAACTAATATGTATATGATATGATATATATGCAATTTACATGCATCACCCCAAAAGTTAGTTTTATGGTGGATGTGAAGCATGGTTATGGCCAATAACCCATATCGCTATGCATGGTTGTATGGTTGTTAAATCATGTTTATATCTCAATTTTCATACTGAGCCTTTATCTTCTCTTCCAAATGTAAATGTATTATTCTCTTCTTCCTATGCTCCCCTCAATATAACTCGAGGTTTCCTATTACTTTATAATATGTTATATATCATTATGATAGTTTTAATTCTTGTTACGAGAATAAGAAATTCAACATCAGATGAGATGCCCATTTCATATGGTGAGCCAATTAGCTGGAGGACCGAGGAGGATAAATGACAAGAGGAGATGAACCTATTAGCTGGTGGACCACCCAATCTACTGGAGGGGTCCATAAGATGTTAGACCAGAGATCAGACAATTGTTCAACGAGACCAACCGACTGACCAAGATGCAAGCCAATCCATTCAAGGGTTGAACTGATCAACCTAGATTGGTTCAAGCACATATTTTCATGAATAACAAGTTTTTTTCATGTGATGTGGACCTTAGGTGGTGGCAGTTCCTTGTGGCTCCAAGAAATTACAATAGAATGGCCATAACCATCGCTTATGCTTTATTTCATGTTTACATTTGTGGGATATAACATGTATATGATATGTGCTATACGTATGTGGTCATTTGATATATATATATATATATATATATGTATGTATTTATAAATACAAATACATCAATATAATATTAAGTCTTACAAGCTTTCCATTAGCAATACACATGAAAAGCTTGATCGACTAAGTGTGGGCACGCCAAGTGTGGTGTGTTGTCCATCTTGTGGAAGTGTGATGGTAGTTACGTGGGCATGACAAGCAGGTTGCATTACTATTGAAGTGGATTATTATCGCACTACAAATTCACTAGGAAAGAAATTCTCTGAGTTTACCAAAACCAAAGTGCAATAATGCCACCCGCAAGTGGACAAATCTTATCACAGTATAGTTAAGGATCGAATCCCAAGGGACAACATTTTAAGAACTATCTAACCAAAGTAACTTATAAAGAACTAGTATTCATCACAAAAATTGAGATTGGTTTGTTTAATCTAAGATTGCAAGAATAAAAAATCTAAGTTAAAATTCTAGTTATTAATGGATGGAAACACTAGGATGGAACCAGGTTTCACCGCCACTACTCAAATATGTGCAATCATTCAAATCCAAACATGTATGAAGATATAATTGGAGTTATGCAAGTATCCCCTTTTGGTGTCAGAAACTTGCATGAGTAGATATCCCTATAAGGATGTCTCGTTACTTATGGATCCTCTATCCACTACTCTGGAAACTTTCTGTCAGAAGTTCTCGCCAGGGTGTCAACCAAAAGTAATCGGTATTCAAATCTTAAACCTTGAAGTTCTCATGATAAAAGATTATAATAAATCACATAAAGAGGATGATCAATCCACAGAACATGCAATAAATGATTAGCTATGAATTATATGAGTTCATACAATAGTGAAATATGAACAAAATTGCAAGAAATGTGTAGTAGGGCTAATCCTCACACCCCAGTGAAAAAACTACTCCCTCAACATGGCGAGATTAATATCACTAGAAGAGGAAGAGACACCATCATGGTTATGATGGTAGAGGAAGCGGCTCGGTATGGTGTGCTATGGCAAACTTCCTTCCTTCTTTCTCATTTAGATATTAACCTTGACTTGCACCAGAATTAGGTGGATGGATGACGGCTCGGGGAAGAGATCAATCGCCTTGGAGAGGGAGATTTATGGCTTTGGAGTTGTAGAAGGAAAGTATCTATTGATCTGTGCTTCAGGCCGATAGGCGTCGCCAAGCTAGGTCGGTAGAACTAGCTTGGTCGATAGATGTCGTCCTATCTCTAATCTCAGTGGTAGTGTTTTGGCATTTTAGTCTCCATAAAATTTGAGATTAGTTGTACGGATGCATTGAGGGGCTATTTATTGGGTTGAGGTTGTCGACCTCTTATGTTTCCTATAGGTGTCGACCACTTTCCATCGATGTTGATCGATCGGTCTGCCGGTTGATGGGACTGTCGACTGACAGGTGTTGATGCTTCGACTTCTGTCGTCGATCTTGGAAGTCAATGGGACTGTCAACCTTGAGGGTCGACAAGACTATCAGTTGAAGTTGTGGTTGTCGATAAGCATGTCGACATGATTGTCGATCGATGGGTTGATCTCTTATCGGTTGTTTTCATATGATGATGTCGAGTAGGGGGTCGAAAAAGCTATCAACCTTACTTGTCGATGAATTGAATGTTGACCTTCTAAATGTCGATCTAGTGGATCGATGGAGATGTCGAACATTGAGTATCGACCAAAGTGTCGACGAGTCTGTCGATGCTTGATAATTTTCAAAAATTAAAGGTCAATTAGCATGTTGATCGATGGGTCAATTTTGGTCTTGGACACAATTTTTGTGTATCGATCCGCCATTTGAAAGTGCTCAAAATCTAATTGTTTTTGGGGCGTTGCCCCGCACCCTATGAGAGGCATCCTCCACTCGACGCCCTCCCAATGAAGGACAGTGGGTCCCCCTAGGCAAACTTGCTACAGAGTGATAGAATTCAAAACCTACAAAGGGAGTCAAGAAAAGTATCAAATTCCTACAAATTAACATAAAAACCTAAGTAGATAAAAGAAAGCTATTCTAATGAAAACTAATCTATATGAATAATAAAACTAGACTGAACATGCAACTGAAAATAAGATGAATATGCATTCATCAACTATCGTGTTGTCTTTTGGATCAAGCTTAGCTAGGTGATCTTAATGAGATTAAGCACCTAGAAGAATGCATATGACTATGGCAAAGAGTTACACATACCATATATCCAAGAATTACATAAGATGAAATTGGAAAATGTTACCTACCTTATTAATGATTATGGTTGATGGCATTGGCCGAGTAATAATTCAATTGTTATGGATCTTAGATCACTAGAAGGTTGTATGCTGCAATCTTCTGAATTGATATCTGAGGGCTATCAATTTGAATAAAATAGTGGGAGTGATAATTAATTATATGCCTAATTAAATATCATCAAATTTTATTCAAATAAAATAAAATCAAAATGTTTTAACAAATGGAAATTTTCTCTTGTAGAAACAAATGGTTGTTGTGATCTATCCTTAGGGAGGACAAACTTAATGAGATAAATTTCCATAACTGGTTTTGGACTTTGAGAAGGGTTCTCAATGATGAGCATAAGCTCTATGTCCTAGATACACAAGTGTCAAAAATACCTGCTCCTAGTGCACCTAGGGCTGAGGTGGATGCTCATTGGAAACATGTCAATGATGCCTTAGATTTAAAGCACTTTATTCTAAGCTTCATGAAATATGAGTTGCATGAGCATCGTGAAGACATGTGGATTCTTAAGATGGTATCACATCTTAAGAAATTGAACCATATTCATACAAATCAATAAATGTACAATGTCTCAAAGGCACTCTTTGAGTGTAAGATGACAAAGGGAGATTCATTAAAGACACATGTGCTCAATATGATTCGACATGTGTAACATATAGAAGAATTGGGATTCTCTTTGAGCCAAGAGTTGGCCATGAATATGATTCTACAATCATTGCTTAAATCATATAGCCATTTTATCAAGTGTTACCACTTGAACATGGCTAGACCATTGTTAGATTTTCTTAGCATGCTGATAAATGTTAAATCAAGAATGAAGAAGGGCAAATTTGAGACAGTGATCAACAGAACTGAGTCCAAGGATGAAAGCAAGGCATGAAGAGTTCTAAGGCTAAGCATAAATCCAACTCTTTAACACTTAAGATTAGTAGAAAAAATGTACAAAAGGAATATGTCCTTTGTACTTGAAGGGATTCAGGAAGATGAAGATGGGGATAGAGATCTCCACTTTAGGTATATATACGTTATTGAGATAAATTTGTCTACTTCTTCATCATGGGTACTAGATACCGGATGTGGATCTCACATATGCTTGAATATGCAAGATTTGATAATAAGTAAGCCTTTAAGAAAGGGTGAGGTTGAATTGTGAGTCACAAATGGAGCAAGAGTTGTTGCACCGTAGTTAGAACCTATAATTTATCTCTTCCTACAAGTTTAATAATAGAGTTAACAAACTACTATTATGTACCTACCATAAATAGAAACATCATTTTTGTATCTTGTGTGGACAAGGATGGATATGAATTTCATATCAAGAATGGTTGATGTTCTATTTCTAAAGATGAGATCTTTTATGATAGTGCCCCAATGTCTTATGATCTTTATTTACTAAATCTAAAGATCGATGTTTATAATGTAAATACCAAAAGATTAAAACTCAATAACTGAAACAAAACATATATTTGGCATTGTTGTCTAGGGCACATAAATGAGAATCTCATATCTATACTCCATAAAGATGGTTATTTGGACTCTTTTGAGTTCAAATCAATAGAGAAATGTGAATCTTGTTTATTGGGCAATATGACCAAAGCTCCTTTCACTGGAAACAGTGAAAGGGCTAGTGATATATTAGGACTGATACATGCTGATGTATGTGGCCCTTTTAGAACAAATGCTAGAGGTGGTCATCAATACTTCATTACCTTTACTAATGACTTAAGTAGATATGCTTATATTTACCTGATGAAAACATAAATAAAAAACTCTTCAAAAGTTCAAGGATTTAATGAATGAAGTACATAACCAAATTGCAAAAGTATTAAGGCACTTTATTTTGATCAAGATGGAGAATACTTAAGATAAGAGTTTGAGGACCTTCAACAGCCTATGGCACCATATCACAATGGACTCCACCTGGAACACCACAACACATGTATCATAAAGAAGGAATCACACATTTCTAGATATGATGCGATTTATGATGAGCTTAGCTAAACTTCTAAATAACTTCTGGGGTTATGTCCTTGAAACCACTATGGTTACAATAAATTGTGTACCATCTAAATCAATTCAAAAGACACCATATGAGATATGGTATGGGAAGCATCCCAATGTATCTTTTATGAAGATTTGGGGTTGTGAAGCTTATATGAGAAAGCAATTTTCCGAAAAATTTGGACCCAAGAGAAATGTTATTTTGATGAATATGCTAAGGAAACCAAAAGATATTACTTGTATTCCATATTTGACAACAAAGTGTTTATTTCTAGAGACGTTGTATTCCTCGAAAAGGAATTTATTTTTTGAAGGAATCAGTGGGAGGAAAGTACAAATCAAAGAGGTTCGAGACCAATAATAAAACATTGAACCATCAGAGGCATAATGAAAAAGAAGACTCACAAATTGATGAGGAATCTGAAGTTCCTCATGTAACACAAGGACCTCGTAGGTCTAATAGGACATGTCTTTAGCCTGAAAGATTTGGTTATCTTGTGATTCAAGAAGGTGGTAAGTTGGTCGTAGATGATGAACCAACAACCTATCTATAAGATACTAAAGGAGAAGATTCTGAGAAATGGCTTGAGGCCATGAGATCTGAAATGGAATCCATGTAGACCAACAAGGTATGGACCTTAGTGGATCCACCTGAAGGGGTAAAACCCATAGGGTGCAAATGGGTCTTCATGAGGAAGATCGACATGGATGGTAATGTACAAGCCTATAAGGGTAGATTGGTTGCAAATGGTTTCAGACAAGTTCAAGGTATTGACTATGATGAAACCTTTTTGCCGATTGCCATGGTTAAGTCCATCAGGATCATGCTTTCCATAGCAATTCATCATGACTATGAGATTTGACAGATAGATGTTAAAACTACACCCCTTAATGGGAATATTTTTAAGGATGTGTACATGACACAACTTGAGGGTTTATAAATCCAAAGGATGCAAATAAAGTTTGTAAGCTACAAAGGTCAATCTATGGATTGAAGTAAGCATCTCAGAGATGGAATCTTTGGTTGAATGAAATAGTCAAAGAGTTTGGTTTTAGTCAAAATGAAGATAAACCTTGTGTTTATAAGAAGGTTAGTAGTAGCATGATTGTATCCCTCATATTGTATGTGGATAACATACTAATGATGGGGAATGACATCCCAACTTTACATATGGTAAAGACCTAGCTAGGAAATACATTCTCTATGAGTGACATAGAAGAAGCATCCTATATCTTGGGAATCAAGATCTATAGACATAGATCTAGAAGGCTTCTTAGACTTAGTCAGATCACATACATTGAAAAAGTGTTGAAGAGGTTTAACATGGAGTACTCAAAGAGAGGAAGCCTACCCATGTCTCATGGAGTTACCATCTCTAGAGCTCAATGCCATAGTACTTGTGAAGAAAGGGATCACATGAGTAGGGTTCCATATGCATCTGTAATGGGATCCATCATGTATGCAATGTTATGTAATCGTCCCAATATCTCATATGCCTTGAGCATGATGAGCAAATATCAGTCAAATCCAGGTGATGATCATTGGACAACCGTGAAGAATGTCCTTATGTACTTGAGAAGAACTAAGGATCAGTTGCTTGTCTACGACAGAGAGGAATAGTTGGCCGTAAAGGATTAATCTGATGCAAGCTTCCAAACTAAGAATAATGACTACAGACCATAGTCTAGATATGTGTTTTTCCTCAACAATAAAGTTGTGAGCTGGAAGAGTTCCAAGCAAGAGATAGTTGTGAATTCTACAACAGAGGCCAAGTATATTGTTGCAACCAATGCAACAAAGGATGTTGTTTGGATCAAGAATTTCATTTCTCAACTTGGGGTGGTTCCTAGCATCAATGATGCAATTGAGCTATATTATGACAACAATGGAGCTATTGCATGAGCAAACGAACCAATACCGCATCAACATTCCAATCATATACAAAGGTGGATCCATCTCATATGAGATATCGTACAACGACAAGATGTGAAGATTTGCAGAGTACCAACCAAAAGAAATGTGGCTAACCGCTTGATAAAAGCATTATGGTAGCAGAATCATGATGGCAGTGTTAGATCACTAGGGATTAAGTTCATGGGTGATTGGCTTTAAGTGAAAGTGGGGGTCTATTGATATGTATGCCTATAGAACCAATCATATAATGATTCTAAAGGTATATCTTATATATTATTTGATTAATAATAAAAGCAATCTTCCAATTTATTTTATTTTATTCAGTTATGAGATAATGATGTAATATAATAAATGTCTAGAGAATGATATTACTAAATGACGTATCTCTTTAGGTTGACAACCTGAACAATGAGATCGTATGTATGTCAAGAGTATATACATTCTTATTATGTCCCTATCTGGATGTTATTATGGAAGGCTAATAAATAGCAATAACACATAAGACTAGAGTGTGTGTTGGTTGATGATAGAATCTCATTCATGATATGTGATATCAAACCAAGCACATAGATACTTGTTAGAGAACAATGTATCAGACAGACCCACCTTGAGAGCGATGCATGGAAACCATTACATGGTAGTCAAAATCATCTCTCATAGTGTTGGTGGTGATTGTGGTTCTTGGACCCAAATTCACTACACTCATCACATGTCATTTGGTGTACTTTGACATCATCTACTATAACCTTGAATAAGGGTTATCATAAAGGCAATTCTCAGGTACACTATGACACATGGGGATGATTGTGAGTGATGTTTATGGGATTTGTCCCTTCTATAAGAGTATGATATCCTGGCCACTTGATAAGAAAGACTAAGAAATACATGGCTATGCTCATGTGAGTCAATATGTGATAGTGAGTATATATATATATATATATATATATATATATATATATATATATATATATATATATGTGTGTGTGTGTGTGTGTGTGTGTATGTGTGTGTGTGTATCTATATATATATATATATATATATATATATATATATATATGAATCAAGTAAATATATTCTGACTTCCCTGTAAAATTATAGAGGGTCAAGAGTTACATATAGCACAACTCCCTACATCAAAAAAGAGTAAAAACTCACACTCCTACCTAATGTTCAACTTGCGTGTGACACATTTACAAATTTTTACAGCAATTGAAGTTGGATTTGAGGATGATCCTCCGTGTCTCCGTGCATTAATTTCCTCCCATAAGTGGTAGCATAGAGCAACAAACAAGATCCTCTTTCTATCACTTTTCCCATAGCTAGACAACATTCTTCGTGGCTCTTCCTTCAACTACATGTTCAAGTTGAATTTTCTACATATAATCTCCCATACCTCCCTTATAAATGTGCAGCAACCAAACAAGTGCATATGAAATTTGTCATTCCCTTTACAGAGTAGACAAACAACAGCAACATCTTGATACCATTCATGTATTTTATCTAGTATAGCCAAAGCATTGTGCATAATTTTATAGACACACATGCTCCACTTTAGAACCTAAATACCAGCCCATACTTGCTCCATGTTCCTATCCTTTGCTACTCTAGATCGTGCTACTTCCCACATATTGATCTTTGTATCTTTGAGTTTCCATCCTCCCGCCTCATGTGGATCAAAAAAATGTCTAACATATTGCCACATTTCCATCATAACATTGATGGTGTGTGAATATCCTTCTCTTGTCTTCGGTATGAAGTCCAATCCTCTAGGATATATGTCTCTCATCCATTTTACCCAAGTAGATGTGCCTTCTTAATATATAATAGATCTTCTCATTATTCCCCACTTTGATATGCCTCTTGGTGCTTTTAAGTCCAGCCCGCCTTCATCTTTCAGGAGTGCCAAGCATGCATATTTCATTGGATGGTATGTACTAGCCCAAAGGAAATTTGCCATCTTCATTTCATTGGATGGTATGTACTAGCCTAAAGGAAGTTTGTCATCTTCTTTTCCATTATATCCAAAACTTTCCCAGGAGTCTCTCCTTATTGTACCTAGAAGATCAGAAGTCCCTCAACTTCCGCCTTCAAAAGAATGGCTCTTCCCGCCATTGACATTTTCTGCGTTGGCCATCTGTTGGTCATTTCCTCCAATCAGTCCATGCAATCAACAAAGTCTTTGACATGTAGGTTGCCTCCCACCAAAGGAAATCCCGGATATTTAGTAGGAAACACCCCCAACTCTACTCCCATGGCTTCATTTAGTCAATATTCTATTAGGTAGCAATTCATGGATAGAAAAAGATGAGTCTTGTGAGCATTCACATCCCCGTCTATTCCCCGAACCTCCCAAGTAGGTCCTACAAATTTTCTAGAGTATTTTTCTTGGATTCCACAAAGACAAGGACATCATCTGCAGAAATTAGGTGTGTCATTACTTTAGTGCCATACACTGTATAAGGTCTAATCGCCTTACTTCTTTCTACTTCTTGCATCTTCCGGGTAAAGTAATCCATGACAATCACAAAAAGCAAAGGAGAGAGTGGGTCCCCCTAACGTAGTCCATTGCCTCCTTTGAACATACCTACAAAATTTCCATTAAGCAGTATAGAGGAGCTAGTAGTCCCCACACTATTTAATCTAGCCAATCCACTGCTCGTTGAATCCCATCTGCTTCATGATCCACCATAATTTATCCCATCTCACGCTATCATAATCTTTAGACACATCAAGCTTTAAGCATGCTTTCCTACTCCCTCTCATAACATTGTAGTCTTGTAAGAACTCGCCTGCCAAAAAATCACAATCACTAATGCTCCTTCATGTTACAAACGCCCCCGGTTCACAGAAATAAGATAGGGAAGTATCGTCTTCAATCTAGCAGCCATGATCTTTGCAATGATTTTATATTGTACCGAGTAGCATGTAATAGGTCTGAAATCAGTAAGGGAAGCAGTCACTTTCTTCTTGGGAATGAGCACAAGGTCATAGTGATTAACCTATCTGACCATATTTCCTCTTGCTAAGAACCATCTCACATATGCCATCATGTCCTCCTTTATGATATCCCATGGTTTCTTATAGAAAAAAGCATTAAAACCATCTGAACCTAGTGACTTGTTGCTGCCAATACTCCATAGTGCATCTTTGACTTCCTGCTCATTTGTTTCCCTTATGAATATATTATTATGGGTACTTGCCAGTTTAAACTTCCACTCCATATCCTCCTCCTCCAACTCGTCATCAAACTCCTTATTGTATAGAGAAGAATAAAATTGGATAGCATGTTCTTCCAAGTTCTCCTGCTTGTTGACAACATTCCCATCACTATCAATAAGCTCTGAGATGATGTCATCGACCTCTTTCCTCTTAACAGCTGAATGATATAGTTTGGTATTTACATTTTCATCTTCCATCCATTTCTCTCTACTCCTCTGCCAGTAGAACATTTCCTCGGCCTTCTTTAAGTCTTCAAGCATCATTTTCAACTCACTATCTTTCTTTGTCAACTCTTCATTTAGTGGATCGTGTAGCAGCAATCTTCTGGCCTCCTTACATTCTTCTTTGGTTTCCTTCAACATATTGAGAATGTTCACCTTCTCCTTGGCCCTAATTTTGAGTGCACAGTTGGTATTAGCCGGTTTCTTTGCAAACACATACATTGGATTCCCCTTCACGTTGATGTTCCAGATTTCTCTAATGACATCATTGAATCCCTTCCAATCAGCCCAATAGTTCAAGAACCTGAAAGGTCTTCTCTTTTGTTTATTTTCTATGATTTGCACTAAAATTGGGGCATGGTCGCTCAACTCGGATTTGTTGGCTTTAACCTGCACATTAGGGAATATCTGCAGCCACTTCTCATTTACTAGAGCTCCGTCAAGCTTGCTTGCAATTCTATCCTCCAGCTTCCTCTCATTGTTCCAAGTGAACAAATCTACACCAACCATGGTCTTCTACCCATCTTTTCAACTTGCACTCAGACATTATTGAAGTCACCAATCATCAACCATGGATAAGATATTTGTCTAGATAAATTTATCAGTTTCTGCCATAAACTTTGTCTCCTATTTACATCATTATGAGCATAGACTGTTGTCAACCACATATGTAACCTACCTACATTCCTGCACTTCATTGTAATATGTTGATCTGACATTTGTATCACAGTAACCTACCATGCATTTGGTTTCCATGCAACACAAACTATGGCCAACTCAGAATGCTACAAATTAGAAACATGCTCCCATTCTTAAGGAAATAAGTATCTAACGTTCATACTATTTTGCCTCTTTATTTTTGTTTCCACCAAAACTACCAAGGAATGCCCACTACCAACGATCCACTTCCAGATCTCCTTCTTTTTGTATCTCTCACACCCACCTGTAATATTCCATAGGAGCATGGACATATCAAAGGTTCTTGTTCTCCCTGGTATGCCTTCCTGGCTCCTTCCTCTGGTCCTTCTTTTTCACCTCCCTTTCATTCTGTTCTTTTGTTTCTCAATCCTCCTTGTTAGAGTTAAAAAGAACTTCAAAGTTGTTTGTTGTATCTAGGATGGTGCTCACCCCCACATTCTTAGGAATACCAAATCTCTTAGGTTCTTTCTTCTTAGAAGTAGACATGAATTCTCCTTCTTCCCTTGTAGTTCCTCCTGGATTATTTGGAAGCATCTTTGGCGTTCCACTGTCATCCACAGAATCAAGGTCAACCGTAGTGTCAAGAGTTCCTTGCATGTGTACCTCCATGTGTGCCTCTTCATGTGTCCCTGTTGTTCCACCAGAAGGCCCAATGTCTAGCACAAAACTAGGGACTTTCTCCTTCTAGACCTGCATAGGCACTTGTGTCTTCTTCTCCACCTTGTTGTTTGTCTTCTCTTTTATGCATGTCTCGTATTGTTGGTTGCTATGCCCGAAAGCTCATCAACGACTACACTTCACTAGTGTCCCATCATAAGAGATATCCACCGGGTTTAGATCATGACCTCAGACATTCAGCCAAACTCTCTCCGGTTCTTCAGTCTCCACTTTCAATTTGACCAGGATGTGTGCCTCATCCATCTCTAATGAGTGATTGTCAATGTGCAATACCTTCCCCGTGCCAGCAATAATAGTCTCCGCCAGCCGCCGGGTCCAAGCACGACCAATCGAGTTCAAGGTGATCCAGTTGGGGATTGTGGCAAAGAGACCATGTTGAAGTTCATCTCCATGTTGATAATCCTTTGTCACCACAAGCTCTATGTCGAACCAACAAGGTCCTAGGTTTATGACCTCTCTCTTATCTTCAGCATTGCTAAATTGGATTAGAAAGATATCATTCTCCCTTGACAACACCTCAAACGAGCCCTTTGGTCTCCATGTCCTCCATATCCATTCATGGAAGTGTGGGTAGCAGGGTCTCTTGCCCAGGGCATAGACCATGATGGTAAACTCCCATGTATTGCACATCTGATCAAACTCCTCCACATCTAGGTCAATGTGAACTTGTCCATCACAGTGCCTCAGCTTCGGGAAACACTCCATGGTGTTGTGTTGGGTAGGATGCTTTAGAATCTGATGCCACTCCTTCTTAGCATTGTGTACATCCCTACCCGTCGATGACACTATGTCAATGATGCTGGGAGACGACTCGCTGCCGACCGATGCTCCTCCACTAGCATTGTGTACATCCTTTCATGTCACTGACGCTACATCGACTCTACATGTTGATGCCATGTTGCTATCGATGCTCCTCCTCCATACTTTCTTATCAGTGACACTACGTTGACTCTGCAGGTAGACACCCTATTGCTGCCTGACGCCCCACCCGTCAATGACGTTGTGTCGACTCTATAGGTAGACGCTCCATTGCTGCTCGATACCCCATCTGTCGACGACACTACGTCGACTCTGCAGGTAGATGCCCCATTGCTACCCGACGCCCCACCTATTGATGACGCTGCATCGACGCAGTAGGGAAATGGTATGTTGCCTCCCGAAGCTCATATATATATATATATATATATATATATATATATATATATATATATATATATATATATATATATATAGTGTGTGTGTGTATCAGATAATCTACTCTAGTTCAAGGAATAGGGATTGAATGTTAAAGAGGATGATGATTCCATGCCTCGAGTTTAGTCTGTATATCAGTGACAAAGGAATTATACAAACATTATAACACGAATAACAAATTGAAGGTTGAAGTTGTTCTCCAACTTTCCAAATTACTTGGATAGCAATGATGTGTTTCTAGATACCACTCATTGCTTGTGATGTCATAAATTAGTTATGACATTCACTGCCAATGTAAATTGAAAACTATAGGCTCACGCGCATAGGATACAATTGGAATATGAGTTTATTCATGAATGATGTTTAACATGATTACTAAAGTGTTTAGGTATTAAATTTAAACAACATTGGTTGGAAATTGATTGGATGGACTATGAACTGACTGGTTCAAGTATTGAATCAATCGGTTGGGGTGTCAGGTTGATTGAAACTGCATTGGCAAAATATTGGTTGAACCAGGACATGAACCGACCAGTTCACTTAGTGAACCAATCGGCTCAAGGTCTCAAATGACCGATTCATGAGATGAACCACCTGGTTCACGGATCAATTTGATTGGATCAAGGATAAGTGCTGACGTCATGTTGTGCATTAATTGAATATTAATTGCCAATACAATTGCAATTGGGAAACATGTTGAAACGACCAGTTCAAGGGTAGAACCGATCAGTTCACATGCCATCCGATCGGTTCACACATGAACCGACCATTTTTTCACTCACATGATGCAAATATTCATGAAATTTTGTCCCCTTCAACTCCCGCTCAGACTGGAAACACTGACCCTAAATATACTATAAATAAAGGGGTATTGGGGGCTTATTGGACACATCTGTTAGATCTGACAATTGTTATCTTCTCTAGTTGTGGTAACCAAGAGAACTTGAGAAATTCATACCCAATAAAGGGATGGATAACAAGAGAGAACAATTGTGGGAGAGAAAGTTGGTGCTAGTACACCAACTAGAAGGGGCAACTCCTTCTTGTCTGTTCTTCTAGAATGACATGAGTTCTTAGTGGTTTGTGTGGACTCCTATAGAGGTGAGGATGTTGTTGCCTACCACTCAGAGGGAAAAGTCAAACTGTTGTCTATGCTGAACAACCAAGAGGCTGACACAGACATTGTCTAGGTGCAACTTGAAGAAAGGCGCACACTACAATGAGGGAATTGTTATTGGATTTGCTCCAGGACTTGATATAACCTCACAACCATCATTCCCATTACATAGTTGTTGACGTGATCTATTGTCTTAAGGGGAATATGACAGTCAATTTTTGTTTCTGTCACCTACTTTGTCGCCATATTTCCCTACAAAACCAACCACCAATGCAAAAAGAAAATCATAAGAGGCAGTACATTCCTAGATGAACTCTAGTCCACCTAGTGGTTTAGAACCTCAAGACGAGTATGAAGAGTCTGAATGAGGAAAAGTGGACTAGTCAAAGACACCCATGGGAAGGGACATCAAATCAACAATGGTAACAATCATTAGAAGATGCGGCAGAGGTAATGTAGTAGTTGCATAAGGGTTTGAAGTCTTTGAATGGTGGGAAGAACGGAAGGAAGGGGGGACATGGGAGAAACAAGGCAAGTGGGGAGTTGGTGGCAACAACGGTGAGGAGCGAAGAAATCCTAGTATTACATATAGTCATTAGGTTCGAGTTGGCATATCATAGGTAGAGGAAAAGAAGTCATAGGAGAACAAGGAAGGAAGAGAGAGAGAGAGATTTAGTCAGGAATCAACCAGTTACGATGTGAAAGAGGGAAAGGGGAAGTTGAGAGGTCAGAGAAGATTTCACAATCATTGGATGGACCAGGAAAAGTGAGAAAAATTGGAGAAAAAATAGGTTCATTGGATAAAGAAATATTTGTGAAAAGAAAATAAAAGAGGGGTGTGAAAGATATAACTTGCAAAAAATTAGGAAATCGGCCTCATTGTCTAAATAATTGGAGCATTAAGCATTTTAAAGTGTTTTTCTTTCCTATTCTATTTGAGGGTTCAAATAATCTCCAATTAATACCAAATTCGACACCTGGGTTGATTAAGAGATGTAAAATCCGAAATTTTCATTATTTTCCATTTTTGGAGCCATAAAGTATTTTATTTAACATATTTAGACTTATATTATATTTTCTTTCCTTGGAAGAATTATGACATCTATTATTATTCATTTACTCTCAAACTTGGCACCCGATCTAATTGAGACCCAAAGGATACAATATTGGAGTTATATTTCACTTTTGACACTTTCTTTTATGAGTTCTAATATAATTAGGTTTTAGGCTCATTATATTTTTATCTATTATAATCTTACATCTTTAGCATTAACATCCATTAAGTTGGGCCATATTATCTTCACATTGATACGAAAATAGTTGCTTTATATTATTATGCACAAATTTTCATATTTTACTTTTTTAATTTATTAAGTTCATTAATTAAATATTAACTTAGATGATGGCACTTTATTCATATCATGGTCATGAAAACTCCCATTTTTATTCAAATTCGTATATTAATCACATTATACCTCTCACTAGACATATCTTAGCCATTATGTTATATTAGTTGTCAAAGGAAACACATGTGACATATCTCATGTATTCACATACATGTTAGCAAACATTTAGGTTATCATGTTAATACGAGTGTATGTGATATTGATTATTGAACCTAATGCCACTTAATGTGTTATATATGTTTTCAAGCCAATACATTCATGTCATGTGATTTAACTATATTCATTAGGGTTACAAACAATTGTTTACAATATAACTCCATCCTTGTTTAGTCAAACTAACGAGCCAAGCATACTAACTTCCTAATCATGGGATTAGGGTTTCTAGAGTCAAGATTCTAGGCTTCAGTATGCTAAAAGGGTGAGGCCCAACACGTCATATATTACATAGGCATCATGCCTCATTTCTAATATGACATGATAGACCATTCTTGTATATTATCACAGATTGGGGTTTTATCCCCTAATCCTAATAGCTTGTTATAGCAAAAAGAGTTGGGGTCTCGCTTCCATCTCTATGGAACATATCCTAACCCTCTATAATTTATCCTCTGGGCCTAATCTACTCCAAGTCTTCTTCACATGGACTTCATCTAATGTGATATATGGCCATTGTTCCATCTCACGCCATCCCCACACAGATATTGGGGAAGGATGACAACATTCAAGATACCTATAATTAGGTTTCTTTGAATTATTATGTAGCTTACTCTTAAATATTTCAGAATGGGATTAGTCACTTGTTCATGTGACCATATAAAATGATTAGAGCTTATACATTAGCAGCATCACATGAGGGTTTAGACTATTGCATGATCACATATACCACATAATACTTCTAAGTCTTAAACATCATCATATCTCATGACATCCTTATCAATAAGGCTACAACAAAGGCCTATCAACTTTATCACAAGCCTTAAGGCTTACATCTTGCCATGCATGGCTCACATAATATACATCTGTTATGCCTTCTCACATATTTTCTATGGCACAATATTCATTAAACATAGTTGGAACTATTCATGTCCAGTCTCTGCTCAAGAGAAAAAGAATACTATCATGACAGAACATATATAATACCAACCTTTACCCTTAGTTTTAGGTGCTTACCACAACACATAATCATACTCTATTCAATATAAGACAAGGTTAGGATTCCAGTTCAATTTCATAGCAATAGAAGGCAGGCATGGAAAGATTATTATTTGTGTATGATGAGAAAGAACTCAGTTGGAACCTCTATTATGTTGCTTATAAGAATGCCTACCATGATGAAATAGTACAAACATGGCTATAATAATATGACCAAGGCTATAAAAGCACAATTTCAACCTTTTTTCATAACATTAAGGCATCATGTTCTTATATCAAGTTTGGAATACTTCATATTCAACATTTTCTCATACATTCAAGGCTACTATGTAAGATGTATACAAGAACGATATCACAAAACAATATTCTAAGGCTCCTCTTATGTTTTCATAGAAAGAACAAGCATTACATTTGGTTCCATAGGGAAATGGTGAAGTTCGGCCCTAGTCACAAATTAAAGGGTGATCCTAGCATGTACAAACATGAAAAATAATGATATGGTTAATCTAAGGATTACGATACACTTTCATAGTGAGAAAAAGCACATACAACTCGTTTCATATTTGATGTCATAAATCATAGGGGAAGCTTTTTTATTGTTTTGACAACTTTTAGCATGGGAGGGATCCTAGAAAATGAAACAATACATGCCAAGCCCAAAATTTGTATCTATTGATGCTCATTCTCACATTAGGTTATCTTTATTCATGTCACATTCATGTTCATCATTAGATGACATGATTCTTATAGTGCTAGTGGTTACCCATAACATGCACATATCCAAACAGTATGCATAACAATATATGTAAGCAAAGCATATGCCATAAGAATACAAGATAATTATCATGTAATGCATACTAAATGTTCTAATGAACAAAAATATGTGTCACTAGGGTATAATGAGAAGCATCCACAAGTACATTTTAATACATCACATAGTCATGGACTAAATAATAAACATGCAGGAACCCTAGATCTCAATTTATATTTAGGGATCCTCACTAAGCAAGTAAGAAATTCATACATAAGTGCGAAAAGGAATAAGAATTTCCTTACCAGTAGTTACACATACAGGAGGAATAAGGCTATGATTTCACCATATTCAAACATTTACACATAGATAGGTGTAGAAACTCGTATTTTAACATAGAAATATCTTAACCATGCCTTAATCATCTCTTAGAATAGAAGGTAGTGGAGTTTCCAGGATTTTGTTAAGCAACTCACTCCTCTAAAGTCACAACTTTGGCAAACAATAAAAAAAACTAAGGGAAAGCCTATGAACACAAAATGCAAACATTAATAACAACCTCTAAGGCATTATATAGGCACAATCCCTCTCCCATATCTAGTTTCTACACGTGTCTAGTGAGGGAAAAGTATCCACTCACCTCTAGGAACACAAATTATAGTCAAACAAGACCTAACAACTCCTAGTCTTGAGCTCCAACTAGAAAACACAAATAATAGGCTTTTTCTCCATGTTGTGACCTCTAATTAGAAGAAAACCACCTATTCACAGCCAAACCATAAGAACATGCACACTAGCAAGCTCAAAAACATCATCTTCTACCTTAATACTAGAAAAAGAACCAAGAAAAGAGGTTTGACGAGAAGGAAGGCTTGACATCCACAAGATATAGTTATTAAAAGGACGTTCGTGATTCCAAAGAGGGAAAAAAGAAGAAGAACATAAGAAAATGGAGGAGCAAACTCCAAACTATGTCTTCTACCCAATATCCACCCAAGAATAGCTTTTTGCAAGGCAAGGGAGCCTAGATCTCCTAAAGTTCACCTCTCCCATCACTCCATTGAGATATAGAACTTCCAAAGGGTAGAAATGAAGTGTAGCTTGTAGGTAGAGAGAGAACCCACCTATATATAGACCAAATACCACTGTCTAACTAAACAACATAGATGGAAGCAGACTCAATCAAATTTGGGGAACTCGCTCCAAAATCCCAAAACAGTACTCTCCCATCGGGCAAGTGTTGGTTGTTGCACTAACGAGTTTCAATCTTAAGAAAGACCTTTTACTCAACTAACCAATTTCCATAAGTATACGGAAGTAGTCGTAGTCGAGATCGAACACAAGGATCTTGGTAATCATTTAAATGTAATAGTGCTAAGATTCAACAATCTAGACCATTTTAAAGATGTGATTTGGTTGATTAAGCTAAAATTTTAGAATTAAGCAAAGCAGTTAATGGATTACTAAAAGAGGTTTAATTTCAGATATGGAAGGATCTTGGACTTAGTATTAATTCACCAACATATCATAGAATAAAGTAGGAGCATGGAATTTAAACATACTAAGCACTTGTTTTAAAGGAGAGTTGTATGTTGCACTTCACCTCTCTGTGCAAGTACACGATCCTAACTCAATACAATATTCTCATGTATGAATTTCATTTTGGATCACAAACCTACTCCTCAACTCCATAATTTCCACTCTCGTGGTAAAGGAGGAGTTGCAAAGAGAGTACCTCCTTACTCTCTTACTTATCTTCTCAGATCAAGTAAGAAAGAATAAAACATGCACATAAAGTGGACAACCATACATGCAAGAAGCAAGAAGCAAGAAGTCGGTACTCACAAGGTGAAAAAACAAGCAACTTAGCATTTAATACGAAATTATCATGTTCCTTACATACTATGACATGGGAGCTACTCTCCCGTGTCCAAGAAAAAGAATCTACTTGTCCATGATGATGTACAGTAGAAAAAATGCAAAAATTTTAGAGTTTAACATGGTTTAGAGAAGGAAAAGCTAAGAGAACCAAAGGTGAAACCCAAGAAGAGTAGAATTATAACTTGGGGATGAAATTCCACTCCTACAGCTGCTTCAACCCAGAAAAACTTCCCTCCTAAGAATCTTTGTGAAGTGAAGAAGCTCTGTTGCACCTCCGGAGAAGAAAATGGAGAAGAAGAGAAGAAGAATGTAGGTTCTTTGGCAAGAAACCACCTTATTCCACCCAAAATCGCCCTCCTTTGCTCTAGCCTTGCTCTTGGATGAAACACTTTCGAATTATGACCCGTGATAACTGCTCCATAAGTTGGTTTTGTCTCTAAAAATGAGAGAAGTCATATTTCAAATTTGCTGAAACTGACAGAGACATGATGTGTCTTTCTTGGGACACTTCGTGTCTGGTCTTCAACAGTTTGCTCCAAGTGTAAGGTACACAGCATGTCTAAATTAAAACACACTATGTACATTACCAGAAATACAAAATTCATCTCTGAATCCCCATGTACATCCCGTGTCCTTTATGAACACGTCGTGTACTTTTTCTTTTCAGCAGGAAGTATGGCCGACTGGAGTCACACACGTAGTATCTTAATTCAGATACGTCGTGTGTGATGTTGTTTCAATAGAAATAGAACTTTGAATGTCTACAAAGTGTGGAGAAGCCCCAATGATGTCGGAGTTGAGTTGGGCTATCTCCAATTTGATCTTTTTCAAGCGTATCTGTGATTCACATCAAATGATAAGCAAAATAACAAAAAGGTGGCAAGAATAATATGAATAGAGGCTAAATGAAAACAAAATGAACTGAATTTGTGTGTAAAATCATATAAGAAGTTGATATGGAAATCACACAACAAATCCCCCTAAGCTTGAACCATTGCTTGTCCTCAAGCAAAAAGAACAGAACCACACAAATGAAGGAATATTCAAGCTCATGCATGGATTAAATGAAATGAAGATGTGCAGTAAACTCAACCAACCATATACATTAGGTTTACATTTATAATCATCATCTCAATTTAAACATCATAGATAGAGAAGTTTTAGTTCAACAATGGTGGTCACAAATTAAATGAAACAATCAACTAAACAACACTAAACATGATTTGGATAATCAAGCCAAATAACTAGTGGATGTTCAACACAAAAATTTTCAGTTAATATGGGTACAAATGATGAAATATTAGATAACTTGACAATCTCAGTTGTGCTCTCTTCTCAAAAAGATATAACAAAGGATTTTTGGGATTCCGGCACTCGACTGCTAATTTAGGCTTATGCGCACGTGGAGTGCCAGTTGGGGTGTTATTTTTTACCCTCTTTTGATTTCATACCACCTAACCATCATTTCCGGATCAGACTCACACTAGGCTAGCATGATATGTGGGCTGTAAGCCATCTTTTATTGGGTAAAGGGAGAAAAGGATAAAATAATTTTTTGCACAACACAAGAGAGTCAACTAGAAAGTTAAGTTAACAAGATTCCATTCATTGTTTTGTAAATTTTTCACTGAACATTTGATTGTATATGCACTAAGGGTTTGGTAAGAGTATCATGTATTCTAAGTAGTGTTGTAGAGTTAGTTTATTCACTAAAATTTGAGACCGTTACATGTATTTGGCAATCAAAATGTGAAAATTGAAAGTTCAAGCTACAATTATAAACCAAGATCATGTACATGGGGAATTTCATTTTCCCTTTGATCATGCATGCTCTTTACTAATTCTTTCATATGTCTAAAGGAAGTACAAGGGGTGAAATGGTTCAAGCATACAAGGTACAATAGTTCATTCCATCATAATAGCCTCATTTCATATTAAAATTGCCATAAAAAGAAATACAGAACATCAAATAGGATGAAATAAAAGATTGAAATAAAAGACTGACATGACTAACAAAATCAAATGACAAAAGCAAATGAAAACAAAAACTACATTACGGGATGGTTGCAACCCCCAAGCTTGAAATCTGTAGTGTCCTCACTGCATCAATCAAACTCATGGAGGTAACAACTGGATACCTGCCATGGATAGAATCAAAAAGAGGGGCCAGTGCCCCCATGGTTTGGCGGAAAAAACTAGCTGACAAAATCATCATCATGAATGTCCATTGGCGTGGGCTGTGGGACGGACTCGGGCTACTGAGGTGGCGGCGGCTGATACGGATATGGGATGGAGTAGTGGCCCTATGAAATGTACTCCGAATCCATGCGGTGGACCATGTCATGCATCACAGTATACTACGTACCCAGCTGATCCAAGTGGATATCAGTGTGATCAAAACGTTGTTGCACATAGCCATACAGATGCCTGACATTAGGCATCACCCAGGAGTACTCCATCTGAGTGTTGGTAGAGGAAGGTGGTGGAGCAGTAGGGGGTACCTCAGTATCAGCAGCTCTAGCTGCATCAACTTCTTCATCAGTGTTTAGTACGACTTTCCAGTTGTCCTTGTTCTCCAAGGTGATGTGCTCGTGATTTGGAATGTCAATGTACTGATCATCATTGAAGAATTGTAGAAATTTGGTGTCACTGTTGGTAACTCTTGAGAGAAACCCTACAGATCGAAGGTACTAAATGTCTACCAGGTTTCTACCTGGTGCTGCCTCAAGACCTGTCAAATCAACATCTAGCTTTTGTGCCATTAGAGTAATCAAACCACCAAACATGATGTCACCAACGTCCCTCTTCTTCACTTTCTTAATGTCTAGGAAATGTGTAAGAATATAATAAGCAGTATTAATCTGATGCTCATACATCATTCCCCACAAAATGAAAAGATCTTACTTTCCAACAATCCCTTGGGTTTCTTTCTTAGCAAACACTCAGGTACTAAAGGCAGTGTATGTACTGAAAAATAGGGTTGTGGATAGTGAATGTTCTGGCTTGCTTAGCCTCATGGTGTTCTTCATCCGATATCTCAAACCAAAACTCGTCACTGTGAAAAATAGGCGGGTAACTAATCACCCCTTCATAGTGGCACTCCAACAACTCATAGAAATGCCTAAAGGTAAGCTTAAAACCACGACCCAAAAGCCAAAAATGAATAATACCATAAGGCTCCAACTTTTTTTGTGGGTCTTGCTCTGTGTTCAGCGTCGTCAAAAATTCATAGACTAGGTGGGGGTAATTATTTGATACCGTACAACAAATGTAGTTGAGCCCCAAGTCTAATAGGCACATGAGAACTTCATCCTTGAAGCTTAGAGTTGTGAGAGTCTGCATGTAGGCTAACCGTGTCAGAAGCACCCTCCTTGCAATAAGGAATTGATATGTTGGGTCTTCCTCGGGAGTGACCTAAAATTGAGTGGTATAGATGTATGATGGTGCTTGGGAGGAGCTGGCGCCATGCTTGCGGTTGGATGTTTGCTTAACAGGTGTCATTTGCTGCTGACGGCTTCAGACACGTCGTGTGCTGGAAGGGACACGATGTGTGCAGATGCAGAACTTTGAATGAATCAACCATACACACGGCGTGTGTAGAAGTGAACACGTCGTGTTTCTAGAGAATTTCTACAGTCTGTAGATGGGGATGGCGTCTCTTGGGGAAGATGAAGAAGGAGATTGACGGTGGTGCTCTTAGTGTCGGGCCTTACGTGGTGGAGGAGATCGGTGGGTCTTATTCACGACGTCGAGGATGGTGTTTTTGCTCACTTTCTCAGTAGCACACTGGCAACGTGAGCTTGAAGAAGAGTTGGCGTCGATCTGGTGCTTCGAGCTGTCATGGTTGGGGTCGATAGAGAAGTGTGGCTATGTAAGCACGTAGGAACATAGTTGAATTGTGGTGGCAGCATGTTGAGAACACACGGTTGAAGAGAGAAGGAACACGCTGTAAGTAAGGGAGGATGGCGGCTGACTTGAGCTTGAAGAAGACACACCCGATGACACGGTGAAGGTGTTGCAAGGTGTGCTAGGGCACACGGCATCTAGGGAGTAAGGGAGCAAGGGAACTAGGGCACATGATGGTTTAAGAGATCCCACATGGATTGAAAGGGAAGTATGAGTGAGAGGGGTGGTTGTGTGCTAGGTTAAAAACCTGCATATTCGACAAAAGACACGGCGTGTCTTTTATAAGACATGTCATGTTTCTCGCCAGAACTCCCATTATGTGTTATAAGACACATCGTGTTTCAAAAAGTACACGGTGTGTGCTAATCCAAAAATTCAAAATGCCCTTTTCACTGATAAATACACTGCATGTTCAAATAAAGACACATTGTGTTCTTTTTCTAGATTACTTATGCTTCCATTCACTGTTGTGGTACACGTCATGTCTAAATGAGGACACAGTGTGTTCCTTTCCAGATTGACTAATACTTTGCATCTGTTGGACAGTGATACGATGTGTGTATTTTCTGACACTTCGTGTATCTGGAGATATAGCTCGGCTGATGTGTTTCTAGGAGTAGAGACACGCCGTGTCAAATAAAGACATGTCGTGTCTTTTATAGTTTCTGCAGAAAATAGCTTCTCGTCAGTACATAATTAGTGATAGATATGGCAATATAATTGTCTAAGTTATTACATTCATCCATGACAAACTTATTTACGAAACTAAAGAGTGTTCTTGACTCAAATAACTAAAAATAAATCTATCCCAATGTGGGTTCAACTCCCACGAGGTCCTCCATTTAGAGTCCGGAGTGAGACTCTTCAATCTATTCATCATGCATCTTGGAGGGAGCAAGAGGCTCCCTTGTGAACTTCACCTCGAGAGGTATATAGCTTGCAACGTTTCCCATTTACTTTGAAATCTCCATCCTTGCTTTGTAGCGCAACAACTCCATATGGAAAAATCTTCAACATAAGAAAGAGACCTGACCACTTAGACTACAATTTTCTAGGGAATAGCTTGATTCTAGAGTTAAAAAAACAACACTTTGTCTCCTTCTTTGAAGTCTTTCCTCTAGATTCTTTTTTCATGCCAAACCTTTGTTCTTTCCTTGTAGAGTCTTGCATTTTCATATGCATCTAGTCAGAGTTCTTCTAGTTCTTGCAGCTGCAATAGACGCTTTTCACCGCCCTTCTTCATGTCGAAGTTTAAGAACTTCATAGCCCAAAGAGCACGGTGTTCTAGCTCCAATAGAAGATGACAAGATTTACCATATATCATATTAAATGGTGTTGTGCCTATGATGGTTTTATAAGCTGTCTGATATGCCCATAATGCATCATCTATCTTCAATGCCCAATCCTTCCTTAAGCTAGACACTGTCTTTTCTAGAATGCTTTTCAGCTTTTGGTTGGAGACTTCTACTTGCCCGGAAGTTTGAGGATGATAGGACGTAGAGACTTTATGAGTGACTCCATACTTAGATATAAGGTTATTGAATTGCTTCTCAACAAAATGTGTGCTTCCATCAGAAATGATAACTCTAGGAACTCCAAACTGAGGGAAATGATTTTCTAAAATAGATTGACTACATATTTTGCATCCAGTGCTTGGGTTGGGATGGCCTCAACCCACTTAGAGACGTACTCACAAGTAGCTAGGATATATTGATAGACACAAGAAGATGGGAATGGTCCCATGTAATCAACTCCCCACACATCAAACACCTCAATCTCCAAGATAGAGTTAAGAGGCATGTCATCACGTCTAGATGTTCCTCCAGTCCTTTGGCATTTATCACAAGCTTTGACAAATAAATTGACATCTTTAAATAATGCTGGCCAATAGAAATTGTCCTGGAGAATCTTTGATACAGTCTTCTCTCCTCTAAAGTGACCTCCATAAGGAGAGGCATGACATTCAGAAATGATAGTAGCAATCTCTTCTTCAATAACACACCTCTGAATGAGTCCATCACTCTCATGTTTGAACAACAAGGGATCGTACCAATAGTAGAACTTTACATCATGGAAGAACTTCTTCTGCTGCTGATATGTCAAATTTGGTGGAAATTGTCCTATAGCAAGAAAATTCACAATGTTTGCAAACCATGGTGCTTGTGTGGACAATAATGCATAAAGCTTCTCAATAGGCAAATGGTCCTCAATAGGTAATAGGTCTCCAGCATATGTTGTCAACCTAGAAAGATGATCAGCAACATTGTTCTCTATCCCCTTCTTATCCCAGATTTTAAGATTAAACTCTTGTAGAAGTAGTATCCAATGGATGAGATGAGGTTTGGCATCCTTCTTGTTTAGCAAATACTTTATGGCAGCATGATATGTATACACGATTACCTTAGATCCTACCAAGTATAGTCTGAATTTTTTGAACGCGTATACTATAGCAAGCATCTCCTTCTCAGTGGTTGTATAATTGATTTGTGCTTCATCTAGGGTCTTGCTTGCATAGTATATGGCATGAAGCTTCTAATCTTTCCGTTGTCCTAGAACTACTCCTACTGCATAGTCACTCAAATCACACATTAATTCAAAAGGAGCACTCTAGTCCGGTGGTTGGATTATTGGGGCTGACACAAGAGCTTCTTTGAGCTTGTTGAAAGTTGTACAGCAGTCATCATTGAATATGAATTTATCATCCTTTGCTAGTAAAGAACATAATGGCTTTGCAATCTTGGAGAAGTCTTTAATGAATCTTCTATAGGACCCTACATGACCAAGGAAACTACGGATGTCCTTGACTAAAGAAGGAGTTGACATCTTCTCAATAGCTTCCACCTTAGCCCTGTCAACCTCAATACCCTTGTTAGATACAACATGGTCTAATACTACACCGGATTGTACCATGAAATGACACTTCTCCCAGTTTAGTACTAGGTCAACCTCTTTGCAGTGGGCTAAGACTAATGACAAGTTGCATAAACATTGATCAAATAAATCTCCATAAATGCTAAAATCATCCATGAAATTTTCCATTATGTTTTCAATAAAATCAGAGAAAATAGCCATCAGGCATCGTTGAAATGTCGTAGGAGCATTGCAAAGACCAAAGGGCATGCGACAGTAAGCATAGGTTCCATAGGTGCATGTGAAAGTGGTTTTCTCTTGGTCGGGAGGGTAGATAGGAATCTGAAAAAACCTGAAATACCTGTCCAAGTAACAAAAATAAGAATGTTTTGCAAGACGTTCAAACACCAAGTCGATACACGGCAACAGAAAATCATCCTTGCGAGTTGCTTTGTTCAAACGTCGGTAATCAATACACATACGCCAACCCATGACTATACATATTTGTATCAACTCATCATTATCTATCTTGATGACAGTTCCACCCTCCTTCTTAGGTACCACATGAATGTCACTAACCCAAGGGTTGTCTCTTATAAGATAAATGATGCTGACATCAACCAACTTAAAGATTTCCTTTTCAACCACTTCAAGCATGTTTTGATTTAAACGTCTAGGTGGTTCAATGGTGGGTTTAGCATCATCTTCCATGTTTATTTTATGCATGCAAATGAAGGGATAAATGCCTTTTAAATCGTCAATGGAGTAGCCAATGACATCTTTGTATAAACACAATTCAGCAAGAAATTTATCTTCTTGTTCATTAGTTAACTCATCATTGATTATGACAGGAGAAGTAGAGTCGGAGTCAAGGAATGCATACCTCAACCCTGGTGGAAGAGCTTTGAGTTCTACCTTTCTCCCGGTTGCATTTTCTTTGGTGTTGTCATCAACAAGCGGAGTGTCTTTATTAACAATATCTACTTGAGCAATAGAAAATAATCCAGAATTTTCAGATTCATTGTTTATGCCCTCATCATCATCACAGTAGTTCAGTATCAAATTAGCAACATCATGGTCTTCTTTCACAACAGAATAAATAGTGTCTATAAAACAGAGTTCTTCTACTCATGAAGGTGCCTTCATGGTATCAGATATAGAAAACTCCATGGCTTCTTCACCAACCTGGAGTGTAAGTTTGCCTTCTCATACATCAAAAAGGCATCCAACAGTTCTCAAGAAAAGTCTCCCAAAAAGAATGGGATTAGAAGGAACTTCTACCATATCTAACACAACAAAATCACAAGGAATGTAGAGTTTACCAATTTACACTAGCACATCTTCCACGACACCTTTGGGATATTTGATGGAATGATCGACTAGTTCAATGGCCATCTTTGTAGGTTTTAGATCTCCAAGATCTAGCTCTTGCCACAAGGTAGACAGAATGAGACTAATGCTAGTTCTAAGGTCTACAAGACCTTTATCAAATGTGGTGTTGTTGATCTTGCATGGTAGAGTAAAATCTCCCAGATCATCTAGCTTCTCAGGAAGACTGTTTTGAATGACAGAACTGATTCTCTTAGAAAGCATAATGGTTTCAACTTGGTCTAGCTTCCTCCTCTTGGTGAGGATGTCTTTTAGAAACTTAGCATATGATGGCATCTCTTCTATAACTTCATCTAGCGGAAGGTTGACATGGAGTTTGTTTAAAATGTCCATAAATTTCCTAAACTATGAATCCTCCTTCTTGTTTGCAAGTCTTTGTGGGAATGGTGCATTTGCTTTAATAGAAAGTGGTACCTCAGTTGTACCTTTTCCTTTGTCACCCATAGGGGTGTCAAACTTCTCTTCATCAATGATCTCAACACTCTTCTCCTTGGGTGGAGAAGGTCTTTGGATTTCAGCTGCACTCCTCAAGGTGATAGCATTTGCCTGTTGTCTTGGATTCACCTCCTATTGGCTTGGAAGAGCACCAGATTGAGTGTTCTTTGGCTACGTCAAGGCCTACTGGGCAATTTGGTTTTCCAACATCCTTGTATGAGTGGAAATGCCATCTACTTTTGTGGAAATTTGGGCAATTGCATCCTTCAAGAGCTTGTCATTGCCCCAGAACTCTTTATTTTGGTGCATCTGTGTGGAGATAAATTTCTCCATCATGACCTCCAAGGAAGAAATTTGGGGTTGTTGTTTCCGCTGGTAACCCCTATTGCTGCTGAAG
This sequence comes from Alisma plantago-aquatica, assembly GCA_963693085.1. NCBI lineage: Eukaryota > Viridiplantae > Streptophyta > Magnoliopsida > Alismatales > Alismataceae > Alisma > Alisma plantago-aquatica. Next base: position 805,899,633 of record OY856409.1, read on the forward strand.
CCCGACGGATTCCCATTGTTTTTCCGGTTGAAGTGTTGTTGTTGCTACGGTTGCTCTTGTCCTTATTGAAAGATTTGAGCATTTCTTGTGTTCTAGTAAGAGAAATTTGGATGATCTCTCCATCCCGAATCGTAGGTGTTGGAATAGGGATTGTATTGATGTTTGTTTCCATACATCCCAATGACATTGACTTGTTCTAGGCTCCCTTCATTCGCATTAGGAGCAACGCACGTAGAAGAAGTATGTCCAGAATTCCCACAAGCTTCACATATCACTTTAGCTGATTGGATTTGCAATGTAGTCATATTCTCAAACTTTTATGTAAGAACATTGAGTTTCGCAGCAATTAGGTCGGCGAAATCAATAGTATGCTTCCCTCCTTGCTTCTCGATTGAAGAAACCAGTGTAGAAGATTATTGTGATTTCCTATCTGAACCCCATTGACAGTGGTTGAGTGTTATGTCTTCAATGATACCATAAGCCTCCCTGTAAGACTTATTCATCAAAGCTCCATAGGTTGCGGCATCCAACGTCATACGGGTATTGTAGAATAGTCCATTATAAAATGTTTGAAGTAGCAGCCAATTGGTCAATCCATGGTGATGGCAAATGTGTTGTAGGTCCTTAAACCGCTCCCAAGTATGATACAAGGTTTCTCCATCAGATTGAGAAAAGTTTGTGAGCTAGTTCCTTAGTTGGGTTATTTTGCTTGACAGAAAATACTTTCTGAGAAAAGCATTTAAAAATTGATCCCAACTTTTGATGGACTTCTTAGGAAGAGATAAAAGCCACGCCTTGGCTTTATCTCTCAAGGTGAAAGGGAACAACAGTAGCCTTACTCCATCGGCAGATACACCATTGATTTTGAAAGTGTTCATATAATCTAAGAATTCAGCTACATAAAGATTTGGATCTTCATTAACGGTGCCCCCAAAGTGATTTTTCTGGATCATCTGCATCATTGAAGGAGCAATAGAGAAGTTGTTCGCTTCCATTGCAGGTAGATCAATGGCTCCACAAATATTTGTGGCAACCGGCATGGTGAAATCTTTTAAAGGATGGTCATCCTCCATGGTTGGATCTTCTTGTGCAACTTCTTCAAAGGACGAAGAAGATGGTGATGGTGATGATGGAATACCCTCTCGCAGTGGTCACTCCACTCTTCTTTCTCTTCTTAAGCTTGAAAGAGTGCGCTCAATCTCAAGGTCTAGAAACGCAGATGGTTGAAGACCCCTTTGCGAGCGACGCATATAACCTAAAAAATAGCAAGAGATATTGAGAACACAACTAAAAGGTATATGGAGATTCAAAAATGGAAATGATGATCTAGTCTCAAATACCAATTAGCACTTGTTACTCTAATTAGATTAACGGTAGCTCCCCGGCAACGGTGCCAAAAACTTGTTGGTTGTTACACTAACAAGTTTCAATCTTAAGAAAGACCTTTTACTCAACTAACCAATTCCCGCAAGTATACGGAAGTAGTCATAGTCAAGATCGAACACAAGGAGCTTGGTAATCAATTAAATGCAATAGTGCTAAGGTTCAACAAGCTAGACCATTTTTAAATATGTGATTTGGTTGATTAAGCTAAAATTTCAGAATTAAGCAAAATAGTAAATGGATTACTAAAAGAGGTTTAATTTCAGATATGGAAGGATCTTGGACTTAGGATTAATTCACCAACATATCATAGAATAAAGTAGGAGCACGAAATTTAAACATACTAAGCACTTGTTTTAAAGGAGAGTTGTATGTTGCACTTCACCTCTCTGTGCAAGTACACGATCCTAACTCAATATAACATTCTCATGTATGAATTTCATTTTGGATCACAAACCTACTCCTCAACTCCATAATTTCCACTCTCGTGGTAAAGGAGGAGTTGCAAAGAGAGTACCTCCTTACTCTCTTACTTATCTTCTCAGATCAAGTAAGAAAGAATAAAACATGCACATAAAGTGGCCAGCCATACATGCAAGAAGCAAGAAGCAAAAAGTCGGTACTCACAAGGTGAAAAAACAAGCAACTTAGCATTTAATACGAAATTATCATGTTCCTTACATACTATGACATGGGAGCTACTCTCCCATGTCCAAGAAAAAGAGTCTACTTGTCCATGATGATGTACAGTAAAAAAAATGCAAAAATTTTAGAGTTTAACATGGTTTAGAGAAGGAAAAGCTAAGAGAACCAAAGGTGTAACCGAAGAAGAGTAGAATTCTAGCTTTTGGGGATGAAATTCCACTCCTACAGCTGCTTCAACCTGGACAAACTTCCCTCCCAAGAAACTTTGTGGAGTGAAGAAGCTCTGATGTACCTCCGAAGAAGAAAATGGAGAAGAAGAGAAGAAGAATGGGGGTTCTTTGGCAAGAAACTACCTTCTTCCACCCAAAATCACCCTCCTTTGCTCTAGCCTTGCTCTTGGATGAAAGACTTTTGAATTATGACCCATCATAACCGGTCCATAAGTGGGTTTTGTCTTTAAAAATGAGAGAAGTCATATTTCAAATTTTTTGAAACTGACAGAGACACGACGTATCTTCCTTGGGACACGTCATGTCTGGTCTTTGATAGTTTGTTCCAAGTGTAAGGTACACGATGTGTCTGAATTAAAACACACGATGTATGTTACCAAAAATACAAAATTCATCTCTGAATCCCCAGGTACATGTTGTGTCCTTTGTGAACACGTTGTGTACTTTTTCTTTTCAGTAGGAAGTATGGTTGACTGGAGTCGTGCACGTTGTGTCTTAATTCAGACACGCTGTGCGCAATGTTGTTTCAGTAAAAATAGAACTCTGAATGTCTGCAAAGCATGGAGAAGCCCCAATGATGTCAGAGTTGATTTGGGCTATCTCCAATTTGATATTTTCCAGCATATCTGTGATACACATCAAACGATAAGCAAAATAACAAAAAGGTGGCAAGAATAATATGAATAGAGGCTAAATGAAAACAAAATGAACTGAATTTGTATGAAATCATATAAGAAGTTGATGTGGAAATAACACAATAGATAGGAAAACCTGATGCAATAATATAAACTCCTCATTTCAAAAACTAGCTCGCGTTCATGGAAATTCAACCCAAATTGGCCAATCCCAATATTCCACTATCCTTCACCAACTTTTTCTCCAAGCCTTAGACTCAGTTGGATTTCTTTTATTTTTTATGAATTCACTACAGATCTAGATATATTCTCTCTCTTACATATAGATCAACTTGGCTACAACTATCTTAAAATCACCCTAGCTCCTTAACTCATCCATAGTTCAATCTATGTCAGCCCGAGTTTAGAACTCAATTCCTCATCTATCTTCACTCCTTTGACTTTGGCTCAATACACCATCAACTCAGCTATGTTATATGAACTCGGCCCAAGTTCAACCCATCATGACACCCATTCAAGGAACTCTAGGCCTAACTTGACAAACAATATCATCACTTGACCCACCCCGACCCAGTCGATTTGGCACTAAACTTGATTGAGATTAGGTGTCCAACATAAAACTCCAAAACAAAAACTTAGAGATCACACATACACTAATCCTCTCCTACCAACTTGTCCAATTCCAACATCAACTAGATAGGTTGATATGAAACTTTAAGGAAACCGACATTATCCATCAATTCACACAATCCAAATGATATATACATAGAACTCCCTTTATCATACATACACAAGTCAAATTTTAACACAAAAACATAGTGATACATAGGCCCCAAAATTTCTAAGGTGTCACTATGAACACATCAACAAAATCAACACACAATGATATAACTTTATCATTTAGGGTTCATCATATATCTACAACATGTTCAACATAGAATCAACTAGATTTCACCCTAATGCCAATCCCTAGCTCGACTTAGGGTATAAAAACCCAAACCTATATGCATTCAAGATATAATTACATACAACTTAGTTGGACTATTACGTAATTTATTAAGCATGTGTTTCAAGTGTTAGCATAAGCATAGGCATAGCTCATGACTCAATGTGATAAAACATTGGATAAACATCAACCCTTAGGTACCCTTGAACTTATAACTAGAAATCTACATTCATCATATATAAATAGATATTATTTTGTAGTTGTTATCTAAATAATACTTTGATGATACTATTCACTTATGTGCTATTCAACAAGACAAGATATATGTTTTAGCTAGACGTTTGTCTTGAAGGTGGGTTATGGAATGACTCAAAAGTATAACCAATTGTAAGAACTTCATGTTCGTTAATTATCTCAAGCCCATACATATGAGGAATGTTTAGTTGTTCATGGTTTTATTCAACGTGTCAAATCAGACCAAACTAAACTAGATAGAAAATCCAAATCCATTTTATTTGAGCATAAAAATTTAGAACTGTAATTGTTTCAATACTACTAATACAAATTAGTTCCCTTAATTGTAACTTCACTCTTCTCCTCTCTTTAACTTATGCATTTTCCTTACTATGACTTCTTTAAGCTTCCCTATATGTGTACATGTTAGATGTGTATTTCCTTATACCATCTTATACCATGTAAGCACATACTCCTATATAAAGGAGATTTGCTAATAGTATACTCATGGGATTCAAATAAGTAAAAAAAAACATGAGAGCTTAATTAGGGTTAGGACTATAATTCCCTATCTTGTTAGATCTTTGCTATTGGCCTCCTCCTATATTGACCCAAGGATGACTGCTATGACTCTTTGATGGAATTTTGCAACACCACTAAAAATCCTAAGGTGATGAATCCTTAGGTTTAGCCTTGCTAGTACTATGGTAAGAACTCCACCCACGTGTGCTAAGACACGCGGAAGTCTTATCGTAGTATAGTTAAGGGTCGAATCCTCGGGACAACGGTCTTGACGAAGTCAAGATGAAAAACGTTTTAGTTCTACTTAACTACTTAACAGTTGATATTTAGATCGAAAGTTTGATGTTGGTTTTAAAGCTAAATGCGAGGAAAGTAAAGCAAGAAAGTAAAGATTAAGGTTGTAAACAATTGATAAAAACCACTAGGATGTTATCGGGTTTCACACCACTACACATGGATCAAGTCATGCAACATAATAAAACAACCTGCAAAAAGAGTCAAATCAGTTAGTATCTTGTAGTCCTAGCTTCCTTTCGGATAACTAGCTACGAGAAGTGTGGAGTATTGCAATGCCAGCCATTCCATAATGAATGGTCACATGCTTTGCATTACTCCTTCATGAAATGTGTTCCTCGACCTTACCAAGGTTGCACTTCCATACGTCAACTGATTCCATTTCATAGTATGAAAGTGCAACGATGGGGGTGAGTTTACTCCACTCGTGAAAACACTTCTAGACACTGAAACAGACATATGGTGACTACATACATCCATAACCAACATTCAATCGATATTTAGATCTAAGGGTACAAACATAGACAATTCATACCAAAAGACAATATGTAACACAAGTTGATGATCAAGCAACTAGTATTCATTAAGCGATTGAAGTCAAACTGAAAAGAAGAGTATCTTTATTACAAGTTATTGAATTACATCGCATGAAATGAAAACATGGGTAGCGGGGCTACTCCCCGCACCCTAGTGAATGAAACTACTCGCTCATGGCAAAGAAGGAGGTGAGAAGAGAGAGAAAGAACGTCATCTCCACGGAGGAGGGAAGGTTGAACCCTTGGTGAAGAGAGCAACGATCTTCGCACTTCGTGGTTGCTTTGATGAAGGATTTTCTCTTCCCACCTTCTTTATTGAAGAGATAGAAAGAAGCGAGAGAAGGAAGCTTGATGATGAGCACGGATCTCAAAACTGGCAGCCTTGGGGCAGTGGACGGAAGACCAGAGTGCTCTGGATCTGGAGAGGCAACCTTTGGGCGTCTTGGAATTCGATCCTTTTGAAGTGGCCCTTGAGGTCCTATTTATAGGCTCTAGTTGAGCCCAAACGGTCTTGAGACCGTGAGGCTTCTCGCGGTCTTGGGACCGTGAGGCTTCTCACGGTCTTGGGACCGTGAGGCTTCTCGCGGTCTTGGGACCGTGAGGCTTGTCGCGGTCTTGGGACCGTGAGGCTTGTCGCGATCTTGGGATCGTGAGGCTTGTCGCGGTCTTGGGACCGTGAGGCTTCTCGCGGTCTTGGGACCGTGAGGCTTCTCGCGGTCTTGGGACCGTGAGGCTTGTCGCGGTCTTGGGACCGTGAGGCTTGTCACGGTCTTGGGACCATGAGGAGTCTTTGTAATTTTTTTTGTGTTTTCTGTAATGAAAAAGAGGAAAAGTTAGTTTATTGATGTATCTGCAATAAAGTAAGAAGGTTTAATGATTCTATTTAGTTTATCTAAGAAAGAGTATGGAAAACTAAAGATAACTAATAAGATAACGTCACAAAATGAGAGGTTATCACCCCCCCCCCTAACTTAGAGTCTAGCTTGTCCTCAAGTTAGATAGAGCTAAGGCATGTAATGGCGAGGCGATTTTATTTGATTAGGGTTTCCATACTCTTTCTTCAATTCTAGGTCAAAGATCTACCGAGGTCTTATCAGGGCTTCTGCTTACACTAACTCTTTCGAGTATCAAAAGTTGCATGGATCTCAGGTTCCTTTTATATCGTGAATCTCGCATTGGGACCACCTTTCTTATTGTGTGCATGTCATCGACTCCAATCAGTTTTATACTTCTTTGGAGAAACCTACTGGTAGCTAGAGTGGGTATGAGGGCTGGCTTAAAAGGCTTATTGTGTAACTCCCCCTTCAAGTGGGGAAAGGTTTGTCTATGCTTTTTAGAGATTCACTACCGGACACGACACATCTGCCTTCATGAGGGCAGCTGAATGTACCGGCCGGGTGAGCTCTTTTATCAGCCTTATCATATATTAGGAAACCTTAGGATCTCATTACCGGGCACGACACATCTGCCTTCATGAGGGAAGCTGTATGTACCGGCCGGGTGAGATATTTGTTGGCTCTTCATATAGGTCCTTATGCATGGCACAACTCTCATGTTTTTATTCAGCACTCTGGCTTTTATTCGAATCTCACAGGCTTAGGAAGTGGGTTTTGTTAGGGTTTTTGATTGGGCGGCCAAGCCTCTTTTATTGAAAGAAGAAAACTGTTCTTGGGGTTCCTGACATGCACTTATTTTTTTTTTTTGGTGGTCCGCTCGCGAGATTTTCTTGATTTTGGATTTCCCTAATTTCCCTCTTGACTTTGAGAGTTTTCGGTTCGCTTTGGCCCTGAAGTTGACCTGTGAAGAGTCTGAGATAGAATTGAAGCAAAAGTATAGAAACCAATAGTGAATGAATTTTATGGATTCGCCATTTCAAGCCTGTAAGCTAATCTTATTATTTATATGAGGACTACTTTATCTCTAACTTAGGTAAGGGTGATACTTTTCATGATGAAAGTTATACTTAGAAGTTGTTTTATTGAAAAAATACTGGAAAAAGTCTAAGTACGAATAGAAAGTTTGAAAATGATGTGCGGGAAAAAAAGAGTTAGAAGAGTTGGAGAAGGATGATACCTCGCCCTTGTCCAGTGCACTCCCCCCCCCCTAACTTATCACGCACTCTGTCCACAGAGTGTCAAAGGGATAGGTTGAGAGGTGCATGGACATGGGCATTTAGGCGTCAGTTAATCCTGAGCTTGCCCCTGGTGCTTGGAGGAGCTTAGCTGCAAACTGTCCACGCAGGGCGTGATAGTCTACGTCAGTCATATCCTCTACTGGTTTCTGAAGAACTAAGATGGTATACATCCAGTAGAGGACATGGAAGCCGTAGTCGTTGGATTGTCGGATTTGCTGGGGACACTTGTGGCAGAAGGAAGGGCGGTGAAAGTGTTCTTTGGCGTAAGCTTTTGTGTGCTGACTAAGGAGATCAATTAATCTTTCAGCACATTCTTTTTCCACTACCTCTGTGGGTGTTTTTGGCGTTACGACGTAAACTTTCTGTCGTGGGTTGTACTGGCTATCGGAACTGTTATAAATTGTAATTGTTCCATCCGGTAGGTTTGCTGCCAGAAGTAGCCAGTGTTCATGGTAGAGGAAGGGTAGCATGATGAACTTCGGCGTTGTGTGTTGTAGATATGAGATTAGTGTTTCAGCTGCGCCGAAGTTCTTTAGCTTTAAAAGATCATCCTTCAGATATGGAGACGCCATGTATGTTGTGGGGTGATCTTGTCCGAGTAGAAGCTGATAGGCGGACATAAGGCCAACAGAGAGGGATCCTTTAATTTGTAAAGATTCTCGCAGAGTGTCTGCCATTATAAGAATGTCACCAGACATGAAAACGAGCTCATCATTCTCGGCGGAAAGCTTTGACATAATGAGACGTAGTTTGTAGCTGGATAGGCATTTGCAAGCACTGAGATCGAAGTCTGGAAAAGATGGTGTGATGGCAGACAACGGGTTTTTGGCGTCTTTTCTTTGCTCGGTAGCGGAGGCCGGTCCTTTTGATTTCTGTGACTCTTTTAGAGCTTGGCGGAAGGGTCGCCGCTGTGGTCGCTGGATAGCAGAGAAGAGGTAGCGAGGGACATCATCTGGCAGAGGTAAAGTCTGCGCGGAAATCCTATCGACTTGCGTTGCCAACACTTCATGCTGGCGTTGTAATCCCTGGATCAACTTGGGCAAGTTGTTGTAGTGGCCGTCGACATGGTCGACTTGCTTGGCCACTGAAGCTTGACGTTGTTGGATTCCTTGGAGGATGCCTGGCATGGCGCGGTTCTGCTCGCCGATCTGGGCAACCTGCTTAGTTAGACCATGCACGCATGAAAAAATAGAATTTAAAATGTTAGATGGGTCAGTGAGGAGGTTTCGGATGGTGTCAAATTGACGTCCGAATTCCTCACCGACGTTAGTAAAAGGGACCCCAGTGATTGAAGGGTGAGGTGGCTGGGGTTGGGGTGGAATGATAGTGTCATGCGGAAAAGACACTGTTGATGGACCCGCGAATTGCGTGGTGACTGTAGATGGAGTCACTAGCGATGTCGGGGTGGTGGAGGATGGAAAAAATGGTGGCATTCCCGAAGATGGAAATGGATTCGGGAATGTTGATGGAAAGTCGGTGGATGTGAAGGAGGAGAATTCGGGCATTGTGGTGGAGAATGGGGTGCCCGAAGTAAAGAAGGGTGGAGGTGGTGGAGGGGTGGTGGAGGAAGGTGGAGCGGAGGAAGATTGAAGGGTGGTTGATGGTGGTGGGGTGGTGGATATTGGGGTGGTGGAGGGTGGAGAGGTGGTATTGAGCTCAGCATTTAGACTCATTATAAAAGAGTCTAGTGATGAGGATGTAATATTTTCTTCAGGGAGGGGGGGTTCAGTCTCAGGGTTAGGTTTCGATGTGGGTGTCCCTGACAGCTCATGAGCTTTGACGAGCCTTCTAGAAGGTCGTTTGACTAGGAGCTTTGCTGTTTTAGCTGCCGGGGCAGTTATACTAAGCTCTGCCTGCCCTGCCTTTGCTTTCTTTTCTCTGGCTTTGACTGAAGCAATGATTTTGGCGATCTCGTCTTCAGTGAACAGGAGCTTGTCTTTATCATAGTCAGCAAGCTCTGGAAGTGGCAGCAGGATTCGTGAAGATTTTGTGGGGCAGAATACGTAGTTCAGCCTTCCATCCTTATCCTTTAAGATGTAAGAGTTCTTTAGTGTCTGTTCATTGGTAAGAATGTCGCCTTTTATTGGGCTGCATTTGGGTAAAAGTCTATCCATCTTGAGATATTTGATGATAGATGTGATATGACCACCCGTGCAGATTTCTTTCCCGAGGGCGAAGGCTGATAGCTTGATCAGCATGTGCCGTCCAATGTTGACAGGCATTCCGTTGAGGACTGACCAGAGGACAAAAAGGTCGGATATGAGAATATTTCCTCCTTCGGATCTAGGGAAAAGTGCGCCGACGATAATTTTGTGTAACGTGCGCACTAGGCCAGAATGAACGTTGGAGGCCTTGCTTGTCCTTGCATCGAAGGTTGGTAACCCCGTTAATGACTTCCAGAAGTTATGCTTGTTGAAACTGGGGTGGTCTGTGCCAGCAGCTTTGGCATTCTTCAGATGGTCTTTATTGTCGATGAAAATTTCGTTCAGGACATTTTCGGTGATGACCACCTCATTGTTGAAGATTCTGGAGGTTATTCTACGGTCACCACCGTCCCTTTCTTTATGCAAGATGTCCACCACTTCTTTGTTGAAGTAGGTGAAGAATTCAGTAGTTGGCTCAGAGTAGGAAATTTCCGATACAAAGCAGAGCCGGGAAAGGTTAGAATTGTCAAGAAGAGTGAGGATTATGTGGTAGATCCCCATCTTCATCAGTATGCTGGGGCAGACATACTTGGTTGGTTTAAGGAGTTGGCTGATGGGGGGAATGATTTGGAGGTGAAGGTTCTCGGGTGGTGGTGCTGTGGTGGTGATGGGAGGAAAAATAGGAACAGTTATTGTGGCAGGGTTGGTGACGGTGGTGGAGGATGGTGGGATGTACCTTGCTAGGATTTGTTCTCTTGCACAGGCAGGGTGGACCTGCTTCCTGGCTCTCTTCTTAGATGTTGGCTCAGTTGTTGGTTCTTGAGCCAATCTCTTCCCCTTAGATTTTGTAGTGGGTGATTCTTTCTCAGGGGAAGGCTGGTATTCGGAGGCCTCATCGGATGAGGTCTCTTCGACCTCCTCGTCAGAAGGTTCTTCATCTAGGCAGCGGTTGATTCGCTTGATGTCCTTCATGACAGCAGTCAGGTTTACTTCTGCTGGGACTTTTCCAGTCCTTTTGAAGTCGTCAACTAAGCTTTTCAGATTTGCTCGTTCAGCAATGAGCTTCTCTTTTGTCCAGAAGGGAGCGTCTGTTGGTCCTTGCTTAGCAGGTGAAGTCATTCTGAAATAATTGATAAGAAACAAAAGTTAGAAATCTTAAATTTGGAAATTATAACAAAGTAAAATTATTTTGAATTTGAGTTTTATTAGTTTGATTTAGTTCAAACGGTCCTGAGATCGTTTGGTCTCAAACGGTCTGGAGACCGCGAGGATCCAAACGGTCTTGAGACCGCGAGGATCCAAACGGTCTTGAGACCGCGAGGATCCAGACGGTCTTGAGACCGCGAGGATCCAAACGGTCTTGAGACCGCGAGGATCCAAACGGTCTTGAGACCGCGAGGATCCAAACGGTCTTGAGACCGCGAGGATCCAAACGGTCTTGAGACCGTGAGGATCCAAACGGTCTTGAGACCGCGAGGATCCAAACGGTCTTGAGACCACGAGGATCCAAACGGTCTTGAGACCGCGAGGATCCAAACGGTCTTGAGACCGCGAGGAAGACGAACCGCGCGGGAGACGAACCACGCGGCCGTTCGTTGGCTAAGAGCTGCGGAAACGATGATGGCGACAACGGCGGGAAGGAGCTCGAACGCGAGTTTTAAACGGTGATGCGTCAACCTGTCACTGCGGTCAGTGGGTCGGTGAAGGGGTAGCTGCTGCAGAGCTGACGACGAGCCGAGAGTGACGACGAGCTAGGAACGACGACGACGAAGTCGAGAACGACGGCGACGAAGCCGAGTCGTCGGTGAAGCACTTGAAACAGCGACGCGCGGGAGTGTAGAGACAAAGGTCAGAGTGGAATGAAACAGGAGAGTTTGAGAATTCGGGAATCAAGAAGAGGGGCGCGTAGGTGGGGGGGTATATTTATAGGTTTTTAGGAGCCTTCTCGGTCAGGTGACCGAGAGAGCTCAAACGGTCTTGAGACCGCGAGGGGCATCACGGTCGTGAGACCGCGAGGAGCCTCACGGTCGTGAGACCATGAGGGGCCTCACGGTCGTCAGACCGCGAGGGGCCTCACGGTCGTGAGACCGCGAGGGGCCTCACGGTCGTGAGACCGCGAGGGGCCTCACGGTCGTGAGACCGCGAGGGGCCTCACGGTCGTGAGACCGCGAGGGGCCTCACGGTCTCTAGACCGTTTGACCTCAAGATCATGTGGATTTTTATGTATTTTTGGATTTAAAGAAAGCAAAAGAAAAAGGAAAAACAAAGATAAACAAAAGGGTGTTTAAAAACAAAAGAAAAGGCTAGAAAAAAATAGGGAAGGTGATATTCAGGCCTTGGGTTGCCTCCCAAGAAGCGCCTTGGTTTAACGTCGCTGGCTCGACAAGATTTTTTCTCCGGCTATGCTGACTTTATAGGGTCATGAATCTCGATGGTTTGTCTTGATAACTTGTCTGCCGGAGTGTGGTACTTTTTTAATCTGTGGCCATTTACGGTCCTCTCTCCTCCATTATCGTCAATAATAATGACAGCTCCTGTCGGGTATATATGTTTGATTGTAAAGGGCCCCGACCATTTAGTACGCAGTTTTCCAGGAAACATTTTTAATCTGGAGTTGAATAGGAGGACTTTGTCTCCGACGATTATATCTTTTCTTTTGATGTGGCCATCGTGCCACATCTTAGTTTGTTCTTTGTAGATTCTTGCGTTGTGGTAGGCTGTCATTCGTAGTTCTTCTAACTCTTGGAGTTGAAGTTGTCGGAATTCACCAGCACCTTTGAGATCGAAATTTAGTTGCTTAATGGCTCACCAAGCCTTATGCTCTAATTCAACTGGCAAATGGCAAGACTTCCCATACACTAATCGAAACGGTGTTGTTCCGATGGGTGTTTTGAAAGCTGTACGGTAAGCCCATAGAGCGTTAGATAGTTTGGTTGACCAATCGGTGCGGTGTCGATTGACAGTTTTTTCCAGAATAGCTTTAATTTGCCTATTGGAGACTTCAACCTGTCCACACGTCTGTGGGTGATATGGTGTAGAAAATTTGTGGTTGACTCCATATTTTCTTAATAAGGCTTCAAAGCTCCGTTCCAAAAAATGTGATCCGCCGTCAGATATAATCGTTCTTGGGACGCCGAATCTGGGAAATATTATCTCTTTAAAAATCTTGATTACCGGTTTTGAATCGCAAGAGGTGGTTGGTAGAGCTTCTACCCATTTTGAAACGTAATCCACAGCAACCAAGATATACTTGAATCCATAAGACGAGGGGAAAGGGCCCATATAATCTATTCCCCATACATCTAAAAGTTCAATTTCTTGCCATATGTTCAATGGCATTTCATTTCTTCTGGTTATCCCTCCGGATAGTTGTCACTTGTCGCATGATCGCACGTATTCATGTGCGTCTTTTGCAATGGTGGGCCAATAAAAGCCAGATTGCAAGACCTTGAGGGTTGTCTTCTTAGAACTCATGTGCCCCCCAGTGGGGCCTGAGTGACAGTGCTCAAGGACCGGAGTGATTTCCGTCTCTGGGATGCATCTACGAAAGAGTCCATCTGCGCATAAGCGAAAAAGATAGGGCTCGTCCCAGAAATATTGCTTAGCGTCGTGAATGAACTTCTTTTTGTCGTGATAGGATGCGGATGGGTGAATGATTCCTGTTGCCAAATAGTTGACAATGTCGGCATACCAGGGAAATCCATTGGAGACTTTCATTAGGTGGTCGTACGGGAGGGAATCTTGGATAGGAACTTTGTCTTCATCCTCGACTCTAATACGGCTGAGATGATCGGCGACGACGTCCACTCCGCTTTTGTCTTTAATTTCCAAATCGAATTCTTGAAGCATTAGCACCCAGCGGATAAGTCTAGGTTTTGCGTCTTGCTTCTGAATCAGATATCATATAGCGGAGTGGTCAGTGTAGACAATGACTTTAGCTCCTATCAGGTATGAGCGGAATTTTTCAAACGCGTAGATGACAGCTAAAAATTCCTTTTCTGTAGTGGTGTAATTTTTTTGTGCTTCATCCAGCGTTTTAGATGCGTAGTATATAACATGGGGTTTCTTGTCGATTCTTTGCCCTAAAACGGCCCCTATGGCATAATCGCTCGCATCACACATGATTTCGAAAGGTAACGACCAATCTGGAGCTCGTAATATTGGTGCAGAAATCAAGGCATCTTTCAGAGTTGTGAAACTTTGCAAGCATTCTTGGTTAAAGTTGAACTCTGTGTCCTTGGTCAGCAGTTGTGTCATGGGTTTTGCTATTTTGGAGAAATCTTTAATAAATCTTCTGTAAAACCCAGCATGTCCTAAGAAGGCACGTACTCCTTTTACGTCTTTTGGTGGCATCAATTTTGAGATAACGTCAATTTTTGCTTGATCCACCTCGATCCCTCTGTCGCTCACTCTGTGTCCTAAAACAACACCCTCTGTTACCATAAAATGGCATTTTTTCCAATTTAAAATGAGGTTTGTTTCCTCACATCTTTGTAGGACTTGAACCAGGTTGAGCAGACAGTTGTCGAAGGAGTCTCCATAAACTGAAAAATCATCCATGAATACCTCCATTATAGACTCTGTCAATCCCGCAAAGATAGCAGACATGCATCTTTGGAAAGTAGCTGGTGCATTACAGAGCCCGAATGGCATTCTTCTGAAAGCATACGTCCCAAAGGGACAGGTAAAAGTAGTTTTCTCTTGATCGTCCGGGTGTATCGGGATTTGGTAAAAGCCGGAATATCCATCGAGGTAACAAAAGAACTTCTGATGAGCTAGGCGCTCGAGGACCTCATCTAGGAAAGGCAGGGGGTAGTGATCTTTTCGTGTTGATTTATTAAGTTTCCTATAATCAATGCACATACGCCACCCTGTAACTGTTCTAGTGGGCACCAGTTCATTTTTGTCATTAAGAACAATGGTGGTTCCCCCCTTTTTAGGGACCACCTGCACTGGGCTTACCCACTGAGAATCAGAAATTGGGTAGATAATGCCTGCCTTTAGAAGCTTGAGGACCTCGAGGCGAACCACCTCTTTGAGGTTGGGGTTTAACTTTCTCTGGTGTTCTCGCGATGGTTTGAACTCTTCAACCATGGGCAGTTTGTGCATACATAAAGCAGGGTTTATGCCCGTCAGATCAGTCATTTTATAGCCAATGGCTTTCTTATGCTTCTTCAGTTCATCGAGGAGTCTGTTTTCTTGATCATCCTCCAGAGTGGAGCTGATGATTACTGGACAGAGCTTCTCATCATCAAGAAAAACATGTTTAAGCCCCTCAGGTAAGGCTTTCATTTCTGGAGCCTTAGGTGGCTCAGTGGCTTCTATAATTGTGATGGCTTTAAGTTCTTCAAACGTGGCTGTCGGAGCTTCTTCAGCTTTTTCTAAGTATTGCAGGCACTGTTGTACTAGTTCACTGGCCGAGAATTCTATATCCGGATTTGTAAGAGTGTTTTCCAATTCGTCGGATGGTTCAGACATTTCTAACTGGGACATTTGATATATAGCATCCAGGAGAAAGACTTCCTCTTGAATGCTTGGACCTTTCATGTTGTTTAGAACTATGAACTGGAAAGCCTCCCTCCCAAGTCTCAAAATAATAGTTCCTGCTTCGACATCAATGAGAGCTCGGGCGGTAGCTAGGAAAGGTCTTTCGAAGATTATCGGATATCTCAGGTCTTCTTGTATGTCCATAATAACAAAATCACACGGGACATAAGAATTTGTTCCTATTCTGACAGGGATGTCTTCAATAATGCCAAGAGGGGCAGTTATGGTAGAGTCGGCTAACTGAATTGTCATTGTCGTAGGTAACAAATCAGTGAAGCCTAATCTTTTACACATTGAATAGGGCATAATAGATATGCTTGCTCCTAGGTCTGCCAATCCTTTCTTGCTGGAGCCATTTCCAATGGAACACTGAATGCCGAAGGAACCTGGGTCCTTCTTTTTCTTTGGCATTTTATTAAGCAGAATATCTGAAGTGGTCTGAGCAAGTTTCACTGTTTCATGCTCTTCTGTCATATACTTTCTCGACAAGAGGGTTTTCAGGTATTTTGCCCAAGCGGGCACTTCGGAAAGGGCATCAAGAAAAGGAATATCAATGTATAACTTTTTCATAGCTTCTTTAAATTTTTGGAACCTAGTGTCCATTTTGGTTCCTTTTAGTCTGTCTGGGTAAGGAATTCTTGGTGGGACTTCTGAGATTGGTTCCTTTTCCTTTTCTTTCTCTGCAGAATTTTCTGTTTCTCTGCTTGAATTCCCTGTTGGGGAAAGAATGGCTACGTCATCATCATCATGGTCGATTCTTGTGACATCAGGCAGGACACGACCAGACCACATGGTGACGGCATTAAGTTGTTCTGGTTTGTTTGGGTTATGACGGGGGTTTGCCTCTGGTTGCCCAGAAAAAGTGCCGGCTTGAGGTTTCAATTGAGCGGCAATCTGTGCCAGTTGGGCTTCTACGGCCTTTTGTTGAGCTTGTTGGTTTGCAAGCATGGTTTGTTGCGATTGAAGCATTTGTCTAATCAAGGATATCTCATCAGATGATTGGGGAGGAGCACCCCTTTGTTGAAACTGAGTGACTTGCTGTCCTGGTTGTTGTAGAGGTGCAGTTAACTGTGGCTGCTGGGGCTGCTGCAACTGGGGTTGTTGTGGCTGCTGCAACTGGGGTTGCTGTGGCTGCTGCAACTGGGGTTGTTGCAACTGAGGGTGCAGTCCTGAATGGGCATATTGGTAAGAAGGATTCCTGGGATAGTTATATCTTTGAAAACCTTGTCTGTAATTCCCTTGATTGAAGTTATTCTGAAATCCTGGTGGTTGTCTATTGAAAGATCCACCTTGTGCCTGCTACTGTGGGTTGGCAGTCCCTGCAGGATTCCCGTATTGAAAACCAAGATGGTTCCTTGGTTTATCTGGGTTGTAATACACTTGGCCAGGTATTGAATGTATGGAGTTGACTTACTCTGGCATTTGGTCCTCGGGATGCTCGATAATGGGTTCATATTGCGGCATAGGTGGTTGTAAATCCATCATGACATTGTATAACAGGCCACATGATAATGTGGGATGATCGGATGCATGACAGGCTTCACAAGTTCCAGTAGCTGCCTTAACTTGTTGAACCTGAGAGCTTTTCTTCTTATCATATTCCCCGAAAGAAGTTTCGAGGGCTTGTTGCTTGCTAGCAATAGTCTTCAAAGCCTCAGCAATGGCCTTGAGTTCCATGGATTCTTCTGCTTTGTAAACCTTGAGAATGCCTTTGGGTTGGTTAGATGACCTTCCCCAATTGGATTGGTTCTCGGCCCCCAGCGTAACTATATTCCAGGCATCTTCATAATTCTTTCTCATAAAGTTTCCTCCAGATGAGGAATCTAGGAATTGCTTAATATCATCACTTACTCCTCTGTAAAATGTTTCTATCAGTTGATTTTGAGATATGCCATGGTGAGGACACTTTCTCAGGAGTTCTTGGAATCTTTCCCAAGCTTCAGCAAGTGTTTCTCCAGGTAGTTGGGAAAAGTGATTAATTTGTCCCCTAATCTCATAGGTTAGCGAAGGTGGGAAGAATTTCTCAAGAAACTTCTCTTCTAAGGGAGTCCAAGTAGTGATGATGGGGTGTCTATCCAAAGCGTTGTACCAGCTTAGTGCTCTTCCAGATAAGGTGAAGTGGAAAAGGTGTAACATGATTGCTTCCATTGCAATTCCTGCTTGGGGTACAAGTCGGCAGAGTGACTTGAATCTCTTAAGGTGATCCATGCAATCGTCTCCGGGTGCTCCGGAGAAAGAGATGTCTTGCATGATCTGGATCCATTGCGTCTGAATTTCAAAGTGTGGTATGTTAATAATCGGTGGTCGGACAGGATGATCATCTTCATAATTCATCGGGACTGCGTAGTCCCGAAGTTGCTTGTTTCTTAACGCAAGTTGAGCAGCAGCATGCTCTGCTTGGATGCGGGCTTGTTCCTCAGCTCGGATCTCAGCTTGCACCTGAGCACGAGTGTCGGCAATAAGTTGTGCTCGTTGTGCTGCTATGGCGGCGTTGACTCTTTCTGCAACAAGGCGTTGCTCTTCGGCCATCTGTCTGGCTCTTTGGCGGTTAAGTCTATTCCTTCGGTGGAAACTTCTTTCTACCTCAGAATCGTATTCTGGTTCAGGGGAGAATCCGATGCTATGCGGGGGTTGCATACACGTTTTCTACCTGAGTAGAAGGAAAATCACACGTTAGGATAATGGAAGGAAATGAAGAAATCAAGAAGTATTGGAGTAGTTATCAAGAAAAAGTGTAAAATCCTAATCAACCAAGAAGTTGTTAGGTAAAAACTAAAAAGTTCTGTTGTCCCCGGCAACGGCGCCAATTTTTGATGGAGATTTTGCAACACCACTAAAAATCCTAAGGTGATGAATCCTTAGGTTTAGCCTTGCTAGTACTATGGTAAGAACTCCACCCACGTGTGCTAAGACACGCGGAAGTCTTATCGTAGTATAGTTAAGGGTCGAATCCTCGGGACAACGGTCTTGACGAAGTCAAGATGAAAAACGTTTTAGTTCTACTTAACTACTTAACAGTTGATATTTAGATCGAAAGTTTGATGTTGGTTTTAAAGCTAAATGCGAGGAAAGTAAAGCAAGAAAGTAAAGATTAAGGTTGTAAACAATTGATAAAAACCACTAGGATGTTATCGGGTTTCACACCACTACACATGGATCAAGTCATGCAACATAATAAAACAACCTGCAAAAAGAGTCAAATCAGTTAGTATCTTGTAGTCCTAGCTTCCTTTCGGATAACTAGCTACGAGAAGTGTGGAGTATTGCAATGCCATCCATTCCATAATGAATGGTCACATGCTTTGCATTACTCCTTCATGAAATGTGTTCCTCGACCTTACCAAGGTTGAACTTCCATACGTCAACTGATTCCATTTCATAGTATGAAAGTGCAACGATGGGGGTGAGTTTACTCCACTCGTGAAAACACTTCTAGACACCGAAACAGACATATGGTGACTACATACATCCATAACCAACATTCAATCGATATTTAGATCTAAGGGTACAAACATAGACAATTCATACCAAAAGACAATATGTAACACAAGTTGATGATCAAGAAACTAGTATTCATTAAGCGATTGAAGTCAAACTGAAAAGAAGAGTATCTTTATTACAAGTTATTGAATTACATCGCATGAAATGAAAACATGGGTAGCGGGGCTACTCCCCGCACCCTAGTGAATGAAACTACTCGCTCATGGCAAAGAAGGAGGTGAGAAGAGAGAGAAAGAACGCCATCTCCACGGAGGAGGGAAGGTTGAACCCTTGGTGAAGAGAGCAACGATCTTCGCACTTTGTGGTTGCTTTGATGAAGGATTTTCTCTTCCCACCTTCTTTGTTGAAGAGATAGAAAGAAGAGAGAGAAGGAAGCTTGATGATGAGCACGGATCTCAAAACTGGCAGCCTTGGGGCAGTGGACGGAAGACCAGAGTGCTCTGGATCTGGAGAGGCAACCTTTGGGCATCTTGGAATTCGATCCTTTTGAAGTGGCCCTTGAGGTCCTATTTATAGGCTCAAGTTGAGCCCAAACGGTCTTGAGACCGTTTGGTCTCAAACGGTCTTGAGACCGTGAGGCTTCTCGCGGTCTTGGGACCGTGAGGCTTCTCGTGGTCTTGGGACCATGAGGCTTCTCGTGGTCTTGGGACCGTGAGGCTTCTCGCGGTCTTGGGACCGTGAGGCTTTTCGCGATCTTGGGATCGTGAGGCTTGTCGCGGTCTTGGGACCGTGAGGCTTCTCGCGGTCTTGGGACCGTGAGGCTTCTCGCGGTCTTGGGACCGTGAGGCTTCTCGCGGTCTTGGGACCGTGAGGCTTGTCGCGGTCTTGGGACCGTGAGGCTTGTCGCGGTCTTGGGACCGTGAGGCTTCTCGCGGTCTTGGGACCGTGAGGCTTGTCGCGGTCTTGGGACCGTGAGGCTTCTCGCGGTCTTGGGACCATGAGGAGTCTTTGTAATTTTTTTTTGTGTTTTCTGTAATGAAAAAGAGGAAAAGTTAGTTTATTGATGTATCCGCAATAAAGTAAGAAGGTTTAATGATTCTATTTAGTTTATCTAAGAAAGAGTATGGAAAACTAAAGATAACTAATAAGATAACGTCACAAAATGAGAGGTTATCACTCTTGTTCATCCTCCTTCAACTCGAAGGCAACTCGCATGATCATTTGTTGCCTCATAACATCTAAGGCCTCCCATCAATGCCTCTACCAACACCCTTGTTCAACTTCCACCACTACTTGTCTTTCGCTATTTGTCATAATCCTCATCCATATTTGTGGCAACACATCCCATTATCACACAGATAATGAGGTGTTACGCGAAAACGTGCGGAAATCACCATAACCACAGCTAATCAAAAACACGGGTTAATTAAAACTGATTGCGGAAAACTGATAAACTGTGAAACATATTACATTCCATTCCATATCCTGCAAGAAAACATGTTATATACATATCCATACAATCCTGGATACATGTCCACAGCTTAGCGCAACAGTTGTCCTGTCATAACCATGAGTTCATCACCTGTTATATACATAAAGGCCCACATCTGGCCAGCAGCAGGATATACAAACGATATCGGTCGTACATCGTAAAACAACGTCAAACACTGCCAAGGACCTGAGAGTGCAGGGATGACTCTAGACTCTACTACAAAACATCCAGAACAACAGCATCTCCAAAGCTTGCCTTCTACAGATCTTCTCGCTGCTCGGCCGCAACTCCACGACCACCACCACGACAAGCTCAACCACCTAAAAAGGGTGAAAACTAGCGGAGTGAGACAATTGAACATTGTCCCAGCGGGAGGCATAACTCTGCGCCAAAACTACAAAACCTCAGATAAGCATTTATATGAGCAGATATATATTGATAAGGAATATAACAGAAACAGTTTATGAAAAGCAAGGCCACCTGTACCATACAATTTACCAGCTGTACCAAAAAGGCATATAACCTGCATACCTCTCAGTGGGACATGATTGACGAGATGAAATATATATATATAACTTACCACATAGGAGTAATGCACAAGCAACTGCAAGATAATTAAAGTTAACTACACAAACAAGGCCTCAACCAATGTTTCGTGTTTGTCTTAAACAGTACATACTAAACGGCTGGATTACGTTTTAGTATGCCCTGAGGAATTGAACCGTACCGTTCAATTCCAACCTTCGGCTGCGAAGCCCATAGCCGGTGCCATATAAGGTCAATGGAAGAGCCGGAATCCAAGACCTTCTCCGCCTCATGGTCAGTACATGAGTATAACATAAGCAGGACCACAGTCTCATGCTGAAGTGGACATAAGCCACAGGGTCAGCTCCTCAGGCTACCCTCTGCCTAGCCCGCCTCGGTACAGGTCACGGTGCTAGAAACTGAGCCACATGTCAAGACACCATGCTCTGAGCCATGAACGCATTCATGCTCATCATATCACACATCTGGAGCCATGGGCCATGTTCACCATGCTCATCACACATCCGAGTCTGCAACCGCAGCTGCACTCGTTTCACCTCTCTATTTTAGGCTAGGAGAAACCTCACATATTCAAAAATATGTGCTCCGGGTTAACCCACAGGAGAACCCGTTTCATCATCACCCTATCCTGACTGGTGATGAATCTATGGCCAGGTCAAGCTAAATTATAGATTACACTGTGATTAGTTAGTATCTTTTAGATGGATTGCAAGATTCAACCAAGTTGTATAACATGCAAGGTATAACAGAAGTAAACAGCATAAACTCAACATTAGGTATTTACGTCATATTGATTCATCACAAGGATCTCACATCACATGTTATCACTTGGCCTCTTGCCAACCATCTAGACCCATCTCAAGGATCATCACACATCATGGGATCTCAATCCCTCATCACATAATACCATAGCCCCTCAGGGCTTTCAACATCATTATGAAATCATCATTCATAATACACCTGTCATCACAGTGTTCATTTACCCAATTCTCATAGCCTTTCATTGGGCTAAGCATTACCTGCATGGTTAGCATCATTCAACAACCAAAGAGAATAACCAAGGAACTTACCATTCACAGGATTACATTATTATCAAATTAGGGTTAAGCATATCAATGATATAAGGGTTATGCCCACCATTAGGAGATATCACTGCTATAAATGTCACCATATATCACCTAATAATCATGTGCTCAAAATACACTATTATGCAACCATTTATGTACCTTACCATGCTTTGACATCATGTTAACAAAAGGTACATATAACACAAGCATCATCATAGCCATTATCGTTATCATTAAGTGAGCAAGGTGCTACTAATGCTATCAAGGGAAATTGCTAAACGAGCTACTTCCATGATACCAAGGTCCCTCACAAGAGATACTAAAGCCCTCACCAAAAGAACCTACTCGGGTAGAGTTCACCCTCACCCAAACCAAGGCGTTCAGCTCACTGCTGAGCGTGCAGGACATAAAGGGTGTGCAGCTCAGGCATGTAGGTGTATCAAGCGAGCAGACTGGTCGTGCCGGGCGAGCAAGGCCTGTCGGGCGAGCCAAGGTTGTGTCGGGCGAGCCAAGGGTACCGGGCAACACAGGGGCGTGCAAGGTAGTATCGGGCTATGCGGGCAAGTGCCGGGCGAGCAAAGCCTGTCGGGCGAGCCAAATAAGATCCGGGTGAGCAAGGTAGTATCGGGCGAGCAGAGCCAGGTGCGTTCAAGCGTGTAGGGTATGTCGGGCAAGCTAGACATAGGGCGAGCAGGCACATCGAGTGAGCAGGGTATCGGGCGAGCCAAGGAAGATCGGGTGAGCAAGCTTGTCAGGCGAGCGAACAGAGCTACTGGGCGAGCAGCCCACCAGGCGAGCAAAAAGAAAAGCTTGACTCACTCAAACTGTGCAAGGTAAAACTAGGGCAAGGGTTGTCGGGCAGCACCTCCCCAAGCACATCTCGACCGAGGTGTAACTCATCAAAGCCATCTAACGAGCTCACCATCTTGCCCAAGGTGAGAAGAGGGTATTGCTCAAGCCACTAAGTCATAAGCTCACCTCAATCGAGTAGGAAAGAGGGGTGTTTCTCATGGCATTAGGACCCAAGCTCACTCATCTAGACCAAGGGGAGAAAGGAGTGTTGCTCTCCTAAACCCTAACACACATGGATCGGCCAACATGCAAGCTAAACAAGAACCAACTACTAACATGCATAAGCAAGATTAAAACAACATATGAGAGAAGAGGATAGAGTAGTTAGGGTTAGAGTCATGCAAACCGCCTTAAGCTCCAAGGAAGAAGATGCACTTTGAGCTCCAAGGTTGTCGGCCACCAAAGCTCCTCCAAGAGGGTGTGTATCGGCCACCACCTCCTTCTCCAAGGGTGTGTCGGCCTCCAAGCTGCTCACACAAGGGTGTGTCGGCCACCTTAGCTCCTTCTTCAAGGGTGTGTCGGCCACCAAGCAAGGGGAAGAGAGGGTGTGTCGTGCACAAGGAGAAGAGGAACTAAAGGGACCTCAAGCTAAGGAAGGGACAACCTATATAGATGAGGAAGGAGGAGAAACCAAGGTGAACCCTTGCTAGGTGTCGTCCACCCAAGGGACACATGTCCACCAACTCAAGCCACCTCTCTTGCAAGCCATAAGACACTTGTCCAAAATGAGCACCATGGGCGACACAAGCCCACTCTAGGCCGACACAAGCTCTACTTGGCCGACACAAGGCCCAAGCAAGCCCAAACAAGGGACTCCAAGGCCCAAACAAGCTCAACAAAGGCCTAAAGAACTCAAACAACAAGCCCAAGCCTTCCTCTCAACCCTAGAGGAAGCAAAGAGAGAGAAGAACACCTCTCAAGGTGACAAACTTGCTCCCAAAACCCTAGACTTGGGTTAATTGCAAGTAGCACCTCCAACTCTCAACAAAGCATAACCAAACCCTAATCACCACTCAAAGGTGATTAGCAAGCATCAAACCATCAAGGTTAAGCAAAGCAAACAGGGTAAGCCCTAAATGCAGGTCAGGGTCCTTACAATTTAACCCCCTTTAAGGGATTTCGTCCCCGAAATCTGAAGAGAAAAGTGAGGGATACGTCCTCCTCATCTCTTCCTCAAGCTCCCACGTGGCTTCCTCGATGGCATGATCCTGCCAAAGAACTTTCACAAGAACCAGGTCCTTCCTCTTCAGCTTCTTGATCCTTCTATCAAGAATCGCCACAGGACCTTCCTCATAGGTCACATCTGCATCAAGCTCAACCTCAGCTGGCTGTATCACTGTACCTGAGTCTGGATGACTTTGCTTTAGCATACTTACATGGAAAACTGGATGCAACCTATGCAACTCAGGAGGTAACTCTATCTCGTAAGCTACCTTTCTGACACGTGCTAAGACTGGGTAAGGCCCCATATACGTGAATGCCAACTTACCCTTTCATCCAAACCTCAGCACACCCTTCCAAGGCGAGACCTTATGATATACTTTGTCTCCTACCTGGAACTCCAACGGTCGTCGGCGATTGTCTGCATAAGACTTCTGCCTGTCCTGTGCCACTTTCAACTGTTGTTGTATCACTTTGATCTTATCTGTCGTTTGCTGCACTAACTCAGGACCCAAAAGCTGATACTCACCGGACTCGTACCAACACAAAGGAGATCTGCACTTCCTCCCATATAGAGCTTCATAAGGAGCCATGTCGATGCTTCGCCGATAACTGTTGTTATAAGCAAACTCTATCAAACTCAGGTGAACATCCCAGCTGCCTAGGAACTGCAAAACACAAGCTCGAAGGAGATCCTCCACAATCTGAATAGTCCTTTCAGACTGTCCATCTGTCTGTGGATGAAAGGATGTACTGAACCTCAACTGCGTTCCCAACGCTCTGTGCAACTTCTCCCAAAAACGACTGGTAAACTGAGGACCTCTATCAGAAACTATTGTTGCTGGCACACCATGCAAACGAACTATCTCATCCACATACACTCTAGCGAGCTTCTCCGCTGTGTACGTCGTCTTCACAGGCAGAAAATGGGCAGACTTTGTCAATTTGTCCACTATCAGCCAAATGGAATCATGATTCCTAGTTGTCTTGGGCAGACCAACTACGAAATCCATGGTTATATGATCTCATTTCCACTACGGTATCGGCAAAGGTTGTAACGTACCTACCGGCTTCTGATGTTCAGCCTTCACTTGCTGACATACCGCACATCTAGCCACAAACTCAGCCACATCTCTCTTCAAACCGGGCCACCAATACAAGTCCTTCAGACTATGATACATCTTGGTGACACCTGGATGCATCGCATACATTGACGTGTGTGCTTCCTCAAGCACCAACTTCCTCAGATCATCAGCATCTGGAACCACCATCCTATCACGATAGCATACTAGCCCATCATCAGACTCATGAAACCCATCACGCTTATCGTTGTCGAACTCTGATCTGATCAACTGTACCGCCTCATCTGCCTGCTGTGCATCCTTGATCTGCTGCCTCAACGTAGGCTTGACTTGCATCTGTGCGAAAAGACCAGACAACAAACAAACTTCCATCTGCACATTCATCTGTCGCATAGAAACAAACATCTCCCGCTTATGGAAAACCAGGGAACTCAATTGTGCCTTCTTTGAAGAAAGAGAAGACTTTCTGCTAAGCGCATCAGCTACCACGTTTGCCTTACTAGGATGATACTCGATAGTGCAGTCGTAATCATTGATCAACTCCATCCATCGCCACTGTCACATGTTCAACTCTTGCTGCGTAAAGATGTACTTCAGATTCTTATGATCTGTAAAGATCTGACACACTTCCCCATATAGATAGTGTCTCCAAATCTTTAGCGCATGAACCACTGCTGCCAGCTCCAAATCATGAGTCGGGTAGTTCTCCTCATGCTTTTTGAGCTGTCGCGAGGCAAAGGAAACCACATGATCTTCCTGCATCAACACGCAACCTAAACCTTTCTTGGAAGCATCACAGAAAACAACATAGCCTTTCCCAGGCTCTGGCAAGATCAACACTGGAGCACTAGTGAGCTTCTCCTTCAGACTCTGGAAAGCTTGCTGACATCGATCATCCCACACAAAAGGTACATCCTTCCTGGTCATCATCGTCATCGGTAACGTGATCACACTGAAGTCCTTGATAAACCTCCGGTAGTATCCTACTAGACCAAGGAAACTACGAACTTCTGTCGACGTCTTCGGCTGTTCCCAATCTGCAACAGATTCCACCTTCTTTGGATCTACCTTGACTCCTTCAGCGGATATCACATGGCCCAAGAATGTCACTTCATCTAGCCAGAACTCACACTTACTGAACTTGGCATACAACTGATGTTGACGAAGAAGAGTCAACGCTCGACGAAGATGTTGCCCGTTCTCAAGCCTATCCCGACTATAGATCAAGATGTCATCTATAAAGACTACAACAAACTGATCTAAGAACGGACGGAACACTCTGTTCATCAGATCCATGAAAGTTGCAGGTGCATTGGTTAACCCAAACGGCATAACCACAAACTCATAATGACCATACTTTGTCTTGAAGGCTGACTTCGGTATGTCATCCGCCTTTATCCTTAACTGATGATATCCAGATCATAGATCGATCTTCGAGAACACTGTAGCACCATGCAACTGATCGAACAGATCATCTATCCTCGGAAACGGGTACTTGTTCTTGATCATGACCTTGTTCAACTGCCGGTAGTCCATACACAATCGCATCGAACCATCCTTCTTCTTGACAAATAGCACTGGAGCACCCCAAGGTGACGTACTCGGTCGGATAAAACCTTTATCCAGCAACTCCTGTAACTCTGCCATCTCTGCTGGAGCCATTCTGTATGGTGTCTGCGCAACTGGCTGCGTTCCTGGAATCAGATTGATCTCGAAATCAATCTCTCGGGGTGGGGGAACACCAGGAAACTCCTCAGGAAACATGTCTGCAAACTCACGAACAACTGACACCTCCTCAAGGCTAGGACCTTTTGCCTTGGCATCCACTACGGTATCTACCACATGAGCTAAGAATGCCTCACATCCTTGTCGTAACAACTTATCTGCCACCAGAGCTGATATTAAGCATGTCGGAAGAATCTTCCTATCACCCTGGAAGATCCACTTCTCTCCAGCAACATCATACACTGCCTGCTTGGAACCACAGTCCAAGACAACCTTATACCTCTCTAAGGTATCCATCCCAAGGATAACATCGAAACCGTGCATATCAAGTGGTATAAGATCCAATTGAATGTGATGTCCCGAGAAAGACAAAACACAAGATGGGCACTCTTCTCGAAGCAAGGAGGAACCATCAAGAGGGGCTTCTAACAACTAACTATCCTTCTTACAGCTAACAGGTAAACGACAGTTCTCAAGCATACTATAGGCGATAAAAGAGTGTGTAGCACCCGGGTCAACCAGAACAGATATAAAGCAAGAAGAAGACATATCAGAATGAAATAACTCCATCTGACCTATCACCACTCGCGGGTTGACTATCGCCTCCGGCTGACTCATGGCATAGAATCGAGTCGTCGCTTGCTGTCCACGACCTCTGTTTCCTTGAGCAGACGATCCAGCTTGAGACGTCTGACCGCGTCCTCGTCCTCTGCTACCACTGGCCTGTGGTCTCTCTGACCTCTGGAAGCTCTGCCTCGGTTGCTGCGTCACTTCAACACCTTTATTCGGGCATTGTAACTTGAGATGCCTGGTCTGTCCACAAAGCTAGCAAGTCCTGTCCTCAAACCGTGACCTAGATGGCCCTGTCACTGCCATAGAAGCTTAACTGTGCGCCTTAGATGGCGAAGAAACATAACTTTTCCCTTTACTCGGAGACCACTGTGATGGTATACCAGAACTTCTCATCGCTGACGGTGCTGAAAACATGGGCTTCTTGAAGCCATCGAACCCTCGTCCTTGAAACTGAGTAGGTCTTTTAAGAGACATGGACTCTCTTTTCTCCCTTACTGACCTCTCGATCCGTCGAACAGATTCCACGAGCATAGCAAACCGCTCTCGGTTCTCCAACGCAGACACCGGAGTCTTCAGCTCAGCACTCAAACCCTTCTCGAAACGTCTGATCCGTTCCTCGTCTGTTGTCGCCATGTGAGGACAAAACCTCAACAGATCCATAAACTTGGCTTCATACTCGGTGATGTTCATCGTTCCTTGTCTCAGGTTCTCGAACTGACTCACCTTCTCATCCAGATACGTCTTGGGAAAGTATCTGGTGACGAACTCGCGTCGAAACACTTCCCAATAGATCACCTCACCAGGTCGCTTCTCTTCCTCGATGGTCCACCAGTGACCAGCACTACCTTTCAGAAGGTAGACAACATGCTTTACTTTGTCTGCTTCGGGGATGTCGAGGATCCGGAAAGCCTTCTCAAGACTTGTCAGCCACAGATCTGCATCTGCTGGATCAGCCGTTCCAGCATACTCCGAAGCTCCGACTCGGCGAAGCCGCTCAAAGGTCTTCCCAATACCCGATGCTTCTCCATGGGGAACCTGTGCTCGCGGAGGAGGCACTGGTAATCGCTCAACCATGAGATTCATCGTATCCATTAACTGCCCCATAAGCTTTTGGTAGGCAGGGTGTTCAAGTATGGCTAGGTTAGGTTGGGGGACCTCAGGCACCCGATCTTCATGTGCCTGACCATCAGCTCCATCCACCGATGTAGCATCACTATGCTCAGAAGCATGTTCTTCATGGTTTCCAGTCATCTTGGCTTTTCTTCCACTGAGGGCAGAATATTTTGTAAGGGAACCTAGAAACTCATAAGAACAGACTCAACCTAGTCCTAGATCCCTGTAGACTCAGCGAACCTAAAGTTCTGATACCAAAACTTGTGGCAACACATCCCATTATCACACAAATAACGAGGTGTTACGCGAAAACGTACGGAAATCACCATAAGCACAGCTAATCAAAAACACGGGTTAATTAAAACCGATTGCGGAAAACTGATAAACTGTGAAACATATTACATTCCAGTCCATATCCTGCAAGAAAACATGTTATATACATATCCATACAAGCCTGGATACATGTCCACAGCTTAGCGCAACAGCTGTCCTTTCATAACCATGAGTTCATCACCTATTATATACATAAAGGCCCACATCCGGCCAGCAGCAGGATATAAAAACGATATCGGTCGTACATCGTAAAACAACGTCAAACACCGCCAAGGACCTGAGAGTGTAGGGATGACTCTAGACTCTACTACAAAACATCCAGAACAGCAGCATCTCCAAAGCTTGCCTTCAACAGATCTTCTCGCTGCTCGGCCGCAACTCCGCGACCACCACCACGACAAGCTCGACCACCTAAAAAGGGTGAAAACTAGCGGAGTGAGACAATTGAACATTGTCCCAGCGGGAGGCATAACTCCACGCCAAAACTACAAAACCTCAGATAAGCATTTATATGAGCAGATATATATTGATAAGGAATATAACAGAAACAGTTTATGAAAAGCAAGGCTACCTGTACCATACAATTTACCAGCTGTACCAAAAAGGCATATAACCTGCATACCTCTCAATGGGACATGATTGACGAGATGAAATATATATAAAAAACTTACCACATAGGAGTAATGCACAAGCAACTGCAAGATAATTAAAGTTAACTATACAAACAAGGCCTCAACCAATGTTTCGTGTTTGTCTTAAACAGTACATACTAAACGGCTGGATTACGTTTTATTATGCCCTGAGGAATTGAACCGTACCGTTCAGTTCCAACCTTCGGCTGCGAAGCCCATAGCCGGTGCCATATAAGGTCAATGGAAGAGCCAGAATCCAAGACCTTTTCCGCCTCATGGTTAGTACATGAGTATAACATAAGCAGGACCACAGTCTCATGCTGAAGTGGTCATAAGCCACAGGGTCAGCTCCTCAGGCTACCCTCTGCCTAGCCCACCTCGGTACAGGTCACGGCGCTAGAAACTGAGCCACGTGTCTAGACACCATGCTCTGAGCCATGAACGCATTCATGCTCATCATATCACACATTTGGAGCCATGGTCCATGTTCACCATGCTCATCACACATCCGAGTCTGCAACCGCAGCTGCACTTATTTCACCTCTCTATTTTAGGCTAGGAGAAACCTCACATATTCAAAAATATGCGCTCCGGGTTAACCCGCAGGAGAACCCGTTTCATCATCACCCTATCCTGATTGGTGATGAATCTATGGCCAGGGCAAGCTACATTATAGATTACATTGTGATTAGTTAGTATCTTTTAGATGGATTGCAAGATTCAACCAAGTTGTATAACATGCAAGGTATAACAAAAGTAAACAGCATAAACTCAACATTAGGTATTTACGTCATACTGATTCATCACAAGGATCTCACATCACATGTTATCACTTGGCCTCTTGCCAACCATCTAGACCCATCTCAAGGATCATCACACATCATGGGATCTCAATCCCTCATCACATAAAGCCATAGCCCCTCAGGGCTTTCAACATCATTATGAAATCATCATTCATAATACACCTGTCATCACAGTGTTCATTTACCCAATTCTCATAGCCTTTCATTGGGCTAAGCATTACCTGCATGGTTAGCATCATTCAACAACCAAAGAGAATAACCAAGGAACTTACCATTCACAGGATTACATTATTATCAAATTAGGGTTAAGCATATCAATGATATAAGGGTTATGCCCACCATTAGGAGATATCACTGTTATAAATGTCACCATATATCACCTAATAATCATGTGCTCAAAATACACTATTATGCAACCATTTATGTACCTTACCATGCTTTGACATCATGTTAACAAAAGGTACATATAACACAAGCATCATCATAGCCATTATCATTATCATTAAGTGAGCAAGGTGCTACTAATGCTATCAAGGGCAATTGCTAAACGAGCTACTTCCATGATACCAAGGTCCCTCACAAGAGATACTAAAGCCCTCACCAAAAGAACCTACTCGGGTAGAGTTCACCCTCACCCAAACCAAGGTGTGCAGCTCACTACTGAGTGTGCAGGACATAAAGGGCGTGCAGCTCAGGAGCATAGGTGTATCAAGCGAGCAGACTGGCCATGCCGGGCGAGCAAGGCCTGTCAGGCGAGCCAAGGTTGTGTCGGGCGAGCCAAGGGTACCGGGCGACACAGGGGCATGCAAGGTAGTATCGGGCTATGCGGGCAAGTGCCGGGCGAGCAAAGCCTGTCGGGCGAGCCAAAGAAGAGCCGGGTGAGCAAGGTAGTATCGGGCGAGCAGAGCCAGGTGCGTTCAAGCATATAGGGTATGTCGGGTAAGCCAGACATAGGGCGAGCAGGCACATCGAGTGAGCAGGGTATCGGGCGAGCCAAGCAAGATCGGTCGAGCAAGCTTGTGAGGCGAGCGAACAGAGCTACTGGGCGAATACCCCACCGGGCGAGCAAAAAGAAAAGCTTGACTCACTCAAACCGTGCAAGGTAAAACTAGGGCAAGGGCTGTCAGGCAGCACCTCCCCAAGCACATCTCGACCAAGGTGTAACTCATCAAAGCCATCTAACGAGCTCACCATCTTGCCCAAGGTGAGAAGAGGGTATTGCTCAAGCCACTAAGTCATAAGCTCACCTCAATCGAGTAGGAAAGAGGGGTGTTGCTCATGGCATTAGGACCCAAGCTCACTCATCTAGACCAAGGGGAGAAAGGAGTGTTGCTCTCCTAAACCCTAACACACATGGATCGTCCAACATGCAAGCTAAACAAGAACCAACTACTAACATGCATAAGTAAGATTAAAACAACATATGAGAGAAGAGGATAGAGTAGTTAGGGTTAGAGTCATGCAACCCGCCTTAAGCTCCAAGGAATAAGATGCACTTTGAGCTCCAAGGTTGTCGGCCACCAAAGCTCCTCCAAGAGGGTGTGTATCGGCCACCACCTCCTTCTCCAAGGGTGTGTCGGCCTCCAAGCTGCTCACACAAGGGTGTGTTGGCCACCTTAGCTCCTTCTTCAAGGTTGTGTCGGCCACCAAGCAAGGGGAAGAGAGGGTGTGTCGTGCACAAGGAGAAGAGGAACTAAAGGGACCTCAAGCTAAGGAAGGGACAACCTATATAGATGAGGAAGGAGGAGAAACCAAGGTGAACCCTTGCTAGGTGTCGTCCACCCAAGGGACACATGTCCACAAATTCAAGCCACCTCTCTTGCAAGCCATAAGACACTTGTCCAAAATGAGCACCATGGGCGACACAAGCCCACTCTAGGCCGACACAAGCTCTACTTGGCCGACACAAGGCCCAAGCAAGCCCAAACAAGGGACTCCAAGGCCCAAACAAGCTCAACAAATGCCTAAAGAACTCAAACAACAAGCCCAAGCCTTCCTCTCAACCCTAGAGGAAGCAAAGAGAGAGAAGAACACCTCTCAAGGTGACAAACTTGCTCCCAAAACCCTAGACTTGGGTTAATTGCAAGTAGCACCTCCAACTCTCAACAAAGCATAACCAAACCCTAATCACCACTCAAAGGTGATTAGCAAGCATCAAACCATCAAGGTTAAGCAAAGCAAACAGGGTAAGCCCTAAACGCAGGTCAGGGTCCTTACAATATTCTCCACATAGTTAGTCATGACCTATATATTTTCTCTTTGTAGTTGTCTTACAATGGAGACCAACAACACCAACACAAAATTCCTCCCATATAATGCATCTTTTGTCTTTCCACCTTCAAAGATTTACAGCCATGGCAGACAATTGTTTGTAATGAACTCCATGTGCATCATGTTCTGTATCACTTGGCATCCATAACTTCTCCACAACACCTTCTATCTGATGAGAAACTATGTGATGTCTCCACTCTTGATTTTAAAGTGGTAGAATTGTTTTGAATGAACCATGGCCTACCTCATGAACTTTATTCACATCAAACTTCAGTATGAAATCATTCAAGAACACACCACCTCCACTTCTATATGGACCATCTTGGATATTCAGTTTACCCAATTAAATAGAACTAAAAATTTCAAGTGGAAATGGAGACAACACGTATAAAACAAGATGACTCTCCATCTCTACATTATGTAGGCACATGTGTCACCTTTGGCATGTAATTGACATTGACAGTCTTACTTGATCCACATCTGCACTACCTAAAAATCATTTCCATATGTACTTATTCTTTATAGAACTCAGTTAGAATATTTAGTCATGTGTGACCAATCATAAAATGGTCTCTCACGCCTTCTATGGAATCTATTTTTCATTAACTTCTAATTAGTTAGACTTGTATTTATCTTGTCAAGACTGCAACACCAACACACCACCCACCTTCAATCACATCTGGTACATACATGTCTCTTAAGACTTTTGATGTTATGAGGAAAAAAATCACATGATTAGATTTTGTGTATACATTGCAACAAAAATCATCATATGCTAATGGGATATTTCAAACTTCACCTAAATATTTATCAATATATAAGGAAATAGCCAAGTGTATTTCTACATTAGCTACAATAAATGGTTAATAATTGGGAATGATAAGGAAAATTTCTCTTCCACTAAAATCACTGACATATTGTGCTAAACATGGATATGGGGAGCATTGGCACCTCTACATCTTCAAGCATTGAAGGCACAACTTTATCTTCATCTTCCTTAGCTATAGGTACATCCTCTAACATTTCAATCATGGGTTCAGGTTCAACACATCATATGACCCCCAAACCTTCCACTTTTAGGAGTTGGTAATCCCTATGACAACCATCAATAGAAACAATAGATGATTCTCTTATTTATATATTTTAGATTGGATTCATCACACTTGAATCTAAACTACAGTAAGTATCCCTTTGTTGTAATGTTTTGTGTGTTATAACTTGAATATTAGTCTCATATCTATTGAAAATATTTGTAATTTCTTGCAATTCATTTGTGATAAAGCTTGGTGTTATGTGCAAGAGTTGTATTTAGGTCAGGAGATTGGAACTACAACTGAGTTGGTTGTCTATATAATGTATCAATTATTTACATTCCAAACACCACCCCACATAATTGTTGTTGGATTAATGCTCACACATATATATGACATTATATATTAGAGAAAGTATCTCCAAGTTGTCTTTCTAGTCTTTCTAAATACAACACTCTTGATTTAGTTTTTACATCCACTCAGTTTCAATTTGCAAACTTCCAAAATTGGTAGCTCTTCTTGTTTTAAATTCAACCAACGAAAACAATATATTTGTTATATCATTCATTTATATCTATCGATACCTGCAGTTGTCATCTCTAGAAGTGTATTTCAATACTATTTAACTATATTAACGAATTATCAATATATAGTTAGGTCTACTTATGCACAACAAGTCTAAAATTCCACACATATACTAACCCTTCACCTCAGAATTAAAATCCAATACAATAATACAATATGCATATTTTGTTCAAATGGTGTAAAGTAGTATGTATCCACTACCATGTGTGAAATTTCCAAATCCTAAGTCACCACATTCCAACAATGTTTCCCTTACACCCAAAAACATAAAGGTGTTACATAGTATGAGAACAAACACATTCTTGAACCGCTATTGCCCTGCTCTTTAGCCCTAGCATTTCCTAACATTCATGGGTGAAAGCCATTCTCACATCCAATCATAACATCAATCTCAAGCCTAGTCAGAGTCTACTGGGTCATACCACATGAACAAATATACAGCCAACCACCATGCTACACCCACATGTGTGTTTTTTGCTACACTTGCTTTTTCCTTCTTCTCAACACAAGAAAAGAAAACTTGATTCACAATTTGTGTGTTGTGTCCTTCTAGGTCACAATGATGAACACAAAGGTTATCATTGTCTTAACCATGTAAAAAATTGCATATGCACATAAAAGCATGATATCTTTTCTCGAGGATACAGATACTACACTTCTACAAACAAGTATGACACCTTACTTCATGAGTTCATCACCATCTTGCATGAAGATATATTACTACAACAACTTACACCACAACCCTCCAAATTTGAAGGTATCCATGTAGAGCTTCCCACTAGGATTGAAGATACCTTTATTGAGCAGTACACAGGGATAGAGGTTGCCATGTAGAAATCTCTACCACACCACGACCATTAAAGATTGAGGCTACCCATGTTAGC
Organism: Alisma plantago-aquatica; assembly: GCA_963693085.1. Classification (NCBI taxonomy): domain Eukaryota; kingdom Viridiplantae; phylum Streptophyta; class Magnoliopsida; order Alismatales; family Alismataceae; genus Alisma; species Alisma plantago-aquatica. The sequence goes on from OY856409.1 coordinate 805,934,474, forward strand.
CTCTTACATGTAATAACACATGATTATGGTCCAACATGTACAAAATGCTTCTTCAATTGAGACTGACATGGGACAATAAGATCCCAACGTGGACAATGGTCAAATCTACTCTATATTGATTCACTGGTTACATGTTACTCTTCAAGATGTGCAAGTTTCCTCACTATTTTTCATACAAATTCTACTCCATCTCAACTCAGGAAGTCATCAGTTCTATGCATTAGAAGACAGCTATTTATGAGGAGATCGAGGTCTTTAAGTGAATCCACATTTGGAATTTGTTCCTATACTAATAAGAACTTTACTTGTTAGTTGCAAGTGGATTTACAAGGTAAATCATAGGGATAATGGTGTTATTCATAGAAACAAAACACTCCTAGATGCTACGGGCTTTGCCCAGGAGTATTAAATAGACTATGAAGAATTTTTTCCTCTAGTTTCTCACTTGAACACTATCAAATGTCTTCTAGCTGTTGTAGCAACCCGTCAATCACCTCAAAATGCTTTTTGAGATGAAGAACTCTTAGAAAAAGTATACATGGCTCCTCCAACTAGACTTGTATTTCTTGAATATCATGTTTGTCTTCTTTAGAAAGCCCTTTATGGACTCAAAAAAAACCATGGCCATGTTTGAAAGCTTAAAACAAGTCATCAAATGTGCATGTCATCCTTAAAACTCATATAATTTTTCAATGATTGTGCACCAATACAGCTCAGATATGGTTCACTCTACTCCTTTATTATATGACATGATAATCAATTATTATAATGTAGTACGAGTCAATGAATTACAATACTATATTTTCAAACAATTTCAGATGAAGGACCTTGCAAAACTTCATTCTTATTAGGCTTGTAGATTGCTTACATGTTGGGTCTCTCAACAAAAGTATGTATCATATATCATTGAGTGTACCAAGAAATTTAACTTATGGGATGAAAATACACCTTTTGAACTTCATTGAGATAGTGCCCAACTGATTCTTGATCCTACAAGGTATCATCAACTAGTGGTACACCTACTATTCATGTACATCACAAGGCTTGACATTTATCATGTTATTGCATTGTTTCATAATTCTTTCTTGTCCCTTAAAGTGTCCACTATGATGGTGTAATCCTTTCCATATGCTACATATGAGGAAAAGACACAGAGTCCATGTCGATGATCTCTACATACAAACTTACCCTGGACATATACATTGATGCTAATCATGTTGGATGACCAACTACCAGAAGCACCACCACTATTTTTTCTTCTTATATTGGTAATTCTTTGCTCTCGTAGAGGAAAAAGAAATAGTATGTTGTATATCTTTCTTCTAGTGAGGTAGAGTATAGAGAAATCTATGATACCACACATAGTGCATATATATTGGTTTTTGAGTGATATTAGATTTATCATTTTTTAAGATCAACCAATATTATGTAACAACAACAGTGCATTATTAATGGATAATGATACAATATTTCATAATATGACTAAGAATGGTGATATATTATCAATTCGTGAGAGAAAAGATTCTAGCATGCATTATCGCCTTGCCCTTCATAAATCAACATACCAGGTTGTAGACATCTTCACAAAGATGCATGCTACACCAAATCACAACAAGCTAGTTCACAAGCTTTGTGTCTTTGATCCACCTTGAGTTTTATGGGGTGTTGATATTATTTAGTTTCCTTCCATGAAACTTATTCAGTATCCTTCCATATTTCCTTAAATGCATACATATTATATGAGTTTTACACAATGCCTAATTACACAATGTAATCACGTACTCCTAACTAAAGGAAACCAATTAATAGTGTGTTACATGTGTGTGAAACATTGTTAGATATGTAAACCTATGTTAAATCAATTACAAGATCCTAATCTTGGGATATGGATGTGAAGTTTTTTATTTATAAAATGATCACACAATGTTCTTATCTCACTAGTTTACACGTTTAATTGTAGTGGATACATGATTATTCACAAGATCTTGAATTGAATTGCAAATTACTAAACTTTTTAAATTGATATCATAATATGATATGATAGAGTTCTTGTATTTAAAACTACAAACTAAGATAAGGAAACTCATAAAATAACCTAATGCAACATTTAAGATCATATTCAGTGAAACATGTTTAGGTCTGGGTCATCCGCCACTCAGCCAAAGTTAATTTCAGTTGAAATGATAACTGCTTGTGAATCCACTCGTCCTGAACGTTTAGTTACTTTTTAAAGTGTTTCACTCCTTGTGTAACCACTTTACATGAAGTTAGAGACTTTTTAGTCTAGATTCGCCCCTCATGAGTACCCAATATGTGGGGTCAGAGTTTCACAAACATTATTTAGATGCTTCTATACCTTATGAGGCAACCTCATTCTAGACTAAGATTAGTTCACTCAGAAGTGTTAAGGTTCTTAAAACACATAATAGGAATTTTACAATAAGTCAAATGTAATAAGTGGGACCCAAGAGGAGATCCACTCCTTACTAAATCAAATGTGAGTCATTCATCCATATAACACACATTGATTTTTTTTATAATGGATAAATAACTATTATTTACCTTTTCATAAATGGAAATCATGAAGACAAAGTATATGTGTAGAATACAACATAATTACTATTTACAATTTTACAAGATACATCATAATCTCCCACTTTGGGACTTACATGAAGGTAACAACTTAAAAAATTAAATAGAGGGAAGTTTGAACTACTTCAAGTCTATCTTTCAAAAGTCAGCTCTACTAATCCATGTCCATGCTATCATGTCAACTCCTCCACGTCTCTACCAAATATTGGAATTCGTTTATGAAAACAATACCATTGCATGCAGAAAATCCCACAATTCCAAAAATATTTTATTACATTTTTTGAGTTATAAATATTTAGTTGTAAATTTAGAATTTTAAAGGTATTTACTATGATCTTATAAATAAAAACCTGAAGAAAAAGACAAAGATGTCATTGCATCACGCATCAAAACTTTGTCACATGACAGGTAACATCAGAAGAGTGATAAATAATACATGTGGGGTTAAATAAAATAAAACATGAATAGAAAGACAATTATCTCATCGTGCAAGGCAAGGAACAATCATGGAAGGGCAAAAAAAACCTTATTCCAGTTGTCTTCTTCCCTTGCCATGCTCACAAACTAGATAAATTAACTCTATCTGCTCCAAACTTCCTGACATCTGAGGAGGAATCACAAGTGAAGAAGATTCCATGGGATTTGTGGCCAACCAAAGATGTTGAAGAGATTGATCTTGATGAAAGGTCTGGTGAACTGGATGGAGAGAAGAAAAAAACATACACTTGTAAGTGAGAACAAGATAACCATCCAAGAGACATGTGGGTGCAAAAGAGGAAATGAACATGGTTTTTTCCAACATGAAGAAGACCTAAAACTCAAAACTTGTAGATTTGATTTTAGTAGGAGTTCAAATCTCGTACCTCCCTATAGCCTCAAACCAGTAGTTTACGTGTTCTAAAAGTCAAAGCAAAGTGCATTTGACCTTTTATGCCATGGAACAACTTCACAATGAGTTGCGAACACAATAAAGGTGGGTTTCATGCACTTGAGAGGGGTCAAAGATATCTGTGATAACCTAACGATTGTGCTTGCCTAAACAAATCAACTGAAGAATCACATTCTACTCTCATACATCTCAACATGTAGATGGGTTCAATGTAGAAAGAAGGAGTCTAAAAGATTGATCTTTTCATTAGCAAGTCTTGTCAAAATCTTAATAGGGAAGGGTTAGATTGTAAGGTACAACCTATATACTGTAGGAGGTGATTTGAGTTAGGATTCTATTAGTACAGAAGGATGCGAGAGATTCAAAGGAAATACAATTGTGCTGAGATATAGAGCGAGAGGGACAAGGGCTGAAGGAGAAGTTGAGGATCTATGAAAGACAACTCAGTTAAAGACAAAAGGTAGGACAACTTTTTTCATTTGCATAATTAAAAGTGACAGCCATAGAGGAAGCCCAATATAAACATATATTGATAAATCTGTGTTATGAAGAAACTATATGGATATTTTGAAATCAAACAAATATTTCCCTATTTATTTACATTATTGAACTCTTTCCTTCATCACCCCAAATTTTAGCTATTATATCCCAATTAATATGAAATTTGGAACCTAGAATAATTTGAGGGTGTAGAGTCTGAATTGGACACAAGTTTCCACTTTAGGGTAAATTATTATATCATTTAATAGATAGAGTTTCACTTATATATGATTATTCAATTAATGTGAAACTTTGCCCTTAAACCAACTAAAACATGAGGATTCTGAATGTAGGTTTAGTTTCTTATTTTGAGAGTATTTATTAGGTGATCTCATGGATTGGGGTTAAAAGGTGTTCTTTCCATATTTATGTACCAAATAAATTTATATGGACAATATTTTCACATTAGATTTATTTGAGGATTATCTTCTCATGACTTAATTTCGTTAATACTCACATGTATCTACATCCATTATATAATTTCAGGTTCCTTTTAAAGATATTTAGTAATAATATATTTTCAATTTAAAACACACCAACTCTCATTTTTTCATATATCCTTGTTATGCCCACTTATAAATTATTTATCAATATTATCCATCTAAACACTACCTAGAGGTTATATCCATCATGATATTGTCAAGGGTGAGAAGGGAACTATCATGCACATTATAAGATTTTTAATATATCTATCAAGTCAAACATGACATCTGAGTCCTCTGAACTCGTCGCATGTAAGGATTAGGGTATTTACTATACCTCGTCTGGGGTTAAACTAGGAACTATACCATTTTCTACCTAATTCAGGGGAATTATGGATTCAAGGATAAGGAAGGTAGGTCTCAAGGTGTTGTAACACTCCAACTTGCAAGGATTTTATTCTTCAACAAAAACCATCCTTACACTACCAACTAACTACTTGCCACCTATTGAAAAGGTTTAACATAATAAGTCAAACTAAACAAATCTAAAGATATTAGTGTTAGAAATCAAACATAGGGGTATGCTTATGATATACATAGGTTATGCCTCCAACTAGAAGTTCATAACCACCCTAGCATTAAGTGTTAGAACCTTGGGGTTCTAACCTAAAAAAATTAAGGTTCACCTTAGCATACAACAAGTCATTGGGTATAACTCTCTACAACTTAAGGGACACAAAGGGTAGTTCCACTAAACCTTTAGTACAAGACACATATTCCCAATCATCACTCCATACTCAAAACTAGGGTTTAAGATCTGTGTCCCAACTAATTCCAAGATTTCTTTACCAAACTTCATACATGTCTTCATTGTGACTTGTTTCAAGAACATTGATAAAATCCATAAAATATTCTTTGTGCATATAATAGTGTCATGGAAAATGATTTTTAACGGTAAGACGTCATGCAATTTTGAAAGAATGTGGTATCAAAATCAATGTGAGAATCAAGTCACCAATTTTCCATATTAAGAAATTCTTTCCAACTACTTTATCCTTCTCATTACCTAATTCCATTTTAATGCCAAATCTCATAGCATCAGAAAAGAGACATAGTACAACTAACCTACAGATCATGGTATGAGCATATAGGTCCCATCACATTAGGGTTTACTCATCATAATACTTATGTGTACCTCAAAATATTCGACATCTTTCTTCCATTATCTCATGATTGACTTTGATACATTCTATGGTAACCACCTCATCTAGGGGTTCAACTTAGGGTAAGGGTTCTAGATAGGGACATAATATAATAGCTAGAATATGATAGCCAAACCTCTGATACCATCTTGCAAGGAGCATGCCCTGAGAGGGGATACACCCCTTACTAAATGAGATAAGAATAATCATTCATATAACAAACACATATTGGTTATTATCAATGGATGAATAACTATAATTTATTATTCATAAATGGATATCACGAAGACCAAAGTGTAGGCAGAATAATTGATAATGATGATTTACATTTTTTTAGATATGTAATAATCTTTCACTTGGGGGCTTCCATGAAGGGAACAACCTCAACAACTAAACAAAGGGAAGTCTAAACTACTTCAAGTCTACCTCCCAAAAGTCATCTCACTAGGCCAAGTCTAGGTCATCATGTCAAGTCCTACATATCCTTCACCTAAGTGGTTGGAAGCATACTCTTGAAAATAAGAAAAGGTGGATTTATAAAAGAGATTGAGAAATGGAGGGGAATACGAAAACAATAAAGTTTTCAAGGCTTCTCAAAACAAGAGAAAGACATCAAAGCATCCAAGTGGATATCAAAATAATAAAAACTATAGAAAAGGTGATTCATTAAAAGGAGAGAATGAACACAAGGGTCTCTTTCCTTAAACAATGTCACATCAATAATCTCACAAACATAAATAGTTGCATGATGAGTAATAAGAATACTATCTTTTACAAAAATGTAGGATAGGAATCTATATATTCCAATCTAAGGAGAAGGAGGAATACAACCTCAGTTCCAAACAGATACAAAATTTTGCAAGAGGAATAGAGTCAACAAATTGCAGGGGAATAAAACCAGTTCCTAATATCATATGTGGCAAGGAAATAAAACTCAGTGCTTAAAAAGCAATATATGTGGTAGGGAATAAAGCCCAATGTCTGGCATGGGAATAAAACCTAATGCCTAAAAATGGTATCAGTACTTTTAATTATGACTAGCAAGTGTACATGCAAATAGGGAAAGCAAGAATAAGTATGGTCAAACTCAAATAAGGAATGGGAAGATCCAACTATTATCAAGTGGGGCCAGATGACCCATAAAAAAGTATTCAATCATCTCTGTAATTAATTTACATCATAAGGGCATAAGAGGCTATCACTTGAAAATAGGATTCAATGTCTCAAATAGAGCAACACAGTTTATAACCAAAAAGTAGGGTGACAACACTAACTAGGATGGAAAAAATAAAGTCTAGAGTCCAACATGCATATACATCATTTTATGAAGATCAGATATTTACTAACCACTCACATCAGTCAACATCTTAGAAGAGAGAAGTGTATAGGATAATATGTCCCAAAAGGACATATAGAGAGAGAAACATTTGTGATTGCTCAATATAATTAATAAGGAATGCAACATATCTCATATCAATTTTAGATATGCCCAGGGTCAATCCTAGTTCCGCGTCAGGTTCAGAAGCCACCTATTAAAATCATATATGAAATTAGGATTGAATTCTTATTAAATTCATAAACCAAAAAAAAATTGGTTTTATATTAATGAATTAGATTATCAAGGCAACCCATTTTATATGTTATATTTCCTAAGTACATAGCATATTTGACTCTATTTATAGGACTCGTATATAGTTAGATATGAATACTAGAAATTCCAACCAATTAGAAAGAGTTGTAAGAAAGAACATTGATATAATATTGTAATTAGGTGATGAAAACTATACCATTTTATGAAAAAAAATCCACAATTTCAAATAATTTATTTCATTTTTCTAAGTTATAGATATCTGGTTATGAAATTTGAAGGTTTAAGGTATTTATTGTGACTTTATAAATTCAAACTTGATAAAAAGACAAAGAGCCCCCCACACCATTATCAGAACTTTGATTTGTGATAGGGTAACATTGTAATACTAAGAAACCATATTATCAGTGCTAAATAAAATAAAACATTGACTGAAAAGACCATTATGTCCTTGCCCCGTGAGGTAAAGGAAAAAATTGCATAAGGGCAAAATAGAACCCTTGTTCCAGTTGTCTCTATCCTTTTTTATGCTCACAAAGTAGAGAAATCAAATCCATTTTCTTCTGAGCTTCCTAACATCTGAGAAGGATTCACATTCTAAGAACATTCCATGAGCTTTGTATCCAGCCAGCAATGCCAAAGAGATTGATCTCAACGAAAGGTCTAGTGAACTCAAAAGTCAAAAAATCAATATGGAGTTCAGAGGGGATAAAATAAAAAATTACCACTAAATAGTATGTCAGAACAAGATAATAAGTAAAGAGGCGTGTGAGTGCAGAGAAGAAACAAAGAGGGAATTTCCCATCATGAAGAAGACTTAAAACTCAAAATGGGTAGACTTGATTAAAGGAGTTTGAATCCCATGGTTTACTAGCAATGTAGAAAGAAAGCACATGAATAAGGTTCCTTACCTCCTAATAGCCTCAAACCAGTAGTTTATAGGTTCCAAAACTTGAACCAAAGTGGACTTGACCTTTTATGCCATGGAGCTTCACAACATGTTGCGGACACAATGAAGGTTGGTTTTAGACATTTGAGAGGAGTCAAAGATAGTTGTGATAACCTAGAGACTGTATAGGTCTAAACAAATCAATTGAAGAACCACATTCTACTCTGATACATGTATGGTTGTAAATGGGTTCAATGCATGAAGGAGAAGGTTAAAGGATTGATTGTAGCATCAACAAGGGTGAGTAAAATCTCAATGGGGAAGGGTAATGCAGTAATGCATAACCTTATATCTTGTAGGAGGTGATCTAAGTCAATGTTCTATCAATATGAAAGGATGTGAGGGATTCAAAGAAAGTAAACTGGGTCAAGATTTAGAGAGAGAGAGGGAGAGAGACTAGAGAAGAAGTCGAGGCTCTATGAAAGGCAACCCAGCCAAACAAGAAAGGTAGGAGAACATTTATCATCCACACAACTAAAATTTGATGGCCACAGAGGAATGTGAGTTAAAACCAATCTTCAGAAATTCATGTTACAAAGAAACTATAGGGACATTTCTCAAATCAAACAAAGCTTTCCCTATATTTTACATTACCAACTATTTCCTTTGTTACCTCAATTAGATTAGATATTATATCCCAATTAATATGGAATTTTGAAGCTAGACCAAGTTGAGGGTGTATAGTCTGAGTTAGACACTAGTTTCCACTTTTGGGTAATTTACTATATCATTTAATATTATAGAGTTTAACTTATAGTTTTCTTTTTTTGATGTAATTAAGCATCTAGGACTGTTCAATTAATGTGAAACTTGGCCCCAAAGCCAACTAAAACATGCAGATTTTGAACATAGGTTTAGTTTCTTATTTTGAGACTATATATTAGTTGATCTCATGGATTGGGGTAAAAAGGTGTCATTTCCATATTTATTCACCAAATAAAAATATATGGACAATACTTTGACATTAGATTTATTTTAGGATTATATTCTCATGAATGACTTTCACGTGTACCAACATACATTATATAATTTCAACTTCCCTTCAAATATATTTCGTGATATTATATTTTCCATTAAAAACAAACCAACTCAAAAAAAAATCATATATCCATGTTATGCCCATTTTAAATTATTTTTTAATATTAGCTATCTAAACACTACCTAAAGGTTATATCCATCATCCTATGGTCAAGGATGAGAAGGGATCTATCATGCACATTATAATATTTCTGATATATCTATAGAGTCAAAAATGATGTCTAGGTCATTTAAACTCACTGTATGCCCTTGTTAGGGTATATACTAATACATTATTTAGAGTTTAACTAACAAGTATATATTTTGTACCTAATTTCGATGGGTTTGGGTTTCAAGGATGAGGAAGGTGTAACATACTAGATCTCAGACCCTACCTTGGAAGTTGACATTTTGGACTTAGCCAAACAAGGTTGAAGTTAGACCTATATAGATGTTTAGTATAGCCCCAATTATCTAATGCATGTATAGATCACCTTAATATAACCTAATGTTCTAACACTAATCTTAGGTTTATAATGGATACATAAAATATGCCACACAAGTCATTTTGGTGGTAATATGAAGATAAGGAACTCAATTGGATGAATATTTTAGATAATGGGTCGTTAATGGGCCATATGACATATCTCATAAAAAGAAGTCTCAAAAGTGGAAACAAACTTCAAATTCAAAATCTACATACCAAAATTAGCATACATGTCAAATTTCATCTAATTTGGACAACCTTGAAATATTAGGATATGTTTACGAGAGAGAAAATGAGTAAAAGGCATAAGTAATGAATAATGTGCTTATATAACTTCAAAATATGGAAATAATGGAAAATTCATATTCAACACTTTAAAGATAACTTGTGGATGAAGTTTGGTCCAATTTGGATGTTGTTTGTGCAAGTTATGCAATTTTAGGTACATTATGGACTTTTCTACAATTTACCCAATTGGGAGGTTTTCTTTACAAATTGTCACATGCATTATAATCCTTATATATTCCCTTACCATTCTCGAGTTTTTGAACCATATGGCACTAGTTCCACCTTGGTTTGAAGGTGTTTCTTTCCAAGGGCATTTTAGGGATTACTCTCTTTATAAATGAGCTTATCTTTAAAAGCTATCAACCAATGGGGTTATTTCTTTGATTGGAGGTCGGTTGGGATGGTGTATAAGTGTCCATAAACCAACATTTGATATTCAAGAAGCCTCAATGAGCTGTCCTCTTGCATGGCAATGAAATCCATAGGCTAAGGACACATGGAAAGCTCCATGGACACATCATGCTTGACTTCTTCCTTATCCATAAAGGTTTGCATGTTCATAGGCACCCTTAGCACTGGACACATGGAAAGTAACTTGACAACTTGTGCTTGAATTCTTCCTTATCCATAAAGGCTTGCATGTCCATGGACACCCTTATACATGACACACAGAAAGTCTCATAGACACCTCATACTTGACCTCTTTCTTTAAATAGCCATTTCTACCCCTTCCCAACTCCCAATTCAAAAACTCTTGCTCTTCTTTATTTCCTATAGCTTAGAGAATCCTTCCTACTCTGTTGAATGTGATATCACAAGGTAAAAGGAGGTGCCTACCTTGGTGAAGAAGGCTCCAAGGGTTCCAAATTCCTTTATTTAGGATTTCTTAAGCTCCTCCTTGGTGATTTTGACCAAAACTAGTATCCTCCTTTCCTTCCCTATTTTCATGTTGTTATCTTCCTTCCACCTTCCTCTAGGTCAGAACCATGGCCTGACATGGTGAAACCCCACCTAGAACCCATAAACACCTCATCTCCATGTTCTTTTGTTAGGGTTTTTCACCTCTAAAGTGGAGAAGGTTCTTCTTGCTCGAGATAGGAGCTTTGTTGGAGAAACCAACCTCTCTAAGTTTGGGAACCTTACTTATTGGACCTGTAAACCTTCCCTAGAGGTTATTTGGAGGCCTAGTCTTGACTTTGACTATTTAGACTCTGAATTTGAGGTATGATGTATCCTCTATTCTTCTATGTTGATCAATTCACCTATGCTTATTCATTCTCTTTGTCCTATGGACATTAGCCTATACACAATGTCTTTTCTTTTGAAAATCATGGCTCATGTGAACTACCTTATTTTATATTGTTCATGTGATCATGGATATTCTTCTGAACTCTTATCTTATGCTTTGTTCATGATGGAACTTTAAGAAGATGACATGTGATGTCTTTTTCCCACTTATGAGGTGGATGTATATGTTGGTCACTTATGTGGTGACTAGTTTATATATTCTTTCTATACTTTCTACTTGCCTCTACATTTAACATGCTATGTGATTCAATAGCACTAGATTAGTGTAATTGCATTGGTTTTTATGGTAGATGTGTTATTTCCTATCGAGCAAATGTGATATTTCCTCCTCTTATGGGATGGAAAGGAACTTCATACCCAGGGCAAGATGTGTGATTCTTGGCCCATGTTTTATATATTTGGGAGATTGGCAATATTCCTTTCTCTATCAGGTTTTAAGTTTATGAGACTTGGCTGCCTTTGTTTTTATATTGTTCTAGGACTATGTTTATCTCACATGCATGCAGGTTAATGATATGGGGTGTGTGACCTAATTATTTACATGTGCTTGTGTGGCACAAACTTTATATTTTATTAATGGAAAGATTTCTTTTGTTACCATATAATTTCAATTCCTTTTCTCTTGATACCCATTTGGGTGGTCCTTATCCTTTCTATGGGAAGCCTTTTATATTTGATGTCCTTTATTCCATATATTTCTCAATTTCCTATTTAGTATGCACATACCAGCCTTTGTTGATGTCATCTATTTTCTCTTCTTGTTGGGGTATGATTCCAACCCTAGGCGAAGGACTTGGATGATAAGGCATGAAGTTTTGGACTAGCTTAAGGAGTTATAGCTTGAAGACAAAGTTGTTATGGTTTAAATTTCCCTCTACTTAGATCCTTATGTTGTATCATACATGTAAACCCTTATGGGATATTATGATGTACTTTTGTAATCTTTTGTGAAAATTGAATATAGTCAACATTTTTATTCCGCTGCTATACTTTGGTTGTTTTGAATACCATTTATTGAAGTTCGAAAATTTTGCACCTATTCCAAAATACCTTTGAGTGTCTTTGGAATGAATGTTTTATTCTTCACATTTTTATTTTAGTAAGGAGGTGATCCCGCCTCCTTACATAAGGTAGGTTTCAGTATGTTACAAAAGTAGTCGTGGCATTTGATTAGATGTTATAGTACAAAAGATTTTGGGTTCAAAGAAAAAAAGTCATTTAAATATTGTTAGATCAATTAAATAGTTCACGTAGCTAGATCAATAGGTTCATCAAAATTGTCATTTCAATTAGTAGTGTTTGTATAGTAATCAAGTTAGCATGAGTGTTAATGAAATACTAGAAAGAAAATATAAGAGAAATATGAATCATATAAATTGAATGTTACTAGTAGTTCATATTGTAAAATTCGTTTCATAATATGCATAGATAGATTAATTAAATTTATTTCAGTCATTGCCTTCTAAATTAATATGCTTAATAATATTAAATTAGTATTTAACCTCTGTATATTGTTACATATAAGTACTCATTAACCGGGTGAGTAGATCACCTCTATACTTATAAAGTAAGTTAAAGATTAGAAAGGTTTTTTTACACACATATAGATGGTAGTGAAGCTTAGTTTAATTAGTCCTGATCACTCTAGGTCCATGCATAGAATTGAAAAGAGTTGTATATGATTAAGTGTTGTAATAATACTTTGTATGTCATTGTCATTATTTAGTTGTTAAAGTTATAGTTTATATATATATTGAACAGTAGTATGGATATTTCAACCTATTTCATTATGTTTGTAATTGAATTCAAGAGGTCAAGTTACAATATTCAAGCTTAATTGGTTTATGTATCTTTGTATGAGTTATTAAATAGTTTTTAAAAGGAAAATTTTAAGAGTGATATTTATGTACTTAATTCCTAACTCGTCCTAATTTTACATTCTATTAGTGAGTGTGAAATACGACATAGCAGCTCAATAACAACTCATATTTTGAGTCATCTGGGACCATTAATTTGGCAAGTAAAATTTATAAGTGTGATGACTTATATGTGATGTGGTGATATGTAAGGATATTTCAAGATTTTGGGCACCTTGTCTTGGTATCTTAATGCTTGGATCAATTGTTGTCTGGCTACTATGTGTATTTTTTTCATGAATGCCCTATGTAGGTATGAAGCAAAAGACGGACATAGAGAAACCTTACAACAATTATGGTGAGAAGATCAAACTATAATATAGAGAATGAGAAAATCAAGAAATCACATAATGTTTTTTTCTATTTTATATTGTAAAAGGTATTTTCATAAATTTTAGAGTTCAACAATACATTGTTTGCAACTTTTATACCAGGTGAATATGATATTACTATAATTTAAGTTTGGATTAAAATAATATTTTTTACATATATTAATATGAATAAAAGGTTACTAATTCCCGAGTGACTCTTAGCTTCAAGTGTGCATGTCTGTCGTAGATTTCTTTGTCAGATGTTTCAGTCGGATCTTACAATTCCTATCATTATTTCAATGAGAAGGAGATATGGCTTAGGCTAACTTGGATTGAAATAAGTATGTGAGAAAATTCAAAAAAATCCAAGGAAAACTTATGATATGTAAGGAATTGACTAGAATTGTTAATTGAGTTTAAGATTTGAATATATCATAGACAACCCTAATTCCAAGCATAAGGGAGAAAGAATTTCTTTACAAGATATAAATCAGCAAAGTGAATGTGAAACAATGGTAAACACCTAATAAATATGATACAAAATCTTCGTAGTGTTCAAAATATGCCATAGTACCTAGAATGACATTAAATCTTGATATGCCATGTTTATATAGAATAGTCACCCAACTAAGTGACTAACTAATCAACTAGTTAGTTTTTCAATTGAATAATGAGATATTTTACAATTTTCCAACTAACCCAATACCACGGTAAAAAAATATAAGTAATTACTACTGGGTTTTAAGGGAAGGTTGCATGTGGAGTTATAAAATCTTCTCAGATAACACCCATGAAGTGGATCTATCATAGTCAAAAATTGTTGGTAAACATAAAGACAATGTAAGGATATCAAATATGCCTTAAGATGATTTCGTTGTCCAACAACAAGACATGTTATTTCAATGTCATTCTAGTACTTTTGGATTCGAATATGAAGGCAGTATAGTGCATCAATAATGTTGAACTCACAACATTTACAATGTTGAATTCACAACAACGACAATGAGAAGAATATGTTCTCTCCTCATGGAAGATAATCATCCAGCCTTTACACACAATATAATGCCTCTACTCATTCCACACAGATATGGGGAACCCTCAGGATGCCACTAAGGCCTCGAAGGAGAAGTGGATCTAAACTTCTTTCATGTTATCATCTTCTTATCCTCTTCCTCTTATAGGGTGTGGTCATTGGACATTTATTTGTCTTTCTCTCCAAAGAAGAAAATCACATTCATGTGTATCATCCCGTGGACATAAGCCCCATTATAGAGGAGAGTCATATATTTGGGTTTCCAAAAACCTACATTATTTCCTAATTGTCAACTCCATTAATTGGAACATATGCATGACTCGAATAGAATTATAGTTAAGCAACTAGTCATCTAGTCAATATGTAGAACTACTCTTGCATGTCCACATAACATAGAAGTCAATTTGTTGACACCTCAATAGATCATCTAGAAAAGTCAACAAATCTTTTGACATTTCGAGCAATTGTTTGATGCTTCTATAGCCTTTGCTAATCCATGAACCAACTAATTGATCAATATTCATTCAATATTTTGGTATTTATTTGGATTGATAATCAAATTAACAATTGACATTCAACCGACATGTTGTTCTACCCATTCATTAGTCAACCTAATGACAAAACAATTAATCAGCTGAATCAAGGTTCATCTATGTTTAACTTAGAACCATTCTTATTACAATTGGTGATGTTTACCTTGAGCATCCTATGTGTGACCTTGTAGGTTCCACATTATTGTGCCAATGATGTCAATGACCTCACAAACAATGATCGATATATATATAAACACATCATTGATACCCAAGTGATTAGAATAAGTTGGAGAACAACTTCAATCTAATTGTGATCAATGTTGCCACGAACATATACTCCATTGATCATAAATATCCAGATTGAATATGAATTATGGGTTTTTCATCATCCACTACTACATAAATAACCTTTGGTGTCAGTTATTTAAGGCCTAAGGTGCCGGTTTCCAAGCGACACCCACTAAAAGTCGACACCTTCAGCGTCAGTCCCCCAACCGACGCCATAAACCTTCCCACCACAAAAAACGCACCAGCAATGGGACTATCGGCGTCGGTTCTTAAAGAACACCGACATGATAACCTTATTAAAAACGTCAATTATTAAGTAACAACTGACGCCATACCCCTTCCCGCCACCAAAAAGGTGCCAGTAAGGGTATCATCGGCATCGGTTTGTATACTAATAACTGACACCATATCCCCTTCCCGCCACCAAAAATGCACCAGCAAGGGCATCATCGGAATCGGTTTGTATACTAATAATTGATGCCATATCCCCTGCCACCACGGCCATGCTACCCAACACGGTCGTAGCACCTGGCCGCAATAGGTGTCATTTTTATGGATAACCGACGCCAGAAGGGGATAAAGATGTCAGTTTTACACTAACAACTGACGCCTATGTGTTTTGTTGTCGATTTTACACAAATAACCGACACCTATGTTATGATTTTTTTTCATATCACTTTGCAGGCCTGCTGTATAGATGGTCAGCTGGATCCAGAACCTATAGTTCTATTCTGAACTGCAGGTTTACAGCATCTACTGATATCAGCCAACAACAAGCCACAAACCTGCAAAATTAACAAGATAGACAATATTATATATTTATCATGTGATTCACACACATGTATAAGAACATTTAATTAATATTATTTTTCATCACACACATGTAGAAACCAGTCGTTCCATTTCAAATTTCCTCCATTTTCACACACACTTAGCAACCTGCAGTTCTATTCATTTCATCTCTTTTCACATTCAGACACATATAGAAACATTCATGTATTGATCATCTTCACATTCACACATATGACAATTCATACAAAGTCATTCACATTCACACAAAAATAATTATGAGAACAAAGTTTAGAAATATCATTATTTATTCATCATCGTCATTATCTCAATTATATTTAAAAATTCCCACTACTTGTAGGGATTCTGCCCGTTATTCTCGTACATCATTTAACTCATCCATCGTATAGGGAGTATGTACATCTAATAACTTTTCACCTATAGTGAAGTCAATTTTAAACACCTGCAAAGAGAATGATGTATATATATAATTAATAATATATAATAAGATTGATATATTTCAAATTATCTAATGAGACTAGATATAATACATGATGTATGGTATCGATTTCCATTGCGGCATGTTCGATAATTATGC
The DNA here is from genome assembly GCA_963693085.1 of Alisma plantago-aquatica. NCBI lineage: Eukaryota > Viridiplantae > Streptophyta > Magnoliopsida > Alismatales > Alismataceae > Alisma > Alisma plantago-aquatica. The sequence continues at coordinate 805,951,224 of OY856409.1, forward strand.
TCATAAATTGCATCACATAGTAATCACATGCCCAACCATTGTCTTGTGTAGCACACTATAAATTGAAACATGCAAAATATTAAAAAATACAAATAAGCACAGTTCACGTAAATAATATATACATTGGAGTCGGGAAATTACTTTCACATTCTGCCAAGTTAGTGTTTGGTTCTTTTTCTTAGGGATCTTTCCTCCAGCTTTAGCATACTCTTATAAATCCCTACATGTTAATGTAACACATTAAATTGTATAATTAAATAGTAATATAATAACAGATGTTAACGGATATAAAAATATGAAATATTTCTCACGAGAATAATGGCCTTTTCATTGTGTGTCCATATATATTCAATTCCTTCCCTACAGGATCTAGATAATAGATAGTGAACGTCTCGAGGACAATAACTAGTAACTCCCAATGCTTACTACTAGAGGTAAGAAAGTTATAAATTAATAACTCAAAAGTCACAATAAAAATGTAATTTTCTTAAGTCCAAAATTATAAGCAAAGTAAGCTTACCCGACATTGGAGCTATTATCATCATCTTCTTGTTTTTACCAAAATATTTAAAAACATCACAGCAGTATGAAGTAACTAACCTAGGGTGTTTAACTATAAGACTAATCAAAGACTGGACCAAAAATCCCACATGGGAAAATGCAAAATATGTACATATCATGTGTAAGTGGCTGCAAAACATGTATTATGTATGCATTAATATATAAGAGACCAGATCACCGTATATAAAACAAGGTATATGGATGTATAAATAAGATCTCACCATATCCACAACTCTATCATAAATGTGTTCAGCCAATCATAACAAAACAACTCCAAAATATCTTGTATAAATATCTTGTTATCATATGATTGACATGCACTAATATGTATGCATTAATACATATGCAAAACTTGTATTATGTATGCATTAATACATATGCAAAACTTGTATAAATATATCGTTATCGTATGATTGACCTGCAACTTCCTCCAGAATAGTAACATTTATAGGACAATTTGGATCATGTTCGCCTATCCAATCTGCCATACCCCTACAATTAGGACCTAACAAGGCGTGTTGATCCTTTGGAAGCCAACTTGGTACTTCAGGAGGTGGAGGTGGAGGCTGAGATGTAGCGAGTGTCTTCCTTTTGACCTGTATATATCATTTCATATCAATTGACTCATATATACGTACACACTAATAAATTAATGTAATGTAAATTTAGCATACAATATTAGTATAGACGACATCTGTTTTGGGCCACAATATCACTCCGCCTTCTGCCTCACCAAGCGTTTCAGAATCTGGGTGGGCATATGGAAATGTAAGATCCCTCCTTTTGGGGACTACACTTATCAGGCTCACAAGAATCGCACCATCTGGTACTGGAGTCCCATGAAACATTTCCCCTGGAAGGGGTGGGTAAGTCGACGCCTCTGCATATGACATATTCTTAACTTTTTAGATGGCATGGCTTCAAACCCTACAAATTTACGTAAAGAATGGTATATGCATATATACACAAACTCCCAACCTCTGCAAAGACTAGCTACTATGTCATAAAAATACTTACAGAGGATGTGCTAGGTGGTGGGTCTACATGATTACTCCCAACCTCTGCAGTAGGAGTAATAGAAGTGTGGCATGTCACATGTACCGTATGAGTGGTCGTCTGAGACGTTTGCCACTTCACCATTGCTTCTTGGACTTTATTCTCAATTAATTCATCTACCTATACATGGATAAAAGAAACTCTAGCTATCGATTATTGAGTTCCCTTTCGCAATATCATTCTAAAAAAAGAATAGGTTACCTCAACTTATGAAAGTCCCGCTTTTAGGACAGGTTTGCATTGGGATGGCCCATAGAACGCTTTGATGCCCACACCATCACATGCACCCCTAACACGTCCAGGATGCTCTGGGTTACCCAGAGCAACTGTCAATTTATCCCTTGTGCCCTCAGGGATGAATTTGCCTTCCTTCCTCTGCTCGTGCAGCTCCCACTAATCGCCATCAACAGAAATTGGTAAGTAAACATAACAATAATCAATATCGATCAATTTCTCTAAGTGTTGAATTTTACCATTTTTGTAGCCACCTCAGCAGTTGCGGGCTTCGTTATATCTCCCTTCCTGTTTTGCCTCCCAGCTATCAACATAGCATGACGAGGCAGAGGTGCGAGACCAATAGTAGAGGACTCCCGAGTAGCAGTAGACTGAGCAGTATACTCATCCTATAGTCTTTGGCGAACGCCTGCATAGCCTCTTGGACCCATTATGTGGTCATGCACATTCAGTGCATGCCTTGCTCTTTGAGCATCACTGATAACCTTATTAGTAAGCACATTGATTTGGTTAGAAACACTAAAGGTTAATCTTAAATAGGTGAATACATAACAACGTATATTAATTAAATTAGGAGTGGTGCTTAATACCTTTAATTCATCCATTTTTCTTTGGGTAACAAACTCCTCCTAGTCTTTGGGGTCCAGGTAGCCTAAAAATTAGTAATCTACAAAAATTGAATTACAAATAATGATAACTCACACATAGTTCCTTCCAGATTAAGTCTTTCTTCCCCTTAGGAACTCTATGCCAGGATTCAAAAATAGGACTACAATGGTTGTGAGTAAGAACCCCAAGATATGAAATAAATGAGTTGCGGTTCACTCCAACTGGATTTCCTGCATGATCAAAATCCACAACCAATTTGGGTCCATTGCCCCTTTGTTGTAGTAACTTGTTCATCATTGTGATGCCCCTTACTTTATCAATTTTTTTATGCTCATCAAGTGCCCCAATTTCTTCAGGGGGTACATCACCAACCTAAAATTTGACAAAAAACACACTTACATGATATAACTATAAATGTGAGGCGGGATATATTTTTAAAACTTACATTGTGAGGCGGCGCATTGATGTCCTCACCCTCACAGTAATCATCAGCACGGTCATCATATGAATTCTCATCCATCTGAAAGTTGACATTCAGATTGTAAAGTTCACATTGTAAAGTAATTCACATTGTAAAGTTCACATTGTAAAGTTCACATTCACATTGTAAAGTTCACATTCAGCAAAATAAAACATATAAAAAATATAAACATGCATGCCTCTAATATTGTGATCTTTTATCAATTAACAATCCTTCATTGTGATCGTGCACATACAAGTCATCATTAGCTTCAATATTTGGTGGTGTTGGCAACCCAATTGAGAATGGACTGGAGTCATCATACTTATCATAGTAATGTTCTTCATCTATAGGATCTTCAACGAACTATCTTTTACCATGAAGAACAACCGACCATTTATCATTTGCAGGATCATCGATATAAAATACTTATTTCGCCTGTGATGCCAATATGAATGGTTCACCCTTCTCGCCAATCTTTTAAAGTTCACTAATGTGAAACCCAATTCATCCACTATAACTCCTTTGGTGTTATCAACTCAATTACATTTAAAGAGAGGAATTCTAAAATCTACATAGTCAAACTCCCATATGTCTTCAATGACACCGTAATATGACATTTTAGCTTCATGTGGACTCTTATCCTTTGCACTTGCAAAAACCAATGAAGATGCTTGAAGGGTGACCCCACGGTTTTAGACGACACTCTTTTCATCTTGACGCTTTGTATAATATGAGAATCCATTTATGTCAAACCCTTCATAAGACATAACATTCAATTTTAGTTTAAAGGCGAGGCATTTGATAGTTTCAGTAAGATTATCTGGTGTTTGAGATAGTTGATGTAAGACTTTATCTTCAAACCACTTAATAAATGTCTTGTTATGCTCTCTAGCAAGCCACGTTGAATTGGCTCGAGGATATTATCTCTTGATGAAATTGGTATGTTCCTCGATAAAAACACCCACTTCGTCGATGTTGTGTAAAATATACAAGAGACCTTGTTCCAACTGCTCACGGCTAATTACTTTCATCCGTGATCCCAAAATTCCTTTGCCAAAATGCTCCTCAATATTCTTGTCATTAACATGAGCATCATTAGCACTCAAAAAGTCATTGCAAAAATCCATAACCTCTCTCGCCACATAACCCTCAATAATACTCCCTTCAGACCGATAACGGTTTCGAACATCACCTTTAAAAATGCTCATGTATCGTTCAAAGGGATACATCCAATGCAAGAAAACGGGTCCCAACATTTTCACTTCCCCGGTCAAGTGGACAACAAGATGTACCATGATATAAAAGAACGAAGGAGGAAAATACATCTCAAGCTGACATAGGGTAACAACCACTTCTCTTTGCAATTTATCGAGAGTATCAGGGTCAATAACTTTGTTACATAGAGTATTGAAAAAGAAACAAAGTCTAGTGATTGCAAACCTTACATGCTTTGGAAATATAGATTGAATTGCCACAGGCAATATTTGTTGCATTAGATTGTGACAATCATGAGATTTAAGACATGTCAACTTCAGATCTTTCATTGATACCAATCTACGGATGTTGGATGAGTAACCCTCTGGCACCTTAACATTTACCAAGCATTCACAAAAAGCTTTCTTCTCCTTTCTAGACAACGTGTAACAAGTGGGAGGTAAGTATGCCCTTCGATCGCTACTAACTAGTTCTGTTAATTCTGTCCTTATTCCCATTTCACGTAGGTCCATTCTGGATTTTATCCCATATTTAGTCTTATCTGCTATATTCAACAGAGTATCGATGACATTATCACAGACATTTTTCTCAACGTGCATGACATCGATACAATGCCTGACTGCCAATGAACTCCAATAAGGAAGATCCCAAAATATTGACTTCTTCTTGAATAAAGATTTGTCACTCCGTGTGGCCATCGTACATTGTGATCTCTTACCAAATTCATTGGCAATGTCTTTTACTCTTTCATAAACATCCTCCCCTTGTATAGGTTTAGGTGCACTCCGTTCCTCATTCCATCCATTGAATGCTTTTCGCAACCTACGATATGGGTGGAATTTTAGAAGAAACCTTTGATGAATAAGATATACAATCTTGCCACCATGTTTTAGTCGTATTGAATCAGTGTTCTCTTCACATATAGGACACGTTTTAGATCCTTTGACACTATATCCAGACAACTTCCCATATGCTGGAAAGTCATTCACAGTGCAAAACAACATAGCGTGCAAACGAAATGTCTCTCTTTATGAAGCATCATAGGTCATCACACCTTCACCCCAAAGTTTCTTCAAGTCATCAATCAGAGGTTCAAGATAAATGTCAATATCATTTCCAGGTTATTTAGGGTCTGATATCAACAACGACAGCATAACGTACTTTTTTTCATACACAACTAGGGAGGAAGATTGTATATAACAAGCATAACTGGCCAAGTGCTATGTTGGTTGCTCAATGTCCCGTAAGGATTCATCCCATCAGTACAAAGCCCAAGTGTTAGATTCCTGACTTCTTCACCGAATTCAGGGTACAATAAATCAATCTTCTTCCACTGTGGGGAATCAAACGCATGTCATAGGATTCCATCATTTTTTTCTTAATATCTGCATGCCACCTCAAATTCTTCGCATCTATCAGGTTGGCAAACAAGTGTTGAAACTGTAGTATTATAGGTAGATACCATATCACCTTGGCAGGAGAACCAGTTTTGGACTCCCCCGAAGTCATCAATTTATACCTTGGCGCACCACATTTGGAACAATCTTTCAAATCCACATAGTCCTTTTGAAATAATACACAATCATTAGGACATGTGTGTATCTTCTTGGCCTCCATTCCCATTGGGCACAACAATTTCTTTAACCAGTATGTTGAGATTGGCAGCTCGTTTCCTTCAGGAAGAATTTCTTTCACCAAAGACAACAATGACATGAATCTTTTGTCGCTCCATCTATTGTTAGCTTTTAGCTTATATAATCTCAACACAGTGCTAAGCTTTGTCAACTTACAACATGTGTATAATGGTATCTCAACATCATGCACAATGTTTCTAAACATGGGAGGTGGATCAGTGTGCTCTACCCCACAACTATGTAGCATCGCATCAACGATGTCTACTGGAACTGGTTCATTCACATCTACGTCATCAGAGGCAATTTATTCTTCCACACAAGCACTGCTATCAACATCCACTGATTTCAGGTTTGAAATCTCTCCATGCCAGTGCCATTCTGTATAGCCTTGTACAATCCCGTTGCACATGACATGACTTTTGATTTTGTCACCAGTGTTGACTTTCAAGTTGTTACTGCAATGCCTACATGGACAGTAGAACCTATCTCCAGGTTGTTTCCTATGTTCCTCGGCAAATCTAATAAACTGATCAAGACCAGAAATAAACTCTGGGGTACAGCAATTTAGAATGGACATCCATGATATATCCATTCTATGATCAAAGAGAAAACAAGTATATATTAGAACAATATTAGGGTCCAGGGTTAATAGATTAGAGTTTATGGTTAAAACTTTAGGGTTTAAGGTCTTATATATAATTAATGGTTAAAACATCCTAAGTGAGATTAGGTGTTCAAGAACAGTCCCAAACTGGGGACTATCCAAGATTTACTCCTAATGAGTAAATCCTGGACGGGTTTCTAGGCCAACAAATACATGTGTTGTCATTCTTATATATAATAAATGTATACCACCTATCCCATTCTTGAACACCTAATCTTACTAGTAAGTGTATAATGTGTATTGGGTTTTCAAGAAAATTTCGACAGCATTTCCCTGTTGTTCTCCAAGTACATATGTACTTAGAGAACAAACAGGGAAATGCTACAAAAATTTTCTTGAAAACCTAATACACATTATACACTTACATCCTAAGTGAGATTAGGTGTTCAAGAACAGTCCCAAACCCCCCGACTATCCAAGATTTACTCCGAATGAGTAAATCTTGGATGGGTTTCTAGGCCAACAAATACATGTGTTGTCATTCTTATATATAATAAATGTGTACCACCTATCCCATTCTTGAACACCTAATCTCACTAGTAAGTGTATAATGCGTATTGGGTTTTCAAGAAAATTTCGGTAGCATTTCCCCAATGTTCTCCAAGTACATATGTACTTAGAGAACAAACGGGGAAATGCTACCGAAATTTTCTTGAAAACCCAATACACATTATACACTTACATCCTAAGTGAGATTAGGTGTTCAAGAACAGTCCCAAACCGGGGACTATCCAAAATTTACTCCTAATGAGTAAATCTTGGACGGGTTTCTAGGCCAACAGATACATGTGTTGTCATTCTTATATATAATAAATGTGTACCACCTATCCCATTCTTGAATACCTAATCTCACTAGTAAGTGTATAATGTGTATTGGGTTTTCAAGAAAGTTTCGGCTGCATTTCCCCGTTGTTCTCCAAGTACATATGTACTTAGAGAACAAACGGGGAAATGCTGCCAAAATTTTCTTGAAAACCCAATACACGTTATACACTTACATCCTAAGTGAGATTAGGTGTTCAAGAACAGTCCCAAACTGGAGACTATCCAAGATTTACTCCTAATGAGTAAATCTTGGACGGGTTTCTAGGCCAACATGATACATACATATATACTAATCATAAACATATTTAATTTAGGTTACATGCCCATGAAATAGGTTACATAAATAGTCAAATACACATTAAAGATAATTTATCATACAAACTCTATCTGGATTTCTCCACATTTCCAATTAGGAAGTATGACTCCAACATATAATTTCAAATACTTAAAACAAAAATATTATATTATCAATTTATCATAAATTACATTAATCTATCATTATGAATTGATTATCATCAACCAAAACATAAAAATGTTGCAAGCATCAAGCATCATTTGACAATTAGGACATGCAAGAAGAGAAAAAATCACAAAGAGAGAGGAGCACAATCGATGCAACATGGGAAGAAGAGAGTGTATAAGGAGATAGCTCTTTTTCAAGAGATAGTAGTAGAAGCAATAGGGATGGCAGTAGTGGTGATGATGGAGGAGTTAGCAATGTCGGTGGAATTAGTTTGCAACAACTTGTTGACCTAGAGGTTATACATTACCTATATTTTGATAATGACAACCATTCCACTCATATGTATCTAATATGTGCGTTTAAGATTGTTTGCAGGCATTAGGTACATGAAAAGGATCTAAAATCCAAATCCCTAGAATGGGTCAAGTTCAAGTCAAAATGACTACAAGTGTGTGTTTTGGGATTTCTATGTAAACGACCTTAGAACATCTATGTAATCACTTGTAATGATGAATTGACTTGTAACTTAGAAGAGAAAAATGTTTGGGACAAAATTCACCAAGTGCTAATCACTTTAAAATGCAAATTAGAAAATTGATTACAGGCACTTGGTCGGTCGAGTTTCCCTGGCTTGAAACTCGACCGATCAGTCCTTGGTCAATTTTCTAAAGATTGCATTGGTCGAGTTGTGCTTGCACAGAACTCGACTGATCAGGTCACTGACCATTTCGAGTTTAAATGGTCGGTCGAGTTTTGTCAGGACAAACTCGACCGATCATTTGAATATCGGTTTTGTCTTTTACTTGATCGGTCTAGTTACCCCCATTGAAACTCGACCGATTGCACTGTACAGAATTTGCAGAAAAAGTGATGTGACCGTTGGTGAAGTGTTTTGGGAAAAAATAGAGTCGTTTCCTTGAACAAAAAATGGCTATGTTTGCATCCAATTGTCCCAAAACTTAAAGGGACACCCTCAACTATAAATAGACCCCCTTGGAGTTCATTCCAAACTGCTCTTCCATTGCAAACTTGGTTCTAGCATAGTTGAGAGTATTCCAAGCCCTTGAGCCCCTTTCTCTCTCTATCTTCAAGATAAATTCATGAGTTATGAGTGAGTTAGGTCCATGTGTATGAGAGATATCCCTTGTATGATGTACATCTCTCCTTTCTCTCTTCCTACCTCATATTCCCTTTGAATATTGATTGAAGCTGCTTCTCCAAGTGAAAGAGAGGTTGTTGCTGGTCTTCCCCGAGTGAATGTGAAGATGATGGTTGTTCTTCAAGAGTGAAGATAGCTTGCTGCTCCAGATCCCTTGGTGAAGGTGAAACGTGGAGAAGCTCTCCAAGAGAAGGAGAGGTGCAAGGAAAAGCTCAAGTAAGATGGGTAAATCCTGCAAGGCTAAAGACTAAGGTAAGATTGGGTAAGTCCTTTGAAGAAGGCTGAAGAATCTTGCTTCGTGGGTAAGTCCTTGGAAAGGTAGAAGATCTTATCTTGAGAAATTAAGTCCTTGGTTGTGTGGTTTATGTATCTTGTAATCTTATTGTGATATATAAGAGAACCAAGTTGCAAATCCTAGAGTCTAACCAACTCTAGGTAGTGGACTGACATCGCTCCTAAGTTTAGGATGTGGAACCACTCTAACCACCTATCCAAATACTTGCTATTCATTGTCTCTTATCCTTGCTTTGAATGCTAGATTAGGACTTCAAATTGCTACTTGGTTTAGTGTCTGCACTAAGTTTAAATTGGTGGTCTAATTGATTTTATGAAGTGTGTGTATCTCTATTCACCCCCCCCCCTCTAGAGCCCATTGATCAAACAAGTGGTATCAGAGTAGGTCTTCTCCAAGCTACTTCAACAAGTAGGAGAAGATGGGCGATTCGGCTCTTGGGTCACTCAACCTTGAAGGAAGCTTCTCCATGAGACCTCCAGTCTTTGATGGCACAAACTTTCTATATTGGAAGAGGAGAATGCAATTCTACCTCCAAGGTGTGAGCTACGAAATGTGGAAGATTGTCCACCTCAAATATGAAGATCTAAAAGAGGACATCACCACATGGACGGAAGCAGAGATGAAGTGTGTTCAACTCAATGCCAAAGTTGTGAGCATCATCTACGATGTACTTACTCCATCCGAGTTCAACCAGATCTCTTCTTAGGACACGACGCATGAGATATGGCACAAATTGTGTGTCACCTATGAAGGAACCGAGCAAGTGAAGGAGGCCAAAGTGTACATGCTTGGTGGTCTTCTAGAGAACTTCAAGATGGGTAAGAATGAGAGAGTGGCGGATATGTACACTAGGCTAAATGTCATCTTGAATAGCTTGGCAGCCCTTGGGAGTGTAATGGATAGAGGTACTATCAATGCCAAGATCTTGAGATCTCTTCCTAAGAGATGGGAACCTAAGGTTACTTCAATTGAAGAGGTGTACAAGCTAAGTGAGTTGTCAACCGAGGAGTTGGTTGGTAATCTCCAAGCCCATGAACCTAGGCTTGACAAGCAAGAAGAGGAAGAGAAGAGAGAAGAAAAAGAGTCAAAGAAGATAAAGAACACAACCTTCAAAGCACAAATTGAAGAAATGACCTGGCAACAACAACTTGCCTTGAAGTCTCCCAGCCCTTCCACAAGTGAAGATGAAGGTTCCGGTGAGCATGAAGCAAACTACTCAAAGGGGAAACACTTCAAGAGCAAGCCCTCCTCTTCAACTCCAAGATGCTATGAGTGTGGTCAAAAAGGCCACTACAAGAGTGACTGCCCAAAGGCCAAAAAGAGCCATCACAAGAGCAGCCACAAGAAAGACGACAAATACAAGAGAGAATCCAAGTACAAGAGGAAAGACAAGAAGGAAAGAAGATCCAAAGATGCAGCTCATGCAGTGTGGAAGGAGTCTTCTTCAAGCTCCTCAAGTTCCAAAGATGGAGAATGTCATCTAGCTCTCATGGCCTCTACTAGTGAAGATGTATGTGAGGTAAGTGAGGTAAGCAAGGTAAGTGAAGCAAATTTGCTAGAGCTGCCTAAAGAAACTATAATTGATATGCTTAATGAATGCCAATCATCTTTTGCAAAATGTAAATCTAAGAGGAAAAGATTAGGCAAGATAGTTGATGATCTTTATGCAAAAATTGATATTCTTGATAAAAATGAAAAATTGCATCTTGAGAGCATAGATTCCTTGCAAGGGCAATTTCTTGACCTTAAACTTCAATACAATGGAGTAGAGGTTGAGAATGGTATATATCTTAAAAATATTGAAAATCTTAAGATAGAAAACCAAAAATGCCTAGATGAGCTTGATGTTGTTAAAACTGAAAATGTGGAACTCAAGCTTATTGATGATGCTAGGAGAGATAAGGTCTATGCTTATCAAAGAGAGATTGTTGTGCTTAAATGTGAAAATGCAAAGGTGCTTGCTCAAGTTAATGATTTATCTTCTAGGCCTGTTTTGCCAAGAAATGAAGTTGCTAGCTTAACTTTAGAAAAGGATTCCCTTCTTACTAAAGCCCTCTGTCTTGAAGCCGACCTTTTGCATGCTAGAGAAAATCTTGCTAGTCTTTCTACTACTGTTATAAATCTTAGTGATGATAATGCTAAGTTAAGATCTACTTTGCAAAGGTTTCTCTCGGGAAAGAAATCCCTCAATGATGTCCTAGAACACTCTACCAAACATGTTGGTACTAGTGGTTTGGGATATGATGGGACTGCTCCCAAAGGTAAGAAAAAGAGCAAGAACAGGGGTAAGAAGAAGAGTGTGGAACCTCCCATTTTCCATGGAGAGACTTCCAGCTCTAAGAACCCTATGGTTTGTGTTCATTGTAAATGTGATGACCATTACTCCACTTATTGTCCTTACAAGCCCAAGGGGACCAACCCAAAGATGAAATGGGTCCCCAAGCTAACCCTGGATCCCAAAGTTTGAGTTGGGTTCCGACATCCTTCTTTCTTATAGGTTAACAAGAGATGGATTGTTGATAGTGGCTGCTCTAAGCATATGATTGGAGAAATCAGTCATTTCAACAAGTTTGTGAAAAAGAAAGGAGGATCGGTAACCTTCGGGGACAACAATAAGGGTAAGGTCATAGGTGAGGGTGATGTAGGCAATGAGCTATGTATTAAAAATGTGTTGCTTGTTGATGGCCTACATCACAATTTAATTAGTGTTAGTCAACTTTGTGACAATGGATATCTTGTGTTGTTTACTTCTTTAGAATGCTTGCTTCTAGATTCTCTCTCCTACAATGTTATATATAAGGGAACTAGAAATGGTAATCTTTATGTTATAGTACTTCTTGATGCTCTTAAGCCCATACTAAATAGATGCTTAGTTGTGGATAAAAATGATCTTTCTCTTTGGCATCGTCGTTTGGGTCATGTGAATTTGCATCAAATGAAGAAGTTGAACAAAAAGGACTTGGTTCGAGGACTTCCCAAATTGGATTTTGAAAAGGATGAGGATTGCCAACCTTGTACACAAGGGAAACAAACCAAATCCTCCTTCAAATCTATAGGAGTCATGAGTACCAAGAGAGTTCTTGAACTTCTTCATATTGATCTATTCGGACCAATAAGAATGCAAACGCTTCATGGTTCCAAGTATTATCTTGTTATTGTTGATGATTTCTCTCGATATACTTGGACCTTCTTTCTCATTTCTAAAAGCGATATTCTTGATATTTTCTCAAGCTTTTGTAAACAGGCTAAAAATGAAGCTTCCTACCGAATTTTTTCTATCCATAGTGATCATGGGGGAGAATTTGAAAATGATTTGTTTGAGCGTTTTTGTAAAAAACTTGGTTATTCGCACAATTTCTCTTCTCCTCGCATGCCTCAACAAAATGGGGTTGTTGAGAGGAAGAACAGGTCGCTACAAGAGATGGCTAGGACCATGCTTCTTGAGTATGACATTCCTAAGAAGTTTTGGGCTGAAGTTGTTAGCACGTCATGCTTTGTGCAAAACCGAGTTTTCACACATCCCTCTTTAAAGAAAACCCCCTATGAACTATGGTGTGGTAGAAAGCCGTCTATTGACTTCTTTTATATTTTCGGATGTCTTTGTTTTGTTTTAAACATAAAGGATTCTCTTGACAAGTTTGATCTGAAATCCTATAAGGCTTTCTTCCTAGGCTATAGCACTACTAGCAGGGCATATAGAGTATTCAACATTGAATTGTCTAAAATTGAAGAATCTATCAATGTTAAGTTTATTGAAACTAACCCTATTGTTGGCAAGCATATTGGTGATGATGATGTTGTAGATGGATTGATTCCCATCTTAAAAGACCTCAACATCAAAAATAAAGGTAAGCATGTAATAGAAGAAGAAGAAGAAGAAAAGAAGGATCTCACTCCCCGCTTTGCAAAGAATCACCCCAAGGAGTTGATCATTGGCAACCCGTTCGAGAGAGTGAGGACATGAGCTGCTCACAACAAAGAACAAGCAGATAGTGCCTTCATCTCCCAACTAGAGACAAAGAACATCAAAGAAGCCCTTGGTGATGATGAGTGGATCCTTGCCATGCAAGAAGAGCTAGATCAATTCGAGAAGAATCGTGTGTGGACCTTAGTGCCAAGACCAAATGATAGAAAAATCATTGGCACCAAATGGGTCTACCGCAACAAGCTAGATGAGTAAGGAAAAGTGGTAAGAAACAAAGCAAGGTTAGTAGCACAAGGTTACAACCAACAGGAAGGTATTGACTTTGATGAAACTTATGCTCCTGTTGCTAGATTAGAATCTATTCGTATGCTACTTGCCTTTTCTAGTTACAAAAATTTCATATTATATCAAATGGACGTTAAAAGTGTGTTTTTGAATGGTACAATCAAGGAGGAAGTATTTGTTGCTCCACCTTCGAGCTTTGAAAATGACAAGTTACCCAATCATGTTTATTTGTTGCAAAAAGCTCTCTATGGACTCAAACAAGCACCTCGAGCTTGGTATGAGAAACTAAAGAACTTTTTGTTAGATAACAGGTATGTCATGGGCAAAGTTGATTCTACCTTGTTTCTAAAACACACTTCTAACCATTTTCTTATAATTCAAATATATGTTGATGATATCATTTTTGGCGGGACTGATCTTGATCTTTGCAAGGAGTTTAGTTCTCTTATGCATAGGGAGTTTGAAATGAGCATGATGGGTGAGTTGACTTTTTTCCTCGGCTTTCAAATCAAGCAAACAAAAGAAGGAAACTTCATCAACCAAGGCAAGTACACGAGTGAACTACTCAAGCGCTTTGGGATGGAGAACATGAAGCTGATGGATACACCCATGTCAAATACCGCCAAACTTGACAAAGATGAAGAAGGTGAAAAGGTAGATGAGAAGCTCTATAGAGGTATGATTGGAAGTTTACTTTATTTAACTACCTCTAGACCTAATATTATATTTAGTGTTGGCTTGTGTGCTCGCTTTCAATCTAGCCCTAAGAAGTCGCATCTTATTGTTGTTAAGAGGATTTTGAGGTACTTAGTCAAAACCCAAAATTTTGGACTATGGTATCCTAAATCAAGGGATTTTACTCTTAGAGCATATAGTGATGTGGATTACGCAGGGTGTTTGGTTGATAGAAAGTGCACAAGTGGCACTTGCTTCATTCTAGGACCATGCTTAGTGTCTTAGTTCTCCAAGAAACAAAGTACAGTGGCATTATCAACTACCGAAGTTGAATACATTGCAGTCGGGAGTTGTTGTGCACAGGTCCTATGGATGAAGCAAATGCTCCAAGACTTCAACGTATTTTTTTATGCTTATCCTATCTTTTGTGACAATACTAGTGCAAATAATCTATCTTACAATCCTATATTGCATAGTAGAGCCAAGCATATAGAGGTTCGCCGTCATTTTCTTCATGACCACATTGCCAAGAAAGATATCTATATCACACATGTGGACACAGAAAATCAGTTGGAGGACATCTTTACAAAGCCTCTAGCTAGAGATCAATTTAATTTTATTCGATCTAAACTGCTTATTGTTGATTTGAATGATCTTGCCATGTGATCTACCTAGTTGTCTCTTTCCTATATGCTTTCTCATGTCTATCTTCACCTTGTTTTGCCTATATATGTGCTTCTTTGTGCTTAAATTGCCTGTCAACATGCTTAGTTTTTGCTTTTTTGGGGTTTTTATCAAATTTTATGATTTATCGCTAAATAGTGCCCAATGATGAGCTAAATGTGCCTAAGTATGTTAATTATACAAAATAGAATGGAATAATGAATTTAATTGTCATGTATATGGCTAGAATCTAAGAATGAGATTGTTAGGTCAGGTTGACCTTCAGTCGAGTTTCCACCATGGAAAACTCGACCGATCAGGAGCCGAGAGCAGTTCTTCAATGGACCGTTTGATCGAGTTTGCCACCCTCAGAATTGACCAATCGACGGGCTGAGCCAACTTAAAAGTTAGGATCGGCCGACTATTTTCCCTTGCAACTAGAAAATAGCTGACTGATTCCTTGCCTCCAAGCCCTAAGCTCTCACACCCAGTCCTAAACCTCCCGTTTCTCACCCTAGGGTGACCTAGCAACCCCGTTCTTGACCTCCCCAGGCACTCGTGGTGGTGTTTCTTCGGCGTCTGAGGTTTGTTGTTGCTAGTGTGCACGTTTTTCTTCTTGTTTTCATTTCCATGGCTTCCCATAGAAGAAAACGTGCTACTCCTGGCAAAGCTCAAGCCTCCTCCTCGAATAATCGCTTGATTCCGTTTGATAACACCTCCTTTGTGTCTCTTGAGGTGGTAAATCGGTATAAGGATCTTCTTCCCCGATCTCCTTTTCCGTTTCGCCCCTTGGTTGACCCAAATCATTTTCAAGCGGTTATTACCTCTGTTTCGAGGCTTCTCACCAACCATCACCTATCCGCTCTTGCGATCGAACGTGATTTCTTTAACAATCACATGTCTAGCACTAAGGCAGTACACGAGTTCTATGCAAACCTGCGTTGGAACTATGATACGCTTGTTCCCCCGCCGAATACTGAAGTAGTTCTTAACTCGATGATCGCCGGTCGTGTTTCCAAATATCTGAGGATACATTAAATGTCTTTTTTACCGGAGATGATGAAAACGACACTTGGCGTAAGGACTACGAATAGTATTTTGATCTTCTTGATCCGGAAGGGTTTTATAAACACCATGAATTGACGCCACTGGACATTCATCAGTTTTTAAAGAAACCCGACGTGGCCTATAAGAAGAATTCTACCCTGCCTTCATCCTCTCTTGACCTTCGGAGGCGCATACTGGCCCTGATGATTAACTGTAATTTCCATCCTAAGCGAAATCAACTTGACATTGCGGAAAACACCGCGGTCATTATGTATTGTTTGCTAAACAATATAGGTGTCAAATGGGCCAGATATATCTTACACCACATGACCTATTTTGACACCGGCAAAAACACCAAAGGCACTCACCCTCCCTATCCAGCTCTAATCTGTGGTCTTTTCCAGTTCGCCACTGATAAATCCCTCTTTTCTGACCTCCATTACCCGGTCGCTAGAAAAGGTGTGTGTATTAGTGAGACCACTCTTCAGAAGGTTGTCCCTGTGTTCTCTCCTGCCTCTGGTGCTTCTGCTTCTGCCTCTTCCTCTACTGACCCACCCTCCTCCACCCGTGCTCCACCTCCGCAGCCACATCCCCGACCCAGCCGTGCATCCTTCCGTGCTTCAAATAAACCCTATTGGGATATATGATGCATGAATAGGCGTACAACCGTCAAGTTCAGGAACACCTGCACCAGGATCTGTGTTCAATCATGTCCACCATGAACCTATCATGTGCTTTACCCTATCCCACCTACCAGCCATACCCAGGTAGTGCTTATGCATATGAGCATTACTACCCTGCTCCTGAGCCTTCCACTGCCGCTCTGCCACCGTTTGCTGCTGATAGTTCTGTTCCTGCGTTCCTGCCATTACCTGTTGGCCCCCTGGCCACTCTGCTCGCCTCCTTGGGAGATTTTGCTCTGTCCTTCCCACAGGCCAAGGAGCTTCTTGCTCTTGGTATGTCGTGGGCTGAGCAGAATGCCTGCTGGCCCAGTCGTTCTTTTTGTCCTCCTGATGATGAGGAGATGCCCGACCAGGCTGAGGACAATGATGAGGATGTTGTTGCTGCCGATGGTAATGGTGAGGATGCTTCCGACGAAGATGGTGGTGATGGTGCTAGATCTGATGTTGGCACTACTGCTCTGCCTTAAGACGGGGATGAGGACTCCAACCCTGGAGAGGACAATGATACCGTAGATATCGATAGCTTAGATGTTTAGGTGGTTTCTTAGCTTCTAGTCTAGCATGCCAATCATATACATATTTCTAGACTCTTTTGTATAAGAAACATCCTGGCACATTATTCCGAGTTGTACTATTTTCTTATATCTGTTTTATTGCATTATGGTTGTAGTTGTTTTTCATGAAGACATCTTTCTGAGTTGTAATATCATCGATATGCACTTTAGTTTTACTCTGTGTTATCTTATGCTTGGTGCTAGTTTGAGCTATATTTTTTATTATGACTTGCTTTGTGACTGTGTGCAATAGGCTTTTTAACTACTGCTTATTCTCTTACATATATGTTTGGTTGAGTTTTGGAGAAGACCTGGTTTTTGCTCTTCTACTCCCCCCCTACAGTTTTGATAATGTCAAAAGGGGGAGAAATATCTCGTGATTTGAGACTCGATCATATTGTTTCTTATTTCTATACTATTGCTTTCTTGCTTAAGTGATCCTTTTCTTGCTAATTCACTGTTGAACATGTGACTTGCAAAGGATTACACATTACATGGAAAATGGTATTGCTATGTGTAGAAAAACTAACATGCAGGTGAGAGGAAGCATAGTTTGAGGGGGAGCAATTCAAAATTGTTCTTATCATGAATCCCCCTAATTCACAAGGCAAAGGTATAACTTTCTTATCCTTTTCAATATGTTTGAGGAATGGTTTGTCATTGTCAAAAAGGGGGAGAATGTTGACCTAGAGGTTATACATTACCTATATTTTGATAATGACTTAACCATTCCACTCATATGTATCTAATATGTGTGTTTAAGATTGTTTGCAGGCATTAGGTACATGAAAAGGATCTAAAATCCAAAGCCCTAGAATGGGTCAAGTTCAAGTCAAAATGACTACAAGTGTGTGCTTTGGGATTTCTATGTAAACGACCTTAGAACATCTATGTAATTACTTGTAATGATGAATTGACTTGTAACTTAGAAGAGAAAAATGTTTGGGACAAAATTCACCCAGTGCTAATCACTTTAAAATGCAAATTAGAAAATTGATTACAGGCACTTGGTCGGTCGAATTTCCCTGGCTTGAAACTCGGCCGATCAGTCCTTGGTCAATTTTCTGAAGATTGCATCGGTCGAGTTGTGTTTGCACAGAACTCGACCGATCAGGTCACTGACCATTTCGAGTTTAAATGGTTGGTCGAGTTTTGTCAGGACAAACTCGACCAATCATTTGAATATCGGTTTTGTCTTTTACTTGATCAGTCGAGTTACCCCCATTGAAACTCGACCGATTGCACTGTACGGAATTTACAGAAAAAGTGTTGTGACCGTTGGTGAAGTGTTTTGGACAAAAATAGAGTCATTTCCTTGAACAAAAAATGGCTATTTTTGCATCCAATTGTCCCACAACTTAAAGGGACACCCTCAACTATAAATAGACCCCCTTGGAGTTCATTCCAAGCTGCTCTTCCATTGCAAACTTGGTTCTAGCATAGTTGAGAGTGTTCCAAGCCCTTGAGCCCCTTTATCTCTCTACCTTCAAGATAAATTTGTGAGTTATGAGTGAGTTAGGTCCATGTGCATGAGAGCTATTCCTTGTATGATGTACAGCTCTCCTTTCTCTCTTCCTACCTCCTATTCCCTTTAAAGATTGATTGAAGCTGCTTCTCCAAGTGAAAGAGAGGTTGTTGCTGGTCTTCCCCGAGTGAAGGTGAAGATGATGGTTGTTCTTCAAGAGTGAAGATAGCTTGCTGCTCCAGATCCCTTGGTGAAGGTGAAACGTGGAGAAGCTCTCCAAGAGAAGGAGAGGTGCAAGGAAAAGCTCAAGTAAGATGGGTAAATCATGCAAGGATGAAGACTAAGGTAAGATTGGGTAAGTCCTTTGAAGAAGGCTGAAGAATCTTGCTTCGTGGGTAAGTCCTTGGAAAGGTAGAAGATCTTAGCTTGAGAAATTAAGTCCTTGGTTGTGTGGTTTATGTATCTTGTAATCTTATTGTGATATATAAGAGAACCAAGTTGCAAATCCTAGAGTCTAACCAATTCTAGGTAGTGGACTGACATCGCTCCTAAGTTTAGGACGTGGAACCACTCTAACCACCTGTCCAAGTACTTGCTATTCATTGTCTCTTATCCTTGCTTTGAATGCTAGATTAGGACTTCAAATTTCTGCTTGGTTTAGTGTCTACACTAAGTTTAAATTGGTGGTTTAATTGATTTTGTGAAGTGTGTGTAGCTCTATTCCCCCCCCCTCTAGAGCCCATTGATCCAACACAACTGACACCGAGGCAATGGTGGAGGCTTGCAGTAGGGGTGGCAGCCGGCAAGCATGGGTGACAATGATAGTGTGGGGATCAGGGAAGGAGAGAGTGCACACAGTCAATGGTTTCATGATAGTTGGGGAAGAGGAAGTGAGAAATGGGAGAAAGAATGGGGTTTCATGATAGTGGTAGGTGATTAGGCGGACAGTTTAACAATGGAACAAAAAGTAGACAACAACGTTGGGTTGAAGGTAGGTGATTGTACCTGTAAAGAGCTTAAATGTTGTAGGGAGTTCCCTTTCCGGCGAGACCAGGAGCAGCAACGAACGGCAGCGGCCGGAGCAGCAAGTAGCCAGCGACCTAGAGCAGCAAGCAGCGAATGACGGTGGATGGAGCAGTGAGTAGGAAGCAGGGAGCGGCGGCGACACATAGGGAGCAGGGGAGCCGGGACCGGCGGTGGCGCATAGGGAGCAGGGGAGCAGGGACCGGCGGATTCGTGAGACCTAAGCAGGGAGCGGTGGAATCGACAATGAAATAGAGAAAGGGGAAGAGTATGGCTCGCGCGAGTGCTATTAAGTTAACAATAGAAGTCGATTATTAAAAAAACCAATGCTTAACACATTAGGCATCGATTCCCACCAAAAAACGGACACCTATGTTTAATGATAGTCATTGGTTTCAACTAGAAAAACTGACGTCTATCTACATATGCCGACAAAAAAATGTTCTCAATTAATGACCGCAGTCGTGGGTTTCTGTATAACACTGACGCCCATGGGGGGTAAAAATTTTCCTGGGGACAGTGCGGGAAAATACATCGGCGTCGGTTATTGTAAGAAAACTGACGACCAAAATGTGCCCAATTTTTGTCTTGTGAAAAACTTTAGTTGTCGGTTTATTAGTTAATAACCGACGCCGTATGTTAAATTTTGGAGGTAATTTTTTTCCACTGGAAAATTTGATTTGGATGTCAATTTTAGGCATCGGTTGCTTATTAAGGAGCCGACACTAAATTAAAAGTGATACCCATGTCTGGCCGCTCTTCACATATAGATGTCGGTTTGTGTATTTAACCGACGTTGTAGGATTTAGGCGTCGATTTCTTATATACAATTGATGCTTGTAAATGTGACGTTATAAGCCATTTTTGTAGTAGTGATCATAATATTCAATCTATATTTCTTAATCTATAGTAGAATATTGATACACAACAAGATCAATATTCAATTTTCACACATGTGAGCATGGCCATGCATTTTACATGATATCACTCCAATATGAGGGAAAAATTCAATCGATATTACTCATAATCCAAATGTTTCATAGTGCACCCAATGACTACCTACCTAGTAACCCTTATTCAAGGTAATGTTGAGTAGCGTTAAAATTAAAAAAAAACACTTATTATTGTAGTAACTTCAAATATAAGTACCATAGTCACTACTATCACATTGATACATTATTTTGCCTATAGTTACATGAATTATGTAATATTGTTAGGTGAGTATGTCCAGTACTTTTTTTCTCTAACAAATATTTATGTGTCTGACTTGATATATATCCAATATAATAACTAATAAGATGTAGTCATTAGTCAGCACACTTGCTAGTCTTATGCATTATTGTAGTTCTTATAACTTTCCCAATAAAATCCAACTAGGTCTATACAAGAACAAATAGTATAAGCATACATACAATATATGTTCAAGCCCTCAATCCAAAGTCATATATAATTGACTCAAAACATTCTTAGTGCATTGGCATGTTAGTCATTATCTCATATCAAAATAAACATAATAAATAATTTTCCTTTTATTATACATTAAATAAAATACAAAGCATCCCATTACAATCACCATATGGCTGAATGTTAGGGCATACACACCAACAATTACATAATACAACAAGAGTTTGAAGAAGGAACACATATAAGTTTAGTGATTCCATTAGATAAAGAATAAGACAAAAGAAACATAATCAAATCAATTGTGAAGAGCCTTATGAGGATAAAGGTTTAACACGATATTCCAAGATGAAATATAGAGAAGGACTTATACAAAGTACATTTAATATGTAATGACTAAACTGAAATTAAGACCTCATGAAGAGATAAATAAGATAAGGGAGCTACTCACAGAAAAGATAATGAAGGAGGATGACTTGAGTTATAGGAATTCTATTTGTTGACTTATATATGTTTCATGCAAATTTTAAATAAGAAAAAAAGAGAGAGTTAAAGAATATGAATAAGTACATCAAAGAGAAATAATATTCATAAGAATGAAAATATAAAGAATTAGAAAAATATCTCAAATATGAGTTCAGACTGAAATCATGATGAAATAAAGAAGAACAATTGAAATAATGAACTTATTTAAAGAGATAAGTGCCATTTTATATGAAGAGAGTATGAATACGTGTACCCATATGATGAACCCCAATGTATACATCCTTAGTTTTGTTTGATTTGATGTTTCTATAGAGAAATTCACAAATATTACTCAGATGTGTTGAATTAGTTCCTACTAATCAAATTATTCTAATAAGGATAGAGATAATAGTAACTAAGAGAACTAGTCACATGTATGTGAATCATATGATGAAACTAAAATTTTGATATTAAGATGATTTCACAACACATGCATGAAATATATGATTTAAATAAAATATATGCTATGTATTAATCTTAAAAGCGGACTAAGAATAATATTGACCCATATATTAAACTTTGAGAGAAATTAAGAGATAACAAGAAATATGTGTTGATGAAGGAATCACATCCTATCCAGTCATGTGTAATGTAGTTGTTTTGTGTTTTCATAGAATAGATAAGTACATGTATCATCTAATGCAGAATCATATACATGCATTATCACTAAATCAGAAAAAGATAAGTAAAATATCAAAATGTGGATGGAAATAATATAATACAATATGAGAATTATAGAATGTAGAGACTAGTTAGAAATATGAAAAAGTGATGTACAAATGATAAACCTAGATTATAATCGCAATCAAGAGAATATGGCATTTGTGAGTAAAGGCTATATAGTGAAATGTATTTGATAACTATTGATTAGACTTAAAAGATGTGAGAGTCTTAATTGAATACTTAAAGAATAGAAAATAAGTTATTAAAAATATTCTTTGATATGTATTTTATTATATGAAATCAAAATGGAAAGGAACATCCATTGACAATGAACCTATTTGAAAGTAAAAGAGCCATTTATGATCACTTATTTAATATAAAGAAAATGTATGAATAAAGTAAAGTGATATGTGAGATTGGAATAAATATCATGCTAATGTTTATATTAAAAAACCATGATTAAGGAAAGAATGTGAGAATACAATTCATTTGGGTCATGAAACCTTAAAGAACAAAGTAGAATGGCACAAAATATGTTGAAATGTGTCTAATAGATGATAGTTTATTGTAACTTATTGACTTTCTTCACTTATTTTTATTATGAATGCATTTTTATGTTTGGAGTCATGAACATAAATAATTGGACAATTGTCACATTCAGAAATCATATTTTAAGTAGGAACACAATGACAAGGATATTATTTTAACTAATAGCCATAATGAGAGATAACCAATGGATACAATGGTGGTATAGTGCAAACTATGAAACTACAAGGAGATACTTACAAGAAGTAATACACCTAGAAAAGGTTTATACAAGAAAGAAATTTAAGTATAAGAAACAATTAAAATTATAGTAGATATCAACATAGTAAGAGAATAAAATTTTATTTCATGAAGTCAGAACAGACAGAAAGTGAGGACAAGTTGCATATAAGGGACACATCTTAAGAAGTTTTGAGTATTAGAAACTCAATGTAGGTCAATGGTGACTTGATCTAGAATGCAAGTAGTATTATAACATTGGAATAAATACATGACTAGTTATTGACATCAACCTATGACACAAAATGGACAAATAGCACATAATTAACTAAGGAGAGAGAATGGGAAATAGATTTGAAGCATAAGAAGTGTGATTTAAGAATTAAGAATGATAAATAATGCATTCTAACCCAAAATATGTCAACACTCACAATTAACATCCTTTATAAAATAATCAAGAGAACAAAGATAATCAAAGAACATGAAGTCATGAACACCATAGAATCAATAGAAAAATCTTTTAGAAAAATAATGCAAAAGTATGTAGATGTAAAAATATTTAATGTGTGGTTTTAATATATATAATATTGAAATATATTAAATGGAAAGAAAAAGTTATTATGATTCTGATCAGTCAAATTGTTAGCAATATAATTAGTACATCAGAGTTGGGATCATTAATTTTCTTGCAACTTATATATGGGGGCTCCAAAAATTTAGTACCACAATGGTAAAACCAAGACAAGAAAACATTTTTATTTAGTTACACTACATAACAAAGGTGCAAAAGTAGCCATATTAGTTGATATAATATACATTAGAATACCAGTTTAAGGATAAAACCTTAAGAGAGTATACCAAGTTTAAATAAAGGCAATTTTTAGTGATTTTTTGATGAGATAGAAAATTACTTGGTGTGGTTTGAATGATTTACTACAAGTTTTTGTAATTGGAATAAAAAATACATAGCAAAAGATCATGGTTTCATATTCGAGGTATAGAATAAGAGAATATCCAAATTTAGAGTGAGAAAGAAATTTTTAATATACTCTTTTATTATGATTGTAAGTTTTGAGGAAAAGACTTTTATAGGGGGGATATTGCTACAACCCTATTTCTATTTAGTAGATAATTTAGGGTCTGAGAAACCTTAATTTTAGTTTTTTTTAATTAATTTATGTTTTTATGCATTAATATCAATCCATGTATAAGCCCACTTAACTAAATAATAGTTAGCATGTTGAATGGAACCCAAACTTCAAATAGTAATACTAATATATACCCGAGCTCAACATTATTAGATTCAATTTTATAATAACATGAGGATTAAATAATTGAATCTATATTGAGTTCACTAAAGCTACTATAAGATGAGGAATGACATGACTGTGAAACTTACAAAATAAATTAATAATGTCCAAAGAAGAGTGTAACATCCCTGACCTGGGTTATGCTTTAACCCTAGGTGTTTTGATTAAGAAAGATGATTATATGCTTAATCTCATCTTGTGAAAAGTAATTAAGGCTCAAAAGGAACCTATGTTTCAATTTTTGGTCCTGTTTGAACAATGTTGAAGTAATGTTTGTTTATTTTGGACTAAAGTGCAAATTACCCAAGTCGAGGGGTTAACTTGCAAATGTTGCATGATAAGATGTTCCTCTGATGTTAAGACATCATAATAATGAATGTGATGTAGTGGTATGGTTTCCACAAGCTTGGGCACCAAGATTAAGCTTGTAAAGCAATGTTGTGCATTAAAACCTAGTTTTGGTGAAAAGTGTAATTTACCCAAAATCTAGGGTTCAATATGCAAATTACCACTTCAATAAAGTCCCTAATATTTCTTGTCATCATGTAGAGCAAAGAAAATGAGATTTACTTCTCATTTGAATTAAGATGGAGTAGAGAGAATCTTGATATTAAAATAATCAAGATTTAATCCTAATTGAAACCCTAATTCAATTTAGGGAAAAAATGAATAAAAATAATTGAAGGGCTTTCAACCAAAATGTTTTGGGTTGATTTTGAATAAGTATGGACGTTACTTTTCCAAGATAAGGAACGAAAATATCTTAAGTAGGTGAAATTCCACTCACGTTATTATAAAGAAAAGTAATTTCCACTCACATATGGGATATTAATATAATAAGCATTAAGGTGCTTAATTTGCTTTTCTTTAAATTGAGGATAATGAAGGAGAATTAAAGGCAAAAGGATATGCCTCGTATCCATAGAGGTGAGGGGGAATAGGCCGCCATAATTTTTGGATTAATTGGATTTTTATAAGGCATATTCTCTCTCATCAATTTCTTTATAAAAGTGCCATTTCCAAGCCCAAACCAAGGCCTTTTTCGGATTTTCTTCTTCCCCTTGCTTGAAAAACCGACCAAGGATCTAGGGAGGAGCCGGGAGCACGTCCCCAACCTGTAGGTAAGACCTTGACCTTCGTTCTCCTTGATTTCATGGTGGAAATCGAAAATAAATTATGGATTCCTTCTTATTTCGATCTCCTCTTCAACCCTAGCCAACTTTTGCAATCAAAAGCTTGAGGACGAGCCTAGGGGTAGTTGCTAGAGCTTCATCCACCATTAATGGCGTGATCTTGGAGCTTTGGAGCTCAATTGGAGGCGGGTTTTATAACTTAAACCCTCAAACATTGCTATTGCATAAATCTTCTATGCTTTGTTGATTGATTTCTTCAATTTTATACACTTTTGTTTCTTTGCTGCAAATTCCATCAAGAACGGTTGCTGTTATTGGGTGCACGAAGGAAGATGATGATGACATCATCATAAGAAAGCACCTCACCAAATATCTTGGGAGCAAACGATCTCAAAAGTTGGGACCAAACGGTTTCACCAAAACCGTTTGGTGACCAAACGGGTTGCAAACCGTTTGGTGGAAAATGGGTTCAAATCCGTTTGACGGAGTTGACCAAGCATTGACTGTTTGGGAATCTCGTTCCTAATTATGTAGGCTAATGACCCTCCAAATTTTAGGGGTTAACTCCAAAGTAATCATAGGTTGAAGGCTAATCAATTAGACAAATAGAATTGGATTAAGTGCTGATTTTCAACCTGATTAACTTGACCTGCTTGGGAAAACGGGTTCAAGACCGTTTGAGATGGTTGACCAAGCGTTGACCGTTTGGGATTCCTGTTCATAATGATGTTGGTTAATGACCCTAAAAATTTTAGGGGTTAACTCCAAAGGAATCATAGGTTTAAGGCTAATCAATTAGGAAAACCTAATTGGATTAAGTGCTGATTTTCAACCTGATTAACTTGACCTGCTTGGGCAAACGGGTTCAAGACCGTTTGCGTGAGTTGACCAAGCATTGACCGTTTGGTATTCCTGTTAATAATTATGTTGGTTAATGACTCTCCAAATTTCAGGGGTTAAATCACAAGGAATCGGGAGTTGAAGGCTATTCAATTAGGCAAACCCTAATTGAAAACAGTGCTGAAATTCCAATGAGTTAAGTTGAGATTTTGGGTTGATTAGCCCAAACGGGTTCAAGACCATTTGGGGATCATCCAAACGGGTTCAAGACCGTTTGGGGATCACCCCAAGACCGTTTGGAGGTCTGGTTTCAAGTATAGTTGATCAATTGAAGGTCCAAAGGTACCAAATCATACTGCAACTCAATGCTGATTTGTTGATCAACTCGATAGACCAATCCATGATGATTTTTCACTAGAATCCAAAGGTTGGATGGGCCAAACGGTCTCAAGACCGTTTGGTGGTCACCCAAGACCGTTTTGAGGTCTAGGGTTGAGTATGGTTAGGTGTTTGAAGGTCTAAAGGTACCAAGCTGTTATACAATGCAATGCTGATTTGGTGATCAATCCAATGATCCAAACCTTAATTGGATGGCTTGGATTTGAGTGATATGATGGGCAAACGGTCTCAAGAACGTTTAGAGGTCATCCAAATGACCTCAAGACCGTTTGGGGTCAGGTCATACCCAATTTTTATAATGGTTCAATAGTTTCAAAGTAACCAATCTTGCATTGATGAGTGTTGTTGGATCTTTGATTCCAAACCCTAATTCAATTGAATCAAACCCTAATTGATGATCAATTGAGGCTCAATTGAGGGTCAAATCAGTTTAAGTTTGACCTATTAAACTCAATTGAAGTATGAGTATAGGTCCAATTGATGATTGGTTCCATGAATTCAATGATTGAAGGAATCAACATTGGAAACCCTTATTCAATTGGATACCCCATGTTATTGAAGGTCCAATTGATCAAACCTTTTTGGAAACCTAATGTAATTAGGTGAGAGATACCCTTAATGGTACTAATCAATAATGCATAACAATGCATGGATCCAATACATGATTAGGAAACCTTAGTGGAGGGTGTATCATTGTGAACCCTGGTTGAGGGTGTATCCTTGTGAAACCCTAGTGGAGGGTGTATCATTGTGAACCCTTGTTGAGGGTGTAACCTTGTGAAACCCTGGTGGAGGGTGTATCATTGTGAACCCTGGTTGAGGGTGTATCCTTGTGAAACCCTAGTGGAGGGTGTATCATTGTGAACCCTGGTTGAGGGTGTAACCTTGTGAAACCCTAGTGGAGGGTGTATCATTGTGAACCCTGGTTGAGGGTGTATCCTTGTGAAACCCTAGTTGAGGGTGTATCATTGTGATTGTTTATAGGCAAATTTATAATAAAGTTATGACTTAAACTAAGATAAGTCCATATCATGTGAGATAGCTGGACAATTCTACTGTGTGGCCTATGCATTATATGCTAAGGGTGAGTATTTTGTGATGGAATGTATTAAGAGGGGAAATACCTTAATACAAGATAAAGTTGGCTAACTCAAGAGGGTCTGAATTAATGAGAAATGGGGAGCCCTAACCCTAATTTGGGGAAAAGGGAATGATAAGCCCTGTTTGATAGTGAACCCTAATTCATGGTTAAGGAATGATGGTGTTACTATTGTATCACATGATGTGATGAATATCTTGTATGACTGTTATCATGCCTAATAACCATGCAAGTATGATGAGATGATGAATATAGCCAAGTTTGGGCTGTGACATTTATATAATAAATGTTGATTGGATTTTTGTGCATTGATGTTGTTGTTGCTTAATAAAAGTAACAATGTGTATGGATCTTATGAACCATGTGAATAAGTTGTTGCCTAGTGAGAGGTGACAAGATGTGAATGGCCTTGTGGGCCATGTGAATAAGTTGTTGCCTAGTGAGAGGTGACAAGATGTGAATGGCCTTATGAACCATGTGAATAAGTTGTTGCCTAGTGAGAGGTGACAAGATGTGAATGGCCTTATGAACCATGTGAATAAGTTGTTGCCTAGTGAGAGGTGACAAGATGTAATGGCCTTGTGATCCATGTGAATAAGTTGTTGCCTAGTGAGAGGTGACAAGATATGAATGGCGTTGTGAGCCATGTGTGATGCTTGGGTAACAAGTATCATGTTTCTTTGTAGCATTTGTGTTAATAAGTCATGCTAGAGAACTTGGCTGATGTTACATTTCTATTATATATCTATAGTTCATTGATGATTATCCATATATGTTGTATTCATTACAAGTAGATGGATGAACTATGAGTCTACCATGGGTAGATGTAATGCTCTTATTGAAAATTGAGATTTTCTAATTCTGTTCTATGAAGAATAATTCTGCCTAATAATGTAAAAGTAACCCCTGCTCAGTTTAATTTCATAATCTGCTATAACAATGTTTCTGGCGGAGAGTTATATCTCTCGCTGGGGCAATTTACAATTGTCTCACCCCCGTGGGAAACATTTTTAGGTATGCATGAAAGGCAGAGCAGAAACCCTAGAACAGGGAAAGAGCAGCAACAACAGGGACATCAAGAAGATCTCAGGTGGAGATATTGTCTATCTAGTCATATAGATAGTAGTCCTATGTGTCGCCTCTGTACTCTCAGGTCCTCGGAGTTTTTAGTCAGTGTTTTTGATATATCAGTCTGAGGTTTTGGCTTGATGCCTCGAGATTTGTATGCTGCCTGCATATATGTTTATAAGGCAGCTGATGATGTAGTCTCTGGAAAAAGATGGTACAGGATATGTACGTGTGAAATAGAATGTATATGATATACAATGGCATTTGTTGGAAAAGATTTCCTATGTGTGGATCTCTTTGCAAAAAGTTTTAATTTTTAGTGATTTTCTCTAATCCGCTGCTTGATGAATGCTTCCACATTAGTTAATCTTGTTTTCACGAGACGGTCGTCACAATTAAGTGGTATCAGAGCTCTAGGTTCGCTGAGTCTACAGAGACATAGGACTAAGGTTGTAGAGTCTGTTCTAAGTGTTTTCCAGTTTATCTGATAGTATCTTTTGCTCACATAGGAGAAGAAGAACTTGAAAATGACTGGAGAACACGAGGAACACATTGCTAAGGGCAATGTTGTTGCACCAGGAGAGGGTGCATGGGACCAGGCAAGAGGAGAACAAGTGCCTGAGAATTCCCACCTTGGCCTAATCAGGATAGAGAATCCTATGTTATGCTCTTGAAGGGCAGGATAGGACAACAGTAATGCATATAGAAGGCTGGATACTAGTATCACAACCTAAGTTACCAGTCTTTAATGCATAAACTTTGGGCTTTGAAAGGATTCCTGAGTGACATAGTCATGTTAGAACAGTGGAAATGATGTAAAGATTAACATATGGCAAGAAAGTAGACTCTGCCATAAGTTTAGACAGATAAGTACATCTGTGATGATAGTGCCCAAGGAGGGGCAATAAGCTGAGAATTAAGGTAAGATCTCTATAATTTTAGAGACATTTGCCTAAAAATTCTGAAAAGCCAAAGTTTTGATGTCACCAGTGCAATAAATGCCTAGTGCACCGGGGCGGTGGCCACTAAGTAAAGGCAAAAGCAGCAACATGAGGTAACTGGACATTATGTGTTGAAATCAACCTAATGTGGTAGGAGACCTTGAGGGGTGATACTTAAATGAAATATATTCAATCTGATACTTCATATTATGATTCTATGTGTTAAAGATATGAAAGTAGTTGTTTTTGAATTCCTTTGACTAGTCCTACAAGGACACAAGGGAAATAAGAACTTATATTTTACTCAGTGATTCCTTAAAATGTTTTATAATCTCCTTTATTTGTGTGTTGAAAGATGAGATTTAGAAATGAAACCTGAAGAAAATTCAAGAATGGAAAATCATGTGTGTATAATAATATGAAAAGTGAGGAATATGATAGTAA
The DNA here is from genome assembly GCA_963693085.1 of Alisma plantago-aquatica. Taxonomy (NCBI): domain Eukaryota; kingdom Viridiplantae; phylum Streptophyta; class Magnoliopsida; order Alismatales; family Alismataceae; genus Alisma; species Alisma plantago-aquatica. Next base: position 805,981,310 of record OY856409.1, read on the forward strand.
GTAAAGTGCATACTACCTAATCTCAATACTTATATACCCTGGCGAGGTATATGATTATTGAAGATAAGGCAAGTATGAAACTCTTAGATTGTTATCTTTTTTATTACTCTGATCAAGTAGTCATTCTGAAACAATCTAGAGAGTATAATGCAACTAATAGGAAGAGCTATGTGAACATTCCCAATTAATAGGGGAAAGCTGTGTGACATCCCCAACTTAAAGGGAAAAGCTGTGTGACATTCCCAACTAATAGGGGAAAGCTGTGTGACATCCCCAACTTAAAGGGAAAAGTTGTGTGACATTCCCAACTAATAGGGGAAAGCTGTGTGACATCCCCAACTTAAAGGGAAAAGTTGTGTGACATTCCCAATTAATAGGGGAAAGCTGTGTGACATCCCCAACTTAAAGGGAAAAGCTGTGTGACATTCCCAATTAATAGGGGAAAGTTGTGTGACATCCCCAACTTAAAGGGAAAAGTTGTGTGACATTCCCAACTAATAGGGGAAAGTTGTGTGACATCCCCAACTTAAAGGGAAAAGTTGTGTGACATTCCCAACTAATAGGGGAAAGTTGTGTGACATCCCCAACTTAAAGGGAAAAGCTATGTGACATTCCCAATTAATAGGGGAAAGTTGTGTGACATCCCCAACTTAAAGGGAAAAGTTGTGTGACATTCCCAATTAATAGGGGAAAGTTGTGTGACATCCCCAACTTAAAGGGAAAAGCTGTGTGACATTCCCAACTAATAGGGGAAAGCTGTGTGACATCCCCAACTTAAAGGGAAAAGTTGTGTGACATTCCCAATTAATAGGGGAAAGCTGTGTGACATCCCCAACTTAAAGGGAAAAGTTGTGTGACATTCCCAATTAATAGGGGAAAGCTGTGTGACATCCCCAACTTAAAGGGAAAAGCTGTGTGACATTCCCAACTAATAGGGGAAAGTTGTGTGACATCCCCAACTTAAAGGGAAAATCTGTGTGACATTCCCAATTAATAGGGGAAAGCTGTGTGACATCCCCAACTTAAAGGGAAAAGCTGTGTGACATGCCCAATTAATAGGGGAAAGCTGTGTGAAATCCCCAACTTAAAGGGAAAAGTTGTGTGACATTCCCAACTAATAGGGGAAAGCTGTGTGACATCCCCAACTTAAAGGGAAAAGTTGTGTGACATTCCCAATTAATAGGGGAAAGCTGTGTGACATCCCCAACATAAAGGGAAAAGTTGTGTGACATTCCCAATTAATAGGGGAAAGCTGTGTGACATCCCCAACTTAAAGGGAAAAGCTGTGTGACATTCCCAACTAATAGGGGAAAGCTGTGTGACATCCCCAACTTAAAGGGAAAAGTTGTGTGACATTCCCAATTAATAGGGGAAAGCTATGTGACATCCCCAACTTAAAGGGAAAAGTTGTGTGATAGTCCCAATTAATAGGGGAAAGCTGTGTGACATCCCCAACCTAAAGGGAAAAGTTGTGTGACATTCCCAACTAATAGGGGAAATCTGTGTGACATCCCCAACTCAAAAAGGAAAAGCTATATGAACATTCCCAATTACATAGAGTTTGCTAAGTGAACTTTATAAATAAAGGATTGCTGAATGAATTATCTCTGTTAGATATATATGTTTTTCTTTTGATAAATATTCCTGGGTGATGATAGAAGTATGCTCTTTTATGCTTGTTCCTTTCAATGATATGAACATCATATGTTAGGGGTTTATGCTTTGCATAAACATGAACATTGAAAAGGTTGGATTAATGAAAGGAACTTTGTGCGGATTACAGATCCATGGTATTCCATAATATTAAGATAATATGTGGAGACTTGAGGGCATGATTAATGAACAATATGTCTCTCCTTTCCCTGGGATTTTGAGGACGAAATCCTTGTTAGGGGTTTATAATTTGTAACATCCCTGCCCTGGGTTATGCTTTAACCCTAGGTGTTTTGATTAAGAAAGATGATTATATGCTTAATCTCATCTTGTGAAAAGTAATTAAGGCTCAAAAGGAACCTATGTTTCAATTTTTGGTCCTGTTTCAACAATGTTGAAGCAATGTTTGCTTATTTTGGACTAAAGTGCAAATTACCCAAGTCGAGGGGTTAACTTGAAAATGTTGCATGATAAGATGTTCCTCTGATGTTAAGACATCATAATAATGAATGTGATGTAGTGGTATGGTTTCCACAAGCTTGGACACCAAGATTAAGCTTGTAAAGCAATGTTGTGCATTAAAACCTAGTTTTGGTGAAAAGTGCAATTTACCCAAAATCTAGGGTTCAATATGCAAATTACCACTTCAATAAAGTCCCTAATGTTTCTTGGCATCATGTAGAGCAAAGAAAATGAGAGTTACTTCTCATTTGAATTAAGATGGAGGAGAGAGAATCTTGATATTAAAATAATCAAGATTTAATCCTAATTGAAACCCTAATTCAATTTAGGGCAAAAATGAATAAAAATAATTGAAGGGCTTTCAACCAAAATGTTTTGGGTTGATTTTGAATAAGGATGTACGTTCCTTTGCCAATATAAGGAACGAAAATATCTTAAGTAGGTGAAATTTCACTCACCTTATTATAAAGAAAAGTAATTTCCACTCACATATGGGATATTAATATAATAAGCATTAAGGTGCTTAATTTGATTTTCTTTAAATTGAGGATAATGAAGGATAATTAAAGGCAAAAGGATATGCCTCGTATCCATAGAGTTTAGGGGGAAGAGGCGGCCATGATTTCTGGATTAATTGGATTTTTATAAGGCATATTCTCTCTCATCAATTTTTTTATAAAAGTGTCATTTCCAAGCCCAAACCAAGGCCTTTTTCGGATTTTCTTCTTCCCCTTGCTTGAAAAACCGACCAAGGAGCTAGGGAGGAGCAGGGAGCACGTCCCCAATCTGTAGGTAAGCCCTTGACCTTCGTTCTCCTTGATTTCATGGTGGAAATCGAAAATAAATTATGGATTCCTTCTTATTTCGATCTCCTCTTCAACCCTAGCCAACTTTTGCAATCAAAAGCTTGAGGACGAGCCTAGGGGGAGTTGCTAGAGCTTCATCCACCATTAATGGAGTGATCTTGGAGCTTTGGAGCTCAATTGGAGGCGGGTTTTATAACTTAAACCCTCAAACATTGCTATTGCATCAATCTTCTATGCTTTGTTGATTGATTTCTTCAATTTTATACACTTTTGTTTCTTTGCTGCAAATTCCATCAAGAATGGTTGTTGTTCTTGGGTGCACGAAGGAAGATTATGATGAAATCATCATAAGCAAGCACCTCACCAAATATCTTGGGAGCAAACGATCTCAAAAGTTGGGACCAAACGATTTCACCAAAACCGTTTGGTGGCCAAACGGGTTGCAAACCGTTTGGTGGAAAACGGGTTCAAATCCGTTTGAAGGAGTTGACCAAGCGTTGACCGTTTGGGAATCTCGTTCCTAATTATGTAGGATAATGACCCTTTAAATTTGAGTGGTTAACTCCAAAGGAATCATAGGTTGAAGGCCAATCAATTAGACAAATCGAATTGGATTAAGTGCTGATTTTCAACCTGATTAACTTGACCTGCTTGGGCAAACGGGTTCAAGACCGTTTGAGATGGTTGACCAAGCTTTGACCGTTTGGTAGTTCATAATGATTTTGTTTAATGACCCTCCAAATTTGAGGGGTTAAATCCAAAGGAATCATAGGTTTAAGGCTAATCAATTAGGAAAACCTAATTGGATTAAGTGCTGATTTTCAACCTGATTAACTTGACCTGCTTGGGAAAACGGGTTCAAGACCGTTTGAGTGAGTTGACCAAGCGTTGACCGTTTGGTATTCCTGTTAATAATTATGTTGGTTAATGACTCTCCAAATTTCAGGGGTTAAATCACAAGGAATCGGGAGTTGAAGGCTATTCAATTAGGCAAACCCTAATTGAAAACAGTGCTGAAATTCCAATGAGTTAAGTTGAGATTTTGGGTTGATTAGCCCAAACGGGTTCAAGACCGTTTGGGGATCATCCAAACGGGTTCAAGACCGTTTGGGGATCACCCCAAGACCGTTTGGAGGTCTGGTTTCAAGTATAGTTGATCAATTGAAGGTCCAAAGGTACCAAATCATACTGCAACTCAATGCTGATTTGTTGATCAACTCGATAGACCAATCCATGATGATTTTTCACTAGAATCCAAAGGTTGGATGGGCCAAACGGTCTCAAGACCGTTTGGTGGTCACCCAAGACCGTTTTGAGGTCTAGGGTTGAGTATGGTTAGGTGTTTGAAGGTCTAAAGGTACCAAGCTGTTATACAATGCAATGCTGATTTGGTGATCAATCCAATGATCCAAACCTTAATTGGATGGCTTGGATTTGAGTGATATGATGGGCAAACGGTCTCAAGACCGTTTGGAGGTCATCCAAACGACCTCAAGACCGTTTGGGGTCAGGTCATACCCAATTTGGATAATGGTTCAATAGTTTCAAAGTAACCAATCTTGCATTGATGAGTGTTGTTGGATCTTCGATTCCAAACCCTAATTCAATTGAATCAAACCCTAATTGATGATCAATTGATGGTCAATTGAGGGTCAAATCAGTTTAAGGTTGACCTATTAAACTCAATTGAAGTATGAGTATAGGTCCAATTGATGATTGGTTCCATGAATTCAATGATTGAAGGAATCAACATTGGAAACCCTAATTCAATTGGATACCCCATGTTATTGAAGGTCCAATTGATCAAACCTTTTTGGAAACCTAATGTAATTAGGTGAGAGATACCCTTAATGGTACTAATAAATAATGCATAACAATGCATGGATCCAATACATGATTAGGAAACCCTAGTGGAGGGTGTATCATTGTGAACCCTGGTTGAGGGTGTATCCTTATAAACCCTGGTTGAGGGTGTATCCTTGTGAAACCCTAGTGGAGGGTGTATCATTGTGAACCCTGGTTGAGGGTGTAACCTTGTGAAACCCTAGTGGAAGGTGTATCATTGTGAACCCTGGTTGAGGGTGTATCCTTGTGAAACCCTAGTGGAGGGTGTATCATTGTGAACCCTGGTTGAGGGTGTAACCTTGTGAAACCCTAGTGGAGGGTGTATCATTGTGAACCCTGGTTGAGGGTGTATCCTTGTGAAACCCTAGTTGAGGGTGTATCATTGTGATTGTTTATAGGCAACTTTATAATAAAGTTATGCCTTAAACTAAGATAAGTCCATATCATGTGAGATAGCTGGACAATTCTACTGTGTGGCCTATGCATTATATGCTAAGGGTGAGTATTCTGTGATGGAATGTATTAAGAGGGGAAATACCTTAATACAAGATAAAGTTGGTTAACTCAAGAGGGTCTGAATTAATGAGAAATGGGGAACCCTAACCCTAATTTGGGGAAAAGGGAATGATAAGCCCTGTTTGATAGTGAACCCTAATTCCTGGTTAAGGAATGATGGTGTTACTATTGTATCACATGATGTGATGAATATCTTGTATGACTGCTATCATGCCTAATAACCATGCAAGTATGATGAGATGATGAATATAGCCAAGTTTGGGTTGTGACATTTATATAATAAATGTTGATTGGCTTTTTGTGCGTTGATGTTGTTGTTTCTTAATAAAAGTAACAATGTGTACGGATCTTATGAACCATGTGAATAAGTTGTTGCCTAGTGAGAGGTGACAAGATGTGAATGGCCTTGTGGGACATGTGAATAAATTGTTGCCTAGTGAGAGGTGACAAGATGTGAATGGCCTTATGAACCATGTGAATAAGTTGTTGCCTAGTGAGAGGTGACAAGATGTGAATGGCCTTATGAACCATGTGAATAAGTTGTTTCCTAGTGAGAGGTGACAAGATGTGAATGGCCTTGTGAGCCATGTGAATAAGTTGTTGCCTAGTGAGAGGTGACAAGATATGAATGGCTTTGTGAGACATGTGTGATGCTTGGGTAACAAGTATCATGTTTCTTTGTAGCATTTGTGTTAATAAGTCATGCTAGAGAACTTGGCTGATGTTACATTTCTGTTATATATCTATAGTTCATTGATGATTATCCATATATGTTGTATTCATTACAAGTAGATGGATGAACTATGAGTCTACCATGGGTAGATGCAATGCTCTTATTGAAAATGGAGATTTTCTTATTCTGTTCTTTGAAGAATAATTCTGCCTAATAATGTAAAAGTAACCCCTGCTCAGTTTAATTTCATAATCTGCTATAACAATGTTTCTGGCGGAGAGTTATATCTCTCGCTGGGGCAATTTACAATTGTCTCACCCCCGTGGGAAACATTTTTAGGTATGCATGAAAGGCAGAGCAGAAACCCTAGAACAGGGAAAGAGCAGCAGCAACAGCAACAGCAGGGACAGCAAGAAGATCTCAGGTGGAGATATTGTCTGTCTAGTCATATAGATAGTAGTCCTATGTGTCGCCTCTGTACTCTCAGGTCCTCGGAGTTTTTAGTCAGTGTTTTTGATATATCAGTCTGAGGTTTTGGCTTGATGCCTCGAGATTTGTGTGCTTCCTGCATATATGTTTATAAGGCAGCTGATGATGTAGTCTCTGGAAAAAGATGGTACAGGATATGTACGTGTGAAATAGAATGTATATGATATACAATGGCATTTGTTGGAAAAGATTTCCTATGTGTGGATCTCTTTGCAAAAAAATTTAATTTTTAGTGATTTTCGCTAATCCGCTGCTTGATGAACGCTTTCGCATTAGTTAATCTTGTTTTCACGAGACGGTCATCACAAAGAGTGTACAAGATTCCTTTTTATATACATAAATACATCTAAGTACGTTAGAACCGACTGGAATATAATATGAAATGAAATTAGTGGCATTTTTTATTTGTTGATCCAAGGGAGTATGAGAAGTTGACTGACTACTAGAGAAGCTTGATAACTAGGGAGGGTGATTATAAAAAAGTCAAGTAACTAGAGAAGTTTTTGTTGACACTAGTTCTAAGACATCAGTTTGACGAATAGGAAGTAAATGAACTATTTGAGGTGAGGTTGGGCCAGCTTGCAATAGTTGAACTGACCATTCAAGAATTCACCCACTATTTTTTCATCAACAAGAATATTGTTGAGGTAGGGTTATTTGTGTCTTTGACCAAGCATTTAATAAATTTTAAAGGATGAAATGTTGTCTTTTTAGATATGCCACACACTCATATTTTGATGATGAAATATTTCCAAAATTATATTACTAACATGTGTATTAACTATTTTAGATGATCAAGGAATTAAGTCAATATCTAATTACAAATACTTTGCAAAATATATTTTTGGATACTTGAAAATCAAGTTGTACTATGTATTTATATATTTGTTTGTACAACTTGATAGACATGATGTAAGGACAAGTGATGATCCTCCAAAACCTATCAAAACCCTATCCTAGACTCACATGAAGACTTTAAGGTTGTTTGGTTTCATATGAGTCATAAATGGGATCTCACATACATTGCAAATCTCTTTTACAATGTATTGTCGACCAAGAATTCGGTCGAAGAAAAGTTCGATCAAGATAGATCTCTTAGACTGAGCAGATGGACCGACACATAGCCATTAGTGCAATTTGACCCAAAAACAATATCCGGTCGATAATATTGTGGACCGAGATTCAATCCGATCGACAATATTGTGGACCGAGAAATGTTCTGAAATCTATTTTGATTAACGATCAAATTAGCCATTCAACCCAATTAATTTTGACCAAACAGCTAATTGACCACCAAGAATACTCTAGAGATGACTCAGAGGTACCTTAACCACTTGTAAACATTTCTTATAAATAGGAGTTGTCTTAGGGCACCTAAACATCAACTTTGTACACAACTTTGAACATCACATTTGCAACAACATATTATACATACTAGAGCATACTTGCCATCTTTATCAAAGAGCTTAGGTCCAGTATTCCAAGTTTCTATAATTATAAGCCTAAGCCCTTAGTTCATTCATATAATCCTCTCCACCAAATACTACTTTGTATACACCATTTTGGAGTGGATCATCATCACTTGTCCATAAGAGAAGAATTGTATATCTTGTGAGCTTATTTTGTTTCTTTCTTTCTCCATTCTATTTCTTCTGTATTGTATTATGCTTGGGCTACTTCTTAGAGTGAAGGATGTCTCAGAACCTGCGAGATGAAGGAGTCTTCTCAAATCAGTGCTCTTCCATCGTTTGTTAAAGAAGAGGAGATTGGTTCTCTTCCATCATCCGTTAAAGAAGAGGTATTGTTGTGGTTCTCTTCTGTTGTTCGTTAAAGAAGAGGTATTTTATGGTGCTCTTCATTCGTACATCAAAGAAGAGGTTTGCATGGTGCTCTTCTATGGCCGTTAAAGAAAAGGGATTAGTTGTAACTTTTGTAATTTGTCCTAACAGATAAGTAATAAAATTATTTGTTGCAAAATCTGAGTTGGAAACAACTAAATAGTGGACTGACATCACTCTAAATCTCGTCTTTATTTGGGTGCTTGCATTTTTCATTCTATAATTGCTTTAAATTTTTATAAGAATCTATTCACCCCTCTCTAGATCTCATCATTTAGTATCAGAGCAGGTCTTCAAGGATCCCTAACAGGTCTTTAAGTAATGGGGGATGGTGTTTCTAGCAACCTCGACATGGAAAGGATGCACGAGAGCCGGCCATCAACAAGTGACCAAGATTGTAGATGGAGCTTTGAATGTGAATTAAGAGGCCACTCGACATTCAGTTGTCCAAAGAAGAAGAAAGGATAAATTTTCCAGAAAGCTACAAGGGAAAAATCAAGTGAAATTAAAGAAGACAAGGTAAGTTGTTTCATTGCAACAACTGATGAAGAAGAAAATGAGGTAAGTCTTCTTGATTTATCTAAAGAAGAGATAGTTAATAGTTTAGAAGAACTCCATGACAAGTATGTTGAGTGCAAAAGGAAATTGAAAAGGGTTTTAAAAACCAATGATGAGTTGTATGTCGAAATACTTGATCTCTCTTTTGAAAATAACTCCTTGAAAGATTCTATTAATGATTATCATACCAAATTGCTTGCCCTAGAAAACAATAATGATTTTCTTTCTAAAGAAAAGGTTGAATTGCTTGCTAAAATGAATGATCTTCAAACTCAACCTATTTTATGTACTCATTTGGATTATGATGCTATTGTCAAAGAAAGAGAAAGTATGTTATCTAATCTAGACCAAGCAAAGTTAGACATTAAAAGGAAAACGGACCAAATTTCTGAGTTGCAAAAAGATATTAGTAGATTGAAAAATAATGAAATTCTTGATAAAATCCTAAAGGACTCTTCTGGTCAAATTGGGAGGAGAGGCCTAGGTTATGTACCCAAAGATAAATCCTATCAAAAACCTACAGCTAAAAGGACACAAGTTCCCAAGACTAAACTATGTATGTACCTAAAAACAATCTTGTTCATGATCACATTGTCAAAAAGAGGAATGAAATTGATTTCATTTGCTGTCATTATTGCTTACGTCTTGGACATTACTCGTTTTCATGTACTTATAAGAAAAACAAGGATAAAGATTTAGGTTGGGTTCCAAAACCTCAAAATTAGAAACATGGAATATTTAGTTGAGATTTGACCTAAACCTAATTTGAAAATCATATTGTCTTATCTCAACTACAATAAGCTTTAACTTGTATACTCTTGTATGATTTGATTGCTTAATTATGTTATTCAAATATAATAGCATGATTTGTTTACATTAGAAATTCTAAATTTACTAAAATGCACATAACTTCAACTCCGTCGACAAAGATCTCGACCGAGATCTCTTCCACTCGAAGAAAATTTTGACTAAAGGAAGTTCTGTCAAAATTATTTTTACTAGAAAATCTTCCCTATCGAAAAATTGTTGGACCGAGATTCAATCTAGTCAAATAAAATTTTGACCGAGGATAGTTCTGACAGAACTATTTGATAAGAATAAAATATTTCACTTGCAATTAACTTAGGTCACTCAAATCTACAATGAACTCTACATATTAGATTGTTCAAAATATTTGAAATGATGTGATATTGTCAATGATTATCCTAACCAAAAGGACTAGTAGATGGGTACCAAAACTTTTCTACTTTGCAAGTTTGGATGGTCTATAGAAATTAAGACAAGGAAGCCTTTTATACATTTGGATAAAAGGCAAGCAAAGGTAAGATCTCTTGCTCAACATGAAGAAAGTAACAATGATGATGAAGGTAAAAATATCGAGGATAAGGTATCTCTTTCTCTTATATCAAAAGATGATCTTATATCTATAAACACTTCTTTTCAAGATCAAGTTTTCACATTAAAAAACTACCTCCTCTTTGTACTCATCATAACAATTTTGATTTAAATAAGAAAACCTCTACTATCAATAAAAATCTAGGTAGACAATGCCAAATTTCTACTAGAAATAATTATGAGTTAATATTGTCTTTAGAAAAACTTAGAAATAAAATAAACATGTTACATAATCATGGATATGACTACATTCATAAATGTGACAAGAGAAGAAGAATCTTGTAGTTGACAAGTTAAATGAAAATATATCAAACTCCATAGATCTTGAACATGCTTTGATTTTAGAAAAATCAAATATCATACATTTCCTTTCAAGAAGAAAAATACCAAGTTAGATAAATCCTCAAATTAGAATCAAATGGAAATCAAGAGATTTGACATGTTCATAATTTGTTCAATATATTTATGTCTTATCTCAACTTCACTTGAGGTCAAATTTTCATATCTTTTTCTTATAAAACTCATTTGCCTAATTTTTAGTTATTTAAATAGAATTTTGTTTACATATATTATTAAATAGAAATTCTAGAACTTTTTACTGATTGACAAAAAAATTGACTGTAAAGTCTAGTGGTTGACAAATATTCTTGATCAAGAACAAGTCTTTTAGAAATTTAACTTGAATATCAAATTTTTACAAGAAAATGTGTTAAAATTCATATATGTAAAAGTCTTTCTAGCTTGATAATATCAGTTCCCTTCATGATATCTACTCTAACCATCATGGACTCTACTTGAGTACCAAAATCCTATCAACTTTGTAGGATTGAGGGGTTGAGGGTGGATGCTTAATTTATACGACTGCAGATTAATCGCCTCGAATATACTTGAATAGAGAAATGAAGGAAATGGAACCATCGTGGGAGTAAGTGATAATAAAAAGAAAAAGGTATACATGTATGCATACATAATAAAGATGAACTCAAAAGGTAATGATAATGATGAGGTATCTCTCTCTACTCTATCAAAAATTAATTACAGGTTGTTGTAATTACCTTTTTTTTTGGGGGGGGCAACATAGAGATCAGATTATATTCATCCCGCTCTCTACTAGTGGCCAAATGTTTGTAAAGTTAACATCTAGATTACTGGTGAGCCACTGGGGCACTTCAGTTTGGAAAGTAAAATCAGTACTAGCATGAACAGAAAAGTGGGCAATATCATCAACTACATTATTGTGCAATCTAGGAATATGTGAAATGAAAGGTTGGTCGACGTCTTCATGGAGCTTCTAAAGCCGACACACGTGGGGAAAGAACATGGTTGTTTCGGATGCATCCTCAGTGGAAAGGATATTGTTGTGGTAGCATCAGACAGAATGGTGGGAGCACGCCATCCTGTGATTTTACAGAGTTCCAAGGCACATATGATACCTTGTACCTCTGCTTCCAATGTTAAGCTGGCATGGTTGGGTGATCCATGGCCCAAGAGAAAACTTCCATGGCTGACAAAAATATGAATACCAATCCCAGCGTGGGAAGAGTTAGCATTGTAAGAAGCATCAACAGACATGACAACGTCCCTAAGAACAGGGGGATTCTAGACGTGGCTGCACACTACGGTTGGCATCGAGAGCAGTGTTGGGCTCGCCATGATGACACAAGCTCTGTCCCTTGATGAAGGAGACCCGCTTGTGGAGAGGTCACTGCTTTCTGTTATGTATAAACTCATTCCTTTGTGACCATATTGCCCAGCAAGCAGCCATGGGCAATATGGAGGGAAGATCAGTGCACGTAGAGGAAGTAATATTAGCGATCCAGTCTTCCTCAGGGAGAAGAAAGAAGGAAGGGTTGACTTTGCATGCGACCCAAACTTCCTTGCTAAAGTTGCAGTCACAGAGAGAGTGCACCAGTGTGTCGCATGCGTTAGAGCATATCGGGCAGGTGTCATTAACAGGAATATGGCGTTGGGATTTCTCGACATTGGTGAGCAACGCTCTGTGGTGCAGAAACCATAGAAAAGTACAAATATGAGGAGGAATGGGAAGCTTCCATATAGTATCCCATTTTCCAGGCAAGGGCAAGGCAATGTCTTTGTAGAGCCATTGGTAGGCAGACTTGGTAGTAAGAAGACCAGAGGGTGACCCAGGCCATTGGCGCGTATCATGACCCAATGTCAGGGCAGGCGAGTAGATGTGACAAATGTGCGGCAATGAACTGGTTGGAAGATAGCTATGGATGAAGTCCCAATCTCATCCATTACCGTCCATGCCCATAGCCGGGACTTTGAGATCAGTAAGGTTCGGCGGTGGCACAAAGGTGGGAGCAAGCTTTTCAATGGAATGGCCATGAAGCCATCTGTCAGTCCATACGTTTGTAGACTCACCGTTATTGATAGTCACTGTTGAGGCTTGTTGAATGGAAGGCATGTGCTTTCTAATAAAGGCCCACATGCAAGAACAAGGTTTCTTTATAGGGGTGTCATTGTGCATGTATTTGTCTCGCATCACTCGGACCCATAAGACTTGTCTGTTGTTCATGAAACACCGGACATTGCCAAGCATAAGAGCTTGATTTTGTGAACGTGCATCCTTGATGCCCAAGCCGCGATCTAATTTTGCCATGGTGACCTTTTTCCACGAGACCAAGGAGAGGTCGTGGTGTGACCAGCTACCAGACCACAGGAAGTTCTTAACATGATTGTTAATGTCATCACAAAAGGCAGGGGAGAGCTGCACCGACTACATAGTATAGCTTGGGATAGCCTGAAGAGTGGATTTTGCAAGGGTGATCCTTCCTGCAAGGGACAACTGTCGTGTTGACTAGCTCATCATGTGGTCCTTCAGGGTATCAACAATTGCAGCATGAGTAGACATGTTAACCCAATGATGTAGGATGGGAACTCCCAGGTAGTGGCCCAAATAACTGGTGTGTTGAATGCCTAGGCACCTACAGAAGGCGTCCCGGACCTGGCGTGAGGTAGTAGATGAGAAGTAGCAGCGCGATTTGGTCATAGAGACTCTTTGCCCAGATGCACGTGCAAATGCTTGGAGAACTTTGTTAATAGTTTTAGCTTGCCCGACAGAAGTCTCAGCCAGCAAGAGGATGTCATCAGCAAAGAAAATATGTGATAGCAGCGGACCATGTCGTGAGAGGTGAATAGGCTTCCAGTCACCTTGACTAATGGAAAACGAGATGGCTTGGTTGAGTCTCTCCATGCACATAACAAAGATGTAGGGGCTGATGGGATCGCCTTGGCGGATGCCTTGTGAAGTTTTGAAGGATTCTAAGGGACATCCTTACTAAAGAATCAATGTGCACCCCTTAGTAATGATTTGCATAATCAAGTCAACCAGTAACGTCGAGATATCGGTCCTCTTGATGGTGTTGTGGATAAACGCCCAACTCATTTTATCAAAAGCCTTAGCAAGGTCTAACTTGATGCAAGCTAACGCCTTGTTGTTGTGCTTCATGCGCATGGTATGAATAACCTCTTGTACCAGAATGATGTTATCAATGATGCACCGGCTCGGGAGGAAACTAGATTGAGTTTCAGAAATCCATCCTTGCAGAAGAGGCTTGATGTGCTCCACAATGATTTTGGATATCAGCTTGAAGTACATGTTGTTGAGTGAGATAGGACGGAGGTCGCTGCAAGTTTGGGGTTGTCTGGTCTTCGGAATCAGACACATGTATGAATCAGCAATGCGGTCTTCAATGGCACCCATAGAGAAGGTGTCTTGGATAGTATGGATGAAGGATGGGACAATAGTGTCCCAATGCTTCTAGACAAAGGAGTTGCAGATGCCGTCGGGTCTGGGAGCTTTGTTGGGCGCCATGATGAACATGGTGTGCCTAATCTCATCATAAGAGGGGAGAGAACTGAGAGCACATTGTGTGGCATCGGATGGGTAGTTGAAGGTGTCGATGAAGCCAGCAACAGTAGTGTTGGTGCAAGTGCTGGGGCGCGGGGCAGTCATCAGGTCGAGGAAGAAGTTGCGTACATGCAACCGCAGCAATGTTGGGTCCTCCAACCAGTTACTAGCATCATCTTTAAGGCGTGTAATCTTGTTGAAGAGGCGGAGGCCTTTGACATAAGTATGGAAGAATTTAGTATTTGCATCGCCAAGGCTGAGCCAGTTTATGTTAGCCCGCTTAAGCCTCTTCTTGTAGGAGAATGTTGCTATATTCATCTTGCAAACGTTCCATGGTGAGGTCAGAATTAACATGGGAAAGAGTGTTGGTAGATACCTAGATGTTGCTAATTTGATGCAGGACTTTGTTCTTGTGCTTGCTGTTAGAAGCTTGGAGTTTGGAGTCCTAAGCAGTTGCAGTAGCACGGAAGGCAGGGAGGGCATCAAGGAAACTTTTTGTCGAGTCCCAGGATTTGAGAATGATGTCTTTGAAATTAGGGGTCAGCGACCAGCTGTCTTTAATGTGGAAGGACCTGGGGCGATCATGTCGGTGCAATGACTCATGGATGAGGAGTGGGCTATGGTCACTGTAAAGTCTTAGAAGCACGGTAATAGAAGCATTATTGGCCATAGTAAGCCAATTGTCGTTGGCAATGACTCTATCAAGTCTTTCCAACAACTGAAGCCGCTTGAAGGTGAAGAAGGGGTTGTTAGCCTTGATGTCCGCCAGGCCGGTGTGCATGAGAAGAGAGTTGAACTTCCTACTAGAGCGACGATCAAAGGAATGCCCGTTTTATTTTTCAAAAATGTCTAGCATGGTGTTGAAGTCACCAAGGACTGCCCATGTGCCAGAGATGGAGTTAGAAATGTCCTGTAAATGATTCCAAAGAAGGTCTTGCTTACAAGGGTTAGGAGCACCATAGACGAACGTCAGATACCAAGTACCGTTAATGCTGTAGTGGATGAATTGTCGGTGGTTAAGAATGATGTTGATGGCGCAGCGAGCATCATCCCACAACACCCAGATACCACCAGAAAAGCCAATGACCTCAACCCGGAGAGAGGAGGGGAAACCCAGTTGCTTTATGACGCTATCTGCCTTGGACCCACTAATACGTGGTTTGACAATGGCCATAATATGAAGTCTATGTCTTCTTTTGAGATCTTTAAGGAGGTGGATCTTCTTCTTGAAACAGGCACCTTGAATGTTCCAGCAGAGGATGTTCATCATTAAAACACAGACAAAGAGAGGGTTGTGGGTAACTTAAGCAATTCTCGCACAGAGGCCAACAGAATGATCATCACCAACCATATCATCATCTGGAGGTGGCATTGATTCGTGATTGAAGTCAATGGCATGCTTAGCATCTGAACCTTGGTCTAGGTTGCAAACTAACTGGGCAAGCTTCCCTTTCTTTCTTTCCCTGCCAGGGCTAACAGTTTGGTAAACTACCCTCTTGTTTCTGAGTAGGACTCCACTGCCTCCTCCTTTATCACCCCATTGAAATAGGCGCTGGGAGTCGGCGTGGATAGTGTATGTGGCTGCAAATTGGAATGGAGGGTCAGCCCCCATCTCCTTTGCTCTACCCACATAGGTGTCATCATTCAACAATGTGACACTTGTGTTGTTGGTGTCGAAACCACCCGCCAATGAGGCCTTCGGCAATGTGGCTTTCCCTACACCGGAATGTGTTTGAAGCTTTGCCTTTGTCTTCATTTTTTGTTTCCAAGATTGGACAGTCTACCAATCCTCTTCATACATTTCTTGAACATTTGATGTGGGTTGTGGAGGTTGTTCGACAATAGTTTAGTCATTCCCCGGAGTGGCTGACATCGCCTATGTCGTGTTTCCATCATATTCAGAGGGAGTATCCCACTAAGGATGAGTCATCTTGTATTTATACTTTCTATCCTTTGAGATGACAAAGGGGTACAAATAATCCAAAAAAAAAAATTGTTCATTTGTGTTTAATAGAGTTTATTTGTATATTGAAACTTGGCCTTTAGATTCATATTTTTACTTGATTCCTTGGTTTCTA
Organism: Alisma plantago-aquatica; assembly: GCA_963693085.1. Lineage (NCBI taxonomy): Eukaryota > Viridiplantae > Streptophyta > Magnoliopsida > Alismatales > Alismataceae > Alisma > Alisma plantago-aquatica. Next base: position 805,997,497 of record OY856409.1, read on the forward strand.
CATCTGACTTCAATGTTTTATCATGAAGTTTGGGATCTTAATTGGTCATCTTTTTTAGTAAATACTTTTCTTATGTTTGAGCTCATTTTTCTTGGTATGAGATTATGGGGGAGCTTAAAATCTTTTGATATAACTTGCATATCTTTTTTAACCTTGATCTTAATGGCTTCTCTATATCAATATGCGCTTGACATCCCTTATATCTGGTCTAGAGATATTTTTTGTCGACCTCATTTATATGCTTTATTGGTTATCTATATCAATATGGGCTTAACATCCCTTCTAATTGGTCTAGAGATACTTTTGTTGACCTCTTTTTGAGATCAAAGGATTCTCTAACCATTTTCGGGATTAACATCCTTTGAAAATGGTTGAGAAATTAGTTTTTTATTTTGTACTTTTTATTTTTCATGGCATCTCTATATCATGGTGGATTTAACGTTCCTTACCATTGATCTAGAGTATATTTATGATATTCGTGCTTTATTGGGTCATTTTATAAGGAAGGACTTCACATTCCTCTCATTGGCAATTAGACAATATTTTAATCCTTCCTTGATCATATATGGCTTTTTGACTATACCTCACTATGTCTTAATGTCAAACTTTTTTTATTTTCCCTTCAATTGGTATTCTATTTATATTGTTACATTGGGCATATGTTTTTTTTTCCTCTCTAAAATGACATAGTAAGGTTTGGGAGCACTGATATGTATTGATCCTTTTTGATATTGACAAAAGGGGGAGAATAATCCATGAGATAAATTGGATATCAAAGGTATGAAGTTCCAAATTTTCTACTTCCAATTTATCTTATGGAAATATTTGTCATCATTAAAAAGGGGGAGATTATTGGCTTTTTAGATATGCCACACACTCATATTTTGATGATGTAAATATTTGCAAAATTGTATTACTAACATGTGTATTAACTATTTTAGATGATCAAGGAATTAAGTCAAGATCCAATTACAAATACCTTGCAAATTATATTTTTGGATACTTGTAAATCAAGTTATGTTATGTCTTTATATATTTGTTTGTACAACTTGATAGACATGATGTAAGGACAAGTGATGATCCTCTAAAACCTACCAAAACCCTATCCTAGACTCACATGAAGACTTTAAGGTTGATAGGTTTCATATGAGTCATAAATATGACCTCACATACATTACAAATCTCTTTTACAATGTATTGTTGACTGAAAATTCAGTCAAAGAAAAGTTTGACCGAAATAGAGCTGTTAGACTGAGAAGATGGATCGACACATAGTCGTTAGTGAATTTGACCCTAGAGCTTTATCCAATCGACAATATTGTAGACTAAGATTCAATCTGATTGACAATATTGTGGACTGAGAAATGTTCTAGAATTTGTTTTGATTGACGATCAAATTAGCCATTGCAACCCAATTAATTTCAACCAAATGACTAATTGACCACCAAGAACACTCTAGAGGCTACTCATATGTACCATAACCACTTGTAAACATTTCTTATAAATAGGAGTTGTCTTAGGGTACCTAAACACCAACTTTGTACACAACTTTGAACATCACATTTATAATAGCATTTGACATACTAGAGCTTACTTGCCATCTTTCTCAAAGATCTTAGATCCAGTACTCCAAGTTTATATCATTATAAGCCTAAGCCCTTAGTTCAGCCATATTATCCTCTCCACCAAATACTACTTTGCATAAACCATTTTGGAGTGGATCATCATCACTTGTCCATAAGAGAAGAATTGTATATCTTGTGAGCTAATTTTATTTAGTTCTTTCTGCATTCTATTTCTTCTTAGTGTATTATTCTTGTGCTACTTCTTGGAGTGAAGGTTGTCCAGGAACCTACGAGAAGAAGGAGTCTTCTCAACTCGGTGCTCTTCCATCATCCGTTAAAGAAGAGGAGATCGGTGCTCTTATGTCGTCTGTTAAAGAAGAGGTATTGTTGCGATGCTCTTCTATCATACGTTAAAGAAGAGGTATTTTGTGATGCTCTTCCATCATCCTTCAAAAGAAGAGATTTGCATGGTGCTCTTTCGTGGCCATTAAAGAAGAGGGATTAGTTGCAACAAGTACTTTTGGACTTTGTCGTAACAGATAAGTAATAAAATTATTTGTTGCAAAATCCTAGTTGGAAACAGCTAGGTAGTGAACTGACGCCGTAGACGGAACCACTCTAAATCCCATCTTCATTTGGTTACTAGCATTTTTCATTCTATCATTGCTTTAAATTTTTATAAGAATCTATTCACCCCCCCTCTAGATCTCTTCATGTAATTGGAGATATAGCTTCTTGTTCACTTGTACCACTACTCCGAACCCTAAACTTTAGCTTATGATTATTTGAAGGGGATTTTTTAGAGGATGGTATGAACTAGAGTTTTTCCTTTGTTTTTTATATTATATCAATTCAATAGTCGATTATATGATTATTTGTTTAGATCTTGCTACAAATTTTAGTAACAAATATTTTATACTATCTCATTTCCTCTTCCTTTTTAATGTTCTCCTCTCAGGATCCTAGGGAGAAAATAAGGAGTTATATTCTTGACTGTAGGAATAATGGCCTTAAAGTTGGAGTCAAATTGAAAATCATAGTGAAATATCCATGATTTGTATCAATAAGTGAATGGAGATTGTTGAGTGGTTTCTTTAATTTAACAACAAAGTGCAAGTTAAAGATTGAATTCATTACCTTGTCTAGATCCTTCTATATGTTGTAGTAATTCTAAAACTTAATGTTTGACTCAATATATTATACAACAATCTAGAAATGAATGTTTACCAATATCATGATGTTAAAATCATGATATACTACATGTAAATGCATTTTAGATAGCAAATAATATAGATATCCATTTTAGATTTTGAAAATTGCTGGAAAACTAGGGCTTGTAGGTATATATAACTAAAATATATCTAAGAAGAGAGTATCAATGATTAAATTCCTATTATTCACTAAATGGTTGTTTTAATTATTAATGATTAATCAAGATACATAACTTTCAAAGAGTGATTCTAATTCAGGTTCATCTATATATGTGGTTTGTCTCGAAATAAGGTGAAACCCTAGATCAGTAAGAACTGTGGAATTGTACATATGAGTAGTATGAAAGTCAATAAAAAGCATACCTCCATTAATTAGGGTTTCTAATCAGAGTATATTTATTTGAGAAATTATCTTGTAACTGATGTGGAAACCCTAGTTAAGCATCAAAAAAGTATATGGCTTGATAGCATTGATTCTAGTTTAGTTACTAGAGGTATACAACAATAAATGGAGATCCAAATGGTACCCAAGTCAAATTTATTTGAATTTAAAAACTCATACGGACCAACTTTTATGACAGATTCATTACTCCATAAAGTATTTCAACCTGTGTAGAGCTGATTTACATGTAATTAAGGCTTTTTATTATAGAGGCATCCTCCTGAGTACCCAAGACATTGATTTATATATATATATATATATATATATATATATATATATATATATATATATATATTTGTCCATTAGAAAGCCTTACAAAGTAACCTCATTATAGACTAAGGTTCAGTTCTTAAAGTTCCCGAGTTCCACCTTAATGCTCTATAGCAAGTCACACAATAGTGTCTTTTGCTAAGATGGTACAATATAAGTGACTTAAAGGGCAAAGTAATAGAGAATGTTGGTTTGACTTAGTGTGATCAAATCAAACAATTCATCTAGTTATATCAAATTAAACAATTCATATATTAATATTAATCAAATCATTCAGAATAGTTAGTCTAGTTACTAGGTAGTCAATACATTATTCAAGCCAGAATCAATAATAATGAAAGTTATAAAAAAACATAAGTAAATGTGAATCATAGATTTGAATGCTACCATTAGTTCATATTGTAGTATTAGTTGTGTATTCTAAACACTTACCTTTATTATTCTGATTTAAATTTTGCTTATAAAGTTAAATGCTCAATAATATTCATTAAATATTTATGTTCTTTAGGTTTTTTCATAGAAGTAAGAATATACTAGGTGAGTAGCTCATCTGTGCACTTACAGATTTTGTAGGTAAGGACGAGCTTAGGGATGTTTAATACATCAGAGTAGTTATGTCACACATATGGATGCTAGAGAAGTCCAATTCAGTTGATCCATGTCACTCTAGGCATTTTCTAGAAATAAAAGGAGTTATATATGTTTTGAGTGTTGTAATAATGTTTCTTTATGCAAATATCAACATTTAACTATTAAAGTTAGAATCTTCTTATATGATGATACATAGTATGAATATTTGAGCACATTTCATTATGTTTGTAGCTGGAATTCAAGATGTTAGATTTCAATACTCATTTTTGGTTCATTCACGTGGTTTTATTTGACATTTTAAATAATTTTGAAAAGGAAACAACTAAGAGCGGTGTTTTATGTACTTATTACCAAATTATGCCCCGATTTTATGTCTTATAGTGATTATGAAATCAAGGTGTAACACTTAAGGCTGTAAAATTACACCTTAAGAATTGTATGGTAGGTTTTGAAGTAGTGGATTTCACTTGGATAATACGATCCTCACGTGTGCATGGGCTAAGTAATAGAGAAATTAGTTTGTTCGTTTGTTAATGAAATTAACATGTTTAGTCAGTTTAGTTACTGAGTTCCATATACACTTCAGATGGTTAGTACAATAGTCAAAATAATATTTGAGTTAGAACATTATTAACGAGAGATCCAAAAATATCAAAGATAACATGAATCATATTCTTAAATCCAGTAGCAGACTATGTATATTTTCACTATTATTGAGTAGTCTCATTAATCTAATTTACTTGTTAGTTTCTATATTTACTAGCTCAATGATGTGTATTCTTTATTTAAGAGATTAAGATTGTTAAATAGAATAGATACTTTCAGGGAAGTATTTTTGTTGGTATGTATGCCCTGAGAGTCAATCATGGGATGATTGGTGGGATACATTAAGATTGATTTGATAAAGATCAAAGGCAAGCTTCCAATTCTTTCTGGTTCAGTCATATGAGATAATGATAGAACATATTGAATGTCTAGAGAATGACAGTACTCAATGATGTATGCTTTCAGGTTAAGGACCTGAACGGTGAGATCATACGGATGCTGAGAGTTTGTACATTCTTGTTATGTCCCTAGTCGGATGTCATTGTGGAAGGTAGATAGACAACAATGACACACAAGACTAGATTGTGGTGTTGGTTGATGACAGAATCTCATTAGTCATGATATGGAGATATCAAACCAAACACATAGGTACTTGTTAGAGAACAAGTTTACCAGACAGACCCACCGTGAGTTTGACACATGGAACCATGACATGGTAGTCACAGTCAGTTCTCACAGTGATGGTGGTGAGTGTGATTCTTTGACCTGAAATCACTACACTCAACACATGCCATTGGGTATACTTTGACATCATCAAATGCAGTCCTAAAACATGGGTTGTTATAAAGGTGATGATTGGGTGGCTTTGACACATGGGGCTTTTGAGGGGTGAGTGATAGATATGTGATTTGTCCCTCCTGAGGGAGTTTGATATCCATGGCCACTTGATGAGTAGGATTGAGATAGGCGTGCACACGCATGTGTGAATCAGTATGTGATATTGATGTCATACATATCTCCTCCAATCTACTCTGAGATCAAGAAAGTGAATGAACGTTGATAGGATGATTGTTCCATGCCTTGAGTTCATTCGGGATATTAGTGACAAAGGAATTATACATTCACTATAACACCATTCAAGGATTGTAGGATTGAAGGTTGTTCTCCAACTTTCTATTTCACTTGGGTAGCACTGATGTGTGACTAGGCACCGCTCTTTTCTTGTGAAGTCATAAGTGTTATGGACTTTCACTGCCAACGTGAAATGGACTTGCAGGGTCACACACATAGGATTTAACTTGGAAGAGGAGTTTATCCACAAACGATGTTTAGATTGATTACTAAAGGAGTTTAGTAGTTCAATTAAACACTCAATTAATTGATAGCTCAAAATCATAGTATTCAAGGTGTTGGATCGATTGATTAGAGTATCAAATTGATTGAAATTGTGATTGACTGAGTTGCACAAGTCTGCTGCTCCAACCGACCAGCTCATGTAACGAACCGATCGGCTCAGGTTGGTGAACTGATTGGCTCAACAGGTGAGACGATCGACTCATATGCAATGAACCGATCGACTCAAATGCTGAACCGGTCGGCTCATGTGACCAACCGAGATCGTATGGAAAGTCAATTTTGCAAATACAATTTGTTTCACTTGTACAAATTCGATTTGGACAAGGATTAATATTTGATTAATCGAAGACAAATTTGAAAGTCAATTTGAGTTGGACCAGGACTACGAACCGATCGGATCATATGATGAACCGATCGGCTCAGGTGTTCAAACGATCGGTTCAGGTTTGAACCGATTGGTTGAGGTCACCAAACGACCATTTCAAGGTTGAAACGATTGGTTCAACTGGCGCAAGTTTCTTGTTTTGTGGAAAATCTCGAACCATTCTACTCCTACTTTAATCCTACATTGCCTGGGATAGAGAACCGTGTTCCATGACCCTCCTATATATATAGGGGTAGTGGGGGCTTCTCAGGTACACAACTCAGTGCACCAATTGCTCTATAAAGTTTTCGTTCTCTCTGGTTTTGGTAACCGTGAGAGAATCTGAGCAAGTGCTACCCGATAAGGGAGGCACAGCATGGGATAGACAACTACAGAAAGCGATTGGTGACAGGAGAGTGTGTCGGTGGCTAGTGCACTGACAGGAGGGTGTGACTCCTTCATATTCCTTATGGGACAAGGAGATCGGAGTCCCAGATGGTCCGTGTGGACTACTTCATAGGCGGGAGACTTCTCTCACTCGGAGGACAGCTGTCAATCCCAACAGTCCCGGTGAGACCAGGAGGTGCCAGTCCCAATGAGACCAGGAGCTGCACAGACACCGTCCAAGACCGCAGGTGAAGACCACGCAAGTTGTGAGGTAACGTCACTGAGAAAGCCTCGGGACAAGGTACGCCTCCACAAATCATCCTTCTTATTATATAGACGTTGACGCGTTTCCTTTGTTCTGGGTTTGGGGAGAAGAAATTTTTTGTTTCCGCTACCTTCTCTGTCTCCTCTGAAACCCAACAGTGCTATCAGAGCCACATCAACTGATCTATGCTTTAGGATTATCGATATGATCGATTTTGGTTTGTCGCCTTTATTTATTACATACGATGCAAATAAAATTGGCTTTATGCATGTCCAATCCTAAATCCACAAATCCCATTATACATATATGATATGTAATATTAATGCACTTGCTATGCGTCGTCCTTAAACGAGTTTTGTGGTGGATGTATAGCGTGGTTATGTCTAATAAATCCTATGTATGTGTGCTTGGTTGTATGTGGTTGCTTGCATCTTGGCCTGCGCACCGATTCCCTATCTCCTATTCCTGATGTAACTTGAAATAATTCAAGATTTCTTTCCTACCTTTGCTCCCCCCGAATGTAACTTGGGGTTTCCCAATTCAAATATAAAATAGGATAGAATTTTATTTCCTATTATGTCAAAGAACGACGGACAACCTGACGGAAACTGAGACGATTGGTTCAAGGCATGAACCGATCGATTGGTGTTCCAGACGGTCAGTTCAAGGAGTGAACCGATCGATTGACAATCCAGATGACTGGTTCGAGGAGTAATACGATCAGGTGGAGGCCATGAAGAGATGCACGACGACCAGGTGAACTGATCGGTTGGAGGAGCCAACCGATCGGCTCGTGGCACCCAGACGACCAGCCAGGGTGAGCAGGTCATTCATGTGATGAGTTGATCAACTCAGACGGCTATAGCACATAGTTCATCTTGTACAGGTTGCATGTGATGTAGACCTAGATGACCGTGATTCCTCTTGGCTCGATGAATCACATTAGGATGGCCATAATCATCGCCTTTATCATTTCGCATGTTTTATGTGGGATATAGCATGTATATGACACGTACTATATATTGTGGTGATTGGATAAGTATATGTACCTATAAAATCAAATCCCTCATTAAATATTAAAGTTTTAGATGCCTTCCAAATGCGACACACGTGAAAAGCTTGATCGGCCAAGTGTGGGCATGCCCTAGCATGGTGCACCGTCTATCTCGTGGAAGCGTGAAGGATAAATGTGTGGGTCTGCCCTAGCAGGATGCATATTCATCGTGTTGGCTTTGGGTCAGACTTAACAAGGTGACCTAGATAGGATCTAGCACCTTGAGTCATGGAGGTTATCATGGCAAGGAGTTTCATATGACATCTTTCAAGAGTTGCATATGATGCAATTGGCAAGAGTTGCCTACCTGGAAGATTTAAGTTGTGGGTGACAACCCTAGTTGGTCCATGACTCAGAGGATTTCAGGATCTTGACCCACTAGAAGATTGTACGCTGCAATCTTCCAAATTGATGGTGAGGGCTATCAATTTGAACAAAAATAGTGGGAGCGATAATTAATTAAAGGCCTAATTATATCGTCAACCTTTCAAATCAATCAAATAAGTCAAAATTGAGTTTTGGACTAAATTGCATATATTTCTTTTTGTAGTACAAATGACAACAAACAACAATCACTTTTCGTTGCGATCGATCCTTGAGAAGGACAAGCTGAATGGGACTAACTTCCATGACTAGTTTAGGACATTGAGAATTGTTCTCACTCAAGAGCGAAAGCTCTATGTATCCAGTTCCAGAGGAACCTGCTCCTATCGCACCAAAGGCAGAAAGGGATGCTTATAAGAAGCATTCTAATGATGCCATTGATGCAAAGTGCTTGATGTTGTGCTCCATGAATGCCGAGTTGTAGAGACAACATGAGAACATGGGTGTCATTGAGATGATTCAGCATCTTAAGAACATGTATGAAGATCAAGCACGATAAGAGAGATATGATGTCTCTAGGGTGTTGTTCAAGTGTGTCATGACAGAAGGAGATCCAATTGGTCCTCACACGCTCAAGATGATTGGGTATATGGAGAACCTGACGAGACTGGGATTTCCCCTAAGCCAAGAGTTGGCTACTGACGTGATACTGCAATCATTGCCAGAATCATACAGTCAGTTTGTGATGAACTACAACATGAACAACTTTGACAAGCCATTGACAGAGTTGTTGGGCATGTTGAGGACAAGCCTAAGTCTTTGATGATGATCAGCAGTAAGAAAGTCAAGTCCAAGCGCAAGGGCAAGGGCAAAGCTAAGAAGGGTTCTGATGCTAGCCAGGAGTCCAAGGCGTCTTCAGTTCTCAAGGCCAAAGGAGGCGTGACCAAGAGAGGCAATTGCCACCATTGTCAAAAGCCAGGACATTGGAAAAGGAATTGTCCACTCTATCTGGAAGAACTAAAGAAGAAGGAGGCGACATACGTCTCTACTTGAAGGTGTCATGAAATAAACTTGTCACATTTTTTAGGTATATGATACCAAGATATAAAATGTAAAGCACTCAATAAATGGGGTAAGTGTTGCCGCCATAGATAGGAGTACTATAGTTTATTTTCAGACTTGAAGGCATGTAATAGAGTTATGAACTGCTATTTCATATTTTCTAAGAGATAGAAACACTTTATTTTTGCATATTGTATGACAATGATAGCAATTAATAAAGTTGATGTTTCTATTTCAAAGATATGATCTTTATGGAATGCCTTGTTTATCTTGTGGAACTTGGTATGCATAAGATAAAATGATACCTAAAAGTTATTGATAACTCAAACAATCAAATTAGCATAAATTATGAGAAGTTCATTTCTAGTTTCCATATGATGGATAATATAGACTATTTTGGTTAGAGAACCAGCAAGAGACATGAATCTCTTAGACATGATAGATCAATCTTCACTAATGGTAGTAGGAGAATGATTATCCTATTAGGTATAATACATGTGATGTATTTACATACCTATTGGACTTAATGCTAGTACTTCACATGGTGTTTAGAGAAATACCAATATCTTGAAGTGTTCAAGAATATCATTGATGAAGTACGAATCTGGTGAAGTATTAATTCTTGATGAGATAAATGAATGAAATACTTGAACCAAATGTTTGAGATCCTTATGAGTGATTATGATAGTGTATCACAGTGAACTCGTGATTAAGGCATGGTGATGTCTAAATCAATAAGGAGTCATACTCTAAGGAGTTAGAGGATGATTATCAAATAACTAATTTCTTCTTAAATAAAGATTACCCCACACTAATAAAGGACATTAAGAATCACAAGGAGTTGTGAGTTCATATATCCTTGACATATACACCTCGATTATCTATATGATGAGTTGGTCATGTGATCAGTCAACTATCTAGATGAATATGAGGAACCAGATTTTGAGTTATGGTTTATGACCATTACATCCTAAATGACTTCCATGTGAACCATAAGGTATGACCTTGATGATAGCACCCATTGGGATGAAATCCATAAGTGCAAATGAGTCTTAAGTGTTAAGACACATGGATAACATTTTGAGAAGGATGATGCTTGTTGATTGCAACTTGATGACTAAAATATTTGGCATACGGATACTAAAACCACATTCCTATGAGGAATAAGACAAGGATGTGTATGTGACACAACCTATAAGGTTTATGAATCCATTAATGCAAATGGAGTCTATAAGTTACAATGGATTAATCAATGTGATTGATTGAGTGCAAGAAACTCAAAACTGTGATCTTTACTTTGATAGTATGGTCAAAGGGTTTGACTGATATGTCAAAGATAAAGAAGGGATCTGTGATTTAGTGGGAGTGTATTCACATTCCACATGTTGATGTGAAATGGATAAGTTCTAGAATGGAAATCCAAAGTGGAAATTATCTTTAAGGAAGATAGAGACGCTTCATATGTAATAGGAATAGAGATCTATAGAGATAGTTCTCGAAAACCTCTTGACCTAAAAATGAGAGCATACATTGGCAATCGACACTGAAGGGTTCAGTGTGCATAGATTCGGTGGGAGAAAACTTATCCATGTTACATGGAGTTGGTATCCCAAGGCCAAGTGTCCAATTCTTATGAAGAATGGAAACACTCAGAATAGTTAAGAATCTATCATGTATGCAATCATCCCATCATCTTGCATGTATGGACATAGCAAGAATAAAATGCATTTATCATCTTGTATGTAGGACATGACAATATGACATGCTCATCCTGATAACTCGTATGTGGGATATGACGAGTGGATGTCTGTCTAATTCCAGTAAGGGTTACTGGAATACCATAAGAACTTGATGAGTACTTGAGAATTACTAGCTCTATGGAAATAAGGAAGGTTCACTGTAAAGAGTTACACTGATGCAAACTTCCGAAAAGGATAGAAAATTAATCGCAATATAGGGGATATATAAAAGTGAATGTTTGTTGATAAGTGGAAACATTCCAATAAAACCATTTAAAAGGAAAGGTCGAGTATCCATGTGTTAGAGAACATTAGTGGATACTATATGGATCTGGAAGTTCATGAGATGAACTTATAGTTATTCCGATCATTGACGACAAGTTAGGAATACTTGGTCATGCAATGTGGCTAAAGGTTAGCAAAGGAATACTAGATCGCATATTACGGCAACTCCATCTCATACATGTGATGTCATCGAAGAGATGAGAGAAATGCAGTTAATACCGACTCTAGCAAGGTGTTTCCATAACTCACTATGTTAGCACTGGAGCACAATAACATGTGGGACATGTTTGAAGATCACTATGAATATGATTCAATGGTGATTGGCTCACAGTGCACGTGGGAGTCTGTTGGTATGTATGCCCTGAGAGCCAATCATGGGATGATTGGTGGGATACATTAAGATTGATTTGATAAAGATCAAAGGCAAGCTTCCAATTCTTTCTGGTTCAGTCATATGAGATAATGATAGAACATATTGAATGTCTAGAGAATGACAATACTCAATGACGTATACTTTCAGGTTAAGGACCTGAACGGTGAGATCATACGGATGCTAAGAGTTTGTACATTCTTGTTATATCCCTAGTTGGATGTCATTGTGGAAGGTAGATAGACAACAATGACACACAAGACTAGATTGTGGTTTTGGTTGATGAAAAAATCTCATTAGTCATGATATGGAGATATCAAACCAAACACATAGGTACTTGTTAGAGAACAAGTTTACCAGACAGACCCACTGTGAGTTTGACACATGGAACCATGACATGGTAGTCACAGTCAGTTCTCACAGTGATGGTGGTGAGTGTGATTCTTTGACCTGAAATCACTACACTCAACACATGTCGTTGGGTACACTTTGACATCATCAAATGTAGTCCTGAAACATGGGTTGTTATAAAGGTGATGATTGAGTGGCTTTGACACATGGGGCTTTTGAGGGTTGAGTGATAGATATGGGATTTGTCCCTCCTGATGGAGTTTGATATCCATGGCCACTTGATGAGTAGGATTGAGATAGGCGTGCGCACACATGTGTGAATTAGTATGTGATATTGATGTCATACATATCTCCTCCAATCTACTCTGAGATCATGAAAGTGAATGAACATTGACATGATGACTGTTCCATGCCTTGAGTTCATTTGGGATATCAGTGACAAAGGAATTATACATTCACTGTAACACCATTCACAGATTTTAGGATTGAAGGTTGTTCTCCAACTTTCAATTTCACTTGGGTAGCACTGATGTGTGACTAGGCACCACTCTTTGCTTGTGAAGTCATAAGTGTTATGGACTTTCACCGCCAACGTGAAATGGACATGGAGGGCCACACACATAGGATTTAACCTGGAAGAGGAGTTTATCCACAAATGATGTTTAGATTGATTACTAAAGGAGTTTAGTAGTTCAATTAAACACTCAATTAATTGGTAGCTCAAAATCATAGTATTCAAGGTATTGGATCGATTGATTAGAGTATCAGATTGATTGAAACCGTGATTGACTGATTTGCAAAAGTCTGCTACTCCAACCGATCGGCTCATGTGATGAACTGATCGACTCAGGTTGGTGAACCGATCGGCTCAATTGGTGAGACGATCGACTCATGTGCAATGAACCGATCGGCTCAAATGTTGAACCGGTCAGCTCATGTGACCAACCGAGATCGTTTGGAAAGTCAATTTTGCAAATACAATTTGTTTCACTTGTACAAATTCGATTTGGACAAGGATTAATATTTGATTAAATGGAGACAAATTTGAAAGTCAATTTGAGTTGGACCAGGACTACGAACCGATCGACTCATATGATGAACCGATCGGATCAGGTGTTCAAATGATCGGTTCAAGTTTGAACCGATCGGTTGAGGTCACCAAACGACCATTTCAAGGTTGAAACGATCAGTTCAGCTGGCGCAAGTTGCTTGTTTTGTGGAAAATCTCAAACCCTTCTACTCCTACTTTAATCCCACATTGCCCGGGATAGAGAACCTTGTCCCATGACCCTCCTATATATATAGGGGTAGTGGGGGCTTCTCAGGTACACAACTCAGTGCACCAGTTGCTCTGTAAAGTTGTCGTTCTCTCTGGTTTTGGTAATCGAGAGAGAGCCCGAGCAAGTACTACCTGATAAGGGAGGCACAGTAAGGGAAAGACAACTGTAGAAAGCAAATGGTGGCAGGAGAGTGTGTCGGTGGCTAGTGCGCTGACAGGAGGGTGTGACTCCTTTCTATTCCTTATGGGACAAGGAGATCGGAGTTCCAGGTGGTTCGTGTGGACTACTTCAGAGGCGAGAGACTTCTGCCGCTCGGAGGATAGTTGTCAATCCCGACAGTCTCAGTGAGACCAGGAGGTGCCACTCCCGGTGAAACCAGGAGCTGCACAGACACCATCCAAGACCAGAGGTGAAGACTGTGCAAGCCGTGAGGTAACATCGCCGAGAAAGCCTCGGGACAAGGTACGCCTCCACAAACCATCCTTCCTATTGTATAGACGTTGACGCGTTTCCTTTGTTCTGGGTTTGGGGAGAAGAAAATGTTGGTTTCCGCTGGCTTCTCTGTCTCCCCTGAAACCCAACAATTTTACCATTCCACTTAAAAATTTTAGGTTGAGCCAAGATTATGGACATAAAATCCATTAAGGCATCTTTCAAACAAACTAATTATCAGAAGAGTTTAGTCTAGTTGGTTCATGTCACTATAGGTCCTTGTATGGACATAAATATTTTTATATGATTTGGTGTCATATCCTTTTTTTTGCAACTTGTCACTATCACTCTAGATCCCTGAGAAGGACCTCCATGCCTTTGGTTTCTGCCCTAGGGTTGTGAGAGTATTGTTGAACATAGTTCTCGATTTCTTTTAATGGTGAGACAAATGACTTCTTTACAATGACTAGAGGACCATGCCAATGCATTCCTCTATACCCCATATTGCCCATCGTATCCCAAGAGGTTTTGGTAGACACATTAAAGATAAATTTTCTAGGGTGGGGTTGCAAAATCTCTCACTAGGGCACTTAGGATCGGACCCATACCTAATGTTCACTGATGAATGTATTTTTTCATGAACTTGGGTGGGGGGAGATCAATAATTCACATCGAGGAGCCATTGAGTCAACTGCTAGAGCTGTAGGACAAAGGGTCAACAATGATATATATGTGATCATCACAGGGATGACCACTAATGTTAGGATGAAGGAACTGGCTTTGGATGAGACTGTAAATGTGAAAGTGAAACGATTCCATATTTTATAGTGTTGCTCATTTCATGTAGGATCCTCATTAGACATGATGGTGATTAGGTGGAGAAGAGATTATGGTAGGATGACCTCATATAGGGGAAGATCACTCTCTTTTATAGGTTGACTTAGTTTGGTTCTATTTGTTTTATCATCACCACCCTTATATGTCTGACAACATGTGTGATCCCTATGACTACCCTAAAGACAATAGAAAGGAATATTTTCAAATTTATGTAGGAACTACAAGGGGGTTGGGAGGAAATGAGACATTGGATAAGTTGGGACAGAGATACTTCCTCCGTGGAGGATGGGGGTTAGTTTTAAATGTTCTCCTATAACAAATTACAATCTTCTTCAATGAGAGCACCACAAGACCTATTAAATAGTCGATCCTTACATGCCAATTTTTGCAAAGAGAAGTACAACATGGATAGGTGGGATTTAAGGCTTGACTACCCATGTTTCTTCAAGTGAAGTAAGGATACATATAGTGTTGGAGTATTCAAAGGCCTTTCCATTAGTTAAGCACAATGTGAGATGGGGCATACACAGAGAGGATATTCCCTTACGGTCGAACAACTAGGTTGAGAGAAAAATGATAAGTGGTATAAGGGTGATGATAGAAATGAACCCATGTTTTAGAGTGACTGATTATGATAGAAATGAACCCATGTTTTAGAGTGCCTGATTCGTTTGATGAGAAAGGGGTGGAAATGGGTATACATGACCAGTTTATCATCACAAAATTCCAAACCAAGGCAGGAGATGGTTGAAGGACTAGATCACCAAAAGAAGACAACCCCATTTAGTGTCCAAGGGATGATTGCATGTTTACATTAAAATCAATAGTGATGATAGTCATCTAGCACATATGCACAAGGCGATGTGCCCATCTAAGGGCTTCTACAAGATGTTTTGGGTTTGGAACAACTCGTTACCCATGAAGATATCTACCTTCTCTTAGAAACTAAAGATGGAAGCAATACCAAAGAATGGGAGAGGTGGAACCTCCTACACCCAATTAGTGTTTAAAAGTGTTTTTTATACACGTGGCGAGGAGGAATCATGAGACCACAGATTACTTCGAGGTGAGAGCTAGAACCGTCTAGGGAGAGGTGAAAAAGGCACTTGTACTCACATCCTTCAACACACAAGGTTTCAAATAGCTCACCCTTTAGAGTTACTAGATCTTATTATATGAATTGAGTTGGATGGGGTTTGCTAGAGGCACCCTAACCATAGTCGTTCTATGCATTTGGACATATAGACACACAAGCATATTCAACGATAATGAGATGGGTGGTTGTAATGTCGTCCCTTAGTACACATATATATAGCAGAAGCAACACCGAGTTATCCAAAACTCATGTACTCAAAGGGGTAATACATAAAATTGGCATTCATAACAGCAATATATTCAATCACACAAACTAAAGTATCAAAACATTCTCATGATTATTCTTACAAAAGTAACATAAATGTTATTACATTAGAAAACTCATTTAATTTCTTGAGTCTCTACTCTAAAGTTCTAAACATTTAAAACATATTGTGGAGTCTATAAACTTGAGGACCATCTTATAGTTGGCACCCCGCCAGATTGAGTCATGTTCTATCCTTGTGCTTAATTCTCTGGAATCTACTCTTCTCCTGCTCTCACCTGCCAAAAATCTCATCCCCAACCATGCATTAGAAAAATGATTGTTAACGTAAGTGGCATGAGTATTCTAGTATATAAAACTGGAGTAAAAGATATTATAAATATTCTTGAACACTATAAATATGGAACTAATATTAAAATTTGTGGTAAATCTTAAATAATTTATGCATGATATTAACCTAACATCTGTAAAATTTTTGAAACATAAATATCTCTTCTTTCTTTAAGTTAGTTCTTATCTTTTTACTTTATATTGCTCTGGAGACCTATACTCTAGTACCTGGGTCTCATGACCTACACTAAGGTACCTGGGTAACATAACATGCACTCTGGGCCTGGGTTATGTCTCCGAATTGGCCGGCACTCTGGTGTGTGGGCCACATGACTTGCATAAAAGGCCTGAGTCATGTGTCTCTTATCTTAATCTCTTCTACAAAACTTATACATGAGATTATGTACATTCTATGAACCAAGGCATCTTTTATTTATGAATTTTATCTGATTGTGGCTACCATTATACAATAAGTCCTCTTCTGTTGACACCGAAGTGTCCTCTATGGTGCAACACATCCTCTGTTGGCACAACATGCCCTCTGTTGACACCGAAGTGTCCTCTATGGTGAAACACACTCTCTTGGCACAATGTGCCCTCTGAAATGGAGTAAACACTCATCTGAATTGGCAACATATGCCTCTGAATCATCCCGGGACTCTCTGAATGAGGACTTATCATATAATGTATTATGTGAATGTTCTGAAATTAATTATATTAAGTTGAAGCTTATTAAATTCTAAATTTGAACTTATCTAAAACTGAATACTAAGTACTGACATGTACTAAACTATGAATCTAAATCTCTGCTTGTAAATTTTGAACAGAATCTACATCTGAATATGAATAATCTCAGTTACAAAACTGAGATTGGGTCTAAAACCCTTATCATATATCTTTGTCAAATATATGGCTACCTGCTTGTTGAGTAGTCTAAAGCTGAATTGAAATTTGAATCTTATCCTAAAATCTAAATCATACATATTAATGCACTTGCATCATAAATCTTAAAGAATCACGTTCTCATATTCTTATCATGACTCAAATCATGGATCTTAATAAAATCTAATCTTGGAACTTTATCATGACATAGTACATCATAACCTTATAACATCAACAAGAAATGAATTCTCAATACAACCTGATCTAAATAGAGTGTTTATCTTGGAAACTTAATCATGTCTTAATATGTTCAAAAACTTATATTCTTACATCGTGATTAACTCTAAAATTTGAATCATTCTAAGAAATCTAAATAACTTCTTAGTTAACATATCTCTATCTTTATAAGAAATCCTAATAGCATATTTCTACTTGAAATCTTACTTACATGGCTATATCACATAATCATGGAAGTATGACAATCTTAGTTGCATATGTTATCTTATAGTCTTATTCATCAATATGAATCTTTACTAAGAAATCTTATAGGAATATGATACTTTAATTTCCTCATGAACCTAGTTCATGAATCTCAATCATTCTAAGAAATCTGAATAATGTATCTCTACTTGAGATATTGGGTATATGAGAGAACACCATCATGGAGGTGTGAAAACTTTGATTGCACATCTTAATCAAAATCTTAGAATAGTAGAACACATAAGTCATAATGTCTTATCTGAGAAACATGTAAATATTTCGAGCTTAATAAATATGAATACTCATGGGCATGAACCACTTACCTATTTTGGAGCAAACCCAAGTTACTTTTCATAGATTGAAAAATCCTAATCACATTTCTTGGGGTTGATGGACCCTGATAACCCTATTCATTCAATAATCCTTCATTAATAACTATACTCATTGTAGTTTCTAGGGTTTTATGGTTCCTAGCTAAAATATAGAAACTCAGAGTCAAAACAAGCTCTGAATCCTAGTCCATTATCTAGATTTCAAAACAACTGATCAAAATCCATATATAACTTGACGTAATCTGACTTATAAATTTATTTCTATGATTTTTACAACTTATAGACTTACTTAAATAAAACCATCATTCATCTACCTCATATGGAACTAACCGGATCGGGCGGGATCCGCCTCAGACAAGATCCACTTGACCTGGTCCTCTATTCATCCAGTTGGTCGCGAATGAGGCACGCTCCCCTGTTTCCTCTGTTTACATAGTACCATGTCGGGGCTTCTCGATGGCGCTCCAGTCAAAGTGGGATCTTGAGCTTGCTCCATGCTGAGGCTATCGAGATCCTGATCTTCCACCTAACCCATCCAGAGTTACGACCTCTTTAGCATCGATGATGACACCTGAAGTGGAGGCACAATGGAGGATGCAGACACTTCATCTCTGCGCAAGCCTGGTAGACGGGTGTACCTTTTTTGGAACTATGAGACATCATGTTTTGATGCTAGACCAATCAACTCCTTGCACTAGCCACTACACCTAGCTTGCCACAACACATCTTGAGGGAACTGATGCTTAAGGAAATGTTATGTCACACATCATTCGAATAAAACGTTATTAACTAAGCGGAAGCGATCACTAAGCAGCGGATTACCAAAAATCACTAAAATTAAAACCATTTTACAGAAAGGTCCACACATAGGGAAAACTCTTTCACAAAGGACTGAAGTAATTTGATTACATACTAGTTTACAAATACATGGTTTGCATCATCTTTTCCTGAGATGTACAAGCATCAATTGCCCTGTTAAACTAAATACAGGTAGTATAAAATCTCGAGGCACTGAGCCAAAATCTCAAAAGTACTAACTACTACTCTGAGGACCTGAGAGTACAGAGACGACACATAGGACTCTATGCACGACTATACAAGGCATATCATCCAGTGTCTCCACCTGAGACTTCACTACTATCCCTGTTGCTGCTGTTGTTGCCCTTCACCTACTGAAGGATTCATGCCTCCTCATCCGCTTCCACCTAAAAATGTGGTTCCTACGGGGGTGAGACAATTTAAATTGCCCCAGCGAGAGATATAACTCTCCGCCAGAAACATAGTTATTGTAGTTTAATGAGATAAATCTGAATAGAAGAATCATCATTATTTTAACAGCAGTTGCTTCATTGTTTAACAGATTAGAACATTGTTCTTATCTGAAGCATTGCAGCTATATCTTGATAGAGCAGCATGTCACTTATACATTAAGGAATATGTATAACATTTATTCACTATAGAATTATAACTGCAACATATACTCTCTTCAGGCTTAGATCACATAGCTAATGCCTGGTATTGTCTTTGTGGAGTCATGGCCTATAGCCATATTCTTTTAACAAAGTATGGGGATCTTAATCCCTCATATCAACAAGTACAATTCCATTTCTTAACAAGTTCATCATCATGATTATAGAATATGGGTATTCGAACCCTTAACTCATCATAGAATACTTGTTACCACTTATTAGGTAACTTAATAACTTCAGGTCATCTGACCAAGGACATTATGATTCTTTTTACAAAAAACATTCCACATAGTTCACAAAGCTCATATCTCCTCTTGTTACCCATTAATAGACCACAAGGCATATTATGGCTTATAAAGCCCATAAACAATTTCAATAATTAAAACATCATATGGCACACATGGCTCATTAATTTCCAGATAACCTCTCACCGAGTAATAAAGCATATGAAGGCTTATAAGGCCCATAAAAAAATTTCAGTATACAGAGCATCATAGCCCATACCTGGCTATGCTCATCCTCTCAACATACCTGCATGATTAGTACTCATAATAACAATCATATATCAGTACCATGTAATACAAGGGTTTTCTTATTACATTCATAACTCATCAATTTGTATTTAAGCTTCACATAGAATTACTCTGTGTTTAAAGTTACACATAACATCCTCATATATCAGGGTTTCACATAGTGTTACCTAAATTTAGGATTTCACAGAACATCACCCAGTGTTAGGGCTTCACATAGCATTTGTAGTATTACCCTGTGTTAGGGTTTCATATACCTTTACCCTAATTTAGGGATTAGGGTTTACCATTCACATTCAAGTAGGGTTTCTCATACCCCATTACCCAAATTAGGGTTACATCATCACCCCATATTAGGGTTTCACTCAGCTTGTCCCTAAATTAGGTCAGTGGCTCAATAATCTTTTCAATTCGGGTTTTATGATCTCATTATCATGGATCAAACCCTGATCACAGATTTTATTCATAATGAGAGAATTAGGGCTTAATTATGTAAGCATTACTCTCTCTCTTTCTCTCTATCATCCTCTCTAGGATGTTAAGTAGTTCAAGATTGGTCTAGGTCAACTCTTCATTTAAGTACACACAGTTAGGATTAACCATTATGATCACCTTTAGTCTACATCATTATCAATCAAGTAGCTAACCAGCCTTTAATCATATTAGGTGTCCATATGGTTTAACCAATTTGAACCTCAAAAGTCTTGGTCACTTAGACCCCAAACGGTCTTGGTCACTTAGACCTCAAACGGTCTTGACCAATTAAGTTCAAACAGTTTGAAACCATTTAGCAAGGTTGGTGCTTGAAATCGTTCAGAAAAAACATAATTAAACCGAATGAACTTGGGTCTCCAAACGGTTTGAGACCGTTTGGTATCAAATGGTCTTGAGACCGTTTGGACCCAAATGGTCTTGAGACCATTTCACCCCAAACGGTCTTAAGATCGTTTGGTCCAAACCCTCTCAAAACTGAATGGACCAAAAAGGTCTTCCATCACTTAGTCAATTTAGGGTTTCAATCATTAAACCATCTATTAATTGGACCACTGACTTATTATTCAATTGAACCATTGAATCACCCTTCAATTGGACCTTCAATTAGGGTTTTTAACCCAATTGAACTAGGGTTTATAATTAAGAAACCATCACTTAGGGTTTTGAAATCGAGGAACCATCAAGGGTTGACATTGTGGAACTAATTCGATTACAATCATTGATTAACCACTTAGCTATGTCATGACCTGACCTAAAACGGTCTTGAGGTCGTTTGGATGACCTCCAAATGGTCTTGAGACTATTTTCCCAATCCATCATTGAAATCTATGAAATTCAATTAGGGTTTGCATCATTGAATCAATCATCAATGGAGCTATTGATTGCATTTCAATTTGATATCATTGGATATCCAACCATCCAATCTAGCTTCATCATAGACTTCCAAACGGTCTTGGTTGACCTAAAAATGGTCTTGAGACCGTTTGGGTGACCTCCAAACGGTCTTGAGACCGTTTGGGTTAATCAACCCAAAGCATCAACTTAATTAATTACAACTTCAGCACTTAGTCGATTAGGGTTTCCACTTGGAGGATTGTCTTTATATTGAATCAATAAATTGGAACCCTTGGATCATCATCTAACATTTTCTAGGGTTCATAACTCAAATGGTCAACCCATCCAATCGGTCAACTCCTCTAAACGGTTTGGGATCCAAACCTCCAAACGGTTTGCAAAGAGCAAAAGGTTTGGTGAAACCGTTTGGACCAAGGTTACAAAACCGTTTGCAATAGATATTTGTGGAGGTGTGTGCTTATGATGATGTCATCATCATCAAACTATAATCCCATGAAGTTTTCTGTGATTTTCATGGTGATTGCATCAATCAACCAAATAAAATTCCGAGAATAAAGAAAGAATCAACAATTGATAAGGAATTGAATGCAATAACAATATTAAGGGTTCAAGTTATAAAACCTGCCTCCAAATGAGCTCCAAAGCTTCAAGCTCACGTCAACAATGGTGGAAGAAGCTTTCTCAACCCACAAGGTTCGTTCCTCAAGCTTTTGAGTGAAAATGATTGGCTAGAGTTGAAGATTGATTGAAGAAAGTAAGAAATCAAGCATTGATTTTCGATTTCCACCATGGAATCAAGGTGAAAGAAGGTCAAGAAGCTTACCAACAGGTTGGGGGTCGTCATCCTGTTGCTCCAAGCTCCCTTGGTCATTTTTTCAAGCATGAAGTGAAAGGGTTTCGAAATTATCCCTTCACCTCAAAGATAAAGGAGCTTATAAATTAATTTTATTAAAAATTCATTTAAGAGAGAGAAAGTAGGAATTATCTCCTCAACTTTCTTTCCATATGCCCCATTTTCTTCCTTAGGGGCGAGGCTATCTTATTTGACTCTTATTCCTCTCAATTATCCATGTTTTAAAGGAAAACAAACTAAGCACCTTAAATCATATAATAATAATATCCATAAGTGAGTGGATATTACTTTTTCTTATAATAATGTGAGTGAGTTACCCACTTCTTTTGGATATCTTCGTGTCTTTGCAAGGAACATGGTCGTCAACACATAACCAAACTCAACCATTATAGTTTTGGTTGAAGGGCAATCCAATTAATATAATTATTTTTGCATTAAATTGGATTAGGGTTTCGATTATGCTTAAATCTTGATTATTTTAATATCAAGATTCTCTCTCCTTCAAAATGATTCAAATGAGGCGCCCCTCTCAAATTATTTTCTCTAACTGATGTAAAGAATCATGAGGGACCCTCTTGAAGTGGTATTTTGCATATTGAACCCTAGATTTTGGGTAAATTGTACATTACACCAAAACTAGGTTTTGAATGCATAATATTGCTCAACATGCTCTTTCTTGTTATTCAGGTTTGTAGAAGCCATATTACTACATCATACTCATTCCTATGATGCTTAAACACATTATGAACATTGTATCATGTACAATTTGCAAGTTAACCCCTCAACTTGGGTAAATTGCACTTTAGTCCAAAACTGACAAAACATTGTTTCAACATTATTCAAAAGGGACTAAATTTGAAATATAAGTTCCTATTGAGCCTTAATTACTTTTAGAGAGATAAGAGAGAGCATATAATCAACTTCATTAAGCAAAACATCTAGGGTTAAGCATAACCCAGGTTAGGGATGTTACAAATTATAAACCCCTAACAAGGATTTCGTCCCCGAAATCTCAGATAACAGAAGATAGTTGTTACTCATGTCATCAAGTCCCTAATTATCATCTCAATTTCATGAAGATACCATAGATATTTAATTGTCCCAGCGAGAGATATAACTCTCCGCCAAAAACATAGTTATTGTAGTTTAATGAGATAAATCTGAACAGAAGAATCATCATTGTTTTAACAGTAGTTGCTTCATTGTTTAATAGATTAGAACATTGTTCATATATAAAGCATTGTAGCTATATCTTGATAGAGCAGCATGTCACTTACCCATTAAGGAATATGTATAACATTTATTCACTATAGAATTATAAGTGCATCATATACTCTCTTCAGCATTAGATCACATAGCTAATGCCTGGTATTGTCTTTGTGGAGTCATGGCCTATAGACATATTCTTTTAACAAAGTATGGGGATCTTAATCCCTCATCTCAACAAGTACAATTCCATTTCTTAACAAGTTCATCATCATGATTATAGAATATGGGTATTTGAACCCTTGACTCATCATAGAATACTTGTTACCACTTATTAGGTAACTTAATAACTTCAAGTCATCTGACCAAGGGCATTATGATTCTTTTTACACAAAGCATTCTACATAGTTCTCAAAGCTCATATCTCCTCTTGTTACCCATTAATAGGCCACAAGGCATATTATGGCTTATAAAGCCCATAAACAATTTCAATAATTAAAACATCATATGGCATACAGGGCTCATTAATTTCTAGATTACCTCTCACTGAGCAATAAAGCATATGAAGGCTTATAAGGCCCATAAAACATTTTCAGTATACAGAGCATCATAGCCCATACCTGGCTATGCTCATAACTCATCAATTTGTATTTGAGCTTCACATAGAATTACTCTTTGTTTAGACTTGACATAGCATCACCCTATATTAGGGTTTCACATAGTATTACCATGTATTAGGGTTTCACATAGTATTACCCTGTATTAGGGTTTCACATAGCATTACCCTATATTAGGGTTTTCCATAAATAACCATATAGGTTCTCAAGATCATATTATTAAAGATCAAGTCCTATTCCATTGTTTCACACGGCTAGGAATCAATATGGATAACATAAGTATTCAATCATACTTATTTATTCTCATCATTCATCATTAAATGAATTATCAACACAAAGTATAAGTTTCTCTCTCATCCTTATCAGAATATGATTGCATCATAGTCTATTGATTTGGATTAACCTTTTCATAAGGCACGTTAGCCTATACTTATCAAAGTGCATTACATCTGAATGTAACAACTAACATGACACACTTCATGTGTCACTCATCCGAATATATTGGATTTAAAATATATTAAGGTATATCACACTTGAGGTGATGGATGTGATATCTATCATCTCTTGATGTATCACTTCCCTTAATACCATTACCTTACTTGAGTTCATCCACTTAGCTTGTATTAGGGTATTTCCCATCCTAATACTTTATACACCAGTGCATCACATTCATCATGTAATGTATTGGTCACAAGTCAATGTATTTAGAAAATGCAACCATTGCTAATGATATGGATCCATCTTTAAGTTAGGAACTATTGATATAAGGGTATCTACTATCAACCTCTTTAGATGTTACACTTGTCAATATATTAATCACTATTCCATTATTAGGAATAGGATTTTCCATGTTTATAAATTAAGGTTCACATATCATCTCCCATATTTATGGGCTTCACATAACATTACTCTACTTTAAAGTTTCACATAACATCCTCATATATCAAGGTTTCACATAGTGTTACCTGAATTTAGGATTTCACAGCACATCACCCAATGTTAGGGCTTCACATAGCATTTGTAGTATTACCCTGTGTTAGGGTTTCATATATCTTTACCCTATTTTAGGGATTAGGGTTTACCATTCACATTCGAGTAGGGTTTCTCATACCCCATTACCCAAATTAGGGTTACATCATCACCCCATATTAGGGTTTCACTCAGCTTGGCCCTAAATTAGGTCAGTGGCTAAATAATCTTTTCAATTAGGGTTTTATGATCTCATTATCATGGATCAAACCCTAATCACATATTTTATTCATAATGAGAGAATTATGGCTTAATTATGTAAGCATTACTCTCTCTCTTTCTCTCTCTATCATCCTCTCTAGGATGTTAAGTAGTTTAAGATTGGTCTAGGTCAGCTCTTCATTTAAGTACATACAGTTAGGATTAACCATTATGATCACCTTTAGTCTACATCATTATCAATCAAGTAGATAACCGACCTTTAATAATATTAGGTGTCCAAATGGTTTAACCAATTTGAACCTCAAAAGTCTTGGTCACTTAGACCCCAAATGGTCTTGGTCACTTAGACCTCAAACGGTCTTGACCAATTAAGTTCAAATGGTTTGAAACCGTTTAGCAAGGTTGGTGCTTGAAACCGTTTAGACAAAACATATTGAAACCGAATGAACTTGGGTCTCCAAATGGTTTGAGACCGTTTGGACCCAAATGGTCTTGATACTGTTTGGTCCAAACCCTCTCAAAACTGAATGGACCAAAAAGGTCTTCCATCACTTAGTCAATTTAGGGTTTCAATCATTGAACCATCTATTAATTGGACCACTGACTTATTCTTCAATTAAACCATTGAATCACCCTTCAATTGGACCTTCAATTAGGGTTTTGAACCCAATTGAACTAGGGTTTATAATTAAGAAACCATCACTTAGGGTTTTGAAATTGAGGAACCATCAAGGGTTGACATTGTGGAACTAATTCGATTACAATCATTGATTAACCACTTAGCTATGTCATGACCTGACCTCAAACAGTCTTGAGGTCATTTGGATGACCTCCAAATGGTCTTCAGACTGTTTGCCCAATCCTTCATTAAAATCTATGAAATTCAATTAGGGTTTGCATCATTGAATCAATCATCAATGGAGCTATTGATTGTATTTCAATTTGATATCATTGGATCTCCAACCATACAATCATGCTTCATCATAGACTTCCAAACGGTCTTGGTTGACCTCCAAAAGGTCTTGAGACCATTTGGGTGACCTCCAAACAATCTTGAGATCGTTTGGGTTAATAACCCAAAGCATCATCTTAATTAATTGCAAATTCAACACTTAGCCGATTAGGGTTTTCACTTGGAGGATTGTCTTTATATTGAATCAATCAATTGGAACCCTTAGATCATCATCCAACATTTTCTAGGGTTCAGACCTCAAATGGTCAACCCATCCAATTGGTCAACTCCTCTAAACGGTTTGGGATCCAAACCTCCAAACGGTTTGGTGAAACCGTTTGGACTAAGGTTACAAAACTGTTTGCAATAGATATTTGTGGAGGTGTGTGCTTATGATGATGTCATCGTCATCAAGCTATAAACCCACGAAGCTTGCTGTGATTTTCATGGTGATTGCATCAATAAACCAAATAAAATTCTAAGAATGAAGAAAAAATCAACAATTGATAAGGAATTGAACGCAATAACAATATTAAGGGTTCAAGTTATAAAACCCGCCTCCAAATGAGCTCCAAAGCTTCAAGCTCACGTCAACAATGGTGGAAGAAGCTTTCTCAACCCACAAGGTTCGTTCCTCAAGCTTTTGAGTGAAAAGGATTGGCTAGAGTTGAAGATTGATTGAAGAAAGTAAGAAATCAAGCATTGATTTTCAATTTCCAAGAAATCACATATTATAACTGTTAAGAGGATTTAAGGTACTTAGCCAAAACCCAAAATTCAAGGTGAAAGAAGGTCAAGAAGCTTACCAACAGGTTGGGGGTCGTCCTACTATTTCTCCAAGCTCCCTTGGTCGTTTTTGCAAGCAAGAAGTGAAAGGGTTTCGAAATTATCCCTTCACCTCAAAGATAAAGGAGCTTATATATGAATTTTATTAAAAATTCATTTAAGAGAGAGAAAGTAGGAATTATCTCCTCAACATTCTTGACATATGCCCCCTTTTCTTCCTTAGGGACGAGGCTATATTCTTTGCCTCTTATTCCTCTCAATTATCTATGTTTTAAAGGAAAACAAACTAAGCACCTTAAATCATATAATAATAATATCCATAAGTGAGTGGATATTACTTTTTCTTATAATAATGTGAGTGAGTTATCCACTTCTTTTGGATATCTTCGTGCCTTTGCAAGGCACATGGTCGTCCACACAACCAAACTCAACCATTATAGTTTTGGTTGAAGGGCAATTCAATTAATATAATTATTTTTGCATTAAATTGGATTAGGGTTTCGATTATGCTTAAATCTTGATTATTTTAATATCAAGATTCTCTCTCCTTCAAAATGATTCAAATGAGGCGCCCCTCTCAAATTATTTTCTCTACCTGATGCCAAGAATCATGAGGGACCCTCTTGAAGTGGTATTTTTCATATTGAACCCTAGATTTTGGGTAAATTGTACATTACACCAAAACTAGGTTTTTAATGCATAACATTGCTCAATATGCTCTTTCTTGTTATTCAGGTTTGTAGAAGCCATACTACTGCATCATACTCATTCCTATGATGCTTCAAAACATGAGGAACATTGTATCATGTACAATTTGCAAGTTAACCCCTCAACTTGGGTAAATTGCACTTTAGTCCAAAACTGACAAAACATTGTTTCAACATTATTCAAAAGGGACTAAATTTGAAATATAAGTTCCTCTTGAGCCTTAATTACTTTTAGAGAGATAAGAGAGAGAATATAATCAACTTCATTAAGCAAAACATCTAGGGTTAAGCATAACCTAGGTCAGGGATGTTACAAATTATAAACCCCTAACAAGGATTTCATTTCCGAAATCCCAAATAACAGAAGATAGTTGTTACTCATGTCATCAAGTCCCTAATTATCATCTCAATGTCATGAAGATACCATAGATCTTTAATCCACACAAAGTTCTTCCACTCAAGATTATTCTTAAGAAAATATTTTCAACTTGATAAACTTTTCCACCATAATTACACTTGTTCCTTCCATTAGTTCAACCTTATCAAGGTTTATGATTATGCAGAGCATAAACCCCTAACATATGATGTTCATATTATTTCATATAACTAAATTGATTTCTTAGTTGGCCAATATAGGTAACCAACATAAATACCTTACTTTGGTATTCATCATATGTATTGAGAACACATCTCATCCTTATCATATTTGATTCCCTGTTGTTACCACCAAGGGTACACATGCACAAAATATTTCTTTTACTTTAGGACATTGCTTGTTCCATATATCATTATCTTGGAATCAAAGTCCAAAGCAAACTGATACTTTTCTAAGTATCCATCAACAAATTATTTCTAATCCAAATACATCAACTGTCATAATACTTACTTGATTGTCATGTAATTGAAAGGACAACATAAAGTATCATACTCCTATCATTACCCAAGGTTGTTCATCAAAGGGGAAACATATATATATATATAACAGAGGTAATCCACTCTGCAATCCTTTATTTGTTTGGGAAAGTTCACTTAGCACTTCCTATGTAATTAGGAAAATTCACTTGGCACTTCTTATGTTATTAGGAAAGTTCACTTATCACTTTGTATGTAATTAGGAAAGTTCACTTAGCACTTCTTATGTTATTAGGAAAGTTCACTTAGCACTTCCTATGTAATTAGGAAAGTTCACTTAGCACTTCTTATGTTATTAGGAAAGTTCACTGCACTTCCTATGTAATTAGGAAAATTCACTGAGCAATTTCCTATTTAATTGGAAAAGTTCACTTAACAGTTCCTATTTCATTTGGAGAGTTCACTTAGCTCTTCCTCATTAGTTGTGAATGTTCACTTAGATCTTCCTGATTAGTTGGGAATGTTCACTTAGCTCTTCCTTATTAGTTGGGAATGTTCATTTAGCTCTTCCTCATTAGTTGGGAATGTTCACTTAGCTCTTCCGCATTAGTTGGGAGTGTTCACTTAGCTCTTCCTTATTAGTTGGGAATGTTCACTTATCTCTTCCTTATTAGTTGGGAATGTTCACTTAGCTCTTCCTCATTAGGTGGGAGTGTTCACTTAGCTCTTCCTCATTATTTGGGAGTGTTCACTTAGCTCTTCCTTATTAGCTGGGAATGTTCACTTAGCTCTTCCTCATTAGTTGGGAGTATTCACTTAGCTCTTCCTCATTAGTTGGGAGTGTTCACTTAGCTCTTCCTCATTAGTTGGGAATGTTCACTTAGCTCTTCCTCATTAGTTGGGAATATTCACTTAGCTCTTCCTTATTAGTTGGGAATGTTCACTTAGCTCTTCCTCATTAGTTGGGAGTGTTCACTTAGCTCTTCCTCATTAGTTGGGAATGTTCACTTAGCTCTTCCTTATTAGTTGGGAATGTTCACTTAGCTCTTTCTCATTAGTTTCATTATACTCACTAGATTGTTTCAGAATGACTACTTGATCAGAGTAATCAGAAAGATAACAATCTAAGAGTTTCATACTTGCCTTATCTCAAATAATCATATACCTGGCCAGGGTATACAAGTATTGAGATTAGGTAGTATGCACTTTATTTACTATCATGTTCCTCACTTTTCACATCATTATACACACAAATTTTTTTTCATTTCTGGATTTTCTTCAGACATCACTTCTATATCTCATCTTTTATCACACAGATAAGAGAGATTATAAAGCATTTTAAAGAACGTTGAGTAAGATGTAAGTTCTCATCTCCCTTGTGTCCTTATAGGACTAGTCAGAGGGAGTTCAAAAATAACTACTTTCTTATTTTTAACACATAGAATCATGAAATGAAATATCAGAATGAATTTATTTCATCTGACCTGTCACAACCCAAGGTTTGACTATTGCATCAGATTGATTCATTGCATAGAACCTCGCAGTTGTTTGTTGTTGCATTTGCCTTTACTTAGTGGCTATTTCCCTAGTGCATTAGGCATTTATTGCACTGGTGGCACCAAAAACTTTGGCTTTTCATACAACTAGGCAAATGTCTCTAAAATTATAGAGATCTTACCTTAAATCTCAGCTTATTGCCTCTCCTTGGGCACTATCATCACAGATGTACTATCTATCTTAACTTATGGAAGAGTCTACTTTCTCGCCATATGTTAATCTTTCCCACATTTCCACTGTTCCAACATGACTATGTCCTTTAGGAACCCTTTATAAGCCCAAAGTTTCCACATTAAGGACTGGTAACCTAGTTTGTAATGCTAGTATCCAATCTTCTATATGCATTATTGTTGTCCTAACCTGCCCTTCAAGAGCATAAACATAGGATTCTCTATCCTGATCAGGTCAAGATGGGAATTCTTAGGCACTTGTTCTTCTCTTGCCTGATCCCTTCCACCCTCTCCTGGTGCAACAACATTGCCCCCAGCAATGTGTTCCTCGTGTTCCCCAGTCATTTATAAAATTTACCCTTTACTCTGCATAAGAAAAAGTCACTATAGGGTATACTGGAGAACACTAAAATAGACTCAACACCTTAGTCCTATATCTCTGTAGACTCAGCGAACCTAGAGCTCTGATACCACTTAATTGTCACACATCGTTCGAATAAAATGTTATTAACTAAGCAGAAGTGATCACTAAGCAGCGGATTACCAAAAATCACTAAAAATTAAAACCATTTTACAGAAAGGTCCACACATAGGGAAAACTCTTTCACAAAGGACTGAAGTAATTTGATTACATACTAGTTTACAAATACATGTCCTGCATCATATTTTCCTGAGAATTACAAGCATCAACTGCCCTGTTAAACTAAATACAGGCAGTATAAAATCTCGAGGCACTGAGCCAAAATCTCGAAAGTACTAACTACTAATCCGAGGACCTGAGAGTACAGAGACGACACATAGTACTCTATGTACGACTATACAAGGCATATCAGCCAGTGTCTCCACCTGAGACTTCACTGTTGTCCCTGCTGCTGTTGCTGTCCTTCACCTACTGAAGGATTCCTGCCTCCTTGTCCGCGTCCACCTAAAAATGTGGTTCCCACGGGGTTGAGACAATTGTAAATTGCCCCAGAGAGAGATATAACTCTCCATCATAAACATAGTTATTGCAGTTTAATGAGATAAATCTAAACAGAAGAATCATCATTGTTTTAACAACAGTTGCTTCATTGTTTAACATATTAGAACATTGTTTTTATCTAAAGCATTGTAGCTATATCTTGATAGAGAAGCATGTCACTTATCCATTAAGGAATATGTATAACATTTATTCACTATAGAATTATAACCACAACATATACTCTCTTCAGGCTTAGATCACATAGCTAATGCCTGGTATTGTCTTTGTGGAGTCATGGCCTATAGCCATATTCTTTTAACAAAGTATGGGGATCTTAATCCCTCATATCAACAAGTACAATTCCATTTCTTAACAAGTTCATCATCATGATTATAGAATATGGGTATTTGAACCCTTAACTCATCATAGAATACTTGAAACCACTTATTAGGTAACTTAATAACTTCAGGTCATCTGACCAAGGACATTATGATTCTTTTTACACAAAGCATTCCACATAGTTCACAAAGCTCATATCTCCTCTTGTTACCCATTAATAGACCACAAGGCATATTATGGCTTATAAAGCCCATAAACAATTTCAATAATTAAAACATCATATGGCACACAGGGATCATTAATTTCCAGATTACCTCTCACTGAGCAATAAAGCATATGGAGGCTTATAAGGCCCATAAAACATTTTCAGTATACAGAGCATCATAGCCCATACCTTTCTATGCTCATCCTCTCAACATACCTGCATGATTAGTACTCATGATAACAATCATATATCAGTACCATGCAATACAAGGGTTTTCTTATTACATTCATAACTCATCAATTTGTATTTGAGCTTCACATAGAATTACTCTGTGTTTAAAGTTTCACCTAACATCCTCATATATCAGGGTTTCACATAGTGTTACCTGAATTTAGGATTTCACAGAACATCACCCAGTGTTAGGGCTTCACATAGCATTTGTAGTATTACCCTGTGTTAGGGTTTCATATACCTTTACCCTATTTTAGGGATTAGGGTTTACCATTCATATTCAAGTAGGGTTTCTCATACCCCATTACCCAAATTAGGGTTACATCATCACCCCATATTAGGGTTTCACTCAGTTTGGCCCTAAATTAGGTTAGTGGCTCAATAATCCTTTCAATTAGGGTTTTATGATCTCATTATCATGGATCAAACCCTAATCACAGATTTTATTCATAATGAGAGAATTAGGGCTTAATTATGTAAGCATTACTCTCTCTCTTTCTCTCTCTATCATCCTCTCTTGGATGTTAAGTAGTTCAAGATTGGTCTAGGCCAGCTCTTCATTTAAGTACACATAGTTAGGATTAACCATTATGATCACCTTTAGTCTACATCATTATCAATCAAGTAGCTAACCGACCTTTAATCATATTAGGTGTTCAAATGGTTTAACCAATTTGAACCTCAAAAGTCTTGGTCAGTTAGACCCCAAACGGTCTTGGTCACTTAAACCTCAAAAGTTCTTGACCAATTAAGTTCAAACGGTTTGAAACCGTTTAACAAGGTTGGTGCTTGAAACCATTTAGACAAAACATATTGAAACCAAATGAACTTGGGGTCTCCAAATGGTTTGATACCGTTTGGACCCAAACGGTCTTGAGACAGTTCGAACTCAAATGGTATTAAGACCGTTTGGTCCAAACCCTCTCAAAACCGAATGGACCAAAAAGGTCTTCCATCACTTAGTCAATTTAGGGTTTCAATCATTGAACCATCTATTAATTGGACCAATGACTTATTCTTCAATTGAACCATTGAATCACCCTTCAATTGGACCTTCAATTAGGGTTTTGAACCCAATTGAACTAGGGTTTATAATTAAGAAACCATCACTTAGGGTTTTGAAATCGAGGAACCATCAAGGGTTGACATTGTGGAACTAATTCGATTACAATCATTGATTAACCACTTAGATATGTCATGACCTGACCTAAAATGGTCTTGAGGTCGTTTGTATGACCTCCAAACGGCCTTGAGATCATTTTCCCAATCCATCATTGAAATCTATGAAATTCAATTAGGGTTTGCATCATTGAATCAATCATCAATGGAGCTATTGATTGTATTTCAATTTGATATCATTGGATCTCCAAACATCTAATCATGCTTTATCATAGACTTCCAAACGGTCTTGGTTGACCTCCAAACGGTCTTGAGACCATTTGGGTGATCTCCAAACGGTCTTGAGACCGTTTGGGTTAATCAACCCAAAGCATCGACTTAATTAATTGCAGATTCAGCACTTAGCCGATTAGGGTTTCCACTTAGAGGATTGTCTTTATATTGAATCAATCAATTGGAACCCTTGGATCATCATCCAACATTTTCTAGGGTTCAGGCATCAAATGGTCAACCCATCCAATCGGTCAACTCCTTTAAACGGTTTGGGATCCAAACCTCCAAACGGTTTGCAAACCGTTTGGACCAAGGTTACAAAACTGTTTGCAATAGATATTTTGGAGGTGTGTGCTTATGATGATGTCATCATCATCAAACTATAAACCCACGAAGCTTTCTGTGATTTTCATGGTGACTGCATCAATCAACCAAACAAAATTCCGAGAATGAAGAAAGAATCAACAATTGATAAGGAATTGAATGCAATAACAATATTAAGGGTTCAAGTTATAAAACCCGCCTCCAAATGAGCTCCAAAGCTTCAAGCTCACGTCAAAAATGGTGGAAGAAGATTTCTAAACCCACAAGGTTCGTTCCTCAAGCTTTTGAGTGAAAAGGATTGGCTACAGTTGAAGATTGATTGAAGAAAGAAAGAAATCAAGCATTGATTTTCGATTTCCACCATGGAATCAAGGTGAAATAAGGTCTAGAAGCTTTCCAACATGTTGGGGCTCATCCTCCTATTTCTCCAAGATCCCTTGGTCGTTTTTGCAAGCAAGAAGTTAAAGGGTTTCGAAATTATCCCTTCACCTCAAAGATAAAGGAGTTTATATATGAATTTTATTAAAAATTCATTTAAGAGAGAGAAAGTAGGAATTATCTCCTCAACTTTCTTGCCATATGCCCCCTTTTCTTCATTAGGGACGAGGCTATCTTATTTGCCTCTTATTACTCTCAATTATCCATGTTTTAAAGGAAAACAAACTAAGCACCTTAAATCATATAATAATAATATCCATAAGTGAGTGGATATTACTTTTTCTTATAATAATGTGAGTGAGTTATCCACTTCTTTTGGATATATTCGTGCCTTTTCAAGAAACATGGTCGTACACACATAACCAAACTCAACCATTATAGTTTTTTCTTAAGGGCAATCCAATTAATATAATTATTTTTGCATTAAATTGGATTAGGGTTTCGATTATGCTTAAATCTTGATTATTTTAATATCAAGATTCTCTCTCCTTCAAAATGATTCAAATGAGGCGCCACTCTCAAATTCTTTTCTCTACCTGATTCCAAGAATCATGAGGGACCCTCTTGAATTGGTATTTTGCATATTGAACCCTAGATTTTGGGTAAATTGCACATTACACCAAAACTAGGGTTTTAATGCATAACATTGCTCAACAGGCTCTTTCTTATTATTCAGGTTTGTAGAAGCCATACTACTGCATCATACTCATTCCTATGATGCTTCAACACATGAGGAACATTGTATCATGTACAATTTTCAAGTTAACCCCTCAACTTGGGTAAATTGCACTTTAGTCCAAAACTAACAAAACATTGTTTCAACATTTTTCAAAAGGGACTAAATTTGAAATATAAGTTCCTCTTGAGCCTTAATTACTTTTATAGAGATAAGAGAGAGCATATAATCAACTTCATTAAGTAATACATCTAGGGTTAAGCATAACCCAGGTCAGGGATGTTACATGTTCCCTTCCCCTCCGTCCTCGACATTCACTACAGAGGTCACACCCTCTGTTTAGTCTATAAAATAGAGTAACACCTCTGGTCTTTTCAAGTTGATCAGTCGTTGTGCCCTAGTGAACCTCGGCATGTGAAATCCCCTCCTGAATCTATCTACACAAATCTGCACGCACGAGTGCTCTATGCATCTACTGTACCCACAAAAGACGTCTGCTTGAGTGTGCGACAACTGCTTCCTGGGTTGCCTCAGGCACCCTGCAACTCATTATGGGAGAGGTCATGAAACCAGAGATCGAAAAAATCGACTCTTCCTTGACCTTCATCATTGAAGCGAGGCCAAGGGGCTAGAGTTACAACAAGAGGGGGATATTGGATCAAGAGGAGGTTTTGAGGATTGCTTGGATGTCCACACAAAGGCGCTTAGTTCATCTGCAACTTGCACTGGTGAGGGCCTAGTTGTCACAGTAGCGAGGCCATAACTGGGCATTCTTCCCAAGACTGTGATCTAGGATTCCCGTTTGGGGTTAAATAGGATCAAAAGGCAGTCCTGATTAGAAAGGGACAACTAATTTGCAATGATATGGATCGCAATCATGATAACCACTAATGAAGTGATCTTCTTTCTATTCTGACTTGCTCGCACAAGTAGATCCAACAGTCCACTTAGTTTGGGATCTAAATAGAGAATTCTATTTTCTATATTTATAGCTAATTTCTAATCTATCATACCATTATCTTCTTTGATTTACTTGGACACTCAAAAGAATACCAAAAAGAGTCAAAATTTAACCATAGGCTTATTTTCTCATATAGATAATTACTATGGCCTTACATTCTCAGTTTGGGCATTAGAAAGCATCAATACTTTAATGTTGTTTCAAACATCAATATTTCCTAATAAATTGTAGGATAATCATTTATTTTTCAAAATTTTCTATTAAGACTAACTTCTTATTATATGAGAATATTTCAAGTTTGAGATCAAATGTACTTCTATTTCTAGATATCATCAAATATATGTATACTTAATTATCCTCTGAATTATTCTTCATTGCATTTAAATGTAAAATATATATGGAATGTCTTAGAAATAGATTTAATGTCTTAAATTACCATAATGTATCTATTAGTCACATTGTTGTCCATATGAAATATTCATTCATGTTCATACAACCTGATTACTAATTCTATACACTTAAGCCATTATGTGTGCATTGGTGTGCTAGGTGGCATATAATACATGTTTTATGAACTCATTACATATTAAATCATGGTTAGGTTTATTTGGTCCCTCAGTTAAGTTTTACTAAGAAAACCACATTTTAGTTTTAAATTAGCTATGAAATTTGGGATGTTACAATGGTAGAACAATATTGTCAAGGACTAATAATATATCTTACTACCCTACAAATAAAGGTAGTTGACATGTTTGTGTGCTTATTTTTCTACCAGCAACGAGGGTTCTCAGTTGGCACACAGTTTAGAGTTTTTTTTTCTTTTGACATTTATAATCTTTGTCACTTATTTCTCTATTTTTAATTGATTATTAGGAAATAGGAGGTTGGGGGCATTATTTGACAACCAATTGTGTGTGTCATCTTAAATGTAATGTGTCAACATATATACTATATATTTTTTTATTTTTTAGAATTAAAAATCCATCCATGTGTGTGTACTCTATATAAGAAAGTCCGTGGAAGGCAGACTGAAAATTTCTCCATTATTTTTTGGAATTACAAAATGATCCTCCCTGTGTACACTACACTTTTGTCTTTTCTTTTTAAAATTTACAATTATATAAGGAGACTCATCTGTAGTATATAAGAAGCCCACATATAAGGCTGAATGCAATTTTCTCTATTAGTCTTTGGAGTTACAAATAGGTCCATGTGTGTGTACGCTACACTTTTGTCTTTTTTTTTTTAATTTTATATTCTGAAATGAGACTCTTCTGTACTATATAAGAAAGTCTACTGAGGGCGCTGAATGCAACTTTCTTCATTATTCTCTGTAATTACAAACAAGTCTATATGTGTGTACACTGCACTTTTATCTTTTCTTTTTAAAATTATATATTGTATAAGATAACTCATTTATATTATAAAAAAGCCCACAAAGGGGTTGAATGTAATGTTCTTCATTATTTTTAATTACGAACCGATCCTTGTGTGTGTACACCATTTTTATCTTTTCTTTTTAAAAATTTATATTGTATAAGGAGACTCATCTATACTATATAAGAAAACGCACAGAGGGGGCTAAATGTAAATTTTTCAATTATTTTTAAGAATTACAAACCAATCCCTGTGTGTACACTATGTTGTCTTTTCTTTTTAAAATTTTATATTTTGTAAGAAGATTCATCTATACTATATAAGAAAACCCCTAGAGGGGACTGAATGCAATTTTTCTATTATTTTTTGAAATCCATACTATGTAAAAAAGCCCACAGATGGGCTAAATACAATTTTCTCAAATTTTTTAGAATTACAAACCAGTCCCTGTGTGTGTACACTATGTTGTCTATTCTTTTAAATTTTTATATTGTGTAAGAAGACTCATCTATACTATATAAAAAAATCCCTAGAAGGGGTTGCATGCTATTTTCTCTATTATTTTTTAGAATTACAAACTAAGGAGAAGTGGACGAGGATCGCTGAAGTATTCTCACTATGGTGATTCGGTGAAGAGGGCCTGCCGCCTAGTGATTATTGTTGAGATCCTCTTTTCTTCTGGGTAGACCTCCACGATATGCGAATGTAGCTACTTATGAGTATGTTCTCACTCCTTTCTACCACTACTGAGCATCAAACTGTAACTGTGTCTGAGACAGAGTACACTAAGTTCTTTCAGTATCAAGCAACAAGTAATCTGTTCCTACTGCATCATTCTCCTTACCTATGTGTGTACACTTTACTTTTGTTTTTACTTTTTAAAATTTTACATTGTACAAAAAGACTCGTTTACAATGATATCAAAGGACCTAATGCTTAGAAAGATTGATGATCGTCTAGTTTTGTGGGAACATTGGAAAGGCTTGGTTTCATGAAGAGTTGGCAATTGTCAATTTGGCTCTCATGGTATCCTGTGGGAGAAACCAAGGGAATGCATCTTGAATTTCAACATAGTGAAGGTATCGTGGAAGAGGGGTAGGGGAACATAACATGAAAATGGTATTAGCGGAATCTCGAGGAACCATAAAGGTCAAATGGTTAGAGGTTCACTACGCCTAATAACACTTTGGGCCAAATTGGACCAACACAACTGCATCATTGAGGCGTTGGAAATAGGTTTAACGTTGTTACTTGTCTATAGAGATGGGTAGAGTGGAGGTGTTAGTAGAATGCAACAACCCTTAGACTGGTTAGATTGTTGGGGACCCCCCCCTGGTGAATTTTAAAAGACGCCTTGAAGAGATAGCCAACTCTTTTTGCATAGAGAAGCCACATAAGATGGTATACTGGCTCGCGGAATATGGAGCTAGTCACCTCAATCGGTACAGAACAATTTTCTAACTGACAAAGATGCTTCCGCTCGTTTGGTTTCAATGAGTAGCTAAACGTGTCTATCAACTGCACGGTGTTTACCAATTCACTCCGTTTGGTTTCGTGTTGTTTCAGCTAGCACCTGGAAAAGAAATGGCACAGTCCGTTCTCAACCTGTACAGATTTACGGAAAACCAACTGCGCCATAAACATACGCGGTTCCTTTTCCTTGACCTCGATGCTGCGTTACCCGCGTACGACAGCTTCTTTTTATCATGTTTTTGTTCTGTGGCAACGACACTCCACAGCCGGCACTCCACAGCTGGTTCATGCACATTTCTTAAGTTGTATGTGGTCTCCTTACTGCTAATGAGACAGAGACATCCTCTGCTGTCATTCCAGACGCAGCAAAACGTAGCAACACTGAAACCACCTCCGTAAACAACAGTCAGGGCTCGTTTGGTTTCACTGAAAACAAAAACGCGCGGCTTCAACTGCATTGCGTTTTTCAATTCTGTCGTTTGGTTTCGTGGAGGTCCAACTCTCAGTCGCAAAACCAACTGCACGATGAGTTCACGCCTATATAAAATCGGGAAAACCAACCGTACCGGAATCCTGCGCGGTTCACTTTCCACGGCTGCTTGAGTACTGATCTACCAACGGAGATGTGCATGGACGTGGTGAATTGCTGGACTCCAAAGTGAACTTCTGATCGAAACCTAATCCAACCAAACGAAAATAAACCATACCGTCTCGTTCCATTTTCATCAAACCAAATAAAAATATTTCTGTTCCAACTCATCACCTTTCATTTCGTGTTTTCATTTTCCTGATAGGGGATGATTTTACATCCAACCAAATTAGCCCTCAACCAAACATATTACAAATTAAATAGACACGTTTCATTTACGTGGTACCAAACCAATGGGTTACTGTTCAAATTCAACGTCTTCAATTTCTTGTTTTGCAACTCAGTGTGGGTTAGTCTTACTCCCAACCAAACGGCCCTTAGAAGTTTACCGGTTTCAGATTTTCAACCTTATGTATATCAAAACTCTTAAATGATAGGTTTTTTTCTTATAAAAAGGGAGGATACCACAGCTTATTTAGATTTTGATTTCTTTGCACGAAAGGCATGAATATAATTCTCATGTCTTATGTAAACAAAATATATTTCATTGCCAGATGCCCAAGCGGGGCGTAGGGTTGAAACAAATTTTTTTCCGAGAAAAGCATGATTTCTAGAGGGTGCTGTGCTTTCGTTTATAGAAATTTCACGTCTTTCCGCCTGTAGTTGTCATGAGCGCGCGCCGAGAGAGACTACAGCTACCAAAACCTGACCCTGAGGCGGATCCAAAATGTGATTCCAGGGAGCGGAAAACAATATTAAATCTTGGAGACGGCAGCGAGGTGGTCTACATACCTAGATTCTTGAAGCCGGATCAGTCATGGGAATGGTTCGACTATCTCAATGAGAATATCCCCTGGACGAGACCATTCATCCAAGTTTTTGGAAAATCATGCCTTCAGGTGCTTCACAGTTACTTCTCGCTATTGTTTGAACATCTAATTTTAATGCCATCTATTCATTATTCACATATTTTTGCACTCCAGTCTGATTATACATAGCCGTAGTAATTGGGACATAAGTTTCAACATAATCTCTTCTCGTCTGACATTTGTTTATCTTGTTTAGTTGATGACGAAGATTATTAAGTAATCGTTATTGCTGAAAAAAGAAACTAATGAATGCCAGACTTAATTGTTAGAATCATAATTTAACTTCTTACCCATGGGGGCATCTGAGTATTGGAATTCAGTGACAATGTGTAAATGGACAAAACGTAGTCAGATTCGTACTTTGAGATTTACCCAACAGTTTTCTAGTTAAGTAATCCAGAAAATGCAGTTGGAATAAGTATGGAAAAAGTGACTTTAATCATTCATGGAAAAAACAATCTAATCTTATAATAGTTGGCACAAAACATCTCAAATTTAGTATGTATATAAACACATGAACAAAAGCTCTGTAGTTTCTTATTTGGTTTGCATGTAGAATGTGAAGGTGGCTACGAGAACCAGGATCATGGCTTTGAGTGGGTGTGTAGAGCTTGAGCTGACACTTTCAGGCGCAGTACATAATGATATTGAATATTTCATGACACAAACTTGTGTAAAATTATTCATTCAAATTTGTGATTTTGCTGACATCCGATATCCATGACTATCAACTGTATGGTACTTTCAGGAAAAGTACTCACTTAAGACAGGTGTCACACTTAATATATGCTCCAATCCAGATAAATCCCATTTTTTTTTATTTTTTTCTTTACAAATTATCCAATTCTTGGTTTGATGTTTGTTATATGGATTCAATTATTTTTCTTAGTTATTTACGTATTTACTTAGAATCGTGAGGGTTTTGAGTCACTAGTTCATAAATACCCAGGCTTGAGGCATGTCCAGACAAATGATTTAATTCGAGAAAATCACTATCAGTTCCTTTTCTTAACTCCTCCTTTCTGGTGATTTGTGTAATATTAGTTGGTATTATAGCCCAACCTAACTCCATTAGAGTTTGATCTGACCCCCTCCCATGTCACCCTATCTTTCCCTTCTTCCCCCTGTGTCTTTCAATTTCTTTCTTATATAGGCTGACTGCTACAAGACAACACTGCAACACTAGCACCATTGACCTAATGGAGTTTACCAACTCCAGTCTAGGAAAAAGCAGTCCCCACCGACCCATGCCTTCTCTTACCTAAGCTGCTACTGGCTAGCCAAGAGGTGTGTTAGGGTCCCACTTGTCCTAGAGAGAGAGTTCATTGCCCCTTTTACCCTATGACAACAGGCTGTACGACCACCGATATTTCCACCTCCAGACAGTATAATCACCTAATGTCAATGGGAGATTGGGAACCATCTCTAAAGTGATGTTTAGGCCCTAGACTTGATTCCCTGGAGGCGCTCTTACTTGAAGAAAAGGCTATAGGGTGCTTCATTGCGTTTTGGAGCAGTGCTGCAGGTTACAAATGAGATATCATGCAAGTTTTTAGCTGCTTCCCTCAATGTGATCCTCTTCTTGAATTTCTCTCCTTCGTGTTGTCTACACTTTAGATGTGAGTTCTTCATCACATACTTGCGGAGATTCTCTCACGACTAAATTCTGTAGTTAGTTGCAGCATCAAGCCGGCTTCAACCTTCGACTAATAAACATAGAGCAATATTAAAATCAACACCAAAAAAAGTATATCTAGTGGGGTGATCACCACCACCACCACCACCACCACCACAACAACAACAACAACAATTATGGAACCAACCCAATTACATGATCAAGCTAGATACTGATTTTACTACATCAAATCTTGTCCAGAATTGCTCCTTGAGTGGTTGCAAAAATTGACAAATAATTTTAGCTCCATTGCCTGGATGAGGAGAAAAAGCTACATGTGCCATGACAAAACTAAACGGTGGCACTCTTGCTTGTGGGCATCCTTGCTGCACCCTCTAAAATCCTCGAATGTTTTGCAGTCTGCCATCTAGGAATATTTTCTGCCACACGACTATAGTCAACGCTTTTATGTTCGATTCTCTAAGCTGACATAGGGCACATACTAAAAATATACTTAAAAGTTCTCTGGAGTTATTCAATCGGTTAGGAGTACACAACGAGGAAGCTGCCGCAAATTACCAACTTCAACCGAGGCTGCAATGTATAAATTGCAAATTAGCTAGCTTTTGTCATTGTTTGCCTTCAGGATGCGCTTCAGGTGGCGATGCTTTTCAATGATTAGTTACAACAATGCAAGCCGGTCGAGATAAAGTTGTCATGCGACACTTACAACAATTACGTCATCTCTTACCATTGCCCCAACAACTTCCACATCCTCCTTGAAGATCTAGCCAGTGCCAAAGGATGAATATGTGTTGCATGTGAGTCAACCTAAAGACGACAACGACTATGACAAAAGACCCACACAAGGTTCTCTTCTGCTATAGGCACATGGGGTTCGCATCAAGATCTCGTCGCTCATCGTTCTTCTTGTCTAATGTTGAGTGCAATGATAGGATGTGCATGGTGGCTGTTGACAATGGTGGCTTGATCAACATTACCTCCACGAAAACAATAGAGACACTTGGTCATAGTCACAAACTGAGCTGATTCCTCAACCTTATGCTTGCTAAGGAATGACTATCACTACAAGTATTTCCAATTAGCACAAAGATACTTGGTCCATTTCTCCTATCATGCCACGTACAAGAATGCGATGTAAAATGATGTCACACCTCTTGAGGTGGCGCAGATCGTGTTGGGACGCCTGTGGTAGTTTGACTATCATGTACAACACGTTGGCTACTCCCATACATGTACTTGTTTCATTTCTGGCAAAATCTGCGAATGGTTCCAAGCACCACACGTGCAACTTAAAATGTGCTTTGTACCTTCTAGTAGTCGCCACATGGAGGACAATTGGTAGCCATACCCGACTCACTGATAAGGTGATGACTTAACTTTCAAATCTCGGGGAGTTGATGTAGAACTAATTCATACTCAACCCTTGATTATATCAAAATAAAGCCCATTTAGTTTTTTCATATTTATTTGCAAATTTTCTAGCTTAGGGGTTTATTTCGACATGTATGTATATATTTTGCTTACTTTGAATATTCCCACCCTCGCGGCATGACCGGGCAAATGATTCGAATAATAAAATGTCGATTAGTTTTCCTAATTTCCCTTCTTCTCTTGATGTGTGCCACATCAATTACGTATGAAAGTTCTGTCATGCGTGCCACATCAATTACATATGAAATTTCCTTTATGACACTTCATGTTAGAAGATTTGAAGAATGGTATAGATAAAATGAAACCACTCAACTGCTAATGCGACACCTAAGACTAGTAATAATTTCATATGAATTTTTGTTCCGTGAAGAAACATACATTAATGTTATAATTTTTAAACTATGTATGTCATGTATGCATATTTTGATTGAAAGCATTATCTTGAAGTTAAATTTATTGAATCAATCCTTCATATCGCACTACCTTTGCCAAATTAATAGTGGGAACAATACATATAACCCAAAAAGGTATAAAATAATATAACATAATATCTTGAAGTTTACTTTCTTGGATCAACCCCTTATCGACCACCACATTCACCAAATAAATAGTGGGAACGACATAAATAACATTGCAAAAGGTATACAAAAGAGAAAGTCTCCTTAACAATGAAATTAGAATATCTTGTACAAGATGGTGCATAGACACAAAGTGTATCGTTTTTGTCACCTCGACCATGATCTACATCAATCCTTTTCTTTTTTAACCTTTTATGTGGGACATCGTTTTGATCCACACCTTTTCTTGAACAATAGTTGGGTTTGACTCCTTGTGCTATTCAATAATCACACAAACTCTGGGATTTGCGGTGGATAGGTAAATTAAGGATGGTTTCTACCTCGTGCTGTTCAGTAATCATGCAAACTCTGGGATTTGCGGTGGGTAGGTAAATTTAAGGATGGTTTCTACCTTAACGAAAAAAGTGGCACTCAACTTTACGTCAAATCTTACGTGGTATCCCATAATTGCACATCGATTACTAGCTTTTAACACCATACAACAAGATCTTTAAGGACTAACCATTGAAACTTATAGATGATTAGGGGATTGATCATCATTGGTGTTTTGCCCTTTCATACTACATCAGTAATTCATCGTCATTGTCATCTAAGCTTCAATCCC
Organism: Alisma plantago-aquatica; assembly: GCA_963693085.1. Taxonomy (NCBI): domain Eukaryota; kingdom Viridiplantae; phylum Streptophyta; class Magnoliopsida; order Alismatales; family Alismataceae; genus Alisma; species Alisma plantago-aquatica. The sequence continues at coordinate 806,041,939 of OY856409.1, forward strand.
AACTGTGGAAAATAAATGCGAGGCTAATGGGATATTTTCTTATTGATAGATGGGACACTCCTCTTCTATATATAGGTAAGGAGGCAAGTACAAGGGAAGTAATCTTAACCCTAATGGGCCAAGACAATTAGGCCCGTCTAACATAATAAACTGAATAACAATAGTACTAACACCCCCCTCAAGCTAGAGTATGGGTGAAACACATAACCAACTTGGACTTACATTACTCAATTAGACGATATGACAAATAAAAAATGTTTTTCATTCCCCCTTAAACATGACTCTTCAAAAAATGATTCGATGACGCCACCTTTTGAGTAGTGTTATGGAGGTTGGAAATACTCGAGCTTTGGAGAAGGTCTTTTGAAGTGCATCTAATGGACTCCAAACACCATAGCAAAAACTCACCACCATCAATCTAGAGCAGACGATAAAAAACTCCATGACTACACCATTTTCACTGGTGAGGAATGTGCGATAGTGGTATAAGTGCAATCAATACATCCTGCGTACATAACACAATACAAATGCACATGCACAATGTCGATGTAGTAGTAGAGGTATCTTCCAATCGTCTGAAAAGTGTAGTCAACTGGAATTAGCGTAGAAGATCACAAACGTGCATAATGTCTCATGGACACGAACTAGACGAGATGCTGATCACAACAAATGGATCTATCTAGAATATGACTCTTGAGGGCTTCATGGGAATGAAGGACACCATCAAGGAAAGTCAACGTAAATCACTAGAAGAACCATCTTGGTATTTGAAGATGCAACTTCGAGAAGACATGAATAAAATAGCTCGGTGAAGATAAAATCTGGAGTAACATCAACCTTGCATATACATAATTTGCAGGATAGAAATTGATGAGCTTCTGAGAAGTCTGATGTGAAGAAGCAATCATCTTCTCATTAGAATGTAGAGAGAATGATCAATTGAAGTATCATTAACACAAAAGGGAACTAGAGACTGGAATAAGCGCAACAAGCTCTGTCCTGAGTCCCGACGTACATAATGCGATACAAATGCTAAAAGCTTGGTGTCAATGTTGCAATTGAGATCTTTCAACAATGTTTGATGTCGATGGCCAACTGGAATTAAGCACAGACAGGCAACCCAACTGCATGAAGCACAATATTATTGGGAAAGAGATACACTAATGATGCATCAGAAGCACAAATAAATACAGTGTCATTTGGGAAAAGGCACTGGAAGCACAAATAAATACAGTGTCATTTGGGAAAAGGCACTGGAAGCACAATGCTTAGTGGGAATGAAGCGCCACAAAGACATTGGAAAGGGATGTGCTGAAGAACAAGAAGCTCCATGGAGATCTGAATAGCCTGGACTAATACATATCATCTCTCTTATACTCTTCTCCTCATACATTCTCTCTATTTCTCGCCCGTACACCAATTATAAAATGATTGAGTAGTTGGTGTGGAAAAGAAACAATACCCCCCGTGCATTTGGAAATTGATGCACACATGAGGGGTGGTAGGGGAGGGGTAGAATTGTCAAGAGAGGGAGCAAAAAAAGCCACAGATTAATGCACACTATTAGAAAAAATTAGGTAGGAAAGCAATACAATTTGTTAGATTGGTAACATCAAAGTTTAAAACAACCAACCCTCTTTTTTTAATTCTCGGCCCCATTTTCCTTTGGTTCCTAGTTGACTTCTGCTTTGTGTTTTCCTAATTCTCAATACATCATACAACTGTCTTTCTTTTAGCATGTGCGGCTACTTTTTCACACCTGCCTATTTTGTTTTTGAGCGGTGGAGCCATTGGCAACAACAGAAGATACGTCTTGCGGTTGCAAGCTGACTTCATTCACGGCTGGAGCAATATATGCCAATATGTATTGAGGGTCGGTAGATGAGGAGTGAGCCGACACGATGGCTACGTAAGGAAATAGCACCAGTATGGAAGGACTTATTCGTAGATACAGGGACCAAGGTCTTGCATCAATGACTAGCCATCTTCCTGCTGGAAGGATTATTGGGGGGATAGTGCCCGCGTCTAGCAAGACATCACTCAGTGTCGAGGAACGAACGCTCCTACGCACACAGATGGCAACATGGAGTAAGTGCCGATACAGACGAATATCTTAGTGGAATGGATTGACCCAACGACAAGGAATACGATTATGATATGGAAGAAGAGATAAAGTTGGGGCTTTGTCACATGTGGAGATTTGCTGCGCGAAGCATTATTGGGAAAAATAGATGATGGCATGACAATATGGATAGAAGACGATGGTGCCTGGATGGTCATGTGGTGGGATCCGGAGATCTGGGATGCTTTGAATGGTGAGAACAAGGAATGAAGTTTCGTCAGGTATCGGCGGTATTTCGACTGAAATATCGATACCGACAGGTATCGACACGGAAACATGCGTGCGTACCAATAGGATCGCAAATACCGATAATATCAACATGTATACCGCCAATACCGCCATGTTTTGATGGTTTTGGTGCAAAATACACTACTAATTTCACTGTACCGACCGAAACCGGCGGTATACCGACGGGTATACCGTTTTTTGCGAGAATGACTGTTGTTACTTACCGGGAGGAGAAAAGAAGGTACATTTGGATGATTTTTGTCGATTGGAGCTAATACCAACCCAAATCAAGGTAATTCTAACTAATCTCTTTCATTTCTACCATTAGCAACCTCTATCTCTTTTTCCTACCTTTTTCTTCCACTTTTGCCTAAAAAAGTGTTTTTTACCACCAAAGCCTAGTATTACTCCAATTTTTATATGTTTGCGTGAACTATACATACATCTATAAGTATATTATGTAGATAAGCAATATTATCACTAGATCTACCTACTCACAACACTATTAATTACTATTATCATACAATTTATCTAAGCATATTACAATTAGTATTGATATAATTAGTTACTTATTTATGTTTAGTGGGTGATGTTTTACTAAAGAGCAATGTGAATATAATACAAAGGAGTAATATACATTTATACAGTATTGCACATGAATGAGAACCACAGAACTTCATACAATTTGCCAATAATGATGTGTATGAGGAGCATGTGACTACATACAACCACCTTTATAGGATACACATGTCATGGCCGCAATATCTCAGTAATATCAACTCATTACCGTATGGAGAACCAGTGCGCCACTCAACATACAACTGATGTGAGTTGTAAGTAAATGTGTTATTCATATGTTATTAATTGTATACTATTGTATAATTGTGTGTATTTATGTTTGTGGTTTGTGCTAGTAAAATTTCATATCTTAATTCCTACATTTTGTCATCGAAATCCTTCATTGAAATCCCAACGGAACAGGACAGATTCCTTACCTCCCACATGATGGACCCCCCCTACACACCCAATATAGAATTTTATTGCATAAAACATTGTATATAGGTGTAGAGATTACACCTGTAAAGTTTCATGAATTAATTCGTTCATTTTGGCGTCGAAACGACCAAGATTGCATCTGTCGGTATTTCCGTCGGTATATCGGTAAATACCTATTTCCAAGTTGTCGAAACGACGTCGATATTGGTCACCTTGTTCCTTGGGTGAGAAGGATGCGAGAAAAGGACCACTAGATGGGACTTGGGGAGGCAATAAACATTAATAATGGCCGGGATAGAGAGCGCAGGCGGTGTCAACAAAAAAGATTAGACTTTTATGAAAGAACAAGAGAGAAGACGAATATAGAGGTCGGGATGATGGCTGGAGAGCGGCCAAGCCAAGAAGAGACGACAACCGCCCCCAGGCAGCTCTGTCTTTTTCTCCCTAGGTTAGGATCGATCTTCTGATACCATGTGGAAAATAAGATGAGAGGCTAAAGGGATATTCTCTTATTGACTAGACAGGGCACTCCTCTCCTATAATATAGGAAAGGAGGCAAGTAGAAGGGAAGCAAACTGAACCCTAGTGGGCCAAGACAATTAGGCCCATCCAACATAATAAACTGAATAACAATAATTCTAACACCAACCATGTATAAGTTATTGGATCCTTATTCTTTATTAAATCAATGTTTTAGCCTTTAGGTCTAATCTTAAATGCTCAAACAAAAAATTATGAGAATCCATCTCATAAGAAGTGATAGTGTAATGAGTGAGTGTCTACATAATGTAATGAGGTATCAATTTATCCGACCAACCTAGGGAGTAGGAACATACAAATACACACTCGAGACACCATGATTTAAAAAAAACAAGACACAAATTCTACACTTATAACAACAAACACGCACAAATATATGTTGTTGCACACAAAAAGGTCTAAAAAAAGGTTCTAAAGTACATCATCATCATCTAAGCCTCAATCCCAATCACGTTGGGGTTGGCTACATGGATCCTTCTTTTCCAATAAGCTTTGTTATGGATCATATCTGATCAAGATGTAAAGATTCAAAATCTCTCTATGTAAGCTCTTCCCAACTTATGCTTCTGCTTCTTTAATTTATGTTTGACTCAATAACCTTGCTTCAAATAGGTGTATTTTTCGGTCTACACTGCACATGTCCATACCATCTTTAACGACCTTCATGCAACTTGTCCTCGATGTCCACAAAAGTACAATATGTGATTGATAAATCCAAACACAAAAGAAAACTAAAATAGAAACTGACGTTCACATTTCAGAATCAAACATTTTATATGAAGAATGTTGCAATCACAATAGGGTTACATTTTTAAAATCAACCAATATATGTGGGGATTGATGAAACCAAAGTACATTTGCAACGAGAGCAAATGCTATGTATCGACTATTGAGAATGGTGAGTTATAATATAATTCCATGTCATATCCCAAGATCATTAATTATAAGAATGATGTTTAATAAATGAGTATTTATGGAAGATCGGTCTAGGAGGGGTAGGACATATTAGTGTAGTGGAGGAGAAGATGTGGTGTGGGGACGAGACACCATGTCCTCCCCAAATAGGGAACGACATTGAGTCTTCCATGCTCACAATGCGTTAATTCCATGTGCATGCCATGCCTGCTAAATATATAGATCAAAGTGGACACGTAAGGGTTGTGTCCATGGTTTGTTTTCATCCAATGTGTCTAGGACAACCACGACTGCCTTGGGGAAGTGCCTGTGCTTTCTAACCGCTAACCTCTCTCCTTTATTCGAGTATGGGACCGATTATATTTTTGAAGCATTGGTGGATTTGGTAAATAATAATTCAACCTAAGAGAGGCTTGGCACTTTCCCAACATTCAATGTAATGGCTAACCAACCAACAGTTTCATCCAATCCATCCCACTAGCTCTAATGCAACATACAAGCTCAACACTTAACCAATCCTCCTAAGGGTTTGTTTGCTTGGGGTAAATACTTGTTCACTTTTGTTTGCTAAGCAAACTATTCAAAAACAACAAAATGATCCACACCTAATTTAGCATAATTGGATTTACATTATTTTCTACATGAAACAAAAACATGATACTAATTGTTTTAACATCATGTTTGTGACTTGCTTGAACGAAATGAATAAAACTCGATTGGTGATATGAATTCAATGTTTCATTCAACTTTAGCCATTCAAATATGACCTAAGATGCAGTCTTTGGCCTCTTTAGTCAGAGCAAGGTACTAGGAAGAGTCCCCATCTTCAACCCACAACGCTTCTCTCCACATTTAGAATTCCAAAAGTTGAACCCCGGAAACAATTGAAGGTCCTCTTGCTTGATGAAAAATAGAAGTTGGATGATGATAATTTTGACATAATAAAGAAGGCCTTGTTAAAGCCCACTCTTACTAGCTACAACTGTGCTAGTTTTGTTTTCTTGCCCCCTGTCTCACCCTCATCTTTTCCGCTTACCCCATGTGAGGGAGAAACACTTAAAGGGGATGATTGTGGAGAACTGTAGGCCGCTCTGTTTCTTAATTGACAACCACCTTCTTTACTTCTAGTATTGACTCCTTGGAGTGGCATAAATGTAAGCAAGAAAACATGTTTTTGTTAATGCCGATCTCATCTGCTTTTAAAGACCTGTGTAGACAGTTACATAAAGTGGGATTAAACATAAAGAATAGATAAAAAAGACTACAAAGACTTGTAAAACAAAATATCTCATTACTTCCCTCAAGATGGAGCATAGATGCTACCAATGCCAAGCTTGTTGCATCATACATTCCCTAGTAAGGGCCTCGATGAAGATATCTACTTTTTGTACGTCTGAAGACACAAGAGGAGTGATAATTTCATTGCACATAAATGCATGTCGCCAAAAATGAGAATCCACATCAATGTGTTTAGTTCTGTCATTGAAGACTGGAAGACTGCAATTAAAGTGGCAGCCTGGTTATCGCAGTACATTGTAGGATAGGAGTTCGGATGGCCAAAATTTGTCAAGAGATATTTGATCAGTGGAATATAAGACACGAGACAATGAAATGATTTTGTTAAGCAAAATCCTAGTCTTGTATGTAGGAGACGGGTTCACTTACATGTTGGACTGAAATCCTAATGGGCCAAACATACTTAGGCCCATGTACATAGTAAACTCAATAACTATTAACTCTAGCACCCGAATCCACATGAATGTGTTTAGTTCTCTCATTGAAGATTGGAAGACTACAATTAAAGTGGCAGCCTGGTTATCACAGTACATAGGAATAGGATAGGAGTTCGGATGGCCAAAAATTGTCAAGAGATATTTGATCAGTGGAATATAAGACATGAGACAATTAAACGATTTTGTTAAGCAAAATCCTAGTCTTGTATGTAGGTGATGGGCTCACTTACATGTTGGACTGAAATCGTAATGGGCCAAACATACTTAGGCCCATGTACATAGTAAACTCAATAACTATTAACTCTAGCACCCCTTAAAGCTGGAGCATGGGTGAAACACATGCCCTTCTTGCTAAGAAAAGATTTAGAAGAAAAACATACTGCACAAAGAACAATATTGCGTACAAAAAATTGGTCTTCCCTATATCTTGTAATACAACAATTAAAGAACTCAACCACTCACCTGAAGCAAGTAGTAATAGCAAGAACGTCTTCTAACCGTTAGAAACCCTAGATCTTGAGAGGGGGGAATTGGGAAGACGAACAATTGAAACAAGAGAGGCGGGAGAGAAAGCTAGGGCACTGTTCCTTTCAAAGAGAGGACCCAAGATTTTCAATTTACTGCTCGCATAATCTTTTTCTGTATTCCTTAATGTTGTATTTATACAAAGAGGCCCGACCCATTGCTTGGAGCCCAAGGCTTATACAAGTAAAAGGAAAATACAAAGAGAAAAGAGCGGGATACAAGATAATACTCATATGGTCATTTCACCAAACATGTAGAGTGCTCTACATCACCCCATACCCCCCCACAAACTGGACGAGGGTAGCTGAAGTCCCAGTTTGAGCCGTAGAAATCGAAACACAGTTTTGGTGAGAGGTTTGGTGAAGACGTCGACCGGTTGCTGGGATGAAGCAATGTGAGCAGTAACAATGTGCCCTAGGGCAACTTTCTCACGAACGAAATGGTAATCAATCTTAATGTGCTTTGTTCTAGCATGAAACACCGGATTGACAGAGAGCTGAAGGGCTCCCAGATTATCACAGAAGAGTTGAGCAGACTATCGAAGAGGAACACAAAGATCTCGAAGAAGAAACAAAATCTAGGTAAGCTCAGCTGTTGTGGAAGCTAGAGCTCTGTATTCAACTTCACTGCTAGAACGAGCTATAATTGTCTGCTTCTTTGCACTCCAGGAAATACAAGTGTTGCCGAGAAATATACAAAAACATGTAGTGGATCTTCTGGAAGAAGGACAACCTGCCCAATCAGAGTCACTGAAGGCAGTGAGTGTGATGTCCATTGCTGGCGTAATGGTTAGACTGACAACTAGAGTTCCTTTCAGGTATCTAAGGATACACTTAACCAAAAGAAAATGATGTTGAGTTGGAGAGGCCAAGAATTGACAAGAAGTGCTGACCGCATATGCTATATCAGGTCTAGTGATCGTGATATATTGTAAACAACCAACTATCCGTCTGTATAGATGAGCATCCACAAAGTTGGGAGAGTCAGAAACCTTGTGAAAATTAAGAGCTATAGGAGTAGATGCAGGTTTACAGTCACTCATATCGGCATGTCTGAGTACATCAATAATATACTTCTCCTGACTAAGTAGAAGCCCTGAGGAGGAAATAGAAATTTGAATACCCAGAAAATAGGACAAGTTACCAAGATCTCGAAGATTGAAGGTAGCACCTAGTGTGTTTTGAAATTGGTTCATCAACTTCTCATTATTCCCAGTAACGATAATATCATCAACATAGAGGAGAAGATAAATAACATCTTGTCAATGAGAATATACAAACAAAGAAGGATTGACAATACTGCAGAAGAACCCAAACTCAAGTAGAAAATCACTGGGTTTGTTAAACCAAGCTCGTGGAGCTTGTTTTAGACCATAGAGGGCCTTGTTAAGCTTGCAAACATAATCAGGAAATTTGTATTAATAAAACCCGGAGGTTGTTCAAGAAAAACAGGTTCCAACAGATCACCATTCAAGAAGGCATTGCAGATGTCAACTTGCATCAATTTCCAGTTATAGGTCGTGGCTAGAGTGAGAACAACACGAATAGTAGTGGCTTTGACAACATGTTTGTAGGTTTCAATATAATCTACCCCTTCTTCCTAACTATACCCCTTAGCCACCAGACGTGCTTTGAGCCTTTCTAAGCTGCCATCAGCTTTTAATTTTGACTTAAACACCCATTTGGAGCCAACAACATGTCCATGGGTTGGACGAGGAACTAAAGTCCAAGTGGCATTCTGTTCAAGAGCTGTAAGTTCTTCCTTCATAGCGTGAACCCAGTGAGGGCACTTAAGAGCACCTATGACGGAGCGTGGTATGTCAGGAATAAGATGAACCGTCATCGCATGTGGAGATGTATGTTGAAGAAGACGTGCCTTGGATCTGGTGATCATATGATGAATATTTGTGCTTGATTTGATACGACTTGGCTTCGGTGGTAAAGTCGTGGAGTCTGGAACTGACTGACTGATATGAGCATCGTGGATAAGTGGAACAATGTTCATGGATGCAAAAGCTAATTCAGTAGAGACATTTGTAGATTTGCAGGGTGAATCAAGAGAAGCACTTAGCTGAGATGATTCATGCATAGCAGGAGATTGACAACTAGATACATATACCAAACTTGAGGAAGACATAGATGTACTCAGGCCCTGATTAACATTTGTAATATTTGGAAGTGTATTAACATCCGCAGTATAATCCTTGCTTGGTGCTGATGTTGACTGCAAATTAGCAGCAGGTTCGGAGAAATCATCCATTGCTTGAAGAAAGTTAAAGAAGACAAATAACTCGCCCAAAGCAACATTTTACAGAAGACAAATAACTCGCCCAAAGCAACATTCTCTGGGATGTGTTCTTTAAAAGGAAACACATTCTCATTGAATACAACATGTCTAGAAAAATAAATGTGACCAGTAGAGGCATTTAAGCATCTATATCCCTTATAGGTGTCACTGTAACCCAGAAAGACACAGGGAAGTGATCGAGGTTGTAATTTGTGTTTATTGAAATCTCGTAAGCAAGGAAAGCATAAACACCCAAAGGCACGCAACATATCCTGATCAGGTTTCTTTGTAAATAATCGAAACAAAGGATATAAACGATCATTTGTCTTAGAGGGCAGACGATTAATGATAAAATTTGCAGATGAGAAAGCTTCAGGCCAAAAGATTAAAGGGACTTTAGCATCCAACATCATAGTCAATCCTAATTCCACATGTCTGTGCTTTCGTTCTACCAGACCAACCTGTTCATGTGTATGTGGGCAGGAGAGATGATGAATAATGCCATTTGAGTTGAGGTAACTTGACATTTTGTGATTAACAAACTCTCCGCCTCCATCAGTCATGAGCACTTTAATCTTAGCATGAAACTGGTTATCAATCATTTTACAAAAGAAAACAAAATGATCAAACAGGTCAGACTTAGCCTTCAATGGATAGAACCAAGAAAAGCCAGTGCATTCATCAACAAACAGAGCATAGTAGCAGAATCCTTGTTTAGAAATTACAGGAGATTTTCCCCACAAATCACAGTGGACTTGTCCAAACAGGACAATACTTTTAACATGTCTATTTAAGAAAGGTAATCTATGGCTTTTGCCTAGTTGACAACTATTGCAGAAATCGAGCTGCTTATTTGATGAGCTTATTTGATTACTAGACTCTAGATATTGCTGTACTTCTCTATGAGTATGACCTAGCCGTCTGTGCCAAGTGATAGCTGTTGTAGTGGATCCTTTTATCGACAGAAGAGCTTTATGTCTCTCGGAAGTAATGGAGTACATCCCATCCTTAAGAACCCCCTGAGCCATAATTCTGTGTGTCTGCAAGTGTTGTATAAGAAATAAGTCTCTGAGAAAGATGAAATAGCAAGGAAATTCATGGGTTACTGAGCAACAGACAATAGGTTCCTCTTTATAGATGGAACTACTAAAACCTTCTCAAGAGGTATAACATGCTCCTGTATGATGTGCGATTGTCCGATACAGGTGATAGGGAGATAAGTTCCATCTCCAATCATTATGAAATCATATCCTTTGTAAGAAATAACATTACCAAGAATACCTGCTTTCTGAGCGATGTGATTTGTGGCACCATAGTCCACCTGCCATTCAGTTAGGTTGAAGTTACTTGGCTCAGACACCTACAGAGCTGCCATGGCCTTGGCTTGTTCAATCACTGCATTTTCAGTAAGATTTCGAGGGATCTCTGGACTCTGATAGGAGTTGTCAAAACGATGCCAGCATCGATAGGCTTCATGCTCTCTCTTACCGCAGATCTGACAGAAGACTGGAGGTCGAAACGAGTTGTCAAGGTTTCCAACTGATGACCTGATGCTCTGGTTGAAACTACACCCTTGAGAAGAGAACTGGTTTGAAGGACGGATTCCAAGGAGTCCTGGATTAGGATTGTATTGCTGTGGAGAAGGATGAGGCATCCGATAGTTTCCTCTCCCAGGATTTCTAGGTCCAAAGCTAGATCGTTGTCCCAGAAAAGCTAGATTAGGAATGGAAAAAGATTCAATAGAAGATTGACGCATATCATGATCCTTCAACAGCGAGACGACTTCATCATATGAGGGAAGGGGAGGTCTCATCATTGACACAGTAAAGGTTTCAAACTCGGATCCAAGGCCACTGAGAAGAAAGTAGACCTTATCATCATCGGACTGAAGCTTACCGATGGCATGGAGTTGGTCGCAGATGGGTTTGAACTCTCGTATATAGTCCACCACAACTTTGTTTCCTTTTTGAATTCGTCGCAGACTTGTAGTTAGCTCAAAGCTCCTGGACTGAGTGGATTCACAGAAGTTCTTTGCAAGAGCACTCCAGATCTGAGCAGATGTAGATAGACCTACCACGACTCCGAGCACTTCCTCGGTCAGAGTTCCCATGATCCATCCCTTGATCATCCTATCAGTCCTCATCCACAACACGTATGCAGGATTGGATGTGATCGTTCCTTCATCATCTATGATGATCTTCTCTGGAGCCTTTTCTGTTCCGTTGATGAAGGATTCGAGAGAGTTGCTTTCGATCAACGCTCGAACTTGAACCTCCCAGTAGAGATAGTTGGAGCTGGTGAGTTTGAGGGAGACGAAGTTGGATACATTGATGCCGACAGGGTATGGATACTTCGACGCCAATGCTTTTGACTTGGATGAAGGTCCAGTAACTGAAGAGGAAGACATGATTGAGAGAACGACGGAAGCGATGCTCTGATACCACATTAGAAACCCTAGATCTTGAGAAGGGGGGAATTGGGAAGACGAACAATTGAAATAAGAGAGGCGGGAGAGATAGCTAGGGCACTGTTCCTTTCAAAGAGAGGACGCGAGATTTTCAATTTACTGCTCGCACAATCTTTTTCTGTATTCCTTAATGTTGTATTTATACAAAGAGGCCCGACTCATTGCTTGGAGCCCAAGGCTTATACAAGTAAAAGGAAAATACAAAGAGAAAAGGGCGGGATATAGGATAATACTCATATGGTCATTTCACCAAACATGTAGAGTGCTCTACATCACCCAATACTAACGAGAATCGAGATTCAACCATTAGATGAGCATGTGCATTCCAAAATAAACATTAGGGTTCTCGATCATGTTGGAACATGCATATGGAGTAGTAGACAAAAGAAGAGGTGCATTCATTTGACTTGCCAATCTAATCAACATCGTCATCAAAGTAGTTTCCCACAAGTAGGACCACTACTGGATTGATATGCGGTAGTGAGGTTGATTGCACTACAATAGGTAGTTAACATGTGAGACATATGCACTGCTACAAGAAATATGCCCTACAAAAGCTAGGCGACGGAGTATGGATGAATAAGTGGGTAATGAGGCAACATGACCAAATGAATTATGTTCTTCAAAACAAAAAAAAATTGCTACATATGTGCACAGGCAAATATGCATAGCTTCGGATGCTCTGTTACTCTTGATCTCTCCCTCACACTGACTACAGAGAACAATGAGTGGTTGAGGTGGACAATGGTAAAAAGGATTCCCCCTCAAAAAATAACTAGACAACCCTCCCATAATTATCTCCGATTGAGGGAATCACATATAATCTTCTCTTGTTTCTTCCCTCTAGATCTCCCCCTCACGCTAACTACAAAGGAGTGGTTGAGGTGGACAATGGGAAATAGGACTTGGGACATATAGATGAAAAGCTTGCAACCGAGAAGCATAACACCACAATAGACAATCAACAACAACATTGTATGGGTCCCGCTATCCTTAGTAGGTGGAAGTCAAGGGGAAGCCGACCTCGAAAACAAATGGTATACAATGATTTCTGGAGGAAGATCAAAGGAGTTAGAAAAAGAGTTGCATAAAGGCCATTGAGTAGAAGAACTAGTTAGAAGAGTAATAAGCCAAATAAATCAAAGAATAAATCTCAATGATCGCTTGAAGCAATATAGAAAAAAATAGCCCCCAAACGATTGCACCACTTGCTTCCCAATATTCATGCAAAGAGCCAACTTCAAGCATCGTAGAAGTAGGGCTGGTGTAGTCATGTTAGAAATAAGATATCATCCTTCCTTCACCACTTCCCTGATGTTCCTCCTTTGGTTCTAGTCCATAATTGCGACCCATCAATTGCCCAAGAAAGCATTAGCTACCAAAGTGTCAAACTTCGCCGATCGGAGACAGAGTAAGGGCATGAGATGCTGGAAGCCCAATCGACCACCATAGTAGAAAGTCTTGCCTAAAAAGAACGCGGTCACAACAACACAAACAATTGCAAAAGCAAGGGAATAATAAAAAAGGAAGCCCAAGATGGTGTAAGCATGCACAACAAAGAAGACAATGCTGGATAGATAATTTTTGAGGCGTCTCTGCGATCTAGATTGAATACAAAACCTAATAGGTGCACTTTATGATCAAGAACATCCTCTTGAAAGTGTTCTCCATTGAAGAGGTGGTGGTTAGTTGAAGGAAAGAAGACCTCATAAGGAGAAGGGTCTAGAACCCTGACATTAAGATGCATGAGATCATTACTGCTGGTGCTGCCACTGTCGGGGTCAACATCAAAGCATGAGTGGTATCCTCTAGGAGCTGAGATGTTGGATAACTTGTTCTAAGAGGTAGAAGCCACATTGTCATTATACAAAATATTGGTGTTTTCCAAAAGTAAGATCAAGAAGTGACCATGGATGTCGGAGAGATGCCCAACTAGCGGTCAAGCCAAGAAGTATCTGGCGGCCGTCTACAGGCAGAAGTAATTTCTTTTCTCCCTTCTCTAGGGCTAGGGTTGGATAACTGCTTTGAGACCACATGGAAAATAAGATAGGAGATAAAAAGATAATTCAACTAAGCAAAACCCCACTCCTATATAGAGGAGAGGTTAACGACTACAACTTGGACTCAAATCATAATGGGCCAAACAGACTTAGGCCTAGGGCTGTACATTTACTGGTCTAAAACTAGTAGACCGGACCGGTTCAGTCCTGGACCAGATAGAACTTCAGTTCGGTCCTCGATCCTAATATTTTGGTTATTCGGATTTTGGTCCGGTGTGGTCCAAACCTGGTTTATCTGAACTACTTATAATTTTTTTTAACAATGTATATATTTATGTTTACTAAAAATGCATATGTTTATTTACTTTATTACAATTAATAGATCATTATTGTTCAATACATATCATCTACATTGCATTTATAATTAATACACATAATTTTTTAACATAACTACCAAATCACATGTTTGCATTATACATTTTTAGATTTAGTCATGGTAATTTTATAATTCCAAAAATAAGTATGCAAATGGCCACAAGCTCGCATGATTGCATAGACGTGGATTTGAACGAAACAAATTAATTCAAAAGTAGAACTTATTATATTACGATGAACAAGTTCTATATAGTAATAATATGTTGATACTATAATTTAATCACCAACATTTTTGTCAGAATCAAGTAGTATTGGTAACGTTACAACTTTACTAATATCAAACACTTAAAACTAATTGTCTAACCGGTCGGTCCACTTTTGTTTCGGTCCGGTCTGGTCTGACTCTTATTTGGCCCGACCCTCAGTCTATTTTTTTTTAACTAAATCGGGTTTCGTTCTAGTCTGGTTTGGTCCGATCCGTTCAAGTCTTGGACCCATGTACAACCCTACTTAGGCACGTATGGATAATAAACTTAATTTCTATGAACTCTAACATGACCCTCAATGATTCACAATGAGTCTGAGCCTCTACGTTATGCTTCAACACTAGATCTGTCTACAATGTTTTGCTTCTGGCTTTGCCATGTAACCAAAGTACATCATCCATAAGTGCACCTTCTATTAGACTGATTGTGTGCATAATCAACTTAAGATAAGCATTCGATTCTCAAGTGATTGTTTCTCTTTTAAAATAGGCCTTGACTAAATGCGCCCTTCAGGTAGTGTAGGATGTCATGAGCAACATCAAGGTGACATTAAGGAGTACACATGAAGTGATTAAGTACTCCAACAACAAAGGTAATATTTGGCTGTGTATTAGCTAGGTATAGAAGCTTGCCAATCAAAACTGTTGTAGTGAAGTTTGTCTTCCAATAAAATTTCCAATGAATCATAAAATGTAGATCATGATTTTGATCCATATGGGAAGCTGAAGGGCTGACAACCAGCATCCCGGTTTCTTCCAAATGATCCAAGTTGTAACTCCAGTTGTGATTAGGATAATTCACTCTTTCCATGAGCTATCCCTATCCCAAGAAAATATCTAAGTTTCCCTAAAACCTCGGTGACAAAACGATGCATACAATGTTGCTTGATTTTATCGATCCCCACTGTACTCCCAAAAATAATAAGACCATCAACATAAACGATTATAACTGCAATGCCTATGGAAGACTTCCTTGTGAAAGCATACTGACATAGTGTTAATATTGAGACTGAATACATCCAAAAGGCCCCAATACCTGAGATAATTTATAAACCATTACTTGAGTGCTCTGTTTGAGATCATATACAACTTTCTGCATCTTGCAAACTTCATACTACCTTTCAACCTGAAAACAGGACGTTGTTTCATACAGACAATTTCTAGTAGGTTGCCATATAGAAATACATTTCTGATCAAGTTGGTGAAGAGGCCATATGGAAATCATCGTACACTGGGATTAGATTTGGCACAGGAGAAAAGATCATCATCATCGTCATCTAAACCTTAGTCCCAACTATGTTGGGGTCGGCTACATGGATCCTTTGTTTCCATTCAGCTCTATCATGGGCCATATTCTGGTTGAGATGTAGAGATTCAAGATCTCTCTTTATAAGCTCGTCCCATGTTAATTTAGGTCTTCCTCTTCTTCTATTTATTGTTCTTGACGCAATAGTATTGCTTTGTATAGGCGCATTAGTCAGTCTGCGTTGCACATGTCTGTACCATCTGAGTCGGCCCTCATGCAACTTGTCCTCAATGCTCGCCACCCCCACTTTATTCCTGATATAATAATTTCTCAAGTGATCTTTTCTTGTCTTCCCACAGGAGAAAAGATATCAAAAAAATTACTACAGATTTCTAAGTGTAGCTTTTGGCAATAAGACGAGCTTCAACTTATAGAGCCATCAGGAAAATATTCAACAATGAACACCCAATGGAAACCAACGACCTTGCATGGCAACCAATAACCTTACATGACGGTAGAAGATCAGTATCGAAAACGAAATGAGTGGGGGAAATCCCCTAGTGTAGATTTTTCTTATTACTTGATAGATAGGAGGCAACCACCCTTTCCTATAAGTAGGATAAGGGGGAAGTATACAGACACCAGACAAACCCTAATGGGCCAATACACAATTGGGTCCATGTTACAAATAGACTAAACAAAACTTAAATAAAAGACTAAAACACTCAAGTAAATAGACATTAACACTCCTCAAGCTGGAGCTTGGGAGAATCCCAAGTCAACTTGCAAACAAACATACATACATACTAAATAGAATAAAAGATCACCAAGCCCTTACAAGAATTTCTCCCCCTCAATTTTACAATAAATCACTCAAGCACTCAAATAGTCGAAGACTCCCCCTCAAGTAGATATTAAAAAACAACAGATATCTCGGAAGGCATAGAGGCTTCTTGATCATCATAATGGCATCTGGAGCAACAGAAAGAATAGCGGATAGGCACCAAAACCTTCATCATAGTCGTCGTCGATAGTATCCAGAGAGTGCTGGATCACAAGTCCTAGAGAGTGCTAGGTCACAAGAAGCAACAACAATCAACATACAAAAAAGGCGTGGACGAGCCTGAGAGTGCTAGATCACAGTAGCAGAAAGTCAACATGCACACAAAGCGTGGACAAGTAGAGAGTCGACGTGCGCAAAGCACGACAAGCTAGAGAGTGCTGGCACATAGAAGCAATAGTCAACGACGTAGCCGGATAGAAGACTAGTATGCAAAGTAGCAAACAAATAAAGAACTCCAATATGCAATGTAGATGAAGCTCCATGTAAAATTAGCAACAAAAAAGTCTTCATCATCTTCCCTCTTTATAAAGTATCCACACAATAGTAGACATCAAAGTCCAGAGAGTGCTTGTTCACAGAGTCCAGAGAGTGCCGCTTCACAGTAGAAAGCCAACGTGCAAAGCAAGCACGTACAATAGATAGTGCAAAAGCACAAAATGGCAAGTAAAATGTGCTAATCATAGCACAAGTAGCAAGAATGACGTCCCAATATGTAACTTCATAGCAACAGTCGAGGTAGATGATGAATAAACAATAATAACAACAACAAGCTCCATATAGCAGCAACTCTATCATGAATAATCCATATAACAATAGAAGGATCCACATAGAAGCAATAGGAACACCACATAGTAGCAAAAGGATCCATATATCAGCAGTAAAGGTGGCAGCATAGCAGCAAAGCTAAATTCTTTTTCTTCTTTCTTCATCTCTCCTCCCTCTCATCCCTTCCCCTCTACTCTTTATCCTCTATTCTCCCCCTCACGTCAACCACGAAAATAGTCAAGAGAGTGGTTGGAGTGGAGAGTAAAAAACAATGGTAGAGGTAGGGCTGTGTAGGCAAATATGTGGAGGTAACCAATAATGCAAGTCAAAGTGCAACATGACCCGATTATAAAGATCCAGATAGAAAAATAAATGGATCTTTTTCCGCCCCCACAATTTTGTTTGCTACCGGAATGGAAACTTGGTAGAAAGAGGAGGTATACTACCAGAATGTTACTCCGTAGGATCAATAGGTATTGAGGAGGTAAGCAAAAAGTTATGTAGGGTTGGAAGACCGGGGGGTGTAAACAAAATTTAAAATGCTGAACATGGGAAGAGAATTGTTGCTGGTAAGAGAAAGAAGGGACATGCCATGTATATATACCTCCGCCATATGTCAGAATCATTATAGCACTCCAAGATGTAGCAACAGGTAGTAACGGACACGCCGTGTCGTTGAGCGACACGCTGTGCCAGTTGACACAGGAAGCAACAGTAGCAGACGACACGCTGTGTCGAGGAAGAGACAAGCCGTGTTTGGTAGCACAGTAGCAGCAGTCAACAGATGCTGATGACACGCCGTGTCGTTGAAAGGACATGCCGTGTTATTGACAGAAGCTTAGGGCAAAAGCAGGCGACACGCCATGTCAAAGGATGACACGCCGTGTCAAGGTACATGCAACTCATCATGTCTAAAAACACCGTGTTCAAAATCGGAGAACGCAGTCGTGAAGAAGTAGAACACCACCTGCACGCCGTGTCCAAAAAAAAAATAACGCCGTGTCGACGACAATCAGTAGTAGAAAAACCCTAGAGACAACAACGAAAGAGGGGGAAATCCTTCTGGATCTCCACCATGGCAATATGGTGACGATGTACCCCCAATATTAGCAGAAATCAGAGATCTTTTCCTTGATTATAGGGGTGGATGTATGGAGTAGATCGGTGGTGGAATCTATAATGGCGGTATAGATATGTGATGATGACGGTGAATAGGATAGTGGCGACTTCATCAACAAGCAAGGTTGACAGAGGCATGACAACCCTTGTAGATCAGGATCCAACAACTTCATAGAATGATTTTTGTTGTTTTTGATGAAGATGGAGATGACTCCATGAAGACGACTCCAACAAGATGCAGGGATGGGAAATCCTTGCGAACAACCTAGCAACGCATAGCGGCGGCGGCCGCCCTTAAGGAGAGGCAACTCTCCTTTGTGCTCTCTCTCTCTCTTAAGATTGGGGGCAGCACAAGACCGGCTGCTCTACTACCATGTGAAAAACGATATGAGTGGGGAATTCACCTAACATGTAGAGTTTTTCTTATTGCTTGATGAATAGGAGGCAATCACCCTTTCCTATAAATAGGATAAGGGGGAAGCATACAGACACTAGACAAACCCTAATGGGCCAATACACAATTGGGCCTATGTTACAAATAGACTAAAGAAAACTTAAGTAAAAGACTAAAACACTTAAGTAAATAGACACTAACAATCAGTGGGGACCGACATTTTCCTAAAAGCTAATCCTGTATTTCTTCTTCCTTGGTGGCTTCCGAACAAGGATCAATAAGTGTTTCTGCGATTTTGTGGGACATAGTAACAAATGAGATAGCTCCGATGCACTTTGCGATGAAGAATTAAGATGAGCTATAGAGGCAGCAAAATACAATATTTGGCATAAGAGCGCGCCTCATTCTGTAAGGCAGTAGGTAATCAAGTGCAACAATGTCATTTTTTTCCTAAGGAGGATTGACAGATGAACATGATTAGCTCGATAGAGAGGGTTACTTTAACTGGCAAACATTTCCTTCAGTGCTCATAGAATTGAAGAGGAGTGGCGGTATCAGTGGTAGAGGATTCAGCAGAAGAGAACACAAAAAGAGCCAAAGGTGTATTAGTCTATGTTGGTAAAACGTTTTGTGACTAAGAGGAGATAAGAAATGAGTGTCCTCAAAAGAATGTGTTAGTTCTGCAACACTAAACATTGTGCAACTTGATTGAGACATTTGTATCATTGTTGTGTGCAAGAGTAGTCAATGAAGCAATACCAAATAGTGTGAGGTGTGAGTTTATCTTGGTTGGCTAAGCACATACATCCAGAGTTTTTGGGTAGATGAATAAAGGTCGGTTCATGTAGGTAAAGTAGGTTGTAGGGAATGACATTTTGGAGGATTGAGGAAGGCATCCAGTTAATAAGATAGTTCCTAGTGTTAATGACATTATGCATGTTTTTAGAACCTTTGCTTTTATTTAGAGGAGTCCTGGCAACATCAAGATGTCTATTTTTGCGTTTAACAACACCATTTTATTGCAGACTATAAGCCATAAGGCACAAGAATATCACAATCAAATCAGAGTAGACCGCCTGCTCAAACAAGTCGGACCAGGAACCGGCCATACCTGACAATAGCCAAAAACCGGTCAAAACTGACTGGCGGGCTTATGTGATACAAAGCTCCGTCTTGAATAGGAGTTACATGTGGGAACCCCTACCCCTACCCCTCTATTGATTTGTAACTTGTTTTTTGTTACTATGATTTGAATTAAATAGATTATTTATGATCCTGTTGTTACATGTATACTACTATTGTTAGTCAATGTATTAGAATCAAACTGCTACTCTCTGGAATTCTACTGCCATGCATTATGTAAAGTATTGCGACTAAAGTACCAATTAACACTCCTCAAACTTAGTCATCCATATATGGCAACCATGGTTTTACAATAAGTTTTTCGTCATATGAATTTGAGTGACCCAATTAGTCATTGAATATGTGACTTCAAGTTTGACTATCATTTTGTATCACACTTGTGCTTTGTGATGTATGAGGATATCACTTGTTATTGTAGTTGATAATTCATATCTTGTCCATAACTTTATCATATTACCATATTTGTCACTACAATGCCGATGTCACCGGTCCAACTACTAGTCGGTCCGGTTAAATGAGAATCGGTAGCCTCACCGGTTCAATGACCGATCTGGTCTTGACAAAATTGCATTAGATCTCTGATGCAAGATCCCTTTGGAGGTGCAAATCGTTTGAAATCCATGTTGCATATACTTAAGTTCATTTCCTGCGTGGATGGTTTTAGGCTTTAAAGAAAAGTGATTACAGATTTCATGCAAAAAATTGAGAATTGAGAAAACATTATTCATTTCAGACTGTATGACCAATCATCAATAACATTCAGAAAGTACAGTACTCCTAAACAAGTAGGTATATGGCATGGCTGCCATATATCAAATGGACCATGTCCAAAAACTAGGAATCCTACTATGAAGGCGGCTATAAAACACTTTCTAGTGGTGTTTTCTTAGCTACTAGTTTTGACACTTAAAAGACCTGGACAGAAGATTGGGAACATAACCTTCTACTTCTTTGGAGGGGGACGCCCAAAGTGAGGTGTCGTTTGATAGAGAGAGGTACAAATGAGGCATTAAAGCTGAAGGAGCAGCCAATGACTATAGGTACTACAATTTTTCACTACCATCGTATCTTTCTACCATTCATCTTCCTCATCTATAGATCCTACACAAAAAAATAAGGATAGAAATTTACTTTGTTCCAGGAGTTGGTAAGTAGTTGATAGTATAGAATGTTGAAGAGAAATGTATTGGATGATTAACAAGGTTTACAATGCATTCTCTTATATAGGATAAGAGAGGAGATACTAAAATAGAGATGAGAAATATGAGACTAAACCACACAAGTAAAAACATAAGTGAGGCACATGCTAGGCACATGACACTCAATGAAACATAAACATATCTCTATACCCCCCCTCAAGCTGGAGCGTAGATATCGAACATGCCCAACTTGTCTACTAGAGTCTGGAAGTGAGCTTTTGGAAGAATTTTGGTGAAGATGTCCGCTACTTGTTGCTTAGTGCTGAGATATGGAGTACAAATACGACCAGAACGAACAGTCTCGCGGACAAAGTGGCAATCAACCTCGATATGTTTTGTCCTTTCATGAAATGTTGGTGAGTGGAACACATCTTGAAGAAGAAGAAAGAAGAGAAACAACAATTCTCAAAAATTCAATTCATATTCAACTGCCTGAACATAGGCCCCAAGGCTGGCTTTTATAACACTACGTGGCTTGACCCACAAGCAATGAAAATAAAATCATATATAATAAAATTCGAAATTAAATAAAACCTAAAATAAAGAAAAACATAAAACATTTACGACTAAGCACACAAACTAGATAATTTGCACTTAGATCCATAAATATTAAAACAAAGCAAAAGCAAGTAGATTAAAGTCTAATGCGTCCTACATCAGTTGGGTTGCTTATAAAAATAGAAGCCTTGTTGTCACAAAACATCGGTATAGGACTGGAGTAGGATATGTCAAACTCCTTGAGAAAACTCTAGACCCATAGAGGTTCACATGTAATGTGGGCCATGGCTCGATATTCTGCCTCTGTACTGGACTTGGCTACCAAAGTCTGCTTTTTACTTTGCCAAGTAACTAGATTGCCACCCACAAATGTGCAATAGCCCGATGTAGATTTAAGATCAGATCGACTTCCTACATAGTCGGAATCTGAAAAACCTGAGAGATTGCAATGGCCGTGCTTTTTATATTATAAGCCTTTGCTTGGAGAGCTTTTGAGATAGCGCAGGATGTGACACACAACGTCCCAATGACACTGTCGTTGTCTGTCAAGATACCTGCTTATGAATCCTACAACAGTAGTAAGGTCAGCTCTTGTGACAGTGAGATAAATAAGCTTGTCAACAAGTCTGAATTGGTGGTGATCAACATAAGATGGAGAGTTTTCATCATCCCAATCCATATTTGGGTCAAGAGGGGTGTTAGCTGGTTTACAAGCAATCATACCAGTTTTCTGCAAAAGATCAAGGACATACTTCCGCTGGGAAAGGCACAATCCTACAGATGATCTGGATACTTCAATGCCTAAAAAATATCTCAGCTTTCCGAGATTTTTGGTGACAAAGTGTTGTTCCAAGTAAGTTTTAGTAGCATGAATGCCCAAGGTATCACTGCCAGATAAGATAATATCATCAACATAGATAATAAGAATGACTAGACCTGCCACGATTTTGCAGATAAACACAGAATGATCTGAATGGGAACGACGAAAGTCAAAAGTTACTAAGATATGACTAAGCTTGTCAAACCAAGCACGAGGGCTCTGTTTTAGGCCGTAGATGGCCTTTCTCAATTTACAAACTTGCGAGGAGGACTCCCTCCTGAGCAACAAACCCCGGTGGTTGCTCCATGTAGACTTCTTCCTGCAAGTCTCCATAAAGAAACACAATTTTGACATTTAACTGAAATAGGGGCCATTCTTTGTTGACAACAACAAAAATCAGAATTCAAACATAATTTAGATGTGCTACTAGAGAAAAGGTTTCAAAGTAGTCCACATCGTATGTTTGTGTGTAACCCTTTGCTACAAGACGAGCTTTCAACGCTTAATTGTACCGTTTGGTTGATATTTAATGGAGAAGACCCAATGACATCCAACAGTAGGGCAGGAAGAAGGACGATCCACAAGCTCCCATGTCTTGTGATTAGAGAGTGCCTGCATTTCATGTTCCATCGCCTGTTTCCATGTAGGAATAAGAAGAGCTTCTGCAGCAGTCTTGGGAATAGAGACAACAGAGATAGTAGAAGTGAAGCACGCAAATCTGTCATTCAAATTAGAAGATGAGCAGAAATGAATAATATGATGTTTTGTGCAGGAACAAACACCTTTGCGCTGACTGATAGGCAGGTATAAGTCAAAAGTTATCTCAGAGGTTGTATGATCATCCGCAGAAGAAGGAATTGGTTGTGGAGGGGCCATGGAGGGAGTACTTGTCTTGTGTCTTCGCTTGTACACTTGTAGAGGTCGGGATTCAGGTAGTTCAGAAGATGGCAAGATCTCAACAACATCAGGCAACGACATGGGTGCCAACATATCTCTGGAGAGATGCTCCATCATCAGAGTAATATGGCATATGCTAAAAAAATACTACATCAACACTCACAAACCATTGCTTCAGAATAGGATCAAAACAACGATAACCTTTCTGGGTTCTAGAATACCCCAAAAAGATACACTTGGTGGAGCGAGGATCAAGTTTTGTTAACCTCGGGCGTAGATTTTTGACAAAATAGGTACACCCAAAAATACAGGGAGGGACATAGAAAAGTTGAGCATCTAGAAAGAGAATTTTGTAAGGAATTTTACTGTGCAAAACAAAATATGGCATGCGATTGATAAGATAGCACGCCGTAGAAACAGACTCAGGCCAGAAACGGTGAGGAACTTTATACCGAAAAATAAAGTGCGAGCAACTTCTAACAAGTGGTGGTTTTTTCTTTCAACAACTCCATTTTGTTGTGGAGTGTAGGGCATGTAGTTTGGTGTAGAGTGCCACAAACAGAACAAAAAGATGTCATCAATTTTTGCATAAATTCAAGGGCATTATCGGTGCGGAAAATTTTAATGGCTTTGCTGAATTGTGTCTGTATTTTAAAAAAACACTAATATTATCCAAAACTGTGCTGTGATCTTTTAGTAAAAACAGCCAAGTAGCACATGAGTAATCATCAATAAAGGTCAGAAAGCATTTAACTCCAGAATGGCTAGGAATAGAACATGGACCCCAAATATCTGCATGAACAATATCAAAAATTGCTTTAGAACCAATATCTTTCTTAGCGGGAAACACAGAATGAGTTTGTTTACCCAACTAACAAGATTCACAAGAATCAATTTTTTCAGATAAAGCAGGAAATAAATGTTTCAACTTTTGCTGCAGAGGGGTGACCAAGCCGGTAGTGCCAAAGGAGTCCCGTTACTGAAGTTGACAGAAGAGCAGACGCCGCTGGTGGTCCATCCAGATTGTAGAGTCCGTCTGGTCCCTCATGACCTGAACCAATCCTCGTCTTTGTGCGGAGATCCTTCAAAACACAACTAGAAGGATCAAATTTAATGGAGCACTGAAGATTTTTTACAGTCTTACTAACAGAAAGCAAGTTAATAGGAAATTTCGAGATATATAAAATAGATTTCAGATGCAGCTTTCGAGACAAGGGAACAATGCCTATGCCGTGAACATAAGTTTTAGAACCATCAGCAACAGTAACAAGTGGAATCTGTGTGGATTTAGTAAGGGCAAAAAATAAGTTGATGTCATCGACCATATGAACCGATGCATCAGAGTTAGTGCACCATTTATTGTTACCAGCAGAAGGAAAGACTAGCAAGATAGAAGATCCAACGGACCAGCGGCAGACGTAGAGGGAAGCTGAGTCATGCGTTTTTGAAAAAATTTCTCGAACTCAGAGCGAAGCCACTCAGTTGAAGGCATAGCATATGGCTGGTCAGGTGTAGTATCAGTCGAAGTTTTTGCAGATGCTTGGTTTGCCCAAGCAGGTTTATCGTGCTTGATCCAACATCGGTCTTCATTGTGATTATCGCGGTCACATAAGTTGTAGAAGCGAGGACCAACAGGTTGTTCGCAACCAGTAGCAGGAGCAGTAGAAGATGTGCGTCCACCGTTAGGAGGCATACATCCTCCACGACTACGGCTGCGACCTCGTCCACAACCGGACTCAGTGGCGCGAACAACTAGAGCAGGGTGTTTGATTGCAGAAGTGGAGGTCATAGATGGAAGTCTTTGAACCCGCTTGAGGACGTCTCGAAGAGTTGGCAGTGGGTTGCTGAATAGAATCTGGTCGACCACCCCAGAGAAGGAAGCAGGAATGGCAGCCAGAAATTGGACTAGTTGTAGTTCATTGCGCTGCTTCTGGGCTTCTTTGACGTTGGCTGTCAAGGGGTGATAAATTTCGTATTCATTCCAGAGGGCAGAGCATTGATTGTAGAAGTCTTCAGCAGGAGTTTCAGAGGAAAACTCCTTGGCCAGAGTTTTGAAAGTTTCAAAAACTCTCTTGGGATTCTGCTGATGAGAATATACGTGAGATAATTGATCCCACATTGCCTTAGCATCATGAAGACAAAGTAATGACTGGCTGATCCGCGACTCAGTGCTATTAAGAATCCAAGACATAACACCGGAGTCGTCTTTGGATCATTATGCATAAGCTTGCTTGATTTTCTCATCTGCAATAGCATGGACAACTGGAGGTTCAGTAGTGATATGAGAATGACGACCTTGTGCTTTGACATACAAGACGAAGGACGCCGACCAGAGATGATAGTTGGAGCTGTCGAGTTTAACAGTGGTAACACACATGGAACAGTGGCTCAACAGAGGCCATGATGAATAGATCTGAAGCAGAAGTAGGAAAGACAGCCGGTGCCGCAACGGCAAAACTCAACAACAAAGATTAACAAATCCGAAGCAACCCACTATGGGGTAGTGGAGCACAACTGTAGACCTGATACATCAGATTAGAAGAGACCCCCTACAGGCAGAGTAAGTGATAAAAGAACCTACGCTGCCATGAGGAGAATCAAGATCCCACCGTGAGGCGTAGGCAGAAGAATCCGAAGAGCCGGGGGACTCTCAATGTGCAATAACTAAGGCTGTCCAAAGACGTAAAAGACGTAGAGAAGTAGAGTTAAGGAAGTAGGATTTTAGATGAGAAGGATAATGGTGGATTTGCTTGGTGGAAAGATAAGGGAAGGTGGATCGGGCTAGGGAGATGGTGGTGGGGGCAGCAATAGGAGGGAAGAGAGGGCGGGAAAGGGGGATGGAGGAGACGACGGCGGCGGGGGGGGGATAACGACGGGTGGGGGTGGCGGCGAGTGGGGGGGAGGGGTGGCAGCGCTGGCGGCGGCGGGAGAGGGGGGAGGGGGAGCATCGGCGGGGAGGGAGTGAGGGCTGCGACAACGGGGAGGGGAGGGGCTTAGGTCATGAGGGGGAAAAATGGTTAGGGTGGGAATTTGCATGGGGGGGGGAAGAATCTGCTGTCGATACCATATAGAATGTTGAAGAGAAATGTATTGGATGATTAAAAAGGTTTACAGTGCATTCTCTTATATCAGATAAGAGAGGAGATACAAAAACAGAGATGAACAATATGGGACTAAACCACACAAGTAAAAACATAAGTGAGGCACATGCTAGGCACATGACACTTAGTGAAACATAAACACATATCTATAGATAGAAACCAAATTGAGTGGAAACTTGGGTAAGAATTAGACAGAGTGATGAGAACAGAATCTAGAGATGAGGGCTAATAATTGAATTTACCACACGGATACAACAAATGTAGAGCCATTAACCAACCACACCAGAAGATAGGATGGCATATTTGCAAGATTAATACACAATCTCTTACTCCTTACCATGTGAGCTGTGGTCCCTGAGTCAAGAATCCATCGAGGAGAAAAAGAAGTCTGAAAAATTTGGATTCACTTGAGGAATGAGCAATGTTAGTGAGAGCAAGAGTCATAGGGGTGAACTTGAGAAAACGTTCTAGATCAACTGAGTAAGCATTACCATCTTGGTAGATGAGTTCTCACGGTGAGATGTTTCATAATCTTTGGTGTCAGAAGCTTCATTGGTCCACTCTGGTGTCTCTTGCTCTTCCAATACTTCTCTTTATTGTGTTTCAAACGCCTCTTCCAGTGCCAAGGCCTAGGAGATCCAGAGACACTAGGATTGTGACTGTGTCCATTACCACGACCATAAACAACAAGAGCAACAAGTTGTATAGCAGAGGGGGTAACAATCCTCAAGTCTCCCATTAACATTATCAAGAGCGAGAAAGGATTAGATGTTATAATTTGTTGCCAAAAAGATTGATAACTTGTAGATTGTGAGGCAAGAAAATTACCTAGCTGAACTTCATATTCTTATTTACAGAGCTGCTTTGAATAAACAATAAGGGAATGATATGATTTTAACTCCCTCCAAATTCCCCAGAAGTAATCATAATGAGATGTGAAGCTAGCATTCTAATCAAGCTGCTAGTTTTGCAAGTGCTTATAGAGAAAAAATAACACATAATTTCTTATAGCTGAATAAACTAGAGATCAAGATGATCCCACTTCCTGTGATGTCTTGAAAAGATGATGTTCTAATAGATAAGAGATTCATATATATTAAGAATCCAAGAAAGCACTCAAAGTCACAACTACCATTTTTCCAAGTAACTTGTATGGTGCCGGAGGGTTCATCGTTGATAGTGGTATCTTATTAAGATGCTCACTTTGAAGATTCAATATGAATTTGAAGGAATCTCACTCTAAGTAGATAATTTGTCCTATTAGACTTTATAAATCGTCACACACTTGGGTTGATCCTCCCCAATCTCAGAATTAGATGCCATGAGAAGTTAAACTGATAATTACCAAGGAACATGCAGGGGAACTTGGGCATTACCAGACACGTATAAAACATAGCGATCTTAAAAACACACGTGCGCAAGGTACGCGTCATCTAACTATCCAATAGAAGGATATAACACAACATTTTGTAGAGGTACACATCGTGTGAAGCATGAATAATGACAAGGTACACATTGTGTTCTAGTTGAGGCAATAATTATAAACATGGCGTGTGATGGATGTATACCACACTTAGTTATCAAGGCAACCCGCCTAGGCGCCCTATGCTCTAGGCAAGGTGCCTCAAACTAAGTGCCTAGCCTCTTAAGTGTCTTAAGTGGGCGCCTAGGCCTTTGCAGTTGAATTTAAGCCACTTAAAGGCTAAATTAGCATGAATTAATCCTGAATTTGGTCAAATTAGTTTACCTTGAGTCATATTATGGTTGAAATATGTTTGATTTAGGCCAAATCATGTCAAATTTTGGGCAAATAGGTCTGATTCGGGAAAGACTTATGATTTGGAGGAAATATGTCTGAGTTGGGGAAATTGGTTCTGATTTGGCCAAATTGGGTTTTATTTAGGTCAATATGTAGGGTAAAATAGGGGAAGTAAGGTCGGATTAGGTATGATTCAAGCCAAAATTAGATCAAATTTGGGCATGTTAGGTGTAATTTGGGGGAAAACAGGTTTCGTTTGAGAAATTTAGGCATGAATTGGCCAAATTAGTTCTCATTTAGGTCAATATAGGGTAAATTATGGGTAGAAGGTCTGACTAGGTCATGTTATGCAAAATTAGGTCTAATATAGTCTGAATCTGGTCAAATTTGGGCAAATTAGGTCTCGTTTGTGGAAAACATGTCTGATTTGGGGGGGGATAGGTATGCTTTGAGGAAATTAGGTTTGGTGTGGCCAAATTACGTCTCATTTAGGTTAATATAGGGCAAATTTGGGAAATCAAAGGTTTGTTAAGTTTGTGTTATGCAAAAATAGATAAGATTTAGGTCAAAATTAGGTCAGATTAGGTCCAATTTAGATCCATAGAAGGTCAAAATAGGGCCAATCAGGCATAATTTAGGTCGTGTTAGGTGCTATTTAGGTCAAGTTATAATTGTCACGACTTGGAGATAACCATGAGATATATTCTAGTAATGTATCTATTTGAATATAGCTAAATGTATATGCAAATTTTACTATATATATGTAAAAAAGATAAAAAGAGCAGAAACGCCTACAAGCCGCCTAGACGCTCTTTGGGAGGAAAGGACTGCCTAGCCGCCTAGACAACTATGATACTACATGCCATTAGATCAGCAAGCACACGA
Source organism: Alisma plantago-aquatica (assembly GCA_963693085.1). Lineage (NCBI taxonomy): Eukaryota > Viridiplantae > Streptophyta > Magnoliopsida > Alismatales > Alismataceae > Alisma > Alisma plantago-aquatica. Next base: position 806,071,061 of record OY856409.1, read on the forward strand.
CATCAACAATGACCCAATCTGTAGGATGTGTTGTTATCGCAGAAGAAAACTGTTTGGAAGACCAATCACATGACACGTTCATGATGTACCCATCATATAAGTAGCAGGTTAAAGGTAGCAAGCTCACTTGGTAGCTGTCAAAGAGTAAAGAGACGGCTAGAGAAACCCTACTCCTATATATAGGAGAGGGGACACAATTACAGACTTTGGCACAACCCTAATGGGCCAGCACAGTTAGGCCCTTTTACTAAATTAACACAATAAACAAATTAACAATTTATCTCTTAACACTCCCTCTTAAGCTAGAGCATTGTAGAATACATGTACATCTTGCCGAGATACATGGACACATGCCATACAGACTCAAAGCATAAAAGGAAAGATAAATGCAGCCCATACATAATTGATCACTCCCCCTCGATCTCAAAATTCAATCTCCCCCTCAAGCATCTCCTCCTCAAGCATATAACTTCAAGAGCAGGTACAAAGCAGGTGAAAGTGCAAATGAAGGGCCTCAATCAAGTTGATGCACATGGAACAGTAACAGCTGGCAGCAAGTAGGTGTTAGAGTAGGTGTGGTGGCTATCGTCATGGTTGTTAACATTGTTGAGTAGTCCAGAGAGTGCTGGTTCGTAGTAGCAAAGTTCAAACAATGCTGGTTCACAATAGTAGAGTTCAGAGAGTGTTGGATCACAATAACAATGCATCAATGTGCATAAGAGAGTACTAACAAATGTGGAAAGTCAGTGTGCTTATAGCACAAACATAAGGGAGTGGGACGACATAGCCGGATGATACCACTTCAAAAGAAACAAGCGTGCAAAAATGCAAACAGGTACTGTAACTCCATAATCTCACTCAAGTGAAAGCTCCATCACAAAATGATATACATGCACAAGTTAACTCCAAAATAATTTCATTGTATCCTCTCTTCACTTCATCGCTCCATTGTTCTCATCTCCTTTATCTCCCCCTCACATCAAACAAATAGAACCTCATATGAGTTGGGCTGGACAAATACAAAATCCCACTTTTCAAAATATTAAAGATGAGACGAGGGGAGTGCGTACAGATAGAAGAGGAGACATAGATAAGGAGAATGAAATATATAAAATTGGTTTGAAGGGGCCCATTAAATTTTGAGAATATATGCAGTTGAACTCGGCATCCATAGACCTAGAGTCGGAACTTTACTGTAGCTGCTATAGTAACGGCGAGCCTTAGATGCGTGGAAAAGGCTGCTAGATTTCTTTTCACATTAGAGTGGAGTAAGGTACTATGGGAGTAAGGAGAGATCTAGGGCAGCCCTTGGAAGAGGATATCGTGGCGAGAAGAACCCCTAATTCATGCAGCAACTTTCAAATCAGATCTTTATTAGAACAAAACACCGGTGAGGAGAAAAGTGTCATAACCCCGTCTTCAAGGCACATGGAAGGGACCTTTATCTCCTGTAGGCTGCTAGGGGCTGAAGGAAGAGAAGAAGGTTGCTTGAGGTGGCCTAGAAATGACGATGGAAGAGGCTGGAAGCTCCATTAATCTCACCGTGCCACAGTAAGTACTGTAGCAATAGCTAGAAGTAAAAAACAGGTCCTTGGTGCATTAACAATTGCAAGAAGTGATATAGAGAAGACTCGAGGCCATAGTCACAAGAATCGGCGTTTTTTTCAAAAATTCGTGTTTTAAACGCGTATAATTTAGCTGCCGTATGTGACGGTCGTTTAATACTGTCCTGTCGTATTATACGCGTTATTCACGTTTTATTCGCGTTTTAAACGCGACTTCCGTTTTATTCGCGTTTTAAACGTTTTTTTCCCGTTTTATTCGCTACTGTACGGTGGTATATATATATGTGCAAAGTATATACATATGTGTATATATATATATATGTCCAAAGTATATACATATGTGTGTGTATATATATATATATATATGTCCAAAGTATATACATACATACATATATATATACATACACATATATACATATATACATATATATATATATATATATATATATATATATATATATACATATATATCTATATATATGTATATATGTATATATATGTATATCTATATATGTATATATGTAATATATATGTATACATATATATATATATATATGTGTGTGTGTGTATATATATATATGTGTATATATATATGTATACATATATACATGTATATATATACATGCGTATACATATGTATATGTATACATGTATATATATATATATACATATATATGTATACATGTATATATATACATATATATGTATATATGTATATATCTATACATATATACATACATATATATAGATATGTATATATATGTATATATGTATATATGTATACATGTATACATACATACATACACATATATATATATATATATATATATATATATATATATATATATATATATATATATATATATTGCCGACTTTTTCCCGAATAGTTGACCGTACTTTGACCGAATTTGACCGTACTTTTACCGTTTTTTATCCGAATTTCCCGCATAATTCCCGAATTTTGAGTTTTTCAGCTCCACCGTACGTATCCCGAATACCGAATTTGTAACTATGCTCGAGGCAGCAATCTTTAGGCAAGCAACAATAGTAGGAGGAGGAAGCATCAACAACAGAAAAAGGAAGAGGAAGAGGGAACAAAAGCCATGAATTTGGATAGTGCATGTGGGCGGCCCAGAAGAGGCAGCTGCCTGCCGACTGCGGCTTTCTCTTTTCTCCCTTTCACTTGATGACATAGGGTTTTGGATCCCCGCTCTAATACCATGTCAAAGAGAAAAGACAGCCAAGAGATGTTTTTCATAGAGAAACCCTACTATATATAGGATAGGGGAGACAATTACAGACTTCGACACAACCCAACACAGTTAGGCCCATTTACTAAATTAACACAATAAACAAATTAACTATTTAACTCTTAACAGTAGTGAAACTACATGGCGTGTACACACCTTGTTGTTTAGGGGGCAATAGATTGTATGAGAGACCTGTAGTAAACTAAAAGAAGGCTATGCGATATATTAATAAGAGGAACCTCCCTCCTTTACATATGAGAAGGTGGAAGTGTACATATTTTAGACTAAGCCCTAATAGGCCAAGACACACTTAGGCCCATATACAAATAGACTCAAATAACTTGATTAACTAAATTAACCGGACTCTCTAATACTCCCCCTCAAGCTGAAGCATGGGAGAATCCCAAGTCAGCTTGCAAACAGAAGGATAGATTAAAAAAACCAAAAAGCAGAAACAAAGATAAGCCAAGCCCATACAAGAATACTTCTCCCCCTCAAGATTATAATGAAGCACCCATCACTCAAATACTCCCCCTCAAATAGATAATCCAAAGAAGATATACAAGCATGCTGAATCTGAATTTGAAGCATATTGCAAGTCGCAGGTGCATGTCACAAATAGGTAGTAGAAGCTTGTTGATGAAAAAGACGTGGCTTCTAGAGTAGTAGTAAACAAAAGCAAGAAGGCGTCAAAGTCTTCATCACAATCACTATCTTCACAGTCCAAAGAGTGCCGGTTCATAATAGAAAAGTCCAGAGTGTGTTGTTCACACTAGAAAAGTCCAGAGAGTGCTGGTTCATAATAGAAAAGTCCAGAGGGTGCTAGTTCACAGTAGAAAAGTCCATAGAGTGTTGGTTCATAAACTCTAGAGAGTGCTAGTTTATAGTCTAGAGAGTGCTGACTTATAGAGTCCAGAGAGTGTTGGTTTACAAGTCCAGAGAGTGTTGGTTCACGAGTCCAGAGAGTGCTGGCCCACAGTTTGGAAAGTCAACGTCTTCAAGGCACGGACAATGTCAACGTATGAATAAAGCACAGACAAAAAGTAGAAAGTAGAGTCGACGTAGCTAGATAGAAGGCCATCGGCTTAAACAAGCAAGCAGTAGACATGAAGCTCCAGATAGTAAGTTCTCCAAGAGGCATATAATCAACAAAAGACTTTCAGATGCAAATATCATTAGTAGAAGTCCACAAACTTTTCAAGAAGTGCATAAATATCCACAAAAATAGAGAGCAACAAGATGCAATCTTCCTCTCTTCATCTCATCTCTCCTCTATTTCTCCCTCTAACACCAACCACGAAAGGAACCAAGAGTGATAGTGGTAGAAATGATAAAGAAATACCTAGAAAAATAATCCGTAACACTATTGCGGGGTTTAGGGGTGTTGCCTCCCCAATTAGGAAAAAAAGGTCTACAACGACTTTTGATAGGAAAATCGAATATGAATCTCCAAGAAACAAAGAATTCATGTGAGAACAGAGTCCCACTGTGACGAAAACAAATCTATGAAATATCTTTGCAGACCAATCTTCCTGTTTATAAATCAAGTATGTTTAACCCTATTGGCTGTAGTAGTGGATGAACATGACGTGGCAGAGGAAGGCGACGATGAAGCAAAGCATGATGGAAAAAATTGGATGGAGCAAATGTCGCTCTTGTCACCAAGACAATCGCCCTAGTCGCCCAGCGTGATTGTTGTCGATGCAATCAGGTTGTTCTGGAGGGTCAAGACAACAAGGATTTCGTTCTTTGTCAGATCCTCCATCACCCACTCGGCCCAGAGTTGGCGGTTGATGGAGTTTGTGTTGATGACAGTTTGTACGTTGATTTGTGATTCACAAGAGGATCGGAGGTGGTGTGCCGCCATCATGATGAGGCCGTTAGGTACCAAGATGTAGTCCAACAACTCTGTCATCATAGTCAACGGTGATTTTGGGAGCAGGTGGTTTGTGTTGCGCATGAGGGAGTTTAGCGACTACCAGAGATGCTTTAACTTGTTTCTTTTGTTGCTACCACATCGCCTGTGGATCATCATGCGGCGAGGAGTGGGGCACAAGCCACCAGAATGGTTGTGGACAACATGTGTTGGCTTCTTATATGGCTGGCGAGTGCCCTTTACAAGGAACAATTCATGCTGGGCACGACGCCTCAGGATCCACGACAACCGGATGGTCCGATTTTTGTGGCGGTGGTGACGACACAAACACATGATCTCTGTGGCGGCCAAAAGGGATTGATGTCGGGCTATGAGAAGGTGGCCAATAGGTCGAGATAAGCTAAGTCAACAAGGTTGGAGGAAGTAAAGTAGTAGGTGACAAAAAAATTATAGAATCGGCTACATGAAGTTTCAACAAGGTGTTGCTTTGCGACAAAAAAAGGACGGTTTATTAGGGAAAATTTACTGCAACGAGGGGTTGGATAGTACTAGAGTTGGGGTTATTGCAATGAGATTATAGCAACAAAGACAAGCAGTAGAAAGGGAGGCTTTTGGGCAAAGCGTGCAAACGACGACGGTGGAGAGTGACACATAGATAGGAAGTTGGCGACAGAGGTGAAGAGGTTTCCCGACGGGCGACCAAGCTAGGAAGGACGGCCGTCGCCCGCAGGCGGAGCAAAATTCTTTTTGTCTCCTCTAGGTTTAGGGTTGGATCACTACTCTAATACCATGTAGTTAAAAAAAGGCTATGCAATATATTGATAAGAGGAACCCCCCTCCTTTATATAGGAGAAAGGGGAAGCGTGACTTTAGACTAAACCCTAATAGGCCAAGACTCACTTAAGCCCATATACGAATAGACTCGAATAACTTAACAAAACTCTCTTATAAGACCGATCACACAATTAATGAGATACATGCAGTGTAAGTAGCAGTTTTCCATCTATGGTGGCAAAGGACCATCTTGGGACGCTAAGGGGGACAGAAGCTATAGGAGATCAATAATGACCCCTTTGACGCCGGTAGTCGTGTAGTCGATGCCCTAATATAGATGGCAATGATAGCCAAGATAAAAGGTGCCACACAGCTGCCTAAATCAGCCTTTAGCGCTGTTGGGAAGATCGTAGCGAGACATGAGTGGTGAAAGGTGCCATACAGCTACTGAAATCAATCTTTAGGGCATAGGCTGTTGGGAAGATTGTTGAGAGAGAGGGAGGGAGGAGGGATAAAGTCCTGCTCTAGTAACATGTGTCTTAAGAGGGAAACAATTAGTTACCAATAATATAGGACTGAGATATGTGGGTAAACCCCTTGTTTCACAAGATGGGACGAAACTAAGACATAAAGAAAAGAATAACAACGACTTGTAGGACATTCTCAATACCCTCAATAGGATGTGGCCTCTTGCATCATCCTCAATCATTCTCTCATGTTTGGTATCAATGATAGCACAAACCATAGAAGATCCAACTTTCTAGTACGGAAGGGGTTGTTGCATTGCACCTTCAACCTCTCCATGGGTATAAGGGCGCCTTGGGTATGAGAGCACTTGGAGGCCGACTTCCCACTGCCAAACATTGTAGGCAGAGAAAGCAATTCAGCCCCGTCTTCTTACTTTTATTGGCTGTTGTGCATGAATGCATTCCCATGCCTATTGCCCACACCCGAGCATTATAGACAGAGAAGCAATTTTACCTACCTTGTTCACCCTCACAAGTCCAGGGGGTGATGGTGCTCCTTGGCCCAATGCTTTTTCACTCACCTCTTACCCCTGTTTGTACCCTTCAAAAATCCTAAAGATGACAGAAGGCGATAGGGACTCACTCATTTTATATGACGTCCCTTTATGTTAAGCATCACTAAGGCACCTTCCTGGTGCCCCTACTTAAAAATGGAGCAGAAATATCAAGAAACGAAAGTTACTTTGCTGCACATTTAGCAGAGCAATAATAAAGTTTTGAGAAGGGGAAATTTATTAAGAAGACGCTGAAGACTGAAGGAACTCACTAAGAAGAAGCATTGCAGTATCTCTCTAGTGCCTAAGGTGCTAGATAGTCACCTTAGTATCTGATATCCACGGTTCAGTCAAATGATCCAATAAACAACCCCAAACCTTTCGTGTTCCATACCAAATTGTAGCTCTCTATCTCCCAAACACATTGATAATTGATAACGATGGTTCAGTTAAACGTCCCAATAATCTAGCCCAAACCATCAGTGTTTAATACCAAAGGGAAGCTCTATCTTTTCCAAAACCCAAACCAACTGATGGGTTTGGTTTGCTTTTCATTTATGATTTTATTTGGTTTTCTATCCACCCTGGTACTTTTCATTTTGAACTGACAGAAGGATTGGAAATGAGTTATTGTAGTTTAGTTCTTTGATTTTGAGAACAGGGTTTGCAATCCGGATTTTTGACAGTGAACAAAAGTATTTGTCCAGCTCCTTACACTTTCGTGTCTGGATTATAGCCACAGTGCCTTGCGCACTTTCTCCTGGATGCTTGATTCTAGGAGGGCATATGACTGCATCAAAATTTTTTTCTTTGTTTTTCTGCATTTAGTATAGCGGCCGGCTACATTGTATGTCAATGATTATTGGTCTGTGAATACACAAGGCATTCAGAACATTAATGTGCAGAAAAGAGAATTTAAGATGAATGTGGCAAAATGAGGAAGTGTTACATCAGAAATGACAATATAGGAAAATAGTGAAAGTGGCAAGTGTGGTTGCATTTGTCACGTAGACCAATAAGTGTGATGTACCATTATTGAGTCCAAGAAAGTTATTAGGGGAAGAGTGGACCGAAGTATACTTGGTGAGAGTTAATTGGGAGATATTTAACTTCATTATATCTGAATGAGGATATGACTAACACATTGCTGGATGGAAAAAGAATAAACAATGGAGCCAACCGCGACATGGTTTAGATTGAGGCTTAGACAGCTGTGATGAATACTCTGCAATTATTCATCCTTAGCCACGCATATTGATGTATCTGCATATTGTATAAATGCCGTTGGTGACGTTTCTCGTCAAATAAATATGTCTGCAATTATCTTCTTAATGTGTCTTATATATTCAAATCTTTCTTCTTTTGGCAGACATAAGCAAATTGTAATGCCTTTCTTTCCCATTCCACTATCCTTTTTACGAGTTTAAGGCTGAGGAAGTTGATGGTTGGGAAGGGGAACTTTTCTGGTGTTGTAGGTGCAAGTGATACCACAATTTCAGATAAAAAAGATTACTGCTTAGTTCTGATATGATAAATTGTACCCTCTACCAAAACAAAATATAAGAAGAAACCACCATCTAAGAAAGACGCAAAGATTAAAAAAGGAACAAAGAAACTTAATGAAGTGCCTGCTAATACACCATTACTTCTTGTGGGACATTTCTTTTTGTTGGCTCAGTGAAACAGTTAAATATTTCTACCTGGGCACTTTATTACAATTTACAGAGCTTATAGGAGTTTGCTTCAACTTCAACCAGTAAATTTAACTAGCCCGTTGAGTTCTTTCAGTGTAAAGTTTTATCTTGTGTCCCACCACTAACCAGCCTATCATATCTTTCTTCAGCCTAGGGATATGTGTTATGTTGCCAGCAAGGGCCTACAAGAACTAAGATACAGCGGATTTCAGCCACAAGTACATCCATGGGAAGAATTCCCCCCACTTCTAGATATATTGAACGCAGTAAGAATTGATTTCAGACAATCTGGTCCTTTACTTTTTCAAGTTTTTTTGTTTTCTCCTCAGTAAAAGAATGAGTTTGTTGGTAATATTCTGATCATCTTGCTGTATCTTTTTATGACTCACCGGTGGCACATTCTCAGGTTCAAGAAACTCTTCCAGGAAGTAGTTTCAACAGTTTGCTTTTAAACAGATACAAAAGTGGCACGGATTATGTATCTTGGCATGCTGACGATGAGAAGTTGTATGGTCCTGCTCCAGAGATAGCCTCAGTTTCTTTTGGATGTGAAAGGGAGTTCCTTTTAAGAAAAAGAATTAGAAAAGTGCCTCTAGGTAATTTTCTCTGAACCCAGCAATACTATATCTATTGATTCTGTAAGCTCACAGCAATTGTTTGGTTTTGTCCCTTCTTTTAAATTCTTGGGTGGCTCTTAGTGTGTATCATCTGATTAGCATATTTTTTGTTTGCTCTTATTGAGTTTTTTTATTCAAAGTTTTTAAGTAAACTAAAAGATAAAAATTTCACAGTAAGCAGAACAGGCAAGTCCCCGTTAGTCTCTTGATTAGGATACATTATGAGTCATCTTTTATTTATGTTTGTCTTTTAATTAGTTGTTGTATTTTTGTTTGTAACATCCCAAGATTTGAGGTCTTGGAAAAGATGATCTTAAAAAGAATGATTAAACTACCCATATCACCAAGGTGCACCTCTTTTTCAGGGAGTCCATCACTAAGAACTCCATACTTAAACGTGTTCAGCTCATAGTTGTATTAGGATGGGTGACCAGTCAGGAAGTTGCTCCCAACTTATGCATGAGGAAAAAACACACATTTAAGGCTAGTGGTGGGTTGTGGGGCCAGTCATCATTCTGGAAACTCTTTTAGAGCCTTAGCAGTGGGTCCGGACGTTACAAATGATATTAGAGCCAATTTTCCTCTAACATGTGGGGCTCATATGGTCCAGGCATGTTGCAAATGGCTATACATGGTGATGGATCCATCTTTGCTCTAGTAGCCATGATCAGGAGCTGGGTGTACATATGGGCCATTAGATCTGTACTAAAATAGGGAAAAGATTATGCGGTCATATTGTTGAGCCTTGACGAGGACATCAAGTGTCTAAGTTGGAGAGATTGTAACATCTAGGGTTTGAGACCTCAGATAAATGATCTTAAAAAGAACAATTGGGCTATCTATATATCGCCAAGGTGCACCTCCTTTTCAGGGAGCCCGTCACTAAGAACTCTGTCGTTAAGTGTGCTCAGCCAGAGTACTACTAGAATGAGTGACCAGTCAGGAAGTTGATCCCGACTTGTGTGTGAATGAGGAAAAAACACACAATTAAGGCTAGCGTTGGTTTGTGGGTCAGTCATCATTCCTAAAACTCTACTAGAGCTTTGGGCAGTGCGCCCGAGCATTACTTTTTATGTTAGGGTTTATTATGCAATTGTTCAATTTTGGGACCGAAATGTAATATTAAGAACTCACTTGTATGGTCTTAATTAGTTGGTTATTAATTTTTGTTTTAGTTGGGTCTTTAGCGGAAAAAATCCAATTGGGGCTTCATGAGTTTTCTATATAAGCCTATGCCTGGGGGTCTTGTCCGACAGAATTGAATTATAAATTGAGTTTTATTTGCAACATAGTTTGCATCATATTGGTATCAAATGTTGAGATCTAAACCCTAGTCTAGATCGTAGGACCTCTGGAAACGAACAAAACCCTAGGTGCAACCCGACCCACCTATCCTCCACCACCCGTTGGTCTCCTAAACCCTAGGTATAGGAGCCATGTCCACCATCCACCAGATCCAAACCCTAGGTTATATCTGTTGGTTAATCCTAATCCCAGGTTGGGATTAATATCACCCATCCACCAAAATTTGGCCCGTCCACCCTTGATTTTGCAATTATTTTTTATTTACGTAGAACAATATGCCACCGCACTGTTCTTTACCAATCTTCTTTCCTTTTGATATTCCTTTCCCTTCCTTAGATCTTCCCCATGTATTGTTCATCCCCTAAATAATCCTTGCTGACATCTTATTTCTTTTCTCTTTTTTTTACCGTTTGTCCTTTCTCGTCTACTCTCCCTTCTCATCTCCGTAAAACCACCTCTACCTTTGCAAATCTCGATGTTTAAGCTCCCTTGCTACCCGACGCTCTAGCAGATCCATCGTTGTGTGAAACCTTCTAGCTTCTGCTTCCTCTCCGACAACAAGAACTCCCTCAACCCATCTTTTTTAGTAGTAGCCACACCATGTGAAAGTCCAGTTGCAAGCCTTGTGTCAGCACCGAGTCGGTAGCCAGTTCCCTGTTAACATTCATCATGAGACTCTGCCCCCTTAATGAACGTCTAGTATCCTTTGTGTTTTTGTTCTTCGTACGAACCCATCCGCTTGTGTGGTGTCTTTGCGATCCCATCCACCTTCCACACCACTGTTGCTCTCCTCCTCTACTAACCATCAAGCCATCGCTCGATCCACATCCGCCTACCCCATCTTCCGCAAGAACCACCTCTCGACAATTGTCTCCTGCAATCCTGGTCTTTCGCAAGCCTTGACCTGATCCCAACCACCCGTTGTAACTGCCCACGCCCCGTGTTTTAGACAGACAATTATTCCTTGTCTATCAATTATACTCCATAGTTGTGCGACACCTTGAAAAGAATTAAAGTTTGGTGATTTTCCTACCTCGACACGCTTTATTTGCAATATCCATAGCTGTGTACTACACGTAGAAATTCTCAGATTCAACCTTCGTCCGTGTAAATCCACACATCTTGGGGTATCCAAAATCTGCAAAATTTCTCTCTGACCAACTCAACGCTGAAACTGATCCGCGGGTCAGGGGGCTGAGATACACTTCTACAACAACGAGACAATTCACCAACACACACCATGGTGAAGTGAACAACAAAGATTATTAAGCCAAAGTTCACGAATTGGAGGACCGCTTGACTGGCCACGATGAGCAGTTCGACCGCTTAGAGGTCTTGATGCAAGATATGCATGTCATGCTTGAGCACATGGAAGAATGACCTTCGCCACGACGTCCACAGCCAGAAGCTCCTTCTCGAAAAAAACACATGCTTAAGGTTGACGTTTCAGAATTCCATCGCACCGATGACCATGATGTATTCTATGACTGGGCCCACATAATGGAGTCATTCTTTGATTGTCACCAATTTGCAAATTATTGTAAGGTCCAATACGCAGAGGCCAAGCTCCATGGCACCGCTTCTTTGTGGAAGAAACTGCATATCGCTGCATCAACACGTGGACAAACATGAAAGATGATATGGAGTTCTTTATCCCTGTTAATTACAAACAATGGTTATGCCTCAAGCTATATGACTTACAACAGAGATATGCTTTTGTTGATGAATATTCCCGCAAATTCCATGACTTGATCTACAAGTCAGATTTCACTTGGGGACTACCACTGAGATCACCATATTCCGTCACTGGCTCAATTCATCTATTGCTGAAGCATTGGCCACGTCACAAATTTCTTCTATGAATGATGCGATTCACGTGGCTACACAAATAGATCATGAGCAAAAACGACGCACGAATAACTGCAACCCTTGGCGTCGTTCTTCTTTGACATTACCCATTATGCCGACTACACTGCAGTCACAAAGGCAGTCTCACCCATATCTGCCACAACATCCTCTAACCGGATTCAATGCTTTACATGCAAAGGGTATGGGTATTGCTGCAACCAATGCCCTATTTGTCTGATAATCACAGCTTCAAAGATTAAGACAAACGATATAGAATATGAGGATATCCTTCCCGCAAGTGAACCTAGCAACGACGAGCCAGATGAGGACACACCTCTATACACCATGTTCTTTGGGCATATGCTACCCACATCAGGCTACCATAGCGTACTATAGCTAAACCCCCACTCATCAGAGGCTCGTTTTGTCAACCTAGGGGGGAGCTGATGTAGGGCAACATGCTCATCCAGAGCTTGGCTAGGATTTGGCGCCTGTTGATTAGGATAATCATGAGTTACCTTTCATTTATGTTTGTCTTTTAATTAGTTGTTGCATCTTTGTTTTAGGACCTAAGTGTTGTATTCGAAACTTACTTGTAAGTTCTTAATTAATTAATCTTTAATTCTTGTTTTAGTTGGGTCTAAGCCAATTAGGGCTTCCCGCGACTTCAATAGAAATGTCTTTTAATTTTTTTTATCTTATTTTTCACAGACGTCAAACAATAACAAACATACGTATAACAAGATGATCATTCCAAATTTTCTACTGTGAGGCATAGTCACAAATTCGGTAGTTTGGGATAATGTTCGACTGAGTTGTGAATTTTGAAATTTGGGAATTATGTGGGAAATTTGGTTAAAAAGGTCGACGTACGGTCAACTATTCAAGAAATAGTTGGGAAAAAGGGGAAGATATACATATATCATATACACATACATCCATACATATATACCTACACACACACATATATATATATATATACACACACAGTGACAAATAAAGGATTCGACAAATTTTCGGCTGGCCAGAAAAAATTGGAATTCAGAAAAAATCGGAAAAAGTCTTGAAAAAATCGATATTTTAGTCAAAGTTCGGTCAACTATTCGGAAATGATCGAGAATAAGTCGGCTATATATATGTATACACACACACACACACACACACACACACACACACATATATATATATATATATATATATACACACACACACACACACACACACATACATATCAGATACAAATGTAACTATTAAGGCCACTAGACACAACAATCTTATTGAGTGAAAAAGGTAGAAAAAGAGTTAAGAATAGTTGCAGAATAACAATGCTCTGTTGGGAGAGTGGGGGTTGGAGTTTTTAGTGTATATTAGGAGTTCTTTGTACATGGTTTGGTAAAAAAAGAGCAAACGACTTAAAAGAGAAAAATTGTGAAAAGTCACAAAGAATCCTGAAAAATCGTATAAATCGTGAAAAATGGGAAAAGTTCTGAAGAATCGACGGCCGACGTATTAATCGTGCTGAACATTCGGGGGCCTATAAGATCACAAAAGTCGCCGATTTTTCGTAAAATTCAGAGACTTTTGTTACTGTGTATATACATATATGAGGCATAGTCACAAATTCGGTAGTTTGGGATAATGTTCGACTGAGATGTGAACTTTGGGAATTATGTGGGAAATTCAGTTATGTGGGAATTTGGGAATTATGTGGGAAATTCGGTTAAAAAGGTAACGTATGGTCAACTATTCAGGAAATAGTTGGGAAAAAGGGGAATGATATAGATATATCATATATACACATACATCCATACATATATAGTTATATACCTACACATACACATATATATAGAGTGAAGTTGGAATATACTCGAGTGTATTGGAGACGCCATACACCTAAGTCATTTTCCATCATGGAGCAATTATTTTGAAAATCCAACCGTTGATCTTCTTAAATATTTTAAGAGCATACTCTATAATAAATTTCAGTTCATTTGGACATTTATAGGTCATGCATTTAAAGGAGGAAAAAATCATGCATTTCTAATTAGTTTTGTGTTTCGATTTTTTTGTCCTTGGACGAGTGACATACGCTCATATAAATGGGCTCAAATTTTGTATGTGACCTATTATTATTGTAAACATGAAGATCAATGGATTAGATTTTACAAAAACATGATCTAAATAGGCAAACACCATTTGAGTGTACGGTGTGATCTGTACACTTGAGTGTATTCTAGCCTGACTCTCTCTCTCTCTCTCTCTCTCTCTCTATATATATATATATATATATACTACTATAAAAGAGTGAATAAGTTAAAATAATTACAACGGTGCCACTTAACTGCCTTCAGAAAATCCGAACCAATCAGAGTACAGCGTTTTCAAAATGCAGCGTTCTCCGTGACACTCGCTGCTCTCACATTTTTTCTCTGTTTTATCTTTTTTTCTGTAACTCCTTTCCACTTGCAGAATCCTTAACAAACTGCCGCCCACTGCGCTGTAAACTGCTCTGCAAGTCCCACTACAACTCACCCTGTCACCCACGAGTGCCACGACCCAATTTTCCAATGATCTCAATTCCGCGTCAAACTACTTTCTAATCATCTCTCCGTTCTTTTCGCCTCCCAATGAAGAAACAACACCATTTTTAACCTTTATAACAACCCCCTTTCATCCATCCCAGTTCTTTCCTCATAATTGCAACCACCGCCACTCTTTGAACCCAAGCAATCCGTCTCCTTCCCGGTTTCTTATGTCGGCCTCTTGCAGAGCTCACAACACCTCTACAGAGTGCCTTTCTGTCATATATACTAGACCAACCCCCAAGTAACACGACCGGCGCCGTGGTTGCCTGATGGAAAATGCGGTAACAGATTGCAACGACAAAGGAGAAGCCACCACTATCGCTACTACGACAACGTCCAATCCGTTTAACCCGCACCAGCGAGCTGCTGCTCCGATACTCTGTCCACTGTCCGTCCCCATGTTCCAGCTCGACGCTGGAAAGGGCTATCAAAGGATCTACAACAAGTCGGTGGTGGCCTTGCAGCTCCACATCTCGCTCAGCCCAAGGCACGTCCAAGGGCGTTCGTCAAGGTTAGGATGGGATCCCGTAGGGTGTCGTGCTGGCTGCTCTTCTACTCGCTCCTGGTGCTCACAGTTCTACCGCGGTTCGTGTTCGTGAATCGTGATTATGTGATTACTGTCATGGACACCATCGACGGGAAGACCCAATGCTCCATGTTGGTAAGTAAGAAAGTTCTTGCCTTGTTTAGTGAACGACCAACTGGTCCCAGCTATGTTGCTAAGATTAGTTTTTTTCCCATCCATGTTGCTAAGATAATTGATTCAGCTTCAGTTTGCCAATTGCCATCTGCACCTTCGTCTATTATCTCTATGAGGTTGAATAAAACAATACGTTTATCTTTTCGAATGGGGTTGTTCACGTTTTATGCCCTCCGCCGCCACTGTCACAGAGAAAAGAAGGTAATTACAGGTAATTACTATGCCAAAGACTCCTCCAGTGCTATGCTATTCTACACATAGTCATCATAATGAGATATTTATTGGGTGTTTTTTGGGTAACATGCATTTTAGGAGTCGCTTTGCATATTTTTTCAATTTATAATTTGACATCTCTTCACCATAACAAAGCACCCTGTCTATCCCCGCTAAATTCTTTCCCAGTCCCACTAATTTTATTTTCGATCAATACAGTCTTACATTTAAAATTTACGTAGCGGATTATAGGAACTCCATTGCGTGTCGCATGTACAAGACAACCAATTTTTTTATCAACCAACCTAATCCTATTTATGATATACCATGGCTTCCGTTTTGCCAAGTGCTATTAGTTATTATAAGCAGGAAATCCAAAGAACTTATTCTCACGTAGGAAAATTTGTCCACATCATAGAATCATGGCTACTTTAGAGCAGAGGTAACCAGTTCTTCTGCATTCCTTGTGAAATCCTTGATGTCATTTGGGCTCTGATGTAGAGTTGTGTACAAACACCACAATGATCTATGTTATTCTTTCTTAAGGTACTCCATTTTACTGCTTGATCAGATTATCGATAGTAGGAATTCCTACATTTAATGATATCTCTCTTTTCAATTTACTTTTCCCCATAATTTAATCAAAACTTTTTCCCTATTTATTTTAAATACTATGAAAATGATCATTGTTCATTACTTGTTATATTTACAACCAAAGAACTAATTATTCATTTTACAAAGTAATTATAATTAAGATTATAACATATTCAATAATGCTAATTTTGTAATCTTACAATCTAAGGAAGGATCATGAAGATATGTTATATTTGTATATTCAAACAAAAAGATGTTCTCTTTGCACATTTTACATGTAAAATTTATTAATAACTAAGCATTCAACTAATATTTTTATATGTATAAAATGAAAGAAGAACAATCTTATAAAGATAAATATTTATTTGTTCTCTAGGAGTGGGTTAGGTGGTGTGGCTTGTAAACTCTTAGAAAAATGACCCAATTTAAATTCTAAAAAATTACACACCTTTAGGTATAAAATCCAGTTGTCACATAGCTATCCTTTTAGATCATTTTAAAAGTCATTTTTTTCTAATGGGCTTAGAAGAAGGTAGCTCAATTTACTTTGATAGGTTGGATCCAGTGTGACCTTACCAAGGATGGGTTTTAAGTACAAGAATAATGGCAAATTTGTAAACTTTATACTTCTAAGTAAAATATTTATAATATTATGACATGACTTCATTATTCAATACCATATCCATACACACTTTGGTTAAAGTAATAGACCTCACTACATTTCATATAAATATATTACTTTAATGATACTTCTATATGAGATTTGGAAACAAACTTCGTGAATGCACTAACAAATTAATATTCATCAAATACAAAAAGGATTTGTGCATAAGAGTAGAATTGTAACATTAGAATTTCGATATGTCAAATTCAATGTTGTAAACTTATCTATTCCTTTTGAATTAATATTGAATCCATGAACACTAACATCATATTTAGAAAAATATTGATGATAATGAAAAAACCAACTATTATTATGGCCATCTTCTGTTTACAAAAGGATCACCTAAATTTTATAATATTCTTTTCTGATATATACAAAATAATTTACCTTTAATGATGTTTGATGAATACAAACTTTTATCCAGTTTTTAATTCAAATTATCAATATAAAATTAGTATTTATGATATGGTACGTGCATGTGCACGTGTGTTGTGACGTACCCAGATTTTCTAAAACTTAATCTGATGTGTGATGTCCAAATTGAAACCCTCACCTCAGCGAGAATCCCAATTTAAACATCCCACACTAGGCTAAGAAGAAGAAAATCAAGGGAGTCAGAAGGACTATATCAGTAGCACATGTACATGAACAATAATAAAACCATAAACACATGTTCACCATTCAACATATAATTACAACATGAATTGTTACAACATTTGATATTACATATTGAAAAGCAAACTTCTACATATACATGTACTACAACTAAACTACAGGATCTTAAGACAACAGGTCCACCTGAACATCAGCTCGCCACACAACTCACAACTATCTTGGATCTTCAAGAGCATAACCGCAACCTAAACAAAAGATTACATGCGGTACACGTCAGCACAATATTTTATGAATATTGTACTGAGTACGCCTACGTGTCTTTTTATATACCTCTCATCATATCTTGGCAATAAGATAAAACTAATATACTTGGCAGTAACAGAAGAATATAAGAAAAGCGTATACTTGCACAAAGATATTCATTAACAAAAGAGAACAAATATTTTAAGCACATTTTCCATTATATCTCAAGGCCTTTATGATCACTACCAAAGAGTTAGATCATTTGTACAAGGTGACCACTACCAAAGAGTTAGGTCAGACCACTACCAAAGAGTTAGGTCATATGTACAATGTACCACTACCAAAGAGTTAGGTCACTTCCAAGCACACTGCCAAAGAGTTGGCGCTTTCATATAATGGAACATATATATATCATGTTTGATGTGTTCATAGCAGTAAGTATGGAAAATCATGCAATATATCATACAAGAACAATCATTTCATCCAATACCATATGCCAAGTATTTTACTATGCATATAACACAAGCATATTGTATAATAAGCCAAGTAAGAGGTAATAGCGTACCTTCCAAAGAGATAGATCATACTAATCACATAATCCTCATGTCAACTATGTATCCCAGGTCAAACCTGATGAAGACAAGATCATATACTATCATCAGATTCTCATCATCTTACATCTCGTCTTAACCCTAATCGTGTTCATTAGAGTTTATCTTATCTCATTAGGATATGCGCGTCATTACTTGTATTCCTGTCTTAGAATCATCTTACTGATGTCATATTCTAGATTATTTACTCATTAACTGATAATCGTGTTTTCCATCATTATGTGAACCTATTAACCTTAGGTTACATGCATTAACCTAAAGTAGGGTTTCATAGCATGTATTAAGGTTCGTCTTCATATAACATAGATTCTATGCATCATCCTGATCTCATATTTAATTGTGAAGTTTTAGATACTTATATGAGCTTACTCTGTAAATGTCATCATTTATTGAGTATGTATGTATTTATAGCATTTTATTTAGGGTTATTATCCCTAATTAGCCATATTAAGCAAAAGGCATGATTTCATAAATCAACATGACCATAACTGACATCATATGCATTATAAACATGAAATATGATTTACAGGTATTTTCTCATAATTTTAGGGAATCGTTTGATATTTATTATCCATCATAAGAGCATTTCACATCTTACATGATATCACTATTATTAATGCATCAAAAGCATGATATTATCATTCTAGTGTGTTCTACGCATTTTTCTGAACATTTTGATACCTTATTTGCATTTTTATGAGAAACAATGGAATTACTATACATTTTCTAAAATCTAGGTATTTCTGGGATTTTTGTTACCTTTGGGCCAACCAGCAGTCGCCATGTGTCTAGTGTGGGGGCACATCTCTTTACTTGGACCAGCCGGTTCATGCACCTGGACTCGGTTCACGTCCAGGTCTGACTGGACCAGCCCCACCCTCTCTTCTCGGATTCTTTCCCCCGCTAGGTCGACATAGCTGCCCCTCCGCCGAATTGCAGCGTTGCGCCTCTGATCGTGCACGCCCGTCCGACGCTGCTCCCCGTTCGCGCGACTCAGGAACAGAGTCACCGCCGTGAGGCTCGACTCCGGCGAGGGAGAGGTGATGATCTCCTCCTCACGAACTGGAAAGAGGTCTGTAAGATTCGGCTATGCTCCCTCATCTGTTCCGGCCTTCAGGCTTCTTGTTGGCATCTCCTCATCACAGATTCGAGGAGTCTGCCGGAATCAAGTCCTTCTCTGAGTCACCAGCTTCAAGGACTGTGGCTGGGGGCTTTCCTCGTGTTACCTGCGGAACTCACCACCACTAGCTGCTGTTGGATGGACCTCCAACGAGCACTTCATGACTACACCTGCAATGGGCTCGCCTGACCTCACCCTTTGTGGGACTCTGCTTTGGACTCCGTCTAGGCCGCCGCCGCTGGGGGATCTCCTGGAAACATCCGCTGCCGCCGTAGCTAGTCGTCGTGGTCTTCCTCTCTGGCGTCGACTTCCAGATCGATTAGAGTTCGGCTCTAAGTCAGCACCGATCAGTGGACTGCCGCCTTCTCCTTCTGCTCTATGTGCCGCAATGGAGACGAGAAAGGGACTGGAGGTCTGTTCTCCCTCTTCGCTTCCTCACAGACCACAAATGAGGGGTCAACAGGGATGTGTGGAGGTTCTACTCGCATTTGGTCATGTGGTAACCCACGATCAGATCATGGAGGCGATGTCGTGGCCTCAACTCCTCTCCACGGCTGTGTAACTGACACAGGTGGAAGAAGGTGAATCCACCGTCGAGTCAGGCCATCCAACGGTCCCCACTATGCCACACTGAATATCCACAATTTTCAAGTCTCTGTCTTCTTTTGTGAGAGGGGTGGAAGGGCGCGTGACGTCTCCTTTAATTTATACTTAATCTATAGGTATTAAATCTTAGGTCCATCAATGGTCATTTAACACATTATTTCAAATATTCCAACCCAAACAACTTCCTCTAGGATACTCCAATTGCCACCAAGTTTTGACTATGGCTTTACTACCTCTCGAGCTACATTCTACTCAACTTTGATGACAAAAACTCAGCTATATGACTTGCCAACTAAATACCTCAAAGGACATTAAATATAGGGATTTAATCATGACATAAACACCGATCGCCACTCAAACTTTACCAAAACACTTGGGATTCTCGAAACTACTCAACATGCATGAATTCACTTATGCCATTGTACATTTA
Organism: Alisma plantago-aquatica; assembly: GCA_963693085.1. Classification (NCBI taxonomy): domain Eukaryota; kingdom Viridiplantae; phylum Streptophyta; class Magnoliopsida; order Alismatales; family Alismataceae; genus Alisma; species Alisma plantago-aquatica. The sequence continues at coordinate 806,091,392 of OY856409.1, forward strand.
AGGATTCTAAAAGAGCACTCCATCACATGTGTTTTCACTAGTATATACATACATATATATATATATATATATATATATATATATATATATATATATATATATATATATATATATGGCTAAATATTAGTTGCCCGCGCGGGTAACTAAATCTCGCTGCCCAGCGCTGTTGCTTTGTCCGCCTCGCGCTATTGTTCAGCGATTCTCCGTTACTATGTTACCCGTCACAGGAGACCAAATCACACGATTCACGCGGATCGCTTGTTTGTGATCCAGCGAAGGCCAAGATAAGCCGTGGGGATGACGACGGGGACGAGGACGGAAGGGTGGTCGTACCCTGCCTCTAGCTGGATACGCCGCCTATGGTGTCACGCCACCGGCTAGGTAAACCAGCGTCGCCCCTGCTGTGGCTCCTCCCACGGAGAAGAAGCCCAATTTTGGTATCTGGATGGGCGTTTCTATCAGTGTGGCCGCTGGGCTTATTTGTGGGCTTACAATCGCAGAAGCAATCGATCACCATCATACTATCATAGACGATATTGTGGAGGTCATTGCCGAGAAGGTGGACGATGACATGTCTGTGAATGCAATCAATAACCCAACCACCTGCGGTGCGAAACACTGCTTGATCATATCCCCGATGGACGTATTCAACCTCAAGCATTCCTCATCAGGCAGCAGCGACGCCAGCCGCGACAGCGGTAGCTCCGCATCGTCATCCGCCTCCATTTGGGACAATGTCAGAGGAGACCAACGACCTGCTATTTCAGTTCAATCTGGCCCCTTGGGTTCAGATTCTTCGTTGATGATGAACTTCCCCTGTGGTCTCAAATACGAACAATAATAATCACGACTTCATATGGTTTCTGCATTTTGTCCTCTGGCTCTCTACCATGCAACAATACACACAATAATTTATAGGAGAATAGTATGCCAGCAGCAGCCGTTGTAGTTGCAGAGCTTAACTTTCATTATATTGATCGTGTTCTATTTGTGATAATGTGTGAGTGATGCCTCGTGATATGTGCAGACTCAAAAAAACTATGAACCATGTGTCCAAGCAGATCTTGTGATTGTGCCGGGAAGATATCTGTCCTTATGCATTTCAATATATTGATCTTACAGATCATTTTTTAGTGCTAGCAAGATGTTTAATTTTCCATAACCTCATTGCCGTCTAGAACGGCTACCCCTGGTACTAGTTAATCTGTATACCTTAACACCTAATGTCACGCCAATGGATGTTGTATTCCTCCACCACAAGTGTTAGTCGAGAACAAGATCGACAGAAACAAAGAGGCTATTCCAGGCTGCTTCATCAACTCTCTCTCATTCTTTCTCTCTCTACCCCCTATCTACTTGTTCTTTCTTCTCTGCGATAACCTCTTATTAACAGCTTCTGCCGCGCTCTTCCGCCTGCGCAATCACTGACCTGATGCCGCGCTCTCCCACATGACCCAGCTCAGAGACTGGTCGTCAAGAATGGACATAACCAGAGGCTCGAGCTCCACCTTCACAACGAGAAACGGTTGCTGTTGCTGGTTCTCAGGACATCCACGCCGCTGGTGTGCCTGGGCTCGCTTGAGCGCCGCCATTAGTGCATTGGAGATCGGCGGCTCCTTCCCCACGCGTCTCACATCGTCAATGGCCGACAGGATGCAGTCGAGTGCCACGGAGAAATAGAGCTCTAGCACGCAGCATTGCCCAGCGGAGGAGGCCAGAAGGGCAGGACATAAAGGTGTCTGTTACGTGGATGGGTTCACCAAGCTCAGCCGATCGGTTCATCACATGAGCCGATCGCATTGTTGTCATTGTTACTCGTAGTGTTTCACAGTTACTCGCAGGCTTTTTTCAGTTACTCGCAGTGTTTGTTCAGTTACTCGCAAGGTTGTGACAGTTACTCGCATGGTTTTTTCAGTTACTCACAATGTTTGTTTAGTTACTCGCAGGGTTGTGACAGTTACTCGCAGTGTTTGTTCAGTTACTCACAGGTTTGTGATAGTTACTCGCAGTGTTTGTTCAGTTACTCGCAGGGTTGTGACAGTTACTCGCAGTGCTTTTTCAGTTACTCACAGTGTTTGTTCAGTTATTCGCATGGTTGTGACAGTTACTCGTAGTGTTTGTTCAGTTACTCGCAGATTTGTGACAATTACTCGTAGTGTTTGTTCAGTTACTCGCATGCTTGTTTCAGTTGCTCGCATGCTTTTTTCAGTTACTCGCAGTGTTTGTTCAGTTACTCGCAGGGTTATGACAGTTACTCGCAGTGTTTTTTCAGTTACTCACAGTGTTTTCGCAGTTACTCTAACTGCTATAACAGTTACTCGTAGGGTTTTTTCAGTTACTCGCATTATTGTCACAGTTACTCGCAGGGTTGTCACAATTACTCACAATGTTTTTTCAGTTACTCGTAGTCCTTTTTCAGTTACTCGCAGTGTTTTTTCAATTACTTCAGGGTTGTGACAGTTACTCGCAGGGTTTTTTTCAGTTACTCAAGCATTACTCTCAGTTACTCAAGAATTAATTTCAGTTACTCAAGCATTACTTTTCAGTTACTCAAGCATTCTGTTACTTTCAGTTCAGTTACTCGCATGGTTGTATCAGTTACTCATAGTTGTTTCAGAGTTATTCTTACAACATTCAAAGCATAAAGGTATTTAAAGCATTCAAGAACTATTCAATCATATTACATTCCTTAATCGGCAGTGATCTTGACAGCTGATCAGTTAACGTGTCAATGTATCTCGTCACCTGGGAGAAATTGTTTCCTGGGATATCATGTGGCCTTTCGTCGAATACATTAAGGACAACTACTATTCAACAACACTACAGGTCCACAACTGATCAGTTAACATGTCAATGTAAACTAACACGTCACTCATCTCTCCCTAAGTCATTCATAATTGATCAATTCATTGGGGCCAAAGGCAAAGCAGACAACAACAAATATTAGGTGGTTATATACCGATCATTCTCAACGAGTTGTAGACTCCACAAAGACCCAACCCCCATTCGCCACTTTCCGAGTTGAAGATAAAACCAGTATCCAGACTACACAGCAGAATAAGGTCGTAGAAAGATCAGCAGCCATGGCCGGCGAAGCAGAGAAGCAAGAGTTACTTTTCTCTGCTATCACAGTTACTCTTACTATTCTTACAGTTACTCTTAGTATACTTACAGTTACTCTTAGTGTTTATACAGTTACCCTTAGTGTTCTTATAATTACTGCATGGGTTACAAGATCATCACTCTTCCTCTTGAGTTAGTTTATTTTGACAGGCTAACTGAAAGTATATATCTTCATACAAAACCATATTAATAACATATTGATAATATATCGTAATAAAGGGTTACACTAATATATTGTAAACTCTACCACCTTTATTGTATTATATGTCACACAACTATAAGAAATTATGCCACCGTAGTAATAAGGAATGAGTTTCAACTAATGGACCACCATCATCTACCATGCCTAATAAAATGACAGAGTCTATGTTTACAACATAAGTCACAAACTAATTATTATTATATTTATACGACTAGTATTCACTAAAATACACATTAACATATCAAATAAGCTTGTTGCAAGTCTATTTTTTGTCCATACGGCCATTCATTTCCTCAAACAGGTTTTGTGCAATTCCATGAACACCTTTAAGGAAGACACAAAGTTCCTACACAATTAATCTACGTAAGGAGGAAGAGGGGGCAAGCCAATAAGATTTAGCACAAATTATTTGCCACATCAGGTCAATAAGATTTAGCACAAATTATTTGCAACACCAAATGCCCAAACATCAATGTATTAATGAAACCAACTCTACACCCAATACATGCAAGCTCTATTAGTTAGCACTGCTGAATCGGAATGGAACAATTAGTTCTGCTACTTTCTGAAAGTTTTGTCCCAGCTATCCATTCTTGCCAGTGTCATCCTCCACCTTCAACATACTCTTCCTGAATAGTTAGTGCTTAAGGACGTCCTTGGAGGAAGAGAACATGTGCAAGATAGAGTATTTTTTATGCCATTCCATGCTACAAACATTCATTTGCATCACAGGTGATGATGCCCCAGCATAACCGGCAACCAGGATAGCTGGGGGTGAATTGGACCTCACCAGTCGGGAGGGATCTATAGTCTTCAAGCTTATTGTCTCTTCATTCATCAGCCTAAGTAGCCCTCTTTGCCCTCGGCACTTGCTTGTGCATAGGTGTCACCCTGTTGCTGCCAATGGTTATCCTTAGACTGACGATGAAGGGCATGTCAATGGGTCGTTCCACTAAGGCAATTGAACTGGCCGACGAGCAACTGGAATTTGATTGTTTCTCTTGAGAAATAGCCCCCCCATTACTCCCTCATTCGACCTTATTAATTAATCCATGCCACCGTAAACAATGCTATGCCCAATATGCTCCACCCATGCATTGAGAGATCGCTTCTCTCCCAAAGCTAGTACTTCCTTGGTGAACCCCCAAGACCAGTATCCGCCCAAGATGACCCTGCAGCGTTGCTCATCCCAAGTGTTGAAAAACTCGAGGGAGTAATGGTTAGCACACCAGTATCCACACACCTGTCGCTTCGCGGTTGGTAGATTATCTGGTAGGAAGGGAAGTCGGACCCATGGTCTGTATAGAGATGAAAAAAATAGGGGAACGGATCAGTATTATTTTTGCCCGGAACGATCGAGTGCCGAACAAGAGTCGTGGATAAAACACATTAGCAAAACACACACACCTTGTATCATCTCCTGGACGAGTCGGTACCTCTCCAGAAAATCTGGGTTCCTAGGAAGATCCCACTGGCTATCAAACACGCCGTACGTCTCTTCAAAGCCCGCCTGTCCATTCCGCCAATAGTAACTCCCCCGAAGCACCCACATTGCCCAATCCAAATCCCTCTCCACCGCAAACGAAAGAAAGCACCCCAAGAACCTGTTATCCGCCATGTTCTGCCCACGCTGATCGACACCAAACTCGCTAACGAAGAGCGACGCCGCATCGGTCTGGGACAGGTAGGTCGCGCTCTGGTCGAATAGGGCGGCAACGGTAGAGCAGACTTGGGCAGGTTGGCCCTGTTCCCATTCCTGGCACCGGCCTTCGCTGAAGGAGTACCAGTGTGCCTCGTACACGAGCTTGTCGAGGTGGATCGGGAGCTACGGCTTGGACGGAACAGATATCGACGGAGAACGAGAAAGACCTGGGACTGCCGATACGGGGTACAGGACACAAGAGCCGTGTATATTGCATCTATTTACAATAGCGCCACCGTGTTTTCAAAGCACAGGTAGATTAATTAAGATACCCGCACGGGTATTAAAAAGTAACTCTATATATATATATATATATATATATATATATATATATATATATATATATATACACGTGTATGCGTGCACATGTTGAATTCTAATGGTCCTCAATGAAGGGACCCATATTTGAACCACGAACAAACATTTTTCTATTTGGCCTCTGTCCTCTGCCAATAGGCTGTGGGAGAGGGGGGAATCTTTTTGTCTTAATCCCATACATATACACGTTTAGACACTCATACATACATATAGACACATACATACATATACCATATATGCATACACACACATATACATATGGGAAGTGGCACAAGTGTACACATATACATATGAGGAGTAGCACAAGTGGTCAAGCATGGTGTCCCCTAACAAACGGACCCGGGTTTAAATTCCAATTGTCGCCTCGGTTTACCACCCTCCTCGACATTCGGCCTCTGCCACAGGCGTGAGAGAAGGGGAGAGTAATGCTCTCTTAATTCCACCCATACATACAAACATACATACACACGCACGCTTGCACCCACCCACCCACCCACCCTTCACAAGCATACCACACACACACCCAACCATGCGCACATGCGCGCAGACATGCTCGTGTATACACAAGCGACGATTACCGTTACAATGCTGATTTGGCTGATTGTTTGCTCAACCTCACTCTGTGTGCCGATATTTTAGTGCAGCATGAGTTCAACCAATGTGCTAGAGTGCTGGTTAGTACACAATGAGTTGCTGGAGGATATATTGTTGCAGTTATATAGTCCGCTGAGCTGACAAACCTGGTAGCCTCCCTACTTGTTCAACCATTGCTACTCTGAAGTTGTGGCAGGTAGCCATCCATCTAGGGTGAAAGCCACTTCCTCTCTAGTCTTGCATGTGGCCATATGGCGGGACGCACACTAGTCTCTTGAGAGCATGCTTGAAGATGCTCCACTATCGAGGCTTGGGCATCATCCTCATAAAAGCCCCGGTGGAGAAGATGGCCAAGAGAATAACAACAAAAGCTGAGGGGTGGGATGTACTGATGATCAATTATGCTACAATGGTACCACTTAATGGTAACACTAGAGGGGGGGTGAATAGAGTTTTCAATTAATTTTAACAATTTATTGAACTTAAACAACCACAATTGAAATTGGAAGAAGGAGACAGGTGTTTAGAGTGGTTCCAACTTTAGCAAATACTAAAGTTGTCAGTCCACTACCCGGTTGCTTACCCAACCGGAATTTTGAAAGTATTTATTTTATTACCTTCTCAAGGATTTATAAAAAATACAATACTTTCCTTTACACCCTTTGAACAACCTTCACTTGAAGTAGGTGCACCAACTTTGAGGTAGCCTTCTTGAAGTAACTCCAAGCTCCCCCTTGAAGTAGCCTTCCTCTCTAGAAGTAACCTCCCGTTGCACCAGCCTTCTGAAGTAGCTCAAAGTCACCTTCTTCACCAAGAAGATCTCCACCCTCTCCAATCAGCAGCCTCCAACCTAGGAGTAGCAAGGAGAGTACAAACGGTAATAGAGAACAAGAAAGGAAAAAGGAAATTACAACTTATCCTTTGTAGCCCAAGGCTTGATTTGCCTAGATCAAGCGTATAGATCTCCTAACTAAGTGTATGGACTTGTGAATGCAGTGGGTAGGAGATACTAGCCTATAGGACACGAATTTTGAGCTAAGGAAGGAAGTAGCCAATTGTCACAATGCTCAAGTTGCTTACAAACAGATTGCTCAAAGTATGCTCAAGGATTTCTCAAGTGTAACAAGTATTTTTGAGTGTCCTATGACTTGTCCTATTTATAGGAATGGCCTAAGGATGCTTAAGGACGTTATAGACAACTTCTAGGGGTTTCTAAGTGCTTAACTAGTCGTTAGGTACAAGTTTGTTGCTTTAACAACGGCTAATTAATTAATTCTGCATTTGCTGTCAGAGACCATCTCGGTCGAGGAATGGTCGACCGAGATTCCTACTCGGTCGAACTTTTGTCGACCGACAGGCTCTCTGGAACAAGTGATTTGCAACGTCTATCTCCAACTGCCAACTACCTTGTCAGTTGTGTCTAACGACTACTTTGGATCTTTCTCGGTCGAGAAGATTGTCGACCGAGAGTGTCTCGGTCGAGGAGTTTGTCGACCGAGATTGATCCTGTTTCAATGTTTCAATTTAGGCACTAATTATATGTATGAGTGTGCAAATGTGATCCTATTTGAAGGGGATGACTTATCTAAATGTGGTGTTTAGCTAGGGAGAATCTAACGCTTGATTTACATTAAATCTAAGTACTTGTACATTATATATTTGTACAAGTTTTTTTTTTACAAGGCGATTACATTTCATACAATCATATAAGCATATGGATTTCCCTAATTGCTTTTGTCATCCACCTTGTTCCTGCACACTCAAGTAGCTCGTTAGATCAATAAGAATGAAATGTTTGTCATAATCAAAACAAAGGGATTTATAGATGTCCATTTAGCCAACAATCTCCCCCTTTTTGAAGATGACAAACATTTCCAAAATATAAATGAAGGAAATATAAAACATATGAGTTTCATACCTGAAGATTACCTTTTGTAGCCATTCTTGTTTTGCAAGTAAGTGCTTGGCCTTTTTCATTATGAAACTCAGTTATTATAGTTTTGATCTTTATTTTATTTTGATATTCTTCTCTCCCCCTTTGTCATTTCAAAAAGATATCCATGGTGAATATTTGATATTACTTCTCCCCCTTAATTTTATACTATGTTCCCCTTTAGATAGATATCCCAAGGTATAAGTGCTTTGTAATAGATGTCAATTTTATCCATAACTTTAACTTTTAGATATTTGCAAAGATTTTCATCCTTTTTGATTTATTTGTATTTATTACTCCCCTTATTTTGTATGCTCTACAATAGTCTTATAATCCAAATTCAAATGATGTCAAAAAGATATCCATTATAAAGATAACCAATTTCATTACAAGCATGAAAAGATGGCCAAAACATGTAAAGATAACCCATTTATTACAATTTTGCAAAGATTCCATTACAACTAATACAACTCCAAATCTCACAGGAAAGACTTAAGAATTACATCAACATCAGGGTCTTTCCCAAGAAAAGGCTCAGCTCTATAATACTGGACCAAAGTTTGCCACTCCAGAGCACCTGTCTTGGTTAAGGCATATGCCTCCAAGAAGGTTGGAACACGATCAAATCGGAAATGAGCAGCAATATCTTGTAATTGCATTGATGAAAACTGAGTATGCGTGAGATCTGCAGATGGTGGAGGTGGAGGTTGATAGTAGTTGTAAGATGGGTTATATGGATTGAGCATGCCAGGATTTAAAGATTAAGGATATTCATCTGGTTGGTTTGGAGAAAGAGTTTGCATTCTTTGGTTTAGATAAGTCATGGCATGATGGTTATAATCTAGTTGTTTACTAAGATGATATTGTGACCCAGCAACATAGGTTAGAGTGTTTTGGATGGGATCATAGGGTAGGCTGGTAGGAGGAGGTGGAGGTGGTATATCTTGGGTAGATGTCTCTCCTACCCTAGCCCTCTTATGACCGAAATCAATTCCCATTTTTTCTACAGTATTCTTACTTATTTTTTGTGGTCTACGCTCCCATGTATATCCCATATCCTCAATTTGGGTCTTAAGAAAATGTTGAGTAATTTGGCATACAAGATCAGCATATGGAGGATTGCCAGAAAACTCAAGCATGTTTTTAAGAATGATGCGGATAAAATTTGTGGGAATACATTGGATAATGGCATATATTAGACACATACGAAAAATAGGAACTTCAGACTTATTTGCTCTAGGATGTATGTTTGTTGAAACAATAAGGTTTATAATCCTAGCAGCTGGTTTGAGATTGATAGCATAGTATGTGCCCCTATCTTCGTGACAGGTTGTATTGGATTGAAAAATGGTCCTTTTGATGTCACTAAGACTAACGATATGGTTATCTTGGGAAAATTGATTAAGTGGGTTTCCAAAGGTAAGGTCAAGGGTGTCTTGATATTCATCTATGTCAATATTTAGCATGTCAAGAATATCCCCTTCAGTAAATCGAAAGCTATGCCCATTGACCATAGTATAGAAGAAGATGGTTTCATTTTCAGAGTGGGAGATGAGGTTAGCATAGAATTCATTCACTACCTTGATGGAATAGGAAGGGAAAGAAGGGTTGATGAATTCTTTTAACTTTTGCACCTCGAAAAGGTCCTCCAAGTCGACGATGTTGAGGAAGTCCATAACTTCAACTGGTCGTCGTGGGAGAGGAGCTTTGGAGGAGAGCCGTAGATAGCGATCACCAGCATCTTCGTCGATGAAGGCAATGTCGTTGATGATCGTCAATGGTGGAGTAGCCTCCCTGTGTTTCCTGCCAGCGACCTTCTTCATTCCACGAGCAGAGGATGATGCCATTGCGTTGCTTGAAGGTGGAGAAGAAGCAAGGAAGTCTTGGGGATGAGGATGCTAAAGATTTGCACAAGAATTCACTAGAGAGAGCCTATGGAAACAAGAATATGAAAGTGTGAAGAAGTGACCCGTTTTTGGTCCTTTTATAGCAATCCAGTGACCGGGTCGGTCGACAATTTGTCGACCGAGCGTCCGCAACGGTCATATTCCAGACGCGCCACTCGGCCGTCCAACGGTCGACTTGCAACGGTCGGCCGTTAAAGGTAACGGTCGGTTTGCAACGGTCATATCCCAACGGCTCTTTCTCGGTCGAGAAATTGTCGACCGACACTGTCTCGGTCGAACAATTGTCGACCGTAAGTGTGTCCGATGTTAGGTTTGTCTAGATTCTGTCGGTCGAGAGAGGTGGGTAGACCGAGAGGTTTTCAGTCGAAGATTCGTCGACCGACAGACTTACTGGGTACGAATTTTTTAAGCTGATTTTAATGCAAATGATAGACTGAATTTGTAGAGCATATATATATTTTCTAAGGGAGTAATATTGTTGTTTTATTTTTGACAATATTGGGACAATTTCGTGATCATAAATTAATTTTGCTTTTAATCACAATAAAATGATATTCAAATAGTTGTTGTGTCAAACTTATTTTAGGTCGAATTTGACTATGACCATAGCGCCCCTTGGTCAAATTTCATTTTAACCAAGAGGCAAATTTGCAGATTTTCAAATTGAACATATCGAGTATAATATCTGCATAAAATAAGTATCAAGTTGAAGCATTCTTACTTGATATAATTCTTAAATGAAGGCACAATTAATATCTCAATTCTTCAAAGATACTAATTTAGAGATTTTGTCTTATGTGTTGCAAGCAATAGCATATAGCTAATAAATCATTTTGCTTGCCGGATATCATCATGGATCCATGCATACAATTTATCATTATCTATGCGTACCAAATATTGAAGGCATATCCATGATGTATTGATAACAGCATATAATTCCATCACATGATCATGTGAACATAGAAATTTTCTTTGAGCTAAGCATAATTTCAGTTTAAACTTAAATCATTTATGAAATAAACTAATATTAATCTCATTTAAATTTGTAGGGATGATTTTCAAAATATATCCATTCATCAATCACAAATAGATAGCAATTTCATCAATTTCAAAGAAATTCAGCAATTTTGCAACAGACTGGAAATCAGTGACATGCTCGGTCGACAATTTCTCGACCGACAGTGTCTCGGTCGACAGTCTCTCGACCGACAATATTTCTGGAACTGTTAATTGCTTCCAAATAAAACATAACTATGCAAGTTAAATATTTAGATACTTAAATTTATTTGTTATCCCATTATGTTGAGTTGAGATAGACGTAGAAATATGCAACTAAGATTCTTGGTCATATCTCAACTTGATTGCGTTTATTTAGTTTGGAGGTCTTGGAACCCAAACTAACTCGACATCTTTTCTCTTGTAAGGACATGAAAAGGAATAACGACCAAGGCGTAAACAATAATGACAGCATATCGAGTCAACCTCATATCTTTTTCTATGGTTGTGTTCAGTGTTGTTCTTGGGTGATGATGTTCCTTTAGGTATATATATAGATTGATGTGTTTGTGACTTTCTCCAACTAGGTTGTTGATAGGATTTCCCTTTAGGCTTGTAACCTAGTCCTCTTCTCCCGATTTGATGATAGGTATTATCTAAGATTTTATCAAGAATGCCATTACTATTCAAATTACTAACTTTTTGTTGTAACTTGGCAATCTCTTCCATTCTCTTCTTGATATCTAGTTTTGCTTGATCTAGATTAGAAGACAATAAATTTCTTTCTTTGACAATAGAATCATAATCTAGATGGTTGCATAAGATGGGTTGTTTTTGAAGATCATTCACTTGACTTTACAAATTATTCTTCTCTAAAGAAAGTAGATTACAATTTGCCTCTATAGATTTTATCTCAATATCATGATCTTCAATGATTTTTTTAAGATCTTCGTTTTCAGATGTAATAACAAGAAGCTTAGCATGTAATTCATCATTTTCTTTATTAGATTTCTTTAATTTCTTCTTGCATTCAACATATTTAATATGTGTTTCTTCAAGGCTAGCAACTAGTTCTTCTTTAGATAAATCAAAACGACTTACCTCTTCTTCTTCTTCCTCGCTAGTTGTAGCAATGAGACAATCTTTGTTCTCATCTTCCTTCTTTGATCTCCATGGGCATCTAGTTGTTGTGTGGCTTGTTCCTAAGCACCAATTGCAACATGTTGTAGTTTTGTCCAAGCAACACCTTTTGTTGTGATTGTAATCACCATTACCCTCCATTCTTCAAGACCTGATTAGGGTTCCTTGAAGCCTGCTCTGATACCAATTAAAAAACACTAGAGGGGGGGTGAATAGAGTTTTTAATTAATTTTAACAATTTATTGAACTCAAACAACCACAATTGAAATTGGAAGAAGGAGACAGGTGTTTAGAGTGGTTCCAACTTTAGCAAATACTAAAGTTGTCAGTCCACTACCCGGTTGCTTACCCAACCGGGATTTTGAAAGTATTTATTTTATTACCTTCTCAAGGATTTATACAAAATACAATACTTTCCTTTACACCCTTTGAACAACCTTCACTTGAAGTAGGTGCACCAACTTTGAGGTAGCCTTCTTGAAGTAACTCCAAGCTCCCCCTTGAAGTAGCCTTCCTCTCTAGAAGTAACCTCCCGTTGCACCAGCCTTCTGAAGTAGCTCAAAGTCACCTTCTTTACCAAGAAGATCTCCACCCTCTCCAATCAGCAGCCTCCAACCTAGGAGTAGCAAGGAGAGTACAAACGGTAATAGAGAACAAGAAAGGAAAAAGGAAATTACAACTTATCCTTTGTAGCCCAAGGCTTGATTTGCCTAGATCAAGCGTATAGATCTCCTAACCAAGTGTATGGACTTGTGAATGCAGTGGGTAGGAGATACTAGCCTATAGGACACGAATTTTGAGCTAAGGAAGGAAGTAGCCAATTGTCACAATGCTCAAGTTGCTTACAAACAGATTGCTCAAAGTATGCTCAAGGATTTCTCAAGTGTAACAAGTATTTTTGAGTGTCCTATGACTTGTCCTATTTATAGGAATGGCCTAAGGATGCTTAAGGACGTTATAGACAACTTCTAGGGGTTTCTAAGTGCTTAACTAGCCGTTAGGTACAAGTTTGTTGCTTTAACAACGGCTAATTAATTAATTCTGCATTTGCTGTCAGAGACCATCTCGGTCGAGGAATGGTCGACCGAGATTCCTACTCGGTCGAACTTTTGTCGACCGACAGGCTCTCTGGAATAAGTGATTTGCAACGTCTATCTCCAACTGCCAACTACCTTGTCAGTTGTGTCTAACGGCTACTTTGGATCTTTCTCGGTCGAGAAGATTGTCGACCGAGAGTGTCTCGGTCGAGGAGTTTGTCTACCGAGATTGATCCTGTTTCAATGTTTCAATTTAGGCACTAATTATATGTATGAGTGTGCAAATGTGATCCTATTTGAAGGGGATGACTTATCTAAATGTGGTGTTTAGCTAGGGAGAATCTAACGCTTGATTTACATGAAATCTAAGTACTTGTACATTATATATTTGTACAAGTTTTTTTTTTCAAGGCGATTACATTTCATACAATCATATAAGCATATGGATTTCCCTAATTGCTTTTGTCATCCACCTTGTTCCTGCACACTCAAGTAGCTCGTTAGATCAATAAGAATGAAATGTTTGTCATAATCAAAACAAAGGGATTTATAGATGTCCATTTAGCCAACAACATTAATGTGCCAGGAGACTACCCTACTGCTCCACATGAAGGTAGAATACCATTTTAAGATCCAATGACAGATAATGCCCCTCGTGTTATAATGTGGATCTCGAGTTTGATGACCTTGACAAGGTTAAGGACGACAATGAGGCTGCATATCTCAACAATGATGCCAATCCAAGGACGTGGATTATCTACATGGATTCAAGGACGTGGCTGAGGATGAAGAGGATGATCCTAATGAAACCATGAGCAATGAAAAGAAACTGTGGGCACCAAGGAACTAGAGGACCCCATGGAGGAGTGTCATGGCTGATGTCAGGGTTAAAGTCATGTAGCCATGGGATAACAATGATGAAGATGATGATTACCAGGGATACACATATGAGATGTGGTAGAGAATGATTGACTTCATGACCCTGAGTCAAATGTTATATATGATGTCAATGATGACCAACTTCTTGAAAAATTAGGGTGACCTTTTTTTTTGATAACAATGGCCATGCTGGCATGTATAAATCGCCTATTTTGGTTGGTCTTGGACGCACAACGTAGCCTAGATTTTCTTTTTTATGATATTTGGTGGTCATCTATGTAGCCAATCGCTACATGGTTGGGAATGAGCCTTAGATGACGCTGATGATGGCTGCAACCATGATGATCATGAAGAGATTGTAGATGTGTCCATAAAGAGGGTATCAACGATCATAGGTCACACAAAGATGTAGAGGCTTACATTTCTTTTCTTCGTGCAGCTGATGCTATGATGGCGCCAAATACTGTGATGATGTTCTTGAAATGTAGGAAGGCTATGAAATTCCCCAGATTGTAATCAAATACAACATTCTAAATACCAGTGATTATAAAGATATGATTTGGATATTTAGAGGTAGTTTGTGAGTACCAGGTTTTTTGAAGTCTCATGCGATTAACTGCAGCCTTCTAAATCATGCAAGTATTGTCGTAATTCAAAATGTCAGCCGTCCACGGCAATAAGCTTCCGGGAACCCCCGCCCCTACTCATCCTTTCTATCTCCTCGCACCAGCATGCTACTTTCCCTCTGTCTTTTCCCGCTGTGCCGCCTCCAATTCCTCCTCTACCTTTGTTCCTTCTCGACCAATGTTCTGAAATGCGTTATGCGGTATGCGTTCGGTCAGGGTACCACATAGAGTATAAGCGGAATGCGGGAGCATAAGCGGGGCATATGCGTTTTTGGATTTTTTTAATTAATTCTATATTTTATACATCTATTTATTTAAAAATATAGAATCATAATCATAAATTTCATGCTATCTAGTTTTGTAGCCTAATAGCCCAAAATGTACCAATGGATCATTACATCATGGAAGAAGAAACACATATTTTCCAATGATCAAGAAGAAAAATCAATCAACAAAACCCTAAGTTTATATAGTGTACTAAAATATACAAGTCACAAAACACACTAACACATGCAGTTCATAGCAGAACATTTATTGAATGAACACAATAAGAATAACCACCATAACACAAAACATGGTAGTTCAAAGTAGAAACAGAAAAAGAACATCAAAAACAAAATCAAAACATCAAAATGATATGAAGAAATCAAGTCAGTAATAAATAGAGAAGAAAAAGTTGTAGGGAATATAAATTACTCCCTAGGCAGCACACAAAATTTGAAACTTTGTAAAAGAAAATATCACATCCAACTAATATCTGCAATAGATTCCCCTTTTATACAAGACAAAATCAGAACTGTTGCATGTGCAACAGGCTCTAATCTTAGAGCAAAATAGAAGAGAAAAAGAGAGCAAAAGGAAAGAGCATAATGAAACATTGACAATTGTAAAATGTAATAATATATTTTGCACCACTCATTCAAAATAGAATTATTTCTGAGGTAGCAAAATTTCAATATCTGATCTAAAACCAACTATATAGAAGTTGTCATTTAATTTGGTTGATTTTATTTGAGGTTCTATTTATTTTTTTTACTTAAGTCATCAAATGAAATGCTGGGCCTAAGCGGCCGCATATGCGGACCGCAGGACGCATATTCGGTTTGTGCCCAAAAATAGCACTGCATAGTTATATGCGGAGCGGTTGAGGGCCGCATAAGCATATGCGGCCGCATATGCGGCCTCATGCGAGGCATATGAGAACACTGTTCTCGACCATTCCTCTGCCTACAGATCTATGGGCTGCAACACACATTTTGGTCGCTGCTTCTCTCCTCCCTGCACTGTTATCTCTACGTGTCCCTCCTTCCGCCCACCACCCGTTCCTCCACATTCCTCCTCTATTATCTGGAAGCTCTTCAACTCCTCTTACCCTGCGCCCTCTCTTCCATCCTCCCCACATTCCTTTGTTGCTCCACTCTTTTTGTTTTTTCTCTGCATTGCTGGTTTTGTATACTGAAGAAAAAACTGCAATGGAACTTTTGGTTATGCAAATGAAAGATTCTTAAACACAACACTTGATTTTGTTACAATTACTCTTAAAACTTAGGAATACAGATGTCCCCATGAATGTGCCAGCGAAACAGGACCTTAAGTTCTGAATTATCACAAAAGCCTTACCATACTTGGTTCAGTCATAGTGACAAATTTGGGATTCAACAACTTTTCGACTGGACGGAAAAAATCGGAAGTTGAAAAAAATCGGAAAAAATCATGAAAAAATCGATATATCTCGGTCAAAGTTCGGTCAACTATTCGGAAATAATTGAGAATAAGTCAGCTATAGATATACATATATATATACATATATATACTTATACACACACACACACACACACACACACACACACATATATATATATATATATGTGTGTGTATATATATATATACATGTGTATATATATATATACATATGTTAATATATGTACATATGTATATATATAGATATATATATACATAGGCTAAAAGAATTTTGTACCTGAGTACATGTATCTTATGTGTACCCATCTTCATTTATGATGATTGCACAACTCTTAAGAATAATCTAACCTTATGGATGTGTTGCATACCCCTTAGATAACATGTGTATACAATATTACGTCAATCTTGCATTCATAGATCATCCAGTTAAAGAAAATGTATTTTTTCTGATCGACGGTAACTTGTTGAAATTGTAAGAATCGTCGAATGATATATTGTTATATCTCATGATATACATATGATATGGTTGTGATATTTTAAACACATATAATCTAAACAATTTTGACTGCATCCATATGGTTGGATTTGATTAGAGAATTTCTTTATGCCATTTTAATGGCTGGTACACATAAATTGCATGTACCGGCCGGTACACACTTCCTAACCCCATATATATATATATATATGTCAGGCTAGAATACACTGACTGTACAGATCACACTATACACCCCAATGGTGTTTGCCTATCTAGACCATATTTTTTTTAAATCTAATCCATTGACCTTCATGGTTACAATAATAATATGCCACATACAAAATTTGAGCTCATTTGGATGAGTGTAAGTCACTCATCCAATGACAAAAACATCGACGCACAAAACTAATTTGAAATGCATGATTTTTGTCTCCTTTAGATGAATGACCTATAAGTGCCCAAATGAGATGAAATTTATTATATTGTATGTTCTTAAGATATTTAAGAAGATCAACGATTTAGATTTTTCAAAAAATTACTACATCTTTGAAAACGACTGAGGTGTACGATGTCTCCGGTACAGTCATAGTAACAAGTTCGGGATTCGACAACTTTTTGGCTGGCTGGAAAAAATCGGAATTCGGAATAAATCGAGAAAAGTCGTGAAAAGATCGATAAATTCCAGTCAAAGTTCGGTCAACTATTTGGAAATACGAGAATAAGTCGGCTATATAAGTATATACATATATATGTATGTATATATATTTATGTATGTATGTGTATATATAGATAAATGTATGTATGTACATACATATATGATGCAAGTAACTGTTACGGCCACAAGGCATACAATCTTAGCGAGTGAAAAAGTAGGAAAAGAAGTAAAAAATAGTTTGAGTAATAACATGAACTGTCTAGAGGAGTGGAGTGTGTATTAGGAATTTTGTGTACATGGTTTGGTAAAAAAAAGAGCGAGCGACTTAAAAGAGAAAAATCGTGAAAAATCATGAAAAGTCATGAAGAATCGTAAAAAATTGTATAAATCGTGAAAAAGCGGGATTAATCATGAAAAGTCGTGAAAAATCGACAATTGGCGTATTAATCGCGATGAATATTCGGGAGCCAATAACATCGTGAAAAATCGTCGATTTCTCGTAAAATTCGGAGCCTTTTGTTACTATGGGTACAGTCAAGTGTGCACTAGCCTGACTATATATATGTATATATGTATATATGTACATACATATCAGGTACAAATGTAACTATTAAGGTCACTAGGAATACAATCTTATTGAGTGAAAAAGTAGGAAAAGAGTTAAAAGAATAATAGTTGCATAATAACAATGCACTGTTGGGAGAGGGGGGGGGGTGGGAGTTTTTAGTGTATACCAGGAGTTCTTTGTACATGGTTTGATAAAAAAAGAGCAAACGACTTAAAAGAGAAAATCGTGAAAAAACGTGAACAATCACAACGAATCGTGAAAAGTCGTATAAATCGTGAAAAAGCGGGAAAAATCGTGAAAAGTCATGAAAAATTGGCGACCGGCGTATTATTTATGGTGAACATTCGAGAGCCCATAAAATCACAAAAAATCGCCGATTTTTCATAAAATTAAGAGACTTTTGTTATTATGGGTTCAGCTGCAATCCCTAGGCAGAGTTTCAAGGTGTCACTTGGGGCCTGGCTGCTTTGGTACCCATATCTTATTTCAAACTTGATATTGGTAAATTTTCAATGAAACAATCATATAAGTTGTGAAAATGCCGAAAATGTGACTCTAAGCCAATTGTGGAATATATCTAGTCAATCATGCTGAATTCATCGAGTACATATTGACACATGCTTTTGTTCAGATCGAACAAAATCAGGATCACATGTACCTTTTTTATTTATTAATACTTGCAGACGGACCACCTGATCAAATATTTGCTTAATTTTCTTACTGAAGATATCCTAACTAACTGTATCTTGGTGTCCACAATTTCAAATGAGTACCAATTAGGAACGAACTTAGCAAAATCATAGGCCTAATATACGTTTTAAAAATCAAAATTAGCTTTACAATAATAACCTATTAGAATGTACAACATGGATTAGAAATGTATCGAACAAATAAAAGAACCAGTCTTGTTCCGAACATAGTGATAAATTCGAGATTCAACAACTTTTTGGCTGCCTGGAAAAAATCAGAAAAAGTCGTGAAAAAATCGATATATTTCGGTTGAAGTTCGTTCAACTATTCGGAAATAATCGAGAATAAGTCGGCTATATATGCACATATATATACACATATATACATACATATATATGTGTGTGTGTGTGTATGTAGATATATATGTATGCATATATATACATACATATTAGATACAAATGTAACTATTGAGATCACTAGAGATACAATCTTATTGAGCGAAAAAAGTAGTAAAAGGATTAAAGAATAGTTGAATAATAACAATGGACTGTCGGAGTTGGGGTCGGAGGTTTAGTGTATATTAAGAGTTTTTTGTACATGGTTTGGTAAATAAAGAGCAAATGACTTAAAAGGGAAAATTCATGAAAAAACGTGAAAAGTCACAAAGAATCGTGAAAAATTGTATAAATTGCGAAAAAGTGGGAAAAAGTTGTGAAAAATTGGCTATGGTGAAAATTCGGGAACCTATAAAATCGTGAAAAATCGCCGCTTTTTCGTAAAATTCGGAGACACTTGTTACTATGGTTTCGAAGAGACCGTACCCATCTAGGCTTCTAAGTGAATTTCCTTCTTTCTTATGGACATGGATATGTATTAAGCTTTTTATATAATATTTTTTTTTAGGAATTTGATGACGAATCTCTTGATGTCAACAGAATTAAGTTCGTATGACATCTGATGCTCAACTGCATCATTTGAATGATCTTAATCTAACTTTATATCTCATGTCTCATTTACATGTAACAGTGCAAGCTTCGTCTAAGAAAACATTGGAAGATATTGGCAACAAGCGGCTGAAAACAAGTCACCCTGACCAGCATTCTTTCGTTCTGAAACATGGTTCATTGCTGGTCATGAGAGGATATCCAATTTGGTCTTTTTATTTTGATATTATGTATCAGAGACCCATTTCAGCGTCACAAACCATTTTTCTTACACACTAAAAGTTTCTTTCTGATACTGATATTTATTTATTGATGACGAATCTCTTGATGTCAACAGAATTAAGTTCGTATGACATCTGATGCTCAACTGCATCATTTGAATGATCTTAATCTAACTTTATATCTCATGTCTCATTTACATGTAACAGTGCAAGCTTCGTCTAAGAAAACATTGGAAGATATTGGCAACAAGCGGCTGAAAACAAGTCACCCTGACCAGCATTCTTTCGTTCTGAAACATGGTTCATTGCTGGTCATGAGAGGATATACTCAGCGGGACTGGCTGCATTCCGTACCTAAGCGTGCAAAAGCGGAAGCCGTGAGGATCAACCTCACGTTCAGAAACGTCATGACCTGATGTTAATAAAGGTATACGCTGTTTGTTGTATAAAGGGCACTAGATGAACCTGTTACCTTGTGGGAGGATGTGAGACAATCGTAGAAAATCTCTTGGATTTCTAAAGTGCTTTTTGCTTCGTGACCGCAGTCTGATGTGGGGCCATAACGCTGGGCCTCATCTTGTAGTTGTATTCTACTGTTACATAATTACATGTACGTCACAAAAAATTTGCCGGCTGAAAAAAAGGTTGCAATTCAATGCGGGGATCTGAAATCCTGCTAGTTTGTAGGTAGTTGTCTAGGTATAGCTAGTACTGTCTTATGTTTAATTCCGCAGATCTTTGAAGATATGATTATTTTGTACAAATCAAAACAGGTGTGGTCCAACTCCTACGTGCAAAACTTGGCATTCAATTGCAAGTTAGAAGAGCCCTCACAGCTTTCTTAGAGGGACTAAAATTGTTTGATCTAGCAATTTCAGCCATTTTAACCCTGATTGGTGTTCTGCCTACAACTTATATGAGTTGTGACTAAACATAAATCCCGGCCTCTTGATTTAATTTCAAATTCCAAACCGTTGGAAATGGTCTAGGAGTGAGATTTGAGATTTAAATCTATCTTTTCCACATTACAGTTTAGAATCTTTATTCACTTAACAAAAACAATATAACACAAAGATGACACTTGAGATTTAAAGCCTGAGCTTAACATTATTGCATATATCAAATCCTAACTCTGATTAATGGACAATATTTATGTGCGAGGCCTTTTCCCTCCGCAGTTTTCGAGCCGGCTGCATCTGGCTTTGAGATCCCAATTAGTTCTAGGACTGCTATTTGCGTGAATGTTTCCAGAGAAAAGGAGACAATCCATAATATCTGCCCGTTAGTCATATTTCCTGAATTACACTTTCTGTATTGATCAGGATTTTTGCATTCTCTTTGGAGCAGGGTTGTTTCTACTATACCATGAGATATTATTCTATAAAATTGTTTCATTAAAAGTATTCTTGAATTGTATTTAAGTGAGGCTAAATTTGCACCCCAAGTATTTCAATCAATAGCGTGTATCTGTCATTTGAGAGATTGTAAAACCAGCGAACTGTCATTACCACATGTAGTTATTAACACAATATTGCAGCTCAGTTGAGAATGATTGGAAAAAAATGAATGTGTGTCAAAACTAGTCCACATCTAACATCTCACAAAAGTGTGTCTCAATGATATATATTTAAATGTTATGTTTTGAAATGTGTAGGTTGCAGAATTCCATTGTAACACATTCAAGAAGAGCATACAAATTGCAGTAGCTGTTCCCTCGCCTTCCCTATTGAATGGTGAATTTTACTAATTATTTCTTTTGAAGGAATCTTGTTAAAAAACAAACTTGAGTTACATTGCGATCCATATTGGTTTAAATCACTGATTTCTACATGCATTTTAAAGATCATTTTGTTAACCTGACTGCCAAAATCTAACCCATATAGAACCAAAAAACGATATAAAACCATATATATCAAGGCTGTGTACCCCAATAGGCTTACATAAGATGTATGGAGTCCATAACCCCTACATGCCCTTAACAATGCCGAAACACACCTGGAGTTGTGGCTAGAAGTTAAAGGAATTTGTGAATGAAATTCTTTTAGGGGATGGAGTCATAACACTTGTGTCTAGGTTTACTCGCTAAACCTAGTTCCTATGACGTTGATATATATCATTGATGTTTTTTCATCACGCGACATGATGCTTGTGCTTATGTAAGAATCAAATGTTTAGTGAATATGAAAAATGCCAACTTAAATTGGATATAATTGGGCCTTATCTGCGTAATAAGATTCATGTTGATAAACTCTAAGTTGAGCTAGGGTTTGGGCTTTGAGTGTGAATCCAAAATGATGACATGTCAAGCATGATGAGATAATATGATGAGCCCCAAAAGAGATCATGTTATATTGTGCTTGTGATCTGTTGATGTGTGCTTAATGACACCTTAGGGTTTCTAGGTTGGTGGAGTTTGGGCAGAGTTCCTAGATGACCCAATTACTATTTGTTACATCGAGATTTTGTTTCCTGATGCATGTGAATCCATGCTAAATTCTGTAAATTTAGTGTTGTTTGTTTCCATACGTGCTATTTTATGGAGGATGCCTATTCTTACTTTGATGAGTTATATATAGCCGTGGACCCTTTCTGGTCACAATTAGCTCCAATTTGTGGTGATGGAACTTAGAGAAGCATCGAGAGAGCGATCTTGAGGATATCTAGCCTTCCCTAGCCTTAAACAAGGGTGACATGTGGTGAATCTTGGTGAGAAATCTTCATTTTAGGTTGATTCTTCTTCTTCTTCTTCAGTTGTCCTTTGAGTGACGGGTGCTCTATTCTTGGGTTGTTCTTGAGAATCTCGAGCTTCCCTCTTATTCTACCCTCTTTTGTCTATTCTTTGGCTTGGGCCAAGGTAGGAGATGACATTTTGAAGCTTGCCGGTGCCCATGTGCTTGTGGTTGGTTAGTAAGGAGGCTGTTTTGCTGTTGTACAGAGGTTAAAACATGGAGAAGAAGCTTCATTTTTCTATGGAGGCTTGATCTCGAGGCCAAGATCTTGCTTGGCTTCGCCTAAGCTTCTTTTGGCTTCCTAGATGTGATTGAACACTTAACCCTCACTAGATACATGTATAATTTGGATGGAAAAGAGGGAATATGTATTTATGATGCTTGCATGTGAATTCTTAAGGCTTGTATGTTGCTTTCTAGGGCCTTGTTCATTTTTATCTTGTTGTTTGCTTGGATTGTGAAACTATAACACTATGTTTCTTAGATAAAAGCTAGAACCTTCCCTCCCTTGAATCAATAATGATGTTTTAGGCTTGTTCAAGTTACGTTGCATGCTTAAACCATGTGTTTCTACACCTAAATCTATATGTGAATGCTTGAATAAGGTGACATAATAACCTTATTCCTCATGTATATGTTGGTGTTTATTATCTTATTCTTGCATTATGTATGGTTTGCATACTTGATTAATGATTCCTATATGATGATATGAAAACTAGGGTTCCTGCATATTTATATGCCTAGTACATGCTTATTCACGTATCAAGAATGATGATTCTTATCAATATAATCTCTATTGATAGTAGTGGATCTTGCTCAGTAACCCTAGGTATGTCCTCAACTATTTTATATCACCTGTAGTATGCATGATTGATGATTTCCTTGCATTATCCTACTTCTAGCATATGCCTTATGAATATTTTATGTATGATGTTTGGACATGTGCATGTTATGGATAACTATAAGAATCATGTGATCTTAATAATTAATATGAATGTTTGAAGGAAAAATATAATCTAATATGATGATAATGATGATGCCTCGGGGCAACAACGTGAATGCATACTCAATACACACGAGGTATATAATGAATGCCATGATGAATGCACATAAACTTAACATATGTTCATGTATAATGAGATGTGGATGCATAATGTATAAGATGATGATGCAAATTATAACTTGAACATGAGAGAGATGATAAGTGTTACGTGTGATGATGATTTAAGGCATTGAGATGGCCTATGTTGATTATTGGTATGTGATATGCCTCGTGATGATGTGTCTAGGTGTGGGGGAAGTTCCATTGAGTTGGAAGTGCAACCCCAAACACATGAATTTGGGGAAGTTCCACTAAGATGGTTCTGGGACCCCAATCCCATGTTGCGAGTGGAGGATGTATTCATAAAATAGAAGCACATACATCCCCTTTTGGGAACTTGGACCATTGTTATATCCCACGAGTAGATGGGTCCTTGTTCCATTACTCAGAGAGGCTGGGATGTCATGTTGGGACGTGTCCATCATGTGGTTAGGCGGGTAACACATAGGTTAGTAATGGGTTGATCAGATGTAAGCCTAGTGTGAATAAATGGTGTAAAAGAAATATGCCGAAAGACAAGCTTGACACTTTCCCTGTGTGGCTGCATCTTGGATATTTATTTAATATCTTCTTCAAAAAATGATCTACCATGTTTACATGGTACCCTGGCTTAATAATCTATGTAGTGAATATAAACATTCCAGTCTAATCTTGTCTATTGGATGGGATGTACCCACTCACCAAGCCAGCAAATACTCACAAAAATGTTGCTGATGTTTTAAGGTGATCAGAGTTGCACAACATAAATGAGATGGGTACTAGAGGTTAGCCATCGGATGCCTCCTGCAATAATCGACCAAACCCTCATTGATAGTGGCAATCCTCAGATTTGGATCAAACACACCAGTCCCAAAATCTCGATACCACCACTAATAATTAGGATTTGGTTGGTTATTAGGAGCAACACCCAACAACTTAGTATCACAATTAAGGTCGTTAGACTGCAAGAACTTAGAATGAGTTTACGTCATATTCCAAACCATACATGCACATGATCTCTTGTAAGAAGGGATTAAGAGAAAGGAAGATGTAAGAGAAGGTGCTCCTTAGGGCCAATAAACACGTAAAGAATGATATGAAGAAGAAAATAAGATTCAGAAAATATACTTCATACATAGACATATCCAAAAAATTGAGAAGAAAATATTGATCAAATGAAGATGATAAGTTGAACAAGTAATGAGTCGCGAAGTTGAATCCAATAGGTAACCTCAGTAATAAAGATTTAGAGTGGTTATTTAATGATATTATATAAACAATATTAATTGATACATACTCAAGTACCACGACCATGTATTTGGGTAGTAGAAGAGCTTAGTATCAAACCTTACAAAGGATCTGGTTGCTCTAACCAAGTAGCCAGATGCAGAAAGCCAGATAATCTAATTATGCATGAGATAATTAAATGATGAATGGAGTATGAGACATGGGGTTAACAAGAACATTTGGTAATTGTGATAAGGATTTGAATATGTAATGAGTTAATGAATGATCATATTACATGAAAGAGTTAAGGGGAAGCAAAGAAATATAAAGGAATAATTAAAATGGAAAATAAAGAGAACATAATAAGAGCATAAGTTGACTAAAGATCAATATTTAAAAGAGAAGCTTCCATGTATATAAAAATAATAAATATGAGTGGATACTTCTCGCTCTCACTAGTTTTATGTAGAAATAGGATAGCGAAGAAAGAAAATAAATGTATGATGTCTATATGTATGTTCTTGATGCTTATATGATGTGATCTTAGGATTTGTCACAGATATGTTCACTATTTTCCTAAGTTATATGTATTTCAACAACACTATACTAAATAAAAGGCTAGAATATCCTCTCTCTTACATTGTAAGTGATAAGAAAAGATTAGTACGCTATTACCATGTTGAGTATGAGTTTGCACACCAACCTCTTTGTGAATTAATGCTTAGATAAAGTGAAATGATAGACTTACTTCCCCTGTATATGCTCGTATTCTTGTGAATGTAATCTTAATTTCTTAGCTTGTTTTGCATGATGTATGTTATACTCATGTAGTTAGGGAAGGATTTTTAATTCATAAGCTAAAATCTAGAGTTTTCTGCATAAATATTGCTTAGTGTATGCCAATGATACATGAATAGAATGATGATTTTTACCTAGGGAATTCCTAAGGATAACTAGTGTATCTTGCTAAGCAAGCCCTGTCTAATTTCTAATCATCAATACATTAATATGCATCAAGTGACGAATGTCTTAATGTTATCTTCACAAGTTGATACCTTGCTCGTCAATACTATTATGCATGTTGTTTAGATGATATGTAGGTTATGAATAACCATAATATTATATGAATCATGTTGTGAATAGTAAGCATAACTAATTAACAAATAGAGATAACCTAGAGCTTTATTGTTGTGATTTCTAACCAATTTAAAAGTTGTTTGGCTTTCATTTTTGCATCATTTTGTATTAACTGCTTGTACTCTGTATTGGAAAGAGATATTTGATCATCTTGATAGGGGCACATATGTGTGCTCAAAATTCGTATGTAAGGTTTGGAGATATGTACTAACCTTGGGAATGATCATTATTGAAAAAGAAACTAAGGTATATAAGACAATTTTGAGATATAATTCACGTATTAAAGTATGTGCTAAACAAATGGAATTCGTTTGTCACATGTTATATCTTGCTTAGAGTATGATCTATGAAAATATCTAAAAATAAGAAAGTGATACCATCAAGTGTGTTCCTCACATGAGTGTTGAATACAAAAAATGGATTGAGTAATATCTAAATGATCTTAATGCCTTATTTAAGGCTAAGTTGAGTATTTGTGGTAATAAAGGGGGCTTCTGACCCAGATGATAAGATCGAGAACAAGATCCAATTGACCATGATGATGATGAAATGCATGTTGTATATATCACAGTGATGAACTTAATAAGTACTGAGAATCTTCCTAAAATTTGATTTCTTATACTACATGTTCATATTATTTCATGCGCAATCCTACCTAAACCTTCACTATCTTGTACATAAGTGATAGATACAATATGTGCCACTACTTCTGCCTCATAGATTGATATCACTACTACAGAAATGGCTTATAAAGTCACTTTTCAAGGTGTCGGTTGTATACATAAACCGACACCTAAACTCTACAATGTTGGTTGATAACATAAACCGATATCCAATCTATGAAGGTCGACCAGACACGGGTACCGCTTTTATTAAGTGTCGGTTAATTAATAAAAAATCGACACCTAAAATCAACCGCCAAAACCAAAATTCCAGCGATAAAATTACCTCCAAAATTTGACATATGGCGTCGGTTCATAAATGAATAACCAACGACTAAAGGTTATTCGAGGGACATGAATAGTTGTCGGTTGTCTTTTAGTTAAAAACCAACGACTATAATCTAGTATAGGCGTCGGTTGTTGGAAAAGAACCGACACTTTTGGTTTAGTTGTCGATTATTTTGAATAACCGACGCTTATTGTCAACTTAATAGCTCACCAGCGCGAGCGACTCTTCCCCTTTCCCTGTTTCATTCCCGATTTCAGTTAGGTCCGACGATTTTCTTGCTCGCCCCCGCCAGTCATTGCTCTGTGCTCGCGCCCGCCGTGCTCCTGCTCCTGCCCTCGCCGCTGCTCCGTGCTCACCGGCGGCCGTGCTCCTACTCCTGCCCTCTGTGCTCACCGGCGGCCGTGCTCCTGCTCCGTGCCCTCGCCGCTGCTCCGTGCCCTCTCCGCCACTCCTACTGCTCTCCCTTCCGTCGCCGCTCCTCGCCGCCGCTCCTCTCCTTGCTCCGACCGCTGCTCTCCTCTGCCCTCAAGGTATGCCCGCCCTGCCTTCTTCCTTCTTCCTCTGCTCCGGGGGCTGCTTGGGCGGTGCCAAGGCAACCACGGCCTTCTTCCTTCTTCCTCTGCTCCGCCCTGCTCTTCTTCTTTCTTCTCCCTCTCCTTACCAACAGCAACCACGGTCGTGTGGGCTGGCACAGCCGTGGCTGTGTTGGCCGACCACACGGCCGTGCTACCCAGGCTGCTGCTGGGCATTTTTTTTATAAGTTATTTACTTATTGGTAACTTGATAAATAACTCATATACACTGATCTATGGCAATGCCTTAGTTGATCACTCTTTATATTAGAGCTGCAAGCCTGTAACATTAAGTAATTTTTGAAAGTAAAATAATTATTGACTGTAATATATTGAACTTATATACAATACATGTTCTATGATAAGCCTTAGTTAATTTAATATGCATACTTTGTATGTAAGACATAGTAATTGGGTACTGCTGTATATCCAAGTAAATTACATGTAACTAATCATGACATAGATTTTAGAATGCATACTTTGGTTAAATGTACTGCTGTAATTTTTGATCAAGTGATGATATGTAAATGTAGCAATAAGTTAGTAAGGTATCAATGATAAGTCTGCTGTAATGTGATGCAAAATAGTTATTATATCATGCATATCTTAATACTTTTTTGTTTTATAGTTGTATAGGGTGTTTTATGTGTGACAAGTCTATTGTTTAATAGTTTAGCTATAATCATTATTTTATAGTTGTGTTATAAAGTATTTGGGTGTTTAGTATGGTTATTTAGGGTGTTTAGATATGTATAAAGGTTCCAAAAAGTATAGTATATATATGCATACATGTGCATTTTTTATAAAATTGTATAGAAAATCAAAACCCGTTCTTGGTGAGAATCCTAATCACCCTTCTTGCTTAATGATGAATTGTAATGCACACATGTGACATGCTTTGAATGACAACTAGGATTTTAGGTATAAGAATGACAACACATTATTTGTTGGCCTAGAAACCCGTCCAAGATTTACTCATTAGGAGTAAATCTTGGATAGTCCCCGGTTTGAGACTGTTCTTGAACACCTAATCTCGCTTAGGATGTAAGTGTATAATGTGTATTGGGTTTTCAAGAAAATTTCGGCAGCATTTCCCCGTTTGTTCTCTAAGTACATATGTACTTGGAGAACAGCGGGGAAATGCTGCAGAAATTTTCTTGAAAACCCAATACACATTATACACTTACTAGTGAGATTAGGTGTTCAAGAATGGGATAGGTGGTACACATTTATTATATATAATAATGACATCACATGTATTTGTTAACCCTAGACCCTAATCTTGTTGTAATATATACTTGTTTTCTCTTTGATCATAGAATGGATAGATCATGGATGTCCATTCACAATCGCTGCACCCCAGAGTTTATTTCTGGTCTTGACCAGTTTATTAGATTTGCCGAGGAACATAGGAAACAACCTGGAGATAGGTTCTACTGTCCATGTAGGCATTGCGGTAACAACTTGAAAGTCAACACTGGTGACAAAATCAAAAGTCATGTCATGTGCAACGGGATTATACAAGGCTATACAGAATGGCACTGGCATGGAGAGATTTCAATCCCGAAACCAGTGGATGTCGATAGCAGTGCTTGTGTGGAAGAAGAAATTGCCTACGATGACGTAGATGTGAATGAACCAGTTCTAGTAGACATCGTTGATGCGATGCTGAATAATTGTGGGGTAGAGCACACCGATCCACCTCCCATTTTTAGAAACATTGTGCATGATGCTGAGATGTCGTTATACACAGGTTGTACTAAGTTTACGAAGCTTAGCGTTGTGTTGAGATTGTATAAGCTGAAAGCTAACAATAGATGGAGCGACAAAAGCTTCACGTCATTGTTGTCTTTGTTGAAAAAAATGCTTCCTGAAGGAAATGAGCTGCCAATCTCAACATACCAGATAAAGAAATTGTTGTGCCCAATGGGAATGGATGCCAAGAAGATACACGCATGCCCGAATGATTGTGTATTATTTCAAAAGGACTATGCGGATTTGAAAGATTGTCCAAAATTTGGTGCGTCACGGTATAAATTTACGACTTTGGGGGAGTCCAAAACTGGTTCTCCTGCTAAGGTGATGTGGTATCTACCTATAATATCACGGTTTCAACACTTGTTTGCCAATCCGATAGATGCGAAGAATTTGAGGTGACATGCAGATGTTAAGAAAAATAATGATGAGATCCTACGACATGCGTCTGATTCCCCACAGTGGAAGAAGATTGATCTATTGTACCCTGAATTTGGTGAAGAAGTCAGGAATCTAAGACTTGGGCTTTGTACAGACGGGATGAATCCGTACAGGACATTGAGCAGCCAACATAGCACTTGGCCAGTCATGCTTGTTATATACAATCTTCCTCCCTGATTGTGTATGAAAAATAAGTACGTAATGCTGTCGTTGTTGATATCGGGCCCTAAACAACCTGGAAATGACATCGCTGTTTATCTTGGACCTCTGATTGATGACTTAAAGAAACTCTGGAGTGAAGGTGTGATGACCTATGATGCTTCACGAAGAGAGACATTTCGTTTGCATGCTATGTTGTTTTGCACTATTAATGACTTTCCAGCATATGGGAATTTGTCTGGATATAGTGTCAAAGGAGCTAAAGCGTGTCCTATATGTGAAGAGAACACTGATTCAACAAGACTAAAACATGGCGGTAAGACTGTATATCTCGGTCATCGAAGGTTTCTTCCAAAATTCCATCCGTATCGTAGGAAGCGCAAAGCATTCAATGGATTGAATGAGGAACAGAGTGCACCTAAACCTATACCAACGTTGAGAAAAATGTCTGTGATAATGTCATCGATACTCTGTTGAATATAGCAGATAAGACTAAATATGGGATAAAATCCAGAATGGACCTACGTGAAATGGGAATAAGGACAGAATTAACAGAACTAGTTAGTAGCGATCGAAGGGCATACTTACCTCCCACTTGTTACACGTTGTCTAGAAAGGAGAAGAAAGCTTTTTGTGAATGCTTGGTAAATGTTAAGGTGCCAGAGGGTTACTCATCCAACATCCGTAGATTGGTATCAATGAAAGATCTGAAGTTGACATGTCTTAAATCTCATGATTGTCACAATCTAATGCAACAAATATTGCCTGTGGCAATTCAATCTATATTTCCAAAGCATGTAAGGTTTGCAATCACTAGACTTTGTTTCTTTTTCAATAGTCTGTGTAACAAAGTTATTGACCCTGATACTCTCGATAAATTGCAAAGAGAAGTGGTTGTTACCCTATGTCAGCTTGAGATGTATTTTCCTCCGTCGTTCTTTGATATCATGGTACATCTTTTTGTCCACTTGACTAGGGAAGTGAAAATGTTGGGATCAATTTTCTTGCATTGGATGTATCCCTTTGAACGATACATGAGCATTTTTAAAAGTGATGTTCGAAACCGTTATCAGCCTGAAGGGAGTATTATCGAGGGTTATGTGGCGAGAGAGGTTATGGATTTTTGCAATGACTTTCTCAGTGGTAATGACACTCCTGATAATGACAAGAATATTGACGAGAAATTTGACAAAGGAATTTTGGGATCACGTGTGAAAGTCATCAGTTGTGAGCAATTGGAACAAGGTCACTTGTATATTTTACACAACATGGACGAAGTGAATGTTTATATCGAGGAACATACCAATTTCATCAAGAGACAATATCCTCGAGCCAATACAATGTGGCTTGCTAGAGAGCATAACAAGACATTTATTAAGTGGTTTGAAAATAAAGTCTTACATCAACTATCTCAAACACCAGATGATATTACTGAAACTATCAAATGCCTCGCCTTTAAACCAAAATTGACTGTTATGTCTTATGAAGGGTATGACATTAATGGATTCACATATTACACTAAGCGTCAAGATGATAAGAGTGTCGTCCAAAACAGTGGGGTCACCCTTCAAGCATCAATTATGTTTTTTGCAAGTGCAAAGGATAAGAGTCCACGTGAAGCTAAAATGTCATATTACGGTGTCATTGAAGACATATGGGAGTTTGACTACATAGATTTCAGAATTCCGCTCTTCAAATGTAATTGGGTTGATAACACCAAAGGAATTATAGTGGATGAATTGGGTTTCACTTTAGTGAACTTTGAAAAGATTGGCGAGAAGGATGAACCATTCATATTGGCATCACATGCGAAACAAGTATTTTATATCGATGATCCTGCAAATGATAAATGGTCGGTTGTTCTTCATGGTAAAAGACAGTTAATTGAAGATCCTATAGATGAAGAACAGTACTATGATAAGTATGATGACTCCAGTCCATTCTCAGTTGGGTTGCCAACACCAGCAAATATTGAAGCTAATGATGACTTGTATGTGCGCGGAGATCACAATGAAGGATTGTTAATTGATAAAAAATCGCAATATTAGAGGCATGTTTATATAATGTTTTTTTATATGTTTTATTTTTCTGAATGTGAACTTTACAATGTGAATGTGAACTTTACAATGTGAATGTGAACTTTACAATGTGAATTTTACAATGTGAATTTTACAATGTGAACTTTACAATGTGAATGTGAACTTTACAATGTGAATTACTTTACAATGTGAATGTGAACTTTACAATGTGAGCTTTACAATTTGAATTACTTTACAATGTAAACTTTACAATGTGAATGTGAATTTTCAGATGGCTGACCATTCTCCTGATGACCGTGCTGATGATTACCGTGAGGGTGAGGACATCAATGCGCCGCCTCACAATGTAAGTTTTAAAAATATATCATATATTTATATCTATATGTCCATTTATAGTTATATCTTGTAAATGTGATTATTTTGTCAAATTTTAGGTTGATGATGCACAGGTACCATCTGAAGCACTTGATGCACTTGATCAACAACACCAAAAAGTTGACAAGAGTAGGGGCATCACTATGATGAAGAAGTTAATTGCGCAAAAGGGCAATGGACCCAAACTTGTTGTGGATTTTGATAATGCAGGAAATGCATGTGGTGTGAATCGCAATTCATTTATTTCATATCTTGGGTTTGTTACTCGTAGCCATTGCGGTTGTCGCTTAGATTCTTGGCATAACGTTTCTAAGGAGAAGAAAGACTTAATATGAAGGGATTTGTGCGTGAGTTATTATTAATTTGCAATTCTATTTTGTAGATTACTAAATTTTTGGATACTAGTTAATAGCAATTCTATTTTGCAGAGTATATTTGAATTGGATGAAAAGCTGCATCGTAAATGCGTGATGCAACATTGTGGGAGAGTCCTAAGGAACTATAGGACAAATCTCACCCGAGAATACATAAAAGAAGCTGACAAAAGGAAGAAGACAGCCACTGAACAGTGGAACTTCCTGGACAAAGAAAAATGGGACGTGTTTGTCGCTTCAAGACAAACTGATGAATTCAAGGTATTAGGCGTCAGTTTCAATCTCATTAATTAATATATGTTGTATTCACCTATTCAAGATTAACATTTAGTGTTACTAACCAAATCATTAATGTGCATACTAACTAGGCCCTCAGTGAGACACAAAGATCAAGGCGTGCACTGAATGTGCATGACCACACAATGGGTCCAAAGGGGTATGCAGGCATTCGCCAAAGACTACAGTCTGAGGCTACTACTCAGTCTGCTGCTACTCAGGAGTCCTCTACCATAGGCAGCACACCTCTGCCTCGCCATGATGTCTGGATAGCTGGGAGGCAAAATAAGAAGGGAGAAATAATGAAGGCCGCAACTGCTCAGGCGGCTACAAAAATGGTAAAATACAACTCTTACAGCAATAATTCGAATATTGATTATTTGTGATGTTTATTTAATTATAAATTTTTGTTTTGGCGATTAGCGGGAGCTGCACGAGCTCAGGAAACAAAGCAAGTTCATCCCTGAGGGCACAAGGGATGAATTGACAGTTGCTCTGGGTAACCCAGAGCATCCTGGACGTGTTAGGGCTGTAGGCGCTGGTGTGGGCATCAAAGCTTTTTTTGGGCCATCCCAGCGCAAACATGTCCCAAAAACAGGGCCACTTTTTCATTGCTTCTTCTAGTTTCCTATCAACTAGCTTATCTACCTATACATGGATAAAAGAAACGTTAGCTTCTAATTATTGAATTCACTTTTACAGTAACATTATAAAGAAAGAATATGTTACCTCCTCTTGTGAAAGTCCCGTTTTTGGGACATGTTTGCGCTGGGATGGCCCAAAAAAAGCTTTGATGCCCACACCAGCGCCTGCAGCCCTAACACGTCCAGGATGCTCTGGGTTACCCAGAGCAACTGTCAATTCATCCCTTGTGCCCTCAGGGATGAACTTGCCTTGTTTCCCGAGCTCGTGCAGCTCCCGCTAATC
The DNA here is from genome assembly GCA_963693085.1 of Alisma plantago-aquatica. Lineage (NCBI taxonomy): Eukaryota > Viridiplantae > Streptophyta > Magnoliopsida > Alismatales > Alismataceae > Alisma > Alisma plantago-aquatica. The sequence goes on from OY856409.1 coordinate 806,125,146, forward strand.
GCCAAAACAAAAATTTATAATTAAGTAAACAGCACAAATAATCAATATTCGAATTATTGCTGTAAGAGTTGTATTTTACAATTTTTGCAGCCGCCTCAGCAGTTGCGGCCTTCATTATTTCTCCCTTCTTATTTTGCCTCCCAGCTATCCAGACATCATGGCGAGGCAGAGGTGTGCTGCCTATGGTAGAGATCTCCTGAGTAGCAGCAGACTGAGTAGTAGCCTCATACTGTAGTCTTTGGCGAATGCCTGCATACCCCTTTGGACCCATTGTGTGGTCATGCACATTCAGTGCACGCCTTGATCTTTGTGCCTCACTGAGGGCCTAGTTAGTATGCACATTAATGATTTGGTTAGTAACAGTAAATGTTAATCTTGAATAGGTGAATACAACATATATTAATGAGATTGGGACTGACGCCTAATACCTTGAATTCATCTGTTTGTCTTGAAGCAACAAACGTGTCCCATTCTTCTTTGTCCAGGAAGTTCCACTGTTCAGTGGTTGTCTTCTTCCTCTTGTCAGCTTCTTTTATGTATTCTCGGGTGAGATTTGTCCTATAGTTCCTTAGGACTCTCCCACAGCGTTGCATCACGTATTTACGATGTAGCTTTTCATCTAATTCAAATATACTCTGCAAATTAGAATTGCTATTAACTAGTATCCAAAAAATTAGTAATCTACAAAATATAATTACAAATTAATAATAACTCACGCATAAATCCTCCATATTACGTCTTTCTTCTCCTTGGAAACTTTATGCCAAGAATCTATCATACAACCGCAATGGCTGCGAGTAACATACCCAAGATATGAAACAAATGAATTGCGATTCACACCAGATGCATTTCCTGCATTATCAATATCCACAACAAGTTTGGGTCCATTGCTCTTTTGCGCTATTAACTTCTTCATCATAGTGATGCCCCTTCTCCTGTCAACTTTTTGGTGTTGCTGATCAAGTACTTCAAGTGCTTCAGATGGTACATGTGCATCATCAACCTAAAATTTGACAAAATAAACACATTTACAAGATATAACTATAAATGGACATATAGATATAAATATATGATATATTTTTAAAACTTACATTGTGAGGCGGCGCATTGATGTCCTCACCCTCACGGTAATCATCAGCACGGTCATCAGGAGAATGGTCAGCCATCTGCAAATTCACATTCAAATTGTAAAGTTCACATTGTAAAGTAATTCAAATTGTAAAGCTCACATTGTAAAGTTCACATTATTACAACAAAGTATATATCACAACAAAATTGTAAAGCTCTATGATCAAAGAGAAAACAAGTATATATTACAACAAAATTAGGGTCTAGGGTTAACAAATACATGTGATGTCATTCTTATATATAATAAATGTACATGTACCACCTATCCCATCCTTGAACACCTAATCTCACTAGTAAGTGTATAATGTGTATTGGGTTTTCAAGAAAATTTCGGCAGCATTTCCCCGTTGTTCTCCAAGTACATATGTACTTAGAGAACAAACGGGGAAATGCTGCCGAAATTTTCTTGAAAACCCAATACACATTATACACTTACATCCTAAGCGAGATTAGGTGTTCAAGAATAGTCCCAAACCGGGGACTATCCAAGATTTACTCCTAATGAGTAAATCTTGGACGGGTTTCTAGGCCAACAAATAATGTGTTGTCATTTTTATACCTAAAATCCTAGTTCTTCAAGTTAGGGTGATTATTGATGTCTTTAAAAGCATGATTGGCAATTTAGGAAAAAGTTCATCATTTACATTCCAAGCATGTCACATGTGTGCATTACAGTTCATCATTAAGCAAGAAGGGTGATTAGGATTCTCAATATACTCAACAATAAAATAAGTTAAACATGTGTGCATTACAGTTCATCATTTACATTCCAAGCATGTCACATGTGTGCATTACAGTTCATCATCAAGATATCGATAACTTACTTAAACATTCAATTATGAAGTAAATATACACTTAATTCAGAATAGCATGACGCACAAAGTTGCAGTCAACATCATTATGCTTTGTTCTATCATGGACTATCAGATTGGTATAGCACATATGTATCAGTACGTAATTAAATAAACACAATCAGTAAATAACTTTAAAAAAAATTCCACTAGCTTGGTGAAATCAGTTAATAAATAAACACAATCAGAATATTTTTCATGGCTTTTGGGGTGACTTGGTGAAATCAGTGCATGTTTTGGGCATCCAATAGATGAATCCAAACCCCAGCAGCAGCCTAGACGTGCCCTGACGCCGCCCAAGCATCCACCCAGAGGCCTAGCTAGGTAGGGCACCTGGGCTTGGGACCCTAGGCGTGCCCTGGCACCTGCTTAGGCGCCGTCTGGGTGAGTTCCAGGTCAGGCGGCGGCAGAGAAAAGCAAGGCGGAGGATAGAAAAGGCGGTGAAGCTTTTGTGGGTTACCTTGCAGGAAGCTGGCGGAGGAGAAAAGATGCTTCTACCGGCGGGGGTGGCGGTGACGAGGAGAGCACCGTAGCTGCTTCTACCGACGGCGGCGACGAGAGGACAGGCAACGACCGACGGCGGGTAACGACCGGCGACGGCGACGAGAGGACAGCAGCAACGCGGCGGCAGCACCGAGCGGCGACGGGCAAGAAAATCGCCGGACCTAATCAGGAAATCGGGAATGAAACAGGAAAAGGCTAGGGGAAGAGTCGCTCGCGCTAGCGCGAGCTATTAAGTTGACAATAAGCGTCAGTTATTCAAAATAACTGACATCTAAACCAACAGTGTCGGTTCTTTTCTAAAAACCGACAACTATACTAGATTATAGTCGTCGGTTTTTAACTAAAAGACAACCGACAACTATTCCTGTCTCGTGAATACCCTTTAGTCGTCGGTTATTTATTTATGAACCGACGCCATATGTCAAATTGTGGAGGTAATTTTTTCGCTGGAATTTTGGTTTTGGCGGTTGATTTTAGGTGTCAGTTTTTTAATAAGTAACCGACACTTAATAAAAGCGGTACCCGTGTCTGGTCTCCCTTCATAGATTGGATGTCAGTTTATGTTATCAACCGACACTGTAGAGTTTAGGTGTCCGTTTATGTATACAACCGACACCTGGAAAAGTGACTTTATAAGCCATTTCTGTAGTAGTGACAATACCTATCATAGCATCCCGCTCTACTCCTACTGTAGAGGTTGGGAGTAATCCTATAGACCCACCACCTAGCACATCCACTGTAAGTATTTTTATGACATAGTAACTAGTTTTTTAATTCAAGATGATATGTATATATGTATATAACATTCTTTACACAAAAATTTGTAGGGGTTGAAGCCATGCCGTCTAAAAGTTAATGAGTATGTCGTTGCAGAGGCGTCGACTTACCCATCCCTACCAGGGGAACTGTTTCACGGGTCTCCATTACCAGCTGGTTGGATTCGTGTGAGCCCGGTACATATATTCCCCAAGTGGATGGATCTTCCATTGCCATATGCCCACCCAGATTGTGAAACACTTGGTGAGGCACTAGGCGGAGTGATATTGTGGCTAAAAGCGGATGTCATCTTTACTAAAATTGTATGGTAAATTTACATTACGTTAAATTGTTAGTGTGTGTATATGATGTCAGTTGATATGAAATTATTATATATATATACAGGTTAAAAAGAAGACACCCACAACATCTAGGCCTCCACTTCCACCTCCTACATTACCCAGTTGGGTTTCACAGGACCTAACTGTCCCGTTAGGTCCTAACTGTAGGGGTATGGCAATATGGTTAGGCGAACATGATATAAATTGCCCTATAACTGTTTCTATAGATTCAGATGTTGCAGGTCAATCATACGAAAGCAAACTATTTATACAAGATATTTTGGAGTTATTTCAATATGATTGGCTAAATACATCTGTGATAGAGCTATGGATAAGGTGAGATCTTCTTTATACATTCATATACCTTTGCTTATTCTGGTGATCTGGTTTCTTATTTATTAATGCATACGTAATTAATACATATTTTGCAGCTACTTAGACAAGATATGTGCAGATTTTGCATTCGAACATGTAGGATTTTTGATTCCATCTTTGATTAGTCTAGTAGCTAAAGACCCTCCGTTAGTTCAACAATACTGCTGTGAGGCTTTTTCAATTTTTGCTCAAAATAAGAAGACGATGATAATGGCTCCATTCAATGTAGAGTAAGTTTACTTTGCTTATTATAATTTGGACTTAAGAAAATTATATTTTTATTGTGGATTTTGAGTTATTAATTTTTAACTTTTTTACCTCTAGTGGTATGCATTGGGAGTTACTGGTTATTGTCCCCGAGACGTTCACTGTCTATTATCTAGATCCTAAGGGGAGTATATTGAATACAAAATATGGACACATAATGAAAATGGCATTATTCCGGTGAGAAATATTTCATTTTCATATCCGTTAACATATGTTATTACATTACTATTTAATTATGCAATGTACTGTGTTACATTAACATGTAGGGGTTTTGATGAGTTCAAAAAGGCTGGAGGAAAGGTCCCCACAAAAAAGAACCAACCAATAATTTGGAAGAACGTGAAAGTAAGTTCCCGACTACAATATATGTATATATTATTTATGTGAACAATGCTTAATTAGTTGTATTTTTTAATATTTTGTATGTTTGAATTTATAGTGGCCTACACAAGACAACGGATGGGCATGTGGATACTATGTGATGCGATTTATGCACATGATTATCAAATATGCCGCATTGGACATCGATTGTATTGCTGAGGTATTATATAGTCTCATTAGATAATATGAAATATATCAATCTTATTTATAGCTCATTAATTATATATATACATCATTCTCTTTACAGGTGTTTAAAACTGAACACACGACAGGAACGACCTTACCAGATGTACATGCTCCCTATATGAAGGGAGAATTAAATGAAGTAAGAGAAGAATGGGCAACAACCATACAAGTAGTGGGGGATTTAAGATATAATTGAGATGTTGATAGCGAATAATGACTAAAGAATGATATTTTGTAAATGAATTTCTGAATTATAATATATGTGTGAATGTTTCTACATGTCTGGATGTTTCTACATGTGTCTGAGTGAAAATGAATGAAACTGTTGGTTGCTATATGAATGTTTCTATATGTGTGAATGTGAAAATGAATGGAACTACAGATTGCTATCTACATGAATGATTCTAAATGTGAAAATCAAATGGAACTGCAGGTTGCATTGCTAAATGTGTGTTAATATTTTTGTTGTTAATTTTGCAGGTTTGTGGCCTGTTGTTGGCTGATATCAATAGATGTCGTAAAACCTGCTGTTCATAACTGAACTGTAGGTTTCTCATCCTGCGACCAGCCATACAGCAGGTCTGCAAACTGACAGAAAAAAATAGGCGTTGGTTATTTGTATAAAACCGACGCCAAATAGTTACAGTGTCGGTTTGTAATAGAAACTGACGTCTATTTCTTTAACACCACGGCCGTGCTGGCCAGTACGGCCGTGGCAGCGGACCAGACACCACGGCCGTGCTGTCCAGCACGGCCGTGTTGGGACTTATATAGCGTTGGTTATTAGCTAATAACCGACGCCTATAGTGCCCAAGTTGGCGCCCTTCTATGGCGCGAAGGTATATGGCGTCGGTTTCTTAGGTAATAACCGACACCTATAGTGCCCTGCTGGTGCGTTTTCGTTGGCGCGCGAAGAGTTTTGGCGTCAGTTTTTGAACCGATGCGTAACGGCTGGACTTTTAGCGTCGCCCACATAGGTGTCACTTAGAAACCGACACTAAAGACCTTAAATAACCGACACTAAAGGTCGGTTATGTACTAGTGTATCATGATATAAAAGAGAACAGTTATATGAAGCATATGTGCTACTCTTAATAACTTTATATAGTGATTCTTATTTTTTTTATAGAAAAGATCCGCTTTTATATCAATACGAGAGTGGCACCGAGAAGCAGTAATGTTAGACAATGATATATTATTTTTTTGCATTTAAATGGACCGTTAAAGGTCAACATATTCCTATCTTGTATATTTAACTTCATAGAAATGTTGAATGTGGTAAAATGATACCCTCATTCCTCACTTGTGAATATATATTCTGAAGGAGATTGTTTATTTTAAAAAATATAAATGCCATCGTTACAAACCCATTTTTATCCCAATCCCAAACTTACTATCCAGATGCATAGTATTAAAGGATTGAAACATCCATCCCTAGACAGCCTAAAGGGATCTCTCTCTCTCTCTCTCTCACACACATATGTATATTATATTATACTATATTATATTATATATATAGTATCTCATTTTGTATAATAGAACTAAGCGTTTTTACATGAGGTACCATAGGGAAACAAGAAAGAAAATTATCAGGAAAGGAAACTGAGGGTCCATAGGACAACAAGAAAAAAAACCCTTTAAGGAAAGGAAACCATCTAAAATTATCTATATAACAGCTACAACCCAATTGCATACATGTTTACCATGATGAACATTTATTTGGTGTAGCTTTCAGTTGAGTCTAGTAGATATGCAAAAGAAAATTGGCTGGGAATTTTAGATGTTCTGACAATCCACGCTTGTCATATAATTACATTCTAACTACAAGCAAATTGCATGCTTTGGGATTATTCTAGCCAATGCATAATAACTTAATCAGGTGATCATCCACCTATACAATTCATGGATGCTACATACAGATTGTTAAATATCATTTCTTTGTATAATACACATCAAAAGTTCCATTTGAAACACCATAATGATTTCTCTGTATTTCCACTATATGGAATGCTATTATTTGCTCTTAGAAGAAAATTTCAATATATTCTCTGATTATGGATGTATGATAATACTGACAACAACCAGCAATGAACTTACACGCATACTATAAATGAATAACATTGTGATGTACACGTCAGGAGACTACCAAGAATTTGTTTAATCAAAGGTAAACTATTTTTCTACAAGACTACACCTAGAAATAGAGCATGATTAAGTTTACATATTTTCTATATAATACAAAAGTAAGATGTACTTTCTCTTTCCTTTACATTTTTAGCTAAAAAAGGTAGAAATAGAATGCCGTTTTTTTTACGTTACATTCTATAAGAAGAAACACTAAATTTTTATTTGCATCAACCAAAAGAATGACGTTAAGATCAACAAATGTAAAACCAATGTCATTTTTTCAATTTGTGTCAACTCAATAATATATACCATTAAGGGACCGTTTGGCATAGGAATGGTATGGGGAATGGTGGGGTATTTATGAATATTGTTTAGTTAACATGATGATAGAGAAAGATCTTTTTTCATGAAAATATATAGGACAATTTGGTATATTTTTGTCCTACTAAAACCATGATGAATTATTGAGATTTTCTTCTTCTTCCGAGAAAGATAACCCCCCCACTGATTATATGAACAAATACACAAAAACCTTTCTTAAATATTATCCTTCTCTATACAAACACATTTCCGTACAATATTTTTGCTCTAATAACTTCACCTCCTCATCCATTTCTCTATATCATATCCCTCCAAGTAAATCTGGTCCCACTAACTTTTTGTTTCCTTCGTTAAGCTAAAATGTATAAGCTAAAGGTATTCCTTTCCATTAAAAAACTCCACTCTAAAAACATATTCACCTTTATTAAATTCATTGTCAAAAGTTCATTTTTCTCTGTGAATATAGTTATCTCCAGGTAAATAATTTTTAGGGCTGGGCATAAAATCTAACTTGACCACCACAACAAACCGGATTTGGCCAAACCACTGGGTCTAGTCTAGTCTAGGCTGGTCATGTGGTCAAGTTTGGCTAAGAAATTCTTCAAATCAGTCATATGTAGTATGGTTGAAGTTAGAGAGACTGGTTAACCTATCAGATTAAACTTGATTAGCTACACAAAATAACTAATTAATTACACATGTTTATCATGACAAACATGATTCAATAAAGAAATATCATCATACTAGTACATATGCAAAATAATATTATAATATGTATTCTTATAAAGTATTCATAACAAATCATCATAAAAAATATGACAAATGAGTGATAACTAATGGTACCATCACCCCAATCATCTCAAATAGTTGATCGAAAGTAGACTTTGATATTCCCAATTCTTTATGGGTGAGACATTCCTAAGCTTTAGTGGTAGGTGAACAATTCTAGGCTTTACAACTGCTGAAAGTGCCCATAATCAACATCCATTTAGGTCCGTAGAAGCACTTACTAAATAATATGATTTTGGACCAAATTTAATCAAACTTGATCATACTTTTACAGTCAAGTTTGATTTGCACCCTACCAACGGTCAAGTTTGGTCTAATTTTTTTTAATGTGTAGTCTGGTCAATGATTTTGGAGTCAGACCATACTTGACTAGAACTTGACCATCCCTAATAATTTCCTTTTAGACAAATTTATATCGAGATTTATATCCTTATAATTTAAATCTCTTTCCAAACATTTGCTTATAAAGTAAATATTTATTTTCATGCAAATAACTAATATTTATCCAAATCTTTTTCCAACCAATAACCACTTTAATACCAAAGAAGTAGTACTTTCCAAATAAAAAATTCCAACAAATTTTCACTCCTAGAAAAAGTTATGTCAAATTTGTTTCTACCAATATCTATCTAAGTAGTGGTATCTTCTTATAAATAAAACTAAATCATCATATTTTCACTATCAACAATGTTTTGGGGTTACTGAGTATTGCTTCCTTTTAAGTATCAAAGGGTTCTCCTTTAGATTTTATGATAGTTTTTATTTTTATATGATAAATAAAATAGGAGAATGTTGTAGTTGCTTATTTCAATAAGAAATTTCATTAAGGCTATCTATTATTTAAGAAAGTAGAATTATACTTGCATGGGTGTATTTTATAAAAAAAATCTCTTCATGTCCTAGTGCTCATATAACACACCACATCCCTATCCTCTTCTCCACGCAAGTGTAACTAAATAACAATTTTCGTGCCCCCAACAAACACATCCTAAAAGAGAGTTGGAGATTGAACAAAATATTTCAGCACAGGTGAAAATCGTTATTGGGTTGTTTTTTTAATTTTTGCTAGTGCATGGAGATTTTGAGATCCTTATATCTGATTTTTCACAGATAAGAAGATTTGAATATTAATTTATGTATTTTCTCAACACAATAATAAATCAATCATGCCTAAAAATAGAAACAATTGAATCGTACTTTTTGCAATATTTATTTTATTTATTTCTAAAATAGTTTGTTGGAGTATGATTAACTACCGTTATTTGTTACAAAGGGTTTGGTGGGTCTTTTTGGATCCAAGAACCTTTAGTGGGCAAGGGAAAGCTATACTAGACTAAGGAATTGAAAAGAAATATCAACATATTTTAATTCCATTTTTCATAGAAATAGAAAAACTCTCGATTAATACATCAGAAGTTAGAATCCAAAGAGAACTTGAGTGATATCTCATAGTATAAAAAATATTTATAATCGCTCAAACATCAAAATTTGGGATAGGCAAATTCTAGGCATGAAATCCTAGTTATTATTGTGGAAAAGATAATATTTACGGTAGAAGTTGTGACAAACACCGGCTGGTAATTCAATAATTGGAAGACTAAATGGAAATCTTGATGTAGCTTCATTTAGACAAACTTTTTAGTAAGGTTGTTGATGTTATTTTGAAATCTCAATGTGTATTACAAACATGAACTTTGTTAGTTATCAAGTTAAATTCTTTATCTATAATTGTCTTATATGAAAAGCTACAAAAAATAATGATGTGGTATAATCTACATCTTTCAATCTGTGACACACTGTTTGTTTTTTAAATTAGTTTAGTAGAACCAAATATTTTGGTTATGTGATAGTGCCTTTTTCATAATTGTCAAATGTAGAATGATCACTTACACTACCCTCAAAAGAGAAAACAAATGACAATTGGACCCTAAAAGAAACAACATATTTGTTGATCTCTCAATTGATGATAAATTAGAAACTCTCACTTGATTAGACACTTGGTTTCTTACCAAGAGGTTGCAAGTTTGACCCCCAATTGTAGCATGAATGGAAATTATGGAATGGGCACTTTTTCTTTAAAAAAAACTCAAGTTCAAGCATCATGATCAATAATCGTTGGAATGACATTTCTTGCATAGATGGATGAATGGAAAACCTAATTTTGTAATAAAAAATGTAGCACATGAAGGTGAATATGCAAAAATTAATAAATGTTTCAAAAGATCATGGTAAAGGCCGAGTCATTACTTAGTTGAAAATACTTTTGATAGCTGATTTTTTACAAGTAAAAATAATAATATGTAAAACAACTGATTTTTGAAGGATTCTAATGATTAAAGCTTGTCTGAATGCATCTTGTCTTATGTTTCTTTTAATTTAGAATACAAATGAATTCAAATAAACCAATATACTAAATCATGTTGCAGGTTTGATATTCAGTTGGAACACCTATTTGTTGGTTCAATTGGTAAGTCTAGTTAGTTTTTTGTTTGTAGGTTGTGGATTTAATACCTAGTTGATGTACTTCGAGGAAAGGTTTATAGAAACAATTAAAGGCTTTTTTTTCACAGTTGTGATAGAGTCACTAAAAGAATATCAAATAAACTAAGACATGTCTTACTTTTGTACACTTCTAACTCATCTTCCATTTTAACATTGTATATTTTTTCCTTAATAATAAATGATACATATAAACAAAGGTGGCTGCCTTACATAAAGAAGAGAATATCATATTTGAATTTTCAAACACTCCCTCTTTTCTTTTCAATCACTTTTCCCTCTCTTACTTTATTATTTGACTTATATATCTTCCTCTACCCATTTATCTGTCTGCTATTCACACACCGATCACGGGTAGTCTTTTGTGATTTGTCATCTGTCCACACAACAATTTGTACTAGAACTTCATTTGATGTTGTAGATGTTCAAAATCTATTATCCCAAGTGAGGTCAAGGCCTTACTATTTATCTATAGGTAAATTTATAAATGGACACTCAGAATCTCACATTCGAAGCACATTTGCATTTAAAATTTCAAAACAAATTTCATCAACAGGTTGGATCAAATTTCAGATTTCTAGATTTTTAGATATGAAATCTAGAATCAAAATTTGATATTTATGTATCCACTCTAAAAATTCAAAATTTCCAATTTTATACATATTTTGCTAAAAGTATTATCAATACAAATAATATAATTTTAATATATTTTATCATATATATTTAATTTAAACTTAATATTTCTTATATATAATACATTGATAACATAAATGCATTATTTTCTTTTCGTATGAACACACACATTATTTTTTCTGATCATAGTCATCACCACATGACATCTATCAAATATTAGACGCCATACTGAAATTATTTTCTTTGAAGGATTTAGATTCAAATATTAAACTACCCTCTTTAAATTTGAATATATTTACTCTTTTCTATCCACTTAGTTCAATAAGATCATATACTTGGAAGCTACGGTTAAGTCTATTGTTATTTATAGCGTAGGTGATATCAAAGATAGTTCAACAAAAATGTGTCTTATGGTGGAAAGAGTATTGAGAGAGAAATTGGAAGTTCTGTGAAAATGTGGACTACTAAAAGTCAAATGTGAGCATAAATATTTTAAAAATGTGATCATTAATTATCACTAATTAAGGTAATGTTACAACTCCACTCATAAATTTGTATTCAATTTTTCATGGTATATGATTATAAAAATTAGAACATAACATTTCATATAGATACTTAGTAGTTACATGTCCAAAATGGGACAACTCAATAATCAGATCTTTATTTTGTTATCAAGAGGTCTCAAGTTCAAACCACGAGATGAAATGATCACCAATTTTTTAAAAATACTTAACTTTATACAACTTAAATGTAAATTCTCTCATATTTATATAAAAGAATCCCTACACCATACTTCAATATAAAATTTCACTATAGCACTCCTTCAAATGCATTCACCAAAATATCACACTTCGTGTGAAATCAACCATTCAAAGTGGTGTTTCATATTTCTGAGACCAAAAGCACTACAAACATTAACACATTTTGTTTCTTATATTAAAAAAGTGAATACACCAGGTTGACTGACGTTTTCAACTTGACATATTAAATCGAAAGACACACACATCTTTTTTAAATTTCTTATTAAATAAATATGCTACCATACTTGTAACCAAGGAGGTATAACATCTTATTTTGAGTAGTAAGTTCCACACAATGTGCTATTCCATTTTGTGAAGGTGCTATATATAGGGGTATTTCTTTAAAGTGCTATATTATTATACATTCCACTTATCTATTCCATGCGGAGTGCATATGAGACGTGTAGAATGTTGATTGACATATTTTGAATAGATTTTGATGTATGCGTGCACACGCGTGCGGCAATCTTGTTTTTCAAATATATGAGCACGAGTAGCGAGTACTTGTGCAACTTGTACTCAACTTTAAAGGCTTTCTTTGTAATTTCATGCCAAAGAAAAATGTCATGTGTAGTCAGATTTGGGATCCAAAGTCGTACCCATGTTTTTTACTCAAATTTTCAGTCATGTATTTTTATTATTATTTAACTACTAGATTCCATGGATGCCGTCGCCATGGCTGATCTTGATACCTCTTGATTAGAGATGAGCATCGGACCGTACCAGGCCGTCCGACTCATGACTCGATCCATGTAAGTTATATGGGTGGGCCGGGTCTAAGATTTTGACCCAAATTTATTTATGGGTCGGATCAGGCCAAGGTAAACCCAGCCCGAAAACCAGATACTCAGATTAATCATATACATATACATCGTAACCACATATTTGTATATAATATATATCTTTTTTATGATTCATTTGACTACAAATTTTTAAAATTATATTTAATTAATATATATTTAGTCAGTCATATTAATTAGACCATAAGAGTAATGCACTAGAGTGAATCTAGGAGATGCACATTCATTTTGTTTCTAACGTGTTGGTTATAATTTATAAAATTAAATCTTAAAGACTAGATTTATACTACTTATATGTTCCACAACACATCAGTCGGGATATTGCTAAACCATTATTGAAATATAAATGTGCATCTTCTATTCGATGTTACTTTAAAAATCTCATTCACATAATTAAATGGGCTACCATTATGCTTTTAAATGTATTTGGTTTATATTCGACGTGTGTTATCCATTGAATTTATGTAACAATTTGTAAATGTATTAGTTTCTCTAATGAGAGATATAGATTACATGTATCTAGTGGAACACATTAAAAAAAACATGTAACATTTTGTCTTAAGTATATGTAGAAAATATCTTCATTTACTATGTTATCTATGTTGGCCCAAATCCAACCCGAAACCCAACTATTATGTGGGCCAGATATGAGCCAAATTTATAGACATTGTCTGGGCCTATACCCGGCCCGAAACTCAGTTAAAAATATGATTATGGATATGAGCTTGTCAAAATCTGGAATGACTCCACCCGACGCCCATCCCTACTCTTGATAACAAATTTATAATCTAACTATTTGAGTGTCTCATATTAGACAAATTTTTGATTATGTTGTATAGTTTTGTGTCAGAAGCACATACGAGTCTCCAACTCAGTACAAATAGCAAATCTCCTACTCAAATGACTATCATGAAAACATTTTTCTTCCTTAAACAACTAGCGCCGAAGTGATTGTGTGCGCGTAAGAGTTCTCAGTGAAAGATACGAAGTGGTATATTTTCATGATAATTAAATTCCACTTTTTCAGTTTAATTTATCGTTTGGTAGGATGTAGTGTGGTATATTTTCATGATAATTAAATTCCACTTTTTCAGTTTAATTTATCGTTTGGTAGGATGTAGTGTGGTGAAGTTGGGCGATTTGGAACCTCACCTGAGTACGCGATCAACTGGCAATTCCTTGGTATCGCACAGAATCATGGTGTGGTGGGTTGCGGAACACATTAAACTATTGATTATTTACATAAATTACCACTATTTCATTGTATGCCTTATCTTATACTCCGCTCGTCGCAGAAGTTTTGCACTGTTGTGTCTTGTAGTCACGTGGGTACACCTACTGACTGCTACATTCTATCTTTCTTCCTCCACTCACGTTCACGTGATGTTCTCCGTTTCACTTGTTTACATGGGTACGTAAGATGCTACTCGCAATTGGTCAGAACAAAATATGCTATGTCTAAGATTTATACTAACCATATGAAAAAAAGGAGATTCAACGAGTCTAAAACACATCCAACCAAATAAAATTAATATTAATGCAGTTTCAAATATATGAATCATATTTCCCTACTTCAAAACCCACATTTTTCACACTAACTACACCCTACCAAAAACAGGCCCTAAGTGAGTTTCTCCAGGCAGAGCGGCGGGCTGTTTAAGAAGACCAGCGAGCTGTGCACTCTCACCGACAAAGGCGCTGCATTTCAGTATACTCTCCTCTCCTGCAGAGCGCCCCTACTTGCTTGACGTGTCGGATGTGGATGTTAGATAAACGACTGTTACTGTAGCTTCACGTAATTACTGTAGCATCGTTACTGTAGCAAATCATTTATTAGCATGGGTTAAGCCCAATGTAGTGCAGCAAGTACATGTGAGAATGTAATGTTGTTTGTAGTACAAATGACAAAGAAGTTTTATCCCATATTGCTCACACCTAGAACTTTTGTGGTCCTCATATGTAGGATCACATGGGGCACTAGTGTCCAAAGGAGTCATAGGAAGGAGGTATGCTCACCTCCTTGGTGGGTGGGGTTACCACATCACAATGCACGCACGCACGCGCGCGCGCCACGCCTCGCCTGGCCGGGCTCGGGCTTGTGGCCAAGAGCAACTGAGTGGTTGCGTCTCACTGGGAATAGGATTAGGGACGTGCGTGGCTATATATACGCTTCTGGTCGTTAGGGTTAAACACACCGAAAACAGTCTACTGCCGCAGTGTGTTTTGTGAGCCCTAATCCCGAGTGCGAGAGTCGTCGTCCCCGGAGTCACTTTGCGGAGTTGTCCTCCTGTGCGAAGCACGCCTCCTCGTTCCTGTCTTTGAGACGCAGCTGTCACGCGGTGATACCTGCGGTGGCTGTGCTGCACTGGTAGCAGTGCAACGTGCGCGAGCGAGACGTACAAGTTCAAGGTTCGTGTCGGATCGTGACTGGGAGAACGGTGCCTATCTGCTAGGATTGCCGGGAACTGATTTCTTTAAGTAACACGTTCGTTTCTCAACGAACGATCTGGTATGCGAATCTAACTCCTGTTTTTTGTTCTCCTGCTTTGTTTGTTCTTTGCTTCTTATTTTGGATCTGCCTGAATTGTTAATTAAATTGCACCTGTCGCTGTTGCATGAACGACAATAACATTATTAACAACATTCTTAAAGAAATCAGTTTCTGTCGTTAATTAACAATGGCCGGTCTGGGTGGTTCGGGATGTAAAATTGATACAACCAATATGCCTGAAAAGTTTACTGGTACGAACTTTGCCCGTTGGCAGAGTCGTATGGAAATTTGGCTGAATATTACGGGTTATGATCAGTATTTAATTGAAACTGAACATGTGTCTGATGAAACAATTCCTGATAATACAAACATTATTGCTAATTGGAAGAAGGGTGATAAAACGTGCCGCTGTTTGATTCTGTTTGGTTTAAATAACAAACTGTATGATTCTTACTCAAAGCCGCCAGTCACTACGTCCAAGGTTTTATGGGAATTGTTAATTAAGAATTTTAGCACTGAAAATCAGGGTGTTGAAAAATACTGTGTGTCTAAATTTCTTAAGTTTCAGATGGTTGAGGGTAAGTCAGTTTCTGATCAAACACACGATCTACAACTCCTAGTTCATGAACTCTCAGATGCCAAGATGGTGTTGCCTGAGAAATTTGTTGTTATGTCTATCATAGAAAAATTTCCTAAGTCATGAGAGTCGTTTGGTATGTCTCTGAAGCATCGCAAAGGGACACACACCATGGATGAATTAATGATGGATATTAATATACAAGAAGAACACTTAAAGGAGAAAGGGGTCAAGGTGCCTACTGATGCAAATCCAACTGTTAATCTTACTTCTACGAAAAACACCAAAGATAAGAAATCTAAGAATGCACATAAACCCAAGGCAAAGATCCAAAAGAAACCGAAGAACAAACCTTGTTGGACTTGTGGACAGGTTGGCCACTGGAACAAGGATTGTCCTACTAAGAAGGCAAAGAAAGCTACCGCATCTGCAACTGAGGAGGCTGTGGTCAACAATCAATGATGGGTACGTGTCTATTAAACCTGAAATTCTTTCTATTTTTGAACCACTTTATTGGATAATTGACACTGGGGCTAATGTACATGTGTGTGCTGATAAATCCCTGTTTGTGTCTTATCAGGCCTCTCGAGGTCGGTCCGTGACTTTGGGCGATTCCAGCTCTGCAGAAGTCAAAGGCGAAGGATGGGTGGACTTGAAGTTCCCTTCGGGGAAGGTTTTGACTCTTAACAGGGTCAAACATGTTCCAACCATTCGACGCAATATCCTTAGTGGCGTCATATTAGTTAGAGAAGGTTATAGAGCAGACTGTAAATGTAATAAGGCTATTATTACACGTCTTCGTGATTCTTTTTTTTTTTGGCAAGGGGTACTTATGTGATGTGGAGAACTTGTTTAAGATTCATGTTGAACCTGTTTCAAATTCTGTTTTAAATTTGAATGATTATAGTTCTGTTTGCATGAATCTTGTTTCATTCGATGTATGGCATTCACGTTTGGGACATGTTAATGTTGCCTCAATGAAGCGTATGATGAATCTAGATTTGATCCCTAAATCTGAAGTTAGCAACAATAAATGTGAAATCTTTGTACAAGCTAAATTGCCTAGGAAGCCTTTTCATTTTGTGAATAGGAATTCGGAAATTTTGGATTTAGTTCATACAGATATCTGTGAATTTAATGGTGTTGCTACGAGAGATCAAAAACTTTATTTTATAACTTTTATTGACGATGCGAGTAGATACTGTTATGTCTATTTACTTAGAAGTAAAGATGAGGCATTGGATAAATTTCAAATTTATAAGAAAGAAGCTGAAACTCAAACCGGTAAAGTACTTAAGCGATTAAGGTCTGATAGGGGAGGAGAGTATACCTCGAATTTGTTTTTGGAATTTTGCCAATTACATGGTATAGTTCATGAGGTAACTGCTCCTTATTCACCACAATAAAATGGGATAGCTGAACGTAAAAACCGAACCTTAATAGATATGGTAAATATCTTACTCCAAACATCTGGATTACCCAACTTTATGTGGGGGGAAGCTTTGAATACGGCTTGCCATATTCTGAATAGAGTTCCCCATAAACATTCAGAGAGTAGTTCGTTTGAGTTGTGGAGAGGAAGGAAACTGAGTCTTAAATATCTTTGAGTGTGGGGGTGCCTTGCAAAGGTACTTGTCCCTGAACACAAAAGGAAGAAATTAGGACCGAAAACGGTTGATGCCATATTCTTAGGTTATGTAGAGACAAGCTATGCTTATAGATTCCTGATTGTAAAATCAGATATCTCTGACATTGAGGTCAATACAATTGTGGAATTATGTGATGCAACATTATTTGAGGATGTGTTTCCTATGAAAACTGGTGTGCTCAATGAAGTTCCTCAAGAAGATTCATTTACCACATGTTCCATTCCCGAGCACGTGGAAAGGATGACAAATGTGGGGGGTGACTCAGAACATGCTATTTCTGAATCTGATGATTCTAAAGAAATAGTTGAACCAAGGATAAGTAAACGGCCTAGGACATCCAAAGACTTTGGAAGTGAGTTTCTTACTTACAATGTTGAGGATGATCCTGTTACTTTCAAACAAGCTATGGAATCTCCAGAAGCTAAGTTTTGGAAAGAAGCCGTTAATGATGAAATCCAATCAATTCTCTCGAATGGAACTTGGGAATTGGTGGATTTGCCTCCTGGTTGTTCTACAGTTGGTTGCAAATGGATTTTTAAGAAGAAACTTAATGCAGACGGGACAATCAATAAGTATAAGGCTAGGTTAGTTGCTAAGGGTTACACACAAAGGGAAGGAATAGATTATTTTGATACCTATTCACCTGTTTCCCGTATGACCACAATCCGAGTGCTTATAGCATTGGCTTCCATTTATAATCTCTATATTCATCAGATGGATGTGAAGACTGCGTTCTTACACGGTGATCTTCAAGAAGAGATATATATGGAACAACCTGAGGGATTTGTGGGTCGTGGGAATGAGTCCAAAGTGTGTAAACTTGTTAAGTCATTATATGGCTTGAAACAAGCCCCTAAGCAATGGCATGATAAGTTTGATTCTGTGATATCATCGTTTGGCTTTATTTCTAATGAATTTGATAAGTGTCTCTACTGCAAGATTGTCAATAATGGATTCATTTTGTTATGCTTATACGTCGATGATATCCTGCTTTTTGGTTCCGATATGAAAGTAGTAAAAGAGACAAAGTCATTCTTGTGTAGCAAGTTTGAGATGAAAGATATGGGTGTCGCTGATGTGATTTTAGGGCTTAAAATCATATGGTCTACTGATGGTATAACTCTCTCGCAGTCTCACTATGTTGAGAAGATACTGGAGAGGTTTGAGTACACATCACGTAAACCTGTTAAGACTCCATATGATTCATCCAAACCCTTGTTCAAGAATGAGACTGGGGTTCCAGTGTCTCAATTACGATACTCTCAGATTATCGGAAGTTTGATGTATCTTATGAATTGTACACGTCCACACATTGCGTTTGCCGTGAACAAGTTAAGTAGATACACCAGTTGTCCCGACAAAACCCATTGGGAAGCTCTTGACAGAGTTCTGAGGTATATCAAGGAAAAATGTTCCCTTGGGCTGCATTATGGTAAACATCATTCCGTAGTCGAAGGATATAGTGATGCAAGCTGGATTGCCGTGAATTCTGGGAGTAATGGTGTCTCAGGATATGTATTCCTGTTGGGAGCAGGAGTTGTTTTCTGGAGGTCTAAGAAACATACCATATTGTCTCGGTCCACTTTTGAGGCAGAGTTGTGTGCTTTAGATGAAACTGGATTGGAAGCTGAATGGCTACATGGACTTATGTCTAATTTACCTATGGTAATGAAGTCGCTTCCTGCGATTTCAGTTCACTGTGATAGCACTACAACTATTGCTAAGATAAAGAGTTCCAAGTACAATCAAAAACAGCGTAGACACATCCAAGTCAGATTGAAATCTGTAAGGGAATTAGTGTCTAATGGGGTCGTGGCTGTGGACTACGTCGGTACCAAAGATAATACAGCTGATCCTTTCACTAAAGGTCTTACCTTGGCTTTAGTGGAAAAATCCAGGTTGGGGATGGGACTGAAACCCCTATAGATTTGCAGGCAGTAGCAACCCAACCCAAAAGAGTGGAGATCCCACAAATTGGGTTCAATGTGGTAATAACAAGTTGTCGGGTAAATCGGATGACACTATGTATTCTTGTTTGATGCTTCTTGCATCTGTGTGTCTATTCCCTGGGAAACCTGTTAGTGTCATGACTGCAAGTTAGTAAGAGAGTAGTCTCTTAATGGTGTCAAGTCTTAGGACAGGATGTTAGCAGTACATCCTTGGAGACTCCAGCTAAGTGATTGATGTTGTGTAGGCCGCAACAGGAGAATTGGGTTGTTCTCTGTTATCAATCATGATATAAATTTTTTTGTATGCATGGCCTTAATGCATTGTTTTTCTATACTACCATGTCTTTATTGTGTTGTTACCAACCTATACTCTTATACCCAAGGTTCAGGTTCAAGACTTTTGTTCACCTAGTTCCTATAGGAGTCACAGTTGGATAACTCAGGTAGATTCAAACCGAAAGGTATCTACTAAAAGCACAGTATGGAGGACTGAATGGTAGAGCACACTACACATTGGACTTTGTGGGGGATTGTTAGATAAATGACTGTTACTGTAGCTTCACGTAATTACTGTAGCGTCGTTACTGTAGCAAATCATTTATTAGCATGAGTTAAGCCCAATGTAGTGCAACAAGTACATGTGAGAATGTAATGTTGTTTGTAGTGCAAATGGAAAAGAAGTTTTATCCCATATTTCTCACACCTAGAACTTTTGTGGTAATCATATGTAGGATCACATGGGGCACTAGTGTCCAAAGGAGTCATAGGAAGGAGGTATGCTCACCTCCTTGGTGGGTGGGGTTACCACATCACAACGCACGCACGCACGCGCGCGCGCCACGCTACGCCTGGCCTGGCCTGGCCGGGCCGGGCTGGGCTCGGGCTCGGGCTTGTGGATTGTGGATTGTGGATTGTGGCTTCCGTTTTCCGTCTTCTTTTTGCACTAGGATACAACTAAGTAATTAATTACTCGTGTAATTAATTGTTGCTTTCTTATTCGGATTTCTTAAATCTTAATTAGAAAGTGTTTCTCTTTTACGGTTTATTCTGTATTGTGTACAAGAGCAACCGAGTGGTTGCGTCTCACTGGGAATAGGATTAGGGACGTGCGTGGCTATATATACGCTTCTGGTCGTTAGGGTTAAACACACTGAAAACAGTCTTCTGCCGCCGTGTGTTTTGTGAGCCCTAATCCCGAGTGCGAGAATCGTCGTCCCCGGAGTCACTTTGCGGAGTTGTCCTCCTGTGCGAAGCGCGCCTCCTCATTCCTGTCTTCGAGACGCAGCTGTCAGGCGGTGGTACCTGCGGTGGCTGTGCTGTACTGGTAGCAGTGCAACGTGCGCGAGCGAGACGTACAAGTTCAAGGTTCGTGTCGGATCGTGACTGGGAGAACGATGCCTATCTGCGAGGATTGCCGGGCACTGATTTCTTTAAGTAATACGTTCGTTTCTCAACGAACGATCTGGTTTGCGAATCTAACTCCTATTTTTTGTTCTCCTGCTTTGTTTGTTCTTTGCTTCTTATTTTGGATCTTCCTGAATTGTTAATTAAATTGCACCTATCGCTGTTGCATGAACGACAATAACAATATTAACAACAGTGGACTCTGTCCTGGACCACTTTCTACGCCGCGACAGCCACGTCAACTTGACCCGAAAATGAGAAGTGCTGGCACGGGAGCATAACTGGCTCATCATGGAGCTGCGGTCACAGGCGGAGGTGCAGAGAGTTCGGAACGCTTCGCTGCGATCCTGCGATGTTGCGTCCACGACCCCACCCAAACCATCAGTGACCGTGTGGTCCAGAGTTCGTCGGGCTGAGCGTCCTGGAACTACATAGGCAGCTTGCGCATGAAGTGCCTCAAGAGACGCTACAGTGAGTATACTATGGTGTCCATCCAGAACATGCTGATGCAGCATATGGAGGTGCAGCCAACTGCTGTCGACGGTGAGGCTATGAGGTACATGAAAGACCTCGTGTAAACCCAGAAAGAAAAGAAGGAAATGGCGAGGGCAAAATGGTCATTTGGTATTATGTAGGACTTAGCCCACCAATACCATCACGATATGGTACTGTCTAAATTCCAGATGTTACGGTTCTACTTGTATAAATATATGTGTCATAGTCAGAGTTTTGCAACATATATTTACGAGACGACAACCGCTTTATTATGTGGTCTACTGTGCCTCCTCTTGTACCCTATTATCTGAAATAGTGAAAATTTCACTCTGTCTTGTGGAGTAGGTCATTCTGACCGAACCACATCAATGTTATATTCTTTAGTTGTGTGATTGTTCTCTTTATTCTGGTCTTGTCATTCCATACTCGTTGTATTATCTCGTTCAAAACCCTAACAAGGCCTAATGAGTGGCAGAGTTAGAAATTTATAATATTTGATCTAGGGGAATACGGTATGAGTTATTCATTCATGGCTGAGTTAAACAAATTTGTACTCAAATCGTCAGAGTTGTTTTGTGTTAAGGCTTTCTGGTTCTACGAGATAGATCTTTCACCTTTCCTTCTAGTTTCTATAACAAAATCATCTCAATCTTTGACTTGATTAATAAAACAACATCATCTATAATGAAGTCAACCCCTCAATTATTATTCAAAAAGTTATTAAAGTTGTCGTTCATAATGCAGAAAGTTATGATGAAAGTTGGACTTGAGTTTAACTTGGAGTACTTGATTAATGACATGACCTTGATAACAATCCAACTAATAATTTCTTTGTTATTATCATTGAAAATATCAACATATAGATTATCTTTCTATACTACAATATATAAATATATGTCTAATTTAAAAGGGAGGGCTATCGTGTTGCCCGTGTAGTTCCACCCCTGAACCTAATGGTCCCAACTATGATATTTTGACCAGGCTATGTGTCCGACCGACATCTGGCATCCGGCTGACTTACTCCACTTTGAGTTTCCAACGTGTTCAACAGAATACGATCCAATCACTGTTTCTTTCCACGGTGGGCATTCAGGGATGTCCTAGTAGAGCCGGGACAAGATGCATGCTGCTGGCATTCGATGATCTGAGGCTACAACAATTTAGATCGAGTTCTGTGTCCTACCCGTGGCTAGTATTCCAACTTGTTGCCTTATGATTTTCCAAGGTACCTGCTCCTTCTCACCATGGCTTAGCCTCCATGGATGACCATGACCTAGAGGAGCTGGTGCAAGATGTAGGCCTCTGGCACCAGGGAATGAGCAGAATCAGATCACTTTTTATTACTACAAAGGGACATGAATCCGTTCCTATTTAAAAATCTAAACTACGGTATTGTTATTTTTGTTACTGATATTTCCTGACTTGTATCTTAATTATCAAAACGATGTGTTTTTAAACAAATGCATCCACGATGAAGAAACACTAGGTCAACGCCTCTACGCGGAAGGCACATTGCTACTTTAAAGAAGCAATCTGTCCTCAGTTGGGTCACATTTCCCCATAAGAGCGGATGCATTGATTTTAAATTATTTTTTAATTACCATACCATGTACTTATTTTCAACTTTTTTATTATTTTCTTAATAAATGAAATAAAAATAATTATTTGTTATAATATTTGAAATAAATAAAAGTTATAAGATATAATAGTCATTTATACATAACATTTAAATTATAAATAACAATATATAAATTAATTGATACGATAGTAAAAATATACTTCAATAATTAAATCAATATAAAAATATATAATATCTTTATATAAGACAAAACATATAATATCAAAATGAATAATGCAAACATGATAACACATATAAAAATATCTATAAGGAAAATAATGTTGCATAATCAAAACTAAATATGTGATATATATTTTATATCACATAACATAATAAAATGACTTTGTATTTATTTAATGTTTGAACTGATCCAATAGCTACTGTATCATGATGTAAAATAAATATAAGGTTAAAAAAATATAATTCATTAATACATAATATTTATAAATGTATGTAATAATGTATGCAATTCATACAAATAACAATAAAATAGCAAATTCAGATTAGAGGCTAAGAAAATATATACAAAATGCACAATACTTTATTAAATCCGACAACATAATATGAAAAGAAAATACACAAACACGACAACAACATATAAAAATAAAATATACAACAATACTGGAAACAAATAATTGAAATGAAATATATGATAAAAATGATTTTAAATTGAATATATAATAACAATGCTATGTATTTAAGTTTTATTGGATGGGGCCTAACTAGATATTGTTTATCATGTTGTAATTAAATAATATTGTGTACACATCATACTTTTCACTTTTTTTTGTCTTGATACATGTTCTTGAGATGCTATGATTTTGATGGCTCTTTTCGTATTTTTTTAGGGAGTGTTTGGTTTACAAAATTTGTCTGGATTTTCATAGATCCCGTATTTTCAAAATACATGATTTTCAAAATTTAGAATTTCTAAAATCCAACAAATTAAAGTGTTAAGTTTGGTTTGCTGCACTTAGAAAATATATATTATAGAATATTATGTTGATTTGTTGGATTTTGGTAAAGTATTTTGTATTTTCAAAGAGAAATAATGTTGGAGGCTATTTTGAATAAGAACTTTATAATTCATAGTAAAATTAACCAAAAATATCAAGTCCATGATTTAAAAATTTTGATCTGCAATTCAAAATTCCAAATCCGAATTTCAATATCCAAAAATTTAAAACTCAATTTAAATCTCTCGGAACTTATATCTTTTATTGTGAATACATATCAAAATATCTTGGATATCAATTTAAATCCAATTAAGACTAACATATAGGGTAGATACATGATAACCTTGGATATCATGATACACAAATTATCACCACTAACACATACACCATTCAAATTTTTACGGCTCCCGCAAAACAAACTTAAAATTTACGTTGTTGGAGTTACAAATGCAATTAAATTCCATTAACTCCAGTAAAGTAAACATGCCCAAAGCTAATGATTTGTGAAGTATAAGTAGATTGAGTTTAATTTATTTACATTGAAAGTATATTTTCATTTTACCGTTGCGATTTACATAGCCTAACTAATGTGAAGACATTTGGTGTAAACCTTTTTCATTGAGGATGTTTACATATAATAGTAAAAGTTTTGCTGCCAGTTTTAAACAAATTGTTATAATAAATGACGATTTAGTACACAGAAGAAAAGTTGTTCTAAAATGTCATTTTAAATGTTACATCATTAATATTACAACAACTCACAACCATGGACATCATATTATTCAAACACATCATTGATGAAATTGTTTTCAATCCATGGTGTCATTTGGACCAACAAAAATATATTTTAAGCACCTAAAAGAAGTTTTCAACTAAAAAAGGGAGGTTCTTCAATTGATATTTCTAAGAGCTTAATTGCCATAAAGTGACCTTTACAACTTAAAGAATTTATTGGATTCATTTGAAGTGAAAAAATCCTTAGGTTGTGTGTATAAAATAATTTAAATTAAAATTTTTGATATAAATAATTGTGGATGCTACATATAATAAAATTACAATGTCTTTATTTTTTGTAAGATTATATTTGTTCAGATAATTAAATATAGATGAAAATATATTGATATGATTTATCTTTTTAGTTATGATGGTAAATAATATATTTTAACAATATATTATAAATATTTAAATACATTTTTTTATGTGTGTTGACATGTGTTATATTTCTTAATATTAGATTTTTATTTGACTTATTAGTTTTGCAAATTGTGAATCGATTAATATTTATGCTTTATTTTAGAATTTTAGCATTGTATTTACTATATTATATACACTATAATTTTCATATATAAATATTATGTATTTATGAACGATTATGTTTCACTATTTTTATAATTTTAGGCATTAGTTTAAATATGAAATTATTGTATATAAGTTGATTTACAATATTTCAATACATAATTTAAAGTATAAATATATATGGCATGATAAAAAATAAAAATAAAACAATGCATCCCATTTGTGAACATATTGTTCTTATGAGAGTAGCGCATCCCAACTGAGGACACATTACTTTAATAAAGTAACAACACATCTTTTGCGGGGACAGATTGACTGAGCAATGGCTCTTTTTTCAATATGCATTCATTCAGAAATGTGTCGCTTTGAATTTCAAGTTACAAATTATGTCTTATTGGTAATAAAAATAGCCAAAACACCATTTAAGTTATTAAGCCAAACATCTCCTCATCTCCTATTGGTTTGTTATAAATATGAATGTTATCTCATGTTGTTTGATTTGACTTTCTAGTACAAAATGTGAATAAAGTCTTTAGAGTCTTTGTTGTGCTAAAATATATTATGATGATGTTAGTTAACATAAATACCTAAATTTTTTCAATGATTTATTGTAAGTGCTAAGCTAGCTATAGGAAATCAATTTTCCAATTTCCTAAACTTGAGCTTCTTTGAATTCCAAGCAATCTCCTTGTTGAAGATGTGATGATCACTTAATCCAAAAAAGGTGCGATGTTATCTATGAAAAAATATGAAACACAACCACAAATCTTTTTAATTTTTGATTGAAGTAAAGAAAATTAATATGCAACTATCTCATTTTAGTAAGCTACTCAACAATTCTATTTTATATATACTTTCAAAACTACGAGGAAGTCATACAATACTTCAATTCCTAACTTGCATGCAACAAATTATAGAAAACGTAGACTAAAACCTGAACTCTGAAGTTTTGTAGACCCCGCATGGAAAACCAATTTGACAATTAGAAATCCAATAGAACTTGAATTCTTATTGTCAAAGATTCTAACTTTTGAGCTATAATTCCTAAACTTTTTTACCTAATTAGGATATACTAATTTTATTCTTAATATAAGTATACATTTAAATAGACACAGAACAAAAAGAATAGTATACTTGATAATATCAAACTGTTTAAATTTTTGTTTTGGTAATTAAGAGCCTATCCATATTGAATCCATCCCGACAGAGTAAAACCTAAGATTAAATGCATGGTGGTCATCCACATGCTCAGTAGCATGTATTTCAATCACAAGTATATCCCTAGTTGTTGCACCTATTAGGAGTCCCCCTCACAATCCTTCCCAGACCCACAACCTCTTATTTAACTAAACACTATGTAATCGATGGTGATACCCTTAGTTGATTGAATGCTTTTTATTTATTAAAGAATAACTAAACAATTACATACATTGTTAAGCAAGTGGCATCTAGTGGATTAGATGGGTGATTTTTAACCATGTAGTTGTATTATTGATCTATACCTTTGTGATAACATGGATTTATTATTAGTTGTCGATCCAAAATACATGTCCATTAAACTGATATCATCAATTGTTTGTTTTAAAAGCTTACAAATGATAATTGTAGACCATTGACATTTTTGACACCCCACTATATGTCCCTCACCCTAATAAGGATTAGATCAGACTCCCCATGCATGTTATAATATACCTCTGTTATTCAAACATTTTTCTTCGCCTATTTTATTCTTCGATTTATCTAGAATTTTCACCCACAGTGGGGTCAAGTATAAGGAAATATTGAATTTTGATTGTGAAAAACTTGAAATTTATTCAATCTTTACACATGTCTCTTTGTAGTTGTTCCGTTTTGGATTTCCTTTAAACAAAAAGTATGAAATTCAAATTCCACCTAGAAACCTAATTTCTTTTGCAAACAACAAATTGTATGTTATTTCTTAAATCTTTGTATTTATCTTATGAGTCCTTGGAAAAGCAGAGGGAAAATATTTAGCCTCCAAGTTTCCTTTTCTCTTATCCCTATCATTATCCAACAAGTTGATGTCACAAAGACCAAAATTGTACTAGAAAATTAAAATATTGAAGTACCCATATTCATACTTCTCAAATGTAATGAGCTTTTATCATAGGACATGTACCTGACCGAACAACTAAGCCAACTATACTTCTAGATGTTTGAACTGTCATCTTCACTCACAACGGGTCCCATGAATAGTCTAATGTACCCCATTTCCATAAGCCCCATATATAATGTTACATAGGAAAGGGTGGTTATCCTATATTTTCCATGACAAAAATGCACAATAATAACCAACAATAATTTATCATTCCAAACAAAATGATATGTCTAACATAAGGAAAAGAAAAGCTCCTAAAAAAGTTAGACGATGAGATTGAAAAAAGGAAATTACTATACTATGAAGAAAAACAACATAGAACTTAGGAAAACCTATCAAATCCTCCATGGTGAATAAAATTATGCTCAACTAACTAGTTGCCTTTCATTTTTTTTGAACTAAATTGTTAACCTTAAATGTCAAAAATGTCGGTTGTCAACATTTTGCTATGTTGGTATATAAGGCAAAACAAAATTCATAACATAAGCAGTAAAAATATACATGATAGATAGAGTTTTATTTTTGCAAATATGAAAAGATTATTGACTAGAGAGTTATACGTTGTCTATATTTTGATAATGACTTAACCATTCCATTCATATGTCTCTAATATGTTTGTTTGAGATAAATTTTAGGTATTAGATACATGAAAAGGATCAAATTCATCAAGCCCTATCTTGTCGAAGTTCAAGTCAAAAGCAATGCAAATGTGCAATTTGGGAAATCATTTTGAATCACCTTAGAATATTTTTGTAACCATGTTTATTGATGATATGACTTCTAAATAAGATGAGAAAAAAATAAGGACACTCAATTTCATCATTTGATCACTCGGAAATAATTTTGGAAAATTCATCACAACTTCATTGGTCGAGTTTGAAACTCGACCGATCCTTGATGGATTTTGGGAATGATTTGGATCTGTCGAGTTGTACACTCAAAGAACTTGACCGACCAACTTTCTATCCAAATTTTCAGATAGTTGATCGGTCAAGTTACCTTTATTGAAACTCGACTGAATACACTCTACAAAAAATGCAGAAAAAATAATTCCAACCGTTGGAGAGTTTGTTAGAATAAAAAACATGTCCATTGCAAGTTACAAAACGACTAGTTTTCATTCTTAAGTGATCCCACACTCAAAGGAACACCCCCATCTATAAATAGGACCTCTTTGAGTTCATTCCAAGGTTGCTCATTCATTCTATCCTTAGTCTTTGCTATAGTTGAATGTGCTAAACCCCTTTGAGCCCCTTTCTCTCTCTCATTTACAAAGCATTTTGTGATTATAAATGAGTTAGGCATGTTGTAAGAGAGCTACCTCATTGTTACTTTGTAAAGATCTCAATCTCTCTATTTTACAATCCCCTTTCTTGAAGGGAAAAGGCTGAAGTGATCTTCTCTGAGTGAAGGAGTAGTTCTTCTTCTTCTTCAAGGCTAAAGAAGGTGTGAAGATATTCTCCAAGTGAAGGAGAAGGAAAAGACGAAAGATTCAAGGAGCTGAATGGGTAAATATTCAAGATTGAAGACTTATTGCAAGGAGGAGATGTCCTAGGAGAAGGAATTGAGCTGCTTGTAAGAGTGGGTAAGACCTGTGGTGAGGTAGAAGACTAGCTCTAGGATAGGTAAGCCCTTGGGTGTAAGAAGGTCATCTTATATGTCTTATAATGGAATATAAATATACATGGGTTGCAAAGTCCTAGAGGTTGATCACTCCAGGTAGCGGACAGACAGACTCCTAATTTAGAGATTGGAACCACTCTAAACACCTTGTCCAAGTGTATGTTTTAATATCTCATATCCTAGCTATGTTTTCTTAGATAAGACTTCGAATTCACTTTTAGGATTTGGTTAATTTGAAGGTCTAACTATTCTTGTATAAGTTTTGAAGCTCTATTCACCCCCTCTAGATCCTTAGATCCAACAAGTGGTATCCGAGCAAGGATCTTTTTCAAAAACTCTCCTATGAGGCAAGAAGATGGGCGGAATCCTACTTAGTTCCCTCAACCTAGAGGGAGGCTTCTCCATACGCCCCCCGATCTTTGACGACACCAACTTTCTCTATTGGAAGTGACATATACAATTTTACATTCAAGGAATGAATTTTGACATGTGGAAAATTATTATTTCACCCTATAAGGAGTCGTATAGAGTTGTAACTACTTGGGATGAAGAAGCTCTAAAGGCGACATACCTCAATGCAAAGCTATTAGCATCCTCTATGCATTTATAACTCCTTCCAAGTTCAACCGCATCTCCTCATGAGACACATCCCATGAGACATGGGACGAGTTGTGCATCACTTATGAAGGCACAAAGAAAGTGAAGGAGGCAAAGATCTACATATTGAACAACCTCCTAGATAACTTCAAGATGGGGAAGAAAAAAGGAGTAGCTGATATGTATTCAAGACTCAACATCATCATCAATGACCTTGCTGTTTTGAGACATACTTTGGATAGAGGAGCAATCAACTCAAAGATTCTAAGGTCTCTTTCAAAGGGATGGGAGTCAAAGGTGACCTCCATTAAAGAAGTTAGAAGTCTTGGTGATCTTCTAACCGAAGAGATTATTGGAAACCTACAAGCTCATGAGCCAAGACTTGACAAGAAAGAAGAAGAAGCAAAGTAATAAGAAAAAGAATCAAGGAAGATCTAAGATGGTGCCTTCAAAGCTCAAGTGGAGGCTCTCATTCTTCAACAACTTTCTTACCAGACCTCTCCCTCCTCCTCCAGTGAAGATGATGACCCTAGTGATCATGAAGCCAACTTCTCCAAGAGAAAACACTTCAAAGAGAAGCCATATTCTTCATCTACTCCAAGGTGCTATAAGTGTGGTAAAAAAGGACACTAAAAGAGTGAATGTCCTAAGGCTAGAATGTCATACCACAAGAGAAACTCCAAGAAGGAGGAAGACTACAAGAAAGATAGAAAATATAAGAGGAAGGACAAGAAGGAGAGGAGGAACAAAGATGTAGCTCATGCCGCATGGGAAGGATCATCCTCTAGTGGATCAAGCTCCAATGAAGATGGAGAATGCCACCTTACACTCATGGCCTCCACACGTGAAGACATTGGTGAGGTAATTTAGGTAACTGAGGTAGATTTTTATGAGTTATATAAAGAAACTCTTATTGACATGCTTAATCCTACCCATTATACTTATTCCAATTGTAAATCTAAAAAAAGAGATTGGGTAAAATTATTGATGATTTGTATGCTATGCTTGATATTCTTGAGCAAAATGAGAAATTTTATCTTGAGAGCATTGATTCTTTGCAAGACCAATTTCTTGATCTTGAGCTCTAATACAATGGGGTTGAAGTTGGGAATGGGATCTACCTTAAGAATATCACTAGTCTTAAGGAAGAGAAAAAAATGCCTTGATGAGATTGAGTTGCTTAAAACTGAAATGTTAAACTTAAGCTTATTTTTGATGCTCATAGAGATGAGAGAGATGTTTATCTCAAAGAAATCCCATTGCTTAAAACTGAAAATGCTAGGTTACTTGCTCAAGTAAATGACGTATCTTCTAGACCTATCTTGCCTAGCAATGATGTTTCTTCTATTACTCTTGAAAAAGATTCTTATTTGACTAAATCCCTCTGTCTAGAGGCCGGCCTTTTACATACTCAAGATGGTCTTGCTAGTTTGTATACTACTATTATCTCTCTTACTAATGACAATCATAAACTTAGAGCCACTCTGTAGAAATTCCTCAAAGGGAAGAACTCCCTAAATGAAATCCTTGATCACTCTACCAAACAAAGTGGTACTAGTGGTTTGAGATTTGTAGGGGGAGATCCTAAGGGCAAGAGTAAGGCCAAAGGTAAGAAAAAGAGTAAGAAACTTCATTTCTTCCATGGAGAGTATTCTGGCTCAAAGAATCCTATGATTTGTTCTCATTGCAAGAGTGATTATCACTATTCTACTTATTGTCCATAAAAGCCTAAGTGGACCAACCCAAAGATCAACTGAGTCCCCAAGATAACACCAGATCCCAAAGTTTGAGTTGGGAACTGAAATTCTCCTTTCTTGCAGGAAAAAAAATGGATTGTTGATAGTGGCTTCTCAAAGAACATAACATGTGATATAAGCCATTTCAATAATTTCACAAAGAAGAAAGGAGGATGGGTTAATTCTGGGGACAACAAGAAAGGTAAAGTAAAAGTTGAGGGTAATGTAGGTGAATCCTTATGTATCAAGAATATTCTCTTTGTAGATGGCCTACATCACAATTTAATAAGTGTTAGTCAATTATGTGATAATGGTTACCTTGTGTTGTTTACTTCTTTTGAATGCTAGTTTCTAGATTTTCTCACTTACAATGTCATATATAAGGGAACTAGAAATGGTAATCTTTATGTTATTGTACTTGGGTCTATTAAGCATGTTGTTGGTAGATTCTGTGTAGTCAGTTTGAATGAAATTTCTCTTTGGCATCGTTGGCTAGGTCATGTAAATATGCATCGATTGATGAAGTTGAGAGAAAAGGACTTGGTCAAGGGACTTCCCATATTAGATTTTAAAAAGGATGAAGAATTCCAAACTTGTACACAAGGAAAGCAAACCAAGTCCTCCTTCAAATCCAGAGGAGTCCTTAGTACAAGAGAGCTCTTAAACTTCTCCATATTGATCCATTTGGACCTATGAGAACTCAATCTCTTTGTGATTCCAAGTATTGTCTTGTTATTTTCGATGATTTTTCTCAATATACTTGGACTTTCTTTCTCGTTTCTAAGAATGATACTCTTGATGTTTTCTCTTGCCGCATTATTTCTATCCTTAATAATCATGAGGTAGAATTTGAAAATGATTTGTTAGAACAGTTTTGTGAAGAGTCTGGATATGCACATAACTTTTATTCACCTTGAATACCTAAAAAAATGGGGTTGTAGAGAGGAAGAACAAGTCACTACATGAAATGTCTAGGACCATGCTTCTCGAGTATGACACTCCAAAAAAGTTTTGAGCCGAAGTCGTTAGTACTTCATGTTTTTTGCAAAACTGAATTTTCACACATACCTCTTTGAAGAAAACCCCCTATGAGCTATGGCGTGGTAAGAAGCTCTCCATCGAGTATTTTCACATTTTTGGGTGTCCTTATTTTGTTTTGAACACAAAATATTTTCTTGACAAGTTTCACCCAAAATCGTACAAGGCTTTCAATCTTGGCTATAGAACTACTAACAAGGCTTATAGAGTGTATAATGTTGATCTATCTAAAGTAGAAGAATCTATTAATGTCAAATTTTTTGAGACTAACCCCTATATTTCCAAAGATGTTGCAAATACTGATGTTGCAGATGAAGTAATTCCTATCTTAAAAGAATTCAACATCACTCAAAAGGGAAAAAAGGTGGCCACTCAACAAGAAGAGATAGATGAAGAAAATAAGGATCCAACCCTCCGCTTTGCAAAGAATCATCCTAAAGAGCTCATCATAGGTGACCCCTTTGAAAGAGTGAGGATGTGGGTTGCCTACAACAATAAGCCAACAACGTCTTCATCTCACAACTCAAGCCAAAGAATGTCAAAGAAGCTCTTCGGGATGATGAGTGGATCCTATCCATATAGGAAGAACTAGAGCAATTCAAAAAGAACAAAGTGTGGACTCTCGTGCCAAGACCGTGTGATAGAAAGATCATTGGCCTCAAGTGGGTCTACCACAATAAGCTAGATGAAAGCGGCAAGGTGGTTAGAAACAAAACAAGGTTAGTGGCTCAAGGCTACAATCAACATGAAGGTATTGACTTTGATGAAACTTACGATCCCGTTGCTAGGCTTGAGTCTAATAGAATGTTACTTGGTTTTGCTAGGTACAAAAATTTCTTGTTATATCAAATTGATGTTAAAAGTGCATTTTTGAATGGTATAATTGAGGAGGAAGTATATGTTGCTCAACCTCTGGGCTTTGAACATGATAGTTTGCCAAATCATGTCTATCTATTGTAAAAAGATCTCTATAGACTCAAACAAGCACCTCGAGCTTGATATGAAAAACTAAGAATTTTTTGTTAGATAATGGTTATATAATGGGAAAAGTTGATTCTACCTTGTTTCTTAAACACACTTCTAATAATTTTCTTATCATTCAAATCTATGTATATGATATTATTTTTGGCGGAACTAATCTCGACCTTTGCAAGGAGTTTAGTTCTTTTGTGCAGAGTGAATTTGAGATGAGCATGATGGGGTAAGCTTACATTCTTCCTCGACTTGTAAATCAAGCAAACTAAAGATGGGAACTTAATCAACCAAAGTAAATACACAAGTGAACTGCTCAAGTGCTTTGGGATGGAAAACATGAAGCCGATGGACACACCCATGTCGAACACCACCAAATTGGACCATGATGAAGAAGGTGAGAAAGTGGATGAGAAGCTCTATAAAGGTATGATCAGAAGTTTACTTTATTTAACTACCTCTAGACCTGACATAATGTTTAGTGTTGGATTGTGTGCTCGCTTTCAATCAATTCCTAGGAAATCACATCTTATAGCGGTTAAGAGGATTTTGAGGTACTTAGCCAAAACCCAAAATTTTGGACTATGGTATCCTAAGTCGAGAGACTTTACTCTTACTTCTTATAGTGATGTTGATTACGCAAGATGTTTGATTGATAGAAAGTGCACAAGTGGCAGTTGCTTTCTCCTAGGACCATGCTTGGTGTCTTGATTTTCCAAGAAACAGAGCACAATGACTCTATCAACTACTGAGGCTGAACACATTGCATCCGGGAGTTTTTGTGCCCAAGATGTCCTACGGATGAGGCAAATGCTCCAAGACTTTAACATTTATTTTGATACTTCTCCTATATATTGTGACAATACTAGTGCAATCAATTTATCTTACAATCTTATATTGCATAATAGATCCAAGCATATAGAGGTTTCTCATCATTTTCTTTGTGATTACATTGCCAAAAAGGATATTTATATCACACATGTGGACACAAAAAATCAGTTGGCAGACATTTTTATGAAAACTCTAGCTAGAGAGAAATTTAATTTTATTAGATCTAAACTACTCATAACTACTTTGGATGATATTAATATGCCATCTAGATAGTTGTTATATATCCTATATGATTTGATCATGTCTTGATCACCTTTGCTTGCTAAAGTGCTAAAATTTCATGTTCTTATGCCTTATTTTTTGCTTATTTTGGGTATCTTTCACAAATGACTATTTTATTGCAAGATAATACCCTACGATGAGTGACATGTGCCTTAACATGTGCAAAATGGACTAGGAAAATAAATTTTATCAGCACTCATATGGCTAGAATCTAAATTTTCTAATGTTGGGACAGATTGACTATCGGTCAAGTTACCAACTCCACTGATCCATGGCCGAGGGCTTATGCAGAAAGTCATTCGGTCGAGTTTCTCTCTCTCTCTCTATCTCTCATAACTCGACCAATGACCGGTCTAATAGGTTTCAGATGACTATTCTCCCTCTCAACTAGAGAAAAGTTGACCAATTCCTACTCTAGTTCCCATAAACCCTCAACCCTAGGTTCGCCCTTCCCTTTCCTAGCCCTAGCCTGCTCCCTATCCACCATCCTTGCCTCTACCCTATATTCCCTAGGTGGTTAGATGACCCTTGGTGGTGTTTCTTCTCTTATTTGACCACTCAATCTTCTCCATTTTGCCTTCATGGCCTCATATAGAAGAAAGAGGGTTGTACCTACTGGAGCTCCATCATCATCATCCAACTCACGCCTCATTCCTTATGATGACACCTTCTTTGTTTCATCTAAAGCTCTAAACAGGTACAAGGAGCTTATTCCTAGGAACCCTTTCCCCTTCCGTGCTTTGTTTGAGCCTCGTCCATGTAAACCAAAGGTGATACATGAGGTAGTTGAGTTACTCTACAACCATCACCTAGCCGTCCAGAGCGTAGAACGTCAGTGCTTTCATAATTCCATTACAAGCACCAAAGCGATCCATGAGCTTTACGACAATATTTTATGGAACTATGACTCTCTTGTACCCCCTCCTAATACTCAAGTTATTCTCACTTCTATGATTTTTGGTAAGAAATTCACTATCTTAGAAGATACCTTAAACATCTTTTTCAATGGTACTAAGGTCACCGACACATGGAGGAAAGATTATCCTGAGTATTTTGACTTGCTTGACCTTGAGTCTCTCTATAAGCACTATGATAGTACTCTCCCTGATATTCATAAGTTCTTAAAGAAGCCTCAGACACCCTATAGGAAGAAGTCAACCATACCATATTCTTCCTTAGATCTCAAAAACCACATACTCGCTCGGGTAATTAACTGTAGTGTTCACCCCAAAAAGAATCAAACTGAAATTGTAGAGAATGCCACAGTGGTTATGTACTATCTTTTGAAGAACATGGGGTTCAAGTGGTTTAGATAAATTCTCTACCACATGACCTGCTTTTAATCTGAGAAGAATACCTGAGGTACCCATCCTACCCAATCCTAATCTGTGGTCTTTTCACCTGTGCGACTGAGAAGTCTCTTTTTCATGATCTTCATTACAAACCCTCTAGAAAAGGAGTCTGTATCAGCAAGACCACAATCAAGAAAACCTTTTTTCCTGCATCCTCTTCCACCACACCTGGATCCTCTACCTCCACCCAGACACCTCCACCTCCACCACCGTCTCGTCCTACCCGTGCCTCATTCCATGTATCTAATGAAGACTTCATGGGTTAGATGTTGGATCATCAGGCGTACAACCTACATGTTGAGGAGAACCTACATCAGGACCTCTGCCAAATCATGTTAACCATGAACCTGTATTGTGCCCATCCTTACCCCTCCTACCAGCCTTATCCAAGAGGTGACTATGCTTCCTATGCATATAGTCACTTCTACGCGGCCCCTCCACATGCTTCTTCCACTGCCACATCCTCTATTGTTGGTGGACCTGCCCCTGCACCTACCCCTAGAGTGTTTCCTCTACCTACTTCCCCCCTTGCTACCCTAATTTCTAGCATTGGCACACCTGCTCCCTCAAACCAATGAGATACATGATCTTGTCATGTCTTAGGATGAGCAGAATGCTCTATGGCCTGATTGCGGTTTTGATCCTTCTGCCGATGAGGAGATGCTCGACCGGGTTGATGAGGAAGTTGTTGATGATGAGGAGGCCACTGAGGGTGATGGCCCTGATGATGGTTCTGATGATGGCTTTCTAGTGCCTCTGGTGATGTAGTTGGTGCTGTCTCTAGTACTGCACCGTTTGATGATGATGAGGACTATGAGTCTGAGGATGAAGTTGATGGTGACCCCTTGGACTTAGATACCTTGGATGTCTAGATGTTTTAGTTTTTTAGTCTTTAGATGATGATCATATATATCTTTCTAGACTATTTTGTACTAATGACATTTGGGCACATTATATGAGTTTTACTATTTCTGTCATCATGTTGCTTTCATCACTATATTGTACTTGTTTTGAGAACATGCTTATGTGTTGTAATATTAATCCTATGTATCATAACTCTGTGTGTTCTCTACCATATGATTTCTTGGTATGCTTTTCCATATTTTGATTATGACACATGTCACTTTCTTCTTTCCATTCTCGTCTCCATTTTGGTTTGTGCTACTTCTAGTTACATGTTTTTGGTTGTGCTTGGAGAAGACCTATTTTTATGCTCTTCTACCCCATTACTTTTTTATAATGCCAAAAGGGGGAGAGAAGTTTGAGATGTTTTTAAGCTCAACCATATTTTTTCACTGCCTATATGATCCTTTTCTTCTCTAAGTAAATGTTTTATCATGTGACTTGCTAAAGGACCATGTAGTATACATGTTATATATATTTGTGTAGAAAGACTAACTATATAGGTAAGAGTGAGCATAGATTGAGGGGGAACAATTCACATTGTTCAAATTTTGAATCCCCTTGTGATTCACAAGGCCCACTAGTACATTTTCGGTCTCTAACGTCGCTTCCTCTAGCATCACTTATATTAGAAAAACCGTCCGAATAAGATAAAACCGAAGCAACAAGTCATTAGAAAAAATCAGGGTACCGCTTTTAGCTATTGGGTCGGTTTTTTAAGGATAATCGACACTAGAAAAGACCTACGAAATCATCAAATTCACGGCACACATAAACATAGCATCAATTTTATTTGAAAACCGACCCAACATGCTTCCCGTGGAGAAAATTTGTTATAATTTTGCCTTTCGCGCGTCGATCTATAGGGTCGGTTTATTAAAATAATCAACCTAGTTACTTGTCGTCCGCACAAAGACCCTCTCGGGTCAGTTTATCAGTGTGACCGTCCCTAGAAGTCTTCCACACAGAGACCCTCTTGGGTCAGTTTTTCTCTTTAGCCGTCCCTAGAAGCTTCCGCTCTCTTGAGCACTCTCTCGGGTCAGTTTTTCAGAATGACCGTCCCTAAATTGTTCCACGTAGAGACCCTCTTGGGTCACTTTTCCTATTTAGCCGTCCCTAGAAGTCTCCGCGCAAAGACCCTTTCGGGTCGGTTTTCCAATATAGCCGTCCCTAGAAGTCTCCGCGCAAAGACCCTCTCGGGTCGGTTTTTTGATTTGACCGTCCGCATAGACGCTGGCAATAGGGACCTCTTGGGTCGGTTTCCTTGCATAACCAACCCGAGAAGTATCAGAAACCCTTTTCTATCACTCGCACTCTCACTCACTCGCACTCTCACACTCCCCACTCTCACACTCTCCCTCAATGTGGCTTGCAAGAGAGCATAATCGAACATTTATTAGGTGGTTTGAAGAGAAAGTCTTAAACAGCTATCTGAATCACCAAATAATATTGTTGAGAACATAAAATGGCTCGCATTTAAGCCAAAAATGCTCAGTTTGATAATTAATTTTAATGTGATCTAGAAAATGGATCGAAGTTGGATGTCTATCAAGAACTATTGCAGTCCAGAGTTTACCAAAGGTGTTGATGAATTTATCAGATTTGCTGAGGAACATAGGAAACTACCTACAGATAGGTTCTATTGTCTATGTAGAAATTGTGGTAACAATTTGAAAGTTGATACTGTTGAGGAAATTAAGAATCATGTCATATGCAATGGGATCATACAAGATTATAATGAATGGTATTGGCATGGAGAGAAACTTAATTATGGATCAGAAAATGTCGATACTAATAGTGGTGACATAGAAGATATAGATAATGATGTTAATGTCAATGATGAATCGATTCAGGATGACCCGATTCAGGATGATATGGTTGATGAGATACTACGTAGCTGTCAGGACAATGTCATTGATCCACCTTCTTTATTTGCAAACATTGTCCATGATGCTGAAAAACCATTATATAAGGGTTGTACTAAGTTCACGAGGTTGAGTGCTGTGATGCGATTATATACTCTTAAAGCTCAAAACCGGTGGAGCGATAAGAGTTTCACTTCATTGTTGTCTTTGTTAAAGGAAATTCTTCCTGAAGGCAATGAGCTTCCAATTTCTACATATCAAGCAAAGAAAATAATGTGCCCAATGGGAATGGAGGCTAAGAAGATTCATGCATGTCCAAATGATTGTGTGTTATTTCAGAAGGACTATAGTGATTTGATAAATTGTCCAAAATGTGGTGCGTCAAGGTATAAGACTACAAATTCAGCTAAGGCTAAAAATGTCTCTCCTGCCAAGGTGATGTGGTATCTACCTATAATATCACGATTTCAACTCTTATTTGCTAATACATAAGATGCGCAAAATTTGTCTTGGCATGGGGAGTTAAAGGTCAATGATGATGGCGTCCTACGACATGCATCTGATTCACCACAATGGAAGAAAATTGATTTATTATACCCTCAATTTGGTAAAGAAACAAGGAACTTAAGTCTTGGACTCTGTACAGATGGAATGAATCCCTATGGTACATTAAGAAGCCAACATAGCACGTGGCCTGTTATGATTGTTATATACAATCTTCCTCCTTGGTTGTGTATGAAAAATAAGTATGTCATGTTGTCAATATTGATATCAGGGCCCAAGCAACCTGGAAATGATATTGATGTTTACCTAACTAAATTATGGGAAGAAGGTGTTGTGACATATGATGCTTCACGTAAAGAGATCTTTACTTTGCGTGCTATGTTGTTTTGCACGATTAATGACTTCCCAACTTATGGAAATTTGTCTGGATATAGCATAAAAGGATACAAAGCATGTCATGTTTGTGAGGAAAATACTGATTCAATTTGACTGAAACATGGTGGTAAAATTGTATATCTTGGTCATCAGAGGTTTCTCCCACCAGTGCATCCTTATCGAAGGCAACACAAAACCTTTAATGGGTCAAATGAGGAATGAAGTGCTCCTAAACCTATACCAGGAAATGTTGTATATGATAGGGTGAAACATATTGTTAATGAATTTGGAAAGAGTTCAAGTAGTCGTACACTCGCATGTGACAAATCTCTATACAAGAAGAGGTCAATATTATGGGATCTTCCTTATTGGAGATTTTTGACAATTAGACACTGCATTGATGTCATGCATGTTGAAAAAAATGTTTGTGATAGCATCATTGGTACGTTATTGAACATACCAGGAAAGACAAAAGACGGAATCAAATCTAGAAAAGATTTAGAATTAATGGGTATAAGAAAATCATCCGCGATCCAGTTCAATGTGGCTTTCAAGAGAGCATAATCGAACATTTATTAGGTGGTTTGAGAAAGTCTTTAAGCAGCTATCTGAATCACCAAATAATGTTGCTGAGAACATAAAGTGGCTCACCTTTAAGCCAAAAATGGATGTCATGTCATATGAAGGTTATGACATTAACAGATTTTTATATTACACTAAACGTCAAGATGAAAGTAGTGTAGTCCAAAATAGTGGGGTCACTGTCAAAGCTTGTTCGTTGTATTTTTCTAGTGCCAAAGATAAAAGACCACGCGAAGCTGAGATGTCGTATTTCGACATCATTGAGGACATATGGGAAATGGACTATACAAATTTCAGAGTTCCTATCTTTAGATGTAATTGGGTTGATAACAACAAAGGCATTTTAGTAGATGAGTTGGGTTTCACATTGGTGAATTTTGAAAAAATTGGAGAGAAAGATGAACCATTCATCATGGTAGACCAAGCAAAACAAGTATTCTATATTGATGACCCAGCAAATAAAAATTGGTATTTCGTTCTTCATGGAAAAAGACAGTTTACTGTGGATCCTATAAATGAAGAAGAATACTATGAAAAATATGATGATTCCAGCCCATTTTCAGTTGGTTTGCCAAGTGTCAATGTTGAAGTTAACACCGATGACTTATATACACGTCAAGACCATGCTGAAGGAATTTTACTTGACTAACAACTCAACCAAAACTAGAGGCATGTATTATCATTCAAGCACACATTTTCTTTTATCATGTATACATTTTATTATATATCACCACTTGTTCTTTTATTATCACTTATGTTTTCTTTTATCATGTATATTTGCAGGTTGTTCTAAAATGGCAAGTGAAGATGAACATTCTGATCATGAGCATGAGGATGCTAGTGGTGATGTTAAGAAGAGTAGAGGTCCCACAGTGTTGCGTCAGCTGGAAGAGCTTAGGGCAAAAGGGGAGAAATTGACAATCCAGTTTGAAAGGGGAGGAGCACCTATTGGTACTTTTAAGCATTATGTAGGGGCAAATGCACACAATAAGGTTCCAATAGATATAGAAAACTAGTATGATGTTCCTATTGGCTTGAAAGACCTCCTTTGGAAAGATATATCTGTGAGTTGAATTTTGATACTATATTATCTTGTTTTTTGTTTATTGATTCCAGTTTTTTGTTTTGACATATACTTTTTGAAATAAGATTATTGCTTCATTTGTATATAGGGTGTTTTTCATTTAAATGAAAAAGACCACAGGAAAAGACTGCTGCAGCGTTGTGGTGTACGATGGAGGGCATTTAAGACCTATCTCAAAAGGGATTATATAGATAATCCTAATCAAAAGAAGAAAGCAACAGACGTATATATTTTTATGGATCCTGAGGTGTGGGACAGATTTGTTGCACAAAGGAAATCAGAAGAGTTTCAGGTATACAATTAATGTTTTTATATATGTATATGTTTGCCAAGTTGTAAATTACAATACCTCATTTCAAATGATCAGGCTATTCACGAGGCCCAAAAGGAAAGACGGGCCAAAAATGTGCATAACCATCACATGGGATCCCTTAGTTATGCCCAGCGCCGAGAACAACTGGAGAAGCAAATCTCTTCTGGAGAAGGGTCTAGCACAACTCAAGTTGAGTGTCCACTCCGTTATAAAATTTGGCTTGATGCTAGAAAAAATAAAGCAGGTGAAATTACCAACCCTGCAACTAAGGAGGTGGCACAAAAGATGGTAAGTTCATAACAATTAAGTAATTAAAGAGTAAATCACACAAACTTTGATTTAATAATATCTAATTGTTTGTGATTTAATATTTTCATTAAATATGAATAGGATGATCTCTATGAGCAAAGAAAACAAGGAAAGTTCATACCAATTGGACACATGGATGAACTATCAATTGCTCTTGGTACAAAAGAGCATCCTGGCCGTGTTAGGGGATTAGGAGCTGGCATAGGATTCAAGACTTATTATGGGCCTTTAGAATCTAGAAGAGGTCGTACAGTTACACATGACGAGGTTGAAGCATTAGTATCACAGAAATTACAACAAATATTGTCTTCATTTCAGCCTATTCAACCTTCTCAACCTCCTCAAACCGTGCGTCTCTCAGATGATGAGGTACAAGCTCATACTCCAATTGTAGAAGGTCGTGGGAGCACTCCCAATGAACCACCACAACAATCTGCAGTGAGTTTGTTCTATATGTTAATTGATATGATATATATAATATAGTAGGTATCTAGTTTACCGCTTTGTATATAACTTATATTATTTCAACTAGGTTGGTATGAACTGTAAACTTGCAGTGGAGGTTCCAGAGTACAATGTTGTGGCAGCGGGTAAGGTATACAACATCGGTGGTACATTGCATTGTAAATCAGTTTCTGATGACATTTTTCGTGTGTCCATCCATCTTGTGTATGACGGAATGGGGGACAAACCACTACCCATACCTTCTTCTGAATATGGTACAGTTGATGAAGCAGAGGGTGCTATGGTGGGATGGCCTAGACACTTGGTTATCATTGACAAGGTATATCTACATGTTTTACATATTTGACTAGCTACACATATGTACTCATTTAATACAAGTATGTATTTAATTAATAGGTTTGTAAACCAAAAAGTAAAAATCCTACTAGTCGTCCTCCTATGCCCAAGCCTTCTTTCATTCCAGAAGCCACATTCGATGAATTGGGAAATAGAAGTAAATGTTTGGCTCGATACTTAGTCAACCAAAGCCCAGGATCACATATGTTGGTCAATTTAACAGAAGATGCAGTTGGGAGGGACTTTGAGAATTTATTTTTCTTGATGATATTATAGAGTTGTTCCGATATGATTGGCTAAATACTTCGATATTAGAAGTATGGATAAGGTAAGAATTAATCAATATAGAGTACTCGAATATATACATTTTTAGCTTATTTGTAACATATCAAATTTTCACAAATGTTTTACAGCCATTTATATACTGAGATGACAAACTTTGATATAAAGAATGTTGGATTCTTAATTCCTTCAGTCACTAGTCAAGTGCAGACACAAATGGATGATGTGAATGAGTACTTTAGTACTGCATTCAAATATTTTAGTAGTGTGGGAAAGGAAATTATTCTAATTCCTTTTAACGTCCAGTAAGTATTATAATTCAATAGAAATTCTAATATTGACTAAATTATAATTCTAATTTTTGTTTTCAATATAAATTTACTCAGATCTAGACATTGGGAACTAGTGGTGGTTGTCCCAAAATTGATGACTTTCTATTATCTGGACCCAATGGGAAAAACAACAAGGGGTCACAAACTAAGATTGCCAACTATGGAGTAAGTATAAATTTAGTTTCTATAACATCAATTGTTATGCTTCAACATGATATTTATACTTAGAATTTCTATTTTGACAACTATCGTAATCAAATTGATTGATAGGGGTATAAAGGCTTATCGTGAAGGTGGAGGAATAATACCCACAAAATTAAAGACACTGACTTTGAAAAATGTCAAGGTAACTACTTTGACTGCTTAGTCGTATATGTACAACTCTTACAGTAATGTATTAATGTCAAATTTTATATGTTAACTCTCTTATAGTCTTATTTCTTTATTTGTACAACTCTGTTTGTAGCAGTTTACTAATATTAAGTATAATTCTTTATTTGTAGTGTCCTATACAAAATAATGACTGGGCTTGTGGCTACTACGTAATGAAGTATATGCAAACTATTTTCAAAGAAGCATCACTAGACATTCAGAGTATAGATAAGGTAATTAATAAAGAATAACATCATAAATTTACAAGTGAGATTTGCATCATTTTATAAAATATATATGAGCATGTGCTTTTTTTTTGCAGATCTTTACAACTCATCCTTACACACTTGATGGGTTAAATGAATTCTGAGAAGAATGGTCAGATGCTTTTCTTAATGAAGTCACTATAGCATTGGATTGAATTCATAACTTCATTTGTGTATGTAGATTTGAAACTCTATCAAAATTTACTTTTTGTATATGACATTAAATTTAATATCACTTTTAAACTTGCAATCTATCATTGTTGTTAGTATGTGCTATGTGTATGAATGTTAGTATGTGCTATATGTCTCATTTGAATGAATCTATCTTAGACTTGCAAGAATGTTAGTAAGTGTTGTGTATGAATATGTCTCAACTCAATATATGTGAATAATTGTTGTTGAATGTGTGGTTTGGAGATTACATCAATTCAAAAAGGATTGGACATAAAAGTTAGCAAATGACTTTGGAATGCATTTTTGGCTTGCATCATTACATTTGCAAGTCTATTTCTATTGCAGGTTTTGAATTGCGTAAAGCAATTCTGTTTTGCAGGTTGCTGTACTGAAGATTTTTGGTTATGCAGAATTTTTCTTTAAAAAAAATGTAACTTCTCGGGTCGGTTATTTAAGAAAACTGTCCCTATAGACTTCTTGGGTCGGCTATATACAAAAACCGACCCAGTAGGTTCATCCCAAAATTCTACAGCTATTTGAAGACTTCTAGGGTCGCTTATGGAGAAAAATCGACCCAATAGATACTTCTTGGGTCGGTTATATACAAAAACTGACCCAGTAAGTTCATCCCAAAATTCTACAGCTATTTGAAAACTTCTAGGGTCGTTATGGAGAAAAACTGACCCAATAGATACTGCTTGGGTCGGTTATATACAAAAACTGACCCAATAAGTTCATCCCAAAATTCTACAGCTATTTGAAAACTTCTAGGGTCGCTTATGGAGAAA
This sequence comes from Alisma plantago-aquatica, assembly GCA_963693085.1. Taxonomy (NCBI): domain Eukaryota; kingdom Viridiplantae; phylum Streptophyta; class Magnoliopsida; order Alismatales; family Alismataceae; genus Alisma; species Alisma plantago-aquatica. Next base: position 806,169,839 of record OY856409.1, read on the forward strand.
AACCGACCCAATAGACACTTCTTGGGTCGGTTATAAACAAAAACCGACCCAGTAGGTTCATCCCAAAATTCTACAGCTATTTGAAGACTTCTAGGGTCACTTTTGGAGAAAAAGCCGACCCAATAGATACTTCTTGGATCGGTTATATACAAAAACTGACCCAGTAGGTTCATCCCAAAATTCTTGAAAACTTTTAGGGTCAGTTATAAAAACCCGACCCAGCAGGTTCCTTGGTCGGTTTTTGTACTTCTATTGGGTCAGTTTTTGTACCTCTCTTGGGTCGGTTTTTTACCTCTTTTGGGTCGGTTTTTTACCTCTCTTGGGTCGGTTTCTTTACCTCTCTTGGGTCGGTTTTTGTTCACTCTAGGGTCGGTTTTTGTACCTCTCTAGGGTCGGTTTTTCTACCTCTATAGCGTCGCAATACTGTAGCGACGCCCACCTAGGCGTCGCTTGAAAAGTGACGTTGCAGGCTTCAAAAAACTGACGCTGCAGAACAATACTGTACTAGTGCTAGACTAAGGTATAACTTTACATATCTTTTTCAATATGTTGAGGAATGGTTAATAGTTGTCAAAAGGGGGGAGAATGTTGATTTGAGAGTTATACATCATCGATATTTTGATAATGACTTAACCATTCTATTCATATGTATCCAATATGTTTGTTTGAGATAAATTTTAGGTATAGGTACATGAAAAGGATCAAATTCATCAAGCCCTAGCTTGTCGAAGTTCAAGTCAAAAGCAATGCAAATGTGAAATTTGAGAAATTACTCCAAATCAGCTTAGAATATTTTTGTAATCATTTGTATTGACGATATGATTTGTAACTAAGATGAGAAAAAATCAGGGACACTTAATTCCATTATCTGATCACTCAAAAATCATTTTGAAAAATTCATCACAACAACTGCATCAATTGAGTTTGAAACTCGACCGATCCTTGATGGATTTCGGGAATGATTTGGATCGATCGAGTTGTACACTCATAGAACTTGACTGACCAACTTCCTGTCAAAAGTTGATTTTGGTGTAACATTCGAGTTACCTAGGACAAACTCGAATCACTATATGAAAATTGACTTTGTCAGATAGTAAGTTAGTCGAGTTACCTTTATTGAAACTCGACCAAATACATTGTACGAAAGATGTAGATAAAGTAATTCCAACCGTTGGAGATTTGTTAGAATTGAAAATATGTCTGTTGCAAGTTGCAAAACGGTTATTTTTCGTTCTTAAGTGATCCCACACTCAAAGGAACACCCCTGGCTATAAATAGGATCACTTGGAGTTCATTCCAAGGTTGCTCATTCATGCTTTCCTTGGTCCTTGCTATAGTTGAGTTTGCTAAACCCCTTTGATCCCCTTTCTCTCTCTCATTTACAAAGCATTTTGTGATTATTTGTGAGTTAGGCATGTTGTAAGAGAGCTACCTCATTGTTACTTTGTAAGGCTCTCCATCTCTCTACTTCCCAATCCCCTTTCTTCAAGAGCAAAGGCTGAAGTGATCTTCTCTGAGTGAAGGAGGAGTTGATATTCTTCTTCAAGGCTGAAGAAGGTGTGAAGATCTTCTCTAAGTGAAGAAGAAGGACAAGGCGGAAGATTGAAGGAGATGAGTGGGTAAATTCTCAAGGTTGGAGACTTGTTTCAAAGAGGAGATGTCCTAGGAGAAGGAATCGAGTTGCTTGCAAGAGTGGGTAAGACATGTGGTGAGGTAGAAGACTAACTCTTGGATAGGTAAGCCCTTAGGTGTAAGAAGGTCATCTTGTATGTATATACATGGGTTGCAAAGTCATAGAGGTTGACTTCTCTAGGTAGTGGACTGATGGTCTCCTAGCTTTGAGATTGGAACCACTCTAAACATCTTGTCTAAGTGTATGTTTCAATATCTCTCATCCTTTCTCTATTTGCTTAAATAAGACTTCAAATTCACTTTTAGCATTTGGTTTTAATTGATATAATTTGAAGGTCTAACTATTTTTGTACAAGTTTTGAAACTTTATTCACCCCCCTCTAGAGCCCTAGATCCAAAAAATACATACTTTAAAGTTTATTTCTGTTATGACCCACTCCAAAGTTAACTAGTAAGTTCAATGATCACAACATCATTAAGATGATTAAGTTAAGTAAGCACAGCGCTTAGTGCATCATTAAGTTGATTAAGTTGAGTTAAGTACTCACAGATGCAATTAGTGCTTTGATCTAATGTTACAGTCTAATTAACATGATTTCTTGCCTTGAGATTGTGGAGGATCTTACGCTTGAAGAGTTTCAAAAGAAATCATGTTATTTGGACCTTCGAGTCAATAGTTATGACGTTTTCTTGGACCTGGTTGCAATTTTTCTAGTTTTTGGCCTTTTATTTCCTTTCTTCCTTATCTCCTTTCTTCCCCAACTGAGCGACGCCCGATCGCAGCAGCAGAGGGAGGAATCGTGGGCGATTTGGGCGACCCTTGGCTCCGTTCAGCAGCGCCCACTCCTCTCCTTCCTTTCTTTTTCCTCATCCCTGCCCTAGCACCCAACCTTCTAGGGCGGGCCCACAGCAAGTAGCAGCAGTACGACTACTGCAACTACGGTTAGAAGCCTGATTGGCATGAGCAACAACACCAAAACGGCCAACAACTACGGACTTTGTCCGTAAGGTCTAGACAAGAATCTGCAACACCTGCCCCCTCTTTCTCCTTGCTCGCTCCATGGAGGCCCCAAATCAGAAGGACGGCACCCCACCTTGCCCAAGCAGCAGCAGCTGCTGCGTTTTTGGCCAATTAGCCACCTTGGGTGTGAGGAAGCATCGAGGAACGAAGCTTAGAACCCGTCCTTGAGGTCCAAGTTCAAAGCAATGTCGAGCGATGCTCAAAACATGGGACTGTGTGATGTGCATGTTTGAAACCAGGGCTGTCCGGAGGTTGAAGATGACCTACTGAGGCCCAGAAACAGGCGTCTGGATGTGTTCCCAGTGGAATCTGGACGTTTCAAATCGCGGTGAGTAGAATCTCACTCCCATTTGCATGATTTAACTCGAATAATCGGACGTTTTGGTTAAAAGCAGTGTTATTCGCAGATGTCAGTGTTTACGCAGGTGTCGGGCAGCGCCGACACCGTTCGACTCCTAATTTGCACGTTTAAATTATTAATGCTTACTCTATGCTAATTAGTTGACTGATATGTGCGATGTGATTTAGTGAATTACACGATTGAATGAAACCCAATTTACTCTGTTAAATGTTGAAACCAGTAGCGCACGATCAATAACTGGATAGTTTGGGTATAAACCCAGACTGCACGATTTTAATAATTCAATTCAAGCACGATTACAAAGAAATGACAACGATATGAAAAATATTCAAAGAAAACCTAGTTGCACGCCTTAGGTCATATTTATTGTGAATGATTTAATATCTACTCAAATTGACACACTTCTCGAAGATATTATTAGAAATTCCTGATTATTAATAATAATTCGTGCCATGATAATAATTTAACTCTTATTTGAGTTATGAGATGCCCAACTCAAGAAATCAATTGAAATTTCAATTAATATTAATAATTCGTTTCATGATGAGTAATTACAAACTTAATCAAGTTATGTGATGCATAATTTAAGATTAGGGTTGTTGCACATGTTTATATATTAAATCTTGCCATGACAAGTAAATTAATCTTTAATTGAGTTATGTGATGCACAACTCATAATTCAAGCTGGTGTGTACGATTATCGAGGAATTTCATATAATTTACAAATGCTATCAACGGTTTCTCATATGTCGCGTAATTTACTCTTATTAGTGCATTAAGAGGTTCAATTGCATGATTCTAGTATATAAGTGCCAAGTTGACAAGTATTCTATTTATTTAAATCTACCTGCAAGTACAGTATGTGGATTATTTAGTATTTTTCATTAGTTTGAATATACTGCTCTGTCAAATTTAGAATGATATTCATGTCGTGTTGTAAAGTTCAAGTAAATAGATACAATACCATAGAGATACCAGAGTCGAGTATAAGTAAGAGAAATGTACAATCTAGTAAGAATTTTCTAGAATAATAAAATAATAGATTAAGGGCACTGACACCGTAGAATCCCTATGAGAGGTATGCATCTTAGGGATCAAACGACCTAACCCTGGAAGCGTCCAGTATACGGGGGTCAGAACGCACCCATAGAGCATGCAGGGAGACGAATCCCTTGAGGAAGTCTCCTAAGAGAACATAGGTTACCCAACATGAACCAGACGTCCCGGTGGTAACCCAGAGGTACCCACAGAGCATACCAAGTTGAGGCCCACAGAGCGTCTCAGGCCCTCCGCCTATGTACTTAGCCTAGAGGAGGAGTCCAGTTTACGACACCATAGGAGTGTCGAGGCTAGAGAGCCAGTTTTCCTATAGCAGACTAGGACAACAGTCAGACTTAGCTATCCTGGGGTGTCGGCTAAGTCTTGTATGGTGGGATCATAGTTCACTACGAGTGTTCATATGTAGAGTACACTGCATATGATCAGGGCATAAGATAAAATATGTTCATATAAGTTCACATAGTTAGTTAAAGAGTTAAGAAAGATTTGAGTTAGTTTTGCAGCAGTTGTCCTTTAAATAAAATTTTAGTATTTTCTATGAATTAGTTGTATCTACAGTTTTGCATCAATTGTTATCATAATAAAATGTTGACATATCCTATTATTTAAATTATATTGCTTAGATATGCTCAGTATAGCATTATCTGGTATTTATTTCCAATTAATAAACATAAATGAGTTATCTGTGATGGTTGGGTGAAATTCTATTCACGGAGCCAGTAGCTCACCAACCTACTGAAACATTTTTTTCAGGTCAACATCAGCACGAGGAAGGTGAAGGATCGTATCACCCAGACGCTTAGAAGGTAGTGTTTAGTTAGGTTTATAGGTCTCTTGGTCCTTTCCCCTCGGTCCCTGGGCGTGTGGTGAGATAGAGAGGATGTTATGTAATATGTAGCTTAAATTTACAGTTATCTGTTGTGCTTCATATTTCGAATAGAACAGTGTAATATGACATGTAAGTTTGGTTTTCCTCCTAATAGGGTTAATTGTAAGTTACTTCTGTAGTTTTATTTCAATTCGATGTTATTCGAGTTTTATGGTTTTCTTTTAAGTTAAATTTAAGTGATCAAGTAAAGAAAAGTTAAGAGTGGTTTACCGAGGGTGACTCCCCGGTCTTCGGGGTCATTAGAGATGGCTCGGGGATCAGGGTGTCACAACTAATTTGGTATTAGAGCATAGGTTGAGTATGTAGTTACTCTAAGTTAAGTTTAGGGGACGATAAGAGACCAATAGGATTAGGATTAGGGTGTTTTCCTTCTAACTGCAATTTTCTAATAGGAAATATTCTGTTGTACTATTACAGATGGCAGAAAGAGGATGTGGTCATGAGGACCAAGCAGATAGCCACATTGGACCTGATCCTCAGGTGATGGGTCCATGTGGTGGAGATGATGTGGATGAGGCATCAAGAATGTACATGATGTTTCTTGAGACTAGGGAAAAGTATAAGATGGAGAGGTGAGCTTCTACCTCGAGCAGCAAGGAGCTGATGAGATCTTATGAGATGATTAAGAAGCTTGGAGGTATTAAGTTCAATGGAACTACGGACCCTGTAGTGGAAGATGAATGGCTGAGATAGTTAGAGAAAGTGTTCTGTTTGTTGGAGTTGTCTGAGGAAAGACAAATCAATCACGTAGTTTATTTGCTTAAAGGTGATGCAGAGCTCTGGTGGCCTGGAGTGGAAGATAAAAGGAGGGACATGGTACTGACTTGGAAGGATTTTGTCGATGAATTCCATCTTAATTACTACCCACCTACCTTTCTGAGTGAGAAAATAAGACAACTGCAGAATATTAGACAAGGAAGTATGACAATTGGTGAATACGAGGCACATTTCACAAGGTTGGCAAATTTCTATCCGCAACTTGTTCCTAATGATGTAGAAAAGTGCAGAAGATTACAAGAAGGATTAAGGTTAGAGATAAGACACACAATATCAGCCATTGGTCGAAGAGATAGAGAAAACTTGGGGGAATTTTTGGAATCAGCGAGACGTGTAGAAGAGTCAATTAATGCTGATAAGCAGTCTGAGAGTAAGAAAAGATCTAGAGATTTTATTAGAAGGGGGCAAAGTAGTGGTGGATATAGAGGAGGTGGTGGTTTCTTTTCAAAGATAGGATGAAGACTTGTTTGTTTTGGTAGACAAATATATAGTTTTTCATCAAGTGGATGAAGACCTAACTCCGATAGATGGAATACATAGTCTACATGGACACCTCCAACTAGGTATTCAGGATCTTCAGTGTCAGTGGCAGGTCCATCAAGGCGAGAGATGCGAGCATGTGATATCTGTGGAAGACCACACTCAGGAAAGTGTTTGGGAATAGGGAGGCCTGTTGTATGGCTGGTCACAGGATGCAGAACCTGCAGTTCAATTCTGAACTGCAGGTTTACAACATCCATTGAAATGGGACATTTCAAGAGGAATTGCCCCCAATTATAGCAGTCAGCATCACAGGGTTCTCACTCACAGTATCAGAATGTCCCGAGATAGGCTCCAGCTGGAGGAGCAAGTTCCTCTGTAGCTTCAAGTTCCTGAGGTGGTGCAACACCCAGTGTTAGGGAAGGACAAGAAGGACCTCGTGGGAGAGGAAGAGCTTCCGGACACTTCTTCTCTTTGACACCACAAGAAGGTATTGTTTCTTCTCGAGTAATTACTTGAGAAATGCTTTTCTTTAACAATATTTCAATTACAGTCTTGATAGATGCGGGTGCTACTCACACGTTCATACAACGCTATTTAGCTTGTGAGCTTAATCTGTTAACCCAGGAGTTACCGATTGAGTTGTTGTTAAGGGTTCTGATAGGTGAACCAACAGTGTTGATAGAGTTTTTTCCCGGATGTTTGTTGACTTTTGGTGGTTATACCATTGTGGTTAATCTTATACCCCTAGATATTAACTCTTTTCAAGTTATCTTGGGTATGGATTGTCTAGAGACGTATCGAGTTCAACTTGACTGTTGGAAGAAGGAGGCTGTCTTTCAACATGGTAGATTTTCTTGTGTCTTTTCTAGAGATAGGAAGGTTTTGCCTACGTGCATCATATCAGTTGATGTAGCTGATAAGATGTTGCAGAAGGGTTGTGAGGCGTTCTTGGCACATGTAGTAGATACTAGAGCTGAGAAGAGCAGAGTCAGTCTATGGGATGTGTCAGTGGTCTGTGAGTTCCCAGATGTTTTCTCATATGAGTTGCCAGGTCTACCTTTTGAAAGAGAGATAGACTTTGAGATCCAGGTGTTGCCTGGTAGTCAACCTATAGCGCTACTAACCTACAGAATAGCACCTGTAGAGTTGAAGGAACTCAAGAACCATTTATAGGAATTACTAGATAAGGGTTTCATTCGACCTAGTTCTTCACAATGGGGAGCTCCAATCTTGTTTGTGAAAAAGAAAGATGGTACTACAAGGTTATGTATACACTACAAACAGTTGAATAAGATCACCATCAAGAATAAGTACCTGTTACCAAAGATAGATGGTTTGTTTGATCAGTTGCATGGAGTGACAATATTTTCTAAGATAGACTTGAGATATGGATATAATCAGTTGAGGATAAAGGCTTCAGATATTCCTAATTCGGCTTTTAAAACAAGATATGGGCATTATGAGTTTCTGGTCATGTCGTTTGGACCGACTAATGCCCCAATAGATTTCATGGATATGATGAACCAGATTTTCAAGCCATTCTTGGATCAGTTCATAGTAGTTTTCATAGATGACATTTTGATCTATTCCAGAGATGATGAGAAACATGAGCAGCATATGAGGATACCGTTACAGTTGTTGAGGAAACACCAGCTATATGCAAAGTTTAGTAAGTGTGAGTTTTGGTTAGATGAGGTGTCTTTTCTTGGACATGTCATCTCAGGAGATGGAGTAAGTGTTGACCCTAAGAAAGTTGAGTCTGTTCTACAGTGGGAGCAACCTAAGACTCCTACCAAGATCATAAGCTTCTTAGGATTGGCAGGTTACTACAGGAGATGCATCCATAACTTTAGTGTTGTAGCGTCACCTATAACATAATTAACGAGAAAGGGTGCACCGTTTGTCTGGTCAGACAACTGTGAGAAAAGTTTTTAAATTTTGAAGAAGAAGTTGACTACAACACCAGTGTTGATCCTACCTGAGGAAGATAAAGGTTACACAATGTTTTGTGATGCTTCAAGGAGAGGCTTAGGCTATGTGTTGATGCAGGAAGACAAAGTAGTAGCTTATGCATCTAGACAGCTTAAGAAGAATGAGGAGAATTACCTGACACATGATTTGGAGTTAGTTGTTGTAGTTCATGCTCTTAAGACATGGTGTCACTATCTTTATGGTGAGGCATGCCAAGTGTACACATATCATAAGAGTTTGAAATATATCTTCACCCAGAAGGATTTGAAACTTAGACAGTGGAGATGGTTAGAATTGATCAAGGATTATGATGTGATGATAGATTATCATCCTGGTAAGGCGAATGTGGTAGCAGATGCCCTCAGCAGGAAGTCAAGTTCAACAGCTGATGCATTCTCTATGGCATGTTTCAAGAGAGACCTACTAGTAGAAATGCAGAAGTTGAACTTAGACTTAGGGGTGACAGAGAAGAGTGGTTTGATTGCACAGATGCAAGTCAAGCCTACTTTTTATGACCACATCAAGGAACTTCAGCAGAGTGACAGTGAGTTACAACAGATCATGCAGGATATGACAAAGGGAAAAAGACCAGCGTTTAGATTTTTAGATGATGGTTTGTTATATCAGCATGATAGGTTGTGTGTACCTAGAGACAGTGATTTGAAAGAACAGATTCTTGAGGAAGCGCATGCATCGATGTACGCTATGCATCTAGGCAATACTAAGATGTACATGAATCTCAAGGAGTTGTACTGATGGTCAGGTATGAAGAAGGATGTAGCTGAGTACATGGCTAGATGTAGTGTGTGCCAGCAGGTTAAGGCTGAGCATCGGAAACCTACAGGTACCTTGGAATCTCTTCCTATACTAGAGTGGAAGTGGGAACATATCACAATGGATTTTTGGTAGGGTTGCCCAGGACACCTAGAGGTTGTGACTCGATATGGGTGATTGTGGATAGACTGACTAAGTCTGTTCACTTTCTTCCTGTTAAGTCAACCTTTGATGTCCCAAAGTTGGCTAAGATATACGTGGATGAGATAGTCAGGCTACATGGTATCCCAGTTTCAATAATATCATATAGAGATCCTAAGTTCACATCCATGTTGGAATCAGTTGCATCGTGCTTTGGGTATAAAGTTGAGGTTCAGTACAACTTTTCACCCACAGATGGATGGTCAGTCAGAGAGGACCATTTAGACTCTTGAGGACATGCTGAGAGCATGTGTCTTGCATTTCAGTGGAAGCTGGGAAGAACACTTGAGCCTTATAGAGTTTACATACAACAATAGTCACCATTCCTGTCTAGGTATGGCCCCGTATGAAGCTTTTTATGGCAGAAAGTGTAGATCACCCATATGTTGGTACGATGTGGGTGAAAAAGAGATTCTTGGACCAGAGATAGTGGATTTGACTATTGAAAAGATTACAGTGATCAGAGAGCAGTTGAAAGTTGCGCAGGACAGGCAGAAGAGTTATGTTGAGAAGAGACATAGACCTCTTGAGTTTGAGGTTGGTGATGAAGTGTATCTGAAAGTTTCACCATGGAAAGGAGTGTTGAGGTCTGGCAAGAGAGGAAAACTGACTCCTAGGTTTATGGGCCCATATCCTATCATTGAGAGGATTGGACCTATAGCCTACATGTTGGATTTTCCATCCAAGTTGGCTAATCTACATGATGTGTTTCATGTATCGATGCTGAAAAAGTGTTACCCTGGTACAAAGAATATAGTGGACCCAGAACCTGCACAGCTCAGAACAAATGTGTCCTATGTTGAAGGACCAGTACAAATAGTTGATCAGAGGATCAAGAAACTCAAGAATTGTGAGATACCATTAGTAAAAGTTTTGTGGAGGAACCACAACCTAGAGGAAGCCACATGAAAGTTTGAGTCTGAGATGCGTAACAAATTTCCTTTTCTCTTTTAGGAATTTCGGGACAAAATTCTTATAAGGGAGGAAGATTGTTATGACCCACTCCAAAATTAACTAGTAAGTTCAATGATCACAACATCATTAAGGTGATTAAGTTAAGTAAGCACAACGCTTAGTGCATCGTTAAGTTGATTAAGTTGAGTTAAGTACTCACAGATGCAATTAGTGCTTTGATCTAGTGTTACAATCTAATTAACATGATTTCTTGCCTTGAGGTTGTGGAGAATCTCGCGCTTGAAAAGTTGCAAAATAAATCGTGTTATTTGGACCTTTGAGTCAATAGTCATGATGTTTTTATGTTTCTTGGACTTGGTTGCAATTTTTCCAATTTTTGGCCTTTTATTTCCTTTCTTTTCCCTTTCTTCGTTATCTCTTTTCTTCCCCAACAAAGCGACGCACAACAACCGACAGTGACGCCCCAAACCAGCGCCCGATCGCAGCAATAGAGGGGGGAAATCATGGGTGATTTGGGTGACCTTGGCTCCATTCAGCAGTGCCCACTCCTCTCCTTCCTTTCTTTGGGGCGGTTCCCCTGTAAGCAACAATAGCACGACTACTACAACTATGGCTAGGAGCCCGATTGGCTTGAGCAGCAACACCAAAATGGCCTCCCCGACTTCGTCCATAAGGTCTAGACAAGAATCTGTAGCACCTGCCCCCTCTTTCTCCTTGCTCGCTCCATGGATGCCCCATATTAGAAGGACATCGCCCTACCTTGCCCAAGCAGCATATGCTGTGTTTTTGGCTGATTAGCCACCTTGGGTGCAAGGAAGCATCGAGGAACGAATCTTAGAACCCGTCCTTGAGGTCCAAGTTCAAAGCAACGCCGAGCAACACTCAAAACATGGGACTGTGTGATGTGCATGTTTGAAACTAGGGCTATCTGGAGGTTGAAGATGACCTGCTGACGCCCGGAAATAGGCGTCTGGACGTGTTCCCAGTCAAATTTGGACGTTTCGAATTGCGGTGAGTAGAATCTCACTCCCATCAGCACGATTTAACTCGAATAATCAGATGTTTCAGTTAGAAGCAGTGTTAATAACAGATGTCAGTGTTTACGCAGGTGTCGGGCAGCGCCGGCACCACTCAACTCCTAATTTGCACGTTTAAATTATTAACATTTGCTCGACACTAATTAGTTGACTGATATGTGTGATGTGATTTAGTGAAATTACACGATTGAACGAAACCCAATTTACTCTGTTAAATGTTGAAACCAGTAGCACACGACCAATAATTGGATAGTTTGGGTATAAACCTAGGTTGCACGATTTTAATAATTCAATTGATGCACGGTTACAAAGAAATAATGACGATATGAAAAATATTCAAAGAAAACCTAGTTGCACGCCTTAGGTCATATTTAATGTGAATGATTTAATATCTACTCAAATTGACATGCTTCTCGAAGATATTATTAGAAATTCCCGATTATTAATAATAATTTGTGCCATGATAATAATTTAACTCTTATTTGAGTTATGAGATGCTCAACTCAAGAAATCATTTGAAATTTCAATTAATATTAATAATTTGTGTCTAGATGAGTAATTACAAACTTAATCAAGTTATGTGATGCATAATTTAAGATTAGGGTTGTTGTGCATGTTTATATATTAAATCTTGCCATGACAAGTAAAATAATCTTTAATTGAGTTATGTGGTGCAAAACTCATAATTCAGGTTGGTGCGTACGATTATTGAAAAATTTCAGATAATTTACAGATGCTATCGACGGTTTCTCATATGTTGAGTAATTTACTCTTATTATTGCATTAAGAGGTTCAATTGCATGATTCTAGTGTATAAGTGCCAAGTTGACAAGTATTCTATTTATTTAAATCTGCCTGCAAGTAAAGTATGTGGATTATTTAATATTTTTCATTGGTTTGAATATATTGCTCTGTCAAATTTAGAATGATATTCATGTTGTGTTATAAAGTTCAAGTAAATAGATACAGTACCATAGAGATACCAGAGTCGAGTATAAGTAAGAGAAATGTACAATCTAGTAAGAGTTTTCTCGAATAATAAAATAATAGATTAAGGGCCCTGACACCGTAGAATCCATATGAGAGGTCTGCACCTTAGGGATCAAACGATCTAAACCTGATAGCGTCCAGTATACAGGGGTCGGAACTCACCCACAGAGCGTGCAGGGAGACAAAGCCCTTGAGGAAGTCTCCTAAGAGAACATAGGTTACCCAACATGAACCAGACATCCCAGTGGTAACCCAGAGGTACCCACAGAGAGTACCAAGGTGAGGCCCATAGAGCGTCTCAGACCCTCCACCTGTGTACTCAGTCTAGAGGAGGTGACACGTCTCAACACCAAATCAGGCCGTCACAGGTGATGATTAATGTGGAAGAAAACATTAGCAGCAGATTAATAAAAATCACTAAAAATTAAAACCATTTACAAAGAGATCCACTTCCAGGAAACATTATAAAGAGAACCAAAGTATTATATATACATTATGGTCCACAAAGTACATATCATGTACCATCTCTTCTCGAGGATTATATACAACAGTTGCTCTGTTAAGTCTACACATAAGCAACATAAAATCTCGAGGCATCCAATGCCAAAATCTTAGATCGATCATAAAAACACTAACTACTGACTCCAAGGATCTGAGAGTACAGAGACGACTCATAGGACTCATATCTACAAGACACGACAGTCAGTATCTCCACCTGAGATGTTATTGTTGTCCCTGATGCTACTATCCTTCCTATGTTGTATGGCTTCTACCTCCTCTTCCTCATCCACCTAAAAAGGTTGGATCCCACGGGGGTGAGACAATTAAAATTGTCCCAGCGAGAGATACAACTCTCTGCCAGAAATATTATTATTGCAGATAAGCAGTAATAAACTGAACCGATGAATCTCTATTGAACAATAGGATTTAATCATTATTAAGTAGAATAGAGCAATATCATCTTTTAAAGCATTACAACTATGAATGATAAAGCAGTAAATCATCTATCCATTTTAATAAGGAATATGAAGAACATGTATAACATCTATCCTTTTTGGATACAGTAAGCAATGTAACATCAACCAATGATTTCTGTGTTTCATTCTTAAGCAAATATGCTACACGACTGATTACGTTTTACAATCATACTTATGCCCTGAGGAGATGAAGTATACCATTCATCCTCCAACCGACCACGTTTACGTAAGCATCGGTACCACACAAGGTCAATGGAAGAGCCATACTCCATCACCTCATCTGTCTCATTCAGTGCGAGACCACATGTAGGACATCTTGTGTCTCTTGCTAAAATAGCTTTCCAAGATATACTGGCAACTTCGCTATAGAGTTATAGCCCGTAGCATATACTCTCTTCAAGATATGGCATGTAGCCAATGCCTGGTATTGTGGAGTCATGGCCCATAGTCATACTCTTATTAGGATATGATCCATAACCATTCATGTGCATAGGATATGGCCCGCAGTCATTCCTATGAGGCATAAGGATATATTCGCCCATTACCCCCACATATTCAAAAATATGCATTCCAGGAATTTCCATAGGAAAACCTATTTCACCACCACCAACTACTGATGATGATGGATATGTGGTCAGGGCTCTACATGATAAGATTCCACTTGATTAATTAAGTACATTAGCATATTCTTTTAGCATCAGTCAAGTTTTCAAACAAGAATTATTATGACAAATGCTACAAAGAAACATGTAATACTCTTATCAAGTACTTTTTAAAACTTTATAAAACATTGGGATCTAAATCCCTTATCTCATTACTGGGAATTCACATCCCTCAACAACACCATAATCATGTTTTCTAGATCTGGGTATTCAAACCCTTAGTTCATCACTGTACATGGTTACCACTATCAGGTAACTATTACCTCCAGGTCATCTGACCAAGGTATTCATAATACTTGTTGCACAAGCATCTCACATAGTTCACCAGGCATATTCAACTTCTTGTCACCTCTTACTAGGCAACAAATAAAATAATGGCTCATAAGGCCCATTAACATCATAACTCATACCCGGTTATGCTCATCATCTCATGATACCTGCATTGTTAGTATACTTGATAACAACCATATCAATTACATATCAACAATATGTAATACAAGGATAACATCACTATTCCCTCATTAGGGTTAGGGTTTCCCCATCTTTATTAATTAGGGTTTCACATCACATCACCATTTATTAGGGTTTCACATAGCATCACCCTATATTAGGGTTTCACATTATTATCAATTAGGGTTTCACATAACATCACCCTATATTAGGGTTTCACATTATTATCAATTAGGTTTTCACATAACATCACCCTATATTAGGGTTTCACATTATTATTAATTAGGGTTTCTCAACCCATTTCCCAAAATTTGGGTTAGGGTTTCATGATCACATTATCAAAGATCAAACTCTAATTCAAAACTCCATGCATCTTAGAAAATACATTGATATTACAATTAATATCCAAAGCCTAACTCATTATCCCACATGTCTAGAATTACATGATACCTTCATAAGTATTCAATTAAACTTATGTATTGTAATTTTCTTTATTGATTAGGGTTTTATGATTACCTCATTAATCCAAACCCTAATTCAATGCTTCCACATATCTTGGAGCACATAGCATAATTTAAGTATTAAATCATACTTATCATAGTTCCAGGTACTAGGAACACACACATCACCATCATACCTTATTCAATTGACTTAACCTTTCATCAAGTACATACACCTATGCTTATCATAGGGTATGAAATTCATTCCTTTATAAGCATTGAATGATAATCATTCTGATTATACTAATCACCTAAGTACTTTAGGAATACTTTCATTGAAATCACCCTTGAGATACTCTTCAACCACTTAAGGGGTTATTAGTACTTACATAGTTTGAATCAATTAGACCTTCAAACGGTCTTGGACCAATTGACCCTTCAAACGGACTTGGATCAATTGCACCTCCAAATGATTAGACCAAACATCCTTAAACGGTCTGAAGACTATTAGACCATCAAACGGTTTTGAACCCCTTTACTCACCAAATGGTTTTGAAGACCGTTAGACCCTCAAACGGTCTTGAACTCTTGCTCATCAAACGGTTTGAAGACCGTTAGACCTTAAACGGTCTTGACTTCTTGCCTATCAAATGGTTTGAAGACCGTTAGACCTTAAATAGTCTTGAAGACCGTTAGACCTTAAACAGTCTTGAAGATTGATCAACCCTAAACGGTTTGAGAGCGTTTGATCTTTAATTAATTAAAATATTGATTAACCCTAAACGGTTTGAGACTGTTTGGTCCTCAAATGGTTTGAGACCATCTGGTTAAATCAGAATTGAAACTGTTTAACCCTAAATTAGGGTTATGATATCAATTGATCTAGGGTTTTGAAATTAATTGAGCCAGGGTTCTGAATTCAATTGAATTTGATTTGTTTGAAGTTATTAGGTCATGAGACCAATCAATCATTGAACCTATTGAAATCATTTAGTCTCTAACGGTTTGAAACCATTTGTCCTCCAATCGGTTTTGAAACTGTTTGGTCGCCAAACCATTTGGTCTAAAACGGTTTGAAACCGTTTGACCAACACAAGGTGAAACCGTTTGCTCTTGATATTCTTGGGGTGTGTGATAAGATGATGTCATCATCATCAAGCTTCATACCTTCGAATTCTACTATCATGTATATGATAATTTCATCAATTATTTAAGAGGAGCAATAAAAGATCAACATATGATGAGAAATTGAAATCAATAATAACATTGATGGGTTCAAGTTATATAACCCACATTCAAAGTATCTTCAAAGCTTCAAGCTTCACATCTCTAATGGTGAAAGAAGCTCCTTCAACTAGCCAAGGCTCATTTCCAACTCTTTGTATGCAAGAGATAGCCAAATTTGAGCATTGGATGGAAAAGAGAAGAAAATGAGTGTTGAAATCCGATTTCAACTATCAATTCTTGGTTTAAGATGATCATGGAGCTTACCTTCAGCTTGGAGACCTTTTTCCTCCTTCTCCTAAGATCCTTGGTCATCGGCCAAAGTAAAGGGAGAAAGTGGTTTGCAAAATAGCCTTTCAAGTAAGGAGAAAATTGAGTACATGTAGTTGATTTTTTAGGAGAGAGAAAGTAGAAGAAAATCCATCCAATTTCTTTGCCACATTCCCCCTCCCTTCCTTGCCTCTGAAACCAACTCCGTTTTCCCTCAATATACTCTCGTTTATCCTTGAATTAAAAGCAACTACATAAGCACCTTAATCATTATAATATTATTATCCATTTTAGTGGACATTACTTTTTAATTAACAAATGTGAGTGTATTTCTTCACCTACTTAGGATATTTCGGTGCAACTCAAGGAATTTGGATGGCCTTGCACTATATGATTTCAACCATAGTATTTTTGGTTGATGGGATCTTCAATTAATATATTTATTTTTGCTACAAATTAAATTAGGGTTTCAATTATGCTTAAATCTTGATTATTTTATTATCAAGATTATTTCTCCTCAAAAGTAGTTCAAACAAGACGCCCCTTTCTTTTTCTTTTCTCTAAATGATACCAAAAAATAGTAGGGACATTCTTGAAGTGGTATTTTACATGTTCAACCCTAGGTTTTGGGTAATTTGCAAATTACACCAAAACTAGCATTCAATACACAAGCATTACTCAAACAAGATCCTTCTTGGAACTTAGGCTTGTGGAAGCCATACCTCATCATCATTCTCATTCTTATGATGCTATAACACTTGAGGAACATTTATCATGTAACATTTGCAAGGTAACCCCCTTAAATTGGGTAAATTGATCTTTAGTCCAAAACAAGCAAAATATTGTTTCAACATTATTCAAATAGGACCAAAATTGAAACATAAGCTCTCCTTTAGTCTTAATTACTTTTCAAAGGATAAAGACAAAAAATCTAAATGACTTACTTAAGCAAAAATTCTAGGGTTAGAGCATAACCCATGTCAGGGATGTTACAGGAGGAGTCTAGTTTACGACACCATAGGAGTGCCAAGGCCAGAGTGCCAGTTTTCCTATAGCAGACCAGGACAACAGTCAGACTTAGCTATCCCGGGGTTTTGTCTAAGTCTTGTATGGTGGGATCGTAGTTTGCTATGAGTCTTCATATGTAGAGTACAATGCATATGGTCAGGGCATAAGATAAAATATGTTCATATAAGTTCACATAGTTAGTTAAAGAGTTAAGAAAGATTTGAATTAGTTTCGCAGTAGTTGTCCTTTAAATGAAATTTTAGTATTTTCTGTGAATTAGTTGTATCTACAGTTTTGCAGTAATTGTTATCATAATGAAATGTTGACATCTCCTATTGTTTAAATTATATTGCTTAGATCTGCTCAGTATAGTATTATCTGGTATTTATTTCCAATTAATAAACATAAATGAGTTATCTGTGATGGTTGGGTGAAATTCTATTCACTGGGCCAGTAGCTCACCAACCTACTGAAACATTTTTTTAGGTCAGCGTCAGCACAAGGAAGGTGAAGGATCGTATCACCCAGACACTTAGAAGGTAGTGTTTAGTTAGGTTTAGAGGTCTCTTGGTCCTTTCCCCTTGATCCCTGGGCGTGTGGTGAGATAGAGAGGATGTTATGTAATATGTAGCTTAAATTTATAGTTATATGTTGTGCTTCATATTTTGAATAGAACAGTGTAATATGACATGTAAGTTTGGTTTTCCACCTAATAGGGTTAATGGTAAGTTACTTCCGTAGTTTTATTTCAATTCGATGTTATTCAAGTTTTATGGTTTTTCTTTTAAGTTGAATTTAAATGATTGAGTAAAGAAAAGTTAAGAGTGGTTTACCGAGGGTGACTCCCCAGTCTTCGGGGTCATTAGAGATGGCTCGGGGATCGGGGCGTCACAATTTCACCCTTAGACCAAAAATTTGGTGAACTGTCATGTTATTCTATCTATCTAAACTAGATTCATCTACAAAATATCTCTTTGAATACAAGACTAACCTATTCATTTTTATTGGTGGATTTCTAGGTGTATGCAAGTTTAAATGCTCTTAACTTTCTCGAGTTCATAAATAAATTTGTTAGAATGAGTAGGAATGGATTTCTTCCTAAATAGTTTCATAGGAATATGACTTGGGTTCTTGGTATTGTATGTTTATGTGATATTCATAGGGAACTGTATTGGAATTGAAACAAGTATTTTCAAAGATTTTGGAAAGCCATACAAGTGAGGGAAACCAAAAGATCAGTCAATTAGATTAACCATAATAACATGCATACCAAATTTAGTGTAAGGATTATCCAATAACAGTATCAACAAGTAAAAGTACATAACAAGTAGTCACTAAAGTGTCACTAGATTTTTCTACAATTGATCAATAATAGTTGTTTTTTTTGTATCCAAGATACATGGATCAGACCTTATTAAAGAAACTCATGATTTAAACATAATAAAAACTATGTTTTTCCATGTAAAACTTCAAATAATAATTGCATCAATATATATGAATGAGATACATAATTACATTATGAAACCATTTCTATTAGATTCTACTATTTTCTTATCATTTTGACATACATATATTTTATATTCCAAGTAGTAGATAACTTATGCGGAATTAAGCTTATGTGGGCCACAATGGGGTGGACACAACAATTTATTTAACTTATTTTTAATCAAATGGTGGTAGTCTCTTTATGTGAGGAATTGTGGATGTGAGAAACAAAGTAGAAATAATAACAAAAAAATTATCCAAGTTTCCTACAAGACCTTGTCCACAATGACGTATCAAAAAAGATGGTGTGTGAGGTATATTTTGCCATATAGCAAGTCTAGCAACGTCCTTGCACGGCGGGATGCATTGCCCGCACAGACAACCTTCGAAGACAACCTCCGAATGTAGTCGTACAACGCATGCATCTGTATGTATTCTACACACACACACACACACACACACATATATATATATAAATATATATATATATATATATATATATATATATATATAGAGAGAGAGAGAGAGATAGTTAGGCTAGAATACACTTAAGTGTATTATGCCCCCAATACAACAGAGTATCTAGCCGTAGGATCTGCATCCGATCTCGGCTCCTACCTACACTCACGGGATGAGTAAACGCATGTTTCCTCAGCCATACCCCACCACTATCAGTCTCTCTTCTCGCTCACTCTCTCCCCCTCTCTCTCCCCGTTAGCGCGCAGAGTCCTTCCTCCCTCCGCCCGACCCCCTTCCTCCTCCGACCCCCTTCCTGCTTTGTCCTTCCTTCGCCTAGATTCCATCTCCGCTCTACAGCCACTGCTACACAACAGCTACAACCGCCAGTAGTGAGCCCAGCAGGCCACAGCCTGCCCTCCTCCTCCAGCAACAAGTCGTTAGCACCCTCTTTGCCTGCCAGCCGGACGCCGCCAGCAAGTCGCCTTCCTCCGCCTCCACCTAGATTCCATCTCCGTTCCGCAGCCGCCACTCCACAGCAGTTGCCGTTGCAGCCGCCAGCAGCTAGCCCAGTAGGTCACAACCCACCCACCTCCGCCATCAACTTTTCCAGCCAGACGCCGACAAATCACTAGCAAGCTGAACGCCGAAAAATCACCATCCAGTTGAATGCCAACACAGAATCACCAGCAAGTTGAACGCCGACAAATCAGCATCCTCGCCAGCAGAATGTCGGGTTCTGCCGGACGCTAGCAGCAAGAAAGCCACCCACCATCAGTAAGGAGCTGCTCGCTAGCAAGTTGCAAGGCCTCCGCTAACAAATCTCCTCCTCCCCATACTAGTTTGATTTGGTAGAACTCTTTTCCTGTGATACTCTTCTTTTGCTACCATATTTTTCCTATGTCCTCTACATATTTAGAACAATGATTAATATTTATGTCAGAATTCACATTGAGATTAAATGATAGATACAATGATTCATATTAGCATCTAAAATGATTGATCTTAGTATAAATTATCTTCCTTTGTTCTTACTGTATTCTTAATTTCTGTTTACTCTAGACATGGACTTTTCACATTACGTGGATGGGATGACCGAAATCGATTGGATGGAGTATGATAATAGTCAAGCGGATAGAGATGTTGAAGTGGGTGGAGACATACAAGTGAGTGGATATTGTGAAGATGAAATTGAACCTGAGATGGAAGATGAGAGGATTGAAGTTGAATCCGAGTTAGACCCTTACGTAGGTCTACTATTTGACAGTGTTGATAAAGAAGAGGAGTTCTATAATAAATATGCATACCGAGTTGGCTTTAGTATAAGGAAAGGAAACCAATATATTTCAGCCAAGACAAAGACCATCACTAGCAGGGTATTTTTATGCTCTAAGGAAGGAATTCACAAAGGAAAAAACAAAGGAGATGATTCTCAGAAGGGATCTCCACAAAAGGATATCATTTCTAGTCGAACTGGCTGTAAGGCTCACATGTGAGTGAAATTAGAAGATGATACAAAGTAAGTGGTACTAAGCTTTGAAAAAGAGCATAATCATGATGTAACCAAGAGCCCATCTAAGAAGACGTTTCACCGCTCACACCTTTGTATGTCGTCAGAGGTTCGTGATTTAATTCATGTGATGCATGATCAAAATATTTCTAGTGCTCACACTATGTCACTTATAGCTAGCCAACAAGGAGGCATCCGCAATGCCACATTTACAAGAAAGGATCTAAGCAACACACTTGTTTCCATGAGGAGGAAATATATAGGTGTTGATGTAGCATCCACAATAGGACATTTCAAAAAAATGCAAGCAATAAACCCCACATTCTACTACTCAGTGCAATTTGATGAAGATGGATGTGCATGAACTATCTTTTGGGTTGATGCTAAATCAAGAATGGCATATCAAGCATTTGGAGATGTGGTGACTTTTGACACGACATACATGAATAACAGGTACAACAAGCCATTTGCACCTTTCATTGGGGTGAACCATCACAAGTAGTGTAAGGACCCTGACCTGCGTTTAGGGTTTACCCAGTTTGTTTTGCTTAACCTTGGTGCTTTGGTGCTTGCTAATCACCTTGAAGTGGTGATTAGCGTTTTGTTATGCTTTGTTGAGAGTTGAGGGGACTACTTGCAAATAACCCAAGTTTCGGGTTTTGTGTGCAAGTTGGTCATCTTGTGAGATGTTTTTCCCTCTTTTCTTCCTCTAGGGTTGAGAGGAAGGCTTTGGCTTGTTGTTCGAGCTCTTTGGGCCTGAGTTGAGCTTGTTTGGGCCTTGAGATGTGTTGTTTGGGCTTGGTTGAGCCTTGTGTCGGCCATGGCTTGCCTTGTGTCGTCCAAGGATGTGTGTGTGTCGTCCTAGGTGGTCTTGTGTCGCCCAACACAGTGGTGTGTCGCCCAGAAGCTTGCTTGTGTCACCCATGTGGCTTGACCTTGGTTGGTGACACTTGGTGCCTAGCTTGGACAAGTGTCCCATGCCTTGCTAGTGTGTTGTCTTGAACCCTAGGACAAGTGTCCCTTGGGTGGGCGACACATTTCATGGTTGTACCTTGGTTTCTCCTCCCCTTCTTTCTATATAAGCAACTCTTCTCCTTGTCTTAGTCTCCTTTGCTCTTTTGGTCTCCCCTCCACCTTGAGTGCACGATATCCCTCTCCATCTAGCTTGTGGTGGCCGATACACCTTCCTGGAGCAGCCTGGTGGACGATAGCTTGGACCTTGGAGTTGTGTTGGACGATACCCCTTGGAGTTGAAGTGCTTCTTCTTCCTTTCTTCAAGGAGGGTTTCATATCTTCTAACCCTAATTTCTTTACCTCTAGCTATGATCTTGTTGCATGTTAGTAGTTAGCTTAGTTCCTTTCTCTTGTACCTTGTTTGAGTTTCCTCTGGTGGCCGATATGCCCTTATGGTTTAGGGTTCCTAGTGATCTAGGGTTTGTGATGCTTTGAGTTAGAGGTTGATGGTGACCTTGTGTTGGGCGATATCCTTCCTTGGTTTGATGTGTTGGGCGATATCCTTCCTTGGTTGGATGTGATGGGCAATATCCTTCCTTGGATGGGTATGTTGGGCGATATCCCTCCATGGTTGGGTGAGTTGGACGATATCTTTGAGTTGGACGACATGAATGATGTCCCTTTGTGCTGGCCGATATGGTGACTATGTTGGGCGATATGGTCTTTGTGTTGAGCAACACCTTGTCCTTGAGTTGAACGATAGGATGAGAGCTCTTGTGTTGGGCGATATCCTTACCCTTGTGTGGGCGATAGGTCAAGTCAGTGAGGTGTTGGCCGATAAGTGTGGTTGGGTATCGGGCGATACCCCTTGTTGTGTCAGTCGACATGATGAGCATGATGGGTGATATGGACCTTCTTGTGTTGAGAGACATCCCCTTCTTTTTATGTACGATAGACCTAAGTTCTCGTGGTTGGTTGGTGCTGGACGATAGCCATGCATGGAGTACTGGTCGATATCCATGTTGGCCGATAGCCAAGATGGGCGATAACCTAGGTTGGTTGTGTGTGTCGGGCGATAGGCCTTGATGAGTTTTAGTAAGGGGTGGTGATGAGTTATAGTGAGGGTCATGTGTTCTTATAGTGACGGTCTCATGTACTATGGAAGTGCATGTTCATGCTCAAACGATAATGATGCCTTGCAAACAATATTAATGCTAATGATAGTAACAATAAATGGTAATGACGATGCTAGGTGACAGTTACACTAATAGCTTGCTAATGATAGCAATAATGCTAAAGGTAATAAGGTATACAAAGTAATCCTTATGTTTATTTGGTAATGGCAATAGTAAGTTGTGGTTGCATTAATGGTTGTTTAGTGGTACGGATAATAAGGACAATAGTATTGAATGGTGACAATTATGATTGCCCGGTATACTCAACATAATTGAATACCTTGATTGTTTATATAATCCTAAGATAAGGGTAGGCATGATTATGGTATGATGTGCTTAACAAGCTTGATCATCAAATATTATAAATATTGATAAATAGATTATCTTGAGTGATAGCCCATGATAGTGAGCATATTCCTTATGATTGAATCTATGGTTATTGTGTATCCTAACCATGCAGGTGATGTGTAGCCATGAGTGGGCTATGTGACAGATGTGATGAGTAACAATACCTTGATAATTGTTCTATGAGATTATATATGTAATGTGTTGGTCCCATGATGATGATGTGAGCCCTGAGAGGCAGTGACAGTACAGGATGAAGGATTGATACCCTATGGTATGTGATGATCCTTGATATGAATCTGGATGGTCGGCAAGAGGCCAAGTGGTAACATGTGATGCTGGATCTTTGTGATGGATCAGGTTGATGAGGTTTCAATAATAATATGATGTTCTTTATTTTCTGTTATATCTTACATGTTATATAACTTGGTTGAATCCTGCAATCCATCTAAAAGACACTAGTTAATTACAGTGGAATTATATCATGTAGTTTGCCCTGGCCATAGATCCATCATCGTCAGGACTTGGTGATGGTGAAACGGGTTCTCCTACGGGTTAACCTGGAAGCGCATATTGTTGAATATGTGTAGGTTGCTCCTAGCCTGAAAATAAGGAGGTAAGAGTGTAACTTCGGTTACAGACTCAGATATGTATATAGAGCATGGTGAACAGGCCCATGGCTCAGGATACGTGATATGAGTAGCATGAATGCGTTCATGGCTCAGAGAACGGTGATCAGGCCCGTGGCTCAGTTGTACTAGCGTCGAGACTTGTACCAAGGCGGGCTTGAGTGAGGGTAGCCTATGGATCTGACCCTGTGGCTTAGACCACTTCAGCATGTGACTGCGGTCTTGCTTGTGTTGTACTCGTGTACTGACCACGAGGTGAGAGGTCGTGCAGTCTGGCTCTTCCATTGACCTTGTATGGCACCGGCTTGGGTTTCGTAACCGAAGGTTGGAATTGAACGGTACAGTTCAAATCCTCAGGGCATAATAATACGTAAAATAGCCATTTAGTACTTATTGCTTAGGATAAACACGAAACATTGGTTGAAGCCTTGTTTGTGTAATATCTCTGTTATACCTTGCAGGTTATGTGACATTATATCTTGTCCTGATAATCATGTTACATGGAGATACATCTTATCTTGCAAATCATATTCTTTAAGATATATTTGGATATATGCTTGCACAGCTGATTAGCTTGTCAGTAAGAATAACTATGCCTTATATATATAGAGAGACTTCTCTTGTTATACCTGTTGTTAGTTATCTACTGTTATTGTTTATCTTACTGAGGTTCTGTAGTTGCGGTGGGAAGTTATGTTTCCCGCTGGGACAATTGTTCAATTGTCTCACTCCACTGGTTTTTAGGTGGTCAAGATAGACGTGGTCGTGGTTGTGGTGTTGCGGCCGAGCAGCCTGACGAGCAGTAGAAGGCAAGCGATGGATATGCTGCTGTTTTGGATGTTTTGTAGTAGAGTCTAGAGTCATCCCTATACTCTCAGGTCCTTGGCAGTGTTTTGACGTGGTTTCTCGATGAACGATCGTTGATGTTTTGTATATCCTGTTGTTGGCTGAATGCGGGCCTCCGTGTATATGAACCGGTGATGAACTCATGTGATGGATGAACAGTTGTTTCTGAGTTGTGGACATGTATAAGATCTCATGAATGTATATATATGACATGTTTCTATACAGGATGAGGATTGGAAAGTAATAGTTTCACAGTTTATATGTTTTCCGCAATCGGTTTTAATTAACCCGTGTTTTTGATAAGCTGTGGTTATGGTGATTTCCACACGTTTTCGCGTAACACCTCGTTATCTTTACGATAATGGGATGTGTTGCCACAAGTTTTGGTATCAGAGCCTTAGGTTAGCTGAGTCTACGAGGATTTAGGACTAGGTTGAGTTGTTCTTATGTGTGTCCAGGTTTTCTTACAGTATCTTCTGCCCTCAGCGGAAGAAAAGTCAAGATGTCTGGAAACCATGAAGAACACTCTGCTGAGTACAGTGATGCTGCATCGGTTGATGGAGCAGATGGACAGGCACATGAAGATCGGGTGCCTGAGGTTCCCCAATTTAACCCAGCCATTCTTGAACATCCTGCTTACCAACAGCTTATGGGACAGTTAATGGCTACGATGAATCTCATGTTTGAGAGATTACCAGTGCCTCCTCCGCGATCACAGGTTCCCCATAGAGAAGCATCGGGTATTGGGAAGACCTTCGAGCGGCTTCGCCGAGTTGGAGCTTCGGATTATGCTGGAATTGCTGATCCGGCGGATGCAGATCTGTGGCTGACAAGTCTCGAGAAGGCTTTCCGGATCCTCGACATCCCTGAAGCAGACAAGGTAAAACATGTTGTCTACCTTCTGAAGGGTAGTGCTGGTCACTGGTGGACCATCGAGGAAGAGAAGCGGCCTGGTAAGGTAATCGGTTGGGAAGTGTTTCGATGTGAGTTCGTCACCAGATACTTTCCGAAGACGTATCTGGATGAGAAGATCAGTCAGTTCGAGAGGTTGCGACAAGGAATGATGAACATCACTGAGTACGAGGCCAAGTTTATGGATCTGTTGAGGTTTTGTCCTCACATGGCAGTAACAGACGAGGAACGAATCAGACGTTTCGAGAAGGGTTTGAGTGCTGAGCTGAAGACCCCAGTGTCTACGTTGGAGAACCGAGAGCGGTTTGCTACGTTTGTGGAATCTATTCGACGGATCGAGAGGTCAGTAAGGGAGAAAAGAGAGTCTATGTCCCTTAAAAGACCTACTCAGTTTCAAGAAGGAAGGTTTGGTGGCTTTAAGAAGTCTAGGTTTCCGACACCAGCAGTGATGAGAAGCTCTGGTGTGCCATCTCAGTGGTCTCTGAGTAAGGGGAAAGGTTATGTTTCTTCACCGTCTAAGGCGCACAGTTCAGCTTCTGTGGCAGTGACAGGGCCAGCTAGGCCACGGTTTGAAGATAGGGCTTGCTATCTTTGTGGACAGACCGGACATCTCAAGTCGCATTGCCCGAATAGAGATGTTGAAGTGACGCAGCAGCCGAGACAGAGTTTTTTGAGGTCAGAGAAACTACAACCCAGTGGTAGAAGAGGATGTGGATGCGGTCTAGCGTCTCAAGCTGGATCGTCTGCTCAAGGAAGTAGAGGTCGTGGACAGCAAGCAACGACTTGATTCTATGCAATGAATCAGCCGGAGGCGATAGTCAACCCGCGAGTGGTGACAAGTCAGATGGAGTTATTTCATTCTGATATGTCTTCTTGCTTTATATCTGTTCTGGTTGACCCGGGTGCTACAAACTCTTTTATCGCCTATAGTATGCTTGAAAACTGTCGTTTACCTGTTAGCTGTAAGAAGGATAGCTTGTTATTGGAAACCCCTCTTGATGGTTCCTCTTTGCTTCGAGAAGAGTGTCCATCTTGTGTCTTGTCTTTTTCGGGACACCATATCCAAGTGGATCTTATACCACTTGATATGCATGGTTTCGATGTTATCCTTGGGATGGATACCTTAGAGAAGTATAAGGTTGTCTTGGACTGCGGTTCTAAGCAGGCAGTGTTTGATGTTGCTGGAAAGAAGTGGATCTTCCAGGGAGACAGGAAGATTCTTCCGACATGTTTGGTATCATCTATGGTGGCAGATAAGTTGTTACGATAGGGATGTGAGGCGTTCTTAGCTCACGTGGTGGATACCGTTGTAGTTACCAAGGCGAAGGGTCCTAGTCTTGAGGAGGTTTCCGTGGTTCAGGAGTTTCCAGACGTGTTTCCTGAAGAGTTTCCTGGTGTTCCTCCACCCCGAGAGATTGATTTCGAGATCAATCTGGTCCCTGGAACACAGTCAGTTGCACAGTCAGCATATAGGATGGCTCCAACAGAGATGGCAGAGTTGAAGAAGCAGTTGTAAGAGTTGTTGGAGAAAGGTTTTATCCGACCGAGTACATCGCCGTGGGGTGCTCCCGTGTTGTTTGTTAAGAAGAAGGATGGATCAATGCGGTTGTGTATAGATTACCGGCAGTTGAACAAGGTCATGATCAAGAACAAGTACCCGTTGCCGAGGATAGACGATCTGTTCGATCAGTTGCATGGTGCTACAGTGTTTTCGAAGATTGATCTACGGTCTGGATATCACCAGTTAAGGATAAAGGCAGATGACATACCAAAGTCAGCTTTCAGGATGAGGTATGGTCATTTCGAGTTCGTGGTTATGCCGTTTGGGTTAACCAATGCGCCTGCAGCTTTCATGGATCTGATGAACAGAGTGTTCCGTCCGTTCTTAGATCAGTTCGTTGTAGTTTTTATAGATGATATCTTAATCTATAGTCGGGACAGGCAGGAGCATGAACAACATCTTCGTCGAGCGTTGACTCTTCTTCATCAACATCAGCTGTATGCCAAGTTCAGTAAGTGTGAGTTCTGGTTGGACGAAGTGGCTTTCTTGGGTCATGTGATATCTGCTGAAGGAGTTAAAGTAGATCCGAAGAAGGTGGAATCCGTTGCGGATTGGGAACAACTGAAGACGCCAATAGAAGTTTGTAGTTTCCTCGGTTTGGCAGGATACTATCGGAGGTTTATCAAGGATTTCAGTGTGATCGCGTTGCCGATGACAAAGTTGACCAGGAAGGATGTACCTTTTGTTTGGGATGATCGATGTCAGCAAGCTTTCCAGAGTCTGAAGGAGAAGCTGACCAGTGCCCCAGTGTTGATTCTGCCAGAGCCTGGGAAAGGCTATGTTGTTTTCTGTGATGCTTCCAAGAAAGGTTTAGGTTGTGTGTTGATGCAGGAAGATCATGTGGTGTCTTTTGCCTCGCGACAACTCAAGAAGCATGAGGAAAACTATCCGACTCATGATTTGGAGTTGGCAGCAGTAGTTCATGCGTTAAAGATTTGAAGACACTATCTGTATGGGGAAGTATGTCAGATCTTTACGGATCATAAGAATCTGAAGTACATCTTTACGCAGCAAGAGTTAAACATGCGACAGCGACGATGGATGGAGTTGATCAATGATTATGACTGCACTATCGAGTATCATCCTGGTAAGGCGAATGTGGTAGCTGATGCGCTTAGTAGAAAGTCTTCTTCTCTTTCTTCAAAGAAGGCACAGTTGAGTTCTCTGGTATGCCATAGGAGAGATATGTTTGTTTCTCTGAGACAGATGAATATGCAGATGGAAGTTTCTTTGCTGTCTGGTCTTTTCACACAAATGCAAGTCAAGCCTACGCTAAGACAATAGATCAAGGATGCCCATCAGACTGATAATGCGGTACAGTTGATTAGATCAGAGTTCGGCAGCGACAAGCGTGATGGGTTTTATGAGTCTGAGGATGGACTAGTTTGCTATCATGACAGGATGGTGGTTCCAGATGTTGATAATATGAGGGAGTTGGTGCTTGAAGAAGCACATACGTCGATGTATGCTATGCATCCAGGTGTCACCAAGATGTATCATAGTATGAAGGACTTGTATTGGTGGTCCGGTATGAAGAGAGATGTAGCTGAGTTCGTGGCAAGGTGTGTGGTTTGTCAGCAAGTGAAGGCTGAACATCAGAAACCGGCAGGTACGTTGCAACCTTTTCCGATACCGCAGTGGAAATGGGATCATATAACCATAGATTTCGTAGTTGGTCTACCCAGGACAACTAGGAATCATGATTCCATTTGGGTGATAGTGGACAGATTGACTAAGTCTGCCCATTTCCTACCAGTAAAGACAACGTATACAGCTGAGAAACTAGATCGAGTGTATGTGGATGAGGTAGTACGTTTACATGGTGTGCCAGCAATGATAGTTTCTAACAGAGGTCCTCAATTTATGAGTCGTTTTTGGGAACAGTTGCACAGAGCGTTGGGAACACAGTTGAGATTCAGTACAGCTTTTCACCCGTAGACAGACGGACAGTCTGAGAGGACTATTCAGATTTTGGAAGATCTTATTCGAGCTTGTGTTTTGAAGTTTCTAGGCAACTGGGATGTACATCTGAGTTTGATAGAGTTTGCTTACAACAACAGTTACCAACGAAGCATCGACATGGCTCCTTATGAGGCTTTGTATGGGAGGAAGTGCAGATCCCCTTTGTGTTGGTACGAATCAGGTGAATATCAGCTTTTGGGTCCTGAGTTAGTTCAGCAGATGACAGATAAGATCAAAGTGATACAGCAACAGTTGAAAGTGGCACAGGATAGACAGAAGTCGTATGCAGACAATCGCCGACGACCTTTGGAGTTCCAGGTAGGAGACAAAGTGTATCTTAAAGTCTTGCCGTGGAAGGGTGTGCTAAGGTGTGGACGGAAGGGTAAGTTAGCTCCCAGGTATATGGGGCCTTACTCAGTCATAGCACGTGTTGGCAAGGTAGCTTATGAGTTAGATTTGCCTCCAGAGTTGCACAGGTTGCATCTAGTGTTTCATGTCAGTATGCTGAAGAAAAGTCATCCTGATTCAGGTACAGTGATACAGCCAGTCGAGGTTGAGCTTGATGCAGATATGACTTACGAGGAAGGTCCAGTGGCAATCCTTGACAGAAGGATCAAGAAGCTGAAAAGGAAAGACCTGGTTCTTGTGAAAGTTCTTTGGCAGCATCGTGGCGTTGAGGAAGCCACATGGGAGCTTAAGGAAGAGATAAGGAGGAAGTATCCCTCGCTTTTCTCTTCGGATTTCGGGGATGAAATCCCTTAAAGGGGGTTAGCTTGTAAGGACCCTAACCTGCGTTTAGGGTTTACCCTGTTTGTTTTGCTTAACCTTGGTGCTTTGGTGCTTGCTAATCACCTTTAAGTGGTGATTAGGGTTTTGTTATGCTTTGTTGAGAGTTGAGGGGGCTACTTGCAAATAACCCAAGTTTAGGGTTTTGTGTGCAAGTTGATCATCTTGTGAGATGTTTTTCCCTCTTTGCTTCCTCTAGGGTTGAGAGGAAGGCTTTGGCTTGTTGTTTGAGCTCTTTGGGCCTGAGTTGAGCTTGTTTGGGCCTTGAGATGTGTTGTTTGGGCTTGGTTGAGCCTTGTGTCGGCCATGGCTTGCCTTGTGTCATCCAAGGATGTGTGTGTGTCGTCCTAGGTGGTGTTGTGTCGCCCAACATAGTGGTGTGTTGCCCAGTAGCTTGCTTGTGTCGCCCATGTGGCTTGACCTTGGTTGGTGACACTTGGTGCCTAGCTTGGACAAGTGTCCCATGCCTTGCTAGTGTGTTGTCTTGAACCCTAGGACAAGTGTCCCTTGGGTGGGCGACACATTGCATGGTTGTACCTTGGTTTCTCCTCCCCTTCTTTCTATATAAGCAGCTCTTCTCCTTGCCTTAGTCTCCTTTGCTCTTTTGGTCTCCCCTCCACCTTGAGTGCACGATATCCCTCTCCATCTAGCTTGTGGTGGCCGATACACCTTCCTGGAGCAGCCTGGTGGACGATAGCTTGGACCTTGGAGCTGTGTTAGACGATACATAGCTATGATCTTGTTGCATGTTAGTAGTTAGCTTAGTTCCTTGCTCTTGTACCTTGCTTGAGTTTCCTGTGGTGGCCGATATGCCCTTATGGTTTAGGGTTCCTAGTGATCTAGGGTTTGTGATGCTTTGAGTTAGAGGTTGATGGTTACCTTGTGTTGGGCGATATCCTTCCTTGGTTGGATGTGTTGGGCGATATCCTTCCTTGGTTGGATGTGATGGGCGATATCCTTCCTTGGATGGGTATGTTGGGCGATATACCTCCATGGTTGGGTGAGTTGGACGATATCTTTGAGTTGGACGACATGAATGATGTCCCTTTGTGCTGGCCGATATGGTGACTATGTTAGGCGATATGGTCTTTGTGTTGAGCAACACCTTGTCCTTGAGTTGAACAATAGGATGAGAGCTCTTGTGTTGGGCGATATCCTTTCCCTTGTGTGGGCGATAGGTCAAGTCAGTGAGGTGTTGGCCGATAAGTGTGGTTGGGTATCGGGCGATACCCCTTGTTGTGTCGGTCGACATGATGAGCATGATGGGCGATATGGACCTTCTTGTGTTGAGAGACATCCCCTTCTTTTTGTGGACGATAGACCTAAGTTCTCGTGGTTGGTTGGTGCTGGACGATAGCCATGCATGGAGTGCTGGCCGATATCCATGTTGGCCGATATTCATGGTGGCCGATAGCCAAGATGGACGATAACCTAGGTTGGTTGTGTGTGTCAGTCGATAGGCCTTGATGAGTTTTAGTAAGGGGTGGTGATGAGTTATAGTGAGGGTCATGTGTTCTTATAGCGACGGTCTCATGTACTATGGAAGTGCATGTTCATGCTCAAACGATAATGATGCCTTGCAAACAATATTAATGCTAATGATAGTAACAATAAATGGTAATGACGATGCTAGGTGACAGTTACACTAATAGCTTGCTAATGATAGCAATAATGCTAAAGGTAATGAGGTATACGAAGTAATCCTTATGTTTATTTGTTAATGGCAATAGTAAGTTGTGGTTGCATTAATGGTTGTTTAGTGGTACGGATAATAAGGACAATAGTAATGAATGGTGACAATTATGATTGCCCGGTATACTCAACATAATTCAATACCTTGATTGTTTATATAATCCTGAGATAAGGGTAGGCATGATTATGGTATGATGTGCTTAACAAGCTTGATCATCAAATATTATAAATATTGATAAATAGATTATCTTGAGTGATAGCCCATGATAGTGAGCATATTCCTTATGATTGAATCTATGGTTATTGTGTATCCTAACCATGCAGGTGATGTGTAGCCATGAGTGGGCTATGTGACAGATGTGATGAGTAACAATACCTTGATAATTGTTCTATGAGATTATATATGTAATGTGTTGGTCCCATGATGATGATGTGAGCCCTGAGAGGCAGTGACAGTACAGGATGAAGGATTGATACCCTATGGTATGTGATGATCCTTTCTATGAATCTGGATGGTCGGCAAGAGGCCAAGTGGTAACATGTGATGCTGGATCTTTGTGATGGATCAGGTTGATGAGGTTTCAATAATAATATGATGTTCTTTATTTTCTGTTATATCTTACATGTTATATAACTTGGTTGAATCCTGCAATCCATCTAAAAGACACTAGTTAATTACAGTGGAATTATATCATGTAGTTTGCCCTAGCCATAGATCCATCATCGTCAGGACTTGGTGATGGTGAAACGGGTTAACCTGGAAGCGCATATTGTTGAATATGTGTAGGTTTCTCCTATCCTGAAAATAAGGAGGTAAGAGTGTAACTTTAGTTACAGACTCATATATGTATATAGAGCATGGTGAACAGGCCCATGGCTCAGGATACGTGATATGAGGAGCATGAATGCGTTCATGGCTCAGAGCACGGTGATCAGGCCCGTGGCTCAGTTGTACTAGCGCCGAGACCTGTACCAAGGCGGGCTAGAGTGAGGGTAGCCTATGGAGTTGACCCTGTGGCTTAGACCACTTCAGCATGTGACTGCGGTCCTGCTTGTGTTGTACTCGTGTACTGACCACGAGGTGGGAGGTCGTGGAGTCCGGCTCTTCCATTGACCTTGTATGGCACCGGCTTGGGTTTCGTAACCGAAGGTTGGAATTGAACGGTACGGTTCAAATCCTCAGGGCATAATAATACGTAATACAGTCGTTTCGTACTTATTGCTTAGGATAAACACGAAACATTGGTTGAAGTCTTGTTTGTGTAATATCTCTGTTATACCTTGCAGGTTATGTGACATTATATCTTGTCCTGATAATCATGTTACATGGAGATACATCTTATCTTGCAAATCATATTCTTTAAGATATATTTGGATATATGCTTGCACAGCTGATTAGCTTGTCGGTAAGAATAACTATGCCTTATATATATATAGAGACTGCTCTTGTTATACCTGTTGTTAGTTATCTGTTGTTATCGTTTATCTTGCTGAGGTTCTGTAGTTGCGATGGGAAGTTATGTTTCCCGCTGGGACAATTGTTCAATTGTCTCACTCCGCTGGTTTTCAGGTGGTCGAGATAGACGTGGTCGTGGTCGTGGTGTTGCGGTCGAGCAGCCTGACGAGCAGTAGAAGGCAAGCGATGGATATGTTGTTGTTTTGGATGTTTTGTAGTAGAGTCTAGAGTCATCCATGTACTCTCAGGTCCTTGGCAGTGTTTTGACGTGGTTTCTCGATGAACGATCGTTGATGTTTTGTATATCCTGTTGTTGGCTGAATGCGGGCCTCCGTGTATATGAACCGGTGATGAACTCATGTGATGGATGAACAGCTGTTTCTGAGCTGTGGACACATATAAGATCTCATGAATGTATATATGACATGTTTCTATACTGGATGAGGACTGGAAAGTAATAGTTTCATAGTTTATATGTTTTCCGCAATCGGTTTTAATTAACCCGTGTTTTTGATAAGCTGTGGTTATGGTGATTTCCGCACGTTTTCACGTAACACCTCATTATCTTTATGATAATGGGATGTGTTTCCACAAGTTTTGGTATCAGAGCCTTAGGTTCGCTGAGTCTACGGGGATTTAGGACTAGGTTGAGTTGTTCTTATGTGTGTCCAGGTTTTCTTACAGTATGTTCTGCCCTCAGGGGAAGAAAAGTCAAGATGTCTGGAAACCATGAAGAACACTCTGCTGAGTACAGTGATGCTGCATCGGTTGATGGAGCAGATGGACAGGCACATGAAGATCGGGTGCCTGAGGTTCCCCAATTTAACCCAGCCATTCTTGAACATCCTGCTTACCAACAGCTTATGGGGCAGTTAATGGCTACGATGAATCTCATGGTTGAGAGATTACCAGTGCCTCCTCCGCGAGCACAGGTTCCCCATGGAGAAGCATCGGGTATTGGGAAGACCTTCGAGCGGCTTCGCCGAGTTGGAGCTTCGGATTATGCTGGAACTGCTGATCCGGCGGATGCAGAGCTGTGGCTGACAAGTCTCGAGAAGGCTTTCCGGATCCTCGACATCCCTGAAGCAGACAAGGTAAACCATGATGTCTACCTTCTGAAGGGTAGTGCTGGTCACTGGTGGACCATCGAGGAAGAGAAGCGGCCTGGTAAGGTAATCGGTTGGGAAGTGTTTCGACGTGAGTTCGTCACCAGATACTTTCCGAAGACGTATCTGGATGAGAAGATCAGTCAGTTCGAGAGGTTGCGACAAGGAATGATGAACATCACTGAGTACGAGGCCAAGTTTATGGATCTGTTGAGGTTTTGTCCTCACATGGCAGCAACAGACGAGGAACGGATCAGACATTTCAAGAAGGGTTTGAGTGCTGAGCTGAAGACCCCAGTGTCTGCGTTGGAGAACTGAGAGCAGTTTGCTACGTTTGTGGAATCTGTTCGACGGATCGAGAGGTCAGTAAGGGAGAAAAGAGAGTCTATGTCCCTTAAAATACCTACTCAGTTTCAAGAAGGAAGGTTTGGTGGCTTTAAGAAGCCTAGGTTTCCGACACCAGCAGTGATGAGAAGCTCTGGTGTGCCATCTCAGTGGTCTTCGAGTAAGGGGAAAGGTTATGTTTCTTCACCATCTAAGGCGCACAGTTCAGCTTCTGTGGCAGTGACAGGGCCAGCTAGGCCACGGTTTGAAGATAGGGCGTGCTATCTTTGTGGACAGACCGGACATCTCAAGTCGCATTGCCCGAATAGAGATGTTGAAGTGACGCAGCAGCCGAGACAGAGTTTTCTGAGGTCAGAGAAATCACAACCCAGTGGTAGTAGAGGACGTGGACGCGGTCTAGCGTCTCAAGCTGGATCGTCTGCTCAAGGAAGTAGAGGTCGTGGACAGAAAGCAACGACTCCATTCTATGCCATGAATCAGCCAGAGGCGATAGTCAACCCGTGAGTGGTGACAGGTCAGATGGAGTTATTTCATTTGGATATGTCTTCTTCTTGCTTTATATCTGTTCTGGTTGACCCGAGTGCTACACACTCTTTTATCACCTATAGTATGCTTGAAAACTGTCGTTTACCTGTTAGCTGTAAGAAGGATAGCTTGTTGTTGGAAACCCCTCTTGATGGTTCCTCTTTGCTTCGAGAAGAGTGTCCATCTTGTGTCTTGTCTTTTTCGGGACACCACATCCAAGTGGATCTTATACCACTTGATATGCATGGTTTGATGTTATCCTTGGGATGGATACCTTAGAGAAGTATAAGGTTGTCTTGGACTGCAGTTCTAAGAAGGCAGTGTTTGATGTTGCTGGAAAGAAGTGGATCTTCTAGGGAGACATGAAGATTCTTTCGACATGTTTGGTATCAGCTATGGTGGCAGATAAGTTGTTACGACAGGGATGTGAGGCGTTCTTAGATCACGTGGTGGATATCGTTGTAGTTACCAAGGTGAAGGGTCCTAGACTTGAGGAGGTGTCTGTGGTTCGGGAGTTTGCAGACGTGTTTCCTGAAGAGTTTCCTAGTGTTCCTCCACCCCGAGAGATTGATTTCGAGATCAATCTGGTCCATGGAACACAGCCAGTTGCACAGTCAGCATATAGGATGGCTCCAACAGAGATGGCAGAGTTGAAGAAGCAGTTGCAAGAGTTGTTGGAGAAAGGTTTTATCCGACCGAATACATCGCCGTGGGGTGCTCCCGTGTTGTTTGTTAAGAAGAAGGATGGATCAATGCGGTTGTGTATAGATTACCGGCAGTTGAACAAGGTCATGATCAAGAACAAGTACCCGTTGCCGAGGATAGACGATCTGTTCGATCAGTTGTGTGGTGCTACAGTGTTTTCGAAGATCGATCTACGGTCTGGATATCACCAGTTAAGGATAAAGGCATATGACATACCAAAGTCGGCTTTCAGGATGAGGTATGGTCATTTCGAGTTTGTGGTTATGCCGTTTGGGTTAACCAATGCGCCTGCAGCTTTCATGGATCTGATGAACAGAGTGTTCCATCCGTTCTTAGATCAGTTCATTGTAGTTTTTATAGATGATATCTTAATCTATAGTCGGGACAGGCAGGAGCATGAACAACATCTTCGTCGAGCGTTGACTCTTCTTCGTCAACATCAGCTGTATGCCAAGTTCAGTAAGTGTGAGTTCTGGTTGGATGAAGTGGCTTTCTTGGGTCATGTGATATCTGCTGAAGGAATTAAAGTAGATCCAAAGAAGGTGGAATCCGTTGCGGATTGGGAACAACCGAAGACGCCAACAGAAGTTCGTAGTTTCCTCGGTTTGGCAGGATACTACCGGAGGTTTATCAAGGATTTCAGTGTGATCGCGTTGCCGATGACAAAGTTGACCAGGAAGGATGTACCTTTTGTTTGGGATGATCGATGTCAGCAAGCTTTCCAGAGTCTGAAGGAGA
Source organism: Alisma plantago-aquatica (assembly GCA_963693085.1). Taxonomy (NCBI): domain Eukaryota; kingdom Viridiplantae; phylum Streptophyta; class Magnoliopsida; order Alismatales; family Alismataceae; genus Alisma; species Alisma plantago-aquatica. The sequence goes on from OY856409.1 coordinate 806,206,168, forward strand.
AGCTGACCAGTGCCCCAGTGTTGATTCTGCCAGAGCCTGGGAAAGGCTATGTTGTTTTCTGTGATGCTTCCAAGAAAGGTTTGGGCTGTGTGTTGATGCAGGAAGATCATGTGGTGTCTTTTGCCTCGCAACAATTCAAGAAGAATGAGGAGAACTATCCAACTCATGATTTGGAGTTGGCAGCAGTAGTTCATGCGTTAAATATTTGGAGACACTATCTATATGGGGAAGTGTGTCAGATCTTTACGGATCATAAGAATCTGAAGTACATCTTTACGCAGCAAGAGTTAAACATGCGACAGCAACGATGGATGGAGTTGATCAATGATTACGACTGCACTATCGAGTATCATCCTGGTAAGGCGAATGTGGTAGCTGATGCGCTTAGTAGAAAGTCTTCTTCTCTTTCTTCAAAGAAGGCACAGTTGAGTTCTCTGGTATGCCATAGGCGAGATATGTTTGTTTCTCTGAGACAGATGAATGTGCAGATGGAAGTTTCTTTGCTGTCTGGTCTTTTCGCACAAATGCAAGTCAAGCCTATGCTAAGACAACAGATCAAGGATGCGCATCAGACTGATAATGCGGTACAGTTGATTAGATCAGAGTTCGGCAGCGACAAGCGTGATGGGTTTCATGAGTCTAAGGATGGACTAGTTTGCTATCATGACAGGATGGTGGTTCCAGATGTTGATAATCTAAGGGAGTTGGTGCTTGAAGAAGCACATACGTCGATGTATGCTATGCATCCAAGTGTCACCAAGATGTATCATAGTCTGAAGGACTTGTATTGGTGGTCCGGTATGAAGAGAGATGTAGCTGAGTTCGTGGCAAGGTGTGCGGTTTGTCAGCAAGTGAAGGTTGAACATCAGAAACCGGCAGGTACGTTGCAACCTTTGCCGATACCGCAGTGGAAATGGGATCATATAACCATAGATTTCGTAGTTGGTCTAACCAGGACAACTAGGAATCATGATTCCATTTGGGTGATAGTGGACAGATTGACTAAGTCTGCCCATTTCCTACCAGTAAAGACAATGTATACAGTTGAGAAACTAGCTCGAGTGTATGTGGATGAGGTAGTACGTTTACATGGTGTGCCAGCAACGATAGTTTCTGACAGAGATCCTCAGTTTACGAGTCATTTTTGGGAACAGTTGCACAGAGCGTTGGGAACACAGTTGAGATTCAGTACAGCTTTTCACCCGCAGACAGACGGACAGTCTGAGAGGACTATTCAGATTTTGGAAGATCTTCTTCGAGCTTGTGTTTTGCAGTTTCTAGGCAACTGGGATGTACATCTAAGTTTGATAGAGTTTGCTTACAACAACAGTTACCAACGAAGCATCGACATGGCTCCTTATGAGGCTTTGTATGGGAGGAAGTGCAGATCCCCTTTTTGTTGGTACGAATCAGGTGAATATCAGCTTTTGGGTCCTGAGTTAGTTCAGCAGACGACAGAAAAGATCAAAGTGATACAGCAACAGTTGAAAGTGGCACAGGATAGACAAAAGTCATATGCAGACAATCGCCGACGACCTTTGGAGTTCCAGATAGGAGACAAAGTGTATCTTAAAGTCTCGCCGTGGAAGGGTGTGCTAAGGTTTGGACGGAAGGGTAAGTTAGCTCCCAGGTATATGGGGCCTTACTCAGTCATAGAACGTGTTGGAAAGGTAGCTTATGAGTTAGATTTGCTTCCAGAGTTGCACAGGTTGCATCCAATGTTTCATGTCAGTATGCTGAAGAAAAGTCATCCTGATTCAGGTACAGTGATACAGCCAGTCGAGGTTGAGCTTGATGCAGATATGACTTATGAGGAAGGTCCAGTGGCAATCCTTGACAGAAGGATCAAGAAGCTGAAAAGGAAAGACCTGGTTCTTGTGAAAGTTCTTTGGCAGCGTCGTGGCGTTGAGGAAGCCACGTGGGAGCTTAAGGAAGAGATGAGGAGGAAGTATCCCTCACTTTTCTCTTCGGATTTTGGGGACGAAATCCCTTAAAGGGGGTTAGCTTGTAAGGACCCTGACCTGCGTTTAGGGTTTACCCTGTTTGTTTTGCTTAACCTTGGTGCTTTGGTGCTTGCTAATCACCTTTAAGTGGTGATTAGGGTTTTGTTATGCTTTGTTGAGAGTTGAGGGGGTTACTTGCAAATAACCCAAGTTTAGGGTTTTGTGTGCAAGTTGGTCATCTTGTGAGATGTTTTTCCCTCTTTACTTCCTCTAGGGTTGAGAGGAAGGCTTTGGCTTGTTGTTTGAGCTCTTTGGGCCTGAGTTGAGCTTGTTTGGGCCTTGAGATGTGTTGTTTGGGCTTGGTTGAGCCTTGTGTCGGCCATGGCTTGCCTTGTGTCGTCCAAGGATGTGTGTGTGTCGTCCTAGGTGGTCTTGTGTCGCCCAATACAGTGGTGTGTCGCCCAGCAGCTTGCTTGTGCCGCCCATGTGGCTTGACCTTGGTTGGTGGCACTTGGTGCCTAGCTTGGACAAGTGTCCCATGCCTTGCTAGTGTGTTGTCTTGAACCCTAGGACAAGTGTCCCTTGGGTGGGCGACACATTGCATGGTTGTACCTTGGTTTCTCCTCCCCTTCTTTCTATATAAGCAGCTCTTCTCCTTGCCTTAGTCTCCTTTTCTCTTTTGGTGTCCCCTCCACCTTGAGTGCACGATATCCCTCTCCATCTAGCTTGTGGTGGCCGATACACCTTCTTGGAGCATCCTGGTGGACGATAGCTTGGACCTTGGAGCTGTGTTGGACGATACCCCTTGGAGTTGAAATGCTTATTCTTCCTTTCTTCAAGGCGGGTTTCATATCTTCTAACCCTAATTTCTTTACCTCTAGCTATGATCTTGTTGCATGTTAGTAGTTAGCTTAGTTCCTTGCTCTTGTACCTTGCTTGAGTTTCCTCTGGTGGCCGATATGCCCTTATGGTTTAGGGTTCCTAGTGATCTAGGGTTTGTGATGCTTTGAGTTAGAGGTTGATGGTGACCTTGTGTTGGGCGATATCCTTCCTTGGTTGGATGTGTTGGGTGATATCCTTCCTTGGTTGGATGTGATGGGTGATATCCTTCCTTGGATGGGTATGTTGGGCGATATCCCTCCATGGTTGGGTGAGTTGGACGATATCTTTGAGTTGGACGACATGAATGATGTCCCTTTGTGCTGGCCGATATGGTGACTAAGTTGGGCGATATGGTCTTTGTGTTGAGCAACACCTTGTCCTTGAGTTGAACGATAGGATGAGAGCTCTTGTGTTGGGCGATATCCTTGCCCTTGTGTGGGTGATAGGTCAAATCAGTGAGGTGTTGGCCGATAAGTGTGGTTGGGTATCGGGCGATACCCCTTGTTGTGTCGGTCGACATGATGAGCATGATGGGCGATATGGACCTTCTTGTGTTGAGAGACATCCCCTTCTTTTTGTGGACGATAGACCTAAGTTCTCGTGGTTGGTTGGTGCTGGACGATAACCATGCATGGAGTGCTGGCCGATATCCATGTTGGCCGATATTCATGGTGGCCGATAGCCAAGATGGGTGATAACCTAGGTTGGTTGTGTGTGTCGGCCGATAGGCCTTGATGAGTTTTAGTAAGGGGTGGTGATGAGTTATAGTGAGGGTTATGTGTTCTTATAGTGACAAACTCATGTACTATGGAAGTGCATGTTCATGCTCAAACGATAATGATGCCTTGCAAACAATATTAATGCTAATGATAGTAACAATAAATGGTAATGATGATGCTAGGTGACAGTTACACTAATAGCTTGCTAATGATAGCAATAATGCTAAAGGTAATGAGGTATACGAAGTAATCCTTATGTTTATTTGTTAATGGCAATAATAAGTTGTGGTTGCATTAATGGTTGTTTAGTGGTACGGATAATAAGGACAATAGTAATGAATGGTGACAATTATGATTGCCCGGTATACTCAACATAATTGAATACCTTGATTGTTTATATAATCCTGAGATAAGGGTAGGCATGATTATGGTATGATGTGCTTAACAAGCTTGATCATCAAATGTTATAAATATTGATAAATATATTATCTTGAGTGATAGTCCATGATAGTGAGCATATTCCTTATGTTTGAATCTATGGTTATTGTGTATCCTAACCATGCAGGTGATGTGTAGCCATGAGTGGGCTATGTGACAGATGTGATGAGTAACAATACCTTGATAATTGTTCTATGAGATTATATATGTAATGTGTTGGTCCCATGATGATGATGTGAGCCCTGAGAGGCAGTGACAATATAGGATGAAGGATTGATACCCTATGGTATGTGATGATCCTTGATATGAATCTGGATGGTCGGTAAGAGGCCAAGTGGTAACATGTGATGCTGGATCTTTGTGATGGATCAGGTTGATGAGGTTTCAATAATAATATGATGTTCTTTATTTTCTGTTATATCTTACATGTTATATAACTTGGTTGAATCCTGCAATCCATCTAAAAGACACTAGTTAATTACAGTGGAATTATATCATGTAGTTTGCCCTGGCCGTAGATCCATCATCGTCAGGACTTGGTGATGGTGAAACGGGTTCTCCTACGGGTTAACCTGGAAGCGCATATTGTTGAATATGTGTAGGTTGCTCCTAGCCTGAAAATAAGGAGGTAAGAGTGTAACTTCGGTTACAGACTCAGATATGTATATAGAGCATGGTGAACAGGCCCATGGCTCAGGATACGTGATATGAGGAGCATGAATGCGTTCATGGCTCAGAGAACGGTGATCAGGCCCGTGGCTCAGTTGTACTAGCGTCGAGACTTGTACCAAGGCGGGCTTGAGTGAGGGTAGCCTATGGAGTTGACCCTGTGGCTTAGACCATTTCAGCATGTGACTGCGGTCCTTCTTGTGTTGTACTCGTGTACTGACCACGAGGTGGGAGGTCGTGCAGTTTGGCTCTTCCATTGACCTTGTATGGCACCGGCTTGGGTTTCGTAACCGAAGGTTGGAATTGAACGGTACAGTTCAAATCCTCAGGGCATAATAATACGTAATACAACCATTTAGTACTTATTGCTTAGGATAAACACGAAACATTGGTTGAAGCCTTGTTTGTGTAATATCTCTGTTATACCTTGCAGGTTATGTGACATTATATCTTGTCCTGATAATCATGTTACATGGAGATACATCTTATCTTGCAAATCATATTCTTTAAGATATATTTGGATATATGCTTGCACAGCTGATTAGCTTGTCGGTAAGAATAACTATGCCTTATATATATAGAGAGACTGCTCTTGTTATACCTGTTGTTAGTTATCTGCTGTTATAATTTATCTTGCTGAGGTTCTGTAGTTGCGGTGGGAAGTTATGTTTCCCGCTGGGACAATTGTTCAATTGTCTCACTCCGCTGGTTTTCAAGTGGTCGAGATAGACGTGGTCGTGGTCGTGGTGTTGCGGCCGAGCAGCCTGACGAGTAGTAGAAGGCAAGCAATGGATATGCTGCTATTTTGGATGTTTTGTAGTAGAGTCTAGAGTCATCCCTGTACTCTCAGGTCCTTGGCAGTGTTTTGACGTGGTTTCTCAATGAACGATCGTTGATGTTTTGTATATCCTGTTGTTGGCTGAATGCGGACCTCCGTGTATATGAACCGGTGATGAACTCATGTGATGGATGAACAACTGTTTCTGAGCTGTGGACATGTATCAGATCTCATGAATGTATATATATGAAATGTTTCTGTACAGGATGAGGACTGGAAAGTAATAGTTTCACAGTTTATATGTTTTCCGCAATCGGTTTTAATTAACCCGTGTTTTTGATAAGCTGTGGTTATGGTGATTTCCGCACGTTTTTGCGTAACACCTCGTTATCTTTATGATAATGGGATGTGTTGCCACAAGTAGTCTATTTTATTTGGTTGTGCCTTATTACATGATGAGACTGCTGATTCTTTTGTATGGGTTTTTCAAACATTCTTAGAAGCCATGTATGGGAAACACCCAAACGCAATCTTAACTGATCAAGATCCAGCAATGAAGAAGGCAATTCATATTGTATTTCCTAAAGCAATCCACTGATGTTTCCAATGGCATATAATGCGAAAAGCACGTGAACATCTCGGGGTGATCTATGGGACTGTTGTAGGGTTCACTGAAGAGTTCCAATATTGCATTAATCAACCCATCACTATTAATGAGTTTGAGGAAAGATGGAAGAAGATGATAACCACATATAATTTGAGTGACAACACACATCTAACCTTGTTGTGGAATATAAGAGAGCAATGGATACCTGTTTACTTTAGAGACACATTTTTCGCCAACATGTCTACAACACAACGGAGTGAGAGCATGAATGCAATATTTAAAGATCATGTTGACAATCATCTACCTTTGTTTAAATTTGTCCAAGCATTTGAGAAGGTGGTAGAGAATCGATATGACAAAGAGGATGAAGAAGACTACAGATCTAAGAATGGCCAACCAACATTGTGGTCTTTATATCCCATCGAGAAACATGCAAGGAATATCTACACTAGAATGCTATTTAAACTTTTCAAGAAGAAAATGAAGCTAACTTCATGCTATGACATAGAGGAAGTTATTAGTGAATATGAATATCAAATTTCAAGTGTAAGTGATGAGGCCCATGCATTTATGTCAAAGAAGAGCTACATAGTACAAGTTAACCATAATATAGAAGAAATCTTTTGTAAATGCATGTTGTTCCAATTTTCCGGCATCTTATGTGCTCATATAGTAAAGTGTTACTTTTTGTTAAAGTTCATAAGATACCGACTTTGTATGTGTTGAAACGTTGGACAATGCAAGCAAAACCCACCAATATGAGTCATTGTATTGAGGAAGCCAGAGTAGATGTTGATTGCAGTACCTCTTTGGGTAGGTATAATTCACTTTGTACATCTGCAATGCGCTTGGTTGGCATAGCTTCCCATGACAAGGACACTTACATTATGATGCAAGAGCTTTCTCAAAAATCTTATGATGTGATAGTGTTCATGTAGAAAAATATGCGACCCATTTCAAGTGAGGAAGTCATACTTGTTGGGATTTGTGGAGAAAACATGCGCGGCGGAAGCGATAAATCCACGCAACCCGTAACAGGATCTCGTCGATAACAGCGTATTCGGAAATAGGTTTGCGGGATATACCTTATCGCGGAGCAAGTCCGGCGATGTCCCGCTGCACGACGGTGCAACACTGCTTGTCAAACACGGACGGATCTTCTCTCCCGTTCGCTGTCGCAGGTTGATCCGGCAATGCTCCTCTGCGGCAGTGATGTACGTTGCTCGTAGCACGTACAGGTGGTCGTTGACGTCCTCCGAACGCAGGCGTCAAGGCGTCTGCGTCTCTTACTTCGTCCACGCGGATGGACGGAACTCCACGTCGCGCTTCTCAAACCGGCGGGAAGGAGCGTGTCTCTGCGGCGGCGTGCTAGCGCCGCGTTGCTCTCCTTTCTCTCCTAAGGATGACGATGGCTAGGTTTTGTACGTGAGAATAACCTAAAAGCGTCTCTCTATATCTTATATAGATATCGACCGTCTATCCTCCTTTAAATAGGATAAGAAGAGAAGTAGGGTTTCCTAAACCCATCGGTAAACAGAAACGTTGCATTAATTAAAACGCTCGTGGATTAATTAGAATATTTCGGAATTCATTAATTAACCAAATAATCACATTAATTGATTAATTAATATCCGACTCCATGCAATCGCTTGGGATGGCTCTACGGGCATACATATACCAACAGACTCCCACTTGCACTTAGAGCCAGTCACTCCAATATTATTCTAATCGATTACATTAACATTTTAGTAATCAATGTGATTCGAAGCAATTTCAATCAAATCCACAATTATACTCCTATTCCAACACATCCTGTGCGTGTGACCCGGTAGGCTCCAAATTACGTTGGCAGTGATATCCATAATCATATTATGATTTCACAAGCAATGATTGGTATCTAGCAAGACTTCATTGCTACCCAAGTAATTTGAGAAGTTGTAGAACAACTTAACCTATCATACATGACTGGTGTTACAGTGATTGTACAGTTCCTTTGTCGCTGATATCCGGATTGAACTCAAGTCATGGAATTGTTATCCTCTTCAATGTTCAATCCATGTTCCTTGAACTAGAGCAGACTGTCTGAGATATATGTAAGCTCAATATCACATATTGACTCACATCAGCATGGCCATGCATTTCTCAGTCTCGCTTATCAAGTGGCCGGAATATCAAACTCCCGTAGGAAGGACAAATTCCATCTACATCACTCACAGTCATCCCCATGTGTCACAGTGCACCCAAGCACCATCTTTATAGCAATCCTTATTCAGGACCACGATGGATGATGTCAAAGTACACCAAACGTCATGTGATAAGTGTAGTGAGTTCAGGTCTAAGAACCACAATCACCACCATCATTATGAGATGTGACTCTAACTACCAATCATGGTATCCATGTGTCACTCTCAAGGTGGGTCTATCCGATACACTGTTCTCTAACAAGTATCTATGTATTTGGTTTGATATCTCCATATCATGGATAATGAGATTCTTCCATCAACCAACATACATTCTAATCTTATGTGTTATTGATGTCTATGGATATTTCCACAATAACAACCGATTAGGGACAAAACAAGAATACATACTCTTAGCATACATATGATCTCACTGTTCAGGTCATCAACCCGAAGACATATGTCATTGAGTATATTATTCTATAGACATCTATAAGTTTTATGGTCATCTCACAATATAAAACACAAACATATAGATTGGAAACTTGCCTTTATTGATATGATCAATGTAGTATTACAAATCATTTACATAGTATCCCATTACAATCATCGAATGATAGTCTCTATGAGCATACATACCAACAGATTCCCACTTGCACTTATACCCAATCACCCATGAATCTCAATCCAAGTGATCGAACATGCCCGTCATGTTTCTGCTGTGAAAGTGCTTTTGTGAGCGGGTCAGCCACATTGCTTTCTGTAGGTACTCTGCAAATCTTCACATCTCCTCGTTGTACGATCTCTCGTATGAGATGGAACCGCCGTAGAATATGTTTGGAACGTTGGTGCGATCTTGGTTCTTTAGCTTGTGCAATTGCTCCATTGTTGTCGCAAAACAACTCAATTGCATCACCAGCGCTTGGAACCACTCCAAGTTCAGAAATGAACTTCTTAATCCACACAGCTTCCTTTGCAGCATTAGATGCGGCAATATATTCGGCCTCTGTTGTAGAATCCGCAACCGTCTCTTGCTTGGAACTCTTCCAGCTCACAGCTCCGTTGTTCAGGCAAAACACAAATCCAGATTGCGATCTGTAGTCATCTTTGTCAGTTTGGAAGCTAGCATCGGTGTAACCCTTTACTACGAGCTCTTCCTCACCACCGTATACCAAGAATTGATCCTTAGTCCTTCTCAAGTACTTTAGGATGTTCTTTACGGCTGTCCAGTGACATTCACCTGGATCTGACTGATACCGGCTCGTCATGCTCAAAGCATACGATACATCAGGACGAGTACATAACATCGCGTACATGATAGATCCAATTGTTGATGCATATGGAATCTTACTCATGCGTGCCCGTTCATCACATGAACTAGGACATTGGGATTTAGAGATTGTAACCCCATGGGACATGGGCAAGTTACCTCTCTTAGAACCCTCCATGCTAAACCTCTTTAGCACCTTGTCAATGTATGTGCTCTGGCTTAGGCCTAGAAGCCTTCTAGATCTATCTCTATAGATCTTGATCCCTAGTATATAGGATGCTTCACCTAAATCCTTCATAGAGAAAGTCTTCCCTAGCCAACCTTTTACTGTCTGAAGAGTAGGGATGTCATTTCCCATCAATAGTATGTCATCCACATACAATATGAGAAATACGACTGTGCTCCCACTAACCTTTTTGTAAACACAAGGTTCATCTTCATTTTGACTAAAGCCAAACTTTTTGACTACTTCATCAAAACGTAGATTCCAGCTCCGAGATGCTTGCTTCAATCCATAGATTGACCTTTGTAGCTTACAAACTTTATTGGCTTCCTTTGGATCGATAAAACCCTCAGGTTGTGTCATGTACACATCCTCGAGTAAATTCCCATTAAGGAATGCTGTTTTAACATCCATCTGCCAAATCTCATAGTCATGATAAGCTGCAATGGCAAGCATGATCCTGATGGATTTAACCATGGCAACTGGTGAGAAGGTCTCGTCATAATCAACACCTTGAATTTGACGGAATCCTTTCGCAACCAATCTACCTTTATAGGTTTGAACATTTCCATCCATGTCAGTCTTCTTCTTGAAGACCCACTTGCACCCTATGGGTCTTACCCCTTCGGGTGGATCCACCAAGGTCCATACCTTGTTGGTGTACATGGATTCCATCTCAGATCTCATGGCTTCGAGCCATTTCTCAGATTCTGGTCCCTTAGTAGCTTCTAGATAGGAAGTTGGCTCATATGCTATGCCCAATTCGTCACTGTCTTGAGTCACGAGAAATCCAAATCTCTCAGGCTCAAGTCGTGTCCTACTAGATCTACGAGGTTCCTGTGTTACATTTGGAACTTGAAATTCCACAACAACTTGTGAGTCCTCATGTTCCTTATGTACCTCCTCAGGTTCTCTGCTTTCTTGTTGGTCTCGAACTTCTTCGAACTCTACATTCCTCCCACTAATTCCTTTGGAAATAAATTCCTTTTCAAGAAATACAGCAGTCCTAGCAACAAACACTTTGTTGTCAGTTGGTGTGTAGAAGTAGTATCCCCGAGTTTCCTTGGGGTATCCAACAAAATAGCATTTTTCCGATTTGAGTCCAAGCTTTTCAGGAAATTGTTTCCTAACATAAGCTTCACATCCCCAAATCTTTAACATAGACAAATTGGGACGATTCCCATTCCATATCTCATATGGTGTCTTTTGAACCGATTTGGAAGGTACACGGTTAAGTGTAAACGCTGCAGTTTCAAGAGCATATCCCCAGAATGATATTGGAAGTTCGGCTGAACTCATCATTGATCGTACCATGTCTAATAATGTACGATTCCTTCTTTCTGACACACCATTATGTTGTGGTGTACCAGGTGGAGTCCATTGTGATACAATACCACGGTCTCTCAGAAGGTCCTCAAACTCTTGGCTTAAGTATTCGCCACCTCGATCTGAACGGAGTGCTTTAATACTCTTACCAAGTTGCTTCTCTACTTCATTCATGAAAGTCTTGAACATTTCAAGAGTTTCTGACTTGTGTTTCATAAGATATACATAGCCATACCTACTGAGGTCATCAGTGAAGGTAATGAAGTATTGATAGCCTCCTCTAGCATTTGATCTAAAAGGTCCACATACATCAGTATGTATGAGCCCTAGCAGATCACTGGCTCTCTCACTGTGTCCAGTGAAAGGAGTTTTGGTCATCTTCCCTAATAAACATGCCTCACATGTCTCTAATGATTCAAAATCAAAAGAGTCTAGATAACCATCCTTATGGAGTCTAGATATGCGCTTCTCGTTTATATGCCCAAGACGACAATGCCATAAGAATGTTTTGTTTGAGTTGTCAAGTTTTAACCTTTTAGTATTTACGTTATATATGCTAGTCTCAAGTTCTAACAAGTAGATACCATAAGACATAGGGGCATTGCCATAAAAGATCTCATCTTTAGATATAGAAATAATTCCATTCTTAATGTGAAATTCAAATCCACTCTTGTCCATACAAGATATAGAAATAATATTTCTATTAATGGCAGGTACATAATAGCAATTCTCTAATTCTATTACAGGGCTCGTAGGCAAAGATAAACTAATAACTCCAACTGCGGTGGCAGCAACTCTTGCTCCATTAGCAACCCGCAGCTCGACTTGGCCCTTTCGTAAAGGCTTACTTCTTATCAGATCCTGCATATTAGAACATATGTGAGATCCACATCCGGTATCCAGTACCCATGATGAAGAAGTATTTAAGTTTATCTCAATAACGTATATACCTGAAGTGGAGATCTCTATCCCCTGCTTCTTCTTCCTTAGTTCCTCCAGGTAGAGAGGACAGTTTCTTTTCCAATGTCCAGGCTGGTGACAATGGTGACAACTGCCTTCTTTGGAGATCCCACCTTTAGCTTTGAGCGCGGATGACTTTGGCTTCTGCCCGGCTTTAGAACTTTTCTTAGCCTTGCCTTTGCCTTTTGACTTTCCCTTTGTCTTGCTGATCATCATCACAGACTTGGGCTTGTCTTTCTTCATCTGTGCTTCGGCTGTCCTCAACATGCCCAACAATTCTGACAACGGCTTGTCAAAATTGTTCATGTTGTAGTTCATGACAAAATGATTATATGATTCAGGCAATGATTGTAGAATCACATCAGTGGCCAACTCTTGACCTAGGGGAAATCCCAGCTTGGATAGGCTTTCCACGTACCCAATCAAGGTGAGTATATGGGTGCCAACTGAGTCTCCCTCTTTCATCTTGCTTTTGAACAACGCCTTTGAGACATCATATCTCTCCTGTCTTGCTTGATGTTGATACATGTTCTTGAGATGTGTTACCATCTCCATGACATTCATGTTCTCATGTTGCTCTTGCAACTCATAGTTCATTGAGCACAACATTAGGCACTTGACATCTACGGCATCATCAAGGTGCTTCTTGTAAGCATCCTTTTCAGCCTTGGGCGCATTTACGGCGGGCTCCTCTGGCTCTGGTGTTTCAAGGACATAGAGCTTACGCTCATGTGTGAGAACAATTCTCAATGTCCTAAACCAGTTTTGAAAGTTGGTTCCGGTAAGTTTGTCCTTCTCAAGGACCGATCGCAACGAGAACGTGTGAGTGTTGTTTGCCATTTGATTGCTACAAAAGAAAAAATTTGCATTTAGTCCAAAACATTTTGACTTGTAAAGATTTGATAAACGAGATTAATTAGGCCTTTAATTAATTACGCTCCCACTATTTTATTCAAATTGATAGCCCTCACTATCAACTCGGAAGATTGCAACGCACAACCTTCTAGTGAGCTAAGACCCAAAATAATTGGATCAATGCCCAGCCAACGCCGCCGTCAAAGACCAAATACTAAGGTAGGCAACTTTTGCCAATTGCATCATATGCAACTCTTGGATAGATGATCATACACAACTCCTTGCCATGATGCATCTGTGTGCCTCTAGGTACTTGATCCTATCAAGGTTCCCTAGTTAAGTCCAACCCATAAGCCAACACGATGAGTGTGCACCCTGCGGAGGCAGACCCACACACCCACCATCACACTTCCACGAGATAGACAGTGTACCACGCGGAGGCGTGCCCACACATAGTCGATCAAGATTTTCATGTGTGTTGCTTTATGGAAGGCAACTAAAACTTAATATTATTAATTGAGGGATTTTATTAATATATATATATATATATATATATATCCAATCACCACATACTTATAGTACGTATCATATACTACTATATCCACAACCACAAACGATAGACATGCAATCACAAATACATCAGTTATGGCCATACTATTGTAATCCTTTGGAGCAACAAAGGATTACGGTCCACCTATGGTCTTATGCATCTCATGCAACACCTGTGAAAACAACCTGTAAGCTTATAATGATCAACATTACAATGAACAACTTCATGGATGCTTCGTGAGGTTGGAATGTCAAGTTGCTTCTTGGAATGGGATCTTCTTGTTGCTTCTCCATGGACGCTCCTTGGAGTGGGATCTTCAGGTTGCTTCTTGGAATTAGATCTTCATGGTGCTTCTCCATGGACACTCCTTGGAGTTGGATCTTCAAGTGGTCTCCTTACATCAAGATTACAAAGACTAAAACTAATCCTATCTTTATTACATCATATGATTACAAATATAAAGAGAAAGAATTAATTACACTTTGAAATAAGAGATGAGGCTCGGCATGCAAGCCGAATACATTATACAAAGGATCCATATGCAACGATTATACATCCATAACAACATTCACAAAAGGGGATACTAGGCCATAACCGTGCATGCACTCACCACATAAAACAGATTTTAAAGGCGATGTGTATGCTATCATAGGTATATCTACATATACGTATATACATATTAAAAAATGCAGTACTTTTAATGCGGGACATTCCCCATTAAATGAATTTTGACTCCCACGCAGACAATGCGGGGTACACAGGGGCAGCGCCCCTGTGCGGGGTCTCAGGGGCAGATCCCCTGAAAGGTCTACGGAATTTTACTTCCGTGCACTTAGGAAAATCACTATTTTCCACAGTCGACCCCGTCCAAAACGTCAAAAACAATAACCTGCGGCGTATGTGGAATTAGGTTTAGATTTGCACATTAACAGGTTTAATTCGCATCGTATGCAACATAAAACAGTATACAGCGATTCGATCATATCGAAACGAATCCAAATACGCCGAAGATCGACGCTGCTCTGATACCACTGTTGGGATTTGTGGAGAAAACATGCGCGGCGGAAGCGATAAATCCACGCAACCCGTAATAGGATCTCGTCGATAACAGCGTATTCGGAAATAGGTTTGCGGGATATACCTTATCGCGGAGCAAGTCCGGCGATGTCCCGCTGCACGACGGTGCAACACTGCTTGTCAAATACGGACGGATCTTCTCTCCCGTTCGCTGTCGCAGGTTGATCCGGCAATGCTCCTCTGCGGCAGTGATGTACGTTGCTCGTAGCACGTACAGGTGGTCGTTGACGTCCTCCGAACGCAGGCGTCAAGGCGTCTGCGTCTCTTACTTCGTCCACGCGGATGGACGGAACTCCACGTCGCGCTTCTCAAACCGGCGGGAAGGAGCGTGTCTCTGCGGCGGCGTGCTAGCGCCGCGTTGCTCTCCTTTCTCTCCTAAGGATGACGACGGCTAGGTTTTGTACGTGAGAATAACCTAAAAGCGTCTCTCTATATCTTATATAGATATCGACCGTCTATCCTCCTTTAAATAGGATAAGAAGAGAAGTAGGGTTTCCTAAACCCATCGGTAAACAGAAACGTTGCGTTAATTAAAACGCTCGTGGATTAATTAGAATATTTCGGAATTCATTAATTAACCAAATAATCGCATTAATTGATTAATTAATATCCGACTCCATGCAATCGCTTGGGATGGCTCTACGGGCATACATATACCAACAATACTGTCATCTCAAACTCATATTCCAACTCAGGGTAGCCAATATCTTCCTAGAATCCACAATGAAGAAGAAGATATCCTATTTAAAGATCCACCCACATCTCATTGCAAAGGGAGTAGGAAACCACAAAGATTTAAACCACAAGCTGAGTTAAAATCCAAAAAGCAAAGAACTTGTAGTACTTGTAATGGTAAAGGGCATAATAGTCGAACATGCAAAATAGGGGTATGTGGTAGTGTAATGTACATTATTTGTTTCTAGTTTAAAGTATGTTGTAATCTTTTAAGTCAAATATTATTCTATCTCATTGACAAGCTACCAAAGATTGCTCAACTTCGGGTGTGCTTGGAGACATTCATGAATCCAGTGAAGAATAAGTACCAGAGACTTCTCAAAGTTGCAGCAGGACTGGATATTCAAGTGGCTGGTAATTTAGGGTTGTAGCTTAATTTAGGGATGTACTAGAGACATTCAGAATCGTAGCTTAATTCAGGGCACTGTGGCTTGATAAAATCAATGTTAATTCAGTGATCCATGTTCAGTCTTGTATGTACTTTATAAACATGTACCTAGCAATGTTATTTGGATCTTTGTCTCTGATCATGGAAATGTAGTTCATGCGTTCAATAGATTGTTTGTGGATTGGTTTATGTATCATTTTAGTTGATGTGGATGAACAAGTTCTTTATCCACTAGTTTATTCTATACTTAATTCACTTCTTGGTTGTTCATGTTTATGGATCAACAAGTTCTTAATGTATGTGGTCAGTTACATTTGATCATCTACGTTTGTGCTGCATTTTAATAGTTTATGTTGCTACTGGATTTAATCATTCATTCTTAAAATGCTCCATTATTTTAGGAGTTAAACTGGCATGTTTCAAACTCCATCTCCATTACATCTACATCAGTTATCATCATTCACAGCTGGGAATTCAAAACTGTTTGGATGCACA
Organism: Alisma plantago-aquatica; assembly: GCA_963693085.1. Classification (NCBI taxonomy): domain Eukaryota; kingdom Viridiplantae; phylum Streptophyta; class Magnoliopsida; order Alismatales; family Alismataceae; genus Alisma; species Alisma plantago-aquatica. The sequence goes on from OY856409.1 coordinate 806,222,263, forward strand.
TCAATTTTCATCATTCATAGATGGGAATTCAGAACTGTTTGGATGCAATTCAGAACTGTTTGGCTGGGAATTGAGCTTCAATCATAGCTAGGTGTAATGGAATTTAACTGAAAATTATGTATGTCACACCTATGTTTGGACACACCTATGTTTCTGGTTCTGGTTCAGTGTGCATGTCATTATAGAATCAAACAGTGGATGCCTATAAGTTTTAGAGGTTTTAGATGCAGGAGTTGTTTAGAAGTTTAAGTTGTGAAGCATCAATGTGTTGTTTACTTTGCTTCTTGACTATACGTTTAAAGTTTGGTTTTGTTATGGTGATAAAACAGAAGTGTATGTTGTGCTGTTATCTCAATGTTACTAAATATACGTCCTCGAAGCACATATTAATGCAGGAATCCCTTGTGTGTGTGAGTCATATCCAAAGATTGTTCTTAATTGATAGTGAGCAACATATCTGTTAATGGATAGATAATGTGATAACTGATACATCAGCCATTAATATCATTAATGGACAACTTATCTGTTAATGGACAACTACTCTTTCCAAAGATTGTTCTTAATTGGCTTTAAGAACTTGACCATAAGCTTGGACAGACTTCTAACTATAGCTACTCGATACAAATTACAACAAACTGGAATTATTTTGATTATTAGCAAGTTTAACTACATCAGCAGGAACAAATAGATAGTGATAAGAATTGATCCAGATGGAAAGTGTACATACGGATTAGTAGTAATAAGCATATGACCAAGCAACAGCTACAAGAACAACTTGGTAAAATCAACGGAATGTACAATGGTGAACAATTTAGTAAAATAAACAACCTACATTGTTGCTTATATCTTTCTTACTTTTCCTTCAACACTAAATCGGTTTTCACATTAAAACAACAATAGCAGCAGCCATTAATTGCTAGCATATCGTCACAAGATCATTAAAACAACAACAACAACCATTAATATCGTTGTGAAAGATACATCAGCATCAGCCCCATAATTTGTGTCTATCCTATGGGACAGAAAAAAGGTAGATTTGATCATTCAATGGAGTATTCATACGGACAGAAAAAGATACATCAGCCTGATCCTTTAGAAATTGACTACCTACTAAAATCAGTAACCAGTCTGCAATAGAATATTCATGCGGCCACTTGGTCTACAAAGGTTCAAACAGGTAGATT